>OZ010792.1:259916824-261246615 GCA_963932465.1 Maratus speciosus
AAAATACTAAAATGCCATTTTATTTTAAGTAAAACTTACAGCCTTCAAAAACTTGTATAAATAATGGTAGATGTAGAAAAAAACAACGTATCTGTTTTCTATTTCTAAATCTGATCAAGATCTTTGACAAAAAAAACAAAATAAAATGTTATTAAAAATACATAAAAAATAATTTTAAAAGTAAAAAAAAAACATTTGGCTGAAAGGTACAATAGCTCACTACTGGGCCCCTGACTTTGCTCAGCCCCCACCCCCCAAATGGGGGTATGGGGGGCGGTCGCTACGGCCCTGTACAGCACTACATTTTCGACGATATCTTTGAAAATATAATACCTAAAATTTAAAGAAATGTATTTTTGAGTTCAGCGCGTTACGAAAGCTTTCACACGATACCCCACACGATATACAAAGAAAAGATTTTCTTTTTTTCAAGTAACTTAATTAGCTCCTAGACATTTTCCCTAAATATATTTGTGAATGTTTAATAATCTGTAAATATGTGGTTCAATGTCAATAGTCTTTACTACTTCCCCCAATTTGAACTTTCCACGTTCCATAGTTTACGAGTAAAATGGCTGTGACAGACAGACACAGAAATGATCTTATAACGTTTCCGTTTTTACTTTTTATGAACGGAATCCTAAAAAGGCAGATTTTAATGGTACTACTATTACTACTTACTTACAACTCATTATCACAAGGGCACAAATATGATTTTAACAACTGGATTGTGCTTCGAAGATTTAATATTTTTTTCTTTCTGTTAAAAAAATTAGTCTATCAGGAAAAATATTTTCGTTGTTTTATTTTTGGTTGTAACGCATTAATCGACAATTAAGCCATCTTTGAATACATATTTATTTCAGTTATTATTCCAGTTGGTCCTATAAAAAGAAACAATAAGTTAAATTTGAATACAATTGAATTTTAATCTGTGTAACGTTATGCAAATCACGTTTAATACGCGATTTTTGTATGTCCCCTTGAAACGCGAATTAACTGGGTTCGACTGTATATATATATATAGATAGATAGATAGCATAAACTAGAGATCTGCACGGGCCGCGGGCATATTTTCATTCACAACACTTGGGACGGGCCCGGGTCACACTTTTTTTAAACGCTCGGGCCGGGCCTAGTGACTACTCTTTACGGGCCGGGCTGAGTTCGGGCCTTACCTTTTTCCTGAAAGACCGGGCCGATCCGGGTCTAACTTATTTTTTCTGTACAGAGCTGGGACTGGTTTCAATCCTAGTCTTCACGGCCCAAAATTTTCAGTCCTAGTTTTGACCCAGCCCGTATAAAAATCATTGTCTCGGCGTGGCCTGGCCCGTTCAAAGGTAATTTAAATTAGGGTTAGCACAAAATTTTTTACAGGAAAATGCATACATTTTAAAATTGCCATTATTCTACAATTAAACATTAAAATTTATTCTTTTTAAAGAATAGTGGATTACTACACTTATTAAAATATAGCTAAATTAAAATATAGCAAAACGTGTGAAAAAAACCCTGCCAGTGGCGGAATCCTGTTTTAAACTGAAAAATGTGTTGATCCATGCAAAATTAATATACTAATACGTAAGAAAAGAATGTATCATGTGATACATTTACACTTGCTAAAAAGGGAACTTGTCTATAACGCATTTTTTTTCTTTTCTATGCAATTCCGTCTTGGAAGATTTTACTGTATAGAATTTTTCAGATTTTTAATGGATTAACAATATTAATGATAACTGAAACATGACACTGAATTAATGACATATTAATGATAAATGAAACATACAAGAAACAGAGATTCATTAAAAAAAATAATATCGCAGCCTGCAGCACTTCTGTAAAAATGAAGATTATAAACATGTAAAAAAAGTTAAGATAAATATTTTTGGTCAGAACTCCTCGTACGAAAGAAACTTTTAACCAAATCGATGTAAAAATCAATGTTTTGTAGAAATTCACTGGGATCGGGCCGAGCCGGGCTTGGCCCGAGATTTTAATTTTTTTCCGGGCCGGGCCGGGCTCAAGCCGAATTTTTAACTTTTTTATGAGGCCGGGCCAATTTTTTTTCTTACGGGCCGGGCCGAACTATATATATTAATATTCGAAAGAATTGTGATTTGTAACCTGCAATTTTTTTGATGGATTTAGATTAATAAGCTTTATGGAAATCCAAAATTTCACATTTTTCTTCCAAGTTGTTTTCAAATTATGCTTAAAAAAGACAAAATGATGGTTTAAGGGGCCGTTTATGATAGAAGTGACTAGATATTTTGAAATTTCTTATGCTATCCTGTAATCTAGCAGTCTTCAATGACTACTTGAGTGGCGCTAAGATGCCTTGATCAAGAAGGAGGCTTTCTCGGTCAACAATCGAGTACCGAACTTCAATTTGGATACAGCCCTAAAATACGCTCGTTTTAAAACAATTAATTTCTCAGAAACTTAACGTACGAATTGCATAAAAATTTGTGTTTAGGCTAATTGAAAGGTGTAGAGTTCATTTATGCTTTCAGAATTGTGTACTGCTATTGAAAAAAAAAACAAAGTTATGGTTTGTTTTAATATGTAGATTGCCCCCTAAGCAAATTTGATATACATCATTTAAATGTAGATTTTATTACCAATCGTGTGGTACCAGTGACTTTCTTCTACGATAATTTTTTGCAGAGTTAGTAGGGGTGTATATAATTTTTGTAACGGGCCGGGACGAAATTTCTTTTCTATGAGTCGGGCCTTACCCGGGCCTGGAAATTTCGGCCCGTACAGAAGATCTCTAGCATAAACCATATCATCCTCAGTCCTGTGACAAATATTACGAGGGACGAGAAAAACCAGTTTAAAATTACTATAAAACATCTCCAAAGATGCATCGGTCTATATCTCGATGCTTATGATATACACGCATTTATTAAAAAGTTTTAGAAGTAATTTTAACAACTATAGAAACATTTAAATTAATTTAAAGGGTATTATTTAGTGTCTCCTGCAGGCAACACCAGGGCTGAGGAGGATAAATATAACAAAAGTGTATATGAATCAGGAAAAGTTCGGTGGCTCTTTGTTAGAAATAAAAAAATTAATTACACTGTTACTTTCTTTTCCCTACTAATTCAACATATTATTTAGGTACAAAAACTTTCGAATTTAGGGGTTATCCATATATGATGTCACACTTTTTTTTTCATTATTTTTTACCCCCTCCCCCCCCTTTGTCACAAAGTGTCACACTTCACCATACCCCCTCCCCTCCCCCCCCCTCTTGTCACATAAACATATACTTGCAGTTCAAAATCAAAGTACTATGTTATAGATCATATTTCAAATTTTATTTTGAAACTTTTAACTGTGTGTTTTAACGACATTTGTGAGCATAATAATAAAAATGATTCATGTACTTATTTTGTATGAAATAAGATTAACTTTTGCAACAAAAAACATAAATAATATACAATAGTAATAAAATATTAATTGAAAGAACAATTAAAAACAGTAGTATTTTGGAATTTAATATATTTGGCTTTAAATGTTATCTTTACTGTATGAACACAAAATACTTTAATTTCAAAATAACTTTAAAATTTAATCTGCTAGATTTTTAATGCTTTTATTTTAACCAAAATGTGTGATGTCACACTTCTTACTCCCTCCCAACCCCTTGTTACAAACTGTCACAATTTCATGAACCCCCCTCCCCCCCCTCCAAGCGTGACATCATTTGTTGATGGCCCCTTAAGTAAAACATATGCGTATTTTAACACGTTCACTGGCCCCATAGGAATTTAAAGAGATCACCAGGGTGCCAAACTTAAAAAGACTAATTAAAGTGTTTTTAACCCTTTCGGGACGAGTGTCTTTTGCAGAATTTTTAATCTTTTATCACTGACTTTTCAAAACAGAAATTTTTGTCTAATTGAATCTGGAAAATTCTCGTATTAAATAAGGCAAACTTTACAATAAAAATTTACTGGTGAGAATAATCACGGATTCTAAGCACCTTACGCGGCACGTATACCGGTCGCTTATCTCCAAGGGGTTAAAGGGTTTATTTGTTGTAAAATAAATACAGTATACATAATTCGAAGTAAGTTCACGAAAATATAGTGAGTTACAGTTATTCCAGAGTGTCACATACAAATATAAAGTCATTGCTGACCTGCCCACTATTTTTATTTAATATTATATGGAATGCTACTTGTCACACACGGGTGATGCTCGCGGCACAGAATTAAAAAATTTTGAGACCCACCGGCGATGCTCATGGCAGTGAATGTGTTAATGAATAACTAATGAATAACTAAAAGTTGCAAAACTTTTAGTTACATGTATTTACAAACGCACTTACTATATTCTGAACTGTTAACTTTAAGTGCCTAAGAACCGACTAATATCTTTTTATGATTGAAAAATTGTAACAAATAATATATAAAATAAAATATGAAGACAAGAAAGAGAAAAAGGCAAAAACGTTGATCGCCCCCGGGTGGGCTCGAACCACCAACCTTTCGGTTAACAGCCGAACGCGCTAGCCGATTGCGCCACGGAGGCCTGGAATGATGTGAGTAATTAAGAAACACATACATTATTAAAACACTTTTCAGCATTATTTCTTTTATGTATTCGAAAATATATTTTCTAAATGTTGTCAATCGTACATAATTATCCTCATTCAGTTATTACTTACGCAGGATGCAAATTTTTAAATAAATTTATTTAATGTTACCTTCAAAGCAAGTTAATTTCTAATAAAAAAAAGAAATACAACACAAAAATGAAAATAGATTTAACTTCCTAAAAACACCCTGAAATTGACCCATGTATTATCATCGAGTAAGTAAAACAAATCTTATTCTAATTCAGAGAAGACGACAAATTGTATTTTTGTTCTATTTTTAAATTATCTTTCGTTATAAACTTGGGGAACCAAAGAACGTTGGAAACGACCAGTGAACAGACGTGCTGCCATCTTTTGGTATAAAGTTCATACAAAAGACTTAATTTTACAGCATTGTCATCCAGCGAAGGAGCGAGTGATCTATTGATTGCTTTGAGGTGATCTATGATACGCCTTCTTGTGAATGACAAAGTAAGTATAAGGCGTATAAACTTGTATCCTATTCTGTATACATGCTTTGCCACTGTCGGAAGCTCTGCCACTTTGACTAGCATTTCATTCATAAGCATCCTGCTCGAAACCGTACCCGGAAGCGAGATTACAATCCAACAAAACTAGAAGGGTTTGGCGAGATAAAACGCAATGAGCCAAGAGCGCTAAAATGTTCACTTTCTACCCTTTCTCCAGTAACCCATTTGTTTACACGGGGGAAGATCCTCGGGAAGATCAGTTTCAACCCATCTTATTGTTCGTGGAAGAGGGTGATGTGAAGAAAGGTTAACTTTCGGAAAAAAAAAAATATGCTAAAACAATAAAGTTCCACGAGTAACATATAATCGCTAATGTCTTAATTAAAAATTAAAACACTTGTGAAATAGGTTATTTTAATGTATAAAAGTTATTTACAAGGTTTATGAAAATCGTCTACACTATCTAAGAGCTAGAGACCTGTTATATGTCCTATATTATAGCTATATATTTCACGTTAAAAAAAAAGAAAAAAAAAATAGACAAGATGATTACCCTGTAAAATTTCATGCTGTGCTGTCATTTGTTTTTATGATTGCATGTTCATTAATGATTTGTTAAAAAATTACGAGAAAATGTTTTGCTAATTTCGTTTAAATAGAAAAACACATTTGTTCTTTTATAAGTAAAGTGGACATAAAAAAACAGCCACAATATGTATGTTAACGCTGGCGAATTTTCAAAGTTGTTTTTAAAAAGAAATAATAACATTTAAGGAGCATCTAAAAGTAATATTAAACATTTTTTATAAATGTTGTTATTATTATTCTTAACTCCATTTATCAGCTAAGCTCTATAATACATAAGACAACAATATTTAAATTATTGCTAAATGCTCAATTGCTGAATATCCAAAGCTCATTTTTTAAATTCTTAATTAATTAAAAGACATTTTTTTAAAATTCCGTTTATTTAGAGATTCATACGTGAAACGAGTTTAAAAAGAGTAAGGTAAGCTGGTGTAACTGGACCCACGAGGTAACTGGGCCGTAGATTATTTTTTTTAAAACCGTTGATGTTTTTTAAGTTTTGGCTTTTGTCAACATTGAACACCCACCTCTACTTCTTAAAACAACGTATGTCAACTCAATCATAACTCTGCCTTTATTGTGATAAGTTGCCGAAAATTTAGGTTTCTTTTTTTAAAAACAACGTCCATTTGGTTGAACTTCCTCGGCTTTTTCTTAAAATACGGTAAGTACTTTTATTAAACAATCTTTTTATTTAAAGATTAGACACATAAATACATTAACATTATTAGGTATCTATATATATTTACTTCGTGTTTCAAATGTAAGGCCGGAATTTCAGCTACCCCATAATTTTTTTAAAAAATGGGGTAACTGGGACATGTATCAGGGGTAACTTGGCTCTATGGGATCCAGTTTCCCCAACAGTTATAAATATCTTTTTGAGTTTCTTTTACCATGGGAAATTAATTTCTCCATTGTATTTTTGCTTGCAATAAAGAAAATTACATAATAACTTATTAAAATTACATAATAAAATTTTTAAAAAAGCATGTTGGAGGTATCAAACCAAATTTCTTAAGTGTGATAGCTATAGCTCAAAATTTTACGATACAGATGAAGAGGCGTACCTAAAGCAAAGTGAGATTATTAGAAAATTATCGAAACGAATAAAAAAGTAGTTCTATTCTACATAAAAAATATGGTTACATTCTCTACAGGTTTATTGGACATATCGAACTTCCATTGTGGTAAATAAAAAAGAGTATGAGATATTTAAGTACTTACGTAGCCGTTCGTTCATAGAATTTATCTTGTTATTTTTTTCCCGTAAAATACCCATGCAACTTTTATACTTATTACCTATAATAAAGTACATAAGTATAAAATACCCATGCAACTTTTATACTTATTACCTATACTAAAGTACATAAGTACCTACTTAATATTTCAGTTTTTAGTATAAATAAATCTAATATTTTCACTTTTAGTGCTTTTTTCGACACATTGACAGTAAAGGTTTCCCTTACAACGCCCTTTAGTTGATATATAATGTACATGATCTGCCTGGTTTAAATTTTGTTTAGTTGTTTACACTTTATTAAAAAATACAAGCGCGTGTGGAACATAGACCCTCCTGGTAAACTTCCCCATTTAAATGGGGCAACTGGACCCATGTGGGAAGAAAGATGAAATATATATTTTATTTTTTGATATTAAAATGTAATTTTGAACATTTCTGCCTGATAGGGGGAACCTAACTGAACACATTCACAAAAGTTCAGACTTTAATTCAAATGAATATTATCCTTTTGAAGCTGAATTGCCAGAATCTCCAGAGTCACATTGTAAAATCATGGCCCAGTTGCCTCACGTAACCTTATGTAATCAATCATTAGATATATTTCATTTTAAGAAATCTTAATATTTTGAATAAAATGAATTCTGTTATTATAAAAAGTAAATAAAAAAACACAAATATTTCAGAAAACGTAATGACGGCAGTGCTTCAATAACATTTTCTTTCAATGTTAAACGTTCTATGTCATGAAAGAATAAACTCTAAATACAGTGATATTAAATATATTCATCATAGAATTAAAATATTTTATTTTTCTGTCTCTTAAGTTGTCGAATTTACAATCTCATTTATGAAGCAAAAAAAAGCTATCCTTTTCTTTCGTGAATGCAAGAATTATGTGTTCTAGTTACAAAAAGTTATATTGTCCCTACTCTATCAGATCTCAAATGTTGATTTTAATTTTGTAGTGATATTTCAATTTTAACTTATAATATATTAATCATTATTGTTTAAATTATTTCACTATAAAATTTATTTTCTCCAAGAAAACCGTCATTCATGGGCCCGAATATAATTAAAAAATTGTTAATCTACAATAATTAGAAATTTAATAATGACACAAAATACGGAATTTAGTTATACATTTTAATTTAGAATAAACCTTAAACAAAAATGTATTATACATACATAATTATATTGTTATACATAATTGTAATATTGTATACATTATTAATATGTGTTATTATTGAAATTCAAAAGCAACATTTTTTGGGATTTTCCACCATCTCTGACAGTACGTATTTTTTTTTTTTTTTTTTTTTTTTGTCAGAAATTCTTACAACGCAATTAATAAATTTCATTTTTCGATATAAATACTAAATTTATGAGGTCACAATATCTTTCCTGACAAATTTGACTTTTAACAACAGTTCTAAATAATCAACCTTTATTACTGTAGTCATTTTATTTTATTTATTTTTATTTTTATTTTATTTTATTTATTTATTGTATCTGCTTTATCACCCAAACCCATTTTAGAATTTCTTTATAAAATTCGGACTTTACATTTCGGTTTGAAGATTTTTATTATTTTAGAAAATCAAAGAAATGGTGTAAACAAAACAAAATATTAAAACATTTTAGGAAATTTTTAGCAAAATATGTTACAGGTGTAGTAAAAAATAATAACAATGCGTAATAAAAACAATAAAATATGAAAATATTTGGAAAATCTATATAAATGAAGTAATTTATTTGCATTAAAAAATCGAAATTATAAATTATCTTAAAAATGGTAAAATTTATCATTTGTTTTAGGAATAGAACAGTAATTTTCTATTTCCAAAGCATTTCACTATACATTTACACAGTACCCTATCATACGATACAAAGAGCTGCAATGCCTTTCTCCTCCCTAAGAACTGGTTTTCCTCCAGCAGCGAAAGCGAAAGTGCCAAAAGCTGCCAACTTCAAGCCGCCAAACCCTTCCAAGTTTTGTTGGATTGTAATGTAGCTACCCGGAAAGAGACTCAATCCATCAGCGATACAGCGCCCTCTAGCTAGCAAAACACGGTTCGAATCTGCGTCATGATATAAGTGTGTTTACATACATAGAGTAGAATTAGAAAGTGCATTTGGCAGAACATTCAGATTGAGTAGTTCTTTGTTCTCCGTCTGGAAAACACATAGTTATTAATTTTATTCCGCTTGCACTTTTATATTCTCATTTCCCATACAAATATAAATTTATAATTATTCAAAAATCAGTGTTGTAGTCGTAAAAAAAGCAGAAAGCATACGGTATAAGCAGAGGGTATACGCTGACGTCATCATAAATGTCAAAGATAGGGTATACGCTAATGCTTTATTTGAGAAACAGAGGGTATACGGAGCTTCTTAAAAAACCCCAGAAGGTACATGCGTATACCGCCATACACCCTCCACTACATCCCTGTCAAAAATGTCGTCCTCGTCGCTACGTGCCGTAATACTGTCTTCACAGAAAAACAACAATCCAAAGTCAGTACTCCGTGCATTAGTATTGCCCGGGTCAGAACTATTACAAATTTGAAAAAAATGTGTCAGCCAGCAAAAAAAAAATTCCAGTCGTCAGTAAAATACAATTATTCCCTCCCCCTCCCCCACTACTTTCTTGTCAGTATGTCAGTTCCCGTATTTTAAATTTAATCACTCATTTTCATAAAACACAAACGTTTTTATGAATTGTATAAGAACAAGCATCGTTTAAAATTGTACGCAATCAAAAAAGATGATAGAAACTAAGTTTTCTGAAGAAACTTAAGAAATTAAGATAAAAAAAATACAGTAAAAGCTCAATTGACCACATGTTTGGGACAAGACATGGATTTCTGTCTACTAATTATTACTACTTCATATGTCCGGAGAGTTCAATGCTACAAAAATAGGGTAAGGGGGGGGGGGAGAGGAGACATCAATGTAACAGTGAAGCAAGAATCCCCCCCCCCCCCTGTTTTCCTATTGAATTCAATCAAATAATTCTGATTTTTATTATTTTAAAATTTGCATTTGACAAACTTATTTTTTGCGAATAACAAAACATAAGATATAATTTAAAACTTCTTAATATTTTGTAACATTTCAACATCTTTAATGAACAGTTGATTAAGAATTTAACAGTTTGATTAAGAATTTAACAGTTTGATAGCAATTGCCATAAACATGTTGATTAAAAAAAAATATTTAAATATTTAAGCTGAGCCTTGCATAACAAATTTCTCTACATGTTTATAAAGTATTGTTTAAAAAAAAAGAAAAAATAGTTGAGGGGATGAGACTATAAAAAACATACTCGCCAGATAAAATATTTTGGTTGCCAATGACGGCTGCATTTGTTGAGCCCTGGCCTAAGTTAACCTTTATTTTAAAAATGGCAGATTTTTTTTCTTTCTGCTACAAACTTACTTTTAAAATTTGGAAATTCTTGGGAATTTTCAGCTCTTTAGGGGTACTCACTACAACAGGCATGTCAAACATGATTAATTATCAGTGGCCCACCAAGCCATTAACATTTTTCCTGTGTTTATTTTAATTTATGTTTGAAAATATACTTCCATGAACACATCAGCACTGACTGTAGCTGCATTGATGGAGAACTTTTTTATTCACAATATCTACTACTATTTTAGAATAGTAATCTTTGCTTTATTTATTGACAGGCATTCCGTGATATAAAAAAAGAAGAAAAGATTATACTAGTAAAAAAATTGGTAAGTTATTTTGAATAAAAAACTGGCAACATTGCTTTGACGTTAGGTATGGCAGATATAAGAAAGTAAAGTATATGAATAAGGTCAGATAAAACTTATTTTAATATTTCAGTTTCAAGTGATTGTTGATGCAAAATTAACTATTTTGAAAGCTATAAAGAGCGTATCATGCATCTTTAAAATTTAAACATTCATACAAATTTTAAAATTTTTTTTTTTTTTTTTTTTTTTTTTAATTATGTGTTTTATTGTGAAACTAATACTTTAATTTTCTGCTCCCTTCGATTTACAGCACATTACAAAATAATGTGCAGTATTTATTAGGTAATAAACAAATTATCGAAAAGCTATTAAAATACAGCGCTAATTTACATTAATTAAAAGTTAAAAAAATGAATAGCTTTGGAAATGACAAATTATCAGTTTGTTTTTGTGAACAACAACAATATATATATATATATTATTTTCATTACTTAGATTAGCAAACGTGGCATTATCATTGAGCCCACTTCCTCCCTTTTGACAGACATATTCATATTCATATATATTTTAGTATTTTTAAAAATTATGTTAAATCTATCAATGTGAAAAAAACATGATTAACTAAAGATGAACATCACAGATTGACAAAACTGTATGCCATGTTCCTAGTTTCTTCTCTAATGCTGGATTAGGTTAAAACAAAATTTTCATATCCTGTGTTTATCCAGAGATTTACCACTGCAATAAGTTTCATTTAACTAAGGCTTTGACAGGTTTTGCAGTACAATTTTGCTTGAGAAAAGTAAAGGAGCTTTTTTGAAAATAATCTATATAAGATATTATGTCCTGAGATTCATAATTTTAAAAAGCTCTTTTCTAACACTATGATAAATTCTGACTTTCGATTTTTCTGCTGGGAAGGGGGAGCCAGGAAGGACCAAATTTTGAAAATACCCTTCATATATGTAACTCAGGGCCGGACTGGCCAGGTCGGCTAGTCGGCGATTGCCGAGGGCCCCCGGCACAAGGGGGCCCCGGAGGGTCCTCCAAAAATGGATATACTAGTTCATAACTAGTTACATCAGAATAATGTGACTGTTTCCGCGTAAGTTTCCCGTAATCTTACGCATTTACAATCAATTTTAAGCAGTTGGCTGTTGCCAGTTGTTTTTTGTGTATGGTAGCCTATGTAAGGGGGACCCAGAGGGGCCTCCATAAATGGGTATACTACTTCATAACTAGTTATATCAGAATAATTTGACTGTTTCAACGTAATTTCCCCGTAGTTTTACGCATTTACAATCAATTTTAAGCAGTTGGCAGTTGGTTTTGGTTGGTAGCCTATGTAAGGGGGCCCCGGAGGGGCCTCCAAAAATGGATATACCACTTCATAACTAGTTACATCAGAATAGTTTGACTGTTTTCCCGTAATTTTATGCATTTACAATTAATTTTAAGCAGTTGCCAGTTGGTTTTTGTTTATGGTAGCCTATGTAAGAGGGCCCCGGAGGGGCCTTCAAAAATGGATATACTATTACATAACTAGTTACATCAAGATAATTTGACTGTTTTCCCGTAATCTTACGCATTTACAATTAATTTTAAGCAGTTGCTAGTTGGTTTTGGTTTAAGGTAGTCTATGTAAGAGGGCCCCGGAGGAGCCACAAAAAATGGATATACTACTTCATAACTAGTTACATCAGGATAATTTGACTGTTTTCCTGTAATCTTACGCATTTAGAATCAATTTTAAGCAGTTGCCAGCTGGTTTCTGTTTATGGTAGCTGGTAGCCTATGTAAGTAGCGCCGGTAGTGGCGTCGTGTCGCTGGCGAAACGGAGGAGGGGTGCTGACTTGCTCATCGCGCTCTGTGCAGTGCTCATAGACTCAGGTTCAGAGCACATCACGACACTGGCTGATCGAAACAGCGAAGCCTCCCTACGAAGATTTACTGCACATGCTCAATTTCTACTGAAAATAGTAACCAGGATTGGCAAGACAGCTGAAAAAAATTGCCAAAAGTTTTTTGTAATTCCTTCAATTCGCATTACTCTGCTGCATTTCGTAGGAATCTGCTTTTTAAAAAAGGCTTTTATTCTGAATATGAAAAAGTAATTTGCCCTGTTTTAAGTTGTACAACTGCAACCTCCTAAATGTTTCTTATCTACTGCGTTGTTGTTATTCTCGAGCTTAAGAAGCGAGATGTAGTTCACGCTAATATTCCTAACTTAATATCTAACCTTTGCTTATTAAACTAATATTTAACTTTAAATTGTATCAGATAGTACTCAAGATGCAGCTGTTATGGACCGGCTGCAATTCGTGCCCGCTATGTCGTTCAAGGAAAGATATATGAAAGATGTTTAGAAACAACAGTAGTCGATAATTCATGTGGATTGACTTTGTACGAACTTATAAGATCAGAATTAGCCAAGTGTGATATTGCTACATCAATTATTATTTCTTGTTCATTTGACAGAGCAACAAATATGAAAGTCTGCTATAATGGTGTGTAAATTTAGTTTAAAAAGAAAAAGAAAGATTTTATTTACACTCACTGTATAGGACACGTACTGAACTTGATAGTAGCTGATTCAACAGTAACGTTGCTCCTATCAGAAAAGTTATTTAGGTTGGTGTAAGAATCTGCCGTTTTTCTAAGCTCATTTCAAAAAAGAATATGGGGGAGGAAAACAAAAAGAAAAGATTTTACACATGATAAACTGCACAGGTTGCAAAAAATAGGAGCAACAAAAATATAAAGCTCTTTCTTCGATTATCGATGAGGGAATTTTAAGATGTGAGGAAAGTGTAAACACAGGGAAACTATTCCATTTTATTACCGTTTTAAAAGAAATATCAAATGGAAGTTTTGAATGCAAATCTAAATTCATGGCAAAATATTTGATTACTAAATAGTCTAAATTTTAAAACCTATTTATGTATATTGTTTTGTTAGATTTATTTCTTGTTACATCTCCTAATGTAAATTATTTACAAAGTAAAACTATTATAAGGTAAGGGATAAAAGTTAGCGGTACAAAGTAAGGGATAAAATACTATAAAGTAAGACTATTCTACAACTTGGAACTTGGTACAGAAGCTGCTTCAACAAGTAAGGGATAAAAGGAATGATAAACACTTTCAGGTTCAGTATTCAAAAACAAAATATTATGCAAGTACAGGTAATAGGAAATTTGAAGATAACAATATTTATGTAGAAGTAGGGGAATGCCTGTTGAAAAATAAATAGACAAACCTCCTTGAATCTCAACTGCTCAAAACTATAAATTGGCTTTTTCAGTGTTTTAGATTGTTCCAGGACAAGTATCAAAGGAAGATTTAGTCGATTGATTCCAAGTTAGAACCAAGGAAAATTAATGAAATCGTAATACTTTATAAAGTTTTCCAACGGCAGTCATTTGTAGTATTTCTAAACTTTGTAAAGTTGAAAGAAATCAATTATTGATAGAGCTGATATAGTTTGTAGATCAGTGTGAAAATTTTACAATGGCTTAAAAACTAACATTGAAAGAAAACAAGACAGTCTTTGAATGGAGCTGAAGAAATCTGTAAATATGATGATGTAGAATCTGAATTTGAAGAATACAAGAATTTTTATGGTTATTCCTCTGGCAAGAAACAAGTTTTCTGTGCTTTTCTTTTCTTTTCGAACTCTCACACAATCTTGAATGTTTACAAACCTGTATGTAGCTTATAAGTTTGTACTAACCATACCTTGTGGAAAAAGTCACCTGTGAAAGGATGTTTTCTAAATTTAAATAGTTAAGAATCGACTTAGGTCTGCTTTAAGCCAAGACCTTATGTCTAATCTTCTTTTCATGAATGTAGAAAGAGACTTATAATTTGGATAAAGATGTTATTATAGATGGTGTAGCCAGGATCAGTGAAGAACTGGCCCAAAAGCTGTTAGGTTAGTAAACAGCCATTCACAATCACATAACCTTTCTTAGTTCGCTGTATCTATACCAAAGTATAGTAGAATCATTTTTCTCTTTGTTGTAAAATCTACTTTATAATTTGTAACAATTAAATCAAAATTAAAGAGGACATTATTTTTTTTTCAATAAGCTTGTTTTTTTAATTACCGCTGTGTCCCTTTTAACACTTTCCAAGGATATTGAAATTTATGTATAACACTGAGGTGTACTACAAAGCTCTTATTGTAGAATCTGGTGTGCATATAATTTATTTTTTATTTACAGGGACACACAAAAATGTTTGTTCACAGTACTGAATATGAAGAATAATTGCTGTAAGTGTGTTTTCAGTTGTGGTACGCGATTTAAAATGTAACTATTTTTTTGCATATTACTTGGCAAATATTAGTTCTATAGATCATATACAGGGCTACACAAAAGGTCTCAAGTACATTTCCATTTATTGGCGGACATTGCTGTCTAGACATTTTTAACAGCACTATGCATCTAATGTAATAGACTTTTAGCATACAGCGTAATATGCATACAAATTTATAGACCATATAGAAGGCTGCACAAAAAATTCTGATGTTTTTTAGATTATTGATCGTAATTTCAGTAATTGTAGAACAACTGAAGAGATGAGTGGAAGAACATGTTATGCTACATTTCCTTAAAAATTATTTTATATTTTGGACGAAGGTGTTATCAGATATTCTATCACATGGTAAAGCTAAAATACCAAAGTTCTATTTAGCCTTGAAGATTTAAGACATTATTATTTAATATTTAATAATATAAATAATATAATAATATTTTTTAATATTTAAAAATGAAATATAAATAAGTTTTTTTTTAATAGAGTTTAGTACCACACCTGTTAATATTTTAAACGCATGGTATCAAACAGAAAATAAATCATTAAAATTGACAACAAAAACTTTCACATCAAATTTCTTCAAATGTAATTTTTGTTACTTAACATGTTCTTCCACTTAGCTCTTCAACTGTGTCATGCATTTTTTAAATTGTTCATTTAGACATCTTTAACCTTAATAAACTGCAAAGTTTTGTTATAATTTCTGAATGTGTTAGAAAATATTACATAATATTTGCAGGACGCATGATTTTTCGTTCTTGTTAATATTTACTTAGGTATTACAGTAGGATTTAGATTATTATGGTTTCAACACAGTGATTTGGTTGACTAAAACTAAAGGCATTTTCCCCTCTCATTTTTAAGTTACAAACAACACGTAATTAATTAGTATATATATATATATTAACATGGAACTAGTTTACATACTGTATATAAAAAAATATAAATATTAATTATGAAAGTATGTAAACTACAACAGAAGCATATCATTTTTTAAATCAAGTGTTAGGGTGTATCAAATGTATTTTCGTTTTTAGGAGACCTCTATATCTATATGAAAGCCTATAGGTGACACTATCTTATAATTAACGATTAGTGCAAAATGTTATATTAAAGAACATATATTCCTTCAAATTATATAACGCTGATATCTATTCTTTTATCTATTTATAGTTTACATAATGGTTGATTGGTCATAAAGTCGTTGGGACATCTCGTAAAATTCGAGAAGTTGAAGGGGATGATACGATCAGCAAACGTACAGCCCAAAATTGATTCAAACTTTTTAAGGGAGATAACTTGTCACTTAAGCTCGTATTCACGAATAACTTCGACCCGGAGTTCTGCAGAAAACCCGGGTTGAAAACTCAAATGGCATTCACCGTCAACCCCACTGAACCGGTTCGAGGTTAAAATCTAACGCCGGGTTCAGTAACCCAACCTTGGTCTACAGCAAGTTCAACCCAGAATTTTTCAACCGAGCATGCGTATTTAACGAAAAACAAGCGGTGAGAGTCAGTGGGTGAGAGTGAGAGGGAGAGGACCGACATTTTACAATGGCGGTGGCGGCAGACGTGCTGATAGAAGGTGCTGTGTAAAATATAGAAGTTCTACTATTAAATAAAACGGAATAACATTATGCAAAGGTATGTAATCTCACATATATGTAATTATCTTCAATATTTTTATCTGATTTGTTTATATTTATGTATATAGCCTCTATATATCGAATACATGTTGAATTGTTTGTTTACATAAATACGCGTGGTCGCAAAAAAATTATTTGCCTTAAAAATAGCCAATATTACTTAAACAGCCGAATAATTGCTTCTAAAGTAACAACTGTCGCGTTTAAGGTCATTTATTTTTTGCAATTTTGATGTTAAAAAATTCACAAATGTATTTTAATAGGACCGAAATAAACGTCGTGCTTGCATAAGTTCTAATTAAAATGTGAGACTCAGGCTAATTTGCATTTTTGTTTAAGTACAGAAATACACAGATTATCTTAGAATATCCATAGATTCTCTGTAGGTTTTTGATCAGTACTTATAGAATGTTTTAAAATTAAATTTTGGGTCTATTGTGTAAAAGATATATTATAGTTTATGTACAAACTGAGATAAATATAAATCAGATCTATAAATTAGATATTTTAACTTAAAATTTAAACAATTTGAGTTTTATTTCTTTATTGATTTTTTTTTTACGATTGTTTGTAAGCTTCTACGTATGTTTCTCAATTTTTGTGGAATTTGAAATATTTATTTTTATTGCATTTATTTTTCAACTGTATTTTAATTTCAAAATTATACATAATATAAAATATTGCATTAGTACTATTTTATACGAAAATAATAATAGTAATAATAAATCCTAAAATGAATAACTTTTCAATGCTACCTCCTGAAATTGTGACTTTTTTTAGAGATCACTTATAATTTTTGCTTCTTAATTGACAACTAAATTAAAATAAATTACTAAAGGGTTGAAATACGCTGGTAAAAAAAAAAAAAAAACTTTCCTTTTTTAAAATAACCCCACACCAAAAATATTTTTATCAGCCCTTGCAGTAATGATGACTATTTTTAAGGTAAATAAATTCTTCGTGATCATGAGTATTTATGAAAGCAAACAATTCAACATGTAATGAAGGAGATATAATGTATAAATATAAACAAACCAGTCAAAAATGTATAGATAATATATATATATGTGTATGTATGAGATTACATATATTCTTCTATTTTTGGTAATATGTACTTTAAACTTCCTTTTTATTTCTGTATCTTACACGGCATCTTGAGAAACGTTTAATTTACTTAAATTAAAGAATGACACCAAAAAAGAGAAAAAAAAAAAATAGAGGGAATGGGTAGGGTGGTACATATGGGAACTTGTTTATCTCCACTGATTCACAAACAACAGACAGCTATTTTATTTATTAGATAATGTAAAATTATATGAAATTATTAATAATTAATTTGAGCTGTTTTGTTAGATTACAAACTATCATTACTCTGCCTATTTAGTTTAGAAATCTATCATTAATCAGCCATAAAAAAAAAAAAAAAAAAAAAAAAAAAAAATCCCACTTTTAATTTCTATTCTAAATGAGATTCTTATTACATCTAATGAAGTGTTATCTAAATAAGTTAAAAATGTGAAATTAAGAAGCTGAAAAAATATAGAAAATAAAATATAATTTTCTAAATAAATACATTTTTTCAAATGCAACACTGCAACCAAAAACAAGTGTCTGCGTGCATGTAATAATATTTCGTAATTATTAGGCTAATTTATCAAAAAATAGTCAAAGAGAATCAAGGAAATAGCTTTGATCTTGTAAATGTGATAATAGAAAAATTCTCATACAAATGGCTGGAGGGGAAGGGGTAAGGATAGGTCCTAAAATGCTGGTCGATAAAAATTCAACTTTCTGTAACATTTCACATTCATTTGTCCCGATAGTATTCAGAATACATTTATCATGTTTTAGGAAAGGCCTTATTCAATTATATGTGTTGAATGAAAATTCATACACTATACACTAGTAGTCTTAAAAAGTTTAAAATATTTGTGTTCCTTAAAATAATATCTTATAAAATATCTCCACTGCACACAGTTTAAACTTAAAGGAAGTATAGAGTTTTATTTAGCGACTAGTTAAATTAAAAATGTTTATCAATCGCTCGGAAGTGATAACTATATGCGCCTATGGAGTGCCTCTGCGGCTTGGTACCTGGTGCCAGGGCACCGCTAGGATCACCAGTTCCGCTTTTTCTGCAGTTCTGTTAATATTATTTCACTACTTTTTCCAGTCAACCTGGAATATTAATTACTATCTAATTTAATTAGAATTAAACATTTTAATTAGCTCGCTGAAAATCCAAACAATAAAATTAATACATCTGGGATACCATCTATACTAATAAAAGAAATAGTATATATAAAATACAACAGACTACTTTCTTAATTTTTTTCGTTTTTGCTCCATTTTAATATTTTCATTATCAGAAATTGTTTAATTGCTAACTAGAGCTATTAATAATAGAAATCATCATAATTGCTGTTGAAATAAAATTTTAGATTTTATTCAAATCAAGTTTCATTAGTTTTGGCCCAAATCAAGTTCCATTTTTTAGCAACTATGCGAAAATTTATTTTGAAAAAGAACCTTTTAACATTTATTTTAGCAGTTTTGACACGTTTCATATCATTAACCTAACTCATTAATAAATTAAAAAAAATATTTTTTTTAAAAATATTAAAACTTTCAAGAAAAATTAAGTTGATCCATATTTAGTGATTATAGGTTTTTATTTTGTCCATACATTTTGTGGGGATTTAAAAAAAAACCCACACTACATTGAATCTTTCTTTTCTTTCTTTCTTTTTTTTTTTTTTAATTGGCGTTTTTCTTCCAAAACATAAGCCCCACCAGTGGCTGAGAGGTTCTGCTCTCGAAGCTGGTAGACGGGAGGTGCTGGGTTCGAACCCAATCGCGCCCGTCGGCCTAATCGTTCGGAGTTTTCGTGGTTTTCTTCGAACCTTGGATTTCCAAGCGTTAATACGGGTTAGGTTCCCTTAGAAAGACCCCCACGAAGGGCACTCCCCCCTGGGCCTATATCCCTCGTGCAGATAATTGGCCGTCATAAATACAACCAACCAACCAACTTCCAAAACATAAACAAACGAAGTCTCGACGCGAAACCGAACAAGGCATGTGATTTTTTTGACGAGCTTTAAAATGAAACTCAGAAGTGAGAGGCTATCACTTGTTAATCTGGAAGGTTTGAAGCAAAGAGTGGAGATTAAACCAACCACCAGCACACGGAAACTTTCAGAGGAGATAGGACCGTCCAAGGGCACGATATACCAAACTTTACATGAACTATAGAAAACATACAAGAACTCTAGGGAAGTTCTTTATGAACTGACTATGCAGCAAGCAAATCACAGAGTGGAAATGTATAAAACTCTTCTGGAAAACTTACAAGATTTGCGGTTTTTCAAACGCAAAGTGACATATGATGAGAAATGGATGTATCTACAGAACCCAGATAATCGAGAAATAATTGTTTGATGTAGGACAATCAGTCCAACATGTTACGAAACAAGCGCGGTTTGAAATGAAGTTCATGATCAACGTCTAGTGGAATTTTGAGCATGTAATTCATTTTGAAATCATTCCACATGGTCGATCGGCCAACTCTGAAATTGAAATTTACTATGAACAGATGGACACGATGTATGCTCCTTTGAAAAGCAAATGGCCTGCATTAGTGAATAGAGAGAAACATCTTCTCCAACAAGACAATGCAAGGCTAAACACGTCTAGCAATAAAGTAGAAGAGCTTGACGGAATTTATCTCATCTCCCACAATAGTCTGGACCTTGCTCCTTCGGTCTGCCACATGTTCCATTCTATGGCATCATTTTTTTTTGGGGGGGGGGGGGGGCAGGTGCTTGTGTAATATTGACGATCTGCAACGGGGTTTTCTAGGCTTTTTTGCTTCCAAATCCAAAGACTGGTATAAAAATGTTATTGTTTAACTCTCAGGAAGATGGAAAGAAGCCATAGAATTTCATGGTTTATATACTGATTTGTGATGAGTTTATTTTACGTTGAAATATTGCAACAAAGATTTCATTGTGAAAACGAAATGACATTTGATACAACCTAATATTTTACAAGCAACAAAATAGCTAAATGTGTTTTTTAGGCACATAAGCCTAATTTTCAAAAAATAAATATTCTAATATTGTATTACGTCTAAATTTCTCTGTAAGGGGCCCCTTTTCAATCTCTAGCCGAGGGCCCCCAAAGGCGCCAGTCCGGGCCTGATGTAACTTATAGTATTCTGAAATTCCCCCATGTTACTAAGTTTCTTTTCAAAGACCTTGATAGGTTCCAAGTTACATTTTTGGGTTCCTTGCATGAAGGGGAAGAATTATATTTATATATAATTTAAAAAAAACTCCCATACCCTATGTGCTTGTTTAGAGACTGATCATTATGTGAAATTTCTGCTTTTTTGTTTTAATACATCCTAAGAGCTAGTGACAGGTCAGTTAAAAAAATTATGGTTAGGAAATGAAATATCTGGCTTCAATTATTTAAAGATATTCTTAATGCAGCTTGGGAAAAAGACAGGTAGCAATACTTTCACCCATCTAAGCTGTCACGTGATCAAGATTGGTTGTTTTCCAGCAACTGTCAAAATACCGTGTGATCAAGATAGGCTGAAAAGCAGCCGAGATCAATAGAGAACAGAGTTTCACCTTTTTCATTAGCTGCAGATCTTAAGTACCCTTGTTCTGAATTTGATTTTAGCTCTGTGTCCAGATGACCAGAGATCTCCATGTGATTATGCACATATCATATCCACAAATGCTTATCAAAACACTTTCTTTTATTAAGTAAATTTTTTTTTACTAACAAGGGAGCCACTTTTGGTGTTGCTTGCAACTATCATTGAGACCTGGTGCATTTTTAAGCCCTATATTGTGACATTTCATAATTGATAAAATTTTTCTGTTAAAATCATATTTTTTGATTTTTACAGCAGCATAACTTTCTGAAAATGCAATTTTCGACCACTTATTGGACTACTAACATATTTTTTTTTTTAAAGAAAAGCATTTAAAAACACAAATTAGTCAATAATAAATATAAAGTATTAAAAAAAGTTTAAAAATTCTTTCAAGAACTTACAAATTTGATTTTGGAAAATTACAACATTATATTCACATGGTAGGGAAAAAGTTTTTCTTTTTTCCAAAAGTAGAGCTTTCTGGCAACACTAGCCAAATGGCATAGCTGCTTGTCCTGTGTGAGCAGTGGTTTGATCTTCACTAGAAATTGTAATGTCTGACTTAATTAGGCACAGTAAATTTTCTAAATTGTATAAAAATATTAATTTACTTTATGATTACTTTTACCAAAGACAACATTTAATACAACAACATTTCATTTTAAACATTTGAAACTTTATTCCATCAGACTTCAAAAGAAAATAGTTTACTCATTTTGCATTTCATTCAAAAAATAGTTTCCAATGATTTTGAAAGCTTTTAACAGAAATATAGTTACTATTTATACATTTAACGTCTGCATAGAGAAAAACCTATTTCTTGTTTCTTATGCCATCATTTATCAAACAAATTGCAATCAATTTCATTTTAATACGTACCATACATACACTCCAGGGATAAAGCGGGTGAAAAATTTGTTGTTCCATATTTGGCGAGTTAATTCACTTTTGGCGTGAAATAAATAAAAATCCAATAATAAAAAATTGAAAGTATAAAATATTAGTTTAACAGAGAAATTTTATCTTTTCTCTCACTTTCATGTAAAGGGCTACAAAATGCACCAGGTTCCGATGCTAGGTGCGAGCAGGACCAAAAGTGGTTCCCTTGTAAGTATAGTTTCTGAAATTGTTCTAGAATTTTAGTAAAAAATTGCAAACTAGTAAGATTGAGTTTTTTTTTTTTTTTAATTTCAGTTACCTCCCATATTTCTGTAATCATTTCTGGATAAACTTCATGCAATTCTGAGTAACTTGGCATCCTTGCGATAAATGTAAAAGGGGTCGTTCAAGTATTATGTAAGCAGTAAGTGGGGGAGGGGGTAGTCTAGTATCTGCTTATTTTTTCTGACAAGGGGAGAGAGGGGGGTAACGAAAATTTTTACGTAAGCATTAGACAACGAAGCAACTATAGTTTAACAACAAAAAGCAAAAGAGCATGATTTAGATCAGCATTCTGCAGATGTTGGACAACTTGAGAAAAAAGATATGGAGTAAACAAGGACTGGAAACGAGGATCATTCCAACCCACCACTACATTGAAAACTTAAGAATAGACAATTCAGAAACATGGATTCAAAGATCTTGGATACCATACTAGAAATGTGAACACCAAACACATAATATTCCTATGATTCTTGTTAAAATTTTTAGTTATGTGCCTAAATAAGTTAGGGCCTGTTGTACTTCTTAGTTTTTTGTATTAATAATTATTTTGTATTCTATGAATTGTTTAATGCCATAAGTAATAATATATTAAACATATTTTTTTCCCTTCAATACCACATCCCCTATGTGTCTGTTTATGTAAATTTGCTGGATTAATGATGCAATTTATCGCTAACTGTAATTTTTTTTATGGCAAATAGTGTTGATGTTAGAATGTCATAAAATCTTACGTAAGCAAAGGGGGGGGGGGGGCATCTAGTATTCGCTTATTTTTCCTTACAAGGGGGAAGGAGGGGTACAAAATCACTAAAAATATGCTTACATAATACTTGAAAGGCCCCAAAGGTGAAACATTCAGGATAAGGAAAAAAAAAAAAAAAAAAGGAAGAAAAGGTTAACATTTAAAAAAAATAAGAGCTCTTCACAATCTGAAATAATGGCATTGTGAATCAACAGACAATATGTTATTTGGAAGCTATTGCAAAAGAGGAAATTCAATTAAAAAGCTAGATTATCTAAATTTTGAATAAGAAAAACATTCATTTAAATGAAAGTGAAAAAATTCTTGATAATGTATATCCCTCAAGAGGCGGATCCAGTCCTCTGTATTGAGGGAGGGTCATGTCTTTTTTTTTGGGGGGGGGGGGGGGGGGAAGGGGGTCACATGCCTTCATTAGCAATTTTGATGTCTTAAATTAAAATTTTCTGTTTTCTGGCTTATAATAGAATTCATTTTCATTCGTAAATGCATGCAATTTGTAGGTTCTAAACAGCAAAGAATATTACAGAAAATGTTAGCAAAGGCTCTTATTTTAAACAGACTTTCAGGGTTCGATTGTTGCTGAAATATCATCTTGAGGGAACAACTAGATACAATTCAAGATATACCACATTTATAAAAGAATGAAAAAAGTTGTTAGATTATTTGGTCATTAAACAATGCCTACATTTTTCATTCATTTTTCTGCAAAAATAAAGGCACAAATATTTCAAAGTATGGCACTTTTATGCGGAAATAAATGAAAACACCTTTAAGACACATTTTTATTTAAAAAATGCGTTGTTCTACAGAAATGTCCTTTGTTTAGAGGGAGATCATGACCCCATGACCTCCCCCTTGGATTCATAGATTAACATCCAAGATCAGACATTCCCATAGAGCGTAATGGTAATGCAATTGCGATCGTAGCGCCCTTAGTGACAATGGGGAAGAAACTCCCCATCCTTGTAGTATGCTTATTATTGAGTATCTACCTTATTGTGATCTTTCTTTTTTTAATGTTGCATGTTTATGTTTTCCATAGAATCTTACACCGATACATGAACATAGAATAGACATTCTATTTTATATATCCAATATCTATTCTATGTTCATGCACGAATATATGTTTTTTTTTTTTTTTACATGATTAGTGAACGATTTTAAGTGCAACGAATACTAGGTAAAAATTTCGTCTTGAATGCTATATATCAAAAGCAATGGTGTAACATAAAAATATACGAAATGTTGAACTCTACAAGTCCCAGAAAATTTCATAATTATTCTCCTTTGGAAGGAAAATTTTTATAGCCCGTGTTTTATAAATTTATGAAGTTTAACGTATTAAACAATCGTTACAATAATCTTTTAAAATTTATGCATTTTCACTTCCTTACAGATAAAATAAAAATATTGTTTTTAATGTAAATAACGTACAATCAATTCAATAATGTTTATAATATTAACATATAAGAAATAATAATAATAATATTACAGATAGGGAAAAATTCCTTTCGACAAATTTTTAGAATTGTATAAATCTAAAAGTTAAAAATAAATAGAAGTACTGACATTACACTCAATAAAATTTTATTCGATATGAATAAATTGACACAATACCTGAATTTGATTTTTTACAATTTAATCTTATAAACTTACATATTTGCATTCTTAACAGAATTTTCTGGCGGCTTTCTTTTATATTATTAGTCTAATTATCATTTTGTAAGTTAAAAATGAACAATACGAGCATGGTAAAAAAAAAAAAAAAAAAACAGCTAAATAAATAAAGCAAGCATGAATAGAATATCGTCTGACACCTGTTTCGTTTTAGGAACGAATAGATATTCAAACCATAGAGGATAAACATATTTCTTCAACATAGGTAAATTTCGGAGGTTTGTTAGTTCTTCCCCCTTGCCGATAGTGACGCTAGTACTGTTGCCATTACAGATTTTGCCGTAAATGTCCCACCTTGGTCCTTAATCTATGCTTGGATCCACGCTTGTATCCCTCATGTAACAAAGCATCGTAAAATTCAATTAAATGTAAACTTTCAAGTGCATTATCCTGGTGTGAATTAAAGTATGGAAGCAGAAAATCTATACCATGGAAGTATAAGGAAAAGGCTGTAAATTTCTAACATAATGAGAATTCAGGAAAATCAAATCAGTGTACAAAGTTTAGATATGCAAAAAGCTTATATGTACTATACCAATCAGAAAAACAAGTTAAAAATGTAACCGAACACATACACAACTGGAAATAAAAAATATATGCATTTCAAAAGTTTCAAGAAGCCAAAAAACATAATGTATATACATGACTGTAACCTGCCACAAGGGACACATTTTACATCACCTGAATTTAGAATGTGGTTTCATGCGACCAAGAAGGTGGATGACCAAGTTCTAAAATAAATTTCGCGTTGTCAGCCGATAAACAACGAAAATTATTTTGTGTCATTGAAGCAAAGAAATGTGCACATGCTTTTGTAAGTCATGTAGATATTTTTATGATAGACTCGCAAATTTTTTATGATTAGGACTTAAATATTGATGAGCTTTAACAGGGAGTTTGGATTACACCGGGCATTCAGAAACAACTTAGGATTATATTGGATCAAAGCAGATTGAAAAGATTAATCTATCATTTCACTGACACATTCATACAAGATTATGCCCACAATAAATACAAGAAAATAACTATTGTCTTTAATCAGGAAAAATGGGTAAAGAATTAAAATTATAGTTATCCGAGGTGTGTTTTAAGACCTTCCCCAATTCATCATTGCGTCTAACAGTTGGTTATCATTTAAAAATTATTTTTTGATTGACAGTGTCATGCCTCTATATAAGAATTTTCATCATCTTAATATTACTCTTGAAAGTACTGCTCTTATTCAACCTCTTAGCAAATACACTTTCAAGAGTGGAAAAATTTTATTTGGCATATTTCCGACACAATATTAGTTGAAAAGCTCTTGTACAAAATATATCAAAGAAACACTATCTTCAAGATGCAGACAATTACACATAATCAGTTATCCTTCCCTAAATATGTGGACATATTCATTGTATGCCTGTGGGTATACTGCGGTACATATAGGGTATTTCGAAAATTCTGATGATTGTGTTTAAACTCAAACTAAGGACACCTGTAACTTTATAAACTTTACTTCAATTCCTTTTAGCAAATATAGTTTGTGTAAATTGTCTTACTGTTTTAATCATTTTTTTACTGATCCTCATTTATGTAATATGCACTTTGCATAAGAAGTATGTACAAACTTTTTCATGAATAAGTATAAAAGTAAAAATATTTTCTTCAAGTACATTCTTTTATAAGCATTGTTTGTCTTGAAAATCATGCTTGGTTTCCTGATTGTAATTCATGATTTTGCAAAAATCTGTTTTGCAATGCAAATGCATTAATTAATAGTAGGCAACAAACCAGATTATGGAAAATTCACTTATTTTTTAATGATTGATAGAAAGCACAAGCTAGTGAATTTATTAAAAAATATATAATTTTTGTCATTTCTTTTTTAAGATATGACAGCAGAAAGTAAAAAAGCACTATACTTAAACTATATTTTTTGGATCTTTGAATTGATTTCTTAACACATAATCATGATTATTTACCCTGAAACTACTAATTAAAGTGTATTTTTTAAAAAATATATTGCTCTTTATTTTTTATTCATATTTTCTATTTTTTTAGTGTATAAAATATTTCGATGCAGCTGAAGCTGCCCATTAAGTATATTTTATTACAGTAGAAAATCTTTAATGCAAACTTAAAAACACAAGGTTGTGCGTTATATAGATTGATTTTTGCATCATTAACCTTACCTTATAAACATGGCCGAATGTGTCTGAAGTATATCAAAATATAGTAAAGTAACTTTATATTGAATTCTTTGGGATCAAGATTTGTAAAAATTTTAAATTTAGCATGATCTACTAAAAAATTTTTACAATGTGAGAAAGCATGTGCTTCTTAACTGCAAAATTCATTGTTTATATCTGACAAGTTATGTGTTATAAAGATCTTCCGTATTACATTAATACTTTAAGGACACAGCTTCACAGTCATTTGGGTTCTTTTGGTGGATTGGCACATAATTAAATCCATTGCTGTTGTAACTCATATACAATTGTAGCAATGAAGAATATTTTATATTGTACAATTTATCCCATGTGGTGTGTTAAAAATAGATTACAAAGTTGAATTAAATAAGAGTGTGTTAAATACTTATAATGAATGAACATTGCCGGAGAAAACTTTTCCGTTTAAAAGATAAAAGAATCTTCTTTTATTTTGCAGGGAAGGGAGAGACATATTTAACGAAGCATCTTTCAATATCAGTGTGTATGCCTATACAAATAAATTTGTTTTTGTGTATTTTTTATTGTTACTCTGTGGGCTGATGACATTCCCTGTCTGGTTATGAAATTAAATCCCTGCTTGACATTTTAAATTTTTCATAATTTTCCACCAAAATTAGCTTAAAATATTATTTCCATTAGGTTAAATAAATTTTATTTCCCTTTTCATTGTGAGATTCTATCATTATTTAACCCAAAAGTTTTACGGTTCCATGAATTAAATTTGACACATGTTTATAAAAGTATAATTTTGAGTTAATTTTTTTTAATATTTTAAATTTTACTCAAAATTGTATAATAAGATAATTAAATTTGAATACATCAACAATATAGTTATGTATTTCACAAAATTGTATGTAAAAATGCTTTTAAGTTCAATTTATTTCAACTAGTTTATACATAACAGAAAAAGCTATTCTGTGAATTTTATCCAACTCGTGGAATAAAAAAGGGGTTGAGTTGTTGATAATAGTGATAGCCAGTTATTTGAATCACCGTTAAATCGAATCACTGTTTAATGAATGGAATCATAATGCTTTTTTTCTATGATATTAGAATCAGTAGTTATGTTGGTTGTGATTCATTTAAACAGAGTTTACAATATTAGAATTATAAAACATAAAATGTACTAAGTGTATGTCTTCATTATTGTTACACTTTTCAATAAATGTATGGGTTTGACTTTTAAGTCTATACCCTATGTTTCACTTAATAGGTCAATGGATTGCAGCCTGGCTTCCAATACAAAAATTGTTAATTGTAGTGTGCTCTACCACCTCTTAAATGTTCTACTTTTTTTTTTTTTTTTAAACACCCTGCATATGTGACTTTAAGCGAAAAAAGTTTTTTTTTTTTTAATGTTATTTATTTTTCCTTTTTTATGATTTATGGAATATTTAGAGATTCAGTTTTATGTTAGGGATACTCATGGCAGAATGAAAGATAGGTTGTACCTACCTTTGGCTGCAAAAAATGGGCTTCCTCTCCACCTCCCACAAAATAGGTGGGAGTGTACCTCTTTATGCATACTTTTATTTACTAAATGAAATGCATTGTAGCTAAAAACCTATAAGTTACCACTCCCAATGATAATTTGAAGCTTTTATTTATCTAATTTAAATAGTGGCTGTAGTTTTGTCCTTGCAAAAAAAGAATAGGTTATAATTTTGATGATATGCAGGTAGCATCATTTAATATGTCATAAGTGTAAATCAATGTATAACGAATTTCTTGCTTATTAATTTAACTTAATGCATAATTAGCATATGCATATGTTTGTGTGTAATTATAGATAGTTTTTATATATTCTGCAATTTTTATAAAAATTAAGGTATGTATCTATCAGTCAATTCAAATTGCATTAAGTATTTCTTTCATGCATCTCTCCGAAGAAGGAGTGGTAGTGCCTTCCTGGGAGAAAGTTCTGAGAAAAACGTAGAGCAATATTATCAACTAATGAACTACATTCTTAAATTTATATATCCCTGAGGAGGTTTTAAACCCCCCAAAAAATGTTTAAAGTTTGGAGCTCTAGCTCCTAGTGTTAAATTCATTAGTAGTCATTGCAAAACAGATGGCCATATAAGTAGTTTAAGCATAAATCAAGAACTGACAGTTGGAATTTGCCTATTTGAAACTTCTAGAAATAGATTTCTATTAAAAAAATCATTTTTTCATAATTTTTATTTTTTATATTAATAATAATTTTTCCTTTCTATTGTTCTTTTATTGTGAGTGAATTTTTGCTTGCTCTCTTCATGAGAGCTAGCTCCTTTGATTAATTCGAGATCAGATCGCCCTTGTATCTTGATAAATTTGTATAATTTTAAAGTGTGTCAACTGTATATTTTCCAATCTTCCTTGAAACATATAAAATTTTAAGTTAACTTTTCAATACTTGTCAGAAGGTAAACTATTATATATATGATTTGAAAAATCTATCATTTCAAGAAGGTTATATAGACAAGAGTAAGTGAAAAAATATTTTATTAGTAACAGATGTGAATGTATAAGAACATGGAATATAACTATACATTGACATATACGTATTACACAAAACAAATTTATATCAAGTATAATGAAACATCATGTACAAATAAAAGTAGACCTAATTCTGGCCTATGATGATAAAACCCCATAAATTTAATAAAAACAGTCTATGACAAAACATATAAAATAATTTTTAAAATGAAATGTTCACAATGTTCTGTTATATTAATTCACATAATATCTATAAAAAAATACTGTAGTTTTAAAAATAAGTTCTTTATAAAATAAACTGTTTAATGAGTGGCATAAGTACAAGTTAAATAAAAGTTCAGGAATTTTTTTTTTTTTTTTAGCTTTTTATAATACATATGAATGATAAATTGTTCAGCATGTGATTAAACCCATGGGTGCCTGCAAGAGAGGGGCAACAGGCAAGAGCAACTGCCCCACACTGAATTAAAAAATTTTCTTTTTATCTCATTATTCTAAAAACTAAAAAAACTAAATGATTTATTATAATTAAAAACTAGAGAAAAGGGAACACAAGTAGTCCAAAACACAATTTTTTTGCCAGGAACTGCACCCCCCTTTCCTCCCCCTGAAAGGCAATTTTTAGCGCAATTTTTCTTTTTACATTCATAATTTAAAAAAATATATATATATCTTAAATGCAAGGGTTAAGGTGTGCTGGGTGGGTCTCTTGATGAAAAAAACAAACTGATTCAATTCTTTATTTCGAAAAAAGTCACTACTAGCTTATATTTGGATTTTGAATGTCTTTTTGTTACAATTTTGCATTTCCTTTTTATGTTGATTTGTTTAAAAATTGTCTTGCATATGGGGTTCTGACAAAAAGTTCTTAGTAGACTGCAGGCACATCTCTGTTCTATAATCTGCCATTCCCAGGATTTTGTAGTGTGGGCAGCCAATGTAATTGTCATATCACAGCTTCCTGGCAGTTTAATTTGCATAGAGAAAAATCATTACTTTCATTTTGAATTTATAAGCAACAAAAGAGTAATAGAGGTCTAAAAAATTTATCATTTATAATAATACATGAATTTTAACTTTTTAATTGGAATTTTGCGTCACATTTGATCATTATAGCCCTAATGAGAATTAAAAAGACTTTTACTGACCTAACATTGGCCAAACAAGTTTATAATTCAAATTCAATAACTTATACAAGGTGAAAAAGGAGCAAATTTTATTAATAAGAAAAGCTAGATCACAAAAATAAATTGTTCATATATAAAATACAATGATATAATTTTAAAGGCTTTTTAATATTTTAAATATTATTAGATCTAAAAGATGACTATTATGTATATTTAACATTCAAAACGATTTATCATAAAATAATTTCTAATCCTAATAATCTCACACCTTGTACATATTCTAAAATATCCATTTACTTTTTAAAAATCATTCATTCGCCAGCTTTCTAAAAAATTCTTGACATTTAACAATATTCGTAAAATGAAAATTTGTTATGAAAATAATAAAAAAACTGAAAGAATGTTTAATCTTCTACATACAATTCAATCACAATGAAACTGGAACGGTATTTTCAAATTTATCACAAAAACACACATAAAATTATTGAAAAGAAATGAACAGAAATACACATGAATGGAAAAAAAAAATTTCAACAGAGTTCTAAAAATAAGCCAGACTTTGCAAAAACAAACGAAAAGGCTTTAATGTTTTTAAATACTGCATCTTTTAAACTGGTCCGAGTCCGAGTATAAACAGTAGTCATTTCTTGTAACTAAATAAATAGTTTTTCTCAACGTGTATTCATTCACTAATAGTTAATTAATAGTGAAGTTTTCAGTTTCTAGCCACATGATTGAGTATCCTTAATATAGAATCTGCTACAAAAACAATATTTTTCTTTTATACAACAGCATACAACCATAAAAAGCATAAAAATATAAAGTCTGAACCCGCGATAGAAAAATACCAATGTATCTGGAATACTAATCCCAAAATACAATGAAAGATATAAATAATTTGAAGTGGAAAGTTTTGTTCTAAACTGTCACATTGTTCGTCAAAGTTTACTTTCTTCAAGTATATGGTCTTTTAGTTTATCATCTTTGCCATTTCGTAGGCTACCAATGTGCAAGCCATTCAGAAAGCCATTTTGATGTTCTGATGGACTTATTTCATTTGGTTTGGATAGGTCCTGAAAGAAAATGAAAAATAGATTAATGCAAATATATAAACAAAAATAAATATTAATTGAAAGTACATTATTTTAAGCATCTTATAGGCTGGCACAGTGAAGAGGAGATTTAAAGAGATCCTCTCATAGTATTTAAAAACAAAGTTTTACTGCATTAATTTGACCTGCAAATTAAATTGTTGATTGCATAAAAATTCTTTTGCTGCAATATTAAAACCTTGGTATAGGTTCCATTATCTTTCATGGACACTAATATATTAAATCATTTGTTTATATATCACAATCATAATGCTAAACTCACTGAAGCAATGAAGGAGAGATCTAAAGGCTAAAATCATTTCAGAACATTTAAAAAGCAAGAAAATGCATCTATTGTTACTGAATACATGATATGTAAAAACAAATGAAAGAAAAAAGTATAAACAGCCGAAAATATTTTACTATGCAGCTGTTTTCAAAGCTTCATGATGTTAATCCTTCCTTCAATGCAAAATAAATGAAAGAGAGAGTGCAGAACAATAACAGCAGAGCATGTGTGTTACGGCTGCTACATTTTCTCACTACCTTTCTTTTATTTTGATGTAATGATTGCAGAAAGGGATCCCTTTTATGAAAGCCTTGGAAAATCTGAGCGCTAAATTTATTTTGTATGTTGTGTTTTTCACTAAAAACTACCAATAAATTATCCATTTCATGCATAATTATTCATTTCATTCATGCCCATTATCAGAGTAATAAAATCAAATGCCCTTTGTGCTCCGTACAGTAAGATGACTTCGTTGGCCATAGAAAGTTGTCACCTTGGACATCCCCTCCCCCCCTTCCCAAGCAAACCATGAACAATGCTTTTAACTGAAAGTATTAATTTTTAACCAAGTATTTTACTTATTTTTGGGCCCCTTAATTTTTATGACCTATTCTCCTAACCTTCCCTGCCTTTGACGTGAAGATCTCAGACAGGGGCGAAACTAAGGCAGAGCCATATGCCTGGGCACCAGTGTAAACGGGCATGCCAAAAGATTCGAGATTTAGACTGGATAGGATATCTAAGAAAAAGATGAACTGCTGTCCCATGTAAAATATTTCACTTAAGCATGCAAAAAAATAATTGCAATTAAAAAATATTACCTCTGAGTGGCTTAGTAAGCAATCTTTATTTAATTATCCATTAAAATATATTAAACAAAAGTTGTTGTACTTTATTATTTTAATACAATCGTGCAGATTGGTAAATAAATTATATAAGTTGTAATTGTTGCAACTGAGTAAAAAAAAGTATCCAGGCTAGGATTCAAACACAGGACCTTGGCTAATGCTGTCAATGCTCTACCAGCTAAGTTATCCTGGACAAATCCGACAGACACAATTTACTCAGACGAACTTTTGACAATGAAATCTAATCTTATCTGAAACAACAATATAAGCTGCAGGTAAAAAAACTTCAATAAACATTGGAAAAATAATTACATTTTATTACACAATCATACAGATGGGTAAAGAAAGTTGTAACTGTTCCAACTATACAAATTGTGTGATTTCTTTACCCATCTGTATGATTGTGTCAAAATAATAAATGAAAAAGTTGTTAGTTCTTTTGTATGCTCAAACGTTAGGTCTTTTAACTATTAATTTTGCCGTTGCAGATAATTAAAATGAAAGTTGCTTAATATAACAATATATCATAACTATCATTTATCACTAAGTCAAAATTACTTCATCCTTTGATAAATGGCTAATCAAGTTTTTACTCTATTTCTGAGTGATCGCCCTTGGTTGATGACTCCCAGCAGTTACAGAATCTGTGCATACCAAGAACAAAATGTAATAGAACCGAAAATAATTTTTGTGACTTCAGATGACTAAAATAAAAATAAAAGCAGTGTTTTTCCCCCCAGACATTTTTCAAAGTCGGGCACCACCCATCTGACTGGGAATGTGAAAAGCATGGCATTCCAGAAAGTGGACCTGAAAATTAATTAGTACATAGTCAGTGGTTAATAGATCCTTTTAGCTTAGTAGCCACTTTTCTCAATTATAATTTTCTCTGAATTAAATGTAAATTAAATACATTATATTTCCATATACAGATTACAACAGTTAAAGGAGCTTCTGATAAAACATTGTTTAAAATATGTGTCATAAGAGACCCACCAGGAGTACGAAAAAAGTGGCTCAAACTATTTAAAAGTTGGATAATGTTTTTTTTTTTTTTTTTTTTTTAAGTGTCCGGGTGTTTGTTTTGTGTAATCACAACATTTGTTTGTTCAGTTAACATGTGGCAAGTGGATATTTTCAGGTCTACTAGAACATATGCAATTTATATAAAAATAAATTTTTTATTGAAACCGAGAATGTGAAATTAATCTCTTATCAGGATGAAAGGAATAAGAATGAACTTTATCTAGATCTTCATTATGCATATATCAAAGAATTTCCATATGCCCCATCATGAATGCTGAGTGCATGAGTTTTTGCCCTTCTCTGGGCCTCTCAAGAACATTTTACTGTACTACCTTTTTTAGATCAATATAGCTGTACTTTAAAAATGTAACATGTATTCTTATATTGTCTTAATGGTACATTATTCCAAATTAACTTTTCTTAATATAATATAGATTATTGATATGCATAAGATGATCAATATAGCTGTAGACTTTAAACATATAACATGCATTGGTATTCTTATCTTGTCTTAAAGGGACATTATTGCGAATTAACTTTTCTTAATATAATATAGATTATTGATATGCATAAGATTAATCAAGTAGCAAATTTATTTAAGTAGTAAATTTATTTAAAGACAGCATGGATTATAAATCATTTGTATGCCGTGTCAACTCTTTAATGAATTAATAATAAAATGTGTGTTGTTTTTCAGCCAAACAGCATAAAAGGATTAATGCATCAACCACGCCCTATGCCAGACTTCTAAACTGATGTCAAATAAGGTAAGTGGGATTTTTCCTGACCAATAATTGAATAAAATAAGTATTATACTAAGTGAAATAAATAGATTAAATTACTTTTTTGAAACTGTATAAAAAAAATTAAGGCATATAAAATCAAAATAAATAATTTAATTTACTAAAAAGGTGCTAAAAATACTTACATGTAGGTTTTTAAAGCTTAAAACCGTTTTAGATGAAAACAATTTTAAAATCGACTACCCGAGCGCTTTAGACTGTTGTTACAGTCATCATCAGGGGAGGAAGAGATCTTAAGATCACCTTAATTAAGGCAATTAAGTGCTGCTCAGAAGTGTTAATATCCCAAAAATGCCTGTTTTCTCATTTGTTGCATCTACTGTGTGTTTATAAATAATAAACTGTTTACAACAGCTTTAGCTATGCTGAATAGACAATCCTCCAAAACTAATAGTTATTTTGTTTCACCTTAATTTTTTTCTTATCTGTACAGAACCACAAGGAACAAAAAGTCTTTTTTTTCTATTTAATGACTGATTAAGTATCTTCACACTGTTCTACACTAAAGCTGATCCAAAGGAATTAAATTCTAAGAATGTCTGAATTATGCCAAATAAGAAAGTTGATAGAAATACTGTACTAAAACTAGTATTGTGAAGGAATTTCCACCTTGTTATTAATATAAACATTAAAACATACATATAATTACTTAAATGGTGCTAAAAACACATAAAGATATTAGTTAAAATAACCCTGAAATCTTTCAAGCACACACACATTCATTTTCAAAAGGAAAAGATGACTGACTGGAACAGAATCTTTCACCCTTTGAAAATGAATGCATGTGCATTTGAAGGATCTCAGGGTTATATTAATTAATATCTTTATATGTTTTTTGACCCTTTTAAGTAATTATCTGTAGGTTTTAATGTTTATATGAAAGTTGATGTTTTAATTTAAATCTAGGTAATCTCTTTATATTGTTAAAAAAAGTAAAATAAAACAATTTTTAAAAATTAAAATTTGCAAGACTTGTTTCTTTTAAGGTTGTTCTGAAATCAAATCAGACCACTTTCCAACACTTTTATTTATTTTTTGTAACTTGGGACCACAGAATTTGTTCGATACTCGGAGGTGTTCACTATTCTGAAGTAAAAACATACAATTATATAGGTTTTATAGATTGAAATATTTTTCACTAAATAGAGGCGTCTGCTATTTGGAGTGCTGATAATAGAGGTTTTACTGTAAGTACTAACTTATGATGACGTTTGTCACATTTTTAACTAGCCCGAAATGAACACCCACTCAAACTTAATCTTGTTGTGTACTTTTCATGAATCTGAAATTTCTTATATTATTTCACATATTTGCATAATTACTAATCAAATCATAATCTCTCATCTTAGTAAATGATTAAGAACCATTGCCTTCTTAACCCAAGAAGTGAGTACATTTTGTTTCTTACCCTCAAAACTCAGTGACATCAGTATCCAAGCATCCAATTTTTTCATCTATTTGATGATCCTGTTAAAATAGATTGGATTATTTTCTTTACCAGAAGAAGAATTCAGAACAGGATCTGTTATGTCTGTAACATAACAAACTTTAAGATATCTACCCTACTTTTAATAATTAAACTTGAAATATGATAGCAAGGCATTTCCCTTCTTAATTACAAATATAGCGTTGTGTTATTTCAAAAATCACCCCCAAATACAGTTCTTATGTGGCTTGTGCCGATTATCAGTGGTGAGAGGCCCTACCTGCCATAAAAAAATTCAATTTTTTATATATTATTTTATTGTTCAAACATGCAAACAAATTATTTAACATTAAAGTGGGGAAAATAATCTTACTTTTAGAGATATAAAATTACTTATTTTTTGAATAATCAACTTTTATAATTTTCTAAATAATTTCAATATTAAACATACTACTTATTACCATTACTACCATTTAACTTACTCTAATCAAACATTGATTGAAAAACTAAAAAGCATTCAAATGAGCATATAAATTATATACAAAATAATTATTTAATAGTAAGATATAATACAAGCTTTTCATTCAACTACTCATTGCTGTATAAGGCATTCATAATCTATACTAATGAAAGAAAATTTCGCTCTGTCTGTGTGTCCATGATTGGCTAGGAAAACCTACCGTATGTACAAGGCTGAAAATTTGTGTGATGGTAGTAGTCCAAGGCCTCTCCTAATGCACCTGAGACTCAGAATCTTATATTTCTAATAATTAGCAGAGTTATTAATTAAAAATCACAATGCATTCATCAAAAAATTATTTATTTAATTGCAAGAGTTGAAAGTGCTTGCACATGTCCAGACACCAGATTTACTCTGCCAAACAAAGATGAAGAACCGTATGTGATGATTTGTTGTTGTTCTTTCTTTAACCTCGAACGACCAAATTATATAGTAAAAAACGAAAGACATTCTGAAATAATGTACTTTTATGTCTTAAATGACGTAATCAGTTTGACAAAAAAAAAAAAAAAAAAAAAAAATCTTAACCCTTTGAAAATTTGTTTTCAAAATAGGTCATTTTCATAGTTTTTTTTTTTCTCCCATACGGCATCGCTTCTCTAGGATGCAATTTTGGAGTTACTGGTTAACAAAAAAACACATATGTAAAGCTGAGACCTTCTCTTCAAAGGTGTAATTGGTTTTCAAAAATATGAATTTTAACTCTTTAAAAAAAATTCGCAACTTCAGGTGACTTTGTGCCTTATGGACTATGGAGATGATCTTTTTTCTACAGTAAAATTGTCTAAAAGTTAATATTTCGACACAATCTTTACAGAGCATGTCTGCAGACCAGATTTACATCGTCTATTAAAATTTCAAAACATTTGGACAAGTAGAAGTATTTTTTACAAAGTAGAATGTGTAAAAATTTCGACAAAAGGAAAAACGAGAGGTTTCGCTACCGACTTCAGCTCAAGATTTCACTATAAATAAGCATATTTTCTTTACAAAATTTTAAAGAAGGCTTGGATACAGTTATATTTATAATTTATTAAAATAGTAGATAAATCGGATAAGAACTATTTTTTGTTTGTTATGCTAATGGAACAGAGCCGAAAACTAGAAAAAAAAAGCGAGAAGAAAATGTATTTCTTTTTCAACTAGATAGATGTTTTTTCTCAAGAGGTGCATAACAATCATATTTATGACTGTTTAAAAGAGTTCAGACAGTAAGGACTATTATTTTTAGCTACTGAAAGAGACCAAAAGAAAAAAAAATCTTTTTAAGAGCCATTTTACCACTAAATATCAAGATTGTTTCACACAGGTTACGAAAAATATTATGTTTTAACTCCTAAAAATTTCAGAGTTTGGATGATAACGACTGGTTTTTTAAAAAGAATTAAAATACCGGATCACCCCCGCCCCTCCTTTCTTTTTTTCGGTATATTTCAAAATTACTCATTGACATCGAAAAACAAAATATGCAAAAGAAAATACAAAACATCATATACTTTAAAATCTCTTTGCAAGACTGCAAACTATTTAAAGAAAATACGAAAATTAATCCTTTAAAAAAACTTCATTCCCTGAAGCCACTTTTCATTTTTTCCATGCATTTTTCAGCCAGGATTAAAATATTGATTTATTTAAAATATTGATTAAAAAAAATATCGTATTTTATATAAGAAATGCTGTACCCATCGTAAATGCCACACTCCTCAAATCAGCTTTAATAAGCTAAAAAATATTGTAATTGACGCACCCATCGTAAACAGCGCAACTAACTGGGAACACTAATTTTGTCGACACCATCACATTGATCTAACTTTAATCAAAGTTTTCTGGACAGTGTAGGGTGCTTCATTTTTAATAAGTTAAAATGTCTAAAGTTTTATTTAAAATATTTAAATCAGGTTTTAAATAGTTTTATGTAATTTTTAAATTAAGCAGACGTCAGTTGGTATTTAAACGATCCACAGCGTGTTGCGTGAACTCTTCTCCTTGGCGCTCCATGTTTTTTTAAGTGGTCAGCACCACTTGGCTACTTTTATGAGTGGGTCATATCAACTTCAGGCCTTCTTTAGTTTCTATTCAAAGCCCTTAAAATCTGTGTCATCAATATCACAGTCAAAGTGTAAATTTTCTTCATCCACACAGTATGATTCAGTATCATCATAGGAAATGTCACAGTTTTCATTATCGGCAAGTGGTGTAATGATTCCAGCTTGTGAAAAACTGGAATTTATTGAAGAAACAGGCACATCTTTCAAAGTCAGTGATATACAATTTCGTCATCTCTTCCAAAAAAGCTATTTTTCGACACATTTCTTAATTTATTATTGTTCAGAACTGCATGCAGTTCGCAGATTTTGTTATTCAGAAACTATGTAATCCGCAAGGCTTTTTCCGATTTTTGGTAAAGACATGATATTTCAGAAAATACTGTCAAAGTGGACATTTTGAACTTATCCTCTCCTGCAGCACGAGAAAGGCAAAAAACTTATTGTCACATGACGAGAATCGCTTATAACTTGATAAGTAATTTATTTATCAAAAATTGAAAAGGGGGTTGAGATTTCAAATCGCTTCAATTAGTCAGACCTTCCAAATTTATGCCATTATGTTTAAAAATGAATCAGAAAATGTCAGAAAGTTGCATGTTGTTGAGCAGGGGACTTGAGAACAGTCTTAAGGGATTTTTATTTTTATCCCATTTTTATGCGCACATAAAAAAAAAAAATCATAAATGCTGCACATTGTGTAAACACCACACTTGAAGAAAAAGTAACTTTCAAACTCGTAAACGCCGCTGCATTTCTTCCATAAAATACGGTATTTAATTTTTTATACAATATCTCTGAAATTTTAAATTTACATACTAATCTTTTAGCTAATGATCAAGTATCAATTTGGTTCAGCTATAGTCGGATTTAAAAGGTAAAATAATCAGTTTGAAAAAAAAAAAAAAAAAAAAAAAAAAAAAAAAAAATAGGATTTTGATGTGTGAAAAAAAAAAAAAATACATGTTTTGCATTTAATTATCAATATTTTAGAGCAGTACACAGTTATTGGAAACATACTATCAGCCCCCCTCCCCTACTGTTTCTCATTGTAGTTATTTTGAACCTTTTTACCACTAAATATCAGTTGGTACTTTTTTTTTAAACCGATTTTTCAAACAGTCTGTGGACACATATTTTACAATCATACAAATTTAAGGTTCATTTAAGAATATTATCATGGGCAGGGCAACACTGGGCAGGTCAGCTAATAGATTATAAACAAAAATCATTTCTTTAAACTCATCAGTTTAAAACTATCATACATTTATGTCTGAAAAAGTACTAAAAAGGTAAAAAGCTCATGTGATTTAACAGTTAATCACATAATCAGCAGTAAAAATACAAAAATCGCCAACTTTTTGCACACTTATCCTTTTATAATCTTTACATTATAAATAAATTGTCAAGTGGACATTTATTACTAAAAAGTACAGGTATTTTAGCACTTAAAGAGTAGTAGATCACCAAATTTGATATTAAGTTGTAGGACATGTGGAAGAGTGAAATACTCTAACTTTCTAAATCTGACACTTCCAGTCTTTGGGAGGCAGAAAGTAACAGTCAGTCGATAAATTGATTTATTGCGTCATTTTCTTTGCACTATATTTTCATGATAAATACTTTTTAAAAATATTTACAGTATTAAATCTGTATCAAGTATATTTTATGAAGGAAAATACTGGTGGGGCCATGCCCTAGTGACCTGGCTGTCCTATTAGTGACTATGGATATTCAGTGCCATAATATATATAATTTAATCTAAATAGTACTTGTGATCAAGGCTCCCTTCAAAGAATTGTTCTAGAACAAAATAAAAAAATAACCCTAGCATATATGGCCAAATTAGGTTAATGCGATTGTTATACGATTGAATTGAAGTAAAGAACAACAAAATGATTCATATCAATAAACCATAATTTATTAAAGATTAGTTCAAATGGAAACAAATTTAAACTGAAATTATATAAATTTTAAATGAAAAGTTTCATGATAGTGAGTAATTCAATTATTTCTTTATATACAAACTTAATAGACATAATTTATTAATTTTAATGACCTGACAAAAGTAGTCTAACTGAAAATTCAGATATTTTAATTTTCGTGGACTTATGTAAATAAGGTAGCATTAAAAAAGAAAAAACTAATAATAAACAGAAAGATAAGAAAAATAATAAACAGAAAGATAAGAAAAATAATAAACAGAAAGATAAGAAAAATAATAAACAGAAAGATAAGAAAAATAATAAACAGAAAGATAAGATAATGTAATTACTGTGGGCCAGCCCAAGAAATTCATTCCAACTTGGCAAACTACAAAAGGCAGGATGCTTGAGTTTGCAAACAGGACATTTTAAATTTCGTTTGGTGATTACATTTTAATGTGCAATCTATAATTATGATACATCTAAACGCTTCTACCTCCCAGCATATAAGATCCTAAAAAACTACATCAATTTGTGACTTTTATTTTATGCTGGAAGTCTCAGCTATCCCAAGCTAAGTCAAGTCTCCTCCCTCTATCACTCTCCATGCTTACTGTGTAAAAATTGTCAAACCATGTCATTGTCTCAGCAAATAGCATGATAATAGTGATTATGTTTGTATCAAAAATGAGAATATGGCCTCTCGAAATGGCCACACAACTTTCAAACTTTTGTAGCAAAAATGGTAAAACTGAAATCGTAGTAAAAGAGTGTAGAAAATACATTTAGAATGAAGTGAAAGAAAGATAATTATTTTAAATTAGTCAAAATCTGAAAATAAAAAAGTCTTTTGCCTAGTTGCAACAGGAAATTTTAACTGATCTAAAATTCAAAAATGAAAAAAAAAAATAATAATAATAACTTGCCTGGTACAAAAGACAATTTCAATTTACATTTAAATTACCCCAAAATTTAACTGTAGAAAATACTTTTTGCCTGATATCATGACAATTTAACAACACTGACGTATAACATAAATTAATAGATATTACACTATCCAATTATTTACTTCTTTTAATTGATAAACAAAATTATGAACACAATTTATTCTTCACAACTAAAAATTGCTAAACTGAAATGCACGCTAAGTTCAACCAAGCAAGATTCAGTTAGAAGAATAGTCATGAAATTCAATATCATATTCACACAATAAAGCCAGAAAATTCTGAATATAGGACATTTTCCATAATATTTTTGAAACTCTGGTATTTATCTTTGTATGGAATAAATAACAAATTTTAATAATTAAACTCAGGTCATCATTTGCAAATTTCGTACCAAAATGCATTTAATCATTATTTTAAAATAGATTAATAAAAATTTAAATAAAATTACTAAAAATATTTCTTGAATTCAGATTGTGTTAAATTTCCCAAAATTTTGTTTAATTTAGAGACATAACAGATCATTATACAGCATTCACATTGTGTTATATTGAGTGTCACTTGAGAGACTTCAAAAATTGCATAACAAGAAAATTTTTAGTCTGTTAAGACACAGCAGAGAACAAAATGTGCATAAAACATTTATATGCAATCTACCACAGAGAAAAAAATATGTGAAAAAACATTTATGAACAAACTACATACTTAAAACTTTGAAGAACAATTCATATAAATTTTACTTTAAAAATTTAAGTGCAGCAAAAAAACCTGCTTAAAAGAGGAGGTTCTGAGATCAGAAACAGAGAATGTGGTTACCAGGGATATAGTGGAGACTGGAGAGTATACAGTGGTACAGTGAAACCTGTATATAATGATATTGTCTAAAACGATAAACCTGTATATAACGATATTTCATTTGCCCCAGCAGAAATCCTGTTAATTTAATGTATATTGAACCTGTCTATAACAATAAATGGGTTAAGATGAAATCTGTATATAAAAATTTTGTGCTTTTTGAAATGGTCACTTTCTATTTCTCAATCCCTTTTAACTGCCTATTGAAAGACCTCCCTCACCCCAATTCCTAAATTCTTTGAATAAGATATAGAACAGAAAGACCATCATGGTGCTTTTACGTCTGTCTCATTGATTAGGCAAGTTGATTGATAGCTTAGAGCTGCAATGTACTGCTAAGATTTGCAATGCGACATCCTTGTGCTGGACTTAGGGAGGAGTTGCTGGACACTGAACACATGGAGGGAAACAAAGGGCTATTTCTCCTAACACCTTTGACATCGTACCCTCTTCTTTTCTAACAAAAAATTAGTAAACTAACTGTGGTGGGTAGTATTTCTTTCAGCTATGCTAGCGTGTTTACATGTTTGATCAGGAATACATTAGACGATGGTTCTCCATTGTTTGATAGGGGGGGGGGGGGACTTAAAACAAATTTGGTTCAGCTTTCTTCGCCAAAAGGGTGTCTTTTTCGGCAGTGGCCTCTTTCTTGACAACTTTCTGTTTCATAAATGTCTTGGTGGTGCAAGGCAGTGCAAGGCAGGAAATTCAATGACAGTTTGAAGGGGGAAAAAACAGTTTGGCATGCTATCCTCTCACCATCACATGCTGGTAAGAAGAGTCATGTTTGTTTTAAGAAATGGTCCCCGGTTCTTGGTCCAGTTATAAGAAGTCAATGGGTTTACACTTTACTCTGTAAATTGTGTGAAGTGGATTTCTTTTTCGTTATGTTTTTGCTTTGACTTTGAAATGGCATTGCATTTCACAAACATTTCAACTCAATGGGTGGATTAAAAAATATGTGCATACAGGCTGCGTTCTCAACAAAAACTAAACAAACAAGAGAATCAGATTTCTTTTCTGTTAAAAACATGTGGATCTATCAAATAGTTAAATGTGTATGCTGTTTACAACCAAAAACTCTTATTACTGTAAAGTATGTACTGTTTACTTGTTATAATATCATGTTATAACACTTGCACATTAAAACCTGTCTATAATGATAAATTGCTTATAATATTTTTTTTCAGTCCATAGAATATCGTTATAGACAGGTTTCACTGTATATGCCTTATATTTTCGAGATTTTTTTAAAAATGAACTCTATATATCACCTGTTTCTCAAATAAAGCTACAGCATATACTCCCTAGCATATACCCTCGGCTAAGAGCATACGCCTTCTGAACAGGGCCGAAACTAAGGGGGGGTGGGCAGAGGGGGCATGTGCCCCGGGCGCAAGAACGAAGAGGCGCCAAATGAAGGATTATACCTTTGGAATGGATCATTTTTTTCTGATGGACTGATGACTTCTATTATTATGAAACAGCCATTATAAATGAAGTGTTAGGTGAAGATGAAAGAGCAGTCGTAAAAAGTTAGAACTCTGATTTTCTGATCAGAATGGGAAGAAAAAAACAAAAAAAAAATTATGGCCATTTTTTTTCTTCCCATTCTGGCCAGAAAATCAGAGTTCTAACTTTTTACGACTGCTCTTTTATCTTCACCTAACACTTCATTTATAATGGCTGTTTCATAATAATAATAGCCATCAGTCCATCAGAAGAAAATAACTCTGTGAAAGCGGAAACTCGGTTAAACAGGACTCGGATAATCGGGACTCTAACTGTATATTTCATTTTAAAAATGATCTTTAGACTATTTTTGTTGGTGTTCAGAGAGGAGTCATGACCCCAGTGACCTCCCCCTTGGATCCGCCATTGTAGATTACGTAGTTCAATATTACATATTTTAAATTTTAAAATAAGCCAGCTATTAGAAAATTAGTAAAATTCTCTTTGTAAATATACTTGGCGGAAGAGGGGGGGGCGGGGCGCCAAAATCCATGCTTGCCCCGGGTGCAAAAAAAGGCTAGTTTCGGCCCTGCTTCTGAATTTTTACGACTATATCACTCGTAATGACCATTTGTGTATGATAATAGATAAACATATGAAAGCCATAAAGTGCAATGGCCAAGGGGTCTTGGATAAACAAGACCCAAGTTTGTGCACCCTTTTTGCTTACATATATAATTGCATAAAACCCTTCTGCCCGACTGTGTTGCTTGGTTTGTAACGTGTCAGACTTTAGAAATGAATTGGTGTGCACTGCTAAAAGACAGTGGGGCCCCAAACTATAAGTGTTTAATTCAAGGTTCGTTTGCAAAAACTGACCAGTATAGCAGGGAAGCCTATTAGTGTATAAAATATATAATTTGGCTTCATGGATAGAAAGTATTGGATTTGGTGAGAAAAAAAGGGGTTTTCATGCGTACTACAATTTTTTTCTTAAAATTAGCTGTGGAAGAAATCAAGAGTGTCATCTATTAAGCTTGATATAGTTTTACTATTACATATACCGTAAAACCTTTGAACAATGAGCATATCAAGATCACAGAGTTTGTCTGCTATTCAAAAGTAAAAACTTACATGTGTGTAAATGTTGGAGGTTCAAAAGGTGTTCACAAAATAGAAGTGTACACTGTTCCGGAGTGTTCATTAATCGTTATTGATGTTTTACTATATTTCTACAATTAGCCAAAGACAAAGTACTCATTAATGATAAGTATGTCTCACTTTGAGAATGTTGTAATAGGAAAACTTTAACAAACATTATTGATAATTAATTTATAAAGTGCTTAACATGTTTATTTAATGCTAATGTTTCTACTTTAAATAAATCTAAGTTTTTAGATTTGTACAATTTTTGATTTAGTCTAACTTGTGATGACAAACATTCTGAAATATTAAGTACCTTCAGTGAAGCAAATGGTACTTCCCTAGCCTTCCCTAAATGACTCTCCTGAATGAAATACTAGTTTATTCAAACTGAAAAGAAAAGTGGCCTTTTTTGGCATTATTTCTTTCTCTTTTTAATTCTTGGTAGATGCAAAGAAGTTTTGTTACCGTTTGTGCATGACATAATCTATACATCATTGTCCTTCTATCGATTGTGTATGCTAATATAATGTGTAACACACATGTATACATATAGGACAACGAGATGTCTTATAAGTCCATTCGCATTTCAAAAATTCATAAAAAAGTAAATTGCCATATCAGAGCACTGCCTCCTGAATACTAGGCCTGAGCGCTGACACAAAATTGGCGGCTGCCGAAGGCGGATTTTTTTAAAACGTAGGTACGGTACCTTAAATGTAGATACCAGTATTTTATAAAAAACTCCTATGACTTGTTTAATCTCAGAAAAATAAAGCGGAGAAAACTTAAAAAAATTATTGGTACGAATATTTAAGGGTTCATACACAGGCTGAAAAAAATCCGCCTTCGGCAGCCACCATTTTTGTATTAGCGCTCAGGCCTAGTATTCAGGGGGCTGTGACCAGAGTGTGGTTTACATCATTAGACTTGTCAAACAGTGTCCCCCCCCCTTTTTTTTAAAGATAGGTCAAAGGAAATTTGAATGTATTTTTTTCTTTTGCGATAAATAATACAACACTTTGACAACTTTTATGGAGAAAATCACAATTCAATACAACAATTTGAAAATTTTTCATGAGTTTTGGAAAGCAAATGAACTTATGGGACACCCGGTATGTATGTATAAGGAATGCCCACAAAAAAACAGCAATGTGCTGTAACAGTAAAAAGCTCTGGCTATTGTTTCATAAATAATGTTGACACCCAATATGTATGGATGAGGAATGCCGACCCAAAAAAAAAAAAAAAAAAAACAGTAATGTGCTGTAATAGTAAAAAGGTATGGCTATTGCTTCATAATTAACGCTTCTTTATAGCTATTTATTATTATGCAATCCATAAAGTAAAGAAAACAGGTAAGTTGTAAAAAGTAAGTTGCTGAATCAGTTCATATTTCTTATGAGACTAAAAAAAAAAAAAAAATAGAAGTTAAAATAGAGAAGTAAAGAGTTTTCCTGAGTTGTGATATTTTATTGTTTTTTCAAATGCAACATGCAAATAGAACAACTCCAATAGGTTGAAAAATTAGTTTCTAAAAACACTAAGTCTACAAACATTTGTATCAAAATTCACTGTGCCAAAAAAATGTGCAATAGAAACATCAGTATATTGATAAAAACTTCATAGGCTATTCAGGCATATTAATCTAACAAATAAATATGCTTACCTGTTTTAATGTGTTTGCACTATGATAATTCCTTAAGAAAGGACATATTAATCTTTCATCAACATCTTTATCACCACCTAAATGAAAGAAAAAAAATCATTAAATTTGCTGCATGTTATAAGTCTTAAAATGTATTTTTTTTAAATTAAAGAATTTCTGATAATATTAATATACAGAAAAAAGTCAACTCTGAAGTTTTTTTTTTTATACTTCTTTAGACTGCTTCCTCTTAAAGCTTGTATTATCCCATAAAATTTTGATTTCTTAATTGCTATTAATACATATTTGATATTTACTGTCACCTTTTATTCTCCTTGACTAATCCTTGCATCAAGATGTTTTACTGCTATAGCCTCATATCGGCACCTTTGGATTGCAAAATTTGTCTGTTATTCAGAGGTAAAAGCATACAGTCAATAGATGTTGGACATTGAAAAAAGTGTTTGCTAAATAGATTTGTCTCTTATAGAGGCTTTGTTATGTATTTGTATCAAGACTTAACATCGCCCAGTGTTATGACAAATGTCACTTGATCTTTAAAAATTTTTATCATAAAAATGTTAAGTATAATTAAACTTATAATAAACAGCTTATAAATATCTCATTAAGATTTAATATTATAATTTATTTTATCTTAACGTTCTATTATTTTAACAGACCATGATAATTAGATTTTCCTCTATCATCAGCTAACTATGGCCATGCCATTAAATTTTACAGAACAAGCAAATGAAAATAGTCATAGCTATCAGAATAACATGTGGTGGCTTATAGGATTGTCAATTGTTAATTTTAATTTGGTTAAACAAGATCAAGGAACATGAAAAGAGGGGAGAAGGTTTAAATATTAACAAAATATCGCATCAATTCAACCACACATGTTTTATTGCTGATAGTTAATAATTAGCCTTTTTATTAATTTCTCCCAATATTACCGTATTTTCCGGGAATAACGCCACAGCATTAAACTAGAATTTTCTGGTTTGAAAACAAAAATGCGACCAATAACTAGGTACGGTTTGTAAATAGTACCAAATTTACTGCCGACCTTTATTTAAAAATTTGGAAATCTGGTTAAAAAATTTTGATGTCATACACCTGTGAAAAGAAAAAAAACCATGTCTCACACGGCCAAAACATATCAGCATGTTTACAAACGATGCAATTTTCATGAGCAAAAAATTGCACTTTTATGGGGTATCACATCCAATCACAATGGCTCTCCAAGTTTGCCTCAGAGCATCTTGCATGCCATAACTCCTCCCATTTTCTCCCTCCTTCATTCTTTGCTGGTGTCGTTAAATATTTTACTCTATGTTTGTAATTCTTTTCAACATAAAAAAAATATGTACAGTGGAACCCCGCTAATTTGGATCCCGTTAATTCGGATCGGTCTGGTCGATTTTTTTTTTTTTTCAAGTTTGAGACGCGATCGGCAAATTTCCATAACATTCATTTATTTCCTCCAAGTATTCTGAATAAAAAAAATCTTTTCTGAGATCTTTAGAAGAATACCTTAAGCATTCTTATTTAAACTCTTTGATGTTATCCTTCAAAGAAACAACAATGTATCACTTTAAGTTTGGCAATTTTATGGTTCCGGGTGTTACAAAATATTTAAAATCGTGTAACTAACTTACCCATCAAAGCTGTCCTTCTAATTGATAATGTCCCGACATACCCCGAAGAAAGTCAACTGACAAAAGGAAACATAGCAGTAAAGTTTTTACCACCTAATATGACAGCGCTGGTATAGCCAATGGTTCAAGGGGTTCTTCAGAACATTAAGAAAGTTTATAAACGACAAATGTTGAATGAACTTTTAGAAGATGATGGAGAACATGGAGTGGTAGAAATTCTCAAATCAATCAATATCAAGAAAGTAATCTATACGATTACTGAATCTTGGGATCAGGGTGCTGAGAGTCGTGGAACTCTCTGAAAGTCGTGGAAGAATTTATGGCCTGCAAATTGTGATTTCTCTAATAAGCTTGAAACAGAAGGAGGAATAAGTAAGAATGAAAGAGAAATTACACTTGAAGGTTTTGTGAGCATGTTAAAAAAAGTTGATGGTTGCTCAGATGTTGATATCAGCGACATTAGCAATTGGTTAGAAGCAGAAAATAATGAAGGTTACGCCTCACTTATAGTTGGCGAAATAATCGCTTTGTGCACAACAGAAGAAAATGAAAATGAAGATGATACAGACGAAAACACCATTATCAATGATGATCAACCAAAAGTTATTAGCCATAATGAAGCAACATCTCATTTAGAACAATTAATGGTTTATTTTGAACGTCAGGTAGAGACTAAACGTAACAAACTACTTATGCTTCAAGCGGATGTGTGACCGTGTGACCCACAAAAGGTATACAAAACTGGCATAGCAGAGGATTACAAACTTTATAATTACAAAGTAAACATTTTTTTACTGTCTGTAAACATTCAATATGTTTAATATAAAGGTGATTTTCTGTAAGTATGTTTTATTTTATTTCGTTTTTTCTTATTTTCCAGATAATCCAGATTTTGATAATCCGGATTAGGTCTGGTCCCAATTAATCCGAACTATTAGGGTTTTACTGTATCTTCAAATTTGGCAACAGCTTGACTAATTAGATATCCAATCTGCCGAATCACTTTTTTGATAACGATGCAAATGGATTTTACAGACACTGATCAAAGTTTGTCACCTGAAATTTTAAAATTATTCCACAGTGATAACAAAGCCCAAGAAGATTTTGATGGATTTTCGGATGTATAAAATTAATTATTTAGTGCTATATTATTATTTATTTCTGTTTGTTAAAATAAATAATGTTGATAGGGCAATTAATTGAGCAATTAATTAAAAGGCAAGTTTATTTAAGTTCAAAATGTTTAGTTTTATATCCACCAGTTAATAATTTTAATTAATTGCTCTAAAATTGGTATTGTATTTTTTTATAATGAATATGTGGTGTATTGTATTTTTTTTTATAACGTGGCAGTATACCTGATGCAGTGTTAAACTAGTTTTCTAGTTTTTTAAAGAAAAGTAACCAAAGTTATATTCGATGTGGCATTATTCCTGGAAAATACGGTAATATATTTCAGAATTATTTCCTTTGAGTAAACAATGATAAGGAAAAAAAAAATGAAAGAAATGTAACTACTTGATATTTATATATGTAAAGAAATATGCTAAATTTATCTTTAATTTAAATTAATGTAGGTATCATTTTAACATTTTATAATTTGATATGTGCCTTGAAAAAGTCACAAAATTCAGTAATGCAAATTTTCCTTTGAAATAAAAGTTAAGGTGTGTAGTCAAATCTGTGTATGGTCAGAAAAATGCGTTAAAAACACATTTTTTTTGTTTAAAAAAAAAAAAAAAAAAAAAAAGGTTAAAAAAAAAATTATGGCGAAGCATGTTATTTTGCAAAACAGTAGTAAAAAAAATAAATTTTGAAAATCAATGTGAAAATAAAGTATACAATGTATTGTATTGTATTCAAATTAAAGAGGAAAAAAAAAATTTTTTTTCAACATTTTTGAGCATTTGATCCCCTTCCCCCTCTCTAACTTTAGTTGTTTGACATTGGTCAAATATTTTAAAGTTTTCAGTATATTGCAATCAGGCACCTTCTCTTTAAATGGGTCCTGGTATGAGAAAAATTTGGGAGCCTTTAAATTATTTTCACAGACATTGCCTTGGTTTAGAACCATGTTATCTAATGTTGAATAACTGAGGGTAAAATGTTCAGTCTGTTACAAAAAACAAAATTAAAGATAAAAGATTTATTTTTTAAAAATTGTCAAATCTTAATTATGGTTCATTTTCAAACCATGGTAACACAATAGACTAAACCAATATAAAATATAATTACCTGTCATGTAACTAACTATATATCCTACAAGAAAGGTAATAATCGTTCCAGGAACAGGATGAAGGAGAAAACTTAACTTGAAGAGTGGAAATATTTCTCTAAATAAAAAAAGAAATACAGGTAACTATATGATGATTGTTAACAAGTATGGACAAAGTTTCAGTACCAATATTAAATTATAATGTGAACAGAACTTTTTATAAATTAAACAAAAAACCAAGATATTTAAAAAATTAAATTTATTTATGTGGCTAATTTTAATCAGATGAAAACACACACACACCTCATTTAATCAAAAAACAAAGGCAAAATTATGCTTGTGTAATCATTGCTTTAGGTGCCAATTTTTCAAAGATAAAATGACAATTACTTCCATGAGCACTTTATCAAAGCACACAAATTGGCATGAAAAATAAATTAGGTTGAAAAGCTGAAACAAAAATGGTAAAATTAATTTTGCATTCTATTTTGTTGCAGATTGTTGTACTTGTCTATACTTTGAACCAGCATTTACATTTGGAACTAAGTGCTGATCCATATCTCCATTTTTTATATTTCTTATTTGAGAAGCTTCCAAACAAAACTACACACATAAAGGAATAAGTGAATAAATAGAAAATGGCATATTTAGAAAATAATGAAAAATCTAATTGATAAATCAATAGAAAAATTACCAAAAAGTATTTTTAAAGTAATGCAAAAACTTAAAAATTTAATGCAAATCTATGACAATTCCTTTATTTTCCCCATTTTTGGAAAAACTAATTTGCTGGATATGTTAGGTAAAAGAGCTATTCTTTACATGATTTATACATCATTATGTTTGCTGTGTCAGTCAAAAGAGCTTCCTTTATATGATTTGTAGTACATTGTTAGGTTCGCTGTTTAAATCTCTAATTATATTTTATGTGGGCATTTACCTTTAGTGCAAATGGTATCTCAATGGCCTCTTCAATCTTTTCCTTCTACAATAATCTGCAATAACTTATTAATAATGCTTAATTTATTTTTAGCAACATGATTATAAATATCTCCATTGGTTAAAGGAATATCTTTAGTTAATTAACTGCAACTAGAAATTAATTACTCTACAGAGTTGTTGATTAAAATAATTATGAGAAAGGGATGTACTAAATGATTTTTTTTTCTTGTGGTGAATATTAAAATTTTAATTAATGATTCTCACTTCAAAGATTTCAATTCTAATAATGAGTAATTTCTACTAGTACTTTTAATACTATGAAATAACTTATAAGTATATACTTAAGTGAGTGTGTGGCTCTTGAGTGGCATAACTCAAGATCATGTGTCCTCCATTCTTTTTACACTCACTGCTATAGCATTGTACGATGTGTCTCCAAATGAAATTTTCTCCAATACGTTTCCATTTTGTGAGCTTAGATTTTGCTTTGTACCAATCAACCAACACCTATACAATGAGATGTGAAATTGTGAGCTGGACTTGAAAATCATGTGTGCCTTTTCCATAATAAACAAGAACGAAAATTCATGCATCAGGTATACATTATGACACACTTTCCAACACTAACAGAATATTAATAAGAAATTTCATTTTTTCCTAGAATGAAATATCTAGATAAGCAATAAAAAAATACATATAACTCAGTAAAAATCAATTTTCAGCAATTGATGTCAATATCCAGTAATGTGTGTGAATTCTTTCACTTAGCGCTATATGTGATCTATAGAATTTATACACATCACCTAGTACACACAAAACTAGATGAGTTAAAAATGCATACCACAGCTGAAAACATACTTCCAGCAATTATTGATCTTAGTCAGTCCTGTAACAATTCTTTTGTGTGTCTCTGTAAATGCTTATGCACCCCATAATCTATGGAAAACATGTTGTAGTGAACTTCAGTGATTTCATTATGTTTGAAGTATCATAACATCATTAAAATGCACCACAAACTATTTTTTCCTATAGATCATAATGTAATGGAATTCTTTTGTGTATACATGAACTATACATGCTATTTGTTCTATATTCTTTAGAAAGTATTTTGTAGTCTTTCTGAGTGACCTATATTCATCTCATTATGTTTGAAATATCATATCATCAATAAAAAGCACCATAATTGATTGCTCTCCCCCCCTCCCTTCAATAATAATGTACAGTGATGCTGTTAGATTGCTTAAAATCCTGGGTATCTGGGACCCATGCACTTTAAAAAACTGGATCCTTTTTAACAAAAGTGGGTCCTTGTTAAAATAAGATTGATTCTGTATACTTAATACAAAATGCAACTTTTTTTCATCTTTCAAGAGGAAAATTAAGCATCCTGAGGAACCCATCACAATTTTTTTTATGCATCCCTTCTCTATTTTTTTGCTTAAATGATGTGCTATAGCACATCCCTGATGTAATGGAATTATTTTGGGTGCCCCTGAATTATGAATGCTACAAATTTCATTTTCAATACCAACCATTTTATAAGGAAGCTTAATAACATAATATCATAACAATCCAAGTATATGTAGGAGGTTAGCGCGCAGACAGACAGACAAACCAAATTCATAAACACCTTTCAACTATGTTGGAAAGTGTTAAAAAGGAAAACCATTACATCGAGTTGTACACCATTATAATTATTATTATTTTAAAGCTACTTATGAAACTCTTTTCAGAATTTCACAAGTAGGAAAAAGTAGAACGAAATACTTCTTTCTTTTGCTGTTCTTTTATTTCATAAGTAGAAAGAAATACAAAAAAAGAAGAGACTTTTTGGAATACAGAAGATACAAAAAAGTAAATTAAATGAAAATGAGACTAAACACATTGAGCCATTGATTTTGAAAGTGGGTCAAGTCCCTTTGAAGTTATTGCTAGATATTTAATGGTTTGCATTTGAATGGGTTTAAAAATAAATGCAAGCATTAATAGACTTATTTTATATTTTTTGTGGTCTGATTTCATGTAAATTAAATATGCAATAAGGGTTACAGTGTTAAACTAATCATGGTTTTGGTATGCACAAACAGATTTGCCTCATTTCCAAAAGCAATGATTTGTTGAAATGATGATTTTTTTTAATGGAATATAATTATAGTAACCAAAAATATTTTATTTATTTATTTCATTCTTGTTTAGAAAAGTTACAATAAAGCAAAAAATAAATTTAATTTTAAGGAAAAAAATGAAAAAAGAAACATCAATAAGATGGATGCATATAATTATATTTCTTAATTTAGATAATGAAGATTTTTAAAGTATTCATGATGAAATTCTGATTGTGCTTGTTAATATGGGAAGAGTTCCCCACCCTTTTCAGGTATTTTTTTTTTTTTTTGGGGGGGGGGGGGGCGATAAATGTTTCGATGTGGTTGTTGCGATATTCAGCCTTTCTGGTTGCTTTCTTACTACAGACATAGATTTTATCTTTGTGGTGTCACACCACAGTGTTTTTCTGTTATTCTAATTGCTGTAATGACAGTATGCACAGTTGCTGTGATACAGAACAACATTTTTAATTTATATTATATTGTGTATTTATTGTTACAAAATTGAATTTGTTCACTGTATTTTTAACAAACATTAATAATTAGCATACGCCATAGAGCATTATGCTAATATTTTAAAGTAAATACCACTGCACTAATTTTAGTCTCAACTTCAGATTGTTTGCATGTCCTGTCTACTGATGGATAAGTAATAATTTTGCATATTTTTTGTGGAATAAATGTAATTTACCATTAATTTTTTTTTAAATGATATTTTTCTGTAGATGTAATGTTATGTAAAGTTGTCTTTAAAACATGATGTTACTTTAAGAGGTGAAGTCACTTTGTGCGTTTTTGAATCCATGATCTTGGAATTGAAAAATGCTTTAATCTGTGAAACAATTGAACACAAATGAGATTTTATCTTTTATCTGTGCCTTCGAAAACATTAAAAAACAAAAATGATTCTTATAAAAAGTGTATATTGTTTAATATTTTTATATGGACCTTTTCATGGACCTTCAAAATTCCTGTTTATACGAGATGTGCCTTTCCTGTGATTTCACAAATTATTTTCGGTAAGTTTTTCTGTTCACTTATTGTTTACAATTTGTTATCACAAAAAAGCCTTTGAGGTTTGTTAAATATATATTTCAATTACTTGTTAAAATACTTAAAATGATGATAAAATGTTGTTTTAGCATTGTTTTTATTTTTTGAAGATGACACATTATTAAATGTATGTCTATAAGCATTAAAAAAAATGTTTGTCAGCCACCTTAAAAAAATTGTATAATGCTAAATCTGCAATGACCTTTTGGTGCCATTTTGGATTTTTTCACCAATAGTGCCAACCGGAACAGAATACGGAACTCTTCACATTCATATTCAGCAACACAAAAAATCATTCTATTCATAATGGACTTTCCTCACTTTCAAAAATAAAATCAATGCATTTGAAATATTGTTGATCAAATAAATTACAGTAGAACCTCTTTTAACCGAAACTCTCGGTTAACTGAAATCCATTTTTAAAGCTTTTTTTTTATAGTATTATCCCATTCCTTGTGTACTAAATCCATTTTGAAAGCCTTTTTTTTAACTATCATATTCCTTGTGTCCAAGCGGTCCTTACCGAAGTACGAGTACACATAAATATTTTCGATCCCCTTTCTTAGAGTTCCTTCGAATTTAACTTGAGATCCCGTAAGCTGCGGAATGGAAGGAAGAAATCTAACAAATTAGCAATTCTGAAGCTTTTGAACATTTTGCAAGAGATTTGGCATGGCTGAAGTAACAGAAAGACCGTGATACTAGTTAACTAATAATATTAAAAACTCTGCGATAGAGCTTCAAAGCAAAGGCTATCAAAAATGCAACAAACAAAACATTTTTTCAAACCCTTGTGATATATGTAAAAGGTAATTAATTTCAAAACTCAGGTAATTTATTCTTGTTTCTATTTTGCTATTGCTTTATTCTAATTAAGCACTTGTTACCATACTAAGAAATATTGCATATATTTCTCCTTAATCTTAAAATTGAAGCATTCTCGATTATCTGAAATTTTCGATTTTCTGAAAGAGGGTCGGTCCCAATTCGGAAAACCAAGGTTCTACTGTACTAACTAGTAGTAAATTTATACAGGTATTAAAAAATATTTGCAGTGAACAGATTAAAAACATAAGTTTTTGTTAATTTGTAATAAGATTTAGCTGTAAGTAATTTTTTTTTCACAAAATGGACTTGACCCACTTTCAAAATCAACAGCTCATATAATGGATAATCAATATCTAAAATAATTAAATGAATTACCACTGTACTGTCTAAGTAATAAATATTTTTATATTTAAATATATATAATTCCATTTATACATTAATTTAAATCAACATGTATTAGTTTTAAGAATGTACACATACTCTTTTGTTTTTGCTATTGACTCTGTAGAGAGTGTAGTCGATACTGTAGTTAATGATGTAAAATTTTCAGAACGGAAAAATGTGGAATTATCAAAACTGAAGAAGCTGCTGGTGTCTTCTGGGCAGGAGTCTGTAGTTAGAGAGAGCTTGGTTTGTGGATATTCATAAATAATTGCTCCAGTTCCAATCCATGCATTTAAAGCTATCCCACAAAGTAGCCCGAAAATAACTCCCTATAGAAAGAAAGATTTTTTATAAATGATTTAAGAAACATGAATTAATTTAGAAATTCTAACAATAATAAAATGAGAAAAGTATTTTAAAGTTTTTTTTTTTCTCTAAAGTTTCTAGTTTTTTTTTTTTTTTTTTTTTTTTTACAATCCACAAAAGTTTGCTGAATTTTTTTTTTTTTTTTTTTTTACAATCCACAAAAGTTTGCTGAACTATATTTGTTTTGCAGTATCATTCTAGCAATAAAATGGCTTCTCAATTAAAAGCTATCTATAATATCTTTGTAATATAATTGAAAATTATATTTTCAATCTTACATGCATAAAACTCAAGTATTTTCATCCATTTTAAACAAATGAAATATATCTTAAAATATACAGAATAAGTTAAACAGATGCCTATCTTTTTACAGTTTTCATGTTCAGAAAACTAACTTAACTTTGATAATTTTTTTGTAAGATGCTTAAATCTGTGAACAAGAATATTTGAACATTTTTACTCATATAGAAATGAAACTGAATTAGTGGTTGTTTAAAAAAACAATAAATTTCAATTTCAGAAAAGCTTTATGTAGAAGTTTGAAGTTGAAATAAACTAAGCGATGAAGAATGAAAAGCAACACATTCACAAAACTGAGTAACAACAACAAAAAATCTTTTAAAGGTTAAAAAAAAAAAAAAAAATTCTATTGGATGGAAGTTTTGTTGTCAAAAACTGTTATTAACATTTTTCAAAAGATAAAATTAAAGAATAAAGATCTATTTTACTAAAAATTTAAAATTTTCATTCAGAAAAAAATTCCTTAAATATTCATAATATTTCAAATTGAGGCGTTTGACACCATTAAGTTTATATGCAGTCATTCATTTAGTTATTATGCAGTTATTATTAGGTTCCAATATTGTTATTATGCATCAAAGTTTCAAAAAGGATTAAAATAATTTCCTTGGCCAGATTTTCAACTATTTAAAAAATATAAAGCAACCATATTAAGATTACCCACATTTATGCATATCATTAAACTGAAAATAAATAAATAAAAATTAAAACAATTACAATATCTTGCACAGACAGTGAATTTTTAATTTAATTATTCTAAGACATGGGTTTACAATTATTTCTTACTTTCTGATTAGCTGTAGTGGTAATCATGCCTAATGTAATAATTGACAGTGTTGGTCCACCAATGGCAGTAAAGACAACAAATGCTGCTGGGACTATAGCTTTGATGTTTCCCACCAAGTAAGTCATAGCAATACAGAGGGCACTGTAGAAGAATGCTGAAATATAAGATTTTTGACAGAAAGACCTTAAAACGTAGCAAGAACTTAAAGAAGTGTTTTAGTAAACAAAATAGTGTAAAATAATTCCATTAAATAAATATAGTGTAAATAAGTTGAAAAAGTAATTAAAAGCATCTAAGAAAAATGTAAAGCAAACATACAAGTTTAAATATTTTAAAATCAAGATATTACGCTCAACAAAAATAATTTAAAAAAATCAAACAGTAAAAAAAAAAATTAAAAATAATAAAAGGAAACTTTTTAAAATCATAACAAAATTATTACCGGCAAGTACAGGATTTTTTAAAGCATAAAACATTGATCTTATAGCAACATGCAAAAGTTGAGTTGTTTTTTTAGATATTTCCCTCAATATAAGTTATGAAATAACAAAATAAATATGTCTATAAAATTCAGAAATAATTATTACCAAAACATTTACATGATAATAATTGACCCTTTGCTGAATGATTTTTTTCTACTGAAGGGGGTGGGGGCGAGTTTGGATAGTGTGGAAACAGGAAAATATATTTTCAAAATATTACTTCAATTTTTAAATCTAAAATTTTTCCTTTTACTATTCGTGGCACAAAATACAGTTTATCTGTTCAAATCAGTTAGACTGGTATGGCACATTCAACTTTAACAACTCTTTACTCACTTGAAAACACCCGCCCCGTAATGTTAAACCCATGGCAGGTTGTTCTTCAATTTTTAAATCTAAAATTTTTCCTTTTACTATTCGTGGCACAAAATACAGTTTATCTGTTCAAATCAGTTAGACTGGTATGGCACATTCAACTTTAACAACTCTTTACTCACTTGAAAACACCCGCCCCGTAATGTTAAACCCATGGCAGGTTGTTTTCGAATTTCTCATTTAAATTTGAATATTTTCAAACGATTTTTTTTTGCATAGGATAGCTGAGGTCGATGAGTTGTTCAGATATTTTCTTCAATATAAGTTATAAAATAACATAAAATGAATATCTATCTCTATAAAATTCAGAAATAATTATTACAAGACATTTACAAGATAATAATTGACCCTTAGCTGAATGATTTTTACTATTGAAGGGGAGGGGGTGGGGGATTTGGATAATGTGAAAACAGGAAAAAAAATATTTAAAAAATATTACTTCAATTTTTAAATCTAAAATTTTTCCTTTTACTATTCGTTGTTTATCTGTTCAAATCAACTTGACCGGTATGGCACATTCAACTTAAGGGGACTCTTTACTCACTTTAAAACACCCACTCCGTAATGTTAAACTTATGGGCAGGTTGTTTTTGAATTTCTCATTTAAATTTGAATATTTTCAAAGGATTTTTTTTTGCATAGGACAGCTGAGGTTGATCTCTAAAATGGACATTTTGTACTTTTTCGATTTAGGTTGCAGATTTCTTTTTAATAAGAGTACTTTCACTTTCGAAACTGGTTCTGAAAGAGAAAGTACCTTTATAAAAAAAATCTGACACCGAAATCAAAAAATTAAAAAAAAGCCATATTAGAGATTGACCTCAGCTATCCTATGCAAAAAAAAAATAGTTTGAAAATATTCAAATTTAAACGAGAAATTCGAAAACAACCTGCCCACAGTTTTAACATTACGGAGCGGGTGTTTTCAAGAGAGGGAAGAGTCCTCTTAACAGTGTTATTTATTAACCAGATATCCTTTTAAACTTTTTTTTTTTTACTACTTATAAAGGAGAGCAAGAAAATCTTGTCTCTAATGTTTCATTACAGCTGATTAATACATTTTTATAAAAGAAAATGTAACAATTAACACAGAACTGCCACCAGGTAGATATCCTTTAACACAATCATACCAGTTGGTAAAGATATCGCACAATTTGAATTGTCCCCAACTGAGAAAAATGTCTAGATGCCCTGGGCATTTTTCACTGAGTTAGAAAAATTTCAAATTGCATAACTGATATCGTTTGTCTAAATCTCTAAATTAGGGGCGATTCTGTTCCAAATTTTCCAAAAATTTAAGGCATTCGGTTCCAGAAAAAAGAAAAAAAAATTTCAGTCATCAGTCTGAAAATTCGGACATAAAAAAATATCACGGAAATATATCGTGACTTTTGACAAATGGTCGCCGAAAAAAATTTCGTCCATCGTTCGCAATAAAAATCTCCAATTTTGACAAAGAAATGTGGAAAAAACACAAATTTTGTCAAAGGATCGCGAATTTTGTCCAAAGATCACGGAAAAAAATTCGAACTTTTGTCAAAGAATCGCGGGAAAATGCTAATTTCGTCAAAAGATCACGGAAAAACGCGAATTTCGTCAAAAGATCACAAAAAAGCGAACTTTTTCAAAGGATCGTGTAAAAGCGCAAATTTCTCAAAAAACACGAAAAAAACTCCCCACAAAATTCGAAAGAAAAAAAAAACCCGCAAATTTCGGCAAAAGACCGCGGGGGAACTCCCCCGCAAATTTTGCTTAAGGACCTCGGGGGAAATATGCATAGTTAGTGCCGGGAGGGGATTCCTCCCCTCTGCTGTAAACTTTCGGAAAATTTGCTGTAAATTTCAGATATATATATATATATATTTAAACTCAGAATCGCCCTGCTCTAAATACCCTGTTAAGGAACAATATTCATTTCGTGTAAAACTATAGTAGCACATAAATTTAATTCCCCTTGAGATGCCCCACCCCCCTGAAATGACTCACTCAAAAATGCTTTTTACTTTCTTCTATCTTTACAAGAAGAAAGTATTGGATTCATGAAAATTTTCGAATTCCGGTTTTCGACGGATTTACACGTTTCAGGGGTCAGAGATTCCAAAAAAACATGTTTTTACAAAATGTCTGTCTGTGAGTCTGTCTGTGTGTATGTCACACAAATTTTGTGGGCGCTCTATCTCAAGAACTAATGCACGGAATTTAATAAAAATTTATATTCAGTTAGTCCCTAATACAAATTGATGTTGATTAGTTTTTGGTGTAAATCGCTCAACAGGTGTCGCTGCTATGCTGCATTTTTCACGATTTTCGCAATAGCTTTATCTCAAGAACTAATTCACGGATTTTGATCAAACTTCAGATTTAGTTAGTCCTTGATATGAATTGATGCTGATTACGTTTTGGTGTAAATCGTCCAACAGGTGGCGCTGTTATGATGAATTTTGCAGGATTTACACGATTTCCCCAATAGCTCTATTTTAAGAACCAACGCACGGATTTTCATCAAACTTCAGATTCAGTTAGTCCTCGATATGACTTGCAACTGATTATGTGTTGGTGTAAATCGCCCAACAACTGGCGCTTCAGTGCTGCCTTTTTCGCGATTGCCTTAAATGCTCTATCTATAGAACTAATGGACGAATTTTCATATAACTTCAGATTTAGTTATATGTTGACAAAAGTTGTTAATTAGGTTTTGGTGTTAATCACCCAATAGGTGGTGCTTCTAGGCAGCATTTTGCTGGATTTAGACGATTTCAGCGATAGTCATATCTCAAGAACTAATGCACGGAATTTCATATCTTTAGAATCCTCATGAGATGCATAGATTGCCATTTAATTTTGGCAGTGCGAATTTTGAAGTATTAACATGTATGAGATAGAAGAAAGTTTTGGGATTGGTACATCCGACTAGTTTTCAGTTGGTGACTTTATGCTGTAGAAAGAAATAAAAAAAAAAGTAGAGAGTCTATTTAGAGATCCTAATAATAATAATAACACATTTGAAAATGGAATAAACACCTTTAAAAAATATATTTTTTATTTTGTATTATACTGGCAAAATTATTATATCATCAAAATCAAATTCAAGTTTTTCAGACTGCAAATAAGACTATGATAAAACTATTATTAATAGTATAGGATAAACATGAGTAAAACAAAATTAAATATGGATATTAATTTCAAAAGTAGTTTTTTTTTTTTTACCACTTCTCCAAAAATTAAAAAATATTGAGTAGTTGCTCTCAGAGAGATTCTAACCAGTAATATATATATATATATATATATATATATATATATATATATATATATAAATACAAATATTTTAAAATAAATGATTTTTTTCCCTCCCTTCCACTCTCATGCTAGATTGTATCATCAAAATTTTATTTTAGAGCCTTTTCAATTTCAATGCACAAAATCATGGTTAGAAAAGCAATAGAGATAGTGAGGCATGATTTGGATTGCACATAGAATAAATAGTACTTTAAATTAAACTGGTAGGATGTGACAATCTCAAAACTTTCTTCTATCACGTTAATATTTCCTGAAAAATGAATCATATCAGTGCCAGCGGTTAGGTGATTTACACCAAAATCTAATCAGCAACAACTTATGTCAAGTTCTAACTGAATCTGAAGTTTGATGAAAATCCGTGCATTAGTTTTTGAGATAGAACTACTGCAGAAATCGTAAAAAAAATCTTCACCTGCTGGGCGATTTACAAAAATTAATCAGGACCAATTTATATCAGGGATTAGCTGAATCTGAAGTTTGATGAAAATTCATGCATTAGTTCTTGAGAAACAGTTATGCTGAAATCGTGAAAAATGCAGCCTAGCAGCTCCACCTGTTGGGCGATTTACACCAAAAACTAAACACTAATTTATATTAGGGACTAACTGAATCTAAAGTTTGAGGAAATTTCGTGCATTAGTTTTAGAGATAGAGAGCTATTACGATAATCATGAATAATGCCGCATAGCAGCGCCACCTGTCGGGCGATCTACACCAAAAAGTAAACAGCACCAGTTTATATCAGGGACTAACTGAACATAAGGTTTTATTAAATTCCATTCATTAGTTTGAGATAAAGCACCCACAAAATTTGTGTCACATACATACAAACAGACAGAGTCACAGACAGACATTTTGTAAAAACATGTTTGTTGAGTTCTTTGACCCCTAAAACATATAAATCCGTCGAAAACCGGAATTCGAAAATTTTCACGAATCCAATACTTTCTTCTTGTAAAGGTAGAAGAAAGCAGGGATCTGTTTAAGAAGAAATTGGGTCCTTTAAAAAGGACACTTCACAAAAATTTTCATATCAAAACAGGACCCTTCACAAAAATTTTAACTCTAAAAAAGGAGCCTTCACAAAATTCTTTTTCTTAAAAATAGGCCTTTTAGAAAATTTTTCAGCTGAAAACTAAACCTTTCACAAATTTAATCATCTAAATGTGGTCTGGACTGTCATTTTTACAGATATAAAGAAAATATATGTATTTTACATACATATATCTTCTTAAAAACATAAAAAAGAGCCTGAATATAACGATCATTTTTAATTCACAAAATTAGGACTAGATTTTTCACAAATGTAAAAAAGCTGTTCACAATTTCACAAAGACAGGACCCTGAAAGAAAAGTCTGGACAGACCCCTGGAAAGTAAAAAGGTATTAAGAGGTTATTTCCCTTATGTGAAAACACCTGCTCAGCTCACTAATGTTAATCCTATGGGAGAATTTTTAAAAATATATTATTTGCATTTCAATATTTTTGATTATTATTATTTTATTTTTTATTTTTATTTATTTATTTATTTTGCATTGGATAGCTCAGGTCAAGCTCTACAAAGGCAGTTTTTTGGAAAGAAGCGGCAAATAAAATCGGGAAGTAAAACACGGCCTTCGTAAAGATCAACCTCAGCTAACCAAAGCAAAAAATAAAAGAGAAATAGAAATGCAACTGAGACATTAAAATGAGTTTCCCCCATAGGATTAACATTAACGAGTGGGTGTTTTCGGGAGAGCGAAGTAAAAGTACATTAATAAAAATACACAATCTCAGGTGACCACAAAGTATTTAATGATTTAAACACAAAATTTTATATATTTAATTGAATATTTTGACAAAATAAAAGAAGAATGATTATGCCATATGGGATTTAAAAATAACAAAAAATAAATACCAAAAAACTTTGATAATTTGGCGGCAATTTCATCCTTTGCCCAACCACGGCTTCCACAAATAGGTTTTACAAAGTCTTCAATGGTAACAGCAGCCAAAGAATTGACAGCAGATGAAATGGAAGTGAGAGCAGCACAAAATATGCCAGAAACACAGAAACCAGCCATACCAGGATAATTGTGGTAGGCCCGAAGCATGAAAAATGGAAAGAGCTGGAAACAGAACATATATATAGATAAACAGGAAAATAATTCAAACTGCAATATACATCTAAAAAATATAACCACATAAGCATAGCTGCAAACTTGTACGGGTGTTGCTACACTAAAACTTAAAAAGATTTTCTGCTTTATTTAATCCTGAGAAAATTGGCGATTAAATTAGGCAAAATTTACTATTAAATTTTAGTGGTCAGAAAAAAAAATATATATATATATATATATATATATGTAAGTGTGAAATTTTATTTTTTAACAGCAACATTTCTGTAAGGTTTAATTTTAAATTTTGGTTCAAGCTTATTGACTGAAACTACATTTTTTAAAAACACGAACAAAAATCATGCATCAAGCATAGATTATAATATAAAACACTTTCAATACTAAGAATAATTTAACAAAGCTTCCCCATTTAATAAGGTGAAAGATGGCTTCAAAGTAAACCATTTGGAAAAATCATTGCACGCACATTTTAAAACCCAATGTCAGGAAGTCCCATCAGTAGACTTAAAAATTGAATCTGATTTTTTTTTTTTTTTTTTTTTTTAAATTTGAATTCTTTTTTTATCCAAATTCTTTTGAGAAACCCTGTATATGATTTATAGATTTGCATATATATACGACATAGTGTATGTATGTATGTATATATATATATATATATATATATATATTATACACGGTGATCCAAAAAAACGTTTACAAAATGACATGGCAAATCAGGCATACGAGTATGAAAAATCACATAGGAACATAGGGTCGCAAAACACTCCTTTAGTCACAAATACAGGGTGTTTCATCCCAACTCAATTTGGATTGACGGTAATAACTTTCAGAAAACTGAAGTATATTATAATAAAACATTTAACAGACATTCTCACCGTTGTTGTAAATGTGATAACATCAAATAAAAGTGGTAGAAGTTTGCATTATACGCGCCAGCAGTATGCACTTGATGCTCCACATTTTGGACTGTGATTATCAATCCATACGGTATCACTGATTGCTTGAGCAACCTGTTTTTACAGATATCTTCGTGATTTTATCACATTTCACACAAAATAAGGTACATATCGTTGCATTTTCATTACAATAATTTTATTTTTCTCGAAATTATTGCCGTCAACCCGGGTTCAGTTAGTGTGAAACACTCTGTATTTACAACTAAATAAGTGGTTTGCGACCCTATGTACCTGTGTGATTTTTTTTTTTTTAAATCGCCCTGTATATATCAGTTAGGGAACGCATAGTACAGATGAAAATTCCTCTTCGGCAATTTTCGTCAGTAAACGGAAATGTGCTCGGAATCTTTTGTTCTGCCCTGTATATGACATATTATAAAATTTATACTTACCAAGTAATAATCCAAAATTTGGTTCAATTTTAATAAAAAGTGTACGACAATTGAATGTGGAATTCCAGAATTATTGTTAATAGACAGAACTGCAACCGAATTGTTTTGAGTGCCCTGTAAATGAACGATAAATGCTACACACGCGATGTTCTATATTAAGTCCCTTGTATTGTAGTGTACCTCAGTTATTCATATCAATTTCAATATATTTGAAATGGTGTAACATCATTAAGATGCACCAAAATGATTTATTTCCATAGACCGTAATGTAACAATTCTTTTGAGTGTCCCTGTAAATGAACTATGAATGTTTGGTTGTGACTCATTTAAACAGCATTTTACAATATTACAGTTACAAAACATAAAATGCACCAATGAAATAACTATACTACTATGTTAGATTTATATAAAGTGTTTAAAAAATGATGAGGAAGAGACAGAAGAGCACAGTACAGCAAACAATTTTTGTACGAAAAATCAGCAATCCAGTCAAAAATACTCCACTCCAAGTCACTCCCGAATTCTTGTTCCTAACTAGAAAATTAATTAAACAATTTTAGCAAAATTTTCAATAGACTTTGTGTCAGATATAACAATATCATGAGAATTGGTGAAGTTTATCATCATCCACGTCCAAACAGTGATGAATTTTAGAATGTAGTTGACGTTATTATATATCCGTGCAAAAATTAGTAAAATTTCACCCGACCCAACAATTTTTTCAAAACTTGCATATATTTTTTAATTTTTTTTTAATTTTCATTGCTCTACAATTAAAATTTTCAATTTATTATGTTTAAAGAATTGTCATTTTCTAGGCAATAAAAATAAATAAAACGTTTGGAAAAGAACCTGCATGTGACGAAATCCTGTCTTAAACGGAAAAAATGTGTTGATCCATACAAAATTAATATAATAATATGTGTGAAAATATAATACATTTAAAACAGACGGTGTACCTGCTAAGAAGGGAACTTGTCTATAACGAACATTTCTGCTCTCCTATGCGATCCCGTCTTAGAAAATTTTACGACATAGCCAGGGGAGATTCTGGTCTAAATTTTCCAAAGATGAAAAAAAAAAAAAAAAAAAAAAAATCGCTCATTCCGAAAACTTGGACATAAAAATACCGAGGATTTCGACAAATGGTTGCGTAAAAAATCAATTTCGTCAATCGTTCGCAAAAAAAACTCGCCAAAAGATCGTGGGAAAATGCGAATTTCGTTAAAGTATCGCAAAAACAAAAATTTCGCAATGATCGTGGAAAAAAAAACAAAAAAAAACAAACACTAATTTCGTCTAAAGATCCAGAAAAAGCTAAAATTTCGTCTAAAGATCGTGAAAAAACGCAAATTTCGTCTAACGATCACGAAAAAAACGCAAATTTCGTCTAAAACAGGGGTGATTCTGAGTGAAAAAAAAAAAAATTCTGAAATTCAGAGCAAATTTACTGAAAAGTTACAGCAGAGAGAGAGAGAGTGGGGGGAAGTTCCGCGGCCTATTGACGAAATTCGCGTTTTTTGCTATCTTTTGACAAACTTTGCGGGTTTTTTTTGCAATCTCTTGACGAAATTTGTTTTTTTGCGATCTTTTGACGAAATGTGCAGTTCATTCGCGATCTTTTGAAGAAATTTGTGTTTTTTACGCGATCTTTTGACAAAATTTGCGTGTTTTTCGCGATCTTTTGACGAATTTTTTTTCGCGATCTTTTGTCGAAATTAGCGGCTTGTTTACGCGATCTTTTGACGAAATTTGTGGTTTTTTTCGCAATTCTTGGACGAAATTTGCGTTTTTACCGCGATTCTTTGACAAAATTTGCAGTTTTTCCTCAATTCTTTGAAGAAATATGCGATTTTTCCTCGAGTTTTTAGCGAAATTTGCGCTTTTCCCGCGGTCCTTTGACGAAATTGGCGATTTTTCTACAAGCGATTGACAAAATTAATTTTTTTCGGCGACCATTTGTCGAAATTCGCGATATTTTTTATGTCCGAATTTTCGGATTGGTGACAGATTTTTGTCAATTTTCGGAAATGAATGCCTTAAATTTTCAGAAAATTCGGAACAGAATCGCCCCTAGTCTAAAGACTGGAAAAAACGCAAATTTCGTCAATGGATCGCGCAAAAAGCGCAATTTTCGTCAACAGATTGCGAAAAAAGCCTGTAAATTTCGTCAAAAGATCGCGAAAAAAAAGCAAATTCCGTCAATGGATCACAGAAAAAACACAAATTTCAGAAAAGGATCGCGAAAAAAACCCTTAAATTTTGTCAAAAAATTACGAAAAAAACCCCCCCGCAAATTTCGCTAAAGGATCGCGAAAAAACGCAAATTTCGTGAAAGGGCCGCGCAAAAACATAGTTAATGCCGGGAGGGAATTTCCCTCCCTCTGCTGTTGGTTCAATTCTATTCATAACTACATACACTTTTCGATGCTGCAATATTCAAAATCGCTATTACAGCGCCCCCTAACGGCGAATTTTTTGCAAATTCATGGAGACCTGCTTGCCATATCCAAAAACTTAAAATAAAAATTTGGTTTAATTCTATGCATAACTTCATACACTTTTGGACCGTACAATATTCAAAATCGCTATTACAGCGCCCCCTACCGGCGAATTTTTTCCAAATTCAGGGAGGACTTGCTTGCCATAGCCAAAAACTTATAATAAAAATTTGGTTTAATTCTATGCATAACTTCATACACTTTTGGACCGTACAATATTCAAAATCGCACAAAAATCGCTATTACAGCGCCCCCTACCGGCGAATTTTTTCCAAATTCAGGGAGGACTTGCTTGCCATAGCCAAAAACTTATAATAAAATTTTGGTTCAATTCTATACATAACTTCATACACTTTTTGATGGTACAATGGCGACAGACAGACGGACACACTGACAGACAGACATTTTCTATAAACATGTTTTTTGGAATCTCTGACCCCTAAAACATGCAAATCCGTCGAAAACCGGAAGTCGGAAAAAATTTCGATTACAATACTTTCTTCTATTGAAGATAGAAGAAAGTAAAAATGAAGAATAGAAACATGAAAAAAGCTAAAATAAGTATTTTTTCGTCAGAACTCCTCGTACAAGACAGCTTTTAACCGCAATGGCGTAAAAATCTCTATTTTGTAGAAATTCAGTCGGACAGGGTAGGGCTTGTTAAGTTTTTGTATGAGCCAGACCGAACTTTTAGATTTTATACCGGGGCCAATAAATTTGTGAGAAAAAAATGAAAAAACGGGCCGGACGAAATTTTTTTCTACGGATCGGTTCGCGCTTGGGTGCGGAAATTTCGGCCTGAATTTAGATTTAGACCTCTAACAAGAAGTTTGAAACTGTAAGAGACCTATAAAACGTATGTTTTCTGTTTTTGTCTGGAAGTCGATGGTCCATTATCGTTTCGAACGAAGCAAAGACAGAAAGGCAATTAAAAAACTGTGCACTGTACATTGTACAATACTTAAACTCAAAGCGTCTATACAGCAGGCAATTATCATTATCTTAGCCCAAGACATCTCGAAAATGTGATCCATGACCTTTTTCAAAACAAATGTCAAGTTTTTACTTAACCAATGTACGTAATATACGCTTTCACAGTTTTAAATACAATATTCGCCGTTTAATTGGATCACTTTGTTGAATAGAATTTGATTCAGCAAAGCCACAGATTCCAAATAAGCCAAAAAAATTTTAATATTAATTTTAGTTTTGATCCATAAAAGCGGTTAATTTGCTTAACTACTGATTCATATAAGCGGCAATTATAGTAATTTTTGTAGCTCTGGGAGGGGTTTTAACTCCGAATCCCCCCTTCCTCACTGCGCCAGTGAATTAGTTATTGAGTTATAAACGATTTTGATCGCGTGACGACCGGTTTTTCCTCCTTTTTGTCGCTATCACGTCGCAAATTCGATTCAAAACATCTACTGTGACACTATCTTCTGACATATCTTTTGCGTTTATCAAAGAAAGGAAAATGTCTTTCAGTTACACTGCTTTTGAATGACAAAACCTGCCTATTTCATGCGTTTCTGAATAAGAATTAATTAAAAAATGTGTCTGAACGTCCCTTTGGATTTGAGAACAGCCTTAACAAAAGGTCAATATACCCGAACTGTAAAGCATGCACGTATATATCTTTCCAGAAACATAAATATAAAACAATTATATGCTTTCCGAACATACCTGAATTGATGAAAGCTTGGAGGAAGTCAAAGACTTAAAAAATATGTTTTCTTACCATACTATTCATAATTTTCTTCTCTGAAGAGGATTTATTATCAAACTAATACCTTAACACAACAGCAACTAATAACAGAATGTGCGTGGAGTCTACTCTTCAAAGCATGCGTTTTGTGTTTTTCCTGGTATTCGAGGGTCTAATCCCGTTTCCAAAAAGGGAGCAAGAAACAGATGCAATTAATTAAGACTAAGACTCCCAATGGTGCAATATTGAAGAACCCAAAGCGGCATTGACAGTGACAGGAAATGACCACCTTTTAGCTTACAGCTGATTTCCTATTGTGCGAATGAATGCTATCCTCTTTCGAAATGAGTGATCAGTTTTCGTTAAAAGCGGATGCTTGTTACTATGTGTTTCCCCATACCATGTTCCCCATTTGTAAAATAAAATACATTACCGCCGTTTAATCGAATCAAACTTGAGCAGGATTTGATTCGATAAAGCGGCGATTTTCGAACAAAATAAATATAATTCTAACTTTAGTTTTGTTTTAAATGGTTTTATTCAGAAAAATGGAATTTCTCTATTTTTGTCTTGGCTCTGAAGGGGGTGGGTGGGTGGGGGGGGAGGGGAGGAGGAGGGGTTAACCCCGACCCCCCCCCCCCTTGCTGCGCCACTGCCATAACGCATATCAATAGCATGACAATCGGAGAATATTTACGCGAGTTAGAGCAAGGTCGGACAGACAAACCGAGTTCATAACCACTTTTCTACTCTAGATTGGAAATTTAAAAATATTAAGTATAGTTTATGGTAATGAGAGATTACAAAATAATCAACGTTACATTTTATTGTTAAAATTATAGAGGGTTGCAATGGCGTATCTAGACATCATTTCGGAGGGGGCTGAGATATAATAAAATTTTCTAAGAATAAATCACAAGAAACGGAAAAAATTCCGTTTTAAACAGTTTTTTTTCATAGCATGTAACACATCTATTGTACAATTAAACCTGTTAAGATGAAATCGCATAAGAGCGTGAAATTGATCGTTTTAGGCAGGTTTTCGCCTTTAGAATAATAATTCTATGGTTATACCACAATTTTTAAAACAGAATATTAATAATTATCTACTAAAAGGTATCTCAATTAATAGTAAATAAAATCGAAGTAAACATCAAATTTAAAATTATTTAACAGCGTTCTCACTATCCCCCCCCCCCCCCCCCCACACACACACCTCCTTTAACACATTCTAAGACTCATTTTGAAGCATGCATGCATGACATTTGTAGTACTTGAGTAATGAATAGCGTTTTCCATTTTCTCATAAATGGAATACATTTGGAGTAGCAGCTCCCTGATGATAACCTTTCCTAAACTGCCACGAAAATCGTCTGAAACTCACAAATTTGACAGTATTTTCTGAATTCTTTTTAATCATAAATTGTGGTTGATAGGAAGCTTTTTGTATATCCCAGATTCAGAATAGCTTAATTATATTTATGATGCATTTTAAATGTAAATAAAGCTTATTTCCAGTCAAAAAAGTTACTCAACCATAAAAAACTTTTGTCAATATTTTATAATCCTATGGAACTAAAATAACATATCACAGCATTGTAACGAGCTGAATAACAAGAATATAACGTAATACATAAATAAATTTTTTAAAAAGGTTCAAGGCTTTGCAGTTCGCACTGCGAAATTTCGATCTGTGCATTACCTTAAATCACATATTTTCAACTGATAAAAAGCAAGAGTAAGCCTTTGTTTTCTAAACTAACTAAAATTAATAATGCACATTTAATCACCACATATGTCACGTTTTACATAATAAAACGCGTGTAAAGAGAGCCTGCGTATAACAGAAGCTTGGCTGAAATAGCTATTTCGTAGTCTCTTTGAAATACCACACTTTCTAAGATGAAAAACTGTCCAAAACGGAATATTTTTCTGCTTTTTTTTTTTTTTTTAATAAATTTTATCTTAGCAGGTTTCATTACATTTTGTAAAACTTTCGTGTGATATTTTTTACAAATTTCGGAGGGGGCTGGAACCCTATCAGTCCACCCCCTGAATACGCTACTGCAGGGTTGTTTAAGTCATACATATATGTATATTTATTTATTTAAGAATGTATGTGTTGCAATTATTAGATGAATTTTTACTTATTAATTATATATCTTAAATTTAAGTAGTGAATAATATCGATGTACAAAAATTGTTAATCATTCCAAATAATGGCAATATTTAACTTACTAACTTTTAAACTGTGCCTTTTTGAAGCCAGTTAATTAGCATAAATATAAGCTAAAAGTAAAACGAGTGTCAAAAGATGCCAGCACTACACATACGAATTCACTGCACTATCTTACAACTTAAAAATATTTTTTCTAACATATCATTGAAATGCTTGATAAAAATGTATATTCCACAAAAGGTAATCATGAAAATATATAATTTAAAAGCCGTTCTCCTTAGACATTTTTTTTTTTTTTTTTTTTTTTTTTAAGTCGAACAAATATCTAGGTGGGAACCACTGTGCTTTTTTCATATAAGTTAGAAAGTTAGCTAAGAGAGGGCAGCACTAAATGCACAAAAGTTGTTTTAAAGAATAAAGTACTACTTACATTAGTTTCCAACAAGTAGAAATTCATTGAAATAGCAAAGAACAGACCTCGATTTTCTTTTAAAATAAGCCAAAAACTTATGTTTTTTAAAAATATTCTATTCAATAAAAATCCTCATTAGTGATCATGCGATTCCAAACAGGGCCGTTCTTAGGGGGTGGCAAACAGGGCAGTCTATAAATTTGAGTAGATGAAATTTTACAATGCACGTAAGAAAAATTTACATGTATCTTTCAATAACACCTGTTGTACTTTATCCGTCTAGATTAGATCCTGGTGTCAGGCGATCCGGTCACACTTAATGAAATTCAAACACTTAACATAAAACAGACATTATAAATTTTGTTTTTCTGAAAGTTTGGCTGTTTTAATATTTTTCTACTTCTTTTTTTGGTCATATTTGTGAAACGATCTTGAGCATTTAAAATCTTTGAACTGTTACTGTCTATTCTCACAGAAATTTCCCCTTGCTTTTCAAGATTTCTGGAAAAAAACTTGTCATCGAAGAATAGGTATCCAGTTTAGCTGTTGCTCGTCGTAATGGCAAAGTAATTTTCATGTAGTCCCATGCCAATAACTATATTTTTACAAGATTTTATTAATTATGTATCAATAAAAATTGACAAAGGAACTGATCAGGGCCGTAGCGACCGCCCCCCATACCCCCCATTTGGGGGGTGTCTGAGCAAAGTCAGGGGCCCAGTAGTGAGCTGTGTTGTACCTTTCAGCCAAATGTTTTTTTTTTTTTTTTAACTTTAAAAAAATATTTTTTTATGTTTTTTTTTTTTTTTTTGTCAAAGATCTTAATCAGATTTAGAAATAGAAAACAGATATGTGCTTTTCTTCTATATCCACCATTCTTTATAAAAGTTTTTGAAGGCTGCAATTTCTACTTAAAAAATAAAATGGCATTTTAGTATTTTTGGGGTGCACCTATCAACTGGCAAAAAAGGTGAAACCAAAGGTTCAAAACTTCTTTAATACTATTATTCCCTCCAACCAAAACAGATATGCGCTTTTTTTCTACAGCAACCATTCTTTTTAGAGGAGCCCAGATGAAAGAAATTTTCCAGGCTCTAAATACTTTTTAAATTGTCTTTTTTAGGGCCCCCTATAAAAGTGCGGAAAAGTTGGAGCCCAAGATTCAAAACTTTTAAGCCCATTTTTTTATTCAAAATTTAAAAAATATATACTTTTTAATCTCACTGAGGGACCCAATAAGTTTCAAAACTTCGTTATACCATTACTTCCTTCAATCAAATGTGCTTCCTTTCTATAGTCATTATTCTTTTTAAAGAGGCCCAGATGAAAGAAATTTTGCACGCTTTTAATACTTTTTAAATTGCTTTTTGGGGGGGAACACAATAAAAGGGAGGAAAAGTTGCAACTCAAGATTCAAAATTTTTAAGCCCCATTTTTATTACTCAAATGTTTTTAAAATGTGCTTTTTAATCTCGTTGGGGGCCCCAACAAGGTTCAAAGCTTTCTTAATACTATTACTTCTTTTGACCAAAACAGATATGCGCTTTCTTCCCATAGCTAGTATTCTCTTTAAAGGTTCCTAGATTAAAGAAATTTTGCAGGCTCTAAATTCTTTTTGAATTGTCTTTTTTAGGGTCCCCTATAAATGGGGGGAAAAATTGGAGTCCAAGATTCAAAAGTTTTAGGCCTCATTTTTTTATTCAAATGTTTAAAAAACATGCTTTGTAAACTCGTTGGGAGCCCCAATAAGTTTCAAAACTTCCTTAATACTATTAGTTCCTTCAAACAAATGCGCTTTCTTTCCACAGCCAGCATTCTCTTTAAAGGTTCCCAGATGAAATAAATTTTGCAGGCTCTAAATTCTTTTTGAATTGTCTTTTTTAGGGGCCCCTATAAACGGGAGGAAAATTTGGAGCCCAAGATTCAAAACTTTTAGGCCTCATTTTTTTTTATTCAAATGTTTTTAAAATATTCTTTTTAATCTCGTTGGTGGCCCCAATAAGGTTCAAAGCTTTCTTAATACTATTACTTCTTTTGACCAAAACATATATGCACTTTCTTTCTATAGCCAGCATTCTCGTTAAAGGTTCCCAGATGAAAGAAATTTTGCAAGCTCTAAATTCTTTTTGAATTGTCTTTTTTAAGGCCTCCTATAAACGAGAGGAAAATTTGGAGCCCAAGATTCAAAACTTTTAGGCCCCATTTTTATTATTCAAATGTTTTAAAAATATGCTATTTAATCTCGATGGGGGGCCCAATAAGTTTAAAAACTTCCTTAATACTATTACTTTCTTCAACCAAATGTGCTTTCTTTCTACAGTCATGATTCTTTTTAAAGGTGCCCAGATGAAAGAAAATTTGCAGGCTCTAAATACTTTAACTGACTTTTTTGGGGCCCCCTATAAAGGTGAGGAAAAGTTGGAACTCAAGATTCAAAACTTTTAGGCCAAATTTTTATGATTCAAATGTTTTAAAAATATGCTTTTTAATCTCGTTGGGGGCCCCAATAAGGTTAAAAATTTTCTTAATACTATTACTTTTTTTAACCAAAACAGACATGCCCTTTTTTTCTATAGCTACCATTCTTTTTAAAGGTGCCCAGATGAAAGAAATTTTGCAGACTCCAAATACTTTATAATTTTTATTTTTTGGGGCCGCTCTTAAAAGCGAGCAAAATTCGGAACTCAAGATTCAAAACTTTTAAGCCTCTTTTTTTTTTCTTTTTCAAATGTTCAAAAAATATATGCTTCTTAATCTCGTTGGGGACCCCAATAAGCGGACATCTATGTGCATTGCATATACCGCCTATCCCCTTATGTTCGACCTGTTTCGTTTTTAACATTTCATTTCTCTTGTCTCGATAAATTACTTATGTTAACTATACATAAATTATATTGTGTATTTATTTAATCTACTAGCAGAGTTTCGCCCGCTTCGCTGATTGCTTTTTTAAAAATAGAACCTATTTACTGGAGTTCTCCATTGGGGTCCTTCACTGCCTTCCGCAGCGTAAACCTTTTCCGGATATTCCCGCTCCGATCTTGAATCAAACAACCATTGAATTGTTTGTTTGTTTGTTTTTTTTTTTTTTTTTTTTTTTTTTTCCTCGATAAAAGTGATAGTGTCTAGATAAAAGTGAAATTTTCCAGCACCGTAGCTCACGTTGCTACAGGAACAAATTTGTTATTTTTCCACTTCAGCTCAATTATGACAGCAGCAAAATGTACTGGATAATTCTTCGGTTTCAGAAAAAAAAAAAGTCAAAAAAAAAAAACTCTGCAAAACGTGAAAAAAAAGTGTAAAAATCTTATAAAAAATTGGGCAAAAATTCAAAAATCGCTGAGAGAAAACTCATTATATCGAGCCAAAAGATTGAAACTGGAATGTTAAAAAATCACCGTGAAAGACAAAAATACGCTAAAAATCACATAAAATGTTCGTAAAAAAATCAGAAATTTCTATGGATATATTTTCTATATTGAGCTAAAAGACTGAAACCTGATCCCTTTTAGGGATGTCAAAAATCCGTGCCGCAGATGGCAAAATTTTTACTATATTGGGATAAAAGATTGAAACTTTGTTCCTTTTACACACTCTCTCTCAAAAATAAATAAATAAATAAATTAGTGAATTGAAGGATTTTTTCCGTAACTTTTTCTTTCGTTCAAATACACACACAAAAAAGCTTTGATTTGATTTGCTCATTTTGCGCGAAAATATAGAAAACTCTCCAACCTAACATAAAAATTACCTAACATTCTTACTAAATATAAAGATGCATTTTTGTCAAATCAAATCACAGGAGTGTTCCGCCAACTTTGCTGCATTGTACTTTTCCCTATTAGAAACTGAACTTTTACGCATGACCTTTTTTCCTTCATAACACGAACGCGAATCAAAGATAAAAATTTCTAGAAATTTTCCTTTCTAAAGACAAAAATTTCTTCAAATGTGAGATAAAATCTCTTCTAATCACAGGGGTCTTAAAAAATGAAAAAAAAATAAACGTTCGTGAAAAATTCAAAAATCATAAAGGACGAAATTTAGTACATTGGGCTAAAAGACTGAAACCTGATTCCTTTTACTAATGTCATAAAATCACGTCGAAATGCGAAAAAAAGTTAAAAATCACATAAAAAATTCGCAAAATATTTAAAAATCGAAGAAGACTACTTTACTATATTCGGCTAAAATGAATAGATGGATTGAAAATAGATTCCTTTTATGAATGCGGGGAAAAAAGCACGAAACTCGAAAAAATACAAAAACTAGCGTAAAAAATTAAATGAAAGAATTCTAATAAAAAAATTTAAAAACCTGTTTCGAGGTGCATAACTTCAGGCATACAGGTAACCTTCCTGTTAAATTTTGTCCTGAACAGAATAACATCTGGTCAGACAAAGAAAAACTCTGGACAGACAAACATCTGTCTTTATTATTATCCACTAGGAAACCCGTCTTCGTTGCCCACAGAAAGGTACCTTCTATCTGAACTGAATGTATTTTTTTTTCCTTCTTAAATTTCAACTTGGTTGACAATTTTAAACTAGAGAAAACCGGAATGTATGAAAACGACATCCCAAAAGTAATTTTTTTTTTAATTACTAAATCTATCTATATATATGTGTGTATTTAATAAAAGGCACCAATCCGAGCAGGAAAACAATTGTTATAAGTGAATATTTTCTGCTTAAAGAAAATCTGTCTGGGCCACGCGGATGGCATTGTCAAACTGAAGAAAAAATTGAATATAGGAAAACGACTTCCATATTTTTTATTTATTTATTTTGTTTATGAGCAATACTTAGCAGTTTATAACATTTGTAAAAGGAATTCAGTTTCAAACTTTTTTGCCAAATTTTGTCTTCTGCTGTTCTTAAAATTTTCAAGAATTTTTATGTGATTTTTAGCTTTTTTCACTTTTTTGGTAGTTTTTTTAATATTCGTAAAAAAAATATACCCGGTTTCAATCTTTTAGCCCAATATAAGTAAAGTTTGATCTCTATGAACTTCAATTTTTTTTTTTGCAATTGTTGGCGTTCTTTCGCGTTATTCGGCTATTTTTTTTACATTTTTTCCCTAAATGGAAGAATACTCAGTTAAATTTTGCAAGTCCTTTGATTAAACTCACGTTGTAAGAATATGAAATCTGTTCCTGTTGCAACGTGAACGAAATATTGAAAATTTGAATTTAATCTGGATCGAAATAAAAAAAAAATTACAATAGTTCAAGGTTCGTATGATTCGAGATCGAAGCGGACATAGCCCCTATGGGTGCACGTTGCCGAAAGCAGTGCAGCCCAACTACAAATTCGTTCAATATGAAGTTCGTTTTGGAAAATCCGACCAGCGAAACTCCGCTGGTGTTGTTATAAAATGGGACTCGAATGGAAAATTAAATATAGATATTTCTCTAAAATCTTAGAGGGGGGGCCCCGAAAAATATGTTTTTTTTTTTTGGGGGGGGGGGGGCTCTGAAGACCTTGCTACGGCCCTGGAACTGATCCCCCCCCCCCAAAAAAAAAAAAAAATCTAAACAAAGTTAATTATAAAGCAAAGTAAAAAATAGAATAGAACAGAATATTGAAATAGTTAGAGTAATTTCCAAGAAAGATGCATCAATATGAGCCGTTTTTAATTTGATTTCGAAACTGTTGTTGCTCATTTAATATTTCTGTATAAAAATTTACAGAAATCTTCAATTATTCTCTCATAGTGTCCCCTTCCCATCTATTTTAGAATATACGAGAACATTAATGAATATTTGAAACATAATTAAAATAGTTCGTTTAAATTTTGTTAGATTAGAATGTATTGCATTCAGTATTAGTTTTCTCGCATTTTATAACTGTCTAATTTTTTTTTTTTTTTTTTTTTTTGTGGGGGTCGGATCGTATGATTTTATCCTAGAAAGAATTATTAACAATAAATACTGAAAACACTACATATTTAAAATTGATGCAGAAAGAGTTGCCGTGACCAGGATTCGAACCTGGGTTATTGCGGTCACACACAACACAATGTACTAACCACTATACCAGGCTCGGCGAACCTTTTCACGTGCGCGTGCCGAAAATTAACAAACGATATTTTCCAACAATGTAACGTGCCAAACTTATACAAAAATAATTTTGTAGAGTACGATGTTTATACGAAACACTGGTTATAAAATCAGTTGCCATCATGCATTAATAATTAAAAAATATTAAAAATCATTTTCTGTATATTGGAATCAGCCATTAAATGAATAAATTTTTAATTCGTAAATAGGATTCATTTATGCGGTATGTATGGTAATAAGGAAAAAATACGAGTTTTTATTTCACTAATTTTTAACTTATCATTAACGGAACATCTCGGTTATAATTTTCCAAGTTGCACTAAACAATGTACGAATAACGTATTGATGAGATTTTTGCTGTTGTATGTTCGATGGAAAATGCTTCATATCTGGTTCATATTTTGTTATTTTCACAAATATACATAGCTAAATTGGATCCATTTGCCATTTTATTGCAGTGACTGTCAAACGAAATTCAGTTGAAAATTGCAGCTTTTTAAATTCATATAGAAAGGCAAAATACATGTTGAAAACGCTGCATAGCATAACAGGAAAAAAAAAATATGATATGTTAATTGATGCAAAAAATAATTGCATTATTTGTGATCTTCCCCGTATGAAAGAAAATTTTATTTGTTATAACAGAAAAATAAAATGGATTTTATCCGTATAACGAATACCAAATTAAATTGTTTCGTGTGCCAGAAACATTAGCTTACGTGCCAACTGTGGCACGCGTGCCATAGGTTCGCCCAACCTGCACTATACGATCACGGTTCAGTATCCCTGAATCTTTAGTGATATTATCGCGTAAAAAAGTTTTTTTTTTTTTTTTTTTTTTTTTTTTTTTTAAATAGTCCACATAATTCAACCCTGCGAAACACGCTTACAGCAAACAAAAAATATATTTATCAACAGATGGCAGCAGCATAGATAAAATTTGGAAGATAAATTACCCATTGTAAGTGCGATCCGAGATGCAGCAGCTAATGTTATTTTGTGGTCTGAGCTATTTCAATCGCATATTTCTATCAGGACTGAGGGTACCTTTTCATGAATTTTTAAAAAATACTTGGAAGATATTTATTTTAATATATTTTTTTAAAATATAAACTTCAAAATGTTCTTATTCATAATCAAGGAGCTGTAAAATGTGCTAATGAGAAATTATTGAAAAAGCATGTTTTATATATTTTTAAAAAGTTCCGCATAAGAAAATATTTTTAACATAAAATTTTAGATAGGCTTGAATAATAACTTAACCCAAATGTTGAAATATCTGAAAATAGGTTTTATTTGTATATAAACATTATTTAGTAAAATTTGTTTTTGTGTGGTACATTTCAAAGCACAAAGAACAACACCACAAGGTTCACAATAAGTTCGAATTTTCCGATTCCAGATATTTTCATATACTTACTTCCGTTTATTACTGCTACCTATATATATTTTTTCAAAATAAAAGGTTCGTAGATAATATCTGAAAAGAACACGAACATATATAATAGGTATTTTTATAGCTCAGAGAATTAAACCCCGAGATACTCTCGCATTTAGTTAGCTTCACTCAAAACGGCTACCCAAGTGACACCCAGGCTTAGACCTCAAAGTGTTAAAAATAGTAATTTTTTTACGATGAGCTTTTAGAGTAAAAAGAAGAACGGCTATTTATAAGATGAATGTAACGTTTTAATAAATTGACAATTAAGATTATACAAAAACAAAATATATAACAGTTAAAAAAGTTCGTAGATAGTTTTTGAAAGGGACTGGGGTCAGGGACTGGTCAACAGGGGAGGCTATTTTAATTCAATTTAACGAAGGGGGAACTTAATTCAAATATTTCTAACATAAATGACTGTTCATCATAATAGTTTTTAGTCTTATTTGTCTCAATAAATATAGCACTCTAAGCGAAAAAAAAAAAAAAAAAAAAAGAAAAAAAAAACCCGATAAAAAGGCTTTTTAGTTTCCCTGGGACCCCTATAAGCTTGAGTACTAGGTGCATTACAACAACACCCTACGGTAAATATCAGATTTTACCTTACTTTTTTTTTGTACAAACATGTGCCTTTAAACTACATCTTCCTTACTTACCTACACTTCTTAGCCTTACTACTTAGCGAACGAATAATGAACAAAAAAATGTTTCAGTTGTTTCAGGGGCTACTTCACTCACGCGAAAACACCCGCTCGCTAATGTTGATCCAATACGAGATTTTTTTTTTTTAAATATCTCGTTTGCATTTCCATATTTGTAAATGATTTTTTTTTTTTTTTGGGGGGGGGGGAGGGGGGGGCATTTGATAGCTGAGGTCAATCTCTAAAAAAGCCGCTTTTAACGTTTTCGATTTTGTTTGCAGGGTTAATTTATTTTTTTCTTTTATGAGGATATTTTTACTTTCGAAACCGGTTCCATTTCCTCCCCGATCTCGAAATCGCATGTTAAACCATGGAAAAATTTAACTATATAGGCGATTACTCATTTCGACAATCTTTGATAATATCGGATATAAAAATGAAAAAGGTGATACTTATTCTTACCTGATCAGCAGATTCGATTCCGCTCGAGTCGACTTGCAGAGGATCACAGCCAGCAAAATTGGAATATATGGTGAGACCACACGTGAAAATAGTATAATACATAATGATATTCATAGGGATGCTAATAAGAAGTGATCTAAAACACAAAGAAAATAATACTTTTTTAAATAAAAGCGTGGAAAATCTTGAAGGAAAAGAAGTAATAGAATTTTTGGAGCGAGCTAAATTTTATAAATAAATAATTTAAAAAATAAATACAGTTGTAATCGTTTAATATGAGCACGGTTAAAACGAGCAATTTGCACGTTAAGAATTTTTCATCATTTATAATGATTGTCATGCTTTTTATGAGCTACAAAAGCAGGATCACGGCTAATACGACTTTTAATACCACAATTTCCTCATACTAATTTTCGCCTTACTTAATCGAAAATTTCTGCCATTAGATAACTCGAAATTTGTATTCTTATTCGAAAATAGTGGTACCGCCAAAAATCGGTAGATTTGGCAGCTATTCGCGATGTAGGCAGTCCAGTTTTAATGAATTTCTCAAAATAAATTACAATCCTATTCTGATATACAAACAGTAAAAAAAGATAAGCTTTATGTTAGACGAATGACTATTTCATAAACTATAAAATTAAATTAAAAACCAATAAAAATTACGCTGCCGTGACCAGGATTCGAACCTGGGTTATTGCGGCCACAACGCAATGTACTAACCACTATACGATCACGGCGACACCCTTTTTTTTTAAACATTACTTTGTTACTTCTCCTGCTGAAAGGTTTGTTAAAATCATCCCAATTATTCAGTCAAGCGGAAATAATTTTGAGATTTAAAAAGCATTTTGTATAAATGTCAACAGATGGAAGCACTACATTTGTGTAAGAGGATAAACTTTACTATAGTCAAGGAGACAGGAGGCTATATTTCTTTCTTGTAACTAATTTTGCTAGCAATGTAATAATGAATCATGGATGGATGTATACAATGATACATCCATGTGGAATTTGTGTCACCTTCTTGAGCGATATATTGTTTTAAGTGCAAATGGATTAATCTTTTGAAATCGAGCAGCACGCGATAAAAAGATTAAAAAGAAAAAAAATCATGCTTGAAAATTGCTTTAAAAAACCTAAAAAATCAGTAAATTGAGGTAGTTTTCAAACAAATCACATTTGAAAGCATATTTTTTCCCGTATTAGACGGTTAAAACATTTAAATTCTGCAATGTTTAGAAGTAATTAAATTTTGAAAGAAAAAAAAAAAAAAAAAGAATACTGAGATCAGTTGCCAGCCATCGATATGACGTCAGCATTATTCAGGGTCATATTTTTGTTTATACTATAGATTATAATTATATACAGTACACTAAAAAAATCTGCACATCCTGGGAGTGGGATATAGATATTTGCAAATTCCTGAATTGTAAGAATTTTAGATCATTAGCGAAAATGAGGGCAGAAAAAACAATGAAATAATTCGATGGCAGGAAGACATTACAAAAAATTTCTTTTTTTGTAATATCTTTTTTAATGAAGCATAAAATTTGTAAATTTAGCGACCGATTGAATTTCACGATTTTTTTCCGCAGTCGTTTGACAAAATCCTATTTTTTTCTGAGGTCATTTGACGAAATTCGCCGTTTTTTGCACGATTATTTGGCAAAATTCTCAAATCTTTTCTGCGCGATTGTTTGACCAAATTTGTGTTCTTTTTCCGGAATCATTTCCCGAAATTCGCGATTTTTTTGCGCTGTCGTTTGACAAAATTCGAGGTCTTTGTGCGATCGTTTGACGAAATACGTGATTTTTTTTCGCAATTATTTGACGAAAATCGAGGGGGTTTTTCTGACTGACAAAATTTGCGACTTTTTTTTTTTTGTGACCAATTGGCAAGTTGATTTTTCAGAATTAAAAAAATAAATGATTTGCAGAAGAATCATCTGCATGCCTGGGAAAGAACTGAACCGGGGGCGGAGGGATCTTGAATGCTATTTCAAACACTGATGTCAGTAGAATAATTATTTGAACATTATAAAATGAAATTAACTAGAGAACAGGAATTCTGCTTTTTCAGAATTTAGTGTCGCCCCCGGCATTTCCATTCTTCATTTTCTTCTGCTGAACTGATGGCTTCTATTATTATGAAATAGCCATTATAAATGAAACGTTAGGTGAAGATGAAACAGCAGCCGTAAAAAGTTAGAACTCTGATTTTCTGGTCAGAATGGGGGGGGGGGGGGGGTGGCTATACTTATTTTAGGAAAAGAAAAATTATGGCCATTTTTTTTCACATTCTGACCAGAAAATCAGAGTTCTAACTTTTTACTGCTGCTCTTTCATCTTCACCTAACGCTTCATTTATAATGGCTGTTTCATAATAGTAGAAGCCACCAGTCCATCAGAAGAAAATAACTCTGTTAAGCGGGACTCTACTGCAGTACAAAACATATTTCAATATTAAGACTTAAAAAGTACACGTTTTATTTTATGTAAAATGACGTCATTCGCAACCGCTTAAGAATTCCACATTTACGATCTTTTCTTAAACATCTACAGTACAGCATGCATAGCACATCACTATCGCGAAATAATGTACAAATTAAGCAAAAAAGATGCCGTCATTCAAGAAAATCGACAAAAAAACGCCTATCTAATGATTCATAGATACTTAAAATTAAATATAGTTTAAATATAGGCTCTATTGTTTTAACAGAAATCATTCGTTTATATTTTTTTCAAAACAGCAAGTATTTTAATTACATTTTTTTTTTCGGTTGTTATGAGAAAATGGCAACAAAAATATATAATTACTATTTTAGAACTATTTTTCCTTAACTTTCTAACAGAATTGGAGTACTTCCGTTACCAATATTAAGCAAATGGCTCTAAAAACTACAAAAAAAAATTAATATTTCAAAAATAAATGGAGATACAGTTTTCAAACAAAATGCATTTAAAATAACTTACTTTTTTCCCAATACGACGGTATAAAAATCGAAAATGTGCGATGCTTAGAAGTTTAAAAAAATTCTGTAGAGCATTTAATCGTACTGCTTTGTTTTACGGCTGGCTTCTGTAAGGTAACGTTATTTTTTGGAATATACAAAATAAGCTGGGAGAAAGAAATAGCATACCGTACCGGGGGCTAAAAATGACAAAAAGACATGCCGTGACCAGGATTCGAACCTGGGTTATTGCGGCCACAACGCAATGTACTAACCACTATACGATCACGGCGACAAGTATCTTTATCTTAACATATCTTTATCCCTTGAGATGTTGCCACATTAAACCCAATTATCCAATCAAGCAGAAATATATTTACTATTTAAAAATTCGTTTTTAGTAATGCCAATAGAGGGCAGCATCACAGTGATAAAATCAATGGAGATGAAAAAAAATGATGAAATAAATCTCATTTTTTCTCTATATAAATGAAATAAATCTTTTTTTTCTCTATATAATAACAGACTACTATGTCCATTATAGTTTCGAGATCAATTATTTACTCTCATTTTCAGGTGAAATTAGCAGCGCGGCTACCCGGACAAATATAAAAAATCCCTACCGGCCCGGCCTACAGGCAGAGGTAGATTTCGAAGTTAAGTATACTAATTTCACCAACAAAAACAAAATCATTATTAGATATAAATCCACTTTAACAGTTTTATCTGTCTGCTTTTGACGAGTTTTTATTTCCTTTTTATAAAATAGCTGGTTTTATCAGAATCATGTTAAGGCGATATTAAAAAAAATATTTTTCCATACTCAACAACTCGAAATTTTCTGGCACATTTTCAGATTCATTTTAAATTAAAAAAAAAAAATGAAACATGCTGGCGTGATTTTTGAAAAGATTTATAAGCGACCTGTGTTTTTATTTTTCTTTCAATTAATTAAAACTTGATTAATAAACAATTATTTTCTCAGTAGGGCAATATTTTTCGTTTCTAACAATCGCTTCGGGAAATTCTGCTCAAAATGCCCACTTTGACATCCTTTTTTGAAATATATTCTGCCTCTATCAAAAAAAAAGATCATTACTGTACATTATATAGTTTCTGAATAAGAGAATCTAGCAATTGGATGCGTTTGAGAGCAAAAATGAGTAAGAAAATAGACAGTTTGGATTTGAATGCACAATTAATAAGATGATTTTTTTCTTCAATCGCTATGTATTTTTAATTTGTTTTTGCTGTAAGAATTGGCCCTATCAAAAACTTCTCTATATAAATATTGAAGACAATATTAAGAAGATATATGATAAATTCATGGAGATTTTATATCTTGTGAATTGACGGAGTTATTAAAATTTTTCTTCTTCAACCCCGCTTTTATGTTTTCGTTTTTAATTTTTTTTTCGGTACGAATTGGTCCTATTAAAAACTTGTGAATATAAAAGTTGTAGATAATATTAAGGAGATGTATAATAAAATTATTGGATTTGATATCTTGAGAATTGATGAAGTAAGGAATTTTTTTCTCCCAAAAACCCTATTTTTTGCGCTCCTTGAGCCTATTTTAAATTTTATCAAAAATCTGTGATGCATGAATTTTTGGCGCTATTTTTAGAAGTAATAAAAACTTTAAACTGATTTGATATGTACAAAAATTAAGAAGTTATGGGGTTTTTTCGGTTTTTACAAAACCCCTCCCTATTTCCATCTCCTTTTTAGGTGCGTTCGTAATTATATAAATACGTAGCACCTATAGTCGTCGTTCAGTCCGTCCGTCCGTCCGTCTGTCCGTCCGTCTGTCCGCATGTAACAGAGCAAAAACTACCCAACCGAATGGTCTGAAATTTCAAATATATGATTGTTGCAAAATTTTGTCGAGCCATTTCAAATTTTGTGAAAATCGGATGTATAGTTTAATTACAGGGACAGTCAAAAGTTTTTCTTTACATTACGGCCAATGGGAAAAATTATTGAAAGTGCATTTTAATAATATTAGAGCCTTCCGAATGATCTGAAATTTTAAAGATATAACTGTTGCAAAATTTTGTCGAGCCATTTCAAATTTTAGGAAAATCGGATGTATAGTTTAATTACAGGGACAGTCAAAAGTTTTTCTTTACATTACGGCCAATGGGAAAAATTATTGCAAGTGCATTTTAATGATATTACAGTCTTCCGAATGATCTGAAATTTTAAAGATATAACTGTTGCAAAATTTTGTCGAGCCATTTCAAATTTTAGGAAAATCGGATGTATAGTTTAATTACAGGGACAGTCAAAAGTTTTTCTTTACATTACGGCCAATGGGAAAAATTATTGCAAGTGCATTTTAATGATATTAGAGCCTTCCGAATGATCTGAAATTTTAAAGATATAACTGTTGCAAAATTTTGTCGAGCCATTTCAAATTTTATGAAAATCGGATGTATAGTTTAATTACAGGGACAGTCAAAAGTTTTTCTTTACATTACGGCCAATGGGAAAAATTATTGAAAATGCATTTTAATGATATTAGAGCCTTCCGAATGGTCTGAAATTTTAAAGATATAATTGTTGCAAAGTTTTGTTGAGCTATTTCAAATTTTAGGAAAATCGGATGTATAGTTTAATTACAGGGACAGTCAAAAGTGTTCCGTTACATTATTTAATTGGAAAAAATTATTGGAAGTGCATTTTAATGATGTATCAGACTATGCGCTTTATGAAGTGCAAAAAAGTATACATTCAGTACAATATGGGGTGCAAAAAATAATTATAAAACTAGTTATAGTACGAACGCACCTCATTTGCCACGTTTGACGAGCAATTTCCAACTTGTTGAGCGAGATTTTATGTCCCTTGATTTTATGTATCAGTTTGAAAGAGATTTGTGCAGAATTGCGGAAGTTATCGTGTCCAGAAGAAAGTGATAACACAATTGCTTCGGGAAATTCCGTTCAAAATGCCAATTTTGACATCATTTTTTGAAATATATTCTGCCTCTATCAAAAAATCGATCATTACTTTACATTATATAGTTTCTGAATAAGAGAATCTAGCAATTGGATGCGTTTGAGAGCAAAAATGAATTTAAAAATGAGTAACAAAATAAGCAGTTTGGATTTGAGTGCATCCTTAATGCAATGATTTTTCCAACACAATCCGCTTCGGGAAATTCGGTTCAAAATGCCCACTTTAACAGCATTTTTTTAAATATATTCTGCCTCTATCAAAAAATCGACCATTTCGGTACATTATATTGTTTCTGAGTAAGAAAACGTAACAATTGGAAGCCTTTGAGAGCAAAAATGAATTGTAAAATGAGTCAGAAAATAAGCAGTTTGGATTTGAATACACCCTTACTTAGATGATTTTTTTCTTCAACCGCTATGTATTTTTAATTTTTTTTTTGCTGTAAGAATTGGTCCTATCCAAAACTTGTCTATACAGATTTTGTAGACAATATTAAGAAGATATATGATAAATTCATGGGGATTTTATATCTTTTGAATTGACGGAGTTATGGATTTTTTACTTCTTCAAACTCCCTTTTTGTTTTCGTTTTTAATTTTTTTTGCGGTACGAATTGGTCCTATCAAAAACTTGTGAATATAAAAGTTGTAGATAATATTAAGGAGATTTATAATAAAATTAATTGGAATTGATATCTTAAGAATTGACGAAGTTATGAATTTTTTTCTCCCAAAAACCCTATTTTTTGCGCCCCTTGAGCCCATTTTCAACTTTATCAAAAATCTGTGATACATAAAATTTTGGCCCTATTTTTAAAAGTAATAAAAACTTTAAACTGATTTGATATGTATAAAAATTAAGAAGTTATGGGGGGTTTTCGGTTTTCGCAAAACCCCTCCCTATTTCCATCCCCTTGGTCCGATTTTGCCCATTAACGAACTTGACCGAGATTTTATGCCCATTGATTTTATGTATCAGTTTGGAAGAGACTGGTGCAGAATTACGAAAGTTATCGTGTCCAGAAGAAAGTGATATATATATATATATATAGATAGATAGATAGATAGATAGATAGATAGATAAAGTTTTTTACTGAGGGTGGTTTTGGGTTCTAGGGGTCATGATCGGTGTAGATCTGCAAAAATTTTTCAGAAATTCCAACATGGGAACGATCCCAATAGGTAGTATTTCATACGAAATCTACCTAAAAACAGTACTGCCAAGTCTAAATAGAAAGAGGGACGAACATTCCAATAAAAAAAAAAAAAAATACTAACATCAAAGGGAAAATGAATATCTAAAGAATTATTTCATTATCAATTTTACTTAATTAGCAGAAAATTTCGCTGTCTCATAATAAACAATTTTCATTTTCTCCAAAATTCATCGTTAGTAACATAGTTTTAAGGAATAATAATTTTAAAAAATACAATGCTATTATGATACAAATGGTAGTAAAATTATAAACTTCTTTGTGCTATTAGAATTGAAATTAAATAAAAAATGACAAAAGAAATATCGTGAAAGAATTCGAACATGGTTTATTGAGGATACAACGCAATGTATTAACAACTAGGGTAGATGTGCCAATAATGGACACCATTAAGGAATTTCTTTTAATTTTTTTTTTTTAATTAAGAGTTATATTATTATATTCTAGTTTTTCTTTTCAATATTATATTAACCTATCAACAATATTTAACCATTCTTATAGTTTCATTTCCCAATATGAATCGAAATTTAATTTTAAATAATAGAAATATATCAAAACACCCAAAAGCCCAGTAATGGACACCCCATAAAAGTAATAAATATAATTGTTTTTATGTCTGTATTTAGAACCAGCATTTAATGAAATACGTACTAATGAAATAAAATAGTTATTTTCAAATAAATTTAACAATTAGGATACCAGTAATTAATAATATATTTGTGATAATCATTTACTGTTTGCATCAATTATTGTAATTATCAGAAGATCAATGTTTTAATTATTTTAGACGGACAGTTTAAAATACTAAATATCAGGCAATTACATCTATAAAATTATTAAAACAGTGGGGGATTTAGAAGGTAATAATAATAAAAAAAAGTTTTGGAACATTAGTGCTTAGTTTTGTCTCACTATTTTTAACAATTAATCTTCCAGAGACTACTTGATATATCATTTATAATAATTAATGTTACAAATATGGAAAAAAATGATATTGTGAGTTGAATATTTTAAATACTAAATAAATTAATTTCAAAATAAAACTGTAGAACTGATGTTTGAAGCCACTGATCTGCAGATTTATTAGTTTCATGGATATTACCTATAACTTTCAATAATATTACTTTTTTTTTTGGTCAGAGGTGAATAAGGAAACATTCAAGACAGAAAATAGAATTTTAATAGCTTCTGTAACTTGTTTTTATTTGAACAGAAAGGGATTAAGCCTTATGAGCCTTCCTATGACTGTGCTCTTAAACGATATTTTCTGCTTCCTGGCTGGTTTGATTGCCAGATTATAAAATATGCAAGGTACATATACATAAAATAATAAAAATAATAAAATACTGAAATTTTATTAATCACTTAAAATAACTTAAAAGCAACTATTTATAAAAGTTTTGGTGTTATTACATTTTGGTAAGTATAAATTAAACATTAAATTTGATTATTTAGGTTTTCAGATAAGTCAAAATATTTTATGCACTATAAACATTACTGAAATTAAATTTTTAGCAATGTCTACATGGGGTGTCCATTACTGGAAAAAGACTAATTAACTATCCCAGTAATGCACACCCCCTCTTAAAACCTTAAAAATAAATGAAATTTTGTAAAGGGCCATTAGTATATAACATTCTAAGTTTTCTGTTGCTACTCAAACAAAAACATTCAAATTTTGCAAGAAAATAAATAATATATAAATTAATTAAACGAAGTCAGCTCTCAGCCTCTTCATTAAGATTTTCACAAAAAAAACAGCGAAACTTTGAAACTTTACTTTCTGCTTCCTGATTGGTTTGATTAAAAGTGTCAACAATAACCCAGTTTTATAAAACATGCAAGGGAGAATTATATTACAAAAAAAAAAAAAAAAAAAATAATAATAATTAAAGATAAATATTTATTAGTTATTTTTTATGAACCAAAAACATCAAGGTGTGCCCATTACTGGCAGATCTATCCTATAAGATAATCAAGTTCACATAAAAAATGAGTTAGAAAAAAACCACGAAAAAACTCAATTTTGCCAGAGAAAAAACGGTTCTTTTCAAAAATATTCTACCTATAAAACTATATTAAAAGATAATATATACGAAATTACAATACGTGCATTTGCAAGCATATAGCATATACTGCATAATATTTCTTATACAGCGTGCTCCAGAACTATCATGTACAAACTTTGAGGTGAGGTATAGAGATATGAGTTTGGGATCTATACTCAACAGCCCGACGATTTCAAATCAGAGCCCGGGAAATTTTGTGTCATCAGAGCTCGAGCCCGATACCGAAAGTATGCAATAGAAATATTCTAATGATATTTAAAAATTGTTTCAAGATTTTCTTATTAAAAAAAAAAAAAATAAAAAAAAAAAAATAAAATAAATAAATAAATGCATAGAAATAAGTATAGATCCCAAATATTTCCCCCAGGATAACATTTCGGGATATTCATTTATATACCAGAAAATCTGTTTAAAATGGCAAGTTTGTTATTTATACCCAACCACTGGCAGAAATCTGAAAAAGTCACAATTCTTATTCTTTTACAATATCAATGTACAACTTATGGCAGGAAGACACGTGTTCTGTTTTTCAGCAATTATAGAAAAAGACTTCAAACAGAAAGGGACGATAAACTAGGGATATTTCACGATTTCCTTGTGTTACTAGTACACAAACCGTCCAAGGGTTTCGGATCTCCCTAAATCCCATCAGTAACAATTTTCCTCCCAAACTGAATCTTAAAACAATACACACAAATTTACATATTTTACAATACATTTAAATTTTATTACATTACAAATTTACAATACATTCTTGTTTCTCAAATAGCAATTTCTTTTCCCATTTTCAATTTGTAGATAAATAAAGTTTTCAATTTTGAGCGCAAACTTACAGAGCCTGAAGGCTGGTAAAAAAACGAACTAAGGTCGGGGTGAATCCATTCAGAACCTGATTACAGCACAAGCAAGTTATGCCGCGGTCTTGGGACCACTGCTGATAGAGAGACCCAAAATAGAAACAAATCCTTAAAAATAGTTTTCTGCAATGAATTGCTCAAAAACCAAGAAAGAGTTTGGTTAACTTGGGATCCTATCGTAAAAAGTAACAACCACCGAATACTCCCCCCCCCCCCCCCGCCACACACACACACCTAAATAAATAATTCTAGCTGCTATTTTGATTTTAAGAGGCCAAGAAAAGGTGCTGGGCCTTGGGCAACCTAATTATCGGACTCCGAGCCCATCTCATCTAGGCAATACTGCATAAGAAACTAGGGTCGCAATTAGTGCTGTCAGGTCCAATGTCACAAAAAAGCGGGACAGGGATAGAAAAAAAGCGGGACAACAGCTTCTAAATCGGGACATAAAAATAGAGTAAACCCTATTAAAATAGAACCTGTCTATAACAGAATCATGTTTTAAACGTAAAAATTTCAATGTCCCTACGGCCTGAATATCATACAGTTATACTTGATAAAGTGGAAACCTGTTTAAAATGAAAGTTTTCTGCGGTCCTTGCGACTCCGTCTTAGCAGATTTACTATACTAAATAAACACAACAATCTTATACAATAAAACAGTGTAAGCGGAATCGCTGGGATAATTCAAATTTTTAATTCTGTTATAAATATATTCTATTTCATAGGGTTTATACCGAAAAAAGCGCAGTAAAACCTACATTAACAATATCGCTAGGAACTGCAAAAAATCCATTTTAGACAAGCTTCCGTCTCAGCAAGTAGATTTGTAAATTATTCTTTTCGAAGGGACTATAAAAATTTTCTGTTATAAACATGTTCTGCCTTCACAGGTATTAGTGTATTAAGTTCCCCTCGAAGTAGACTAACGAATAGCATAGCACGAAAAGAAATTTAAACGAATTTTTGCATGATGAAAGATTGGCGTCCCGCACAGTGGTTACATGGGACCGGTAAGGGAGCATCTAAAAATCGAGACATCCTGCGTAAATCGCTACGTCCGGCGATCGGGCCAAAATCGGGACACGAAATCTGCAACAGACATAGCTTTCTTTTCTTTCTTTCTTTTTTGTAAAATGTAATGATTTTGTGAGAAGTGGCAATTTATCACCAGTGGCAGGCTAACGCAAAACTGTCATAAAATTAAATTATGAATTTATAGTTAATGTCTAAAAATATTAAACTGTTTGTATTGTCATCTGAAACATATATTTGTACATAGTTTTTAAAAATATAGTGTATCAGAAAAAGAGTTTAAAAATAGATTACGAAATTCCATCTTTAGAAACAAAAAGCAACGCCCCCACCGAAAAAAACCCCTAAGAAAAAAGGTAAAACAAATCTAACATTTAGTCAAAAATTAAAATATTTGATTTCCCAACTTTAAAAATAGCACTGCCGTGACCAGGATTCGAACCTGGGTTATTGCGGCCACAACGCAATGTACTAACCACTATACGATCACGGCGACATGTATCTTTTGTCTTAAACATATCTTTATCACTGTAAGGTTTCTTTTGAATGACTAGGGGGCTCGGCCCCCTACGAGCTACGCTCGCCAACCCCCGTCCAGACACCGTAGACTCTAAATGCACGCTAATTTGATCGGCTTTAAAAAGATTTCGAAAGATTGAATTATAATTTAAAAAACAGTGGCGATCTCTCTATAAACGGATTTCTATTCATTTCTCTTTGATTGGGGAATTTTAACGCCAAATCCGTTGCGGTACTACTTGATTATCCCGTCGACTCATTTCGCCAAATTATATAAATCGCCAAACCACTCGCCAAATTATACAAATTGACATAATTTTTATTTTAAATAACGAAAAAACAAATAAATTAGTACAACATTAATAAAAATACAAATAAAACGTCGAAATAAAAATAACTTGATGACGTAGACACGTGTAACAACATTTAAAAATAAGCTAATATAAAAGGAATTAAGTAAACAGAGTCTTTGTCTCCTGGTATTTTTTAACAAAGTGAAAAGAAAGTTCTTTTAAATGAGACATTTTAAATTAATCGTTTTTAATCTGACGTAATTTTGACCAAACTATTCTTTCTCTTTTTAATTTCACGTGAATGTACTTGTGTTAGAAATGAAATATTATTTGCGCTTTCCTAACAAAAATAGTTGAAAAGTATACTCTTAAAATATCAAATAAATCTCTAGCGCAATTTCTAAATTTAAACCGTTTTGCAATATTATTTTGTGTTCATTTTATGTAATAACTGTAATGTGACGTAAATATGACGTAATTTCTCCTATTTAAGACTTCTAACGCATGTTAATAAATTTATTGTTTTACAAATTCCTTTCTCTCTTAAAATTCACGTGTAATTATAGTTTTTATGACGTAATTTTTAATAATTTCCTGCTTTTTGTACATAATTATTGAATTCTAATTCCAAATGTTTTTTTCTGTTTATAATAGTCACGTGTAAATAAATTTTTAATTTATTTACATGTATAAATATTTTTTTTTTTGAAGCAAACATTATTGTTTCCGCTTTTTATACAGTTGGCAACAGTTTAAATTAATACCACTTTCTAAAATCTGTTAAAAATATCTCTAGAAATGCTGAAAATCTGAATTTAAAATAGAAATAAAACCTCAAAAAATTAGTCAAAATAAAAAATTTAATGCAATCTGCACTCCGGCAAATTCTAACGCATAAAATGATCTAAAAATGATTAAATTCCTATGAACAGTTTTTGCTCCTATAAAACTTTTTTAGTGGAACGATTTTGTCCAACTTTAGCATTAAATATCTCTTAAAATAATTCTTCGATCTGAAAACTGTCTGCAGCAGCGTGTTTATCAAACATTTCTGTATAATACTACCGATTTTCATATTTTTGTATGCATTATTTTTCTTAATATTAACGAAGAAAGACCTCCGGTCACAAAAAATTCAAAACCGGCGGCGGCGGCGGCGGCGGCGGTGACAGCGGTAGTTACTTTTTTTTAGAATAGAGAGATACTGATTATTCAGTCAAGCGAAAATCACGTTGCTACATTAAAAGTTTACAGAAACATCAGTAGATGGCAGCACTACCCTTATAAAAGAGATTAATCGGCTGCGTATTTAAAAATTTCGCCAGGAAGGCAGAAAAATATCCATAGAAGCCTTATTGTAGATAGATTTTTAATATTGCTTTTTCGTTACATTTCTGTATTGCTTTTTAGGTCGAAATATTAAAAAATTGCCTTGAACAGCGGGTTCTGACAAAAGAGTACAGCTTTTTAGATGTTTATATTCTTCATCTTCAATTTAAAAACAGGCTTAGGCAGCAGATTACAGGCTCACTAGTTTCAAAATCTTGCCCCTTCCTGATTTTGTTCTGCGGGCTCACATGTTCACGGGTATTGCATATGTATTTTCATGCACTCCAATTATAAAATGCAAGTGTTGGAGCTTACTTTTAACAGACTTTATAAAGTAAAATTATAATTCCATTCTGATACATAGAGGGAAGATAAAAGAGAGATAGTAAAAAGATAAAATATGTATCAGCAGAGTATTATATATTCCAAAATTATAAAATAACATTGAAAAAAAGTATGTCGAGACCAGGATTTGATCCTGGGTTATTGCAATGCATAGGATCACTATAGGATCACGGCGCAGTATCGGGGAATCTTAAACATATATTTGCTGCTGTAATATTCTGTCAAAACAAACCTGATTACAGTGGAAATAGTGTTCATATTAAAACGGACCCGTTCCGTTTCCTTTTAATCTTTAGGCGCCACTTTTCCGGAACAGAAATTTTATTCTTATTTAATCGCTAAAATAGCTTTATTAAGGTGAAAAATTAGTGGCGTTTGAATTCAAGAATTTTACGCAGCTTATAAGGAAGGTACACGTGTCGTTCATCGAGAAGAGATAAAAAAATAGTTTGTAGAAACAACAATAAATGGCAGCACTATGCTTCATAAAGCTAATAAATTTCGTTTAATTAATTTAGTAACAAATTACACATTGTATTAGGTAATGTAAATAAAACCAGACGTATACCTTTCGTGAGTTCCAGGACTCACTTCAGTATATAAAATCTATGTATAAAACAATATCCCCCCAACTACATGCATGGCGAAAACCCAAATGTCAGTAAGGGTTTCAGTTGGGAGGGATATTTTTTTTTTATACATAGATTTTATACACTGACTGATGATGCGAGTCCTGGAACTCACGAAACGTATACGTCTGGTTTTATTCACATTACCTAATGTATTTTATTGTGTGTTTAAACGTTGATTTTTGGCGATTTATATTGCCACACAAGTTTTTATTTACTACATTGTATTACTTCTGAGTATTTACATCTGCTTTTGTAAAATATTTTTACATTCTCTAACGATAAAAAGCCGTATTTAGAGGCTAACTTTAGAGTAAAATTATAATTTCGTTGTAATACATGGACAAATGTTTGAATTTTTAGAATAACTAAGGCCCTACGAATAACGCTCGCAAGCCTCCCGTCCAGACTCAGCAAGCTCTACAAATGCGCTAGTTTGCTCTGCTTTAAAAATATTACCAAGACTACAGAAGACTGAATGATGTTATCACGATGGGTGCCGATCTTCTGTAATCTGGTTGCCATTCATTTCCCATTGATTGGAGGAATTTTTCGGTCCCCAAGGCGACAACTGACGTCTGTTTTCGTGAGTGAATAAGTAAGGTCAATTACACATTCTAAAAATCAGCTTGTATAAAATGGTTTAAATAAAAATGTAGCTGCATCCCCGACCTTTAAAACATCTAGAAGAAATTTTTTCTTTTAGATGCTATAAGAAAATTGTTTTAAATAAGACAACTTAACTATATTTATTTTAAATATGACATAATTTTTCCTACTAAACGGTTTCCGCACGTAAAAATCTACTTATTTTAAATTTTTCTTTCTTTTTTTAAAAAAAAAATATTCATATGAATACATATTTTACAACTGAAAAGTGTATGGAAATGTCATTTAGGCATTTTAAAATGAGGTAACAGTTGATAAGAACGGCTATTTCAAACTATGAATTAAATCTCTATTTAAATAATGACACTTCTATGGAAAAAAAAAAAAAAAAAAAGAATTAACTTAAGAAAAAAGGATTGGACACTGTGCACCACAAATCTAGCCAAGCATGTGTCGGCAAAATATAGTTAAATTGCTATGCATAGGTTATGATCCTGTAAAACTTATGCAACTGAGCTATCTCGATTGATTCAACATTAAATAATGCTTAAAATAATTCTTCGTTTTAAAAACGTCTTTAAAACTTCAATGTGTTTATCATACATTTCTCTACATAACTACCAGTTTTCATATTTTTATATAAATAGTTCTTGCAGGATAAACTAAAAAAGTGAAAAGGCAATAAATTCAATTACGAAGCGTCAGTTACATTTTTAGTATAGAGAGACATTAAAATTGTATTGAAGTAACGAACATTAGTACATTTAAGTTTAGCAATAATTTTTTTTTTTTTTTAAATAAAAGTGAATGTCTACTTACAGTTGAGACCTTTTTAAGTTACTGAGCGTTAAAAGCCTCTGAACTTGAGTCTGGTTGGCTCCACAGGTAGTTATTCCGAACATGAAGCCACCGATGAAGGCACTATATACTGTAAATCTAATGGTTGGATCAAATGTTAAGCTGGAAGAGAAAAAGAAATCATAATTACACAATTAAATTTAAAATGCAAACATCCTAAAAATTATGTCATACATAAGTACAAATAATTGCATGTGACATTAGTATATAATTTTAAAAAGGGAGAAAATTAAAACTAAGCCTTTTCAACACTTTCTAGCATAGTTGAAAAGTTTTTATGAATTCGGTTTGTCTGGCCTTGTTCTAACGCGCGTAAATTTAATGAGATTACAATGAAATTGATGCAAAAGAGCTCAGATGATAAAAGATTTGAATGAGATTTCATCATTTTGAGAAAACACATTTAAAAAAAAAAATTATCAACTAAAATTACATATATATATTTTTACTAGTATATAATCCCCGTCAAAAATGACGGAAAGTGAATGATAAACCTTCAAAACAATAGTTAAAAAAATATTTTTCTGACTTGAAAAAAAGATGCCTCATGCATTTTGTTAATAAAAAAGTATTATCCTTTGATGTTTTATGATTAGAGCAAAGAAATTATGTAAACTACAATTTAGTCACCAGCGCTTAAACGCGCCATTTCCAGCTACACATTCTATGACGAAAATGAAATGCTTGTTTAGGTTCCCTTTACATTAAAAATTTGTTGCATCTTTTCAGTTTTCTTGGCGTTGAGGAGGGGGGGGGGGGGAGGGATTTTTCCATTCAGAAATATTTCTATATTTCTATTGTAAGAACATTATATTTGTAGATTTCCTAATTCTACAAAATACTAAGAAAAATATTTAAAATAAAAGATTTGAATGGGATTATAAATATTACACAAAATCCCTATAAATTCAAAATTTAATGAATCCTTCTAAAATTTATTAAATGATTATGTAAATCTTCTAATTTAGTTTCGAAAATTCACGAAAAATGCTTTAGAAGATGAAATTTTCATGAATTCATAATTTAGTACATAAAGGGTTAATTTCCCTTTAAATAATGCTAAAGTGCCCTTGAAATAATTTTTTATTGTAGTTTTAGTTATTCGTTACTATTTAGTTAGTTAAAGTGTTAGATATTCAAATTCGGATAATTTTTACTTTGTCATATAAGACAGAAAACAAATGTCACAGGAAATCTGAAACTGGGCAAAAGAATAATCATTCTAAATAAATTAAAAGTACATGTAATGCAATGTGCTTGCACGGATTTTTTCAGAGCGAAAGTTATATCTTTTCTCTACCAGATGGCGATAGTTATCCGTTATTTTTAATTTAGAACTTTTTGTTGTTGATGATGATTTGGCCCTTAAATTTAGAGCTTGATTGGATAGTTTTTGAAGGTTTTAAACAAAGTAAAAATATTTAAAGGTTTTAATATACTATTACAAATATTTTAAGACCAGCGTCGGCGTTAACCTGTATTTTTTCTTTTTATTTATTTATTTATTTATTTTTTCATATGAAGCATTCAAAGAGTCATTCAGTTGTTTGTAGATTTTCTAGAACTTGAATCTGAAGGGCAACAGTATTGTTTGTTTAGATCCGATTTCTAAGTTTATAATAGCTTAATTTTAATTTAGAACTTAATACATTATAAATGGATATGATACACGTGTTTTATGCGAAAATATGCTGAACAGACATGATTTCAAGTAGAAAAAATTATCATTTAGCCGTCATATGCTAGGATATGTTTTTCATTAAGCCTAACATGGTGTTTAGCTACGGTCGATTCGCAGACCAGAGTGGTTCGCACCGGTATGGTTCCGACAGTTTTCTGCACTCAGATTTTATTATAAGTAGATTGTCAAATGCCTCCTTTATCAATTAAAATCTCTGCGAATATTAGGTTTTTCAAACATTAATTTAACAGATGGTAGAGGACCATTGAATCATCAATCAGATGCTTAACTCTTTTTTTTTTTTTTGTGTCACATACCACCTTTATCATCTGAGCTGTTCATATATTTTGTTGAGGTTTACCATGACATGTTCGGTATTGAAAACGAAGTGTGTCGCATTTATCGTTCGTTTACAGGGATACTTAAAAGAATTCCGTTACATTAAGGTCTATGGGGGGGGGGGGGGGATTCAGTGTATTTTAATGATGTTAAACTTTTTTTTTTTTTTTTTTTTTTTTTTTTTTTTTTTTTTTTTTTTAAATACTGAAATTGATATACATCAGTAAGGTGCACTAGAAGAGGTTTATTATAAAGTACGGCGTACATAGTATTTGATTTATCGTTCATTTACTGGGGCGCACGAAAAAATTCCAGTTCTGTCTATGAACAATGATTGCTGAAAGTGTTTTTTTTTTTAATGTAACTAATTTTTTGCATACTGATTGGTGTACATAAATTCTGTATATCACACACAGGGCTGCACAAATGAATTATATTTTGTCGACTATCTATATTATAAAGGACAAACATATCTGTGCGTAACGCATACGTCATTCTGCGAATGGCAACACTTTGAAATTTGAAATGATATTTCGGTTTTGCAATTTTCTTTACTGCAAATTTTTAAACTTCTAAACATCGCACATTTTAAATTTTTACACCGTTGTATAAGGAAAAAAATGCTCTTTTAAATGCAATTTGTTTGAAAGCTGTATCTCAATTTAAGTTTGAGATATTAATTTTTTTGTAGTTTTTAATACATTTTTTGTAATTGTGGCAACGGAAGTCCGCCATTTCTGTTGAAAGTCATGGATGGTTTAGAGGGAAAATAATCCCCGGTAAAGAAAATAATATATTACTGTAACTTTTGTTGCCGTTTTCTCATAAAAACTGAAAAAAAAAAATTGAAATTACAATGCGTGCTATGTCAGCGATTTTTTAAGTTTCCAATTCAAAGCCATTTTCAATTTTTACACCGTCAAATAGAGAAAAAAAATCTACTTTCAAATGCAATGTGTTTGAAAATTGTATCTTAATTGACTGAGTTATTACGGTTTTTAAATAATTAGCTGCCCGCGGCGACCAGTTTGGTCTCCCTTAAATGGGATGCTAGGCATTATATCGTGTTACTTTTATTCATAATTTAATTTACTTGCTCAATCCTTCGCCAAATCGGAAGATTCTGATAGAGAAATCAAGAACTCGGTATTTTTATGTTAGTCGGGCATAGGTGATAAATCGCCAAACATAGTACCCGTCGTATTTTTTCATATTTCTAAAGAAATATGAAATATTAAGTTAAAATATAACCCTTTCACTCATTTTAAAATGGATAACTTTAATTTAAAACTGAAACATTTCAAATTCACGAATTTCACTTTAAAAAAAAATCTTTAAAAAAGGAAAAAGAAAAGAAAAGAATAAATACCATAAACCATTTAATTTCAACATCAAAGCACTGTTTTAATTTACACCTCGAAAAATAAAAAATGCTGCTGGCGAGTTAAAAAATGCTATTGGCGATAATTGCGCCCAGCTAATATGAAAGTACGAACTTTTTGCGATCATAGCAACTTTTATGTAGTATTATTCGAAAAAAATATTTTGATGAAATAGGTTGCCAGAAAATACGTTGCCAAATTTCTTTTCTCGCCATGGACCTTTTCTCTATTTCGCCAAGTACCTATACTGGAAAAGTACCCTCATTTATTTATTTTTTTGTTGTATTTTAAATTAGATGAATAAAAGACGGCACAGGTGTCATATACGCACTACGTTGGCGCGACTTTTTTCTGACGCCAATGTCATATACGCACAGGGGTACTTAACTGGCGCCAAAGTGTCGTTATTTTGCTTGATATGGTAGCCCGGATGTTGTTTATTTATTAATAAATTGTTTATTTACTTTTATTTTATTTTTTTAAATTATATAAATTGTTTTGTTCTATAGTTATTAATTAAACTTTTTTATTTATTTATTGTTATTCCCTTTTTAAAAATATTACACAATAGATGCGTTACATTCGTTATGCATACACGCGTACATGCGTTACACATAGATGCGTTACACAGATACTAATGAGATGCGTTACATTCAGGTGTTGCCATTAAACAATTAACAAATAATCGCGATTTCTGTGCCACCTACGATAGCATAAAATATATAGATTTTCAAGCATGAATTATTTTTTAATTTATCTATCCCGTGTAGCTCGATTACGAAAGATTAATCTCCTTTAAAAAAATGTAAAAAGTTCAGCATTTGTTTCCGTCTAATGTTGCATAACAAAATTAAAACTTCCTCTATAGAAAAATTAATAAAATAATGTAAATAAGAAAACAATTTAACAGACATGTGATTGAACCACGTGCTTAAAGCACTGAAATGATCGGAAAAACTGCCGTAAGTCGTAAAATCTTGGGCTAATAACTCCTGGCATGCGCTGACATGTGAATGTATCGCTTTTAATAAAATTTAAAACTTTATTTGATTGCATAATTGATATTTTTCAGATAAAAATTCTTTTTGATGTTAGTGGGCAATCTAAAATATATATTACATGTTTAAAAAAAAAAAAAAAGAATGGTTTTCACCTATACTCTGTAACCCGAGGAGCTCGGGTTCGATCCCCTAGTAGACGGTAAAGGCTGAAACTGCGTTTTCAAACGTGTTGTGTTTTCCAAATAGGTTACTTAGACACCATCTTTCACATTATTAAACGGCGAAGTTTTGTTACATTATTATGTAATGTGTTGGAAAATGTTCCATAATCTATGCTTGATGCATGATTTTTTTTTTCTTATTTATAAAGAGAAGTGTCTAGCTTTCATAAATTTACGAAAATAAAATATTTCAAGCTTCTAAACCTAAATTTTTAGTTGTGAAATCTTTCTACCAAAGAAGCATAATGCATGCAGTAAAAAACTCAAATTACAAAACTCAAACTTCTCTTATTTATTTTAAGACACTGTTGCCAATTTAGCGCGTTCTTTATTAAAATATCAGCCAGGATTTACCATAAGCAATTTTCGCTTTAGTTAATGATAAGACACTCCGCGATTAAATACAACCGAGATTACTTCTCGAAAATTCTGGTATATATATGTTTTAAACAAAAAAGCATTAAATTAGTCACTTGTATACTCGTCAACGGCCAAAAAATATTAATAGAAGGCCGTTTGTATCTAATGGATGCAAACTGACAATTTTCAAACAAAGTACATACGCTATCTCCTGGGTTAAGGAAATCTCAAATTTTTAATAAATAAGCTCAAGTTAAAAATAACTAACAGATGCAACAATGATGAATTTAAATTACTAAAATCGAGTTTCGATACAAGTACAGGTTTCATTTAGTCTTTGTATTTAAATGATTTTTAATCATGCCCTTTTTCTTCTACCATCCGGCCCCACCAGTGGCCGAGAGGTTCTCCTCTCGAAGCTGGTAGACGGGAGGTGCTGGGTTCGATCCCAATCGCGCCCGTCCGCCTAATCGTTCGGAGTTTTCGTGGTTTTCTTCGAGCCGTGGATCTTCCATGCGTTAATACGGATTAGGTTCCCTTAGAAAGACCCCCACGGAGGGCACTCCCCCCGGGCCTATATCCCTCGTGTAGATAATTGGCCGTCAAAAATCAACCCAACCCAACCCAACTCTTCTACCATCCAAAATACAATGTCTTCATACGACAAAGGTTCAAGCTATCCGAGTCACGCCCCTTCAAGAAAAACCTTTTAAGGTCCAGATAGACGTATCATTCAACTATTTTCAGTATCGTCGTCTTTTTTTGTGGTCACGCGGTGTTTTTCATCTTTAATAGCTTTAGAAGGAAACGGTGGACATCCTGCACAAGTAAAAAGTTTCCTATCTCCTTTCCAGTGTTGAATCTCCCCATCCTTAAGTAAATAAACGAAAGACGAGGAGAATAAATTTCCTGGAAAAGTGTTGAAGGATGGCAAAACAAGCGTTTAACACCTTCGGGACGGGAGCCTTTTACGAAATTTTTAATCATTTGTCACCGTTTTTTAAAAACAGAAATTTGTGTCTTCTTGAATCGAGAAAATGCGCTGATTAAATAATGCAAATTTTACAGTAAAATTTTACTGGTGAGGTAAACCAAGGATTTTGAGCGCTTCATGCGGCACGTATACGTGTCGCTCGTCCCCAAGGGGTTAAACGCAGCCTTAACGTTCTTTGGGGACAACAGTTTCCAAACCACAGATTACTTTTTCCATCACTGTTCTCTAAACATATAAATGATTAGTTACTTCTTTATATTGTATTTAAAAAGTGTCTTTCATTCGTATTATGAGACAAAATTTCCGAAAGCTAAAGGGTTAGTTTCTGGTGCAAGACTGCCGTTCAATTACAGAGAAATTATAGAAACTTAGACGCTGGATTGCTGCCGACATTTCCGATTCGAATAAAAACGAACAGAAAAAAAATGTTTTACCTTCAATTCGAAACTTCACGTGCAACGGCACTTTGCCAGAAACCTGTTGTTTGTGTTTCCAATTACCTGTTTACAAAGCGAACAGACAAGGTTGTGAATTGCAGAATAGATAGAAACTAAAAGATGATGCAGAATATAAAACTCTTCATAGGAAAGTTACGTACACATTTAAATTTGATTTCGTGCTAAAGTTTGACATTAATCAGCAGTAATCGACCTTTCAAAAGTTAAGAATTGGAATTAAAATATTATTTCCAGGAATGGCGCTAGAAATTTTGCAGTTGAGAAGAATATTATTCTGCCCATTTAACATCACGTTTTAAATATTTATTGCAGTATAGGAGCCGGAGTCTGGCAACCCGATGTTAATCGAACCAAAGCCGCCTAAAGACTAGTCTTGAGAAGGCTTTGATCGAACCCGACTCCGCAGCCCGCTGTTTGGTTTGGGTCGAGTCAGGTTCATGCTAATTTTTCGGTTGCGGGTTCGCGTAACTATAAATGTTTCGGGTTAGGATTTGACTCTTTTGGCTCAAATTGACCCGATTTTTTTAAAATTTTCCGAATTATTTTTTGAATGAAAAAAAAAGTTATATATTTCAATATAAATGAGTGTATGTTAATTTTTATACAAAAATTATAGAAATAATATTGATATAATTGTAGACTATTTAGATAACTATTAAAATATGGATTAATTTTCTTTAACTTCGAGCTCTGTTTGAGTTTGAATATTTCGGATTAGGATTGAATTGTTTAGAGTTGATTTTAAGCAAAAATTTCGGTGACCCGGTGCAGGACTATAATAGGAACCAATTGCTGCCTTTCTGTGGGTATTGATGTAAGGTAGTACGTATCACGTCGCCTCATGTCTATAGATAGCTTTGTTTGCTTTACTAACCTTATAATATAGGGAAGTTTTTTTGTCCTGAAATAACGCGCCTGAATAGATAAAGCTAGAACTCTGAAACATGTATTCGTCTATAGTAAAACGACTATGTGCTTATCATATGAGAGTGACTACTTTTCTTGATGCAAAAATTGGAAGTTATTGACCCTATTTGAAAGCTATGAGAGAAAGCAAAAGCAAGACTGTTACAACATCCTAGATTTAGTATTAAAATACTAATTTTTTTATAACCAATCACCAGCTTAAATACGCTCCTAATCGGTTGTGGCATTACAACGAAGTTCTACATTTACTAATTAAACAAACAATTAAGTAAGATACAATATAGATACACAATCATGCATACACATACATTACTACAGATGGTGGACATACTGAGCATACTTAAATGGACCTCATTATTAAAATAAATTTTGCCTTACATGTTAGATTTATCAGTAAATATGCATAATGCCATTCTTCTACAAACGTTTAGTGACGCATTTATTTAATGCGATGATAAGTTATCGAAAATTAACGTTTCACGATTTCTAAAAAAATAAACTAAACTTGAGCGGCTACGAACCATTAAGGATAATTGTATACAGTACTTAGCCCTGTTTTTTTTACCCCATGTCTCGGTCAAGTGGTCAGCCTAACGCGGGACCCTCAGTGTTAGTCATTTTATAGACCCCGAAGGGACGAGTGAACCTAGCCCAGCCCGAACTCTAGACCTGCAGTGTAGTACTCAAAAGTGCCGCAAATTAAGCCGCTGGAATTTTTTCAAGGTTTCTAATAAAGTTTTTATCGCTATTACTCAAAGTTTTCGATACAGGATCGATAACTTCCAAAATGTTGCCACTAGGGTCACTGCTGTAACTATCATATGGCAGATCATAGTCGTTTACTATAGGTAGACACTTATTCCACAATTCTAGCTTCATTGCGTTCAAGATTCGTTTTAAGATAGAGACTTTCTACGCACTCTGTATAGGAAACAAGTTAAAAAAACTCACTTGAAAAAATTTAATCTCCCTCCTTTCTCGGCAATACTCAACATTTCACCAAAGCCTCCGACTTCCATGGAGCCTTTGATAATCACAGATAGCAGCGCGCAAAACATAAGTAAAGACTGGAAGACATCCGTCCACAACACAGCTTTCAAGCCCCCCTGAAAAGGAAAAGATAAACACATTTTAAGATACATCGAAATCGAAAGGTTAATGAACAAAGTGTCAGAGATTTATCCGCGTTAATTTAGAAGAATTAGTTACGCAAGATTTATAAGATAATTAGTTTAATTTCACACTCATGCAAAAATTGTGAAAAGCAGCGTAAGTATTGAAAGCTATGAAATCCATAAGATTAGGCAAATTTTTAATGTTTTTCTAATATCATGTAGAAAAAATGGATTGTTAATAACAATAATTTTAAAACTATATAAGAAAAGTGGTGTACCAATGAAATCTGCAGATGAGGCAGATTTTTAATATTTCCCCAATATTATGAAGAGAAGATGGTTTTGCTAATGAAAAAATATACGAAAATTTCTATATTAATGAAATCTGATGATGAAGAAGATTTTTAAAGTTTTTCTAGAATTAGGGACATCATCCGACATTTTCTCTCTGCAGTGATTCTGCAGCTCCCAGGGAGAGGTGGAGATTATTGAATTAGGAGAGAAATTTGCACTCCTAAACTATTATTGCCGTATACTACGACGTATAAGAGCGCACTTTTGACACAACAAAATAGGTAAAAATTTACAGTCATACACAGGCTACAAAAATGAAAGATCGAAAAATAAGTAAAGTTAAAAATAAGTATCGATATTCCTAGTTCCTACATTAATAAACACGCTATTTATTTACAAAAATGATATGTTATGAGCTTCATAATTTTTACTTTTGCATTTTGTGAAATGCTTGTTATATTCCCATTTAACCTCAAGCACATCAACGATTTCATTTTTATCGCAATCAGGTCCCTATCACACATCCATCAATAATATGTAATAATAGTTTTCGTTTATATTTTTAGATATACCACATTCTTTTTTTTATGACTTTTGAATTATTCTGGAATTTATTTCACCCCATGTCCTTAAATACTACATATAAAATATTTTGCGCCTTGTATTATCCACGCATCTTACATTTTCTTTCTACATTTACATTCCACGTACAGTCTTAAATTTTCTTTGAATGGTTTATTTACAATACGCATATAAAAGTTTAACTATGTTTATGGTGCTGGAATAATTGCTATGCTAGAGTTACAATCCTCATTCATTTTATTTTTAAATCAACTGTTAAATTATATCTGAATGTGTTCGAAACTGAAAAACTTTTGGATTTCCAGGGTACCTGGACTGTGATATGCATTTTTGGGGGGTGGGAGTACAGACCTGTATATGATCTATGGATTTATATGTAAACTACATAGTATGCTAAAAGATAGTTCATTGAAACGAATAGTGCAGTTGAAAATTTCCATTCAGCAATTTCCTTGAATAAACGGAAATGTACTTGAGAAATTTTGTGCAGCTCTGTATAGGATCTACAGAATTTATCTACACCAAGTAATACAATTTAAAAAAATAATTCAATTTAAAAACGCGTACTTCAATAGCTCAATTTCTTCTGTAGCCAATTTTTTTTGTGCGTCCCTTACAGACAGACAAACCGAACTCAAACACTTTTCAACTTTGTCGGAAAGTGTTAAAAAAATAGTTAAAAATCGATTACGAAATTCCATCTTTATAAAAACCAAGGTGACTTAAAAGTGTGTAAAAATACTCAACTTTTTATTTTAACCTTTTTCCCCCCCACTTTAAGAAAAAACTAAAACGAATGTGAAATTCAGTTCAGAATTAAAACACTTCATTTCCCACCTTTAAAAAAGAATGCCGTGACCAGGATTCGAACCTGGGTTATTGCGGCCACAACGCAATGTACTAACCACTATACGATCACGGCGACATGCGTTTGTTGCATCTTCAAGATTTTGAAGGAAAGTTATTTTCTGAATTGTATCCCCACAAATTTTGCGTAACGTACGAATTTCAAATGAGACGCTAGTACAAATTTATTATTATAGATGGCAGCATTAATTATGTATATAATTAACAGGGCAGATTTATTCGAATGACTATTGCAATAGCCAACAAAAAAGTACAAAAAATCATTCATAAAGCATATTATTGTCAAATTCCATCACTATGAGAGTACTGTTAAGAAATTCCATTTTTCCATACAATAAATGAGATATTTCAGTAAATAATTTAAAAAACACATAATGCAGTAAAAATCCAGTTTCAGCAACTGCTTATCACAGCCGGAAATGTGTGCAAATTCTTTCGTGTAGCCCCGTTTATAATATATAGAATGTATGCGTACCACGTAGTGCACTAAAAATTAAGTTTAAAAATGCGTGCCGTCAATATTGGTGACATGAAAATGTGAATATGTTTACTAGAGTTAGAGCGCGGACAGACGACAGACAAACCGAATTCGAATACTTTTCAACTACGTTGGAGGTTCGGCCCGGTAAGTATAAAAATCAAGAAGGAATGCTTTCTCCCCCAAGGAATTTCAATTAACTTCTTGTTATTATTAAACAAGATGGAAATTGCACGTCAAACGTGGCAAATGAGGTGCGTTCGTACTATAACTAGTTTTGTAAATATTTTTTGCACCGCATGTTGTACTGAATGTATATTTCAGTGCACTTCATAAGTGCCTATCAATTTCATTCTGTTCGAAAGGCTGTAAGATCATTAAAATGCACTTGAAATATTTTTTTCCCCATTGGCCGTAATGAAACTGAAAATATTGACTCTCCCTGTAATTAAAATATACATCCGATTATCATAAAATTTGAAATGACTCGACAAAATTTTGCAACAATTATGTATTTAAAATTTCAGACCATTCGGTTGGGTAGTTTTTGCTCTATTATATGCGGACGGACCGACCGACAGAACGACGACTATAGGTGCTACGTATTTATTACGAACGCACTTAAAAAGAGATTCATCAAAGAAAATCGTTTATGCTGAACAGAGCCAGACCCATCAAATTTTTGGGCCCAGGCCATAGAAAATATTTTGTGCTTTAATCTTAAATTATGACATTTTTACAAATACTGTGAATGAGAAGTCTATTAATATAACTACGTATTACTAAATGCACACATATGTCAATGAAAGATCGAGAATCATTGTGAACTGAAGATGGATTATTATTATTTTTGAAATTTCTTTATAAAAAATAACTTGATAGACTCAAGCATAATGTTAAATAAACATGAACTAATGTTGCACGAACTTGAAAAACATACGCATGCCAAACAAAATGCGATTTTATAGATAAGATAGTTAAAAAATTAAAACATCTGAAAGTTTGAAACCCAAACAAAGAAGGAGACATATTTTGGGCGCACAGCACATGATAAACTTAAAACTTTAAATGTGTAGAAAAATTATAAATACACTCAAGAATGCTTATGATAAAATTCATCAGAAACTTTTGAACTTAAATATGGGAGATCGTGGTCCCGCATGCCTTGAAACAGAAAAAAAAAAAAAAATGATGAAAAAAATATTTGAGCATGTCCAAGCAATATTCATTTACTAGCTAACTTGCCCGGCGTTGCAGCACGAAAAAACAGCACGAATTGCGAAAAAGTTCTGAAAATAACAATAGGATATCGCGAAAAATTTTTAAATAGCTGCATAAATTTCGAAAAGAGAAAAGAAATTATATATTGTGTTCGAAGATTGAAAGTTGATCCCTTTCACTAATGTGAAAGATGGTAGGAAATCGCTAAAATACACTAAAAATCACATACAAAATTCCCGAAAAATTCGAAAATTGCTATACGAAATCCGAATAAACTTTATCGAAATGAGGGCAGAAATTATTTTAGTATTATAGGTCAAAAATGGAATGTCAAAAATTGCAGCAATTGCAGCAGATCGCGAAGAAACGTAAATATCCAATTCAAAAATCACGAAAGTCAAAATTTGCTATACTTGGATAAAAGTTTCAAATCTAATTCCTTTGACCTGCGAAGCTCTCTTAAAATTTATGTTTGGGAAAGCATGCTAAGAATTGTATCATGTTACTTTTTATTCATATGTTAATTTACTTGGATTCCCTTAAATATAATTAATATAACCCCTTAAGTTAATATTAATTTTTGTTGCATTAAAATATCTCAATTTGTTGATTTTCTGTAAGCAAGTAATCTATTGGTTTACAATGGAAGTCTATGGGAATTTGGCGAAATATTAGATATATCGCCAAGTTGGCGTTACTTTTGGCGACTAATTTGGGTCGCCAAATTTGGCGATATACAGCCAAGTTGGCGACAGAACTGTGTCCCCTCCCCCCTACGGTAACCCCTCCTTATAGATATGGTGAAGCATTAAATGCTGTTCAATAATCGCATAAAAAATTCGCTAAAAATTCAAAAATCGCTGTACGAATTCCGAATAAACTTTTTTGAAAAGAGAACAAAATTTACTATATTGGGTTAAAAGAAAGAAACCGTATTCTTTTCACTAATGTGGAAAAACCGCCTCGAAAATTAAAAAAGCGCTAAAAAGCGCATAAAAAATTAAATAAAAAAATCGAAAATCGGACTTCGAGGTGCAAAACTTCATATATAGACGTACCTTTTCCCCGAATTTTGTAGCTCTACGGGCGGCGGTCTCTTCAGAACACCGTCGACACACTCACACACAAACTTCTTTATTATTATAGTTGTCAAAGAAAAACCGTAGTCAGAATTTACTTCCGGCAGGAAGAAACGGGGAGGGGGATTTTGTAGATTTTAAGCTACAACGAATTACTTTTAAATGAAAATATATAAAACAACTTTTCAACTTTCGGGAGGAGCTCACGATCGAATCCGCCCCCCCCCCCCCCTCCTTTTTTTTCTCCTTACTGTCAAACATGATTTCCGTTTCTACACAATTCAATTCTATATTACACAATTCAATATTATAACACAGTTCAGCGTGCTCTATAAGACAGAGAATTATCGAAATTTAAGTCAGCCATTCCTGAAATTAAATCCTGGGTACGCCAATGGTAGTAGATAAGGATATTTGTCATTATGTATGCGTAAAACACATTTACTCTTCCTTTCTAAATGGTATGAATTCATGTTTTTCTCCCCATGTTTCTTCTACACATCTTATACTTACGTCTAAATAATAGAGAATTCCAAACAGAGGGGGGGGGGGGGGGGGAGATAGAAAGCAAAAGAAAATTTGACTACAAAGAATATGCACTTCACTCTTAACAACTAAAGATCGATATAATGCGAAAAATTCTATAACACTGAAAAAAAAAATTCCGAACACTTTTAAAGAAAGGGAGGTCTGGTGCAATAGCACTAAATTTAGTACTGCTACATTGCAAATTATTAAATTACTGAAAAATATTTTCCATCACGGAGATAAATTTCCTTATTTCTTATCGATTATAAATATTATTATAAAAATAGATTTCAACAGAATATATAGGAAGAACTTCCACTAGATGGCAGCAGCAACAAATTAGAACCAATGAAGCGCTTGGATACAGGAAAAGATACTTCGTGTCTGTTCTTTCATCCGAGATGAAGCAAAGCCTTCTCAAGACTATCAAGCCAGACACGATTTCATTCCCCCACATATGTGACGTAACGACCCGGGGCTGGCGCCAATGCCGAGATTTTGAAACTTGTATCTGGTTGTTTAGAATTAAAATGTAACGTATGCACGTGTTGTTTACTTAACTAATAGAACATATTCTTTTGAAGGTAAGTTTTATTTTCAAATTAACTACTTATATTTTATTAGTACTAGCTCTATTTTTTGTGTTCAGAATATCTTTTATTTTTAACTTCTTTAAAATAAATTAACTATTAAATCCCAGTATCGTGTTGTCAACAATCCCGTGTACGTGTTTCAAAACAAAACGATATTATTGTACTTCTGTTTCATTTCAAAAACAGCAGTAATTTAAAGTGGCAAAAATCACTAAATCGTATCGAGACTTATATCATTCCCTGTCTATCGTAATTTGCTAAAAATTGGTGCTTGAATGGTGTGAGTCGGTGAATTATCACAAAAGTTATTAATTAATAAAGTTTTCATTGTTTAATTATATTCTTTATAAATATGTAAAAATAGCTTCATTTTAATATGTGCCAGAGCTAGACAGCTCTGTTCGGGCCAACACATTTCTCCTTATAATTTGGAAGCTATACGGCCAATTCAGTTTGAAATTTTAATGTCCTATGCGACATATTTTTCTACCTCAACTATTATATTTTCAAGTGGAAATTTTAATTAGTTCTTTTAATTTAAACAAATTAATAAAAAAAAAAACTTTAAAATTATTATTACTCAGAAATTTACCACTGAAAACTGATGAAATTTTGTATACAGTAAGTACAGCATAAATATTATTAGTTTAAACTTTACCTTTCTTGCTATTCAATAATTTCGATTAAAACTTCTGACTTTATTTACTCGGAAATACTGGCACCAGATAGCTGAAATTTATGTCAGACTGAGTTTCTTGGATATTAATCATGCTAAAACATTTTCAGCCAAAAGTCTTAATTACAAGCTTAATTATTATGCAATTTATAACTTGTCACACCTTCCTATCTTTTTAATTTGTTTTGTTTTCTCTCATTAGAGTGACTTTTAATGATCGACTTTTATTAGAAAACACTGGTCGTGAGAATAGTATAACTCTGATTATTCTGTAGGCAGAATTGATTGGGCTTTAATTTGATACCAAAATTTATGTATTTTTATAGATATTTTCATACTTAAAAATTTAAATGTACTAGAAACTTTCATCATAATTTCTATGGATGCATAACATTGTTATCTTGTATATTTCTTTTAAAGCCCGATCAATATACATACTAATTTATTGGTGTTTTTTAATCTTAAACTCTTAATAAAAATTCATTTTATAATATTTGTTACACAGTGCATGCTTATACATGAGAATTACGGATATGGGAATGATATGTCTGAATCTCTTTATTTTTACAATGACTGTAAACAATTTATCCCCCCCCCCCCTCTTCCGAATTCGCAAAAATTTTGTGTGTTTTTATATAACTTTTAACGTTTAATCAAAAATAACAATAAATAAAATTATTGTTGCATAATTATAAATTTACTTTTCTGTGTAGTCAGGACCCGACTTTGTTTATCTAGGTCCTCGGAGCAAGCACCATTCTGGGACCCCCCTTTTATCTATCGGTAGAAATTATTCGCGAATAATGCATAAGTGGTTAGTGCTAAACTTCATACGTATTGTATGCATGCATAAATTTCGTACCAGGTACTATTTACATTTGTATACAGGGTATCACAAAAAGATGGTCACAACTTTATGAAAAAATATTAGTAGAATAATAGTAGAAAAAATCATGGATTTGTTGCAAAGGAGTATTTGTTTGCAAACTTTTATTTGTTTTTCTATTTATGTTATAAGGTGTCTAAAAGAAATACCCCCAATTGGTCCATAATAAATGATTTCAACTTGACTCGTTATGAGGAAAACGTGCATGAAGAATTTCTTTTGAAAACAATGTAATACTAAGTTGTTATAATAAAATTTAAATCATTAGTTTTCTAATGATATATAGTACAAAGTCCAAAATCTTAATTCTTGAATATCTGAACAAAATAAATATATGTTAGGAATATTTCAATTCCAATGGATGAAAATGTTTTCTTTCTTTCTTTTGTTCTCATCAGGTTTCAGTACACTTTTTAAAAACTGTATTGCTTGTACCTTGCATAATATCTTAAAATAATACAACAATTAAGAAAATAATAATTTTCTGTTTCATGACCTTGTTTTGTTTTATTATGAGAGCTTTGTGTTTTTTCAATTTAATCGATTCTATGTGAAAATTACCCACTTCTGCTAAGTAAAATTTACAGTAAGAAAAATTTATCTGTATTGTTACCTAATTTCATGCACTCTGTAGTTTTATTAGTATTTATTTATATTAAATTTATTATACTCCTTTGCATGTTTCAAATCACTAAATATTTAATAGGATATTTATTGTATAATTTCAAGCCACAATGAATAATAAAAATAGCATACAACTTGAATTTGTTTTCATTTAACAATCATTTTTCATCCACTTTAATTTAATTTTAAATGTGGGTTTTGATTGACAGAATATTGGTATTTATTTATTTATTTTTGAAAATGAAATAATTGAAAGCAAAGTAATTCTCTCTATGTGTTTAAAACTACATATATATGTTTATATATATATTATATACATATTTGTAGATTTTGCTTATATATATTTATTAATGTCTTGTTTTAGAATATATAGAAAATAGATAATTGATATTTTTGTAAATTTCAAAGTAGAATAAATAATGAAAACTATTCACTAAATTAAATACTTCGATTTTTTTTTTCATTAACCAATCATTTTTCTTTAATGTAACTTTAATTAAGTGCACATTTTGACTGACACAGTGATATTATTTCATAATTTTTGTTTTTGTGTTATCGTTATTATTATTGTTTCGAGTGATCGAAATTGATTAAAAAGCACTTAATTAGCGTCTTTAAACTATACGTTTTTATTTTTTTCCCATATGTTGTGATAATAAGTTGGTATATAGAGGAAAGAATTAATATGTTTTAAATAACGCATGTGCTCTTCACGGCTGATCTAAGCCCCGCGACGTGACGTCACGAAACCTCGTGTTTGGCTTGTAGTCTTGAGGCGGCTTTGGATGAAGCATGAAAAGAACGATGCGAAGCGTAGCATCATCGTAGGCTACGCAAGAATAGATAATTAAGTCGAAATTATTGTCATTTGATTGAACCATCAGGGTGAAATCTCAGATTCAGATAGCTTTTCACTTTCAATAATACATAAGATCATATTTCATTAAATACGAAAGATCAAGGTCTTCGGAGGTTCAAATATAAAAGTTTTATATAACAGAAATTATGAGTCTATGGAAAGTCCCAAACCGAGGTGTAATGATTTAAAAGCATCACGCACACAACATTAGGAGGATCCAACCCGGACTTCCCGAGTTACAGAATATAGGAGAAAATCTTTTTTTTTTCCAAATTGAAAACAAATAGATTTTTTACATTTAATATTTTTTTAGATTGCCCACTAATAGCCCAGTGGTAGGGGAGGAAAAAAGGTCGAATTCGGAATTAATTAGGGGAAAGCTGGAAATTGTTTTAATCCATTTAGTTTAGGTCTAGATTTTTTATGCTAAGTTTCCCCCCTCGTAGTAGGTGAGCATTAGAAAATATGTACAAATTTATAGTCAAAAAACACGTTTTTGTTTTTTTTTTAAATACCATTACAATATCTCAAAACAGCTAACTCTGTCTAAAACATTGTCAATACAAATGTTGTAGAGCTTAAAAGTCTGAGTAAAATGAGTACCTACACTTAATATTTTTCTTGAACATTAAGGTCATAATTCTACTTTAAAGTTTTAGACCCGTGGTCAGGGGTTTGAACTCCGAATTAATTAGGAGAAAACTGGGAATTTAATCCCTTCAGTTTAGGTCTAAAATGAACGTACTATGTTTTCTTCCTCGTACTTGGGTGAATGTTTGAAAATATGTACATATTTATTTTCGAAAAACACTTTTTTTTAAATGACCTTAACAATATCTCAAAACAGCTAACTCTATAAAAAACATTAATACAAATGTTGTAGAGCTTAAAATTCTGAATAAAATGAGTACCAACATTAATATTTTTGTTCAACATTAAGGTCGCAATTCTATTTCAAAAATTTTCAAAGATCAAGAGCTTGAAGCCAGCAGAGACCAAGTTAACTTAACAATATCTCAAAATTGCGGTCTTAATAAAATACAAAAATATTAAGTGTAAGTACTCATTTTATTGAAGAATTCTAGGCTCTACAACTTTTGTATTGACACTGCTTTTGATAGAGTTAGCTGTTTTGAGATATTGTTAAGTTAACTTAGTCTCTCCTGGCTTCAAGCTCTTGATTAGCAAAATTTTAAGGCAAAGTTTTGAAATAGAACTGCGACCTTAATGTTGAATAAAAATACTAATGATGGTACTCATTTTATTCAGAATTTTAAGCTCTACTACATTTGTATTGACAATGTTTTTCTATAGAGTAGCTGTTTTGAGATGTTAACCTTTAACTGATGTTACCGGTCTCTGAGACCGCGGCTTTTATAGTTTAACTTGCAATTTTCAGTTTAACTACAAATACTACCGATATTTTCTTCCGTTTGGAACTTTAATACTATCACCAGATACTTTTGAATAGGTGAATTTTAATTATAACAGTCCTGTACAAAAAGTTTAGTACAAAAACACCATCTGATGAGTTAATCGTGCCTTTTATTCATCTTTCGATTGAGTGGTCTCACAGACCGCTTCACACTAGTTATGTAACAATTTCTGTGACATCAGTTAAAGGTTAAGGTAATTAACCCTTAACCGGAATCGTGGGTCCATTTTGACCGGACAACGACAATGTATAATTTCAAGATATATATGAATAAAAGTTGATTTATATAGTACATGAAACTTTTTTCAATGCACTTATAACCCATCTAAGTGGTCATAGGCGTAGCGTCGGGGGGGGGGGCGTGTGCCCCCCCAACCTTCTACACGCTGGGCGCCAGAACAGAAAGCGTAAGGGGCGCCAAATGAAGATTTTTTTTGTCTTTACATACAAAAATATATATGTATTTACATGGAATTTGCATAAAAATGTCTTACAGCCAGAAAATCCAAAAGTAAAACTGAACCAAATGCATTGAAATTTACAAATATATAAGAAATATTCATCTATAATAGAAGACTGCAAATGAATTGGAAAAAAAGAGCTTTTTTTTAGGCATTATTCTTTCTTCAATTCGAAGTGTACCAAAAGGCGAAGGGGGCGCCAAATGAAGATTTTGTTTGACTCTGACTTTTCTGATGAATAGATTCCATGAAGACTGATCAATTTTCTTTTCTCTCTCATCTTGAGCAGTGTTGAGCTTTCATTTTTCCCGTCTTGATATGGGTGAGATCGGGTGGCTGCCCGGGACAGGTTAGGCTAGGTGGGGAGGCCTAGCAATTGGCTTTAGCTCAACAAGCCCCACCCAGGCTGCCCGGGACAATAAAAATTAACGGGAGAAGGAGTCACGGTCGAAAGTAAGGGGATGGAGAGGGAGCATGTGCCCTGGACGCCACGCGAAGGGGGCGCCAGATGAAAATTTGGTTTACCGTTTTATACAATCTATATATGTGTGTGTGAAATTTGTGTAAAAAAATATTTTTTAGCTGAAAAATCAAAAAGAAAAGCTGAGTAAAGTGCATTAAAATTGTCGAATAGATAAAAAGATTTGCCTACAATATACAAGACAGCAAATGAATAACTCTATTCTTTTTCTTATAATTACTTTTTTACATGCATATCACCATATCTGGCCTTAGATGGAGCGAGGTCAGATGGCTGACTGGGATAATAAAAACCAAGCGGTCGAAAATTCACAAATTGAAAAGTAAAAATTTAATAATTTTGTTGTTGTTGTTTTGAATCACACATAAATTTGAAAATTAGCTTTGAAAATTAAATTTGAAAAGTTGAGGAAAGTATGTAGACATATCAATCTATAAATAAGAAGAGTCATAAAAGTGATAATTCCACAAAACTGGTGTAGATAGTACAGGAAGATATTTTACAATGCTGGAATTCATTTTTATGCCTACAGTAAATCCTAGTTTTTTTAATTCCTGAAACAATGTGACTCATATCACTATGACATTAAAGTACCTCAATTGTAATAATTTGTAATGCTACAATAGTAAACATCTAGAAAAATGAAATATGTCTGTAATGGAACATTGTCTTAAACGAAAAAAACTGCCTGGTTCCAACAGAAATAATACCAAAAGTTATATCTGCTAAGACGGAAACCTGTATAAAGCGGGATTATTTCCGTTTCCTTTCGATTTTTTTTCACAGGTTTTAATGCATAAATATTTGACAAAGCTGGTTATATATTTCAATATTATTACGTATTTTACTGTTACACATTTTAAATTTTAAAATAAGTCCTCTAATAGAAACTTTCGTAAATTTCGCTTTGTAAATTTACTTTGCGGAGGAAGGAGGGGGCGCCAAAATCCATGTTTGCCCCGGGTGAAAATATAGCTAGTTTCGGCACTGGAAGGAGTGCACAAAGTAAAATGCTTTAGTAAAACTCTTTAAAAGGAAAAAACAAATGAGTATAGCATTTGCAGTGGTACAGTAAAAAATCTCACACAGGGCGCCATGGCTAATAAAGCCGCCTCTGGCTTTCTTCTCCAAATGATCTTTTCACTTCTTTTTGCCTCCTTGCCCTTGAACTTCCTCAGTCAGTCGACAAAAGAAAAGACGAATTTCGACAAAAGATCGTGGGAAAATATGGCGAATTTCGTCAAAAAAATCTCTGAAACAAATACCAAATATCATTTTCGCGTAATCGGTCATAGAAAAATTCACGAAATTTGACAAAGAATCGTGTAAAAAAAATCGTGAATTCCATAAAACGATCAGCGGAAAAAAATGCGAATTTTGGTAATTCGTCGTCGAAAAAATCGCGAATCTCCTAAGAGGACCGTGGAAAAATATCTTTAATTTTAACAAAGGTTGCGGAAACAAATGGCGATTTTCATCATTCGGTCACGAAAAAATCATCGCAAATTTCGTCAAAAGAATGCACAAAATATTACGAATTTCGTCTAACGACCAAGAGAAAAAAAAATAGCAAACTTCGTCAAATATTCGCGGACAAAAAGACGACAAGGGTAATTCTGAGTAAAAAAAAAAAAAAAATCTGAAATTCACAGCAAATTGTCTGAAAGGTTACAGCAGATGAGTGAAAGGGGGGAAATCTCCCGGCCCAATTATGCGTTTTTTCGGCTGCCCTTTAGCGAAATTCGCGTTTTTCCGCGATTCTTCGACGAAATTTGCGTTTCTTTATCGCGATCCTTTGACGAAATTCGCATTTTTCGGCGATATTTTGAAAAAAAATTGCGTTTTTTGCGATCCCTTGGTGAAATGTGTGTGTTTTTCGTGATTCCCAGACGAAGTTTGCGTTTTTTCGTGATCACTTGTCGAAATTCGCGTTTTTTTCCACGATTCTTTGGCGAAATTAATTTTTTCTGCTATCCTTTGAAGAAATTGGCGACTTTTTTCTGTGAACGATTGTCGAAATTCATTTTTTCGGCGAACATTTGCCGAAATTCGCGATATTTTTTATACCCGAATTTTAGGATTGATGACAGATTTTTTTTTAATTTTCAGAACCGAATACCTTAAATTTTCGGAAAATTCAGAACAGAATCACCTCTGAAAAGACGCGAATTTGGTCAAATAATCGCGTAAAAAATCGAGAATTTAAACAAATAATCAAGAATTTCGTAAGTCGGTTTTGAAAAACAAATCACGAATTCAATAAACTATCGCGGAAAAGAATTACGAATTTCGTCAAATGATATCTGAAGCAAACAGCGAGTACCATCAATCGGTCGCGGAAAAAATTTATATCGCAAATTTCGACAAGTGGTGGCGGAGAAAAAATTTCCCCAGTTTGTTTTAGAAAAATTAGCGAATTTTGGCAAAGTATCGCGGAAAAATAATCGTGAATTCAGTGAAACGATCGCCGGAAACAAAACCGCGAAATTTGGCAAAGGATCACGGGAAAAAAAATTATGAGTTCCGTAATACGATCGCCCCCCAAAAATTGAGAAATTTGCAATAGGTCATAGGAAAAAATGCGAAATATCCTTCAACGATCGTAGCAAAATATAGCGAAAAGAAATAACTATTATCATTAGTCAATTGGTGAAAAAATTGCGAATTTCGCAATTTGTCGTGGAAAAAATCGCGAATCTCCTCAAACAACTGTAAAAAATATCTTGAATTTTGCCAAAGGTCACGGAAACAAATGGTGATTTTCGTCATTCGGTCGCGGATAAATCATCGCAAATTTCGTCAAAAGAATGGACAAAAAATTGCGAATTTCGTCTAACGATCACAAAAAAAAATTTCAAATTTCGTCAAATGGTTGCGGGCAAAAAACGCAAATTTGGTCAAAAAAATTGAGAATTTAACCAAATGATCGCGCAAAAAATCACGAATTTTATAACTCGGTCATGAAAAGAAAATCACGAATTTTGACAAACGATCTGGAAAAGAATCGGGAATTTCGTCAAAAGATCTCTGAAACAAATAGTAACGACCATCAATCGGTCGCGGAAAATCTATATCGCGAATTTGGACAAGTGGTGGCGGAAAAAAAATCGATTTCGTCAATCTGACGTAGAAAAATTTGCGATATTTGGCAAAGGATCGCGGAAAAAATCGCAAAATCTCCTTCAACGATTGTATAAAAAGATCTCGGAAAAAAATAAGTATTTTCGTCAATAGATTGGAGGGGGGGAGGGGGCGAAATCGAGAATTTTGAAATTCGTCGAGGAAAAAATCGCGAATCTCTTCAAACAACCGTTGAAAAAGTGTGTTTGGGAAGATGACTTTACAGGTGCTTTGAAGAAAAAGATCAAATATTTTCAGTAAAAATAGTCACTGAAATCCGGAAAAAGTCGCCTTTTTTCTTGAAATAGCCGCTTTTTAATGGTTTTCGGCCTAAAATAGTCGCCATAGCCACCGATGCTGAAAATAGTCGCTTTTAGTAGCAAGTGGCAGCCCTGCAATTGTATGTTAAGAAAAATCGGAATCTTTTGAGAAATTGTGTCGAGCCGAACCGAACCGGGACTGATTAAAATGATTTTTTCATGGGCCGGGCTTGTTTTCACTGATTTTTGTACGAGCAGGGCCTGGTAAACTGTGAAAAAATAAACTCATCATGAACTCTCTAACAAATAAATGCAATTTTCTTTTATGTTATTTAGTTGTTCCGAATTCCTAAATTAAAATTAAACACTTTAAAGTTCCAAAATAAACGCGAAAAATATTTATTCGATAGAATTTATGTTTCTGCACTTTATCAATTTTATTACATTTATCACAAAAATAAAGATTTTTTTTTTTTTTTTTTTTTTTGGGGGGGGGGGGGGTGCAAAATTGAAAATTCGCCCGGGGCGCCGTTTTTATTTCGCACGACCTTAATGCCCCCCCCCCCCCCCCCAAAAAAAAAAAAAAAAAAAAAAAAAATTGTTCACGCTACGCCTATGTAAGTGGTAATTTCATATATATTAGAAAATAACTTGGATTTTAATTAAAGGGTCCATTTGGACCCAAGATTCCAGTAATGTGGAACAATTTAGCGATTCCGGTTAAGGGTTAAAAAAAAACGTGTTTTTCGAAAATAAATATGTACGTATTTTCTAACATTCACCCAAGTACGAGGAAGAAAACATAGTACGTTCATTTTAGACCTAAACTCAAGGGATTAAAACAATTTTCAGTTTTCTCCAAATTAATTCTGAGTTCAACTCCTTGAGCACGGCGAGTCTAACACTTTAAAGTAGAATTGTGATCTTAATGTTAAAAAAAAAAAATATATATTAAGTGTAGGTACTCATTTTACTAAGAATTTTAATTGTATTGACAATGTTTTTGACAGTTAGCTGTTTTGAGATATTGTTATGATATGCAACGTGCAAAAAACGTGTTTTTTTACTATAAATCTATACATATTTCCTAACGCTCACCTAGTACGAGGGGGAAAACATAGCATATTCATTCTAGACCTAAACAGAAGGGATTAAAACAATTTCCAGCTTTCTCCGAATTAATTCCGAATTCAACCCCATAACCACCGGGCTATAACACCAAAAAGCATTTTTATGTGGGGGGGGGGGGGGGACCAATGTATTGAAATAAAGTTTTGATATTTGTTAAAAAGTGATACTTTCGTATTAGCTAGCTACATGCCAGAAGTTAATAGCTGAAAAAATCGCTAAAGATTTCGGAGTGTTTCATTTATAGTACTTATTTTATTTATTTATTGATGAAGTTTTAATTTCGTTATGGTATATCTTCCGGAAACAAATGCCGAACTGTTTATATTGTTTAAGTGCAAACGGGTTAATCTTTCGTAACTGGGGCAGCACGCGATTTCTTTTTCTTTCTTTCTTTTTTTTTTAATCATGCTTGACTTGAAAACTATTTTGAAGATTGCAAAAAATCAGCAAGTTGAGATACAGTTTTCAAATAAATTGCATTTGAAAGAACATATATTTTTCCACATTCGTCGGAGTAAAAATTTAAATTGTGCGTTGTCTAGAAGTTAAAAAAATTGCAGTAAAAGCGAAATTTATTGGTCATGTGTCGCCACTGTCAATATGACGGAAGCGTTACTCACAGACATGTATTTGCTTTAAAATATAGATTTTTTTTTTTCCTCTCTATAATTTGATTTACAAATGCATGATGACCCCTTTGAAGAATTAACCCCTTTTAGATATATATGTCGTAGTCTTTTACATTTTTGTTAAAAATTGTTTTATGTAAATTTAATCGAAAGCACATCAAAATGTATACATATGATCATAATTATTGAAAAAATGTTTGATTACTGTAAACATGATCATAGATTTTGGGCCATGATTAATCTACACATTCAAGATAATTGTATGCACATCATAAATTTTATTTTCCAAAAGGAAATGTGCTATGATGATAAGAGCGCCACGGGCACCAGAAAGGGACAGCAAGGGCCTCTCTCTGGATAATGATGAAAATACTAAAAATTTTGGTACTTTTTGGTTAGCCGGGCGCCAGTGTTATATATATATGTATGTATATCTGTATATATATATGTATGTATATATGTATATATACACATATATATGTATACATATAGCTTCTATATATGTATACATATATAGATATACATACATATCTTGCCACTTTATATGTATATATAACACTGGCGCCCGGATAACCGAAAAGTACCAAAATTTTTAAGAAAAAAAAAAGATATTGCGTTGGTATTTGAATTAGATTAAAATGACATATTTAGCTGGAATTGAACTAACCTCTTTGATTGGAAATTTCGCCGATCTAGTAAACCACGCCTCCAGAAAAATACGGCTCTTGTACACATTGCAATTTGTTTAATGACCTTGGTCATCTCAAAATCTGGAAAATGATCGTTTTTTTTTTTTTTTTTTTTTTTTTTTTTTTTTTTTTAAACAGTCTAATGACATCGGATTTATATCATCAATCGTGAATTCGCGTTTATTTACAATACTGACGAAAAATTTTAAACAAGTTCAAAATGTTTAGTGTTATTTTTTTAAAGATTTTGTGTGCTTTTAAACTAATTAAATTGTCTGTATTTTTGTATTTGTTATTAAATACTAAAAATTATTCTTGCCACTTTATAATTACACACTAAGAGGGAAAGGAACTAAGAATTTTTGGTCACGGGTGAGTTGATCCTCCTGAACATCCTGTGCAAGAATTTTTTTTAATTATGATTTTTCAAGCTCACGTGCTTAAAAATTATCTTAACCCTTTCAGGGGCAAAATACTTCTATTCGTAAAATGCTGAAATGATTGAATGACAAAAATTTACGAACAAATTTATTTGAAAATAACAAAGCGTACTTAAACTTCACGTACAAGTAAAATTTTCATTCCAATATTTTGGAGTCAATGTGGCATTTAGGGATTAAAATTAAGTAGTCCAAAATGAACCGCCGCCCTAAAAAGGGTTAAACAAATAATTCAGGCGATATAGTTCTTCCTGAGGGAAGAAACAAATTTTCTAAAAAAAAGTTGATAGCAGCGTTTTTTAGGATTTTTAATAATGCATATTTGTTCTATTTGCCTATTGTTTTTTATGTTAATATGTTTTAACTGTTTGCGCGAAAAGAATCTTAGTTTTGCATATTTCATATTTATATTTCCCACTTTATACAAAACGCGGATTTAAAAGTTTAGAAAGTGACTGCTATTTTGAGAACCGGGGCGTGGGGCTATCAAGAATTTCAGCTTTTCGATAAACTTAAAAAACAGAGGCAAATTGTCTGTTGAGATAAATTTATCCAATTCTCCTTATCTCTTTTACGTCTTTATTTTTAAGGCTGCGTGCAGATCACATTCTCAAATTCTGCGACAAGAAGTGAAATTATTTCTCTGGGCTTGCTTTTCTAAAAGCTCTGTGTTTATTAACAGAAGTAACACCCAGGGTGGGTGATAAACATGTCAATGACTCTTCTCCGTGGAACCCTCTTCTCTTGCAGCGCGACAGAAGACCCCCTACATCAAAGAGGCCGACAAAGGCACCGCCTTCGGTGAATGCGATGTGAACGGACCTTTTAAGGTTTTATGCCTTTATCTACGTTGCAAAGCTGCGTATTATAGTTTTATGTTACAGTTTGTGTCCCTTTTCTTGCGAGTGAGCAATATTTGAAAAATGTAGTTTAGATCATATGGAGTGAATAGTAAGTAAGATACATTAAAATTTACTCTACGATGAATAAAATATTAAAATTAACCCCAGGAAATAGGTCTTTGTAATGTTGCAAATTTTCCTACCTGCAGTATTTTTTTTAGTTTGCAATGTAATGTTTGCAATGTATTAACGATCACGAATGAGAGAATATTAAGATCAAAATTCAAAAACCCATTCAGAATGAAAAATCCAATAATGAATAGCTTAAAAATTAACAATTTCTAAAGAAAGAGATTTGTAAATTATCCAAATTTGTATTTCAAAATGTAGATAAAAATAGAGCTTTTTAAGATTCATTTAACGGAAATCCATCACACAGTCTATACCTACTATCGCTTTTACGAACGGAAACAAGCTTACACATACTTAACTTTGACAACAAAGCAATGCAGCAACAATTTATTGTATGCATTTGTGACAGCTGGATCAATACATTACTCATACAATTGTTACTTATGGTTATTTTAACCTTTTCAGGGGCAAATAATTGTGTTTCTGTAATGGTGAATATATAGCGGAATTTTCTAAAATTTCATTTGAAACCGTGAAAACGCATCCCCCCCCCCCTCCACCAAAGTTATAAAAATTAAAATTTTGTTCAAAAACTTTTGTAAAAAATCTTGATTAAAACTAAGCGAAGGGATTAAACTTTTCAATCTTTTTTCGTTTACAAGCGCGAGCACATTTTTTAACCTTGTTACATTTCACGTAGCATAACATGTCACTTAAAGCTGTTCTTAGTTATTTTTATTCGAAACGCATGAAATTGGCAGGTGCTTTTATTCAGAAACTATGTAATCGAATGGCGTTTTCCATTTTTCAGTAAAAGCAGAAGATCTTTCAGAAAATACTATCCAAGTTGAGCGTTTTGAACCGAATTCTCGATGCGGCAGCGCGAAAAATCGGAAAAATGTTGTCACGTGACAAGAGGCGCTTATAACTATACAAGTAATTTCTTTATCAAAAAATGGAAAACGCTATTCGATTTCAAAACGCTTCAATAGAGTCCTGCCAATTTCATGCCTTTACGTTTAAAAATGAGTCAGAAAATGTGTCAAAGTTTCTCGTTGTTGATCAAGGAATTTGAGGGCCACCTTAAAGGATCTGCAGATGTTAAAAGTAAAAAAGAATGCAAAATTATTTTCGATACTTCATATCTTGGAAAGCACTTTTTTGGAAAACAATTTTTTACTGGTAATATAAAAACGGTAATAGATAAATATTAAATAAATAAGTTAAAAAAAATTAATATGCTCACCAGAGTACAGTAAAACGCACACACTGTTCCCACACAGAGAATGGAGATGAGGTGACTGAGACCGCTGACAGCGCTAAGAGCTATGGAAGGCGAATATAGGCCTACGGACATGAACAATACCTGTGAAAGAGAAAACCCAAATTCATAAAAAGGGACAGTGGGGCACACAGAACTACATCAAAAGAGGAAAAATGAAGAATAGTAGTTCATTCTAAAATAAAATGAACAACAATAACAAATAATTAGTTCATTTTCTCCGAGATTTCAGCTAAGACCAATGTCAGACGGGTGTCTTTTTTGCTTAAGTATTATCCATTCACAATGCTATAGCATTGTGATTGACATTGGATGGATAATACTTAAGCAAAAAAGCAGCAAAAAAGACGCCCGTCTGACATTGGGTTAATAGTGCATTATCGTTTGGTAATCTTGGATCCAGGAAAAAAGGAATGTAGTTTTTAAAAAACACAATTGAATATCTATATTATAAAAGACAAACATATCTGTGCGTAACGCATACGTCATTCTGCGAATGGCAACACTTTGAAATTTGAAATAAAATTTTGGTTTTGCAATTTTCTCTACTGCAAATTTTTAAACTTCTAAACATCGCACATTTTAAATTTTTACACCGTCGTATAAGGGAAAAAAATGCTCTTTTAAATGCAATTTGTTTGAAAGCTGTATCTGAATTTAATTTTGAGATATTAATTTTTTTGTAGTTTTTAATACATTTTTTGTAATTGTGGCAACTGAAGAACTCCATTTCTGTTGAAAGTCGTAGATGATTGAAAGTAAAGGGAAAATAATCACGGAGGAAAGAAAATATTATAGAGCGGGCGGCGGCGACACGAATGACTACGTCATCGAGTTACAGGATGAAATCATGATGCAGGACAAGATTTTTAGGAGTAGATAAAGGAATGACTGGTCTGCCTCGACATTTCTTGGTACGATAGGCGCAGCAGCGGGCGCCAACTCGTGTACAAATGAAAACCCTATAAACATAGTATTTTACATTACATTGCCATATATACTACTTCATATCGACTTTCAAGATGAATTAAGGGTTTAGGAAAAGCTTATTAAGAGTACGTGAGGAAAACACTGATTTGGCATAATTTGGTGCAAAGCGCGAAGAACGGGGCGCCAATTCGTTATTTTCACAGTGTTATTACGTCATCGAGTTACGGCTTGAAATTTTGGCAAATGAAACATACCGATTATTACAATACGAATACTTCAGTCTGCCTCGTCATATCTTGGTAGGAGATGAGCAGAGCGGGGCGCCAATTGTTATTTTTGGCGGTATAATCATCTCATCGAGCTACGACTTTAAAATTTTGCACATTAAAGGAACATATCAGTACAATGAAGATATTTCAGTCTGCCACGTCATATCTTGTTACGAGACGAGCAGAGCGGGGCGCCAATTTTTAATTTTTGCGGTATAATCACGTCATCGAGTTACGGGATGAAATCATGATGCAGGACAAGATTTTTAGGCGTACATTAAGGAATGACCGGTCTACCTCGACATTTCTTGGTACGATAGGCGCAGTAGCGGGCGCCAACTCGTCATTTTGGCGTCACTATCACGTCATCGAGTTACGGGATGAAACTGGTGCCAAATTAAAGGTGAAAAATAGTCTTTTAAGAATATTTTGGTCTGCCTGCGCATATCCTGGTAGAACCCCCCGGCAGACTAAAATCTATAACAAAAAAATACGTCATAATGTACAAATGAAAACCCTTTAAACACAGTATTTTATATTACATTGCCATATATATTACTTCGTATCGACTTTTAAGATAAATTAAGGGTTTAGGAAAAGTTTATTAAGACAAAAACCTAGACCTTGACAAAAACTATTGTTTCATGTTATATTGTTTCATGTCATGAAATAATTACTGAAATAATCTCATTGTACCTATATGTTCCTTTAATGTGCAAAATTTTAAAGTCGTAGCTCGATGATGTGATTATACCGCCAAAATTAAAAATTGGCGCCCCGCTATGATCATCTCCTACCAAGATATGACGAGGCAGACTGAAATATTCGTATCGTACTAATCGGAATGTTTAATGTTTAATGTAAGATACTATGTTTATAGGGTTTTCATTTGTACATTATGACGTATTTTTTTGTTATAGATTTTAGTCTGCCGGGAGTTTCTACCAGGATATGCGCAGGCAGACCAAAATATTCTTAAAAGACTATTTTTCACCTTTAATTTGGCACCGGTTTCATCCCGTAACTCGATGACGTGATAGTGACGCCAAAATGACGAGTTTTTGCCCGCTGCTGCGCCTATCGTACCAAGAAATGTCGAGGCAGACCGGTCATTCCTTAATGTACGCCTAAAAATCTTGTCCTGCATCAGATTTCATCCCGTAACTCGACGACGTGATTATACCGCCAAAATTAAAAATTGGCGCCCCGCTCTGCTCATCTCCTACCAAGATATGACGAGGCAGACTGAAATATTCGTATTGTAATAATCGGTATGTTTCATTTGCCAAAATTTCAAGCCGTAACTCGATGACGTAATAACACGTTGAAAATAACGAATTGGCACCCCGTTCTTCGCGCTTTGTACCAAGTTATGCCAAATCAGTCTTTTCCTCACATACTCTTAATAAGCTTTTCCTAAACCCTTAATTCATCTTGAAAGTCGATATGAAGTAGTATATATGGCAATGTAATGTAAAATACTATGTTTATAGGGTTTTCATTTGTACACGAGTTGGCGCCCGCTGCTGCGCCTACCGTATCAAGAAATGTCGAGGCAGACCAGTCATTCCTTAATCTACTCCTAAAAATCTTGTCCTGCATCATGATTTCATCCCATAACTCGATGACGTAGTCATTCGTGTCGCCGCCGCCCGGTCTATTATATTTCTGTACCTTTTGTTGTCATTTTCTCATAAAAACCGAAAAAAAAAATGAAATTAAAATACGTGCTATGTCAGCGATTTTTTTAATTCCTAAATATCGCATATTTTCAATTTTTAAACCGTCAAATGGTGAAAAAAATCTACTTTCAAATGCAATTTGTTTGAAAATTGTATCTTAATTGACTGGGTTATTATGGTTTTTAAAATAACTAGCCGCCCGTGGCGACCAGTTTGGTCTCCCTTAAATGTATGCTAGGCATTGTATTATGTTACTTTTATTCATAATTTAATTTACTTGCTCAATCCTTCGCCAAATTGGAAGATTCTGATAGAGAAATCGAGAACTCCTTACTTTTTGTTAATAGGGCACAGGTGATAAATTGCCAAACATTATACCCGTCGCATTTTTTCCCCATATTTCGTTAATTCAGATTGAAATATAATCATTTCACTCATCTTATTTAGAATGGATAACTTTAATTTAAAAATGAAACCTTTAAAATTCATGACTTAAAAAAATTTCTTTAAAAAAAGAAAAAGAATAAACAATACCATAGACCATTTCATTTCAACATCAAAGCATTGTTTTAATTTATCCCTCGCTGCTGGGAAGTTAAAAAAAATGCTATTGGCGAGAATTGCGCCCAGCTAACATAAAAGTAGGAACTCTTTGCTATCACGGCAACTTTTATGTAGCTTTATTTGAAAAAAAATGTTTGATTAAATCGGTTGCCAGAAAAAAATTTCTTTTCTCGCCATGGATCTTTTCTTTATTTCGCCAAGTACCTATACTGGAAAATTATCTTCATTTATTTATTTATTGTATTTTAAATTAGATGAATAAAAGACGGTACAGGTGTCATACACGCACTACGTTGGCGCGACTTTTTTCTGACCCCAATGTCATATACGCACCGGGGTACTTAACTGGCGCCAAAGTGTCCTTATTTTGCTTGATATGGTAACCCGGATGATGTTTATTTATTAATAAATAGTTTATTTGCTTTTATTTTATTTGTTTTAATTATATAAATTGCTTTGTTCTATAGTTATTAATTGAACTTTTAGGTAGATTTCGTAAGAAATACTACCTATTGCAGTCGTTACCATGGTGCGACTTTTGAAAAATTCCTTCATAACTTTTCGTTATAGGACCCCAGGAACCCAAAACCACCCCCACCTAAAAAGTTTATATATATATGTATGTATGTACTAAATTTTGTCCGCACAATAAAAGGCGCAATTATGCACGGATCGTCTTCAAACTCGCCAACAACTTTAAGATGGCTAATATCTCGGCGGGGATTGAAAATGGGCATAATCGGCCCAAGGGAATGGAAATGGGGAGGGTTCACAATTTTGAATACCGTCTTAACATGATTCTGATAAAACCAGCTCTTACACAACAATGGCAGGAAAAAATAAATATTTTTCGTTATAGCAGTTGCCAACAATAAAAAAAAAAAGCAATAAAATTCTCACCACAACAATTGCTTTCTATTGCAGGAATTTCACGTGAAAAATTAAATTAAATAAATAGTTTTACGAATTGAAAACAAATTGAATATTACGTCATAAGTTTTCTAGCGAGATTTCCGCATGAAAACTCAAAATGAAATAAATAATTTGACGAATTAAAAAATATATATATTGCGTCATATTGGAAATAAAATGGACCTCAGCAGGTGAATATGCAACGTCGTGTAAGTTTGAAGAAACGTATTAAAACATGATAAAAACCCGACTATGGAAATATTATTTTATTTTAACACTTTGAGGTTCTATGAATTTGCTTTAGCTATTTTTTAAACATATTCCATATACATGCGTGTGTGTATTCGTGTATATTAGAATTTTCACAAAATGTTTAGCTCCCTAGAGCTCATTCTTAGTGAAGAAACTGGGTTTATCTCTAATCTTGATTTAAGTTTTGTTGGTGAATTTAGTACTTAACTTCGAAATCTACCTCCGCCTGTAGGCCCGAGCCGGCAGGGATTTTTTATTGTTTTATTTTTATATTGTTATTCCATTTTTAAAAATATTACACAATAACCAATGAGATGCGTTTTATTCGGGCGTTGCCATTAAACAATTAACAAATAATCGCGATCTCTGTGCCACGTACGATAGCGTAATATATATATATTGATTTTCAAGCATAAATTATTTTTAAATTTAACTCTATCACGTGTAGCTCGATTACGAAAGGTTAATCCGCTTGACCTTAAAACAATGTAAAAAATTCAGCAGTTGTTTTCGTCTAATGTTCCATAAAAAGTTTAAAACTTCCCCTATAGAAAAATAAATAAAATAATGTAAATAAGAAACGAATTTAACAGACATGCGATTGAACCACGCGCTTAAAGCACCGAAATGATCGGAAATACTGACGTAAGTCGAAAAATCTTGAGTTAATCACTCCTGGCATGCGGTGACATGTGAAAGTAAAGTTTTGAAATTTATTAAAAGCGATATTTGATTGCATAATTGATATTTTTCATATAAAAAATCTTTTTGATGTTACTGGGCAATCTAAAATATATATTACATGTAAAAAAATAATTAGAGTTAAAAAAAAAAAAAAAAAAAAGAAAAAAAAAAAATGGATTTCACCTATATTCTGTAACCCGAGGAGCTCGGGTTCGATCCCCTAGTAGATATAAAAGTAAAAAAAGAATGAAAATCAACGTGCATGGAAAATATGGATAATAACCGGCTTTTGACTGTCACCGTTTCTCCCATTGACCCTTCATTTTTAATTATTAAAATACTTTTTTCCAAAGAAAAAAAGGAAAAGAAAAATTGCACTGAGTAGTACAGACAGTTCACAAAAAGTAGAAAACCATACACATCATTATACCGAAAAGAAATATTTAAAAGCAAGGCGAAAAATACATAGAATGAAGTTTTAAATAATAATAATAATAATAATAAAATTATCATTTTAATTTTGTAAAAAAAGAATCTTTTTAAAAACACAATGTGGTTTTAATTGATTCAAAAGAATATGAAGGTTGGTAGCTATTGTTTTTGCGCATGACCGAATGATTCATTCGAATATAAAAAAAAAAAAAACATTCATTATGCCCGTCACTACTCGGTAGTTTTACGTTAAAAGTTAATTCATAAATCATCTAGATAGCGAAACGCAAGGGTTCAGAAGTAAATCCTGAAAAGTGAGATAACGTTCGTAAGTAAAAACATATTTCGAGGGATTTCATACTTTGAAAATATATATTTTCGAATATTTAGATTGTTTTAAGTGAAAAGTGTTAATCTTCTGTAATCGGGCTGTATCTCGGATACAGCCCGTATATAGGGAAAAATATATACGGGCATATAGGGACCCGACATATATACCCGACATATAGGGAAAAATATTGGAATATATAATAATTTTAGAATATATAATAATTTTATATATAATTTTATCTTATATCATATATAATAATTTTAGACAATATAAAAAATAAGAAAATTGAGATACAGCTTTCAAAGAAACTGCATTTTGGAAGTACATTTCCCCCCCTATTTGACAATGTAATAATTGAAAATACGCGATGTTTAGAAGTTAATAAATTTCTGATAAAATTGATTGCCCAGACGTTGTCACCGTCAATACGACGTCAGCGTAGTTTTCGCTTTATAATATAGATAAATTTAATCTTACAATACAGTTTGAAATAAAATTTGAATTGTTTATAAATTTGTGGAACTCAAAATTGACAGTGAAAACATGAATAAAATTTAGCCAATCCGTGGAATAAAGTGTTAAATCATGTTTTACCACACAAGAAAAATTAATGTTTTCGCCAGAAAATTGCTATTACAGACTAATAATACAAAACAAATAAAAGACAAATATAAAACTGAAACTTACCAAAACTTCATTGGTTTTCGTTTTACAAACTGTCCTATGTATTAGACGATGGTAAAATCTATTATACTAAAATTTCACTGACTGTTTGTATTTTACAACTCTTAGAAAATGTAACGCAGCGCGATGAAATTAACACTAATTATCAGCATGGATAAGAGTATGTCATATAAGGTCCGAGACTTTAAAAATTTGAAATAGTTTCAGAGATATTCATTTTTTGTAATTCTTAACGAAGTTTCCCTAAAGATAACAACTAAATTACCTACTCAATTTGTATCTATATAAAAGGCAAATAATGGAATATCGTCTGCTGTTCGAAATTCTGAACTTAATTTTTCTTTTTATTTGAATAAATCGATTTAATGATTGTTAGTTTACATTCTCTTAAAAAAAAGTAGTAATGTTATGTAAGAATATGCATATGACATTCACATTTATTAAAATTAATATAAAAACGTTGAAAGACTGTAATATTATTTATCCGCATAAAATATTAAAACCTTTCACTGATAGACCATGGAGTTTTGAGCATACGTACAGTGCATACGCTCAGATTAAAATTTTTTGTTGAAACCATAGCAACCCGTAGACTACAGAACTTAACGCATGGGTGAATTCGCTTAGGCGAGTTAGACAAGTAAAGAAACATTAGCTTGGCAATAAGCTCTCCAAATTTTTATACAAAATCAACTTGCTCAGAGGAATTTTACTAACCATATTTCGCCACTTTCTTATAAAAGCATCCTACTATATGTTGCATAAAAAATTCCGTAACTTGCAAAATGGAAATTTCGTAATATTTTAGTCGATTTACATAGTAAACATGATTTCGTGCTTATAATAAGAAATTTAATAAAATCAATATTATAAATATTTTCTAAATGTACAATTAAATTAGACCCCCCTCCCCCCCAAAATAAATAAATAAATAAATAAATAAATAAAAATAAAAAGATCTCATGCCGTTCAACACATCTGTTTGCTACGTCAGTTGGTAAACTATTATAAATTCTGCACTTATGTTCAGGGGCGTAAATCCTGGGGGGGGGGGGGGGGTACGGGGGGGGTGCAACACCCCCCCTACGAAAAAATCAGTCGGAAAATTTCACGTTCGATCGGAAAAAGTACGTATAGTCGGAAAAAATGGTATTAAACTATAAAAACTTATAAATTGGAAAAATGAAAAAACCAGTCGGAAAAATTCCCGTTCGATCGGAAAAAAGTAAATTTAGTCGAAAAAAAAAATGGCATTAACGGATAAAAACTTATGAATTGGAGAAATATTTTTTGTAGTTTTTAATTAGTAAATAAGAAAAACAAGTTAGAGCGAAGAAAACCTATAAAATTTTATTCTTAATCGGATTTTTTTCCCTTGTAATTTTTAATTAGAAAATTAGAAAAAACAATTTAGAACGAAGAAAACCTATATAAATTATACTTACTCGGAAATATTAAGGATTTTATTTTTGTGATTAAAACTATTCAGAAAAACTTTGACTTGTCAAATATTGTGAACTCGAAAACCTCGATATGAAGAAACAAAATATTATATACATATTCCAGCAATGTTAATATTATTTGTAACCTTGATATTTTGATCAAAAACTTTGATATTCCGAACTTTTTTCTGTTCCTTTTGACTTCGAGATATCGAGATCCAGCTGTATTTATTTATAGTCAGAAAGTTTTTAGTTTAGTCTGGAAATTTTAAGACATACTGATTGAAGTGAAGAAACTTCTATTTTTTTTTTTTTTTTAAATCTAACTTTAAATTTAGTTAGAAACGTGTATCACGGAATTTAGATGATATCCGATGAAAACTCAAAACTGAATTGCAAATATTTAGTATATATGTCGTAGGCTAATTGAGAAATCCGGCTCTTTGCAAACAGCCTAGGTTCTTTGCAAAGAGCCGGGAAAATTGGAGAATCCATCTCCCTTTTAGGTAGCTTTCATTACAAAAAGCTACCTATTGCAGCCGTTCGGAGGAAAGCGATTTCAAAAAATTTTGGTATATTTTCATCGATCATGACCCCCAGACCCCGAAACCACCCCCCGTTCAAAATTGATATATATATATATATATATATATCTGACCTTTGTCATACTGTAACTCTCGTATTTATGAACCGATTTGGATGTAATTCGGTGTGTACATAGTACATACCAATGTCTCGACCGAGTTCGTTGGCCAGCTTCATCCGCCATTTTGTTTCAAAATGGCGGCCATTTAAAAATTAAAAAAAAATTTAAAATTTGAAATGTGGTACCAAAATATTGAAAATGGAAAAATATTTTTTTCTTATGTATTTGACCTTTATACAAAGACTCCGGAGCAGTTTTTGTTTCGTCTATATCTTAAAAAAGTCCTTCCGGCCAGTGCCGGGAGGAAGAGGTAGCTTTCAAATACCTTATTTTAAAAAAGCCAACTTATATTATTCAAACACACGAAGCTCAATTTAGTGGAAACCGAATATAGGAGATTCAGTACTAATTTTTATCAATACTAAATCATTATGAATGAAAATTTCACGAAATTAGTCAGCTTTATCCAAGCTGCTTTTATTTAAAGTAACTTATATTTGGCTGAGACGTTGATGTATACTATCCACATGCTTTCTCACATGGAAACAGGCGAATACGTGTGTTATCGCGTGACAAATACAAGATCGTTTCAAAATGTTAGCCATACTAGAAATTCAAAGTACTATAATTCAACCATTTTTTAAGAAATAAACAAAAGAACAAATTTTCAGAAACAAAATCTGCTCCGAAATCTTTGTATCAAGGCCAAACACATAAAAAAATCTTTTTCATTTTCCAATTTTTTAATACCTCATTTTAAATTTTAAATTTAATTTTTTTTAAATGGCAACCCTTTTGAAACAAGATGGCGAATAAAGCTGGCCAACGAACTCGGTCGAGACATTGGTATGTACTATGTACAGACCAAGTAACATCCAAATCGGTTCATAAATACGCTTGTTATCGCGTGACAAAAATCAGGTCGTTTTAAAATGTCAGCCACAATAGAAATTCAAAACGCTATAACTCAGTCATTTTTTTAGATATAGACAAAACAAAAACTGTTCCGGCATCTTTGTATTAAGGTCAAACACATACAAAAAAAATCTTTTTCATTTTCTAATATTTTGGTATCTCATTTTAAATTTTAATTTTTTTAAATTTTTTTAAATGGCCGCCATTTTGAAACAGGATGGCGGATGAAGCTGGCCAACGAACTCGGTCGAGATATTTGTATGTACTATGTACACACCAAAGTACATCCAAATCGGTTCATAAATACGCCTGTTATCACGTGACAAATATCAGGACGTTTCAAAATGTCAGCCACGCTAGAAATTCAAAATGCTATAACTCAGCCATTTTTTGAGATATAGACGAAATAAAAACTGCTCCCGAATCTTTTTATCAAGTTCAAATACATAAAAAAAAATATCTTTTCAATTTTCAATTTTTTTCTACCACATTTCAAATTTAAATTTTTCTTAAAAATTTAAATGGCTGCCATTTTTAAACAAGATGGCGGATGAAGCTGGCCAACGAACTCGGTCGAGACATTGGTATGTACTATGTACAAACGAAATTACATCCAAATCGGTTCATAAATACGCCTTTTATCGCGTGACAAAATTCAGGACGTTTCAAAATGTCAGACACGCTAGAAATTCAAGATGCTATAACTCAGCCATTTTTTAAGATATAGACGAAACAAAAACTGCTCTGGAATCTTTATATAAAGGTCCAATACATAAGAGAAAAATATTTTTCCATTTTCAATTCTTTGGTACCACATTTCAAATTTCAAATTTTTAAGAAAATTTTAAATGGCCGCCATTTTGAAACAAAATGGCGGATGAAGCTGGCCAACGAACTCGGTCGAGACATTGGTATGTACTATGTACATACCGAATTACATCCAAATCGGTTCATAAATTCGAGAGTTACAGTATGACAAAGGTCAGATATATATATATATATATATATATATATATATATCTGTTCAAAAGTTGATATATATATATATATATATATATATATATATATATATATATATATCAACTTTTGAACGGAGGGTGGTTTCGGGGTCTGGGGGTCATGATCGATGAAAATATACCAAAATTTTTTGAAATCGCTTTCCTCCGAACGGCTGCAATAGGTAGCTTTTTGTAATGAAAGCTACCTAAAATGGCTGAGTTATAGCATTTTGAATTTCTAGCATGGCTGACATTTTGAAACGTCCTGAATTTTGTCATGCGATAAAAGGCGTATTTATGAACCGATTTGGATGTAACTTCGTTTATACATAGTACATACCAATGTCTCGACCGAGTTCGTTGGCCAACTTCATCCGCCATCTTGTTTAAAAATGGCGGCCATTTAAATTTTTAAGAAAAACTTAAATTTGAAATGTGGTACCAAAAAACTGAAAATTGAAAAAATATTTTTTTCTTATGTCTTTGACCTTGATAAAAAGATTCGGGAGAAGTTTTTGTTTCGTCTATATCTTAAAAAAAAGCTGAGTTATAGCATTTTGAATTTCTAGCGTGGCTGACATTTTGAAACGTCCTGATTTTTATCACGTGATAACAGACATATTTATGAACCGATTTGGATGTAACTTGGTCTGTCTCTGTACATAGTACATACCAATGTCTCGACCGAGTTCGTTGGCCAGCTTCATTCGCCATCTTGTTTCTAAAGGGTTGCCATTAAAAAAATTAATTTAAGGTATTAAAAAATTGGAAATTGAAAAATATTTTTTTTATGTGTTTGTCCTTGATACAAAGATTCTGGAGCAGTTTTTGTTTCTGAAAATTTGTTCTTTTGTTTATGTCTTAAAAAATGGTTGAATTATAGCACTTTGAATTTCTAGCATGACTAACACTTTGAAAGGGTCTTCTAATTGTCACGCGATAACACACGTATTCGCCTATTTCGATGTAAGAAGGCATGTGGATAATATACATCAATATCTCGACCAAGTTCGCTGGCCAGCTTCATCAGCCATCTTGTTTCAAAATGGCGGCCATCAAATTAAAAAAAATTATATTTAAAGTGAGGTGCAATAAATTAGAAATTGAAAAAGGTTTCTTTCTTAAGTATATGACCTTGATATAAGGATTCAGGAGCATTTTTTGTTTGTCTTTATCTTAAAAAATGGCTCAGATATAGCAGTTTCAATTTCTAATGTGGGTGACATTTTGAAAAATCTGATTTTTTGCCTGCGACAGCACTCGTATATATCAACCAATTCCGATGTGAGTGAGCATGGGCACAGCAATTACTAAGGTCTCGACCAAGTTCTGTGGTTAGCCTCATCCACCATGTTGTCTTAAAATGGCAGGCACTTTAAGAAATCGCCGAATTTGGCAGCCAAATATAAGTTAGTTTAAATAAAAACAGCTTAGATAAAGCTGACTGATTTCGCGAAATTCTCATTCATAATGATTTAGTATTGATAAAAATTAGTATTGAATCTCCTATATTCGGTTTACACTAAATTGAGCTTCGTGTGTTTGAATAATATAAGTTGGCTTTTTTAAAATAAGGAATATGAAAGCTACCTCTTCCTCCCGGCACTGGCCGGAAGGACTTTTTCCAATTAGCCTGATATTTTTCAGGTTTATTGCAAAGAATCTAGGAAGCGTTAGGCTAATTGAAAAATGACCACTTATTATCCGATCAGGGTGATATTTTTAGCTCACAGGCTATCAAAGCCTGAGAGCTTATTTTCCCGCCGATTCTGTATGTACGTGTGTACGTAACACGATAACTCTTCATAGAAATATCCGATTTGCTTCAAATTTTTTTTCTAGGTTCATTCTGATGAGGTGCTACCCTGATTAGTTTTTGGGGTTCATTGGTTAAGGATAAAGGGGGGAAAGGGGGGCTACCGCCCTTAATTTAGATAAATCGGTTTTTCATGATGAATTATTCGATTTGCTCCAAATTTGGTATACCGGTTTATTAAGTTAAGAAGCTGCCTTGATCAGATTTGGAGGTTCATTAGTTACATATAAAGGGAGGAAATGGGGGTAGCCCCCCCCCCCGTAGTTTAGATAAATGGGTTTTTCATGCAGAAATATGCGATTTGCAATAAATTTGGTATACCGGTTAATTATGTTAAGCAGCTTCTTTGATTACATTTGGAAGATCATTATTATGTATAAAGGGTGGAAAGGGGGGCAATTGCCTCTCCCCTTAATTTAGATAAATGCGTTTTCCATGTAGAATTAATCGATTAGCTCAAATTTGGCATACTGGTTTAGTATGTTAAGGAGATGGCTTGATTAGATTTGGAGGTTCATTAGTTAAGTATAAAGGGAGAAAAGGGGGGGGGGAGATAGCCCCCCTTAATTTAGGTAAATGGGTTTTTAATGCAAAATTATTCGATTTGCTCCAAATTTGGTATACTGGTTTATTATGTTAAGGAGCTTCCCTGATTAGATTTGGGAGTTCATTAGTTAATTATAAAGGGAGGAAAGGGGTGTTAGAACCCCCCTTAATTTAGATAAAAGGGTTTTTCATGCAGAGTTATTCGATTTGCTCCAAATTTCGTATACCGGTTTATTATGTTAAGGAACTGCCTTGATTAGATTTGGAGATTTATTGGTTAAGTATAAAGGAGGGACAGCGGCTAGTGTCCCCATAATTTAGATAAATGGGTTTTTCATACAGAATTATTCGATTTGCTTCAAATTTGATATACCAGTTTATTGCGATATGGCTTCCTTCATTTGGTTTGGAGGTTCATTGGTTAAGTATAAAAGGGGGGAATGGGGGCAATCGCCCCTCCCCTTAATTTAGATAAATGGTTTTTCATGCAGAATTATCTAATTTAGTTTAATTTTTTTTCACCGGATCCGAACTTGAAGGTTCCATTTGAAGTCAACCCGAAAACCGACCACAACCAGGTTTCGGATTGAGTTCAATTAGAACTTTCAGGTTCGGATCGGGTTGCCGGTGGACGGAGATTATTTTGTCTGGCTTGCATCGGGTTATAGTTCTTTGGAATATTTTTGTCGGTTAAGATTTGGTTCGGGATGGGTTTCAGGTTGACTTCGAATGGAATTTTCAGGCTCTGATAGCGTTGCGTGTCCACGGAAACTAATTTGTCTTGTTCGGATCCGGTTATGGATCTTTGGAATATTTTTGTCGGTTATCAGATTTGATTCGGGATTTCGGGTTTTTTCAAATGGAACTCTCAGGTTCGGGTCGGGTTGCATGTAGACTGAAATTATTTTGTCTTGCTCGGATCGGGGTACGGTCTGTTGTAATTTATTTTTCGGGTTTGGGTAGGGTTATGCGTTAATAAACCTAATAAAAAGAAAATTGCCTAGTTAAACTGATGGCATTGAGCTCACATGACATTCACACTAATTGTATATTATACTCTTATTTCAAAGAATAATGCCCCTCGAAAAATAAATGAAGGGATTAGTCGCCGTTGCCCCCCCTTCTACTTAACCAAAGAACCTCGAAATTTAATCAGGGAAGCTACTTAACATAATAAACTGGTATACCAAATTTGAAGCAAATCAGATAATTCTGCATGAAAAAACCATTTCACTAATTTAAGGGAGGTATTAGCTCCCCAATTTCTCCCTTTATTCTAAACCAATGAACTTTTAAATCTAATCAGAAAAGCTCCTTATTAGAATGAACCTAAAAAAAAAAAAACAAATAAACTAAATTAGATACTTCTGCATGAAAACCCATTTATCTAAATTAAGGGGAGGGGCAATTGCCCCCCTTTCCGCACTTTAATACTTAACCAATGAACCTCCAAATCAAATGAAGGAAGCCATATCGTAATAAACTGGTATATCAAATTTGAAGCAAATCGAATAATTCTGTATGAAAAACCCATTTATCTAAATTAAGGGGACACTAGCCCCTGTCCCGCCTTTATACTTAACCAATAAATCTCCAAATCTAATCAAGGCAGCTCCTTAACATAATAAAACGGTATACGATATTTGAAGCAAATCGAATAACTCTGCATGAAAAATCCATTTATCTAAATTAAGGGGGGGGGTCTAGCCCCCCTTTCCTCCCTTTATACTTAACTAATGAACCTCCAAATCTAATCAGGGAAGCTCCTTAACACAATAAACCGGTATACCTAATTTGGAGCAAATCGAATATTTCTGCATAAAAAACCCATTTATATAGATTAAGGGGGGGGGGACTAGCCCCCCTTTTACCCTTTATCCTTAACCAATGAACCCCCAAAACCAGTCGGGGAAGCACCTTATCAGAATGAACCTAGAAAAAAAAAATTTGAAGCAAATCGGATATTTCTATCAAGAGTTATCGCTTTACGTAAATACGTACGTACACACGTACATACAGAATCGGCGGGCACATAAGCCCTCAGGCTTTGATAGCCTGTGAGCTAAAAATATCACCCTGATCGGATAATAAGTGATCATTTTTCAATTAGCCTAACGCTTTCTAGGCCCTTTGCAATAAATAGGCCTGAAAAATATCAGGCTAACTGGAAAAAGGGAGATGGATTCTCCAATTAGCCCGGCTCTTTGCAAAGAGCCGGATTTCTCAATTAGCCTACGACATATATACTCATATCCAAAATTTTAGCGTATATGACAAAAACGTAGAAAGGGAGTATTAAATATCTTACGAAATTATTGAAGTTTATAGCCCAAATTCACAAGATAATTATGACTTAGCGTATCGTATTGAGATACTAGTTAAATAATTTTAAAGCGCTGATGTCGACTCTTTTCGAATTATTAATAAATTTATCTAAAAATTAGGGGAGAAAGTCTATGATTAATATGAATAGGAAAATGCGGATTGGAATCAAAAACTGCTTTGTTACATAGCGTTACTAAACGTACAAAATTTGATTAACTTTTATTGAAGTACTAAGAAATGGATATAAGTTTTGTTTATTCGAAAATTTTCAATCTTTTAAATTTTGACTTTTTTATGTTGTAGACGTACATCGTACACTGGTAACAGGATTCCTTATGCTTAATTCAGAATTTGAATTTCTATCCGGAGTGGAGTCTATGTGAATAAATATGTTATACGCAGAAAAAATAAAATACAATCAGCCCTTTATTGGTTTAAAAAAAAAAAAAAAAAAAAAAAAAAAAAAAAAAACGGGCATCGAATCCCTAGGTCTTCAATCATCCAGTTTCATCAAATTTTGTACATTTAGAAACAAGATATACCGCTATCAAACAAAGCAGTTTGGAGTTCCAAACCGCAATTTTCTACACGTATTAATCATATAGTACTTCACCACTAATTTTTAGAGACATACATTAATAATTCAAAAGGGATCAACATTAGCGCTTTAAAACCTATTTGACTATCTCGATACGCTCAGTCATAATTATCTTGAGACTTTCATCTATCATCTATAAAGTTTAATAATTTCGTAAGATATTTACGATATCCTTTCTTCGTTTTTATCATATATGCTAAACTTTTGGACATGAGTGTGTGTGTATATATATATATATTAATTAGTCGGCATTTTGTTGGCAATAGTACTCGGAAATTTTTCTTCTTGGAGTCGGAAATTTATGAGTCTACACCCCCCTACGCAACCAGGGTAGTTTACGCCCCTGCTTATGTTTTGCATATTTTTTGAGTAACACTAACTTCATATTCACGTTGACAACAACCTAATGAATTTCGCTTTTACTGCCATATTTTTTACTTCTAAACGTACCACAATTTACAATTTTACATCGCTCAATAAAAAATAAAATGTACTTTCGAATGCGAATTTTCTTTTAAAAACGGTTTCAATTTACTTATTTTTTACAGTTTTAAAATAATTTTCAAGAACGAATTAAAAAAACCTATATGCAACCCAATTACGGAAGATTAATCCGCTTGCACTTAAAAGAATGTAAAAAATTAGCATTTGTTTTTTTCCGTATAATATTCCATAACTAAACTACGAAATTAAATTTAAAAATTTCCCAAACAAATAATTAAACACTAATTTAACAGATGTAATCGAACTACGCGCTTAAAAACCGAAATAATCACAATAACAAAGGCCGATTAAATAATGAAATGTTTCGCGATTGACTGCTAGTATGCCTAATATGGAAGTACCAAAAAGGTTTTTTGGTGTAGTTGGTGGGAAAAATCGAAAAAAAATATACTAAATGTAAAAAAAAAAAATCGATTATAGTTTTCAATTAAAAACAATTTTCACCTATACGTTCTGTACATCGGGTAGTATACCAGGCAACTTTATTTCGGGCTGGACTGTCTGGTTAAAATAAATAAATTATATTGGTTGCTTAACTTAAGGGGCCACTTCACTGAAACTCCACGATAACAAAATCCCATGTTAACCTATAGGAAAATTAAAAGCGCGATTATTCATTAGATAATGTAACTTTAAAAAAAAATCCCTGCCGACTCATAAACATGAAGGAGCTAAGTCTAAAATTAAATCTGAAGTTAAGAACAGATTTAAGCCTGTAAAGCCAAATATGCGCTGTTATAATTGTGGCGGGAATAATCATAAAAGCATTAACTGTGTTAATAAAGATAAAGGGCCCCTTTGTTTCTCTTGTAACGGTTATGGTCACAAATCATTTCAGTGTAGTAATAAATCGAAAGAGACAAATGTTAAAAACGCTCAGCCACAATATTTAATTCTAAAAGAGGTAAAGCTTTATTCTTTACATTTAACCTCCTTGATAGATACTGGTAGTCAAAAGACTCTGTTAAACAAAAGTGCTTATGATAATTTGAAGAACTTTGTGGAATTAAAACCTACGGGTATCAGTTTGACCGGTTTAGGGAAAATCTCAGTTAAGCCAGAAGGTTATTTCGATTCAGAAATTGAAGTTGATAGTTCGAAATTTAAAGTTGACATTTTTGTCGTTAATGACAGTTGCATTAATTTCGATTTAATTATTGGCACTGATGTTATTCATCAAGGTACATTAATTATTTCTGCGAATGAAGTGAAATTGGTTAAAACGGAATTTCAGTCTAATGACTTTTTAGTTAACATTGTAAATGTTCTAGATGAGCCCAAAATTGATTTAAGTCACATTGCTGACAAAAATTTGCGTTCGGAATTATCCTCTTTAATTGAGAATTATGTGCCAATTAAAACTAAAACTGTAGATGTTAAAATGAAAATTAATTTAACGGATGAAATCCCAGTTTGTTCTTCCCCTCGAAGATTACCGCCATGTGAGAAAAAAATAGTTGAAGACCAAATTTAGGAGTGGCTAGCTCAGGGAATCATTCGGAAAAGTTCTTGTAGTTTTTCGTCGCCGGTTGTGTTGGTTAAGAAAAAAGATAACACAATAAGACTTTGCATTGATTACAGATGTCTTAACAAGAAGACAGTGCGTGAACATTTTCCATTACCAGTAATAGATGATGTTATAGATCAATTACATTCTGCTGAGGTATTTACAACCATAGATTTAAAAATCGGTTTTTTTCATGTTGAGGTTGAAGAAGGCTCACAGAAATACACCTCTTTGTCACTCATGAAGGACAGTACGAATTTTTTAAAGTGTCCATTCGGGCTGTCCAATAGCCCTAGTGTTTTTCAAAAATATATTTATAATGTATTTCGAAACCTATTAAAAGATCACACTGTAGTCATTTATATGGATGACATAATAATATCCGCCAAAAAGAAGCTGAAGGTCTAGAAAATTAAAACTTCTTGAAACGGCATCGGAATACGGGTTGGAATTAAATCTTAAAAAATGCAACTTTTTGAAGTGTGAGATTGATTTTTTGGGGTATAGAATCATAAATGGTAAAAATTGTGTCCCTCCCCACTGAAAACAAAAGCAGTAATAAATTTTCCCGAACCAAAGTCTACCAAAGATATTCAAAGTTATGTAGGATTGACAGGATACTTTCGAAAGTTTATAAGAAATTATTCGGTTATAGCTAAACCGTTGAGTGACCTGTTAAGAAAAGATTCTAAATTTAAGTTTGATGTAGAAGAACAGAAAGCTTTTAACGAACTCAAACGCATTTTGTCGTCAGAACCAGTACTTTCAATTTACAATCCCAAAAGCGCGACCGAAATCCATTGTGATGCCAGTATAGATGGCTATGGAGCTGTGTTAATGCAACAATCGCCAGTAGATAATCAGTTTCATCCAGTTTATTTCGCCAGTAAAAAAACAACCGAAGCTGAACGAAAGTATACTAGCTATGAATTAGAAGTCTTAGCTGTAATTGAAGACCTGAAAAAGTTTAGAGTATATGTGCTAGGTATTCCATTTAAAATTGTTACCGACTGTAATGCATTTAAAATGCACTATGGATAAAAAAGAAATGAGTACAAAAATATCTAGATGGGCAATTATGTTATCTGATTTCGATTATACTATTGAGCATAGACACGGTACTAGTATGAGGCATGTTGATGCATTAAGCAGATATCCTATTTGTATGGTAATCCAAGATAGCTTAACTTTGAAAATTATCCAAGCTCAAGAAACTGACGAGCATATTAAAATCATAAAAGAAATTCTAAAAGTAAAACCCTATGATGATTATTTAGTTAAAAATGATGTTCTTTATAAATGTGTTAATAGTAATGATTTATTAGTTGTACCAGATGAAATGCAAATGAATATAATTAAGGCCGCTCATGAAAAAGGTCATTACGCAGTCGCACGAACAGAAAAAAATTAGAGAATGATTTTTACATCACCAAAGTTAAACAAAAATCGAGAAATGTATATCAAATTGTGTTCCCTGTATTTTAATAAATCGAAAATCTGGTAAACAAGAAGGTTTTCTATACCCGATAGAAAAAGGAAGAAACTCCGTTACATACGTACCATGTTGATCACTTAGGTCCATTGGAGAGCACGAATAAAAATTACAAACATATTTTTTCGGTCATTGACGCATTCACAAAATTTGCTTGGTTGTATCCCACAAAATCTACCGACACTGCAGAAGTAATTTCTAAGTTAGAAATCCAAAAAACTGTATTTGGAAGTCCATTTCGCATAATCTCAGATAAAGGTCCTCCCTTTACCTCCAAAGCTTTTGAAGATTATTGCGTCAGAGAAAATATTAAACATGTCCCGATTACCACAGGGTTACCAAGAGCTAATGGTCAAGTCGAACGTCTAAATTCAGTCATAATATCTGTTTTGTCTAAATTATCTGTAGATAATCCTACGAAGTGGTATACACATGTAAGCGATGTCCAACAAGTAATAAATTCGACCTTTCAGAGAAGTATTAATACAACCCCTTTTGAGCTGATGTTTGGTACTAAAATAAAGCTAAAAAATAGCATCGAGATTACTAGCCTTTTGAACGCTGAAATACAATCAGATTTTATTAATAATCGTGAAGAATTGAGAAAAGACGCTAAAAAACAAATTTTAAAAGTCCAAGAAGAGAACCGTAAAACTTATAATCTCAGACGGAAAAAGCCTAACAAATTTGAGCTTAATGATATGGTTGCTATAAAACGCACACAACAAGGTCCAGGTTTGAAGTTAAAATCAAAATATTTAGGTCCTTACAAAGTCATAAAAGTAAAAAATAATGACACCTACGATGTAAAGAAAGTTGGATTTAATGAAGGTCCAATGGTCACTAGTACTTGCGCCGAGTACATGAAGCCGTGGACAGACGAAGCTCAACAAAAAAAAAAGAAGAAGAATTTCACCGATTATGACACTACCCCGACTACGACACACCACCGGACTGACTTTAAACGATTTTGACAAAATTAATCCCGAAGGAACGAAAAAAAAAAAAAAAGACGAAAAGACGTAAGAAAAAGGAAGACGAAAAGACGTAAATAAAAGGAAAGACGAAAAGACGTAAGGTAAAAGAAGACGAAAAGATGCAAGGTAAAAGAAGACGGAAAGACGTAAGAAAAGGGAAGACGATAAGACGTAAGAAGAAAGAACGACAAAGAGACGTAAAAAAAGAATAATAAGAATTTTTCAAGAAATAATATAAATTTTGATGAAGAATTTTAATAATGACTTTTTTCCAAAATAGAACTTCTGATGCTGCTGTTTTTTTCTTTATCTTTCCAGGTGATCCAGTTGCTGTTTCCAGCGGTCCAAGATGCATTCGAGGACGAATGACTAGAAGGACGGTCGAGCTGTGGGATTCCATTTCCCGAAACCCCAGAGAGCTGGCTTAGATCCCATTTCCCCGACAAAGCTAGCTTACAGAAGCACCGCCAGGAGTCGATATGACAACTCCGCAATCAAGTACTCTATTGATGCTGACGCATGCGCGTAACAAGTGACTGTCGGCGGCAGACGTGCTGCGAGAGAGACAAACTGAAGTGAGGGGAAAAACTTTAGAATGAGAGCGTTGGTGCTAGGAGGAGGTAGACGGAACAATGTAGTAAAAAAAAAAAGACGTAGATGTTCGAATCAAATTAAGGTGCATTAAGTGTTTGTGTGAGTGCTGTCGTCATGTATCTGTCCTGTAAATATAGTTTTCTCAATATAACTATTTTTTTTAAGAGAGAGTCGTAATTTTTTCTGGTGTCAAGTCTGCATTTTATTGTGATCAAAAGGATAATTCCATATATATATATAAAGTTTTTTACTGAGGGTGGTTTTAGGTTCTAGGGGTCATGATCGGTGTAGATCTGCAAAAAGTTTTCAGAAACATAGGAGCGATCCCAATAGGTAGTATTTCATACGAAATCAACCTAAAAAAATATTAAACATGCTGACGTGATTTTTGAAAAGATTTATAAGCGACCTGTGTTTTTTTTTCTTTCAATTAATTAAAACTTGATTAATAAACAATTATTTTCTCAGTAGGGCAATATTTTTCGTTTCTAACACAATCGCTTCGGGTAATTCTGTTCAAAATGCCCACTTTGACATCATTTTTTGAAATATATTCTGCCTCTATCAAAAAATCGATCATTACATTACATTATATAGTTTCTGAATAAGAGAATCTAGCAATTGGATGTGTTTGAGAGCAAAAATGAATTTAAAAATGAGTAAGAAAATAAGCAGTTTGGATTTGAGTGCATTCTTAATACAATGATTTTTCCAACACAATCCGCTGCGGGAAATTCGGTTCAAAATGCCCACTTTAACAGCATTTTTAAAAATATATTCTGCCTCTATCAAAAAATCGACCATTTCGGTACATTATATAGTTTCTGAGTAAGAAAACGTAACAATTGGAAGCCTTTGAGAGCAAAAATGAATTGTAAAATGAGTCAGAAAATAAGCAGTTTGGATTTGAATACACCCTTACTTAGATGATTTTTTTCTTCAACCGCTATGTATTTTTAATTTGTTTTTGCTGTAAGAATTGGTCCTATCAAAAACTTGTCAATATAAATGTTGTAGATAATATTAAGAAGATATATAATAAATTCATGCAGATTTTATATCTTGTGAATTGACGAAGTTATGGATTTTTTTCTTCTTCAACCCCCCTTTTTGTTTTCGTTTTTAATTTTTTTTTGCGGTACGAATTTGTCCTATCAAAAACTTGTCAATATAAAAGTTGTAGATAATATTAGGAACATTTATAATAAATTTAATTGGATTTGATATCTTGAGAATTGACGAAGTTATGAATTTTTTTCTAACAAAAAACCCTATTTTTGCGCCCTTTGAGCCCATTTTTAACTTTATCAAAAATCTGTGATACATAAAATTTTGGCCCTATTTTTAGAAGTAATAAAAACTTTAAACTGATTTGATATGTATAAAAATTAAGAAGTTATGGGGGTTTTCGGTTTTCGCAAAACCCCTCCCTATTTCCATCCCCTTGGTCCGATTTTGCCCATTAACGAACCTGACCGAGATTTTATGCCCATTGATTTTATGTATCAGTTTGGAAGAGATTGGTGCAGAATTACGAAAGTTATCGTGTCCAGAAGAAAGTGATATATATATATATATATATAGATATATATATATATAGATAGGTAGATAGATAGGTAGACAGATAGATATATAAAGTTTTTTACTGAGGGTGGTTTTGGGTTCTAGGGGTCATGATCGGTGTAGATCTGCAAAAATTTTTCAGAAATTCCAACATAGGAACGATCCCAGTAGGTAGTATTTCATACGAAATCTACCTAAAATACGGTTTCACCAAAGGAAAGTTGGCAACAGATGTCGACAACAGTGGCGCCAATTTATATGGGCCCACCCAATAATTTTCTCTTAGCCCACCCGATTTCCATTCTATTTTGATATTTGTATAATTGTCCTATCGCTAATAAAATAATTCTGCCATTGAAAATCATTTTGTGTAAAAACACAGTAAGGATAGCAGTAACAGGCAAACAGGATCCTAACCCAACTCCTTTAACCTAACTAAATAATCCAGTTAAAATATTACTGTCTTTATATGATAGAGATGGTAATGAATGGCTCAAATGTATAGAAGTACTTCGCTAAGAAATTCTGTGTCAATACATTCTGACTCATTCTTTTTATGTGTTAAGTCTAACTTTATATAGTAAATAAATTCATACAAAAGAAGTAATGCTAGGCTGTTTTCAATTAGAGATTGGCTATTTTCTGACACATCTGTCAATTTATTTAAACTGATTTTTGATGCGCGTCATTTTTTAGCTCTTTGAGCTCTAATTTGCACTCATATTCATAGTCTGATGATAGTACGGTCCGTAAAATGAAGACCTCATATGAGATATAATTTAATAAAATCACAATTTTGTATTCTGTTCTAAAAAATTCTAACTTCAGTATCGTAACTTTTCCATCCATCTCCTTATCTTCAAAGAAAACAAAATCCCCAAGTCATTTTAACCTAAAATGGTTGAGCTCACCCAATATTTTTCAAAAGTTGGCGCCACTGGTCGACGATGTGCGTTTTTAAAAATTTTCAAAGTAAATTTTAAGATGGTACAATTTCATCAAGTGGAAACTTCAAAGTTTATAAGGGATTTTTCAAATACTTAAAAATTACGGAGGCAATTTTTAAAAACGCACATAATCGGCCTCTGACGTCTACTTTCTCATGGTGTGTTTTTAATAGTTACATTAGGTAATGAGTAATCGCGTTTTTAAGTTATAAGCATAAGTTAAGTAAAATAAGCATAGGTTCACATGGGATTTCGCGATCGGGTAGTTTTAGTGAAGCGGCACCTTAAGGCTCCTGTCCCTGCAGGCGAAGATACTCGCGAGCTAATTCTAAACCAATGGGGATGCTTTTTGCCCCCCCCCGTTTGCATTTCGACATTTTAAAATACTATTTTTTTTTCTTTGGCCAGCAGAGGTCGATCTCTACAATCGCCGTTTTTTACTTTTTTGATTTTGGTTGCAGTTTTTTTTTTTTTTTTTTTTTTTTTATGATGACACTTTTAATTTCGGAACCGGTTCCGAAAGTGAAAGTAACTTTATAAAAAATATCTGTAACCAAAATCGAAAACGTAAAAAACGGCTTTTGTATAGATCGACCTCGGCTATTCAATGAAAAAAAAAAATCATTTAAAAATATTGAAAAGCAAACGAGATATCTTACAAAATACCTCTCATAGGGTTAACATTAGCGAGCGGGTGTTTTTGCGTGAGTAAAGTAGCGCCTTAAGAGACGAAAAAATACCATGGCCAATTTCGATCTTTCTTTGGAGAAACAAACTTAACTATCTAAAAAACAAACAAAGTTTAAAATAGATGTTTTAAGCATTCGTTGAATAATAAACAAAACGGCAATTTAAGCACTGTTGGCGAACTGACTTGGTTATTGTTATGCTGCAGCACTTTATGTTGTACCTGACATACGATAAAACGTTAATACGCCTTAAAATAACGCTATTTACATAGCAACGCGGTTTGAATTTTTGATGCACTTGTGTAAAGACACTGACCATTTTTAATTTTTATATAGGGATACTCCAAAAAAATAAACTAACTTTTCAGTTATATAAAAAATTATATTTTTAAGAGTTTGACATTAACTTTTTTACTATAATTGCACAGAACTGATTTAAAAAAAAAATCCCATTTAAAAAAAACTAATAATGCTGTGGTCATCCTAGAGGTCTGCAAGGGCAGGAATTTCCAGGCCGGGGCCGAAAAAATTAAAAGTTCGGCCTGAGCTCGACCCCGGCCCGTACAAAAATCAGTGAAAACAGGCCCGACCCGTGGAAAAATCAATTAAATGAGGGCCGATTCTTTCTACAAAAAATTCAGGTTTTACTAAACATGCAATTAAGATTCTTTTAAAGAATAATACTGCACACATATTTATGGGATAATTTTACAGTATATTTTAAAATTACTATGTGTTTGCAAGACAGAAAATACACAATAGCAACATTAATGATTACTTGGAGTCTTAGACGTTTCAATATTTAAATAAGGATTCATTAAAAAATTAATGTAGTTAAGAATAAAAGAAAAAAGGAGGGTTAAAAACATGGTAACTTTTGAAGCTGTATAATAATAAGCAGATTTGTAAACATATTTCTCTGCCATTTAATAAGGCTTTTCTCAAATCCAAAGGAGCTACTTTCTAAAAAATTTCTGAATTCATTTCTTTTCGGAAACGCATAAGATTGGCAGGTGTTCTTATTCAGAAACTATGTAATCGAATAACGTTATTAATTTTTTTGATAAAGGCAATATATCTTTGAGAAAATACTGTCAAAGTTAAAGTTTTGAAACGAATTTCCAGAATTGATAGCACGGGAAAGGAGAAAAACCTGCAGTCACGTGACAAAAATCTCTTATATCGTGATAAGTAATTTATTTATAAACAAGTTGGAAATTGCTCGTCAAACGTGGCATGAGGTGCGTTCGTACTATAACTAGTTTTATAAATATTTTTTTCGCCGCATATTGTACTGAATGTATATTTTAGTGCACTTCATAAGTGCCTATCCATTTCATTCTGTTCGAAAGGCTATAACATCATTAATTTGCACTTGAAATAATTTTTTCCCATTGGCCGTAATGTTACGGAAAACTTTTGACTGTCCCTGTAATTAAACTATACATCCGATTTTCATAAAATATGAAATGACTCGACAAAATCTTGCAACAATTATATATTTATAATTTCAGACCATTCGGAAGGCTGTAACATCATTAAAATGCACTTGCAATAATTTCTTCCCATTGGCCGTAATGTAACGGAAAACTTTTGACTGTCCCTGTAATTAAACTATACATCCGATTTTCATAAAAATTGAAAAAACTCGACAAAATTATGCAACAATTATATAATTTAAATTTTAAACGATTCGGTTGGGTAGTTTTTGCTCTGTTACATGCGGACAGACAGACGGACTGAACGACAACTATAGGTGCTACGTATTTATATAATTACGAACGCACCTAAAAATGAAAAAAGCTGTTTGATTTCAAATCCCTTCAACAGTCAGGTCTTTAGAGTTAAAAAGGAGTCAGCAAATGCGTCAGAAAAATTCTCATTTGAGCAGTGAATTTGAGAACCACCTTAAGGTATATTTCCAAAGATTTCATTAACGAAAGTTCGTTATCGCTATTAGTATTTTTACAAAACATATTGCCTTCCTTCCACATACTCGAGAACAATAAGGTCCAGTTCCGGACTTGCTCGACTAAGTAAAAAAAATAAAAAAATGCAAGCCTGATCTCGACCCGGCACGAATCTGCTCAAAAAATTAAGCTCGGGCTCAGACACCATTTAACTGTCCGATGCTGATCTGCACGTTGGACATGTTACATTTCTGTATTGATGTTATCAAACTAGCATCGACTCGTGACGCACATGTATACTTATTCTCGCGAAACTCACCTTCATTGAAAATGGCTCATATTTTATCGGTTTTGAATAAGTTTTTATAGCGGGCCGGCAGGCCCGCTTAATTTTTTTTTTATCGGCCCGACCCGTTTATTTTGTTTCTCGGCCCGGACCGGGTACGGGCCTCGGGTCAAGCCCGGGCTCGTGCAGACTTGTAGGCCATCCCCATATCATTCTAATACATTAATTTAGCCTTTAACTGATGTGACAGAAATTGTCACATAACTACCGTGAAGCGGTAAGTGAGACTGCTCCATCGAAAGATAAATAAAAGGCGCGATTAACTCACAGGATGGTGTTTTTGTACTAAACTTTTTGTACAGAACTATTGTAATTAAAATTCACCTATTCAAAAGTCTCTAGTGATAGTACTAAAATTCAAAACTAAACAAAATTTCGGTAGTGTTTGTAGTTAAACTGAAAGTTACAAGTTAAACTACAAAAATTGGGGAAAAAACAGCGGTCTGTGAGACCGGTAACATCAGTTACAGGTTAAACGGGCTTACACTTCAACAATTATGAAATATAGTGGATTTCTTTGAATTTAACTCGGAGTTACATTGCTCGGGAATAATACCAGAAAGAAAAGTCATGCGTTAAGCATAGATTATGAAACACTTTCCAACACTTCCTGAATGTTTTAAAAAACTACGTTATTTAGGGAAATAAGGTAAATAAGATAACTAAGTAAACATTATATAAAACGCATAAAACATTTGAAAAACTGATTTCAGTAGTTAGCGTCCATAGCTAATATGTATTCCAATTCTTTTGAACAGCCCTGTATTTGATCTGTAGGTTGATATATATACTATATAATGGGAAAATTTAGTTTAGCAAGAAAATGCATAACAGGTTGAAATTCATCTTTCAGCAATTTATACTAACGAGTTGGAACCCGTCGAAATTCGACGAATTAAAATATTTAGAATGGAACTGTTAGATCCAATTTATAATAAACCTACAAAAATATTTACAATAAAAAATTCATCTTGCATTGGTTGTCTAACTCTTAAAACAAATAATGTTTTTAACCTAAAATTACCAAAATATTATTTTCACAAACTTCAACTGCTTAAATTATTGAAAAATTAAACTGTATTAGAATACGTAATCAAGATCAGTAATTACGTTGAAGTTATCGATTGAGGCTCTTATGTTTGTTTTTACGGGATGAAAAATCAGTAAAAAGGATTTCGGTTTGTCACATCATAAAATCCCCCCCCACCCCCTCCGCTTCCATAAAATCTAAACTGTACGTTATTTTCACATTCTCAAAATTTACATACGCACCACTCAAATAACAATTTAAAAGTATTTTAACGCACAATACATTATTAATGTATGTATTTCCAAACTTAAAGTCACGTTTGCCCGATACAACTTTTCATGTGAACATTCGCACAAACTTTAATTTATAATCTCAGTACAAGCAAAAACTTACCATTCAGAAATTTCCCTTTAGTTGCCATAGTATTGGCCATTTGGTATTGGTCAAATATTTAGTTTTATCAAAGAAAATGATCGTTTTATTTTAAATATGACATTTTTACTCACTGAATCATTTTGCCTAGCGTCTCAAACTTAGTATCAGCGTAATGTAAAAATAATGTAAAAATATTGAAATATCTTCTTCAATCTTTTGATTTATGAAGAAGAATGAGTGTTTTTTTTTTTTTATGGCTGACGTCATTTTCTGTTCAAAATAGAAAAAGTTACTTTTATTTGTAATATGAAAATGGCATCAATAAGGATATGATCAATAAAAATAAATAAACCATGACTATTTTCCCTTTACTTTTAATAGAAATGGAGTACTTCAGTTGCCACAATTACAAAATTGGTACTAAAACTATAAAAAAATTAATATCTCAAAAATAAATTGAGATAGAGCTTTCAAACAAATTGCATTGAAAAGTACATTTTTTTCCCTATACGATGGTGTAAAAATTGAAACTTTGCGATGTTTAGAAGTTTAAAAATTTGCCGCAGCGAAAATTTCAAAACCGAAATTTCATTTTAAATTTCAAAGTGTTGCCATTCGCAGACCGACGTATGCGTTACGCACAGATATGTTTGTCCTTTATAATATAGAAGATAGATAGATAGAAACATACTTGAATACTGTTGTACAGCCCTGTAGTTTACCTAGTACCTTTATTACAAGCCACTATTTAGCTAAAATTTAATTCAAACTAAAACACTCTTAAAACTACTGAAATTACATTTCCAGAAATTATCACCCATAGACGGCCATGCATCCAACTCTTTGCGTGGCCCTGTACATCCTTTTATCTATATTCTACAAATATTTCTTAGTAAACTAAATTCAGTTCAGCGTAAAAATGCATAACTCCTTTAAAACCCACCTTTAAGCAATTTATGCCAATACTCAGTAACCTTTACGAATTCATTTCTGTAGCCCTGTATATGAGCTATAGCATTTATACGCACTTTATAATATGCATAAATATAGTGAAAAAAGCGCATATCATAATTAAAAATGCATTTCGAGCAATCATTACTAATATACAGTAATTCGGATATAATATAGTATCTGAAATCTTTTCAAATACACCGCAAAAAATTCCCCCTATACCATTATGAACGGAATTCTTTTGTGTGACCCTGTAAATGAACAATAACTATTCTTTGCACCGTATATTCAACAGAATGCATATTTTAGTGGATTTCATAAACGAATATCAATTTTACTTTGTTTGAAAGAGTGTAACACCATTAAAAATTATTTGAAACGATTTTTTCCCATTGGCCGTAATGTAACGGAAAACTTTTGACTGTCCCTGTAAATGAACTAAACATGCTACAAACTTCATTTGAAATAGGGAACGTACAGGGGTCACTAACATCCAAAAATTTCAGAACGATCCGAGATTATTTACAGGAGTTAGAGCGTGGACAGACGGACAGACAAACCGAAGTCAAACACTTTTCAACTTTGTTGGAAAGTGTTAATAAAAAGGAATAGCACAACAGCGATCACTGTTGAGTATTAAAATTGGACAGACTTTACATTTTTAACTATTAACACAAAACATCAAATTTAGTGCACTTCTATGTAACAGACATTGAGATATAAATATAAGAGCAATAGCAATATATGAATTTCAGAGCAAAAGATGAATGTGGGGACAATAAGCTTTGCACCGATATATGACATGATGGGGGTCAGAAAAAAATGAGAAAGTACACCCGGGAGAGGGCAACTAAGACTCTAAATGATCAGGGCCGGCAAGTGAGGGCATAAAGCGCTTGGCGACGTCAAATATAGACTTGGTCAAGGCTTGAAAATGGGACAACCAAATGGAAGACGGGACCGTGGCCTTTTTTACAAGGTATTACATTATGGGACTGGAGATGGTTGCAAAAATGTCCCCCAAGAAGAGCAAATAAGCCCAAATTCATGGTGGGGCAGACCAAGGGATAAAGTTGGCTAGATGAATAAAACGTTTAGGGAAAAATGAGGAGAATGGGGAAAGAATCAAGTACATTTATGACTAAGGGCTTGAGATAAAAAGAGGGGGCTAATGTGACCAAAGCTTGTCCAGAATGAGGGCCGGAATGGGTCAAGAACTTAGAAAATTTCAGCAATGGTTGAAAGGAAAAAGAAATCGGAAGTCTGATCATAAATGTCAAAAGCCCGAGGCTAAATATGAAAAGTTCCAAAAGGTGGCGCCACCTGGTGGTAGAAAGACAAAACTAGAATGGGAATGTAGGGGAAAGTGAAAAGTTTTTATGTTATGAATTTTATAATTTTTGGACAAAAAATAGGCGAAACGTTTAAAGAAATAAAACTTTAAAGCATCCTTTTGCGCCGAAAAAGGGAAGTTAAAATTATGTAACACATGGCAATATTTTTATTTTCTTCTACCTTTACAAGAAGTATTGGCTTCATGAAAATTTTCGAATTCCGGTTTTTGACGGATTTACACTTTTTAGGGGTCAAAGATTCCAAAAACCATGTTTTTACAAAATGTCTGTCTGTCTGTGTGTGTGACACAAATTTTGTGGACCTCTATCTCAAGAACTAATGCACGGAATTTAATAAAAATTTATATTCAGCTAGTCTCTAATACAAATTGATGCTGATTAGTTTTTGGTGTAAATCGCTCAACAGGTGGCGCTGCTATGCTGCATTATTCACGATTTTCGCAATAGCTCTATATCAAGAACTAAAGCACGGATTTTGATCAAACTTCATATTTAGTTAGTTCTTGATATGAATTGATGCTGATTACGTTTTGGTGTAAATCGGCCAACAGGTGGCGCTGGTATGATGAATTTTGCACGATTTACACGATTTCCCTAATAGAGCGATTTCCTCTATCTTAAGAACTAACGCACGGATTTTCATCAAACTTCAGATTTAGTTCGTTCTTGATATGACATTATGTGTTGGCGTAAATCGCCCAGCAGGTGGCGCTTCTGTGCTGCCTTTTTCACGATTGCCTCAATAGCTCTATCTGTAGAAGTAATGGACGAATTTTCATCTAACTTTAGATTTAGTTATATGTTGACACAAGTTGTTGTTAATTAGGTTTTGGTGTTAATCACCCAATAGGTGGCGCTGCTATGCAGGAATTTTCACGATTTTTGCAATAGCTCTATCTCAAAAACTAATGCACGGATTTTTTTCAAACTTCAGATTCAGTCAGACGTAGGCATAAATTGTTGCTGATTAGGATTTGGTATAAATCACCCAATAGGTGGCGCTGCTAGGACGCATTTTGCTGGATTTAGACGATTTCAGCGATAGTCATATCTCAAGAACTAATGCACGGAATTTCATATCTTTAGAATCCTCATGAGATGCATAGATTGCCATTTAATTTTGGCAGTATGATAGCGAATTTTGAAGTATTAACATGTATGAGACAGAAGAAAGTTTTGGGATTGGTACATCCGACTAGTTTTATTCGAATTTAGACACAGATTGATGCGTTTCATATTTTTCTTATAAGTGGAAGATAATGTACTAGAGTACCAAACAACCGCCGCTAGGTGCCTCCCTTAAGTATTTTAGGCCCTGGGGTTTGATAAATTATCGATGGACCTGTTTCCCTCAATAGACCGCAATGAAACGGAATTCTTGTATGTTACTGTTAAAGGAACTATAAACGTTATATCCTTCGTATTCAATACCGAATATCCTATAGTAAAAACTCAATAATATGAAATTTTCATGACAATAGGAGTATATTTACGAGAGTTAAAACACGACCTCTAGACGGCAGACAGACAAATCGAATTCATAAAAGTGTTAAAAACAAGCCATAGAATTTGAATGTCACATAAATGTTACATTCATTCTATAACAAGTTTCCAAAACCACACGTTGGTATAAAAATAGAGGACAAAAGGCACTTTCCAAATCTCAGATTACACTACACTCATGTTTTGAAACAAACTTTGACTCATAAAAACGTATCTCTATTCTAAAAAAAATTAACGCTGTCACCGCCGCTGGTTTTGAATTTTTTGTGACCGGAGGTCTTTCTTCGTTAATATTAAGAAAAATATTGCATACAAAAATATGAAAATCGGGGGTATTATGCAGAAATGTTTGATAAACACGCTCAGATAGTTTTCAAATCGAAGAATTATTTTAAGAGATATTTAACGTTAAAGTTGGTCAAAATTTCCCATTAAAAAAAGTTTTATAGGAGCAAAAACTACATATAGGAATTTAATCATTTTTAGATCATTTTATACATTAGAAGTTCCCGGTGTGCAGACTGCATTTATTTTTTTAATTTGACACATTTTTTGAGGTTTTATTTCTATTTTAAATTCAAATTTTCAGCATTTCGAGAGATTTTTTTTTACAACTTTTAGAAAAGGGTATTATTTTAAATTGTTGCCAAATTCAAAAACAGCGCAAAGACATATTTCCTTCAAATTAAAAATTTATTTACATGTGACTATTATAAACAGAAAAAAAAACTTTCAAATGAGAATTAAATGATTACGTATTAAAAGCAGGAAAATATTGATAATTACCTCATAAAATCTATATTTACACGGAATGTTAAAAGAGAAAGAAAATTGTAAAGTAATAAATTCATTACTATGGGTTAAAAGACATAAATGGAAGAAATTACGTCATATTTAAAATTGCCAAACCATAATATTGTCAAACAGTTCAAATTTAAAAATATACTTACACGAGACATTTATTTTATATTTTGAGATAATCTTTTAAAAATCTATACCAGTGTTTTCCAACCTTTTATTGGCCACGCCCCACCAAAGCATCTGTAAAGTTACTATGCCCCCCCCCCCCCCCACCCATAATATGTAAATTATGACCCCTATTATTGAAAAAAAAAATATTTAAACTATTAACACAGAGGAAACATAATAAAGCCATAGAACTATTCTTTTCACATTTTTTAACTTATCAAAAAGATGAATCTTCTGTCATAAATGTGTTTTTAACGTAAATTTATAAATGCAATGAGGTTATACATCTTCGTCTTTGTGCAAAAGGAGTTTTGTTGTACTTTTCCAACTTCTCAATGTTGAAGAAAAGTGTTATACGGTCTGCATTTTTATCTTCTCAAAATATTTTGAAAAGAGACATTTAACGTTAAAATTGATAACATTCATACATTTTATAATTAATTTTTGTAACTTATTAAAGGTTGGTGGAAAAGCCTTCGGCACTAACTTTTCTTTCTATGAATAACACAATACGCAAGAAGCAATTCAAAATTCTCATTTTTGTGTGGAACACCTGCACTAAAGACGTGGATATTTACTATCAACCCATTTTCTTTTCTAATGCTATTTAAGTTTTATAAAGTTGGTAGTACCGCGTTCAGATATTTAGAATGTTTTTTATGTTAAATATGTTCAAGACAGTCAAATTTATTTATACTTTTAAGTAGTTTATATGTAAAAGATTATTCCTGTGACATAGCAGAGCGATCAGAAGGAGGAAGCTCATTCAATAAATAATCAAAAGTGTTACGAAATATTGTAAAATGGGTATCAGAAAAATTATAAAATATTTTAATACTAGAAATAATAATAATAAAAAAAAACAATGTCAAAATACATCAAAAGATTTTTTTAATTATTCTGGTTCGAAATTTATTTTACAGTTTTAATTCGAAACATTTTAAAAATTCAACGACGGAACTGAATATTTAAATTTTGATTGTATTCCATTTATTTAAAGACAAAAGAAGCATCGTGAATGAGTGGGTAACAAATTTGAAATCCCCCCCCCCCCCTAGAATGTCAAATTGCCCCCCAGTGAGGCCTACGCCCCACGTTGGGAACCACTGATCTATACAAATATTACGCTATCGTACGTGGCACAGAAATCGCGAATATTTGTTAATTGTTTAATGGCAACGCGAGAATGAAATGCATCTCATTGGTTATTGAGCATCATTTAATGCATCACCATACTTATAAGGGGGGGGGGGTTACCATAGGGGGGGGGTCTTGTTCTGTCGCTAAATGTCACCAAGTTTGTCGTCAACTTGGCGATATGTCGCCAAATTTGGCGATCAAAATTAGTCGTCAAAAGTGACGCCAACTTGGCGATATCTTTGATATATCGCCAAATTCCCATAGACTTCCTTCCATTGTAAACCAGTAGGATTTACTTGCTTACAGAAAATCAACATATTGAGATATTTTGAACCAATGAACCAATGCAGATGTTATTGAAGAGCCTACAAGAGTCACACAGCTCTTGTGTTGAGAATTAATTCTAAGACAGCGCAAATAATATTTCCTTTCTAACAACAAAAGTATTTTCCCGTGAATATTAAAAAGAGAAAGAAAACTTTGGTGAAAATTACGTCAGATTTAAAACGACACATTTAAAATGTCTTATTTAAAAAAAACTTTCTTATAGCGTTGTTAAAAAATACCGGGAGACAAAGACTGTTTACTTAAATCATTTTATATCAGCTTATTTTGACATGTTTCACTAATCTGATTTAATCAAAGATGAAAACAACCCGTTAAAAAAAAACAGTGGCTATTTCCGTGTTAATTATAATTCATTTTTCCGAAAATGTTTTAAGCCGATCAAATTAGCGTGCTTTTAGAGTTAACGGCGGTTGCTGAGCGTAGCTCGTATGGGGCAGAGCCCTCTAGTTTAATAAATTATTACATACTAGCAGACCCGCCCAGCATTGCCCAGGGTTTGTAAATAATAACCTTAAACAAAACTTAAGTTTGTATGATTTTATATCTTTGGAAATTCTTTTAAATGAACCTAATTTCGGAGACCCCATTGCCTTCCGCAGCGTCTAGTGTGTTCCCATCAAACTTCTTTCCGTACGAACCTGTAATCTAGATCCCCACTACCTATGGCAGCATTTACCGGAAGTGCTCGCACGTACCGGAGACAATCGAAACCAAGTTGAGTGAGTCAAGCCTCGTAGGAATCAAGCCCACAGAATTAAAAAAAAAAAAAGAATGCACCATTAATGCTAGAAAATGTTGGTAACTAAAGCCTATGATAAAATTTCATAATACAGAAAGCATCTTAATTGTAATCTAAGTTGAAGGAAGCAAATCTCGTTGAAATTGGGCCTTTAAACCCGAGGAAATAACGCGCCATCAAGCGGTGGAAGATGCCTCCTCACCTTGTAAATTTCATTAACCTCTTAACCTACAATGACGGGCATAGCCCGCGTACGATGATCGAGCCAAATGTAAATTCTTCTTACCACTAAAATTTCACAGTAAATATAGTTAAATTTAATCGTCGAAATTCCATGATTAAACAAGGCGAAAATCTCTATTAAATTTTAGTGGTAGCTATGGATTTGCCAAACCGTGGAGCTGTTGAGAGTAAATCGTAGGTTAAGGGGTTAATTACTGTTAGTATTAACACGATATTTAATAAACGGATGAAATTCCTTCTCTAAAGTTAGCTTTAAAGTAACGCGATTTTTTATTTACGGCTGTAGTGAGTAGACGTAAGTTAATGCTGAAAAAGGAGATTAATGTTCGAAAAAGGTGGTAGCTGAGATATGAAGAAAGACCGGGCCCTGGGGGCCAGGGTCTAAACTGGAATGTAGTTAGGTATAAGAAAATGTTTTAGGGTTTTAAAGTAACTGGAATACGCTAAAACTATGTTAAAGAAAATTTGCAATAGAATAGGATATTTTTTAAAGAAGCTGCAACAAAGGCCCCAAGAAGACGATTAATATTCAAAATTGGTGGTAGCTGAAGTCGGCAATTTTTTTTTTTGTCGTTCATGTAATAGCTGGAGAGCCTAAGAAGTTGTTAGGAAAAAAATAGTTCGTGAATCGGACCATTTTTAACCCCTTCGTGACGGGAGCCTTTTACGAAATTTTTATTCTTTTGTCACCGTTTTTTAAAAACAGAAATTTGTGTCTTCTTGAATCGAGCACTGATTAAATAAGGCAATTTTTACAGTAAAATTTTACTGGTGAGGAAAAACAATGATTCTGAGCGCTTCATGCGGCACGTATACGTGTCGCTCGTCCCCAACGGGTTAAGGGAGCTATAACTGGGGGCACAAAAGGGCCCAACTAATATTTGAGAGCAGGGCCGTAACATGAAAACATGTTTAAATGTTTTAGTACTTAGCGCTTTAGATCTTCAATTAGTCTAAATTAATCATAGGGTATGAAATAATCATTAGAATAATATTTTAAAGAAATGCACAAAAATGGGGTAAATGCTTAAAAAGGAGCCCTCGAGCCCTAATAAAAATATGAGGGTGTTGGTCTAGGGGGAAGAGTACAAGACTCAATTTTTAAAATTATGCAATGAGAAGGTGAGAAAATTATGGTGCAAAAAATGGATAGCACACAAAAAGTTCAAGGAGCCCCGGATCGGATCCTACAGAAACCTAAGGTGCCCCAGGATTTTAACTGGAATATAGAAACTGGAGAATAACTAAATGGAAAAATGGTTCGAAAAATGAAGATCGGATTAAGAGGGGAAATTTATTAATAATTTATGGTGCAAAAGCTTCAAGGGGCCTTGTACCCGGGTCCAAGGGAGAAGGGACTTAAGTGGCATGTAGTTTGGTATAAATATGCTTTTTAGTAGTTTTTAATGTAATCTGAGGACGCTAGAACTATGGTAAAGAAAATTGCAAGGAATTCGGATCATTTTTAAAGATGATACACCAAGGGCCCCAAGAAGACGATTTATATTCAAAAGTGGTGGTAGTTGAAGTCTGAAATATTTTTTTTGTCGTTCATGTAATAGCTGGAGAACCTAAGATGTTGTTAGAAAAAAAAAGCTAGTGAATCGGGCTATTTTTAAGGGAGTTACAATAGGGGCCCAAAAGGGGCCAACTGAGAGTTGAGAACAGGGCCCTAACAAGAAAACATGTTACAACGTTTCAGTACTTAGCGTTTTAGATCTTCGATTAGTCAAGATTAAGCATAGGGTATGAAATAATCATTATAATATAATTTGAAAGAAATGTTCCAAAAATTGGGGAAATAATTAAAAATGGGCCCTAGGGCCCCAATAAAAATATGTGAGTTGTTGTCTAAGGAGAAGAGTTCAAGACTCAACTTTAAAATTACGCACTGCGAAGGTGAGAAAATTAGAGTGTGAGAAACGCATGGCGCACAAAAAAGTTAAGGGACCCTAGACGGGCTTTTTTAACAGAAATGTAGAAACGGGAAAATAACTAAATGGAGAAAGTATCCCAAAAATGAAGATCGGATAAAAAGGGAGCAATTTATTAACAATTTAGTGCACTAAAACTTCAAGGGGCCCTGTACCGGGGTCTTAACTGAAATGTAGAAATGGGGCAGAAACTGAAAGGAGAATTCACCCCCAAAACGACGAAGATAGGATAGAAAAAAGGCATCATGTTATTAAAAATTTAGCGCATAAAAACTTAAAGGGGCCCAAGGGTCATGGCCCTTAAAAAATTAAAAATCTGAGCCTCAGGTACATCAGGACCTGTCTTGGGCTATTCACATCTAAATTTTCAGACTTCTACGTGCAGTAGTTTTCGCTAGCCATCGCACACACATAGAGCGATTTGTTCTTTTATTAGTACATATCTTATTCGTGTAATTTTATTTACTGGCGGAAAAAAGTATCTTGAAATAATTTGTCTAAAGGCATTTCCCCGCTTTCTTGTCATATCTAACATAATTCTTATGCAATTATTAAAAGAATATACATGCCTGTAGAGATCTGCACGGTCCGTACCCGGCCCGGCGAAATGAAAAAAAAAAAAAAAACTAACGAGCCGGCAGATTAAAGGCAATTTTTTAACGGGCCATGCGGCCGGCATGAAGGGAAAATTACGGGCCCGGCTTGTTTGGTTTTTCTTCTGCCCCGGTCCGGACCGATAAAACGATTAAATGGGCCGACCGGCCAGATACAGAAATTTAAAAGTGTCAAACTAAGCCGATAAAATACGAACAATTTTTAATGGACGTGACCGGGGCAAGGATAAGTATAAATGTGCTGCACGATCCTAAGCTAGATTGACAACATCAATACAGAAAACATGTCCAGCGTAGAGATCGGCATCCGACAGGTGCATCGCGTTTGAAACAGGGCATCAATTTTTCAGTAAGCTCGGGTCGGGCCGGAATCAGGCTTTCATTTTTTCTACATACTATGTCTACATGGCGGGCTGGTAGTAGACTTACGAGGCTACTTCAACCATGCGAAAACATCCGTTCGTTAATGTTAATTCAATGGGAGAAATTTAAGATATCTCGTTTGGATTTCGACATTTTTAAATGATTTTTCTTGTATTGTATAGCTGAGTTCGATCTCTAAAAAGGCTGTTTTGTACTTTTTCGATTTTGCTTGCAGTTAGTCATTTTTAATTAGGACAATTTCGCTTTCGGAACCGGTTTCGAAAGTGAAAGTATTCTCGTGAAAAAAAAATCAACAAACAAAATCAAAAAGTTAAAAACGACTTTTGTAGAGATAAAACACATGAAATGCAAAAATCAATTCAAAATACTGAAATGCAAAAGAGATACTTTCTTCCATTGGATTAACATTAGCGAGCGGGTCTTTTCGCGTGACTGAAGTAGTCTCCTCGGGCAAGCAATATGTTTTGTAAAAATAATAGTAGTAATAATGAACTTATGGTAATGGAAAATTTGAAAATATACCTTAATAAATTAGACAGAAACAAATTCAAAAATCTCTTTTTTATTATACAGCTTCAAAAGCTATGATGTTTTCAACAATTTTTTTCTTTCATTCTGATCATATTAATGTTTCTAATGAATCTTCATTTGAATCTAATGAGTCTAAGTAACTATTAATGTTGTACTATTCTGTATGCTCTGGCTTGCAAACATATAGTGATCTAAAATATACTGTTAAATTTTTCCATAAATATTTATGCAGTATTCTGGAAAAGAATCTTTAACGTATGTTAAGAAAAATCAGAATTGTTTTTGGAAATTGAGTCGGGTCTGATTCTTTGATTTTTGAACGGGCCCGGGCTTTTAGTTTTTAACCGGAACGGGCCTGAAAATTCTGGCCCGTGCAGACACCTACATGCCTGTCACGTATAAATTGTTAGCTAGGGAAACAATGCACGTCATTCTCAGTTAATATTTATAACGGAATACTCCGAAATATTCAGATCTTTTGAATCATAAGGAAAATAAAAGATCGCAATTACTCTTTCTAATATAGAAGAATTAGTTCAACAGTGTGTATATTTATATATATGACCAGAATAAATTATAATAAAAAAGAAAAGTGCCCAGCTAAACTGATGGCATTGAGCTCACAGGCTATTCACACTAATTGTATATCATACTCTTATTTTAAAGAATAATGCCCCTCAAAAAAATAAGTGAAGGGGAATTAGCCCCCGTTTCCCCCTTTATACTTAACCAGTGAACCTCCAAATCTAATCAGGGAAGCTCCTTATCATAATAAACCGGTATACCAAATTTGGAGCAAATCGAATAACCCTGCAAAAAAACCTTTTATCTAAATTAAGGGGGTGGACTAGCCCCCCCCCCCCTTTATCCTTAACCAATGAATCCCCAAAACGAATCAGGGAAGCTCCTTAACATAATAAACCGGTATACCAAATTTGGAGCAAAGTGAATAATTCTGCATGAAAAACACGTTTATATAAATTAAGGGGGGTGGACTAGCCCCCTTTCCCCTTTATCCTTAACCAATGAACCCCCAAAACTAATCAGGGAAGTTCCTTAACATAATAAACCGGTATACCAACTTCGGAGCAAATCGAATCATTCTGCATGAAAAACCCATTTATCTAATTTAAGAGGGGCGGGCTAACCTCCCTTTTCCCCCTTTATCCTTAACCAATGAACCCCCAAAACTAATCAGGGAAGTTCCTTAACATAATAAACCGGTATACCAAATTCGGAGCAAATCGAATCATTCTGCATGAAAAACCCATTTATCTGAATTAAGGGGGTGGACTAACCCCCCTTTTTTCCCCCTTTATCCTTAACCAATGAACCCCCAAAACTAATCAGGGAAGTTCCTTAACATAATAAACTGGTATACCAAATACGGAGCAAATCGAATGATTCTGCATGAAAAACCCATTTACCTGAATTAAGGGGGGTGGACTAATCCCGTTTTCCCCCCCTTTATCCTTAACCAATGAACTCCCAAAACTAATCAGGGAAGTTCCTTAACATAATAAACCGGTATACCAAATTCGGGGCAAATAAAATGATTCTGCATGAAAAACCCATTTATCTGAATTAAGGGGTTGGACTAACCCCGTTTTTCCCCCCTTTATCCTTAACCAATGAACTCCCAAAACTAATCAGGGAAGCGTCTTATCACAATGAACCTAGAAAATTTTTTTGAAGCAAATCGGATGTTTCTATCAAGAGTTATCGCGTTACGTACATACATACATACATACATACATACATACATACATACGTACGTACAACATACATACAGAACGGGCGGGCACATTAGCTCTCAGGCTTTGATAGCCTGTGAGCTAAAAACTAACTACAAAATAAAACACAGAATTTGAATGTCACCTAAACGTTGCATTCATTATATAAGAGATTCAAAGTCACAAGTTGCAATTAAAAAAAAATTAGAACAAATAGAATTTTCGAAATCTGATTACATTAAGACTCACACGTGTTTTCAAACGAATTTTACCCGGAAAGACGTAATGTGAGAAATTATTACATATCTATATGCGTGTAATTTTATACCCTTGAGAAAAAAAAAAACCATGAAATAATTTGCTTCAGGGAGTTTCCCGCTATTTTTTTCATACAACTCCTATGCAACAATTAAAAGAATGTACGTGCCTGTCAATCTATAGATTGTTAGCTACGAAAAACTACGTAAGTTTATCCCTAAAGAATTCACGCTTGTCATCTTCAGAAATACATTTTTTTACCTCCATATGAGTTTCCGATATTTACGAAGGTTTATTTCTTTGGAAGACTAAACTTTGCCTTAGTGGAAAACAAAGTACGATAAAAAAAATCCAACACAAATAAAAATTGTTTTAAAATTATCTGTCATAAGTTCAATGTTCATGTAAAAATTAGGGATGGGACGAATAGTGGTTTGGCCAAATAGCCGAATACCGAATATTCGGCCAAATTTTAGGCCGAATACCAGCCTTTTTTTCTAATAAAGAAAATAACTTTTGAATATATATATATGTATATATAATTTAAAATGAAAGGTGAAACCCCCAGTAACTGACACCTTAAAGATTCTTTTTTGTTTAAATCACTATTACAAAAATTTAAATTCATTTTATACTTATTTTTCTTTTTGTAGAGGTACATATAAAAATCGTTGTTCACAAAATTATCAGAAATTATACAATGTATTATTAAAAATTAATTTTTTTCATAAATAGGGTGAATAACTCCAGTAACTGACACCCATTTTGATAAACCAATACCTGATAAGAAGTGAACCAGTGTTTGACAGTTTACTTACAAAGATAATAAAAAAAAAGCTATTTTTTTTATTTCAAGGAATTATGCTTTAAATAATAAATACTTTAATCTTTATTATAAAAACAAATTACTTAAACTTTATTTATATATGATATCAAACTACAGATGTATGTGTCTCATTTTTCATGTTTTAAATTATTATAGCAAATAACTAATAACTGACATTTATGAAGTTAACATTTATGAATATGTAACTGACAAATGCTGTCAGGCAATGGTAGAACTTAAATTTTGATGGTGTTGATTACAAGATAAATTTAATTTATGTTTCTTTTTAAACAAATTAAATAATAATTATTGGTAATATAAAAGAAAGTTGAAATCTATTAACTCTAATAAAATTCCTGGAACCAATAACTGGCACCCCCCACTAAGCTAAATTAAATAACTAAACTATAAATTAGAAATGATGGTCCTAATGTATTAACTGATTTTGACAAGTGTAATTTTAAGAAAAAGTTTAGGATGGTTGCATTACAAAAAAAAAAAAAAAAAAAAAAAAGGAAGAACTACCTTAATTTTAGAAATAAGATGAATGCCACAAAATACTACTTTGTGTTCTCAAAAGTTTCTTCCTCATTAAATGTTTTTAGCATACTAGTGGTACATAAATTTACTACAAAATAAAAATAAGTGTAATTTACCACTAGAGGAATTTACTTTTCCAAATTTTACAAGAAAATGCTTATCTGAGTTATACAATTAAGAATGAAAATGGCTTCATGAACGTGTCAGAAAGTAGCCTGTGTAGATTAGAGAAAAAAAATTGCAAAAAGTGAACAAAACAATTTTATCCTGAATTTATTTGGCAAGATATCTTGCAATATCTGGCGAGATTTTAGCAATATTCTGTGAGATATCTCGAAATATTCGGCTGCAGGTATTCGGCCAACCGAATATTCGGAAAAACGGCCGACTACCGAATAGTGGCCGAATATTCGTCCCATACCTATTAAAAATCATGCCTAATTTCAAACTGCAATTCACGTGTTTTCAAAAAAAAAAAAAAAAATCCGTTACAATACATTAATTTGGCGTGGCCCCGCAACGGGTCATAGAAAGTCTACACCCCCCCCCCCTTCCCAGCCCCCTTTCTAAAGCTTTGTAGAAAGCGCTAACAAGTGGATTTCTTTTAAAATATTCGCTTATATAATTGTAAAATATTCTACTAAAATAAATTATAATAAAAATAAAAACTTTAAGATATGGCAATAGGGAAGAAAATAAAAGCATTGTTTAAACTATTTTTTCAGATTTCAAAATTGATTTCTCAACGTACCATAGTTTTAAAAAAATATATGCATTACACACTTTTTTTTTCTACTTTAGTATTTAAAATATTTCGTGTTTGACGCATAATTAAATCAATTGTTTTTGTAACTCGTATACAATTGTTAAGAATAATTTGGCGATTTATCATTTGCTGCCAGCTAGCGTAACAGTGTCTTTTGTACAAAGAAAATTTTTGACTAAAAGTTCAATATTTATTAGTGCTAACACATTTTCATGTTAATTAATAGCCTAAATATTATAAATTTAAAATCTTCCGATAGTAAATTTCAACTTCAGTTATTTTTTTTTAAAACTCTTTACGTGTCTGTACAACTTAGTGGCTGTAAATGACTTAAAATATATACATTAACACAATTCTTATTTCATATATAATGATAAAATGAATCATGAAAAATATTTAACAATACATTTAGATTTTATGTTGCAATAATGTAAAGACTGACAGTGTTTGGAAGTTTCACACAGGAATGTTCCAAAAAGTACGCTGGATTTTTTCAGTTAAAAAAAAAATACATTTAAAAGTTTTACATTGTACTTCCTCTTAAAAAAAAATCTGGCTCGAAAAATTTCATTTAAAAGGAAACAAATGCAATAGTTTTCCTACCTTAACCTCACCACAAAAAAAATATAAATAAAATTGAATGTCACCTTAAAGTTACACTCTTATATAATGGAGTTTCAAAACCACACACACTCACAAAAAGAAAATAAAAATAAATAAATAAATAATAATAAAAAAGGAGAGATATTTTCTAAATCTAATTACAGTAAGACTCATTCCTGTTTCCAAACAAACTATCTAACAGAAAGACATATTGGAGATGTTATTTCAGAGTATCTATATATGTAATTTAACAGCATTGCGAAAAAAGATATCTCCAATCCAAACAAGCTGGCACAAGGAGTTTGTGCTTTCTTTTTATATATGGCATAAGTTATAAGCAATAATTAACAGAATGCACACGCTTGTCACTCTTTAAATTGTTAGCCATGAAGACAATATAAGTTTATCCTTTAAAAATTCGTGGTTGTGATTTATACTCTCAACAAGTGTTTTTGATATTTGAAGACGCTTATAACCTAGAAACAAGGCCTGACCTTAGTGCATGTTAATAACAAAAATGTTATTTGCCACCCCCCCCCCCCTCATATTCTAGAGTCCAAGGCCCAGGCAAAAGTCAGCCCTTGCCAAAGAAAACAATTTTCCTTCGTTACATACATAACTAATCGGATGTGCAAATCCCAAAGCTTTCTTCTACAGGTTAATAATTCAAAATTCGCAATCACAGTGCCAAAATTAAATGACAATCTACGCCCATCATGAGCATTGTAAAGGTATATAGGTTCGTTGAATTAGATGCATTTAACAAGGAGTATAAGTATCGCATTGTTTCAAATAAATTATTGAATTTCAGAACCCACCCTCCTAGATGTCCTCAACGAAAATTTCCACACCAAAGAGTATAAAATCAACACCTGTTGTTCAATATACACCCAAGTCTAATAAGGATCTACAGTAAAACCTCTCTAAAGCGACCACGTTCCGTTCCAATAAAAATTGGTCGCTCCGAGAGGTGGTCTTTCAATAGAGATCATGTTTAAATCTAGATTTTAATTGTTGAAAGAAGGTAACAATTAATGTCACTACAAATTTATTTTTCACATTAGGAAAAAATATAAAAATTTAAATATCTAAACAAAAGTTAATTGCATAAGTTAATTACTGCAGAGTTTAAAAAATGAATACATTGACGTTTGCTTTGATTTTACTGTTTTATCTTTTATAACTTTTATTTCCAAGTCCTTTCGAAGTTCAGTAAATAAATGCAATTATTTGGACGGGAACAAATAATGACGATTTCGTTAATTTATCTATTTCTTTGAGAGTTTTCTGGCAGAATAGGCAGGAGATTGACCGTCATTCTTAATTTGTTATCAGAGTTAAATTCATTGCCTAAAACGATACAAAGGGGCTTAAACACTTAAAAGTTACCAGAATAAAACAAAAAAATCTAAACTTAGTCTAGAAGTTTGATGAATAATGCGCTCTCCGGCATTATTTTTCTAATAAAACCTTCTTCAAGCGACCAGGAAAAAACGGTATATTTTTCCTTTTCTTCAAAGAAATTGGTAGCTCATGGAGGGAGTTCAACTGGGATGGTCTCTGAATGGAGGTAAAATTAGTATTGAGCCTATGGAAATAAATTTCGTTCCATGAAAAAATGATAGTTCAGGGAGGTGGTCGCTTAATGGAAGTGGTCGCACATGGAGGTGGTCGCACATGGAGGCTTTACTGTATTTATGAGAAAAAGTAACAGAATATTAAGTTTGATTAAATTGCGTGCATTAGTTTGAGTTATAGCTTTTGCTAAAATCGGGAAAAATTCATCACAGCAGCGCCATCTGTTGTACAATTTACACCAAAATCTAACCAGTAACAGCTTACGTCAATGTCTAACTGAAACGGAAGTTTGATGAAAATCCGTGCATTAGTTCTTGACACAGAGCTATTGCTGAAATCGTACAAAATGCAGCACAGCAGCGACGCCTGTTGGGCGATATACACCAAAACCTAATCAACGGCAGTTTCTATCAAGGTTTAACTGAATCTAAAATTTTATTCAATACTGGACATTAGTTCTTGAGAGAGTTATTGCTGAAATCGTGAAAAATGCAGCATAGCAGCGTCACCTGTTGGGCGATATACATCAAAACCTAATCAGCAACAACTTAAGTCAACTTGTTACTGAATCTGAAGTTTAACGAAAATCTGTGCGTTACTTCTTATAGAGCTATTGCGAAAATCGAGAAAAATGCAGGATAGCAGTGCCACCTGTAGGACGATATACAGCAAAAACTAATCAACATCAATTTTTATCAAGGTCTAATTTAATCTGAAGTTTTGTGAAATTCTGTGCATTAGTTCTTGAGATAGAACGCCACAATTTTTTTTTTCACATACAGACTGACAGACATTACAGGCTTGTGCCAGAGAAAAATGGTCGCCCGATTAAAAGTTCACGGGATGCATTTCCAGATACTACCCGCTGCACAAAAGTATGCATATACATTACAAACAAAAAAATTCAATATGCAAGTGAAATATCAATAAAATATAATGCAAAAAATCCGAAGGTGATATCTCTTTTCTCTGTAAGCCAAAAAAATAGTCGGAGGTGCCAATCTCAAAACTTTCTAATGCATGTTAACGCTTCAAAATTCGCTAGGATAGTGCCAAGATTAAATGGCAATCAATGCCCATCATGAGGATTCAAAAGTTATAAAATTCCGTTCTTGAGATATGACTATCGCTAAAATCCTGTAAATCATGCAAAAAGCGGCATAGCAGCGGCACCTGTTGGGTGATTTATGCCAAAACCTAATGCAGCAACAACTTATATCAACTCCTAACTGAATCTGGAATTTGATGAAAATCCGTGCATTAGTTTTTTAGATAGAGCTATTGCAAAAATCGTGAAAAATCCAGCATAGCAGCGCAACCTGTTGGGCGATTTACACCAAAACATAATCAACACCAGTATTTATCAAGGTATACTTGAATCTGAAGTTTGATGAAAATTCGTGCATTAGTTCTTGAGATAGAGCTATTGCGGAAATCGTGAAAAATGCATCATAGAATGCCACCTGTTGGAAGATTTACACCAAAAACTAATCAGAACCAATTTATATCAGGGACTACCTGAATATAAATTTTTATTAGATTCTGTGCTTTAGTTCTTGAGTAGAGCGCCCACAAAATTTGTGTCACATACAGACAGTCACAGATACAACAGAAGAAATTTTGTAAAAACATTTTTTTCGGAATCTCTGACCCCTAAAACGTGTAAATCCGTGTACCCAAAACGTAATCAGCACCAATTCGTATCAAGAACTAACTGAATCTGAAATTTTATGAAACTCCGTGCATTAGTTCTTGAGATACACCTTTTGCGGAAATCGTCAAAAATGCTGCATAACAGCGCCACTTGCAGGGCGAAAAACACCAGAAATTAATCAGCACCAGTTTATTTCAAGCTCTAACTGAATTTAAAGTTTTGTGAAATTCCGTCCATTAGTTCTTGAGATAGAGCGCCCACAATGTTTTTGTCACATACAGACAGATATATTCACAGACAGACATTTCCTAAAAACCATCAAATCGTGTTCAATAGCTTCTAAAACGTACAAACCCATCGAGAAATGGAAGTCGAAATTTTTTACGCATCGAATACGTTCTTCTTGTAAAGATAGAAGAAAGTAAAAAACAACAACAAAAAAAAAAAACCCGTAAAAATCACATAAATTTTAGACAAAAGAAGAACCTTTCTTAAAAAATATTACGTTGGGCGCGGCCGGGATTTGAACCCGGGACCTCTCGCACCCTAAGCGAGAATCATACCCCTAGACCACCGCGCCACAGACAAATCGGATGAAACGTGAATATCTCTTCTATTTACATCGCCGCACGATTCTACTTTTGATAACATGACTGGAGGTCAATGTTTCATTGTGCTATTTTTAAATGTAGACGAGTACGTACATTAAGTCGAGTAGTATTCTTCATTGGACGAGATTTTACGATTAATGAGGGAAGGGGGGGGGGGGGGGTGATGCGTTAAAATTCACCAGCAGCAGTTGAACAGTGCCCCCCCCCCCCCCCAAAAAAAAAAAAAATAAATAAATAAATAAATAAATACTAAATAGATAAAAATAAAATTCGAACAATGGTCATTACTTCAATTCTAAAAGTAGGAGAGAAAAACGAAAATAGTTATTCGATTGGAAATTGTCTTGTTTCAATTTGCGTTAACTTCTATATGTATAAAGCTTAGGGGGCAGTCTTCATGCAGAAACTGTTTGTGTTCAAAATTTCAAAGTTTCGTATAATCAATTTTGACAAGATATGAATTTTTCGGTTAATTTTAATTTTCTTTTACCCAGAGCCGGATTTTCTGGACCCGGAGATACTGAAAATTTTGTACCCCCCCCCTCCACACACATCTTTTTTATCCCAAAATACAAATCTTAAAAACTGAATATGCATAATTGTTAATCAAAAACTTATATTTTTGTAATCTTCAATAGTGCTCTTAATTAGTTTTTGTTTAAACACATACAATTCAAAGATACCTTATAATAAACATTAAAAGAAAATTGAAATATTCCAGGCGTATAAAACTCACTACATTTAAAATACTTATTTATCAGGATTCGTAAATATCATGATATTTTCGAAAATATCAAAAATATCCGATATTTTGATATATATCTGATATTTTCAAAGCAGCCAACTTACCGCTGATAATAAATGTTTTCAAGCATAATATAGATTAGAAACTAAAATATATTGCACTTAACATGAAAACTTAATCAAAAAATAATATAAAAATGCATTTTTCTTTTTCTTTTTTTTTCACTTAGAACAAAATTGAAAACAGTAACAATTTGATTTCTACACTTATAAAAAAACTAACTATAGGATTCAGTATCAAGACCAAGTATAAAAAAATCAGATATTTTCAAAACAAAATTTTAAATACAAAAAAGTTTTTTTAATTGAAAAATTTTAACATAAATGTAAGTATAAAATGTTTTATTTCATATTTCCTAACATGCTGTATAGTTCAAACTCAACTGAACCAAAACTTGAAAAAAGATTATTTTCCAATGAAGCTGTATATAATTGCTTATTTAAATTAGTTTATCTTTCAATGGTTGTTCTGAATTAATTATGTCCCACATAATTATTAGTTCAAGATTAAAAAAAAAAAAAAATGCTTCAAATCTAAAGTTTGAAAAATATATTTGTTTTCTTTTTTGACTAAAAAAGTCACATCCAGAAGAGACAAGTTCTTTATCTACAGATTCACATTCAATAACAGTTGAAAATTTATTTCATTTACACTGAAATATTACAAATTACGACTGAAAATATCAAAAATATCTTGCGCACATTCATATTTTGAAAATAAACATCAAATGCAGAAAATACGAAACATCTTGATATATTGAAAATAAATATCAAGTAATATGAAAATATTAAAGATCTTGATATTTTGAAAATAAATATTGGATATATACCCATTGATATATATCAATGAACCCTGGCTGTATATAAATGATTATCAAAATTACATTTTATCTTTCAATGGCTGTTCTGAATTGACTGTCTAATATAATTATTAGTTCTACATTTAAAAATAAATGTTTGAAACATAAAGCTTGGAAAAGATTTGTTTTCTTCTTTTCCTAAAAAAGTCACTGCCAGAGGCAAAAGTTCATTATCTACAGAATGACACAGTCAATACCAGGTGAAAATTTCATTTACACTTGGTTTGAATGTGAAAAATATCAAAATTACCTTGCACGGTGATATTTTGAAAATAAATATCAATATACAAACTATCAAACATCTTGATATTTTGAAAATAAATGTAAAGAATTTGAAAATATCGAAAATATCAAAAATCTTGATATTTTAAAAATAAATATCGGATATATATCAAGATATATATCATGATATATATCCATTGTTATATATCAACTAACCCTGTTATTTATACAAATAAATTTAATTGCATATTTATGATTTTTTTTAGATTTTCTTTATTTAAAACTAGCAGCCTTCGCTCTCTACGCTGGTCGGTTTCTCTAAAAGTATCTTGAATCAAACGAAATATAATTCAAAGTCGATGTTGGCGACATAATAGATCTAAAACCACTGAAGTACCTGTTTTTAACTAATCTAAAATCATTGAATTACCTGTCATTCCATTTTTTTTTAGGAGGTTTGTTATCTTGAATTTCCCGTTTCTACCTAAAACTGCTGCTGAGATATGGCGAAATGTCATAAAATTTTTGACAACCTCCTTAGGCGGGAATTTCTAAAATCGCTCAAATACATGTTTATTATTATTATTTTTTAAATAGGTTTGTTACATTGAATTTCACGCTCCTACCTATAACGGCTGCTGAGATATTGCCAGATGTTCTAAAATTTTCGACCCTCCCCACCCCCCCCCCCCCTTTAACACTAGAACATTCAGCTGGTGTCAATTCGACACCGATCAAATGACAAAATGTCAATTCGAACGATAATTTTTTTCATAAAATTAAGTAAATAGTAACTAGAGAAAACTCAGTTGAATAAATAAGTGGAACTGTTTTAAATAAAAATTCTGGTGTTAAAATGTTTTTATTAAGATTGGGTAAAATTTTCGGAAGTTCTAGTGTTAACCCACTAATGAAGGGGGCGGGGGATTTCTAAAATCGCTGTCAGTGTTGATTTCAGGGGGTGGCCCGGGAGGAACATTCCCCCCCGGAGCACTGAGATGTCACCCCCGGAAGATTTGAGATAGTGTGTTTTCAATGGTCAAAAAGTGCAATTTCCCCCCCCCCCCCGGAACTTTCTAATGTCCTCCCCCCCGGAGCCACAGAAATGCCTCCCGGAGAAAAGTGTCTGAATTCAACACTGGCTGAAATACATGTCTAATTATTCTTTAGTACAGTTATTTTCTGGACTTTCACGCTGCTACCTAAAACGGCTGCTGAGATATGACCAAATGTTCCAAACGTTTCGACCCCCCCCCCCCTTTAACGCCCTGAGGAGGGGATTTCTAAAATTGCTGAAATACATGTTTAATAATTTTTTTAGTAGATTTATTTTGAGCAATTTCCCGCTCATACCTAAAGCGGCTGCTGAGATATGGCAAAATAACCTAAAACATTCGATTACCTCTTTAACCCGCTTAGGGGGTAGGGGGACAAAATTGATAAAATCGCTGAAATACATTTTTAATTACTTTTTTAGCAGATTTATTTTCTGGAATTTCACTTTTATTTAAAACGGCTGCTGAGATATATGGCCAGATTTTTAAAAAATTTTTCGACCCTTCTTCCATTTCAATCCGGGGGAGGGGGGGGGGAGGGATTTCTAGAATCGCTGAAATACGGGTTTAATAATTTTTAGTAGACTTATTTTCTGGACATCTACGCACCTAAAACGGCTGCTGATTTTTCCCCATTTAAAAAAATTCAGCACTTCAAACTTAAAAAAAAGAAAATTATTTTCCTAGTTCAATCCATATCTTGACAATGAATTAAAAGTTTTAAATACAATGTACGCTAAAATTTTTCTGTTTGAGTGAAATAAGTTAACTTTTGTAATGATAAATTTTATGAAGGCAAATTAAGTTCTCAAATCCAAAGGAGCTACTTTATGACACATTTTTGAATTCATTTTTGTTCGGAAATGCATGAAATTGGCAGGTGTTCTTACTCAGCAACTACAGTGCGTCTCAAAAGTATATGGACAAGCGATTTTTTGAAATAACAGTTCAAAAAATGAAGCCATAATCACGAAAAAAATAATAAGCATATGGAATCATAATGCAAGTTTATGACACCAAAGAAATACAGTATAGGTTTTACAGAATTTTTGTAAAAAAATAAAAATCAAAATAGGCTGTCCTAAAAATATAGACTTTTCGAGTATTTTGCATTTAAATTCAAATTTTGGATACGTTCCTTTGAATTATCTTGAAAATCTTACCAAGCAAGCTTCAAACTAGTGTTTGGAGAGTGTGTGGCTGTAAAGAGAACCAATTCTGCTGTACTTATTGCTTTAATTCCTGAACAGTAGAAAATTGACGACCATGAGCATACACATCTCGTGCAAGTACTCCTCAAAGGTTTGCAATTGGATTTACGTCTGGACTGATGGCTGGCCAGTCTATAACAGTCACTTGACTCTGCGTAAACCAAGCTGTTGTTGAGTAGTAGGTGTGAATGGACGCATTGTCCTCTTGGGATTTTCAGTGTTTCCTTCCTAAAATGTTTCCAAATGGAAGTAGATTGCTTTTTAGGGCATTTTAATAATTCTCAGAGCACTGTCGACCATTAAGAAAAGTAATATCCGTTGTTGCATTGAAGCATATCGCGCCCCACACAATGAAAGAATACCCTCTTTGTTGTCGACTAAAGAACTAGTGAGATTCCGTCGCAGATCATGCCAATAGTATGCCCAACCATCAGGGCCCTCCAAATTGATTTTGTTTTCGTCACTGAAGAAACACTTAACAATTCATCGTCCCAAGGCATGTGTTTTTTAGTTCAAAGAATGCGTGCATTTCTATGGTGCCCTTTCATCATGGGTGTCCGACACATTCTGCGATATTTATGAATTTTATTTTGCTTGCCTGTATGCAACGGTGAACAGTAGATCTCGTAAAAGTCTTAGAAATTGCACGAACAGACTTTATTGGGTTGAAACTGCTCGCAAAACCTCCCTCTCGTCTTAGAGATGCTTCTCTTGGTCGACCTGAACATTGTTTTGCAATCACATTGCCATTTTTTGATAAAATTTCATAAATTCCGGATCTGCTACTCTTCATTTGTTTAGCAATATCAGAAATTTTAACATTTTGAGCCTTTAAACATAAAATTTTAGCTATATCAGCAGCAGCGAATTTGAACGCTGCGTGGCATTTCCCCCACTATTCGACAATTGAAAAACGAGCAGTGATTTTATATTTCGAAGTGGTTACTTCACATGTACAGAATGCAGAAAATGGAAATTTTTTTGATACGGTGGTAATAAAAGAAATTCGCTTCATTGTCCATTTATTTTTGGGACAGCTTATTTTGAATTTTATTTTTTTTACGAAAATTCTGTAAAACCTATACTGCATGTTGTAGTTAACATATATTATGATTCCATATGCTTATTATTTTTTTCGTGGTTATGGCTTCATTTTTTGAGCTGCTATTTAAAAAAATCGCTTGTCCATATACTTTTGAGACGCACCACATGTAGTCGAATGAGTGTTTTCCATTGTTTGGTAAAGGCATAAGATCTTTCAGAAAATACTGTCAAAGTAGGTGTTTTGAACCAAATTTAAGGACGCGGCAACGCAAGAAAGGGGGTAAAACTTGTCATGTGACAAATTTCGCTTATTACTCAATAAGTAATTTATTTATCAAAAAATTGGAAAACTCTATACGATTCCAAATTGCTTCAATAGTCAGTCAGGTTTGTTAATTTTATGCCTTTACGTTTAATTTACAAATGAGTCAGAAAATGCGTCAGGAAGTTTCGCGTTACTGAGCAGGGAATTTGAGAACCACCCTAAATAAATTAATGTAAGCATTTTAACAATTTAACCCATACGCACACTGTAAAAAAAAAAAAAAAGCGGACTAAAAAACGGAAATACTACTGACAATCTGGACGCAGTACTATCTGTTTTTTTACGGGGAATTTTACCCATAAATTACAGAAGATTTTCCGTTTTTCTGATTAAAAACGGAAATTTTTCTGTAATTTATTCGTAAAAATTACCGTAAAAAACGGAAATAGTACTGGCGTCTAGATTGCCAGTAGTATTTCCGTTTTTTAATCCCCCCCTTTTTTCTTTACACAGTGTATTGATTTATAGTAAATTATACAAAAGGAAAAACATATACATGAAAATGGAAATTTTAATAAAATAAGGATATGGTGTGTAAAGCTATTTAAATAATGATATTCATTTAAAAAAAAAAAATAACTTTAATTAATAAGATAACAAATCTTTTTTTCCTCGTTCTGTTTTTTCAGGCCACTTACAAATATACAGTTAAAAAAATGGTTTTCTTAAATCAAATTTACTTACTCTATGCTGTGTACATGAGTTTTTTTTTTTATCCGGCCCTCCTTTTACCAAATGGGAATTCATTCGGTTAATACAGCGTTCGCATTGAGATAGTTGAGTCACTTGATTTGAAGTTTTTTTAAGCGGACGTACGCAAAATCAAGATTTCGATCTGAGCAAGTTTCAGAAACTCAATTAACTTTTAATACTCTCTTAACCTTTAACTGATGTTACCGGTCTCACAGACCGGTGCTTATTTTCAATTTTCATAGTTTAACTTGCAAATTTCAGTTTATCTACAAACACTACTGAAATTTTGTTTCGATTGTAACTTTAGTTCTAACACCAGAGACTTTTGAATAGGTGAATTTTAATTATAACACTCCTGTGCAAAAAGTTTAGTACAAAAACAAAATCCTACGAGTTAATCGCGGCTTTCATTCATATCTCGATGGAGCGGTCTCACAGACCGCTTCACACTAGTTATGTGACAATTTCTGTGATATCAGTTAAAGGTTAACTATATGAGTTGAGTGGAAATCTGCCTGCTGAACTCTTTTCTTATTTGAAACTGTTTTTAAAATTAGAGTTGAGTTCTACAAATAATTATTCAGCTTTTTCGAATGATCCTTTGAATCGTTTATTTAACTAACATGCCGCAAAAAATAAAAACAGTAATAAACTATGTATAGTTAGAAGGTGTAGTTACAAATTTAACATAAGTCTCTTAAAACTTTTGGTAATGTGAACAGATGAAGCCAAATTCCGAGTTTCCCGTTTCAAAAAAGTTTAACTCAACTATCTCAATGCGAACGTAGTTTGACTCCTGTCCCGTCAGGCGAAGACAGTCGCGAGCTAATGCTAAACCTACGGGGGAGATTTTTTTGCCAATAATATCTCGCTTGCATTTCGACATTTAAAAAAGAATATATTTTTTCTGCACTGGACTGCTGAAGTTGATCCCTACACACGCCCTTTTTTTGAATTTTTCGATTTTGGTTGCAGTTTCTTCTTATGATACTTTCACTTTCGGAACAGGTTTCCGGTTCCGAATGTTAAAGTAACTTAATAAAAAATATCCCAGTTTATATTATATTATTTTATCAGTTTTATTTTATTATTCTCAGTTCTATCAGTTTTAGGAATTATGAAGGTTTGGAACTCTCAACGTCAAATTCATTTTAAATCGTTGCAAAATAGCCTGTAGTTTTTTTTTTTTATAAACATTTTGAGTTTGTTTACTACTCTGTAATTTTGGATTAGCAAATTAGAAGCTTCTAGAAATTGATTTCAGTTAAAAAATTCATAAGTTACAATTTACAATTTTTTTTTTTTAATTTTGAAATTACGTATTTTTTTAAATTATTTTTTGAAAAAAAAAATTGTTTAAAAAACAAATTTCCAGAAGCTTTAAATATGCGAATCCAAAATTATAGCTCATACATAATAATATAACCAGGATTCGTAATTATCATGATATTTTCAAACTTCAATAATATCCGATATTTTGATATGTATCCGCACGGAAAAAAAGATTTAGTTAACAAAGCCCCAGATAAAATGTTTGGTTGGACTGACCAAATATTGGTTCGACTAATCAAATGATTTTGTTCGTTCAATAACATTTTATTGAACTAAGAAAATTATTTTGTCAGTTCAACAAAAAATATTTGGATGGAACAAAATTTGGTTGGCACAACTATTTTTTTGTTGTTTTAACAAAATCGTTCTTTCCGTGCGATATTTTAATTATATATACCCGATATTTTCAAATTAGACAACTTACTGCTGATAATAAATATTTTAAAGCATACTATAAATTAGAAACTAAACATATTGCACTTAAAATGAAAACTTAATATTCTACAAATGCATTTTTCTTTCCTTTTCTTTCTTTCTGTTTTTTTCCCTTTCTTAGAACAAAATTGAAAATCAACTAATCGAAAACAAAAACAATTGCTTTATACAAAAAACTATAGCATTCAAAATCAGAAACAATTTTCTTTATACAAAAAACTATAGAATTCAGTATCAAGGAAATTTTATGTTTTGTAAAACAAAATTTTAGGTTCAAAATAGATTGTTTAATTGAAAAATTTTAACAGTGTAACCTTGTCTTCTTTTTTATTCCCTAACATGTTGTGCAGTTTAAGCTCAACTAAAGCAAAACCAGAAAAGATTCTTTTGTAATGAATGATTATAATCTCAATTCGATGCTCAAAATCCAATCTCGCCTCTTTTGACATATTCACAAAGTGTAACAAATATTTAAAGATTGCTACACTAGATGGCAGCAGTAAACTATAGTCCCTAATTATAGCGGCTGCCAAATAGTTTTCTCCTATCACCCCTGCGGTTTAGAGTGTTCTGAGACGTACAATGAATAAGTTGTAAAATGTGTGCGGTCTTCCGTTAGATTTTTCCTCTGGAGTTTTTTTTATAAGAGGTGGGAAATGATGAAGGATTTGCGAATCAGTTTTCACACGCGGGTTTCTTCTGCCGTTCTTTACTATGTAAATATTGTACAGCCATCTTGTAAATAACAATATTTTTTGTAGTACAGAGTTTTATTAAACATTACTTTCTACTAAAGTATGGAGTGAAGTGTCCATTTGAACTGATGGGTATTATTAAAGATTGTGGCGCCTTCTCATGGAAAGTAAGAAGGTAGCCATAAAAGTCAATTATTTTTTTAACACTAAACGAACCAATATTTTTTTATACATATTCCTACCGGAAGGTGTCATTTGACCCCTATATAAAAAGTTATCTATTTTACGATCAGTAAATAAATAAATAGAAATGCTTAATTCATCTTTAAAAAGTTAAACTTTAACTTACACTATGTGCAAAACTACTTAAAAGATGAGACAATATTAAAAAGATGTTACATTATTTTAATACCTTAGTACTTTCAACTATAAAAAACATAGTCTTCGTCAGAGAAATACAATTGTTATTGACGTCTAATTTTCAAAATTCACGTAGATGGTGACGAAAGGAGTGAAAGTGGAAGTTAATTTTTAGATCCCGAAAACATTGGGAAAATAAAACATGGATATAGGGAAGTGGAATATTACTAGTTTTATGATTATTTAAGCAAACTAGGACAAATTCTGGGTATGTTGTACGATAAAATGTCATTGCAAACAGTATTTTCTTTAGTAATAATTTCTATATTTATTACTAAATATATATTACTTCTATTAATCAACTTGAAAATGAATTAAACACCATTAGAAACATTGCAGTTGAGAATGGTTTCCCAATACTCATTATTGATAAGCTAATCAACTCGCAGAAGAACCATATGAAAATACAAAAAACTCCACAGAGTAACATGAGATATTGCAAGATGATGTACAGTCGTGGAAAAAAAAAAAGTAAACACCTCCTACTAACTCCTCAACAAATTATCGTAGAAGACAGTTACTGGTACCGAACAATTGGAAATAAAGTCTACTTTTAAATGATGTATATAAAATTTGCTTAGGGGGCCATCTACATATTAAAACGAACCATATCTTCATTTTTTTCAACAACAATACCCAAGTCTGACAGCATAAATGAACTCTACACCCTTCAATTAGCCTAAAAACAAATTTTTATACAATTCGTACCATAAGTTTCCGAGAAATTAATTATTTAAAAACGAGCGTATTTTAAGGGCTGTATCCAAATTGAAGTTCGGTACTCGATTGTTAACCGAGAGAGCCACCTTCTTGATCAAGGCACCTTAAGCACCACTCAAGCAGTCAATGAAGCATGTTAGATTACCAGACAGCAGAAGAAATTTCAAAATATCTACTCACATCTATCAAAGTACGGCCCCTTAAACCGTCATTTTGCCGTTTTTTTTAAGCATAATTTGAAAACTACTTGGAAGAAAAATGTGAAATTTTGGATTTCCATAAAGCAGGACTTAATAAAACTAAATCTATGAAAAAAATTGTAGGTTGCAATTCATAATGTTTTCGAATATTAAATTAATTTCATAATTCATATCATAAAATTATAAAAATTGCAAATTCAGCGTATTTATGTTTGAGCACATTAGTATTATTGCTACACAAAAAATTAGCACATTAGGAGCATAATTCCAGGTGATATAAATAAAAATATGAAAATATATTTTAATATTAGAAGCACTAAATTTTGAATGTTTCTAATTCAAAAACTTATCATTCAAATGACTTGAAATTTGGTGTCTAGGCATAGTTTGAATCGAAGATTTGAAATATCTCGTTAAAATTGGGTATTGCCATTGAAAAAAATTATGTTTGGGTTCAATTATGGTCCCCTAAGCAAATTTTATATACATCATTTAAAAGTAGACTTTATTTCCAATCGTTCGGTACCAGTAACTTCCGTCTACGATAATTTTTGAAGAGTTAGTAGAGGGTGTTTACTTTCCCCCCCCCCCCCCCCCACGACTGTACATACCAGGACTTTTCGAAAAACTCAGACATGCACTTTTTCGCTTTGACGTAAACTTAATCGCCACTCCTCCAGCAAAACTGAAAAATCTAATTAGTGCCAAAATAGACCCGATCCCGGAAGATGAAGTTTCTGGAGTATATATAATACCATTGAAAACAGAAAATATTTATCTCGAATACATAGGAATGACTTCACGTAAACTTAAAGCCCGTATTAAAGAACATTTGAGAGATTTAAAGTATAAGCGAGCTATGCAGCAACCCTGTCAAGACTTAACCAGAAGCAGAATGTACAAGTTAATTTTGAATACGCAAAAGTTACATATCCCTCAAAGAATTATCATGATTTAATCATCGGCGAATCAATAGAAATTATTACTAAAGAAAATACTGTTTGCAAGTATGTTTTATCCTACAACATACCTAGAATTTGGCTCAGTTTGCTTAAATAATCATAAAACGAGTAATATTCCACTTCCCTATATCCATGTTTTATTTTCCCAATGTTTTCCGGATCTAAAAATTAACTTCCACTTTTACTCCTTTCGTCACCATCTACGTGAATTTAGAAAATTAGACGTCAATAACAATTGTATTTCTTATATTGCTCTGACGAAGACTATGTTTTTTATAGTGAAAGTACTAAGGTATTAAAATAATTTAACATCTTTTTAATATTGTCTCATCTTTTAAGTAGTTTTGCGAAAAATATATCAGTTGATACACTTTCGTGTATGAATAAAACTTTGTTTTTCAAATAATTATTACAATTTGTTTATTTATTAAAGTAAAAAACAAGTTATAATTAAGCAAAAATTAAAAAAACAATTATTTCAAGAAATTCGAAAATTTAATAAACAAATATTGTGCAAATTTATTTTATGTTCACCATATATTTTTAAGATTATTTCGTTCTCGATATCACCTGAAATGTTCAAACTAGAATCTCACTCCGAGTAAAGTTAATTTCTAATTATACCATCACACATTAACCCTTCCGAGGGTGGTGTCCTTAAAAAAGGACACCTAATTTTAATTTCAAAATTGACATTCGACACCAAGAATATTTAATTAAAATTTTCCTTTTATAATGTACGTGAAAATAAGCAAGTTCGTATTTTCTAACTATTTGTTTATAAATTCTGGCGTCAGTCCATTATTTCATCAGTTTATAAACAGAAATACTCCGAGCCGGAAAGGATTAACAAATATGATGCAATACAGTAGAATAAAGGATGTAATAGCAAAAATTAGGAATTTACTAATGTTCTTACAAAATAAAACATTTATATCTTTATAATTTCACATAAATTTATTCAGGGGTCAAATGACCCCTTACGGTAGTTAAGCCTAAAATATTTTTTTCTAGGCAAAAAAAGCAGTTCGGAGATGAGGCATTTTAAAGAATAATATGATCATATTTTAATAAAAGTCGTGAAATAAAGAAATTTCGTAATGTTTTAGTTTAAGAAATTCACAAAAACAAATTCTAAAAGAGTCATTTGACCCCTTGTGGTAAGTTTAATGTTAATGTAACAGAATTTTCAAGCACTCTTATGCAAACACTAAGAAATCAGATTTCTAATAAAGACAAATGATTTTTTAGAAAAGAGAGTCAAAATTGGGGATTTAAACTAATTTTAGACACATATTTTGGAGAAAAGATGCAATAGGGATTATCAATTATAACCCAAAACATAATACATCTATTATTATATACTATTACACAGAAAACGAATATTTATTCGATTCCAAGATGTTTGCAAATTTCATGCTCTTGCATATAAAAATGACATCGGGAACGAGTCAGAAAGATTTGTGTGGAGTGGTTATTTAAAATATTTATTTTGGTAACATACTTATATTTAATGGTAGAATTTTCGCAATAACATTGATTCAAGTTCCGCTGCTGTTATTTAAGATAAGATAGAGAGAGTACAAAAACATTCAAGTACTTGCAAACCTGAAATTATTGTACTTTATTATGTTTATCACTTATTTATTATTTCGTGTAATAATAATATACAAAGTAGGCTAGGTAGACGACTTTTTAGGGGTAAAATAGAAAGCATATTATTTAACTCTGTTAATCCTCACATCAGTATTCACAATTCATATGACGATAATAATTATACTTATGATGAAGGGAAAGATGTCAGAAAAATGTTTTCTGATGTATCATAAGAAATTATTATGTTAATTTTTTCTAAGGGTCTAGTAGACAACAATGACCTTTGCAAAAGCATTGTGAGAGGGGGAAAAAAGAAAAGGCCGTTACAACAAAAAGTCGTAGGCATCAAAGTTTTTAGGTCGGTGGAAAATTATTAAGATGGAAAGTTATTTTTTCTGAGGCGGATTATAGAGAATATATAAACAAGGTCACCGACGATGATATGGTGCATGCTGAAAAAAGGAAATAAGGCCTTTGTCGTTTCAAAGTAGTAAAGAAGAATTCATGCAGACAGCGGCAGAAATATTTTCAAACTTTTAATAATACCCTTTTAAATATTACTATAGACATAAATGTCTAACAGAGTACTGCGTGTCCGAGAAAGGCCTTTATCATTCTAAACATCAATAATAAAAATATTAGAAGGTCAAATGAAATGCAGTTTGCTGCAAAAGAATGAAGAACTCCAAGAGTTTTTTTAACAGCACCTTCAATGTAACACTGTTAAAAATATGCAGCAAACTGTGCAGACATTTGACCGTTTTTACAGAAAACGGTTCCATAACCGCAATTTAACGCTATTACTGACCATATTATTACCCATTTTATGGTCAGAATAGAATTGAATTATGGTTAAGTAATCGTTTCCTATAAAAACGGTCGAATGACTGGATAGTTTGATGCAAATTTTTAACACTGTAGCTATATGTGAGCTCCATTAGTAGCATGAAGAATGTCGAGCGTGTACTCGATTTCCCTCCAAGTGTTTTTTAACATTTACGGTGTAACAGTGCAGATTGCTAATTGTATCCTTTTATTTTCTAAATTAACTCTTATTTAATGAATAATTAATAATTTAATAAACTCTTAGATTTCATCATTCTTTTGCAGAAAACTGCATTCCATTTCACCTGTTAGCATTTTTGTTACTAATGTTTAGAATGATAAAGGCCTTTCTCGGACACGCTGTATATTCCTATACATAGAAACCACGGATGGTGAAAAATTATAACAATCGTAGCAAATGTATGTTAAAAGAAATAATACAATAATAATAAAACATAATAATAAAAAGAACTTACCATTTGAATGATAAATAACCCTGAGATGATGTTACGAGTAATTCTACCAAACCGCCTTTGAAGATACTAAAATAAAAATTATAAAACTTAGATCACAGAAAAAGAAAAATAGTTTTAAAAAATTAAGGAGTATTATGCAATAAATAGAATAAAAATGACACCCGCACACAAGGGAAAATAAAGAAATACGAGTTTTCGGGATTAATACTGTGTGATCCACAATTCAATATACCAATGGTTTTGCTATTAAATTTTTAATGGATGAATGTACACACCTGTGATTGCAGATAAAAAGGGTTCAATTAATGCACGACAAATTAGAATCCCCGTAAATGTTTAAAGTTAAGAGGCGTTACCTAAAATTTTCTGCAATCCGTGCTGCTACTTTAGACTGATCTCTTCGACGCTTATACGGTGCAATTGAATTTCTTCACCAAATTTAGAATCGTCATCTTCGTTGACAATTGTTGGTTTTCAATTCTCAAACTCACTAAATACTTCAACCAGGGCCATCGCTAAGACTTTTTATTGGGGGATTGGGGGGGGGGGGAGGACTTTAGCTTGCCAAGTCAAATTTGTGTAATTGCCAACTCATTGAGAAGCAAAAATAAATAGTTCTCGACGTTTGCAAACTAGTTTTATAATTTTGCCAAGTTACCACAATTAAAAAATGTAATATAGTTCTTATTTGTAAAAAGTCATATTAATCAAAGTCAAATTATATTTGTAACTTTTGCCAAGTCTATCAGAAATAGAAAGTGCATTACAGTTTTCATTAAAGTTTTAAACAAATCTGCCAACTAAGTTTGTAAATTTCCCAAGTGTAACAGTATTCACGATCGTTCTTTTTTTGGGGGGTGGGGGCTACCTCCGTCCCCCTTAACGAGGACCCTGACCTCAACGTAAGACAAAGTTTTAAAATAATTTCCCACGATGAAGCACCTCACCTCTAACGATAAATAGTATTTTCCTACGCTGGTTAGCCGAATTAAAACAAAACTTTCGTGGCAGGCATGTGACGCCATTTGTTGCACATCAATCAGGACTACCACGAACGACTATTTTATATTTTATTCGCACCATTAATTTTAAAATGTAAATTTTGTTGTATATTTCTCTAGCTCATGTTGTCAAAGTGTTTCTGAAAGATTTTTGTTTTAAGAAAGTGGTATGAGATAGAATTAAAAAAAAAAAAAAATAGTCGCCAGTGGCAGCCTTGATCAATTGATCTGCGTTTACTGCAATTGCAAGTGTGAGCTTTCATTGTTTATTGGTGGGACCATGGGTATATTCCCTTTTGGATCATACTGTAGTTAGACGGTGTTAGTTAACAATATCCCGCTTTTTTCTAAATTGAACTGAAGTACTCTCTTATTGTCATTCATGGGTAAATTGGGAAAGGTTTTGGAGATCTGCTGAAAAAACATCTATAACAGAGTATAAAACACAAAGTAAATGCATATTTTAAAGGCCGTGAATAATGACTATCTAATAAAGCCAATACAAATCCAGCAGTAATTGTAAATGTCAAAAACTAAATAGCAATCCAATTTCACTCGATACAAAAGACAGTTACCTTTAAACCAGATATTGGCGGCCTAAACTACAAACTATACGGCTCGGGGGCAGCATCCTGTCCTCGAGTTTATTTTATTTTTATGCGGCCCCGTAAATAAACCAGACACAATTATTAACCTTTAACTGATGTTACCGGTCTCACAGACCGGTGCTTTTTTCAATTTTCATAGTTTAACTTGCAAATTTCAGTTTATCTACAAACACTACTGAAATTTTGTTTCGATTGGAACTTTAGTACTAACACCAGAGACTTTTGAATAGGTTAATTTTAATTATAACACACCTGCACAAAAAGTGTAGTACAAAAACAACATCCTATGAGTTAACCTTTAACTGATGTCACGCGGTCTCCCAGACCCCGCGACTCCCAGCTGTAAACACTTTTACAGCTTTTTACTTTTCTGTACTGAAGTTAAATAATATGAATAAAATACTTTTTTCATGCAATTTAATTCACATGCTCCTAAGAGAAGTACAGCGATATTGTTAGGACAAAATTTAAGTAAATTCAACCATTTGAGTTATTTTTTTTTATTCATTTTATTCGAGGGGTCTGAGAGACCGGATCACATCAGTTGTGTGACAAATTTTAGTCACATAAGTTAAAGGTTAATCGCGGCTTTTATTCATCTTTCGATTTAGCGGTCTCACAGACCACTTCACACTAGTTATGTGACAATTTCTGTGACATCAGTTAAAGGTTAAATTATGTAGATAAATATACATAGACATTTTGTAAAATTAATTTTCTTTAAAGAGCTTGCGAATAACACACTCTTATTTAACTCAATCCCTGGCTTTTACATGTAAAGATGAAATTTTGTTACTCTTTTATTTAATTCAATCTGGCTTTTACATAAGATGGAATTTTGTTACTCTTTTATTTGACTCAATCTGGCTTTTACATGTAAAGATGGAATTTTGTTACACTCTTTTATTTAACTCAATCTGGCTTTTACATGTAAAGATGGAATTTTGTAATCGATTTTTTAACGCACTTCCTGACATTAGGGTGGGGGGTGGCTGCACAAACCATCACCTCATCGGCTGAAATTCCAGGATTAATTAAAGCTCCATTCGTACATTAAAATGCAATTGGTCTGCCAAGTCATATCTTGGTGGAAAACACCTGAAAATCCGATTTTAGTGGTTGACTGGTAGGTTTACCATTGGGTTTCCCAGCTCCCAGTCCTCCATATTTTCATACCTTTTGTGTGCAGGACAACACAATGATAAACCTACCGATCAACCGCTAAAATCGGGTCAGCAGATGGGTTTCACCAAGCTATGACTTGGTAGACCAGTTGCATTTTAATATGCTAATCAAGTTCTGTCTAATACCGGAATTTCAGTCGTCAACTCGATGAGGTGATGGTTTATGCAGCAGCCTCCAGGACTACATTCTAGAATTATAAAAATTACCTTCACAGGTGCGTTTTCAATGACAATACAGCATTTTAATATTTTTTAACTTAATTTTAAATTAACTCATTAATTTTAAGGTTATTGTTCCGTAAACATAAAATATCAAATCTTCCGCGGGGATATAGACTTCGCTGCTCGGGAGGGGTGCCCACTGAACGTCGGGATTACACTATTCATTTACTGGGGCAGAGTCATGTGTGAAATACATCAGTCGATTCATTACATACTAAAATCGAAATTGGGAAAATGGCAGTGCAAAACAGCCATCTATTAGGACCAATACTAATATAAATATAGTAGTTGAGTAAATGTCATAATAAAACTGAATATTAATCTTATTTAACTTACTACAAATCAAAGCTTATCGAACTGATATAGAAATAATGACACCATATGTTTTTAACCAGAAACATAGCGATCGTAAATCTTAAATGCTGTCAGATAACAGAAACAAAAGCAACTAGAGAACAGGAATTCTGCTTTTTCAGAATTTAGTGTCGCCCCCGGCAATTCCATTACTTCATTTTCTTCTGATGGACTGATGGCTTCTATTATTATGAAATAGCCATTATAAATGAAGTGTTAGATGAAGATGAAAGAGCAGCCGTAAAAAGTTACAACTCTGATTTTCTGGTCAGAATGGGGGAAAAAATGGTCATAATTTTTTTTACAGCTGCTCTTTCATCTTCACCTAACACTTTATTTATAATGGCTGTTTCATAATAATAGAAGCTACCAGTCCATCAGAAGAAAATAACTCTGTTAAGCGGGACTCTACTTCAGTACAAAGCATATTTCAATTTTAAGACTTAAAGAACACGTTTTATTTTATGTAAAATGACGTCATTCGCATCCGCTTAAGAATTCCACATTTACGATCTACTCTTAAACATCTACAGTAAAGCATGCATAGCACATCACAATCGCGAAATAATGCACAAATGCAGCAAAAAGATTCCGTCATTTAAGAAAATCGAAAAAAACAAACCCGGCTATCTAATGATTCTTAGATACTTACAATTAAATATAGTATATAATAGCTCCATTGTTTTAACAGAAATCATTCGTTTATATTTTTTTCAAAATAGCACGTATTTTAATTACATTTTCTTTCGGTTCTTACGAGAAAATGGCAACAAAAACATATAATTACTATTTTAAAACCATTTTTCCTTTACTTTCTACTGAAATGGTGTACTTCCGTTGCCAATACTAAGGAAATGGCTCCAAAAACTACAAAAAAATTTATATTTCAAAAATAAATGGAGATACAGTTTTCAAACAAAATGCATTTAACATAACTTTTTTTTTTTTTTTTTTTCCCAATACGACGGTATAAAAATTGAAAATGTGCGATGCTTAGAAGTTAAAAAAATTGCTAAAGAGTATTTAATAGTAATGCTTTGTTTTGGTGTTAACTTCTGTAAGGAAACATTATTTTTTGGACACAAAATAAGCTGGGAGAAAGAAATAGCATACCGTGCCGGAGGCTAAAAAAGCACAGTCATCTGGGAAACGTCAGTCGCTATATTTCATACTAAAACTGAAAATGTGTGTTTCGGAAACAAATTTAAGATGAGGAAAGCGTGGTATAAGCGTAAAGAGGTTTGCACTGGCCGAAATGTTCTGTCCGAGCCCGGCTCGTACGAAAAACTTAGGTCCGGATCAGTTTACATGCTAAAAGATTGGCTCGTGCCCGTCCTGTTTACTTTTTCTTAATTTCTAGCCCGACTCGGCCCAACTCAATTTCTACACATACCGACACGTCTAAATAAAGATTATCTTACAATTACAATTCTTATAAAGGAATATAACGCAGGATGTCTAGAGATCAGTGGTCACCAGAGGATGTCGTTGACAAGTTCATCTCTGCCTCTTTCTTTTGTTGATGACCACAGAACAGTTTGGAAAAGAAAAGCCAATTGAAAGATTTATGACTTTTCGTCAGGTAAAGCAAATAAATGGACCTAAATCCCCCTCTATAAATCAGTAATCCTTATAAATCAGTAACTTTTGTTTGTTTGTTTGCTTCTCGAAAATGGTTCTAACGTTTTTTCATGAAAATAAGTGAATAGGAGTTCGAATCCGAAAATATGTTCCAGGTAACACGGTAACCTAAGATGAAATTACGAAATCAAAAACATAAGGCAGAAGAATATAAAGCTAATTCGGAAACGAGGAATACCTAACAAATATCAATAGCCTCGCTTGAAAAAAAGATGAAAGGAAATGACAAAAATCTAAAACTGATAATAATAAACACAGGAAAGCAAAGGTACTCTTTTTTTTTTTTTTTTTTTTAAAGGCTGAAAACATTTCCTAAAACAAAAATTATCCTTGATAGATTTAAACTAAAGATAACTAGCTATGTAATTAGATTTTAAATATACTTTGAAAGTTCAATCAGAAAATAAACTACCCCATTTGGATATCATTTATACAGACGTCTGGAAAAAAAAAAAAAAAAGGATAATCCTAATCAAACATAGTCTAGGAAAACCCATTGAAACAGCCGACGTGTTTATTCAGGGGTTATTATTCTTTTTATCATTGGAACTCGTACATCACACAAAAAGACAGACTTTTAATATTTTTCCAAATCAATTCCTGATTTACCATACATTTTCCCCTGAGAATAATGGTTTAGTACGAGTTCCGAAAAGGCATATGAGTAACAAGATGCATGTCAAGGCAGTTTAATTTAAAATAACAATGTAAACTATTTGTCTACCAGCAAAACTAATTGATAAAATACCACATGCAAATGATATTGTTCAAACACTTTCCAACAAACGTGAAAGGTGTTTATGACTTCGGTTTGTCTGGCCGCGCTCTAACTCTCGTAGGTATACTCCGATTGTTCTGAAATTTTTTAATGTTATTAATGTTTACCATAGCATGTTCCCTATTTCAAATGAGATTTGTAGCATGTTTAGTTTATTTACAGGACAGTCAAAAGTATTCCGTTACATTACGGCAAACGGGAAAAAATCATTTCAAATGATTTTTAATGATGTTACACCCTTTCAAACATAATAAAATTGATATACATTCGTGAAGTGCACTAAAATATGCATTCTGTAGAATATACGGTGCAAAGAATAGTTATTATTCATTTACAGGGCCACACATAAGAGCTCCGTTACATAATGATATAGGGGGGGGGGGGATTTGTTTTCGACATATTTCAATCATGTTAAACTATTTTATATGTAGTGAAATTTATGTACAAGTTATTGCATGTATAATACGAAGTGCGTAGTATTTACAGGGATACACAAATGATTTCAGACAAGTATATTCTATCCGAAGTACAGTATATATTAGCGATGATGGCAGGAAATGCATTTTTAATTATGATATGCGCTTTTAAGTTTCACTATATTTATACATACTATACGGTGTGTATAAATGCTACAGTTGATATACAGGGCTACACAAAAGGATTCGTAAAGGTTACGGAGTATGAGCGTGAATTGCTGAAAGGTGGTTTTTAAATGTGCTATGCATTTTTACGCTGAACTGCATTTAGTTTACTAAGAAATGTTTGTAGAATATAGATAAAATAATATACAGGGTCACGCAAAGAATTGCATAGAATGGCCACCTACAGATGATAAATTCTGCAAATGTGATTTCAGTAGTTATAACCCCTTGTGGAGCGGTGGGATAAAATATATCCCACCTAATTTAAACAAGATTCTCACCAGAAAATTTTAACTAAATTTTATATTTTTAACTTTGGAGGAAAACAATTGAAAAATTGCTTTTCCTTATTTAAAAATAAAATTTTTTGATTATTCCGGTGAGAATTCAATATTTAGAGACATTTTTGCTTGCCCCTCAAGGGGTTAAGAATGATTTAATTTGAATTAAACTTTAGCTAAATAGTGGCGTGTAATAAAGATACTAGGTTAACTACGGGGCTGTACAAATGTATACAAGTATGTTTTGATCTATTAGTATAAATTGCTGAAAGAGAAATTTCAACCTGTTATGCGTTTTCTTGCTAAACTAAATTTTCCCATTATACATAGTATATATATCAACCTACAGATAAAATACAGGGCTGTTCAATAGAATTGGAATACATGTTTGGCTATAGACGGTAATTGCAGAAATCAGTTTTTCAAATGTTTCATGCATTTTCTAAAATGTTTACTTAGTTCTCTTATATACCCTATTTCTCTAAATAACGAAGTTTTGCTAAAGCATTCAGAAAGTGTTGGAAAGTGTATCATAATCTATGCTTGATGCATGATTTTTCTTACTTGTTATCTTTAAACTCATTTTTACTTTTCATCTTATTTTTATCTTTCTACCTTTTTTTAAGCTTAAAATAGTTTACTTTTATCTTCGGATTACCCTAACATAAATTTTCAGCCTTTTTATTTTTATTTTTCAATTTTCTTTATTATATTGTAGTACGTATGTGCTACGGCTAGACTTAATTCTCATGGCTCCTCTATGATGTGTTATACGCAAACTCATACACAGTCAGTGGAGTAGCAATACTACTGGGTATCCCCTTGAAGTTTTCTTCTGTTCACCTGTTCACATACAGTAACATGGGCAAAAGTCAACGGACACTTTCGAGAAAAATACTTGATGAATTCTTCAGGGACTTCAGAAATATAAAGTAAACAACATGTTTGACCTCATATTTTTACTTTCTTCTATCTTTACAAGAATAAAGTATTGGATACGTGAAAAATTTCGACTCCTGGTTTTTGATGGATTTATACGTTTTAGAATGTCCTGAACATGATTTGATGGTTTTCAGAAAATGTCTGTCTGTGAGTGTATGTCACTCCGTTAGTCTGTATAAGGCAAAAATTTTGTGGGCGGTCTATCTAAAGAACTAATGCACGGAATTTCACAAAACTTTAGATTTGGTTAGACCTTGATATAAACTGGTGCTGATTACTTTTTGGTGTAAATAGCCCAACAGGTGGCTCTGCTATGCTGCATTTTTCGCGATTTCCGAAATAGCTATATCTCAAGAACTATTGCACAGATTTTCATAAAACTTCAGATTCAGTTAATCCATGATATAATTGGGTGCTGATTATTGTTTGATGAAAATCGCCCAACAGGTGGCGCTGCTATGCTGCATTATTCATGATTATCGCAAATGCTCTATCTCAAGAACAAATGCACGAATTTTCATCAAACTTCAGATTCAGTTAGTCCCTGATATAATTTAGAGCTGTTTAATTTTTGGTGTAAATCGCTCAACAGGTGGCGCTTCTATGTTGCATTTTTCAAGATTACCGCAATAGGAACTAATGCATGAATTTTCATCAAGCTTCAGATTTAGTTACTTCCTGGTATAAATTGGTCCAAATTAGTTTGTTGTGCAAATCGCTGCTATGCAGAATTTTTTACAATTTCCGCAATAGCTCTTCTCTATATCAAACACTAATGCACAGATTTTCAGCAAACTTCAGATCCAGTTAGATGTTGACACGTTAGTTGTTGATGATTAGATTTTGGTGTGAATCATCTAACCGGTGGCGCTGATATGCTACATTTTCCCGGAAATATTAACGTGTATGAGATAGAAGAATGTTTTGGGATTGCCACATCCAACTAGTTTTTAGAGAGATTTGGTGACGAAGGCACAAAGATAAGGGGGGACAAACAACAAATTGAATAAAAAAATATTTGGGATCACCCAGTAAAATAAAATGTAGAAATTATTTGTAGCACATGATTATGGGGGCCCTGATGTACAACATTTGTGCAAGAACAACACATATGAACATGCAGATGCATGATTTTCTTTATACCGTGCAGGGTTTTCAAACAAATTTAACGCTATTCCCAGGAAATTTGACGAAGTACAAAATAAACAATATATACTGCAATTAGATCATAAATACATTGAAGATTTAATGACATATGAACATTTGTATGAAATAATTTTTAACTACGGATGCGTGAATGAAGAAATGTAACAAAAATTAGCCATTTCGACAGTTACTCGAGAAATTAATTGAATTCGATAGCTTTTATGGTAAATTATGCTGAATTTGCCTTACTGATATCAAATCAATAAAATATATGTGAGTAAATTGTGCTTTCATGTCGCCTCCTAAAATTATACATAGCTTCCTTTTTTGTTTTTAATTTTGGCATTCAATCGGTGGTTTATAAATTGGATCATTACTAAAGCGAAACTAAATTTACTTATAAATCATTAGTTCAAGAGAAAAATGCAATTTTAAGGGCTTTAAATATGAGACATAAAATTACATTTTTAATATAAGATCTATAACGCTTAAAGTCTCATGTATATCTCTAACAGTGTTGAATTCAGGCACTTTCTACTCTAAAAGGATTTCCTTAGTTCCACAGTGCGTGTGGGGGGAGGTTTTTTCCCTTCCATCATCAGAAAATTCAGAATATTCCGGAAGTTATTTTTATGAGCCAGCGAGTATCAAAATGTCCCCACCGACCACCTCCAGAAATATTTAATCATTTCAATCTTACAATCAATGTGTTAATTCTGGAGTAAATTCCCTTTTTATTCTATCACTATACTATGACATACTAATAAAACAAAAAATCTGAACAACAATGGAAAAATCACTATCAAATTTTACCATCAGTAAAAAAAATAAGCCCCCACCCCTACAATAAATGCTTTAATTGTGCAGTAAATTCCCTTTTGACTATCAGTAGACTACAGCTACAGAGTACTAATTTAAAAACAAATTTGAGCAACAACAGAAAAAATCACCATCAGTTTTTACAATCATAAAAAAGGAGCCAACAAGTTTTTATCCAATTAACAATTATAATGTATTTATATTTACATAATAGAAATGCTTTCTAAAAGTATCAGTAATAAAAATAATTAAAAAATAAAAATAAAATAGATAGGAAGGCTTAAAAAGAAGAAAAAAGATTTAATTAAAGATTAAAAAAGAAAAAAAAAGATATTCCAATGACCAGAAAAAATATTTCAGATCCTTTTATAGAAAATAATTGCTTCACCAGAAAGTTTATTTTGTTATCTGTTGTTCCATAAAAAGCATTCTCGTTACAATCTTTTGGAAAGGTGAATTAATTGTATAGGGTCTTCTTCCGCCGACGGAAATAATTTCGGAAGAATGATAGTGTAAGACTATTCTTGTATAAAACGGTCCTGTAATAAATGAAACAAAGAACTTAATATAATTAATAATCTTCCTGATGTCTGGGCTATAGATTTGTGAGAATAATTAAAATTTGACAGACCATGTTTATAATAGGTACTGAAAATTTCAGGCTCAAAGAAAAGCAACATTTCAATAAGTGGCCTCTTGTAAATAAGTAGTACAGATAAACTTCCGATTATCTGCCACTCTATCAACCGCCACCCTCGGTTTACCGCCATCCCCCTCTTCTAAATACATATTTATTTTTCTAATAAGAAAAGAATTACGAAAACAAATGCACAGTAAAGCAAAGTTTTTTTGCGAGTTATTCTGAGAAAAATGCTTGATTATGAAGAATTAATGTATGACGGAATTATTCAAAATATTTTGAGTCCAAAGAAATCTGAAACGGATGAATATGATGAATCGGTGAATGATGATTCTGGAGTCAGTCATGCAGAAGTGGAGACTATGCTATCTATGTGCATTATTTGTTTTGACATGCAAGAGGATGCAGATGCAACCCAAGTCCTTTTATTACGTAGAATCCGTAATTTTACTGCAGTAAAAGTGCAAGCAAAACACAAACAAAAATGTATAATGGATTACTTTGGATGAAAACAGATACTGCATATTTATTCTGCAAAATTCTAAATTTGTCTCAAATTGATTTCTTATCAATTATGCTTTTTATTAACGAATGTACACAACAGATAACAAATCGGAAATTGTACATCAAACGTGGCAAATGAGGTGCGTTCGTACTGTAACTAGTTTTGTAAATATCCAGATCTTGGTGAAATAGCTGTTGCACTCTTATGAAAAAATGCATGAATACAAAATTTATTACGATTCTATATATCAAATTCAGTAATGCGGAAATAACATGACTCCATCTTAAATAGGACGTAATCACCATGGCAAACCTAGAATCATTATCTATCATGGGATATCATTAAATTAAATAGGTACGATAGGATTTAATCAAATGAAGAATACTTTACCTGATGTCTTAAGTTTTGACTCGATATAATTACGAACGCACCTAAAAATGGTGTTTAACATTAAACCGATGTCACAGAAAATATCACATAACTAGTGTGAAGGGGTCTGTGAGACCGCTCCATCGAAAGACGAATAAAAGCCGCGTTTAACTCATAGGATGTTGTTTTTGTGCTAAACTTTTTGTACACGGGTGTTATAATTAAAATTCACGTATTCAAAAGTCTCTGGTGGTAGTACTAAGGTTCCAAATGAAACAAAATTTCAGTAGTGTTTGTAGATAAACTGAAATTTGCAAGTTAAACTATGAAAATTGAAACAAGTTGGAAATTGCTCGTCAAACGTGGCAAATGAGGTGCGTTCGTACTATAACTAGTTTTATAATTATTTTTTGCACCCTATATTGTACTGAATGTATATTTTTTTGCACTTCATAAGTGCATAGTCTGTAACATCAATAAAATGAACTTGCAATAATTTTTCCCATTGGCCGTAATGTAATGCAAAACTTTTGATTGTCTCTGTAATTAAACTATACATCCAATTTTTATAAAATTTGAAATGGCTCGACAAAATTAAGCAACAATTATATATTTAAAATTTCAGACCATTCGGAAGGCTGTAACATCATTAAAATACACTTGCAATAATTTTCCCCATTGGCCGTAATGTAACGGAAAACTTTGACTGTCCCTGTCATTAAACTATACATCCAATTTTCATAAAATTTGAAATGGCTCGACAAAATTAAGCAACAATCATATATTTAAAATTTCAGACCATTCGGTTGGGCAGTTTTTTCTCTGTTACATGCGGACAGACAGACGGACTGAACGACGACTATAGGTGCTACGTATTTATATAATTACGAACGCACCCAAAAAGCACCAGAGACCGGTAACATCAGTTAAAGGTTAAATATTCTCACTTATAAAGTGGCAAAAATAAATGCAATTTTAGTAACGATCTTTGAGTGTTTTTCGATTATCCGCCACTCCGTCGATCCCGTGAGTGACGGATAATCTACAGTTTATTGTACATCACGCTTTAAAAAATTTCGCAACATAGTTTTGGATCGAAGCATTTCGAAATAAATAAATAACCTTGGATTTTGAATCATCTATTACAGGAACAGTAAAAAGTTACAGTAGATGTCTTTACAATAAACAATACTACTTATTGAACATCATACAGTTACTTAAAAAACTTTTATATTACAGCGGATTCATTAAAAAGTAACTAACATAACTGCCTCATTAAAAAGAACAAGACTAAAGTTAACGCATGATTAAATTGAGTGGCGTAACTACACTCAGAGATGCATTCTCGGCCCTCGACCATACTTTTTCATACTTGTAAGCACAAGCAACTAGCTGGATGTGCAATACCAAAACTTTCTTCTTTATCATACATCTTAATATCTCAAAAATTATTTTACAAAACATGTGAATACTTCAATATTATTAGTTCAATACTGTACAAACTTTGGCTTTCATCTTAAATTTCTGCTTCCGTCAATAAATCTGAGTAAAAAAGAGTTAATCTCGATCATGATATTTATTAAATTCAATAGTTTTTCGTTATTCTGCGGTGTACATCAGTTGTTTGCCGGCTTAGCAGGATGCGAAGTTCCCGTAGCTGCACGAACCGCTGATGTACAATAGAAAAAAATATACAAGAATCGCTATTACAGCGCCTCCTTCCGGTGAAATATTTCGAAATTCAAGGAGGACCTGTTTGCCTTCGTCAAAAAACATAAATATGAAATTTGGTTCAATTCTTTGTACAACTTCATATGTTTTTCCATGGTATAATAAGAAAAATGGCACACAAACCGCTATTACGGCGCCCACTTCCGGCAGAATATTTCCAAATTCAAGGAGGACCTGCTGGACATAGCCAAAAACATACACAAACAATTTGATTCAATTCTATGCATAACTTCATACACTTTTCGATGGTACTATGTGACACACGGACAGACGGACATTTTGTATAAACGTTTTATTTTTGGGATCTCTGACACCTAAAACGTGTAAATCCACCCTTTCTTGAAGAAAGTAAAAGTATTTGGTGTTTCCTGGGTCGCCAAAAGAGTTGCTGGGCGTTAATATTTTGGTGGGACATATCGATTTTTTTAAGGGGGTGGGGGAAGGGATAAAATTTAAATATTCCGCGTGGGACAATTAAGTTCCCGATTTTGCTTATAAATTGGCCTGTAACGCATAGTACATAATTTCTTTTCGAGAATCCAAAGAGTGAAACTGTTTGTTGTAAGAGGAATTTAATTTGCTGAAATCATCTGTTAATGCAATTTGGAAAAATTCAAAATATTTAGAGGCACAGAAATAAAATAAATATTTCAAGATATTCCCAGAAAAATGTTAGAAATATATAAGTTAATCATTTTAAAACATTCTAGCTACCAATTTTTATGGCAAATTGTTATTTTCAAAAACAAATTTAACAAGTTGGAAATTGCTCGTCAAACGTGCCAAATGAGGTGCGTTCGTAGTATAACTAGTTTTATAATTATTTTTTGCACCCCATATTGTTCTGAATGTATATTTTTTTTCACTTCATAAGTGCATAGCCGGTAACATCATTAAAATGCACTTCAGTATTTTTTCCCATTCCCCGTAATGTAACGGAACAGTTTTGATTGTCCCTGTAATTAAACTATACATCCGATTTTCATAAAATGTGAAATGGCTCGACAAAATTTTGCAACAATTATATATTTAAAATTTCAGACCATTCGGAAGGCTTTAACATCATTAAAATGCACTTGCAATAATTTTTTCCCATTGGCCGTAATGTAACGGAAAACTTTTGATTGTCCCTGTAATTAAACTATACATCCGATTTTCATAAAATGTGAAATGGCTCGACAAAATTTTGCAACAAATATATATTTAAAATTTCAGACCATTCGGAAGGCTTTAACATCATTAAAAAGCACTTGCAATAATTTTTTCCCATTGGCCGTAATGTAAAGAAAAACTTTTGACTGTCCCTGTAATTAAACTATACATCCGATTTTCATAAAATTTGAAATGGCACGACAAAATTTTGCAACAATCATATATTTTTATAATTTCAGACCATTCGGTTGGGTAGTTTTTGCTCTGTTATATGCGAATAGACAGACGGACTGAACGACGACTATTGGTGCTACGTATTTATATAATTACGAACGCACCTAAAAATGGCCCAATGCAAAGAACAAATCTTTACTTTAATTTTCAAGTGGGATCATTTCACCATATAGTACTTAAAAATACATCAAGGAGCAGAAAGAAGCTGTTAATGAAACAACACATTCAATAAAATACAATTAGTTATGTTTCATGAATAATAATCAGTTGTTTAATGTTATTATTTTGACAGCTAAATAATTTCTTAACCATTTGTGACAAAACAACTCCGGTTTAAAAAATATTTACTCAGATGTCATCATTTGTCATCAGATGTCAGATACATCTGATGACATTTGATAACTAAATAAATAACTAAATAATATTGATTAAAAGGTACTTTTTTTCACATCTGCAATCAGTAGCCCCAACTTTTGAAAAATATTGAGTGGGCTCAAAATTTTTTGAGTAATAAATATTAAGAATTTTTCGAGTGCAGTATGTTTACCCTTTAGTGCGTGCGTGTAGAGATATGGGCGGGAGGAGGAGCGGATGACTAAAGAGGAATTCGAAGTAAAATGGTTTGTATAAGTAAAATATTTTATGCATAATTTCATAAAATTATTACTCTTATAAGCTCTTTCTTCTAAATACATAACACTTATTATAAATAGCATAAAAAAAGCTAAATATTGAGGGTGAAAATAATCAAATGTCAAGTAAAACTTACATTTTGATTTCATCACTAAGTGCTTTATTGATTCAAGACATTAAAACAGATGGGAAAATATGCAGGACCTTTTTTCGAGAGAGAAATTTAATTATACATCTACTGAAGAGGATTTCAGCGCTCCTGTAAGTCTAATTCGAGTCCTTACTATTTTTCAAACAAAATTATTTTCAGAACGTTAATAAAACCAAATTTTATTTCAGCGATTAAGTAAATAAATGAATGAATAACGAAATAAATCAATGGAAATTGGGTGGGCGGAGAGATAAATTTATTGGAGGGGGGGGGGGGTGCTCACGCCCCACGGGTCCATATAAGTTGGCGCCATTGTCATCAATAAAGAGAACATTACATACTTTTTTCATAAATATTATCAGTTTTTTAATACAAATTTGTGAAGTATACGAATTTACCTTTGTAAAGAAAGTATTTTTGAACCTCTCCAGCCATTTAACTTTACAAAATTTACGCAGCTTATTTTAGCAATAACAATGCGAAACGACCGGGAGGCAGCAGCACAGATAATCACCACATCGAGTTCACGGCTGAAATTCCAGAATTAGTTAAAATGCGATTGCATATTAAAATGCAATCGGTCTGCCAAGTTATATCTTGGTGGAAGACACCTGAAAACCCGATTTTAGCGGTTGACTCGTAGGTTTACCATTGTGTTTTCCTGCACCCAAATGTATGAAAACATGGAGAACTGAGAGCAGGAAAACACAATGGTAAACCTATACGAGTCAACTGCTTAAATCAGGTTTTTAGGTGTTTTCCACCAAGAAAATGACTTGGCAGACCGACTGCGTTGAAATATACGAATCAAGATTTAACTAATCCTAGAATTTGATCCGTGAACTCGATGAGGTGATTGTCTGGGCTGACGCTTCCCAGTCTATAACTCAGATGATAAATAAATCTTTGGAATGAAAAATTAAACCAGTATCGTTGTCTGTTGAGAATTCTATGAACAATTCATATTAACTGATGCGTTGGTAGATAGCAGCAATAAATAAAATCGTCTTTTAAACTTTAAAGTACTTTTAAAAATCCGTGTAAAAGTATAAAATCGTCTTTTAAAGTACTTTTAAATCCATGTAAACGTATAATACTGGCTTTTGGGTATGTCGCAGTTTTTACCATTCCATTTTTATAATTTCTATTTTTCCTCTTTTGTTTATGTTGAATTCTATGTAGTTTTTATTATAGTTTATATACAGTCCTAACATTAATTTTCAAAATTGTTACTCTCTTTAAATTTTTATACTTTTCTAGGTCCTGTAAGTTACGTTTAGAAAAAAAATCTCCATGTTCTAACAAGTACAATAGTACAAACTCCATTCTTCTGCGACCAAACTTCACCGAGTTACGATACTTCGAATTTTATGAAATTTCGGTGCTTTTCCGGCACTAAAAACAGACAGACGATTCTTTAATCCGGATTAAAACACATCTTGAGAATTGTTTTATATCCTGCTTGAAACATAATGTGAACTTTTTCGCGTAAGACAATTCTGATACGATGACAACATAAAAGTCATTCTTTTGTAATATTGATCTCATTATATCGAATTTTGTTATCTTTAAGGAAACAATTATTTTTAATGATAAGATAAATTTGCATTCTTCGAAGGCTAGACGTGGGTCAGTGTTTCATTTTCCTTCCTCATTAAGGTTCCATTTCCACGACCTGAAGATCAAGGTCGAAGATTTTCCCTATTCAAATACTTTCTTCTTAGATATATACAAAGAAGAAAGTAAAAATGAGTTTATATCATAAAGGATAAACGTGTCCGTCCGTAACACTGACGTCATTTTGACGGTGGCAACACCAGACGATTAAATTTAGCTTTTACTGCAATTTTTTCAAACATCGCACATTTTCAGTTTTTACACTGTCGAATAGGAAAAAAATGCATTTTGTTAGCAAACTTTATCACAATTTACTTGCAAACTTTATCGCAGTTTACTTATTTTTTATGGTTTTAAAAATAACTTTCAAGCGTGTTTTTTTATTATTATTATTATCTCTATTGCTAGCAGACGATTAAGAAAGACGAATCCATTTGCAATTAAATTAATATAAATAGCTTAGCATTTCTTTCCAGCTTATATTCCACAACGAAATTAAAACTTATAAAAAAATAAATACAATAATAAGTTATAAACACAAATTTAAAACATGTAATCAATGGCTTGGTTGATACTTATAAGATGTAAATGCAGTTTCTGAACTAAGAACAGTTTCTAAAAAATTTCAAATTAAGGGTGAAATGAATGAAAAGCGTTTTAAAAATGTTTTAAATTACGATTTCTATAGAATCTAAGGATATATCAAAGGGTTTTCAAAAGTAACAGTTGTAAATGATGGTGACAGTCCCTGCTCCAACATAGTTATGTTTTATGTCGCTGACACTATAAAAAAAAAGGGGGGGGGTGAGGTTACAGAAGCGTAATAAAACGTTCTAAAATTGCGATTTGTGTGGTGATAGTAAAGGGGCTAGAAACTTGAAATTTGGCATGGTAGTTACTTATATGATGTAAATGCTCTTTAAAGAACAGTTTCTGAAATCAAAATTTAAAAGAGTGAAATGCGCAAAAATTGTTCTAAAATTTTTCTACATTTAGATTCTAATGGAATTGTTAAAGATAGAAGTTTAAATTTTGGCATGGTGATGTTAATACTATCTAAGAAAAAATGAAAATAAATTCAAAATTTAAAAGGGTAAAATAAGCGAAAAGCGCTCTAAAAATGTTCTAAGTTACGAATTCCATATTATTGTTACAGATAGAAACTTAGAATTTGGCTTGATAGATAATTATTAGATATAAATGCCCTTCAAGTACAGTTTCTAACGAAATTTAAAAGGGTAAAATGAAAGAAAAGTATTCTAAATTACGATTTCTATGGAGTCTCAGGAAATACCATACATATTTCAAAAATAATGTTGGCAAATTGACGGTGACAGTCCCTGCTCCAACATAGATTATATTTTATGTTTGTGCCACTACCATCAGGGCAGTGTAGACCGTTCGAATATGGCATGATGGTTACTTTTAAAATGCAAATTCTTGCTAAAAACGGTTTTTAAAAATTTAAAACTTCAAATGAAAACTAATATGAGCGTAAAAGCTTCAAAATACATTCTAATTTATCATTTATTTAAAAATAGTTTTACTTCTCATTAATTTAAGTCTCATTTTCGCTCAATGGAGTGTAATAATGAAGTTTAGTCACGTTGTAGCTTAATTAGTAATTAGGTAGATTTCGTAAGAAATACTACCTATTGCAGTCGTTACCATGGTGCGACTTTTGAAAAATTCCTTCATAACTTTTCATTATAGGACCCCAGGAACCCAAAACCACCCCCACCTAAAAAGTTTATATATGTATGTATGTACTAAATTTTGTCCGCACGATAAAAGTCGCAATTATGCACGAATCATCTTCAAACTCGCCAACAACTTTGAGATGGCTAATATCTCGGCGGGGATTGAAAATGGGCGAAATCGGCCCAAGAGAGTAGAAATGGGGAGGGTTCAAAATTTTGAATACTGTCTTAACATGATTCTGATAAAACCAGCTCTTACACAACAATGGCAGGAAAAAAATAAAACTTTTTCGTTATAGCAGTTGCCAACAATTAAAAAAAAAAAAAAAACAAATAATAAAATTCTCACCACAACAATTACTTTTCTTTTGCAAAATTTTCACGTGTAAAATTAAATAGTTTGACAAATTGAAAACAAATTGAATATTACGTCATAAGTTTCCTAGAGCAAGATTTCAGCATGAAAACTCAAAATAAATAGTTTGACGAATTAAAAAAATATGTATATTTCGTCATATTGGAAATATAATGGACTTCAGCAGGTGAATATGTAACGCCATGTAAGTTTGAAGAAACGTATTAAAACATGATAAAAACCCGACTATGGAAATATTAACATATTTTAACACTTTAAGGTTCTCTGAATTTTTTGTAGCCATTTTTTAAACCTATTCCATATATATGTGTGTGTGTATTCGTGTATATTACAATTTTCCCAAAAAGTTTAGCTCCCTACAGCTCGCTCTTTGTGAAGAAACTGGGTTTTATCTATAATCTTGATTTAAGTTTTGTTGGAGAATTTAGCACTTAACATCGAAATCTACCTCCGCCTGTAGGCCCGAGCCGGCAGGGATTTTTTTTGTGTTATAAAAGTAGCAGTATAATTTCTTCTAATGAAAATAAGCACACAGGTATCACATGACATAATTCAGTTATTATGTGAACAAAGTCGCGGGATTTGCTAGTACCTTAATTATATTTTGAAAATAAATATGAAATATATTAAAATATCGAAAATATCAAAATTCGTGATATTTTGAAAATAAATATCGGATATATATATCACCGTACCCTGCCTTGTAAGAAGAAAGTAAAAATGAGTTTAGACGAGGAGGAGAGATTTCCGCCGTGAAGGTGTGAAAATAAGGGGATTTCAGGCACATTCACGGTGAATTCTGGCCGAGACGTGGCTTCCGTCTAGCAAGATCAATGCCCGAAATCGATAAAACCTTTCCGCAAAAATACTCATTTGGCCCTGTGCCAGAATGAGATTATGTAATACATGCGGCATATATTACCATATTCATAGTATATTAATCCTTCTTGCTCTACAAGTTTAAGCAACAATATTTCCTGCAACAAATGATACAGCATGATATTTTTTTGTATACTACTACTAAATAATTCGACGTATGTATAGTTCAACGCAACATCTAAGTTATTATAAAATAATCATGTATACGGCTTGAATGCGATACATTTACATAGTAAAAAAATACGATAACATTTTACATTGTTTTATACATTTTAAATATATTTTGTTTCAATTTTAAAAATACATTTAAATGCAAGTATCGTAAAATATCTGTAGTTTACGGAAAACACTGGAAAATACCACTATGAGTTTGTCAGTTTATCGAATCTTTCAATTTAACGAATATAAATTGGATTGTTAAAAAAATCACATTACCCAATTTCGTTACAAAAATATTCACTTTAACTAATTTTTTCGTATAGCGAATTTAATCAGTGTTACCCAGTACGACCCATTATGAGGAGTTTTAAATATTAACAAGCAGTTTTAATGTCGATACATTTTTGTGCAAGAATCTTCTGATACAACAATTTAAATGAATATACAAGGTGATTCAAAAATATTTGACAAAAATTAAAAGTCAAATCAGGCGTACGCAAACAAATCACTTAGGAATGTAGGGTCACAATTAATTTGTTTATCCAGAAATATATAATGCCTCATTGAAAACTGAACTTGAATTTGCAATCAGAATTTCAATGGAAATGAGGATTTAATGCAATTTCTGTGTTTTATGCTAAATGTGATGACATAATGAGGAGTGCTGAAAATGTCCAGTAATTCGGTCAGCGACACTATGTACTGTCAGCTACATTTCGAAATATCGAGCGTATAAATAAAGAAGGTCTCTATAAGCGCATACTTAAAAAAAGAAGCTAAAAAAAGCAATTTTCTTTTCATGTGGGCATGAAAACGCGATATGACTGTTTATTAAACAAAAAAAAAATCTGCGGAATCTGAATTATACGACCAAAGAAAAAAAAAATAACGAACATTTCGTAATTTGACAATTTATCGCCTATAGGCGACACAATGAACTATAAATTAAAACCGCTTTATGATCACAATTCACCTTTCATTTCACGAATTGGATAAAATGTACTAAAGATATGTTTTTACTCTAAACCATAAATGTTAAATTAAAATTAATGCATTTTTAAATCTTTAGTTTTGACAAATAGAAAACTTTTTCATTTATTGAAATTTAACTAATTTAATATACAATTTTGAACAAAATTAAAAGTTGAAAATTTTTTGAAACTCAAAATTACTTATAAAACATACCATGGAATTGCTGAACTTCCACAAATTCATGGGACAAAGGGCTAAACAAGGAATTTAATCAGACTTCAGATTCAGTTAGACCTTGACATAAATTAGTGCTGATTAGGCTTAGGTGTAAACCGCTAAACAGGTAGCGCTGCTATGCTGAATTTTTCACGATTTCCACCATAGGTATATTTCAAGAACTAATGCACAGAATTTCACCAAACTTCATACTGTATTAGACCTTGACATAAATAGATCTTTGTTAGGTTTGGGTGTGCACCGCCTAACAGATGTCGCTGCTATATTCTGTTTTCGTGTTTCCCTCGATAGCTATACCTCAAAAACGAAAAGATTGTCATTTAACTTTGGTTAGAGAAGATTTGATTTATATGATCCCTCCCCTCCCCCCCAAGGATTATGTATGCATTTTCAGAAATATCTTGTACGAAATCGAGTATTGAAAGCTATAGAAACAGGATCACTATCCGACAATTTTGTTAATAGACTGATAACACAAAATTTCACAAATTCAGAAAATTAATAAGGACGTAAGAAATGAGTTATCAGCTGTAACATAAAATAAAAGCGCTCATCTGCCAAAATGAAGTATGAATAGTAATAAAAAGAAACATGTTTTCTGAGCACACAATTTTCACACACACTGCAACTGAAATTTATTTCAAATGCATGTTCACAACTCACAACGCATCTGAGATGAAGGTGGTTTAAGGGGTCTCAGGACTCTTAAAATTGGAAAAAATGAAAAAAAAAAGGACCATTTTCAACATTTAATATCTTAAAATGTATTTGATTTTAAGACACAATTTTAATTGGAATAAAACATATAAGTATATTCTTTCATTTTATGTATTTAAAAAATATACAGTGGACTCTCTCTATCTGAACACTCTCTAATGTGAACACCCCGATATTATGAACACATTTCGATGACCCCAGCGAAATTCCATAGATTTAACATAAGATAAACTCTCTGTATTCTGAACACCCTCTAATCTGAACACCCCACTATTACGAACGCTACTTTTGATCCCCATTATACCCCATCTCTCTTTAAACTGAACGTGTGTTTGCAATTGAAATTTCGAGAATTCCTCTGTTATGGCAATTCGGAGAAATTGTTGCAGAAGAATAAAAAGGTTCAACAATCTCGATTTAAAAATAAACAGAAAAAATCATTGCTAGATTTTAAACATATACCCGATGGTACAGTTTGTTTCAATAATTCAGATAAAACCTTCAGTTAACAAAACAAACAAAACAAAACAAAAAAAGAAATTGATAAAGAACATGGAGGGATTGGCCAAAAAAGGATTATGGTTTCTTTTCTGCACACCTGTTTGGACAGCATTATCGCTTCTGTTTCTTTCTTCCTTTTTGCTCGGCAAAGGCAAAAAAATTTCATCATTTTGCTATCATTGCGGGGAAAGAAGTATAGCAGTTACACAGATATGCCAGAAATAAGTAGGAAAACGAAAGAAAACGGAAAGAACTGAAGCTTCAGGAAAAATATGAAGATGTTCAAAAATTAAAAACATCAAGTAAGTCAAAGGAAAATTGCATCTGGGTTTAAAATTTCAGTTGACTAAATCAACGCTATCAGCAAGAAAGAGAAATAGCCGCTTTTGAAGGAAACGAAACTTCATCAAAATATAGAATTTTTGAAAAGCAAACGGGAAATGAGAACATAAACAATCACATCTGAAAGTTTTTTTGCGAAATGAGAACGAAGAATCTTCTTGTTATTGGACCTCTGCTAAAGCAGATTGCTCCGGATTTTGCAGAAAAGGAGAAAATCACTCGCTTCAAAGGTCGGCATATTATTGAATTCAAAATAATCGAAGGTGAAGCTGCATACGTAAATATCGACACTGTGGAGGAATGGAAAAGCAAACTTCCAGACATAATGAAGGATTTCAACGACGCTGACATTTTCAATGCCGACAAAACCGGCGTGTTTTTTATATTTCTTTCATATAAAACCCTAGCAGAAAGAAGCGAAAAATGCATGTTCGGGGAAAATGTCGAAAGAAAGACTTACCGTCATGTTCTGTGCCAGTTTTACAGGTGAAAAGCTCAAACCACTTGTGATCGTAAAAAGTGAAAAATCATGATGCTTCAAAAAAGTGAAGATCGCATCATTGCCTGTGATGACATTCACAGTTTTCTCACAATGATTAGAGGACATTAACGAGATGATGAAGAGGGAAGGAAGAACAATTCTTCTTTTTGTGGATAATCCCAGATCACATAAAACATACAGCTGAGCAACGTGAGCCTGAAGTTCCTGCCACCGAACTGTACTTCTATAATCCAACCACTGGATCAAGGAGTTATCAAGACCTTTGAAACTCACTACAGAATCCATTTTCTGAAGAAAAAGCTCTCTGGTGATGGAGGAGGAAAATTTGGCAACTGAATTAACGAAGAAGGTCAACGTCATGGATGCTGTCCATTGGATAGCAACGGCTTAGAATGAAGTAACCCCCTACACCATCCAAAGATGCTGCTACAAAGCTGGATTGCCATGTGAAAATGAACAATCAAGAATAGAGGACCAAGAAGAAATAGCTTTGAGTGACTTGGGGTCAATTCTTCAGGAGCTTCATACTGAAATTGAGCCTGGAGCTTATCTCGTAACCGACAGAAGCCTTCCGGTTTGCGACAACAACATCGTTGAAGAGGAAAAGGATAGTGAAGAAGCAGAACCAAAAGAGACCTACGAAACACAAAGTACGATTACCTTTAAGCCAAGGAATTCAAGACCTGTTGAACATCATCCGGAAGCCTTTCCACTTCTTAACCCTCCGAGCGTCTTGCAAAAGGGTAAAATTGTAATGTTGTTTTCTTTGCATTTTGTTTTAAATGCTAAGAAAATATGATTCTTTCAACATTATAAAAAAAACTCAATTACAAATATGAATGTAATCCTTGAGAGTATTAATCATTCTTCAATGTATTTAAAATTCATTAAATCTATAGAATTAAAGATCTTAAATATTGCTTGTATTGCTGTGAAACCTGTCAGCTTAGTGAACGGAATATTATGCCCCAAACACTTAGAGGGTTAAACAACAAGATAACATGTACACAGCACGAGCATATACAATGCAAAAAAAGAAAAAAAAACTAAAATTACTCGCTTTTTTAAGTAATGTACCAATTATTTTTCAAGTAACGTACTACTGTATATATGTAACTGTATGTTTTGTAAAACTTTAAAAAAAAATGAGATGATAGAGTACAGGTCCAACTAAATTTAGTTTGACATTGCACTAGCTGCCAAATCTAAATTCAGCACCTCCATCTCTATGCAGTCTATAAACTCAGTACAGAGTAGTAGTAGTAATGCATTTCCCTATCTCCCTCTATAATGAACACCCCCATAATCTGAACATTTTTGGCCGGTCCCATGAGTGTTCAGAATAGAGAGAGTCCACTGTATAAGATGCAGAATTAGCATTTACAGGGGACTCCAAACTATTAGACATTTTTGGAGCAAAAAATCGGCATTGCAACTAGAATGAAAATTTTGGCACCTTCATATTATAATAATTACCCTGAACCTAAATAAATTTGTATTTAAAGCTTTTTTATATTTTTAATACAAAGTTGTATTTAGCTGATGCAAAATTAAGAAAATTTCAACAGTATAATCACCTAAAAAAATATTGTTCTGAACAATTAAAAGGAAATTTTAGGTTCGGTTTATACAGACTAACATGAAACATATGTTTTGAAAATTTCATGAAAAAATATTCATAACTTTTTGAGATATCGTGCGCGTTATGCCCAAAAACGTCATTTGGAGAAAAATGGCTTCAAAGTTTCCGAAACGACGCTTCAGCTATTGAACGTGTATAAATGTAAAAGCCATAACTTCAGTTCTAATAGGAATTTCAAGGAAACAATTATATCCAAATGTTCAGAAAAGATAGGAGTTTAACATCTAAAAAAATTAAAATTTCGAAAATTTTCAAGCTTTAAGAGTCCTGAGACCCCTTAAGGAAAGCAATTCTTCGTCACCAGAGTGAATAAAGGCGATATGAATATGGCATAGACAGTTGATAGTAGCGAGCAACTTCGCCATGTTACATATTTCAAACGGGTTGCAGTTAACCCTTTGCACGCTAAGCTTCTTTTTTTCCATGACGGAACTAGCAACTCCGCGACATTTTAAAATAAAATAAAATATGGTCTTATATAGTCAAATTGAAAATAATTTTTTTTATTTGAATGTTTTATATATTTTTACATGTTAGAAATATAATATTTAAATCGTATGCTCTATAGTTCTGTTGGGTGTGGTATTTTATAAAGCACTCACCAAGATGCATTGCAGGCTTTTCGGGACAAGTGTCACAAAATGGCGTGTTTAATTGGATGGCGCGGTGCTGAGGAAATACTCTAAGGCACTCTTATGGCTGCCAAAAACTACACCTTTAATACCAGTTTTATTATTATTATATTGTTATAACATTACTTTGTCAAAAGAGAGCACATCGAATAACAGTGAGTTTTTTTATAATGCTAAATTTTGTTTATGATACATATCAGTCAGCTTTATCTTCATAAAAAAAAAGTGTTTATAAAATACATTTTGGATACTTCCTTTTATCAAATCTGTACAAATTCCAATTAGGTCACTTCATTAATGTAAATAATAGACCAGTAAGTAAGAACCAAGGTTGGAATTAATGTAAATTGTTCATGTAAATTAAGATGGTGAGTGAGACTCACCGTTGTAGTTGATGCAAAGAATAGCGTGGTGAGTGAGACTCACCGTTGGAGTGCAAAGGATTAAAATTAACTCTCTCGCATACCAGTTTTACACTACGAATCATCGTTTGAATTCACATAGTTAAAGTGATTTTCAAAATAGTGTATATTTGAGCCACTTCTTCATGTTACACATTTCAGACGGGTTATTGTTAAAATTAACTCTCTCGATCAGGAGTTTTAACCCACGAATTATCCATCCTTTGAATTCACATTGTTCAAATCATTTCAAAATTGTGTATATTTGTTCTTGTTACACATTTCAGACGGGTTATTGTTAAAATTAACTCTCCCGCTCACGAGTTTTACCCCACAAATCATCGTTTGAATTCACATAGTTAAAATGATTTTCAAAATTGTGTATATTTGCAGGCCACTTCTTGTTACACATTTCAGACGGGTTATTGTTAAAATTAACTCTCTCGCTCACGAGTTTTACCCCACGAATCATTCTTTGAATTCACGTAATTAAAATGATTTTCAAAATTGTTTATAGTTGCGAGCCAGATTGTCATGTTACACAATTCAGACGGGTTATAGTTAAAATTAACTTTTCTTGCTCACGTGTTTTACTGGCTTTGGTGTTATACCACGAATCATCATCTGAATTCACATAGTTAAAATGATTTTAAAAATCGTGTAACGAAAATAATTTATGAAGCATATGTTAGGATATTTAAAAAGATATGACTCAAAATAAAATTTAATCGAAAGCGGATTTTAAAACATTGTTTTTTATCACTTAAGTTAAGAACCTCATACAGTGGTTCCCCCAGAAGTGTTTGTACACTTACGAATTTCAATCAAATTGTGTTGTATCCATTAATTAAAATTAATATTTCAGGAAGAGTATTTAATAATAATAACTACAATTTATTCTTAACAAAACTACGTAAAATTTTAAAAATATGGTAAAATGTTATTTTAAAAAAATCAATAATCAAAAAGTAACAAAAAATTTACCTCACAAAAGCCTTTGTACACCCAGTAGCAAAAAATTCTCCAAGTGTCTGAAACAGATACTTCAGGGGCAGAAAATAATCTGCAGGTAAAATATTTTAGAATTGAAGCATTAATTAATCAAACGATCAATTACCTTTGTTATTATGCATTTTATTAGTTTTACTAATAATAATCTTAAGGTTTTGTATTAAGTAATAAAGAGCTAAACATGATATAAAGCGAAATAAAGGTTCGATAGAAAAATAATCTGCAAACGAGAAAAACAATATCTGCCACGCCCGTCTCCCGTCTCGAACTTTCTGCTACAGGGTTTGTACACTTAAAAAAATCTTTACATATTAGTAAATACTGTAACATTTCGTTAAATTAGTACTTAGTATGATATCTTTTAGTATAAACAACAGTTTTTAAACGTCTAGGAATAGATTTCACTAGTTCTTTTTTTTGTAATTTCTGCATCAATGTTCACCCATTCATCGATCATTACTATTTTTAGTTCGCTTTTAGTTTAATGACGTTTCTTCGTACTATAACCTCCATTTCTTTCCAAATATGCTCTGTTGGGTTTAAATCCGGCGATTGAGATGGTGTTTTTAGAATTTATGGACAATTATAGACACACCAGAGGCGAACGTTGAGAGACGTGTGTCTATCGTTATTTTGATAAAAAACAAAGTTGTTTCCAATACCCAAATTTTGGGCTGATAATTTTAAATTGTATTTTAAAACATTTAAATAAAGTTCATGATTCATTATGCCACCAATAAATACCAAATTATCTAGTCCTGATGCTGCCATGCACCCGCACACAAGGACACCTCCACCGCCATGCTTAACTGTTCCAACCAAGTTCTTCGGATTAAGTTTTTCATTTTTTCTTCTCCATACAATTATACGCCCATCGGAACCAAAAATGTTAAATTTACTGTCATCTGCAAATAAGACATTATTTCAATACGATCCAGGTTCATTTATCAATGATTTTGCGAAGGAAAGACTAAGCTTTCTGTTTTTCTCATTAACAAAAAAAAAAAAAAAAAAAAAAAAAAAAAAAAAAATTCTACGAGCAGAACGCATAATTTAATCCAGCTGATATCAGCACTCGTCGAATAGTTTCAGGTGAAATTGAAGAAGAACATTTTTCATTTAATTCTGTGGCAACTTTTACAGCACTTAAACGTGATTTTTTTAACAATTTTTCTAATTATAAATCTCTGATCACGTTATGTTCTTGTTTTCGATCAGATTTTCTTCTTTAAAGCGTTTTATCACATACTCTACACCATAGAATGGGTTAAATTAACTAATTTAGCAGTATTCCGAACTGATTTACCACTACTATGATGAAAGACAATCAATTTTTGAATGCTGTTAGTTGTTTTTTATGACTACGAGCCATATTTAAATAATAGCTTATTACGGAGAAAGCAAGCAAAAATTAAAGCCAAGCTATTTTTTTAAAATGTCTCCACAATGCAAAAATAAAAATACGACAGACGATAATTTTAATTATGAATTTATCCGAAAATTTTTCAGCGTACGAAGACTTTTGTGGCGTATTCTTTCTCTGCCTCCTTCCGCTTTCATTTTTATATAAAAAGAAAATCAGTCAATAATATAAAAAGAAATGTTGAACATTATTTAGAATAACAAAGTTGATGTGGAAAAATACTGGACTTCATATTCGAATTCAATTCCAGGGCCTTTTTACTATAACTTTCTAAAGTGTACGAACACTTTTGGGAGCCACTGTATGGGGCTCAGGAGAGCTAGAGGGTTAAAATCAGGGCTCAAAATGAACCGGAGCAAAGCGGAACGTTATTCTGGCCCATAAAATTATGACAAATATTGTTCCGGTTCGTGGAATTATTAAAAAATATTATTACAGTTTCATACATATATAAAATTGTAAATTTTTTCTAATAATTTAGAATCTCGAATGCATTTTATACCGACATATTTTTTTATTTTATTTATTTATTTATTTTTTTTTTTGACGACAGTAATTTTGAAATAGCGTTCCGGTTCGTGGATTTTTCCATTTCGAGCCCTGGTTAAAATTCTGAGTACAAAAAATAAACAACTTACCTCATATGCACTAGTGATTTTTATTCCAAAATAAACAGGAGTGTGAATAAAGGTACACAGTACCAACGCACAAGCAAATCCTATAGGATACACATACAGTCCAGCACCGTACTGGTATACTTCACCAGGAAAGCCTAGTGTCCCAACAGCAGTCTGGGTGGTTGCCATCAGTGACAAAATAACTGGCAGCATCATCATGTCCCTTCCACCCATAAGGTACTCGTTGGTGGTCTTTTGCCTTCCACCGGAAAATCTGAAGAAGATACCAATGCTTCCAGATACCAACAGCATGGCTCCTACCACTAGGTAATCCCATACTTGGAATATTTCTCGGTTTGTCATGTCTAAGTTGCTTGGATTTCAGAATTGTAATTAGATTTCAACCTGTAAAAAAAAGACGACAAACATGAATGTTACATTCTTACTCCACAAATAAGAATGATTAACAAGGTTACTATACTAACAATCAGGGTTGGGTTTTTGACGTCAAAAACTGGTTTTTGACATGACAAGCGTCAAAAAGTGGTTTAAACTGTCATAAACTGGTTTAAACTGTCGAAAACTGGTTTAAACCGTCGAAAACTGCCAAATACATGTAACACGCTAAAACATTTTAACAATAGATAAACATTAAATAAGCCAATGATTTATGTGATCTTTTATTGAAATTTAATAATTTAAAAAATATATTATTTGCAATAAAATATTTTTTTTTTTGGTGGTGGTGGGGGGGGGGGGATTTTAAACCAGAAGAAAATAATTTTGTACAATTAAATAATCCGGATCAATTTTACCCCGCAGCATGCTGCAGCACACCACGCGTTTAGCACATTTATTTACACCCAAAAGATTTTTGAGTTTAGAGTGTATGAAGCATTAGAAAATAGTCTGTCTCTTAACTGATGCTGAGCTAGTAGGACTTGATAGCAAAAGCATTGCTAGATGAGCAAGTTTTGAAGCAGGCTCAAAAAGCTGTTGCATTTAGTGATACCTTTCCACCAAACAATGGAGTCCTCCCTATAGCACTGAAATAAGAAGACTGGAAAGGAGATTCTTTAGCTTCATACACAATCAGTATGGGTAAGCATCCATAAACTCTCTCCGTAGCTCAAGCGCGAGCTGAATCAACTGATACAGCAGTCAACCCTTGCCCCTGATGGTTGGGATGCAAAGTATAAGCCAAACAATGGTATGGTTTAATGATTTGATCCCTTCTATTATGCACTTTTTCAATATGGGATTACAGGAATTTTCTTTTAGATGACCGAGCCAATTTTGTTCAGTTTTAAAATCGAAAACATTTTTATATATTGAAAGAAAGCATGTTTTAAAAAGATTGACTTTAAGCTTTTTTTTTTAAATTACTTCTCGTATTTTGTAAATGTTTAAAATTAATAATCCAATTTCAATTTTGAATGGAATGGTTATTGCCTATACTAGAATAACATTGATGCACATTATCTTGTTATATATACAAAAAAATCTACACTTTTCTAAGTTTTTTTCCCCATAAAAAAGCTAGCTAATGTTTTAAGCTCTCAAAAGTAAGCGAAATTAAAACGATTTTAAGTAAGAGAAAAAATGTACAGCTCAGGTGACCTTAATGTCTACTTTTTAGAAAAACACAATTTTACAAAAAAAATATTAAATAAAAATTTTACCCTGTTAAAAAGTTGTACTTAACAATAATACTTTACTATGTACTAATTACTGATATACAGTAAGAGTGAATTTAAAATATTACATGTAATGTTGGCATGTGTGACATTTAATTTGAATTTTTACAGATCAATTTAGTATTTGAGGTTTTTGACATGACGGTTCATAAACTGACACATGTCAAAAACCTGCCAACCCTGTAATTATTACTAATACTATATACTAATTATACAATTACAGTAATAGTGAATTTTAAATATTACATCTAATGTGTGACATTTAATGTGAAATTTTACAAATCACTAAGTATTTGAGGTTTTTGACGAGGTTTTTGACATGACGGTTTAAACCGCAGTTTAAACTGTCAAAAACTGACATGTGTCAAAAACCTGCCAACCCTGCTAACAATGAATCATTAACACAGTAATAAGGTCTTATAGAATACACACTATCTCTTTCTTTCTCTCTCTCTCACACACACACGCACGCACGCACACGAGAGAGAGCAGCAGCAGCATCCTAACCACGTGAGATTAAGATCCTGCAATTGTTGCTTTAAGACTAAGTGGCTTTAATACCTAGGTTGTGCTTGGGAAAATAATTTTTAATATATGAGGAACTTTTGGCAGAGAGAAAAGCACAGGGCGTTTCAATTTCCTCCAGGAATAATTATTTTTTGAGATGAGGTAAATGATTAATAAATAGTTGAGTTACTTAATTTTTAGTAACTCAAAAAGGCAACATTAAAATATTTTGTTTTGGGATTTTCTCCACAAATAATATCTTTTTGTATATTTTTTTACTCAAATTGCTCACACCACCACCAAAAAGCATTTTTATATGAAAAATATCAATTACGTATTCAAATAAAGTTCTGAAATTTATTAAAATCTGTACTTTCGTATTAGTCGCATGCTAATGATTAATAGCCAAAGAATTAGCCAAAATTGGAATAATATTTAAAGTAGTTAAATAGCAACCATTTTGATTGTATGGTACAGTGAAGCGAATTACGAATACATATTTTTTCGTTTTATTTATATTATTTATTTATTTATTATGAACTGTTAGTTTCGTTATGAAATATCAACCGTAAACAAGCGCTGAATTATTTATATTGTTTTAAGTGCAAAACGTGTTAATTTTTCGTAATAGTGTGTTAATTTTAACGTAAAATGTGTTAATTTTTCGCAATAATAATTCTAGCTGCATGCGATAGCCATAGATTAAAAAAAAAATCATGCGTGAAATTTATTTTTAAAACCATAAAACATAATTACAGTTGGGATACAGTTTTCAAACAAATTGCATTTGACAGTACATTTTTCCCCCTTTCCGGATGTGTAAATGTTAAAATTAAGAGATTCTTAGAAGTAATTAAATTTGCGAAAAAGAGAAATGGATTGCGTAAATCGTTGATATCGCCACGCCAATATGATGTCACTGTTACTCACGGACATGCTTTTGCCTCATAATATAAATTTTCGATGGTGTGCTGGCTACACCAGAGCAAATGAAAAAAAATAAATAATAATAAAATCACAGTAATTGGCCACAAATTTGAAAAGTTGAAGCCAAAGGTCACGGATTCAATTCTACATTGCCCAAAACGGAGTGGCTGTAAAAAAATCTCTCTTGAAATTTCTTCTCACGTGAGGAAAGTGGTCGGTGTACATTAAAACTTCATATGCTAAAATAAATAGCCCCTTTTTTGACTATATTATATATAACTAGATTAATTTTAACACAATTATTCTAAATGGTAAACAAATCATATTAGATGTAAATTTCCAACTAGGCGAAAAATGTCCGGACCAGAACTCGAAATGAAAGAGCTGGTTTTACCAGAATCATGTTAAGGCGGTATTCAAAGCCGATTTTGCTCATTTGCAATTCCCGCCGAGATATTAACCATCACAATGTGTTTGGCGAGTTTGAAGACTATCCGTGCATAATTGTGACTTTTATCGTGCGGACAAAATTTAGTATACATACATACATATATATATATATATATAAACTTTTTAGTTGGGGGTGGTTTTGGGTTCCTGGGGTCATATAATGAAAAGTTATGAAGGATTTTTTCAAAAATCGCACCATGGTAACGACGGCAATGGGTAGTATTTCTTACGAAATCTATACCTAAAATTCGAAAAGTAAAAGAAATGCGTTTCTTCATATAAAGGAAAATTGAATCATACACATAAAAGGAAATGCTCAAACAACGATAGTTAAATAGTCCGATTTTTTCTTCCTTCTTCATACACAATGCTTAATATGTCACGCACTTAGCTGTAATTTTTCACTATTATTAGACAAAAATTCTTTTTTAATAATATGCAGTTGGAATTTACTTTCCTTCTTTTCCTTAAATATAGATATTCTTAGAATTGTCTAATTGTATTAAATATATATATGTATAAAATATAAAAATAATATATATAAAATATAAAAATAAATCCATACAAATGAACTTTGTACAGAACAAACAATTTTTGCAAAACATTTATTTGAAAACAATTTTTAAACGTATGAAAAAATCTGTTTTAAAAGCTTCAATTAAAAAAAATATATATCACTTTCATATTAAGAATCTAAAACTAAAACGTAGTTATGGTTTAACCCTCTCATGCATTAAAACCTCATATGAGGTTGTCAGATAAAAAAAATGAAAAAAAATCGTTATTCATAATTATTTGGATTTTGAATTGCATAGTAGTCTCATATGAGATCAAAATTAGCTTTTGAAAAGAATCAATGCATGGCAGCACATGCCTTTCATTTTGTTTGTATAGGTTTTAGCATCCATAGTTGTCAAAAGTCAAGCATGCTAAAACAACGGATTTAGAAAGCGCTTCCCACCACCCAAAGGAGTTTAACAAGTAAAAATATGTTTTATGCTTCTTGCATCATTTTGATTACAAAAAGAAAAAAAAATGATAGTTAATTTTTTTTTAAAGAATTAAAGGTGTTTTAGTCTGAAACCTCAAATGTGGCTTCCATGCAGTTATAGCAATTACAGCTCTCGCTGCATGCAAACCTCATTTGAGGCCAGGGTTGGCACGGTTTAAACCAAATGGTTTTAACCATGGTTTAAACCAATTGGTTTTTTTTGTCAAAAAAACCATTTGGTTTTTTTAGAAAAAATATAATATAATATTTTCTCTTTTTTGTAATTTAATTGTTTTGAATTATTGATAGAAGTAATTTCTACTTTTAACACTTCATGTCAGCAGTCAACATGAGACATAATGAGCCTAGGTCATGTTTCTATGCATGTAGAATGAAAATTAGCATGTGCTGATGAACACCCTATCTGGCACCCTAAAGATTTTTCTTAAAACATGTGAAATTAGAAAAGATAAAATAGATAAATAATATTCAATATTTAGCATAAAATATTTTCATTTAAAAAATACAGATTATTTACAGCAGTTAATAACAAAATACAATGATCTTTAAGATTTTGGTTAAGTTGTAAAAGAAAATTTTCTGAATTGGGATTGGGAAAGATTATCCTTAAAGAATTTAAAAGAGTAACTTAAGCTATCAAATTGAATAACACAGCTTGCAAAAACTGAGTGCTAGTTATAGCATTTCAATAATACCAATCAATCTTTTCTGTTAGTTGCTGAATCTAATGGCCAAAAATGTTGATTTGGACACTTGGAGTTATCACTCGGAAAACAAAATAACCAGAAGTATTTGGATATTTAAAAAAATAATAACAACCACAGAATAATATATTATATTCATGAAACTTCATCAAATGTTTATTGATTGATTATTATATTATTAATCAAAGGATTCTTCATACGATTTTCAAGGTATCGATGTTTCACTGTGTAGAGCAGTTTACTTGAACACAAGACATAGCTGTTACTAATAATGCTTAAATTAGAAATTATTTCAATTTTCTATATAATTGACTGTAATTATTTAATTTAAATATTTTCAAAAGTTATATTACTTACATAATATCCAAAAGTGTTTATTTTATCAACAGATGTGCATCTGTATGCAATAGGAAATTATATTTAAAAAAACCCGGTTTAAACCAAAAAAACCTGGTTTAAACCAAAAAAACCTGGTTTAAACCAAAAAAACCGGTTTTTTTGGTTTTTTACAAAAAAACCTGGGTTTTTTCCAACCCTGTTTGAGGCTGTTTATTATATCATGTAAGTTTCTAAAACTCAAAACTATAAAAAAGGCAATTCTAATTAATTTTATTTTCGAATTATATATATGTGTGTGTTAGTAATCCGACAATTTGCATACATACATATGTGCGATATTGGAAATATATATATGAATTTATTGGAAAGTAAATGTATGAAAGTAATAAAAAATTATTTAAAAGTAATTTTCATGGTTTGAATGAATTAAAAATTACATATAAATAGAATTATGAGAATGGACTTCATATTTTTCAAATTGTATGAATTGACTGACCAGTATAATAGATTATAGTTACGTTTTTTTTTATTTTTTTAATGCCATTATATTATTTAAAATTATTTCTTGCCTTTTATAGGCGTTATAATGGACAACAAATGTGGCAGATCAAGAAAGAACTATTTATCTCAAAAAGAAATAGAAGAACTTATGGCTCTTCCTTCAGATTCCGAAGATGATATGTTTGATGAAGATGATGATGACTACTTCGATCCGGATTACATACCAGCTGAGAATAATAAACATGATACTGAAGCAATGAGTGATAACGAGGAAAGCAATATTGGGCCTTCTACGTCAAGCGGCATTACACATTCACATAACAAAGAAACCATTAGTAAGAATGATACTGATAATAACATTCATCTTACTTCTAAGACACCGGCTATAAAAACCAGTATGATCAGAGAAAGACGTTAGTTTGCTAACAAAGATAATGATTTCTCTAAAGAACCCCTAATTTTTCAACCTGAAAAAGAATATCAAGTTTCTGGAGATACTCCTTTAGATTATTTTTATAGGCTTTTCCCAGAATGTTACTTAGAAGACATATGTTATCAAAGCAACCGTTATGCTACGCAACAGGGCAAGGAAAATTTAAACATTACTATTCCGGAATTGAAAAATTTTTTGGGAATGAATTTTGTAATGACCTACATAGGTTATGCCAGACTTCATCAATATTGGTCTACAAGTGGTGGCTTACGAATAAGCATTATAGCTGATACTATGTCTATAAATAGGTTTGAATTAATAAAACGTTACCTTCATTTCCAGGACAACTTGAAAATTCCTGCGGATAATACAGATCGTTTGATAAGATTTAAGACCGTTTTTAGATATCCTTCATAAGACATTTCATGAAGCTACAAACCCAGAAGTATAACAATCAATTGATGAGATGATGGTGCCTTTCAAAGGTAGGTCTTCTCTTAAGCAATATATAAAATCAAAACCAAAGCCATGGGGTTTTAAAATATAGGTTCGTGCTGGAGTTTCTGGCTATGTTTATTGTTTTGAAATATTTCAGGGAGCAAATGGTGGAAGAATGCCACCACCAAAAGAATATGGTGCAGCTGGTGATGTAGTTTTGCGTTTGTGCCATGATATAGCTGGAAAAAATCGTAAAATATATTGTGACAATTTATTTACTTCAATTCCCCTAATTGAGGAATTAAAAACCGAAAAATTTATTTTGTTGGAACTATTCGAGCTAACAGAATGAAGAGAGCCGAAAAAAGCTAAAATATACTAAATCTCTCATATAGGATGGAAGGGGATCAGATTCTGCAACTACTTCTGAGGTCAACATAACAGTGACTCGATGCATTGACAAAGCTATCGTGTATGTGGTGTCATCTTTTGCTGGAGTCCAACCAATAGATAAAGCAAAACGTTTTTGTCATGCAACTAAGTTCATTGTAGAAATAGATAGACTACACTCAGTGCAAATTTATAACCAGCATATGGGGGGTGTGGACTTTATGGATTCACTTGTGGCACTTTATCGTCATTCTCAAAGAAATAAATGTTGGTATATGCGTATTTTTTTTCATCTTTTGAATGTTGCTGTTGTAAATGCCTGGATTCTTTGGCGAAAAGACGGCAGAGATGCTAATGACTTATTAGAGTTCAAAAGTAGCATAGCAACAAGCCTAATATATACAGAAACCTCATCACTCAAATTGAAGAAAAAGGGTCGACCATCCACTAACGGTTCGCCGGTTTTCTTTTGTCCAGCAAAGAAAAGAAAATTGTCTTTAGTTACAAAAGAACTAAGATATGACAATGGTAAACATTATCCAAAAAGATCTGATGGTAAATTTGCTCTGAAGTGCAAAAAATGAAAGCTGTTCGAGTAAAACTAGATATATTTGTGGCCGCTGTCAAGTATATTTATGTCCAGAATGTTTCGAACATTTTCATCAAAATTGATTTTTCTCCACAAATGTAACATTACTGCATACAAGCCTCATATGAGGCTGCTCATATAACTTCCTTAAGAATTAAAAAAAAAATAATAAAAATCAAGTTTCTTGTTATTATTCTCATCTATTTTAAGCTAATTTGCCAGTGAAATTTTTTTTTGACAATTGCAAAACAATTCATGCATGAGAGGGTTAGACTGGAAAGTTACACCAGAACTAAATATACAGGAAATGAAAATTATAATTGTAAGGGGGGAAAATGTAATATTTGTAAAATACTATCAATTTTCAAACAATGGTAAATTTGAAAATGATAATACTTATAATAATGATATGCCAGAACTACTATAATTTGTTTCTTTAAACTGGCATAATTTATATGTTTGAAAAACAATACTATGTAGATGGAATGTACAATGCAGTTTAAAATTGCTTTCAAACTGCAGTGATAAATAAGGGTTGAGATAAGATATATAAGGGTTAGATAAGATAAGGGTTGAGATAAGACTTATAAGATTTTTTGTTGTTGTTACTTTTTAAATAGACTCTATACTGGTAACTAAACAAATGCAACTGAAAAATCATTCAACAGAAGCCATCTATGTAAAAAAATAAACTTTCACATATATACCAGGCCATCCCTCAATCTTTTTAGACTTGTATACAGAAATATTCTAGCAGAATTTGAAGTTCATATTTCAACTGCAAGAGGGTACTCAACTCCCACTAACTTCAAAAGGTTAGTGTATTCCATTGTAATTTTTCTTCATATTTGCAGGGCTCCCAACACATTTTAGTCTCCTAAAAGGGGGGGGGGGAGGACCATTTTTATTTTAAAAGGGGACTTTCGGGGACCATTTATATTAAAAAAGGGGGACTTTGGGGGAACATATTTAAAAATATTGCACAGAGTTTCCCTAAATATGCAAGCAAATTTTTAAAATTTACCCCCCCCAAAAATATGTTAATTAGTTATCTTTATAAAGATGGGTCACTAAAATATACAAACAGCTAAATATTCTACTGCAAGAAGATAGGAAGTATTCCGATAATGAGTATAAAATGCTAGGGTAAAATTAATGTGAGTGGGCGTGGCGTCCCAGTCGTGTCTTCCCTTAGTGTGAGTAGGTGTGGCGTCACAGTCTTGTCTTCCCTTAAATTTTTACAATTATTTCTAATGGTCAGAAAAAAAAACTGAGCATACCAATGTATTGAGGAAGGGTCAAAGAATTTTTTAAGCCAATAAAAAAAACATTTTTTTCAAAACAATTTCACTGATGATTCCCCTTAATATTTATAACAGCAAAAAAAAAAAAAAAAAAAAAAGGATTTGCAATAAAATAAACGCTAAAAATTAATGCATCTAAGAAAATATCAAATCAATTGTTAACAGAGTTGCACACTAGGAATTACAAAGTATAATGCATTTCTTCGCATTTAACACGGAGTAACAGTGATCAGTGAATATATAAAAAGAAAAGTGCCCAGTTAAACTGATGGCATTGAGCTCACAAACTATTCACACTAATTGTAAATTATACTCTTTTTTTCGAAGACTAATGCCCCTTGAAAAATAAATTAAGGGGAGTTACCCCCCCCCCCCCGTTTCACATATTTATACTTAACCAATGAGCTTCCAAATCTCATCAGGGAAGCGCCTTACCAGAATAAACCAGTATAGCAAATTTGATTGAAAAAAGCATTTATCTAAATTAAACAGAGTATTAGCCTCCCGTTCCCCCATTCATATTTAACCAATGAACTTCCAAATCTATTCAGGGAAGCGCCTTATCAGAATAAACCTGTATACCAAATTTGAAGCAAATCGGATAGAAAAATCCATTTATCTAAATTAAGGGAGGTATTGGCTCTCCTTTAGGTTTAAACAATGAACCTTCAAATCTAATCAGGGAAGTTCGTTATCAGAATTAACTGGTATACCAAATTTTGAAGAAAATCTGATAATTCTGCATGAAAAATCCATTTATCTAAGTTAAAGGGGCGGGGGAATTAACCCCCCAAACTAATCAGGGAGGAGCCTTATCAGAATGAACTCAGAATAAAATTAAGCAAATCGGATATTTCTATCAAGAGTTATCCCGTTACGTACATACATACATACATATAGAACCGGTGGGCACATTAGCTCTCAGGCTAGCCTGTGAGCTTAAAAAAGCACAGCATAACAGCAACTTCTGTTGAGTATTAAAATTAGATTAACTATTGATTAGATATTGTTAATTACTAATCTCAAACATAAAATTTAGTTCCTTTGTACTACCTAATAAAGGCTGAAATAAGCTATAACGTTCATCGGAAAAAGCATAGTATAGCAACATTAGGGTTAGCTGGGTGAATATTAGTCCTCCAGATTCGTCCGGGATGCTTTTTCAAGAAGGCTCACGTTTTGAGCACCTTATCGCCAGAGTAAGGGTTGGCGCGGGGATGAATTCAACGCTACGCACCCTTTTTTGTTCGTGACGTCGTACGCGTAGCGAACAGCAACCCCATTCCTTTGCTGAGAGGAAGAGATGTGCTTTTTTTCATTTGTTTTTTCCGCAAATGTAAAAAGCTAGACGAAATGTTATTTCACCGTGGTTTGCAATTAGAACCTTGCTTAAAACAAAGATCTTTTTCGGATTAAAATAACTTTTAATTTCACAAATATATATAATTCAAACATAAGTTTTTTTTTTTAGTTCTATAATATTCATTTATTTCATTAATTTGCTATATGTTCGAAGAAATTGAGAACGTATTTTAAAAACAGACGTAAAAATTTTCTTTAATAAATATAATTGTATTGATCATGTTTTAATGACACAATTGAACATAGTTTTATTAGTATTATTACTGAATTAATTTAGTTTTTTTTTTTTTAATTATTATGGGCATAATTGTGTAACGGGTTGATTGCATTAATAAAACACATTTTCACTGAAATAATTCATTAAAATTTAATTGTTTTTAATTTAATTGCGATTAGAAGTTAATAGGAAGTTGAAACTAAAATCAGTTCGATTATAATTAGATTGAACGATAAAGCATAAATTATTTAGCCGTATCTTGCAATTAAATCTATCAGCTAAAATAATTGCAAGTTGATGCATGCAATTAAATCAATTACTATTACATTTTAATATTGTTAAAATTTTATCATTATTTGAGTTTTTATGAAAAAGACATTGGTCTGTCCCTAGTGCACAAAATTAAAAATCTTTAAAATTCTTCAGTTTTTTATTTTAAAATTTTTGCCATATTTATAAATATTATTTCGCCTTAGTTGTTTTATTTATTATTTAAAAATAATTCGTCATATTTGAGTAAATCATGTAAATTCTTCTCTCGAATGAACCCCCCCCCCCCACACACACACACTTTATATTTCGTCATTCTGCCACACATATTGCTCTATTTATTAAGTTGAAGTGGCAATAAAATAATGCTCAATCATCTGAGGCAACCTCCCATTTCGAATTTTCTCTCACACCCCCCTCTCCATCACACTATTTTTTGCCCATTTAAAATTCATTGTTGCCTTGCAGAAAAGATTAGTTAAAATTGTGTCTGAAATGTTAACTATTCCTTCGCTTATCCATAACAATGCATAAAGTTTACTGTTTTGCTCTATATGTTGATTTTTAAATAACAAATAAATAATTTACCATAAAAAAATAAGGAAACAAATAGAATGAAAGATTTAAAAAATAATAATAAGGATTAACCTTTTGTGCACACGCTTTCATTTTTTTTAATTCTTTACAGTTTTTTTAATTTTCTGTCCTATTTATTACTTTGAAGTAATTATAAGTAAAAGACCAATTATTCAAATTCTGCCCCCCCCCCCCCCCCCAAAAAAAAAAGTTAAATATTCCAAGTTTTTAATCTTTTGGTTTGTTTTTTCTATTTGTTAATTGATAAATTTAACTATTTAAATCTATAGCCCCTTACTATCGTATACAGTTAAAAAAATTCTCTAATGATTTTATTTGTTACTTTGAAGTAACAAAAGATAGTCATTCAATCTTCCTTCTACCCCACCTCCCCTTAAGAATTTCATCTCACATTAAAAAGGCAATTTCTAAACATCCTGTTTGGGGGTGTGAAAGTTTTTTTTTTCTTTCTTTCTTTCTTGGTTTGGCCTATTTTCACTCGACTTTGGGGTCTGTTTCTGCAGAATGATTTGGTATTAAATTAATTATATAAGTTCATCGCAGAAAATATAGTAATTTTCTGCCACAGGTATTTTTTAAAATCTGTGTTTATATACATCAATATGCACTGAAACTGCATTAATTCATGATCCCCATAAATCCATCTTTATATGTAATCAAACATCTAAGTATATGAAGGTAATGAGTTTTTGTTTAAGAGGTATGGAATTAATAATGCTCAATTGAATGAAAATTTAGATTTTTGACGGGTTCAAATAATCAAAATTTCAGTCTATATCATCAAAAGTAATAAAGGCCTTCGATAAAACAGAGTATAAGAATTCGCAATACAATTTCTTTCGAAGAAGATTTCTTTTCATCTAGAACACATAACTGAAAATATTTCTTTAATTTAGGTAGGACTGTTATTCTAAAATATGCTAGTTCGTCTTCCGCCATTTCGGTTCAAAACAAAACACAAGACGACGATTGGCGTTAGAGCTAGCTGAACGCTCTCGCTTTCGCCAACTCGCCAAGGCTGGTGCTGAAAACGTGAGCCTTCTTGAAAAAGCGTCCGGGATGGCTCAGTAAGTAGAGCATTGGCGGCTCCAGCCAAGACATTCCTGGTTCAAATCCTGGCCGGACTTTATCTCCCCCCCCCCCCATTTTGGAAATTTACAACTGATATGATTTATTTACAAATTGAATAATTGTATTAAAAATTAATCTAATAAAGATAGAGTTTTGTCTAGGTATGTGTCTTTGTGCTGACGAGATTGCTGCGCATAGAGCTATACGATTAGGCAAGAAAGTAGCTGTATGTCTAAAGTTATGCACATAGAAGCCAATTTTTGGACTTTTTTGAGTAGTTTTTTTTAAATGTAATTTTTAGCCTTCTTTCATGTTTTATGGCTATTTTTCCAAATTTGTAAATGGAATCTGGTTTAAATCTTTTAGCAGAATGTAGTAAATTTTGTTCTCTTTACAATAAATTTTATTTGGAATTTATACAGTGATTTTTAAATTTTTCGCAATTATTTCATTGTTTTTTGGCATTTTGCAGTGATTTTTTTGACATTTATAAAAGAAATTCGGTTTCAAACTTTTAACCTTAATATAGTAAATTTTGTCTTTCCACGATTGCATCCTCTGGTTTAAATTGTTAGGGATTTAAAAAAAAAAATTCACATCCCGCAAGGATTCCCCCCCCCCCCAATTTGTGAAAAAATTTCGTATACAATGTTTTAGCCTTACTGTAGTACATTTTAACTTCTCTGATTTTCTGAATTTTTATGCAGCGACTTTTTCACACTAGTATGGGATACAGTTAAAATTTTTTAGCCCAATTCAGTAAATGTTGTCCTCTTTTTAATAAAGCTTATTACAGTATTTTTTTTTTAATTTTTATGCGATTTTTTGACATCCGTAAAAGGATTCCAGTTTCAATCTTTTTGCAGAACTCATTACATTTTGTCGTCTTTTCAATAAAATTGAATTCCTATAGAATTTTTTGAATTTTTTTTTCTTTCTTTTTTCTTTCGCGATTTTTTGAAATTCGGTTTCAAACTTCTAGCTTAATGTAGTAAAATTTTGTCCTCTAACTTGAATTTTGTGATTTTTAATGCGTATTTTAACATCTTTTCACAATGTGCGACAATTTTTTGACATTCATGAAATAATTCCCGTTACAATGTTTTAGCTTGCTATAGTAAAACGCAATATTTGAACTTTAGTGATTTTTAGAGTTTTGCGGCGATTTTTCCGCATTAGTAATTTTTTTCCAGCCACAGAAAGGGAACTAAGGGGACCAAAATGCATAAAAGGGGACTAAAGGGGACCATTTTCCGAAAAGGGGACATTGGGGGGGGGAGGGGACCATTTGGGAGCCCTGTATTTGCTAAAAAAAATAAAGACTTCCAAAATTAATTTAAAAAAGGAATAAAACAATATAGAAGTAAAAAATAGAAATGTAATCATATTTCGTCTTTAATAATGCAATATAGTGTCTAAAACTGGTTCTTTCGTTGTTTCTACGACCTGCAGCAAGAATTGTTTTTCATATTTATCATTTGTTATGATTTTATTGAAATTTCCAATAAGCATAATCACTCGTTCTTGACTGTCATTCCCTACTTGTAAATTCTGAAGCCGTTCCTTTCCTTTGGGATAGCCATTATTGTCATTTCTTTTTTCGTGAGAAAGGCTTAAGATTGACTTGCTTATATTCATATGAGGTAGGAGTTCTGCTGTCCTCTTTGACTCAGTTTGAAGTCGCACACCATCTCCTTTAAAAATCTTAAGTTCTCATCTGACATAACGCCTCTTAAGTTCTTGCATATCTATAAATCACTGCATAACAATTTGTTTTTCTTTCATTGAAATTCTGTCAGAAAAGAGAGAAAGTCTTATTAAGTCATCAGAGCACTCAGACGTGTGATGGTTCATCACTTTTATAGCAGAAAGCTCAATCTCTCAGTCTGTTGATAGATAATTTTCAAGATCTTTAACTGTGTTGGAATAAATTCATCATCTGATTCAACGTCTGACGGCTCAGAGTTTTTCGTTACACTATTTAGACAAATATTGGATGAACAGATGGTAGCTGAAGATAAATAGGCTCTAATGCTTCATTCTTCTTTTAGTCTCTGAAGAGAACGTTCATGCGTTTTTCGGTAACTATCCTTTAAACCCATAAAAAATCTTACAATCGGTTCTTTGATTTGAAGAAAATTAGGATCTTTAATTCTTCGTATTATTTTCATAGCACCTACATAAGCAATATCAAAGAGAGTCCGAGAAATCTCTAACTACTCTTCGTTGTTGGTCTTTAGAAAAATATCTTTGTTTTTCTTTAACAAAAGCCAATGAGAATTAATGTTTTCTAGTTTTTTAATTGTGTTTATGTTTCTGTTGTTGTGTAGGAATTACAGGTTTCTGCCATACCTGAATTTATTCTTTAACTGTCAAATGACTAACATATTGTACCTGTACCATTTTTTATTCTTTCAACTGATAATGAACGCGATGAAGGATTTGTCTTGTCACAGTTGTTTCAATCTAGTCAATTGATCTACTGATCTTAAACCAATCAGAAAAATTCCATTACTAAGGCAAGTTGCAACCGGAGCCATTGTAAATTTTTAGCTTTGAAATTTCTTTAAAATGAAAAGAACGGCTATTTTTCATAAAATTAAAGTTATTTATTAATGTACAAATTTTGTGATTATTTTATGTCATATTAGACTTAATGTTTTTCGTATTAACTGAAAGTTAGCATCCCATAACTATATTTTAATATTTAATATAAGTAATGTAACCTAAATTTAATTCTTGATATTTATTTAAAAGTAAAAACTCTTGTAATAAATAATTAAATCTATTTTAAATATTATTTCCATTTACCACCTTTCAGTTAAGAATACTCATGAGTTAAATGTAAACAACTATCAGACAGATGTTTGTTGCCAATTGCAGAATTTGAAAATATATAAAATAATTATTTAAAATAAAAATTATCATTAAAAATTAAATGTTTCAGTGAGAAATTGCTTTAAATTTGAAAAAGCAGTTGGCCGAATTCTCGTTTTGGTTTAGTGTTGTCTATAACTTCATCATGTAAATAATTCGCAGAAAAGTTGCTACATATAATAAAATATTTCAGAAATATTTAAATACAAATATATAATAAAACAAACTCAATTTCTTCTAAAAACTTCGGGGGAAATTTAAATATTTCTGAAGTATAAACAATTGTTGCATTTCCTATGCAACTGTTAAATTGTGGGGTCATTGAGCACCTTCTTAGAATTTGAGTAAGAAGTTAAAAATTTACCAGTATTATACTATTGATGAGTGTAAAAGAAAAAAATTGGGGGGGGGGGGGGGTCCCGACTCTAGCTGAAAAAAAAGTTTTTTTGAACCACCCTAATATCTATGTAAACAATTTTTTTAAAAGTCTGTATAAATTATAAAAAAAGTTTATTATTTTATATTTTTTAAGAAAACTAGGGGGCTCGGCCCCCTACGAGCTACGCTCGCCAACCCCCGTCCAGACACCGTAGACTCTAAATGCACGCTAATTTGATCGGCTTTAAAAAGATTTCGAAAGATTGAATTACAATTTAAAAAACAGTGGCGATCTCTCTATAAACGAATTTCTATTCATTTCTCTTTGATTGGGGAATTTTAACGCCAAATCCGTTGCGGTACTACTTGATTATCCCGTCGACCAATTTCGCCAAATTATATAAATCGCCAAACCACTCGCCAAATTATACAAATTGACATAATTTTTATTTTAAATGAAGAAAAAACAAATAAATTAGTACAACATTAATAAAAATACAAATAAAACGTCGAAATAAAAGAACTTGATGACGTAGACACGTGTAACAACATTTCAAAATAAGCTAATATAAAAGGAATTAAGTAAACAGAGTCTTTGTCTCCTGGTATTTTTTAACAAAGTGAAAAGAAAGTTCTTTTAAATGAGACATTTTAAATTAATCGTTTTTAATCTGATGTAATTTTGACAAAACTATTCTTTCTCTTTTTAATATTTACGTAAAAATACTTGTGTTAGAAATTAAATATTATTTGTGCTTTCCTAACAAAAATAGCTGAAAAGTATCCTCTTAAAATATCAAACAAATGTCTAGCGCAATTTCTAAATTTAAACCGTTTTGCAATATTACTTTGTGTTCATTTTATGTAATAACTGTAATGTGACGTAAATATGACGCAATTTCTCCTATTTAAGACTTCTAACGCATGTTAATAAATTTATTGCTTTACAAATTCCTTTCTCTCTTAAAATTCGCGTGTAATTATAGTTTTTATGACATAATTTTTAATAAGTTCCTGCTTTTTGTACATAATTATTTAATTCTAATTCTAAATGTTTTTTTCTGTTTCTAATAGTCACGTGTAAATAAATTTTTAATTTATTTACACGTATAAATATATATATATTTTTTTTTTGAAGCAAACATTATTGCTTCCGCTGTTTATACAGTTGGCAACAGTTTAAATTAATACCACTTTCTAAAATCTGTTAAAAATATCTCTAGAAATGCTGAAAATCTGAATTTAAAATAGAAATAAAACCTCAAAAAATTAGTCAAAATAAAAAAATTAATGCAATCTGCACTCCGGCAAATTCTAACGCATAAAATGATCTAAAAAAGATTAAATTCCTATGAACAGTTTTTGCTCCTATAAAACTTTTTTAGTTGAACGATTTTGTCCAACTTTAGCATTAAATATCTCTTAAAATAATTCTTCGATTTGAAAACTGTCTGCATCAGCGTGTTTATCAAACATTTCTGTATAATACTACCGATTTTCATATTTTTGTATGCATTATTTTTCTTAATATTAACGAAGAAAGACCTCCGGTCACAAAAAATTCAAAACCGGCGGCGGCGGCGGCGGCGGTGACAGCGGTAGTTACTTTTTTTTTTAGAATAGAGAGATGTTTTTAAAAGAAAATATATAATTTATTTCTGAGAAACTTTTGTGAGAAATTAAATTTTCACTTGAAAATTCCAAAATTTTACATTTCTAATATGCATAAATCATAAAATTACAGTTGATAAACCGCATCTATTAAAATTGATGCAATTGAACTATGCTACAAAGGCAAACAATGACGAAATATCTTTATTTGTGGGTTATTTTACCTTCAGAAGGCTAACCGAAATGGAATTACAATATACCTATCAGAATCCAAAACATTAGGATGATTATCAGATTGCAATTTGTGTTTAACACCTTTTTTCATTACATATGATTAAATAAGAAATTACTTCAGTAATAAATAATTATACTATTAGGTTGAGCAAAAAGTTCTAGGAAATTTTTAATCTAATAGGTACCAGAATTTGTATCATATATAGCACAGTTGGACGGCGTCGAAATTCTTCCACACCACACCTACAGTCCAGACGTGGCTCCATCCGATTATGGCCTCTTTCGATCAATGCTACACTTTTTCAAGGGCCGTCGATTTGAATCCTTTTAATGAAGTTGAAGAAGCTTGTCAAGAGTTTTTTTGCTTCCAAAGAGCCGCCGTGGTACTTCCAGCAAATTCAAAATCTGACAGAACGATGGCAGAAAGTCGTAGACTATGATGGTCTCTTCTTTGAAGAATAGTCCTTGTTGCTTTTGTTGTTAATTTGCGCATAACAACGCACCTTTCACAAATTTCCCAGAACTTTTTGCTCAACCTAGTATTAATCAAAATTTATTTTTTACATCTTTCTTCCATAACACACAATAAAATTAACAATTTTTTTAGTAACAAAACCTTTAAAAACGGGTACTGCAGACAACAAGCAATTTTCTTTTAGGAAACTAGGTTCATAACAGTGATGAGCGATTCTGGAAAAATCGAGTATATAGAAACATCGACATCGCATAAAATAACGTCGATAAGAATAGATTCCCAAATTCTAGCATCAGATGTTCTAGAATCGATTCTTTGATACTCGCACAAATAGGCTTAAAAAATAGTGATTCAAAAACTTAGCGATCAATTGGCAGGGAATTTGATCGTAAATCTTGATAATGGGGATACATCGAGTGATAGGAATAGTGCTGCATAGGATGCATTTCTTCTTTATTCGATATCTCAGGTCCTATGGGTCCGATCCTCACATAACTTGGAGAATTAGTCTTGGTTTCCCTCCCCCCCACTCGTCCCGTTCTCTGGTTCTCTTCGCCAGCAGGTGCTAGTTTGCTGTATTGCCTTTTATATTGTCTCCAGCTTCCATTTTAGACAGGCGTTCGGTGATCGAAGCTTCTCTAGACTCTTTAGAAATCTGAAACAAAACCTCCAATGTCTTAAGAGCTGAACTTAATGCAAAATTAGTCATATTACAGTGAAAGTAATCTAACAGCAAATCTTTTTTTTAATGGCAATTCTTTATAAAATCGGATTTCATGTTGGTTAAGAATAACAATTTATTGACTAGAGACATCGATAAAAAGATTGATAGTATTGATATAATCGAGTTGGCCATAGTATCGATTAAATCGATAAAAAATATCGACATCGCCCACCACTAGTTTATAATCTATTAATTCAGCCAAAAATGCACGGTGCCAAACTCGAATCAGAACTTTTAGGTCATAATTTTTACAACAATCAAGATATTTTAACGAAATTTCAGATACGATACTGTCCTTCTTTTGGTCTGAAATGTAAGGATATCATGAGAAATGGTAAAATTTGTCACCACCCCTAATCCAAATGCCGATGAACCAGATGCTTAATATTTTCGAAAGCAATTTAAGTTCACACTTTTTTCACCTACAGCATTTTACTTACCGAAATGCTTCCACCGACTTTAATGATAATATTACATTTCACACTCATGTGTAAGTCTTTTGAAAATTGCTTTCAAATGACATTCTCGTTCAAATTATGAACAATTGTTATACTTTCGGAATGGAATGAAAGGCTCTGTATTTTTGAGGGAAAAATTTGATTACGACCCTGGTTTCCAATGCTAAAACGAATTGCTTTCGTGTGCACCACTACATTTTAAAGTTTGTTTCAATTTTTTTTCTTCCCCAACAATATCAATCACAATTTATGTTTTACACATTTTTTCCACGGCATATTATTAAATAAGTATTTGTTTTAGCGACAAATTATTACAATAACAATCGCAGTTTGCGATTTACAAATTTTTTCTATGCCATATCAAAAAATTCGCAATTGTTTTAGTGACAAATTATTATAATATCAATCAATTTATGTTTAAAAATTTTTTTAATGACATATCATTAAATTAACTATTATTTTGGAGACAAATTATAAAATTATTATAGTATAAATAATAACAATTTATGCCTTAAACCTTTTCTATATATAATTTTATATATAGAAAAGGATAAGATAATAGTTTTAGGGACAAAATAAAATTATATCAATAAATTAGCAGTTGCTTTAGAGGTAAATTATTAGAATCATTAGAAATTTTTTGTTCTAAAGTATAAAACAAAAATTCAATTTACTAGGGAAGGAAAATTTAAACAATTTCATTTACACGATATTCAGATTGTCGTAATGTAAACGTAAGCTGACCTTTGATTCCATAGCTCTTCTGCACGGCAGTTCAGAAAGAAACTACAAGCCTCTAAGGGTACTATAGGCAAAATGTCAACGAATTGAATTTCTCAGACCCACCTTCCACCATTTATACGCTTCCAATTAGAGATCGACCGAAAATTCGGTTTCGTTTTCGGACCAAAATCTGATTTTTGCCGAAAATTCGTTTCCGTCTGTGAAATTAGTACTGAACTTCGAAATCTACCTGTGCCTGTAGGCCAAACCGGCAGTGATTTTTTTTATTACTTTCTGATTGGAACAAGGGAAATGAAATGCGTAAATGAAACAAACAAAAAAATTATATCATACATACTCATATTATACTGACGAAAATCCTGTTTTTGGACAAAAACCTAGCACATCCAGGTTTTTCTCTTTATTAAAATGCAAGTTATTTATATTTTTCTAATATTCAACAGTAAAAAAAAGGGGTTCATCTAGTAGTTTTTAAAGGTTAAAAACACTTTTATGAAAGAAAACAAAAATTATAGGTATATCACTTACAAAAATCCACTTTATCGGAAATACCCAGTGGGTTTTTGTTACTGTGGTGGCCGGTTTACCAAACTTGAATATGCTTGATTGATAACAGAACAAACAGTGGCGCCAACTTATATGGGCCAGTGGGGCATGAGCCCACCCAATTTCAATTAATTTAATTCGTTATTTATTTATTTGAAGAAGTAAAATTTGGTTTTATTGACATCCTCAAAATAATTCTGTTTGAAAAATAGTAAAGTCATCAGTTAGATTTACTAGAGAAGTATAATTTAAGTTTCTCTCATAACAAATTCCTTGCATATTTTACCATCTGTTTTAATGTCTTGAATTGATAAATCTCTAAGGCAACTAAAATGTTTCTCTTGACATTTAGTTTTTTTTTTAAATGTATTTATAAGGAAGAGTTTATGAATACATATAATTTAATAAAATTATTTTTTAATTTATAATTGCATAATAATAATTTCATATTTTGCTTAGAAAAACAGAATTTAACTTCGAATTACCATCTTTAGTCATTCACTCTTCCCCTGATTCTTTCTCCACATACACACACACCAAGAGAAAAGAAATGTATGTGTTGTTTTTACTCAAAAACTTTTGAGCCGACCCTAGAGGTCTGGACGGGCCTGAATTTCCAGGCCGGGCCCGGCCCGGTGTAAAAATTAAAAGTTCGGCCCGAGTCCGGCTCGTTTGCATTTTTACAGTTCTCGGCCCGGTCCGTACAAAAATCATTGAAAACAGGCCCGGCCCGGCACAATTTCTAGAGAAAAAAAAATCTTGTTTCTCAACATACAATTAAGATTCTTTTAATGAATACTACATACATACATATTTATGGGAACATTTTTACTATATATTTTAGATTATTATGTGTTCGCAAAACAGAAAATACACAATAGTAAACATTAACGAATATTTAGTGTTTTAGTCATCGTCTCTACAGACGTTTCAAAATTCAAATAAGGATTCATTAAAAAATTAATGTAGTTTAGAATAAAGGGTTAAAAACGTGATAACTTTTGAAGCTGTATAATAAAAAGTAGATTAATGAAAATATTTTTCTCCCTTTTAAAGTTTTTCTCAAATCCAAAAGAGGTACATTTCGACAAATTTATGAATTACATTTCTTTTTGAAAACGATTGGCAGATATTCTTATTCAGAACCGAAAGATTGGCAGGTATTCTTATTCAGAAACTATGTAAATGCCATTTTTTTTCTTAGATAAAAGCAATATATCTTTCAGAAAATACTGCCTAAGTTAGCGTTTTGAATCGAATTTCCGGAAGCGATAGCACAGGAAAGGAGAAAAACGTTCAGTCATGTGACAAGAATCTCTTATCTCTGTAAGTAATTTATCAAACACGGAAAAAGCTGTTCGACTCCAAATGCCTTCAATAGTCAGGCCTGTCAATTTTATGCCTTTATAGTTAAAAATGAGTCAGAAAATGTGGCTGAAAGTTTCGTATTGTTGAGCAGTGAATATGAGAACCACCTTAAAGAACTATATTTCAAAGATACTGTTAACAGAAGTTCATTATCGCTATTAGTATTTTCACAAAACATATCTGCCCTGCACATCCTGATAACGATTAGGACCAGTTCCGTCTCGGCACGAGTCTGCTGAAAAAATTAAACCCGGGATCGTACATCATGTAACTGTACGATGCCGATCTCTACGATGGATACGTTACATTTCTGTATTGATGATGTTAAACTCGCATCGGCTCGTGATCCACATTTATACTTCTCGAGAAAGTCATTCATTGAAAATGGCTCGTATTTTATCTGTTTTGCTTAAATTCTTATCTCGGGTCGATAGGCCCAATTAATTTTTTTATAGGCCCGGCTCGGCCCTGCAGGCCCGTTCAATTTTTTTGCCAATCCGGCCTGCAGGCCAAGTCCGGGCCGTGCAGATCTCTAGCCCACCCAATATTTTTCAAAAGTTGCCGCTACTGGAACAAAGAGAAATAAAGCGTTAGTTATTCCAAATAAACCCCACCTTTAAAATATTAGACGGAAATATTTCCAGAATTACCAGCGCCCGAAAGTGTTATTTGCCAGTAGACAGGAATTGACAGGAACGAAAGTAATTTTTCACAAATTTTTACAGATTAATGTATTAACATTAACAACAATAGGAAGAGAATAAAAACTATTTATTATTGAAAATTACTGCAATTCCCTTTTCCTTAAAACATACAAAGCTGTAAATTTAACGCCAGGCTAAATGATATAATGGTCAAGACGTTTGCCTTGAAAATTCCAGGAAATGTAAAAAAAAAAAAAAAAACAATAGTCCTAAGGTCGACTCATCAATTTAATAACTAAGAATACCAAGGTCGTGTACATTTATGGCTAGTTAATATCAGTTTATTTTTAGATTAACTCTTTGTTGATGAACCACAAATAGATTTGCCTCACTGAATCTAATAATTTTTTCAGTACATTCCAAGACTTAAATTACAAAAGCTTTACTTGAAAGTATAAACGTTTAAATTATATTAGAAGATATGGGTCACGGATGTGTGTTTTAATAAATGAAAAGGTATCAGATCTGAAAAACACGTACATTTTATAATATAAATAACTTTTTATAGATAAAACAGGGTGCCACTGAAAATGCCCCCCCCCCCCTTCCCACAGTAAATGGTGTTATGTTTTTGTTATGTTGATTTTGGAGAAAAAAAATTGTATTACGTACAATGATGCTGATATTTTCCTGTTAGCGCCAAAAATTTCCATGACAATTTTTCTTGATAAAAATTCCTTTTCCAACACTTCTTTCATGTATAGAATTACATTCTGTAAGACGCCTATTGACGATTTCTTCAAAAAATATTTAAATAGAATCATAAGAGAGTAACGTAAAACGATTTCGCTTTTTAAAACTTTGTGGGTATAATACCATAACTATTTTTTTTTAAACTGATCAACGATGCTAATCAATTATTTTTCTTTTTATACACATATCTGTAAAAAGAAAAAAAATATGTTGAAAATATAAAAAAAAAAGGAAAATATTGAGCACGACTTCAGAAATTTGGCATTTTTACCCAAATTAGAATGTTTTTGGACACACAAAACTATGATACACAGCTATGACAGAACTGTAATACAAGTTCAACTAGTCGGATGTACCAATCCCAAAACTTTCTTCTATCTCATACATGTTAATACTTCAAAATCCGCTATCACACTGCCAAAATTAAATGGCAATCTATGCATCTCATGAAGATTCTAACGATATGAAATTCCGTGCGTTAGTTCTTGAGATATGACTATCGCTGAAATCGTCTAAATTCAGAAAAATGCTTCCTAGCAGCGCCACCTATTGGGTGATTTATACCAAATCCTAATCAGCAACAATTTATGTCAACGTCTGACTGAATCTGAAGTTTGGAGAAAATCCGTACATTAGTTTTTGAGATAGAGCAATAACGAAATTCGTGAAAATTCCTGCATAGCAGCGCCACCTATTGGGTGATTATCACCAAAACTTAATTAACAACAACTTGTGTCTACAACTAAATCTGAAGTTAGATGAAAATTCGTCCATTAGTTCTATTGATAGAGCTATTGAGGCAATCGTGAAAAAGGCAGCGGAGAAGCGCCACCTGTTGGGCGATTTACACCAACACATAATCAGTAGCAAGTCATATCAAGGACTAACTGAATCTGAAGTTTGATGAAAATCCGTGCGTTAGTTCTTAAGATAGAGCTATTGGGGAAATCGTGTAAATCCTGCAAAATTCATCATAACAGCGCCACCTGTTGGGCGATTTACACCAAAACATAATCATCATCAACTCATATCAAGGACTAACTAAATCTGAAGTTTGATCGAAATCCGTGCATTAGTTCTTGAGATAGAGCTATTGCAAAAATCGTGAAAAATACAGCATAGCAGCGCCACCTGTTGAGCGATTTACACCAAAAACTAATCAGTATCAATTTGTATTAGGGACTAACTGAATATCAATTTTTATTAAATTCCGTGCATTAGTTCTTGAGATAGAGCGCCCACAAAATTTGTGTCACATACACACAGACAGACAGACAGACAGACTCACAGAGTCACAGACAGACATTTTGTAAAAACATGTTTTTTGGAATCTCTGACCCCTAAAACATGTAAATCCGTCGAAAACCGGAATTCGAAAATTTTCATGAATCCAATACTTTCTTCTTGTAAAGATAGAAGAAAGTAAAAATTACGTATCAAAATGAATATTTAGAGAAAAAAGAAAATCATTTAGTTTCCAAATTTAGGTATAAACATCAGAATTTCTAATTAGTAAGTTATAAATTTAGTCATAAAGACAGCAGAGTCTAGAGTTTCTTTCAAACAATTTGCTCCGGAGCGAGAATGAAGAGATGACAGTAGGTAAATTTAAAAGAGTAGTTCATTATTGTACCCCCCCCCCCCCCGGGGGGTGGACACTATACTATTTACTCCGGGGTGGCATTGCCCGCCCTTTTGCTCCGGAGAGTTACCAAAAAAGAAACACTATCAGACTCTAATAAACATGACAAGGTCTTACATTGCCAGTTAGATTTTTTTTAAGGGGGGGGGGGGATTTTTAATAACAGATCATTCTACATTGATTAGTTATTATGGGAGAAAGTACTATATAATTAGATGAACCAGGTTATGAAATACAAGCTGTTTAACCCGTTCTATGCAAGGGAGTTCATGAATTTAATTATAAAACTAAAATTAAAAATAACTATTCGATTTAGTAAAATAATTTTCTACTACGGCGCATTTTTTGAATGAAATTTAATTTATCATGTTACTATGGCAGCAGACGATAAAACGATATCTTTAGAATAAGGGAATAAATAGAATAAAAAGTTTTGTTTATGTTTGTGATAAAATGAAAAATTGAAAAAAAAAATTATTGAAAAAAAATTGTAATAATTAAGCACAATTAAATAATCTCTAATTATTTGCATGTGAGGTAAAAGAATTATCCTAATACTTGCTACAGCTTTTTAGTATTGCAGCGTGGCGTACGCAATATGTATATCTCACATTGGTTAAAGAACTTGCGCGATTACGAGTTGAACATAAAAAAAAGGAATTTTATTGTGAATTTTTAATTTCTGGCAACTGCTATAACGAAAAATGTTTAAATTTGATAGGAAATTGCTGTTAAATTGATGGTTTTTTATTAATTAAAAGTTAACTATAAATTATTTCGATTCCGGATTGCTTTAGTTGTCTCGCCGTGTTTAATACACATGTACATAATATTTCACAATTCTGGCTTCCAAAATGTGGATTTGTATAGCATTACAGACAGACAAATTTTCATTTTTATATATTAGACTAGCTAAAGTACCAGGCGTTGCCCGGAATTTTAAGAATGTTTGTTTTTAAAAACCAATTTCAACAACATAAAAAAAAAAAAAAACAGTCGAAGTGTTGCACACATGAATCAAATGAAAACCCAATATAAAAATGTATACATTTATATAACAGACGCAAAATAATACAGCTATAAATGAACTTATTTCCATTCACAATTGGAGCAATAACGTTAAAATACGCCACTAATTTCCATAATCGAGTTTTTATCACACTTCAATACATATTTTCACACTTACATGACGTTATATATTCACCACGTCCTTTACATTTCCAATATGAGGTAATATTCCAATTTTTTTATTCGTCAAATTAATTAAATAATTATAATTTTTCACATGGGAATCATAAAACAGAAAAATTATGACGTAACATCCACTTTTGTTTTTAATTCGTGAAACAATTTACTTTATTTTCATGTTTCACGTGGAAATCTTTCATTAGAATAGTTATGATGTAATATTGCCTTTTTTAAAATTCATCAAACCATTTTTTTCCTTTTTCACGCAGAATTCTTGCAAAAGAAAAGTAATTGTTGTGGTAAAGAGTTTTATTGTGGATTTTTAATTGCTGGCAACAGCTATAACGAAAAATGTTTAAATTTGATAGGAAATTGCTGTTAAATGGGTGGTTTTTTATTAATTAAAAATCAACTATAAGTTATTTCGATTCCGCATTACTTTAGTTGTCTCGGCCGTGTTTTAATACACATGTACATAATATTTCACAATTCTGGCTTCAAACTGTGGATTTGTATAGCATTACAGGCAGACAAATTTTCATTTTTATATATTAGATTAACTTTTTTTAAAGTTCTACTGTATGGATATTGATGGGAGTTACACTATTACTTAGTTATATATTTAAAAAAAAAAAAAAAAAAAAAAAAAAAAAAAAAAAAATGAACGTAATTTATCTATGTAAGATTAGTGTATCGAATTGCAATACTACATTCTACGCGAGCGGAGACAGCTAGTTAGAAAATAAAATTATGGTATTTGGAGTTTAAGAATGGAAATCTGCTCAAAGCAAGAATTGCAAAGTTTTAATGCGTCATCATTTATACTTGATGGAAAACTAGCAAAAACCAGGAGAGTATCGTGTCTGAATACAACTATTATACAATAACACACCGACATAAAAAAAAAAATGTAGTTTTAGTGTGGATTCAATTCATCAATTAAAAATTGCTTACAAAAGACAACCAGTCAAAAATATGCTAATCAAAACAAAAATTAATCGTCAATATTTCGATGAAATAAACCGACAGAACAGAATTCAAAAACCGCCTGAAACCACGTTTTAAAACTTCTACTTGTTACAGTAACCCATAAAACAATTTCATGCATGAATATTTTTAAAAGTGTGAATGACAGTAGATTGTCATTGACACACAGCATTTATTAAAGTGAACAGGTAGACGCACTATGAATACTTAATATTAAAAACCAGATCTTTTATTGAGGTCTAGTTCTTCTTATTAAAGAAAGTGCATTGAGCATTACATCGTTAATAAAGGAACAGTGAGATGATAAAAACCAATAAAACAGTTCCATGTTCTGGTGTATGCTAATTTGTCATTTTTCTTGTTCCTGACAGCTTGAATAACATTTGCCAAGTCACGTGATACAGATAAACAATAATTTACATGAGTTAAATGACATTCTGGTGAGGACAAAATAGAGGTCTGCATGGACCGAAATTTCCAGGCCCGATACAAGAATTAAAGTTCGGCCCGGCCCTAAAAAAAGTTAAAATCTCTGTCCAAGCCCGGCCCGGCCCGGCCAGAGTGAATTTCTGCAATACATTGATTTTTAGGTCGATTTGGTTAAAAATTTGTCTCGTACGAGGAGTTCTGACCAAAAATATTTATCTTAACTTTTTTTTAAATTTTTATAATCTTCATTTTTATAGAAGTGCAGCAGGCTGCGATATTTCTTTTTTTAATGAATCTATTTTTTTGTATGTAAATGTTTCAGGTATCATTAATATTGTTAATCCATATTCCATGTATTGAAGTGTTAAAAATCTGAAAAATGATATACAGTAAAATCTTCTAAGACTGAATTGCAAGTGTAAATGCACTATATATTCTTTTCTTACGAATTAGTATATTAATTGTGCATGGATCAATACGTTTTTCAATTTAAAACAGGGATCCGTCATAGGCAGGTTCCTTTTCACACGTTTTACTATATTTTAATTTACCTATATATTAATAAGCGTAGAAATCTACTATTCTTTAAAAAGAATAAATTTTAATGTTTAAGTGTAGAACAATGACAATTTAAAATTGTATGGATTTTTTGCACAAATTTTTGGGCCAGGCCTAATTTAACTGACTTTTGAATGGACCAGGTCACGCTGAAACAATGATTTTCATACTCGCTGGGTCAAAACTGAGACGGGAAATTTTGGGCCGTGAAGACTGGGTATGAAACCAGTTCCGGCTCTAAACAGAAAAAAATAAGTTAGACCCTGCCCGAGCCTTCAGAAAAAAGTATGGCCCGGGACCGGCCCGAAAAGATGGGAGACCAGGCACGGCCCGAGTGCCGTGAATGAAAATCGGCCCAAGTCCGGCCCGTGCAGATCTCTAGGACAGAATACTCATCTTAAGATTGGACGCGTTGCCCTACATAGTTATCAACAGTTAACCCCTTGAGGGACAGTGAATTTTAATCATGATTCGCACCAAAAACTTTTAATTAAATTTTACTTTTATAACTTTGATGGAAAAAAAGTTGAGAAATTGATTTTCCGTTTTTTGAACCCAATTTTTTGTAAATACTGGTACGAGTTCGACATTAAAGAAATACAATTGCTAGCCCCTGAAAGGGTTAAACTACACTTGATTAATTTTTACACAATTATTCTAATTGGTAAATAAATTACACGAGTTGCAATTTTTCAACTGAGTGAAAAAGTATCCAGGCTAGGATTCGAACCAAGGATCTTTTGGATAAAGTCGCTGGTTCGGATACTGGCCTGGATTTTTATTTTACTCAGTTGGAAAATTACAAATAGTGTGACTTATTTACCAATTAGAATAATTGCGTTAAGATTAATGAAGCGTAATTACATATTCAACGCTTCTTGGAGTCCCATTACTTGCGATTTACTCTTCTGAGCTGATTAAGATATCAGACCAGATGTCATAATCAACAAGGTTGTCTGGGTGAATTTTGTCTGCCAGATTTGTCCAGGATAGCTCAGTTTGCAAAGCATCAACAGCTTAAACCGAAAAGTTCCTGGTTCGAATCCTGGCCTGGGCACCTTTTCACTCAGTTGGAAAATTACAACTTGTGTGAGACAAACTCGTGTGAAACAACTTTTCTTTTGTAATTTTTTTTAAAAGTGAAAATCGGGATAAATAAAACAGTGATTAAATTTGCAGTATTGAAGGTTTTTTTTCCCCACATTCAGTTTTTGAAAAGACTTTAATAAAATCGTATAATTAATAAAAGTGCATTATTTTATTCTGAGCGTAATTCGCCTGATAACAACTGCCGCTCTAAAATCTGTATTTATGAATTTCAACTAAATAGTATTTAAATTATCAAAATTTTTTTATGTTAAAAATTAATAGTAAATAAACAGTGCATGAATATTGCTTCAAAAATTTTAATTACACAATTACATAAACTGGAATGTATAGAAAAATATAGAAGAATATAGATTCTTCTCACTCAGCAAACAACAAAAGAGACAGACAGTAGGGGTGCACCAGATGTAGATTTTTGACAAAGTTTTACCGAATATTCGGTATCCAGCCAAATACTTTCTCGTTTTACATTTCAATAGTAATATTTATATTTTATACTTGCTTTATGGAGAAAAACTTTAAATTATTATAGTTTTGTCTTTTAGATATTAATAATAGATTTAAATTCATTTATTAAGTTACTTAAAAACAAATGCTTTGTAGAAATTTAATGTTTTGTCTTTTGCTTATTCTGTTATACATAGCAATTTTTTTTTATTTAGTGTCATTGTCGATTAAAAGATAAACACTTATTTCTTTGTTTTTTACTTTCTTCTATCTTCAATAGAAGAAAGTATTGAAATCGAAATATTTTTCGACTTTCGGTTTTCTACGGATTTACACGTTTCAGGGGTAAGAGATCCCCAAAAACATGTTAATAGAAAACGTCTGTCTACCCCTGTGTGCGTATGTCTGTCGCCATTGTACCATCAAAAGGGTATGAAGTTATGTATAGAATTGAATAAAATTTTTTAAAAAAGTTTTTGGCTATGGCAAGCAGGTTTTCCCTGAATTTGGAAAAATTCTACCAGAAGGGGGCGCTGTAATAGCGATTTTTGTGCCATTTTTAATGTTATACCATCTAAAAGTGTATGAAGTTATGCATGCATAGAATTGAACTAAATTTGTGTATGTTTTTGGCCATGACAAGAAGGTCCTCCCTGAATTTGGAAATATTGTGCAGACTACTAACTATAATAGCGATTTTTGAGTAATTTTTTTGATTCTTCGTAGTTCTATTGTCCCCGAGAAGCGACGGGAACTTCCCATTCTGATAAGCCGACTACTCCGAACAGCTGATGTACAACAGAATAACGGAAAACTATTGATTTTAATAAATATCATATGATCGAGATTAATTCGTTTTTACTCCAATTCATTGACTGAAGCAGAAATTTAAGATCTAAGTCAAATTTGATATAGTATTGAACTAATAATAATAAAATATTGACATTTGTAACAACATTTTGAAATAGGGTCATTCCATGGCAAATCACCCAGGGTATGGCACCCACCATCACCAATTTTGATAAAATTCAGAGAATTTGCAGAGTTTTTAATGCTGATTCCAAAAATGTCAATCATATTGAAATTGATCAAACGGTTTGTCAGATATGAGCTTTTAAATATCTTCCAAGATGGCCGATTTGCCGCCATTTTGAATGGCACATGTGACAACATAAAGGTCTATAACTTCTTTCAGGTTTAAGCTAGAACTTTCAATTTTTTTTTGTTCTGCTCAGAATAAAGTAAACTTTCATCTAAACAGATTTTTGTGCAATTTATTCCATTAAAATGCTGTCAGAAAATGACTTTTTGCCATTTTTTTAATTAAAAAAAGGTATAACTTCAATAGCCGATTCCCCCCCCCATTGTTCCCCCTTCAATTTTCATCTAATTGCATAAATAGGCAGCTCAAAGTGTGTTTTGATGCCTGATAAAAAAATTTAATGGGCAGTTTGTAGGTTTTTTGTTTAAAGAAGAATTTCAATTTTACCGACTTCCATAAGTAACGGAAAGTACAAGATAATGTTGATATTTCTTTTATTACCAGAAGTATCATAAAAATTTACATCTAAAAGTTTGAGAAGGTTTTATCTTTCATAAACATATATATATTTTTAATGTGGCTAAAAAGAAGGGGAATCCCTCAGGAATTATAAATAGGAATGCTAATAATGAATTCCTGCAAGACATAGAAGTATTTTCATGACAAATTGAAATCTATTGCAAAGTTTCAGTTAATTTTAAATAAAAAAGAAATGATGGAAAAAATTCTACAAATTGTCACATTTTATAGCAAAATCATACTTGTATATTATACAAAATGATAAAATTACAATTGTTAACTAAATACAATAAGTAAAAATTAACGTACTTCAAAATTATACAAAATAACATTTAGCACATACACGGTAAAAATACTATTAAAAATATATCTACATTCAAAATAAATATAATTAACTCTGTTGTATTAATATTGCAGCTCAAAGTGTGTTTTGATACCTGTTATAAATTTTTTAATGGGCGATCTAAAAATTTTAAATTTAGTTCAAAATAAAAAAAATTATATATTTTATTTCACTTTGGTTCATTTTTTAAATGTAAATAACATTAAAGCTGTAATTATTGTTGAATTATAAATCAAAAATTGCTGTCCAAAATATGAAATTTCTAATTAAGTAATTGCTAAAATTGTCTGATTGGGTTAATTTATTACCAGAACTTTCCAGAAGACATAATTTTAACCAATAATATCACTTTGGTTTGCCATAAGGGGTTTTCTCAACCAACCAGATAGATGTACTTACCAGAAAGAGATTTTCAATGAATTTGACTAAAATTACTTCCCAGAAGATTTTTTCAACCAACTACATTAAGCAGAATTTTACAACTTGTTATGTCAATCTGTTAAAAAAGATTAAAGTTTCTCTTTTGATCTTATAACTATAAATGATGCTGCTTTGTTGTATTAAGTTAGATGTTTTCTTATGGATAAACAAAAGATGTATAATATTAGTTTAAATATTAATAATCCAAATTGTGATTTAAATAATCCTCAAGCTATCCACCATTGCAATGAGTTATCTACCAAAAATAAAGAACTTCTTGCATTAAGATGCAATTTAGAAGATAGTGAAAACTCAACAATATGCTTTGCTCACAGAGAACACTTTCTGCATATGTAAATTCAGCAAAAGAAATCAGAAATGTTTTCATTTATTTAATCTTCATCCTAACAAGACCAAGAAAAGTATCCTTACATGTGATAAGTGTGGATCAAGCTAAGAATTACAGGCATAAGCTACATAATGATGCCATTCCTGGTAAGAAACTATGTTCAACCTGTAGGGAAAAAGCAAAAGCTTTGCTGGAAGTACATGTGAAAGAACAGAAAGACTTGTGTCAGTCCACTGATTTTTCTGAAGAAATTACATCAAACATGGATCAGAAAGAAAAATATCACGTAAAGCTTAATGGAAGTTCACCACTAAGGTTACATGCAATTTCTGCACACAGGAAAGTGTCTGCTGGAGAAAGAAAATTACCTTGCAAAAAAAGGTTTCTTGCACCCTTGATTTGGAAGAGAACGTTCTTCAGAGGGAAAACAGTAGCTCTGATGAAGATAATGTAAATCAAAAGAAAAGCTTCAGAGTTCAAAAGATTAAAGGAGATGATGAAAGAAATTTTCCACAAATTAGTCCCAGAGAAAAAATTCAGTTGCTAACTTTGATTCCTGAGTCATGATGGTCAAGAAAAAAAATAATTGAAACCTTTAGTGTAACTGAGTACCAAGTATAGACTTTATACTTGGGACACTATAAAATCTGTGGAAGAATTTCATGAAGATAATGAATTTTCATGTCTCATGCCTGGTCAGGGAGATACGGTCAGCCTAAAAAGAATGTCTGCCTATGTTCAAAAAAGGTTTCTTCTTTGTAATCTGAATTAACTGTATATCCAATTTCGATTGAAATTTCCTACCAATAATAAAATTGGGTTTTCAAAATTTGCTGACCTGCGACCTAAGCACTGTGTCTTAGTTGGAAGTTCTGGCACACATTCTGTCTGCATGCATACAATACATCAGAAAGTTCAGTTGCTTATTGCAGCAACAGGGATTGAAAAAAAATATGAAGATTTAATCCAGAAATTGGTTTGCAGTTCTAACAATACAAATTGTATGTTACATATATGCAGCAAATGTCCCAAGAAAGATGTTCTTGAAGATTTTTTTTAAGTTAAAATATCCGGATTTTGATCCTGAAGCCGCAATTGAACATAAACAGTGGGTATCAACTGACGGAGTACGATTAGCATCACATACATCTACTCTGTACGATTTCATCCATCTTATTCTTAAAAAGATTGAAAAGCTCGCACCCCATACACGCATACCCAAGTCCCAAAGCATTTATTTAAAAAAAAGGATCTTACTAGTCATGAGGCTCTCATACAAATGGATTTTAGTGAGAACTTTTCTTTTGTATTGCAAGACGAAGTTCAACAGCTACCATTGGACGCCTGGTTGCTGTACTTTACATACAGTTGCATTCTATGGAAAGTAAAAAAATGTAAGCAGTTTAAAAAGTGAAAGCCTTTGCATGCTTTCAGATGATATGGACCATGATGTATCAATGGTTTATCAGACTCAAAAATTAATCATGCAGCATTTAAATAATAAGTAGGTATATCTTAGCTACAAATGTAGAATATTTTACTGGTGGCTCTGCTGCCCAATATTAAAATTGAAAAACATTTTTGAACCCTTGAACATGATTTTGGTGGAATAAAAGCAAAATGGAGCTTTTTTGCTACAAGTCATGGAAAATCTGTTTGCAATGGGGTGGGGGGTAGAACTGTTAAAAGACTTGTAAAAGCAAGTCTGCAAAGGCCGTTGCATGATCAAATTGCAAATGTAGCTATGATGTATGAATATTGCTGACAAAACATTGATGGTATAACATTTTTTATCATCACAAAAAGTGACATGTTAAAACTGCACAACAACATGTCTCATCGGATGCAACTTGCTACGACAATTCCTAGAACATGCAGTATGCATTATTATGGATCTACAGAAAACTTATTAATAAGTGGAAAAAGAATAAATACTGATGAAAATTTTTCTGTCTGTTCATCTTTTGATAGGAATATTAAAGAGACTTTGGATATTCCATTTCTTAAAAGTTATGTAGCAAGTATGTACGAATGGAATTGGTATATAGGCTTAGTGTCAAAAGTCCACAAAAAAGAAGGAGATGCAACTGTTAAATTCATGCATCCACAATGGCCTATCACCTTCGTATTATTGGACAGAAAATGACAGTTGTAATGTGCTTTTCAGTCATACCTTTTGTGCATGTGACATCAATACTACTAATGGTAGAATATATAAACTTGGTTATGCATCCAGTGCTTTAATAAGCACCAAGTGGGCAAAAGATAAAATTAGAAGGAAATAAAATGGAAATATAAAGAGAACAAATTTTATTTATTATCTTTATTTTTAATTGTTATTGATGTAGATATAATTTCAATAACATTTTTAATGTGTATGTGCTAAATGTTATTTTGTATACCGTAATTTCCGGTGTATAGCCCGCAGGTCAAACAATTCAGTTTGGACCCAGAAATTTTATTCAGTATTTGAAGACTAATATTTACCGTGATCTAAAAAGTTACATTATATTTTAAAATATTTCTGGTTCGAAACGTGATTGTTTGATCCGCGGGCTATACACCGGAAATTACGGTAATTTTAAAGTACGATAATATTTACTTAATGTATTTTTTTTAAATTGTATTTTGTATTATATACAAGTATGATTTTTCTATAAAATCTGACTATTTGTAGAATTTTTCCCATTATTTCTTTTTTACTTATAATTTACTGAAACTTTGCAATAGATTTCAATTTGTTAGGAAAATACTTCTATGTCTTGCAGGAATTCATTATTAGCATTCCTATTTATTCCTGCGGGATTCCCCTTCTTTACAGCCACATTAAAAAATATGTATATGTTTATGTAAGATAAAGCCTTATCAAACTTTTAGATGTAAATATGTATGATATTTCTGGTAATAAAAGAAATATCAACATTATCTTGTACTTTCCATTACTTATGGAAGATCAGTAAAATTGAAATTCTTCTTTAAACAAAACACCTGCAAACTGCCCATTAAAATTTTCTTATCAGTCATCAAAACACACTTTGAGCTGCCTATTTATGCAATTAGATGAAAATTGAAGGGGAACAATGGGGGAAATCAGCCATTAAAGATACGCCTTTTTTTTAATGTAAAAAATGACAAAAAGTCATTTTCTGATAGCGTTTTAATGGAATAAGCTGCACAAAAATCAGTTTAAATGAATACTTTATTCTGAACAAAACAAAAAAAAATTGAAAGTTCTAGCTTAAAACTGAAAGAAGTTATAGACCTTTACGTTGTCACATGTGCTATTCAAAATGGCGGCAAATCGGCCATCTTGGAAGACATTTAAAAGCTCATAACTCACAAACCGTTTGATCAATTTCAATATGATTGACATTTTTCGAATCAGCATTAAAAATTCTACAAATACACCAAAGTTTATCAAAATTGAAGGTGGCGGGTGTCATTTTTAGAAAATTCTGGGTGATTTGACATGGAATGACCCAATATTAAAATATGTGAGATAAAAAGTTTTGGGATGGGCAAATCCAACTAGTCTTACTGATAATTCTAGTTCATTTACTAATTAGTAAACATCTTATTGAAATAGCTTTTTCTTTTCCTACTTACATATTATTACTTAATTTTTCTATGACAAATGTTTTCTAATCGAATTTAAGTAGAGAAGCTCCTTATTGCAAGCATCTTGTTTTGTAGAACAAAGCGGACAAGAAAGTGACAATTATTTTCATAATCAGCATCAGTATTATTTTAACACAGCTGGTCTTCCATCCATAAACAAAATAAGGAAATAAGATTCAATAAAATAATTTTTAGATTTTTACTTTACAAATGTTGAAAACAAGAAAAATAGACCACCAGAGGAGTCGACGCTTATTCTCAGAAGCAAGAAATATTTGTGATAAAAACTTAAAAGATTATAACCTGAAAATAATGAGCGCCTAATGTTCGTACATCATAACTTACTTTTAATAAAATTTAATTAGAATTAATTGGTTACCATGGTTTAAATATTATATTTTCATTTATATATAACCTCATAATTTCATTTTTTCTTTAAATACTGTATTTCTTTTTCTTAGCATTGCTTTTAATGGGATAATATTGGTAAGGAGCAAATTAATTTTGCCACTAACTTTTTCTGATAATGTTAAAAATATCATTTTAAAAATGAGTCACTATCCGGCCGGATATTAAAGTATTCGTCCGGACCGAATATTCGGTTTCAGTGCCGAATAAGCAGGGTATCTTGTGCATCACTAACAGACAGCGACACTCAACTGGTCGCGGTTGCTTTTCAGCCTATCTAGATCACATGCAACTCGACAGAAACCAGCCTATCTTGATCACGTGACTGCCAAGAGGGGTGGAAATATTGCGACCAGTCTCTTTCGTTGGCTGAGTTTATTCTCTTACTATCAGTATGTTAAATGGAACACATTCCCATATTATATTATAAAGTTTCTTAATCTCTTTCTTTATCAGACTTCCGCAATCAGTTATGATATTATCGAACATTGTAATACAATCAAAATTGCATGTTAGTATTATCCTTTAAAACTATAAATGGTGGCTGCAAGTCACATACAATAATTAAGCGGATTAATGGAGAGAAGAACGGCAACATGCTATTATAGAATAAAAATGGTTTTATCGCAGTCAGATAATAGCGGAAGAATAAAACATTTTATAACTTGTCATATCGAAACAATAGAAAAATTGAAATGAAATGACGTTCCGTTTTATTCGCATTGGAAAAACCAGAAACAAATAAAAAATAATCCATTGAGGCGAAATTTTTCAGAAGTTTAGACTATTCTAAATATGTAATGGAAATAAAATATGTGCCATTTTTATCTACATTATTTGATGAATTGAATACATTTATTATAGCTTTGCTAAATACAAATGCTTAAACAAACAATATGATGTATGTAACGAAGAATTTAACATCAAAATAGTCACCAATCATCCAATAAACGGCGTAGTTACGATTTTATTTGGCTGCATGTGTAACATTTAAACAATAGCTTTAATTTAATATATCTGAAAGACAGAATAAAATATGGGTGCAGGCTGAACAAATTTCAAGGGAGTGGGGCAAGATTATGGAACAGATGTATATATGTCAGCAGAGTAGGTCGATATTTTTTTTTAATGAGAATAAAACACTTTTTTTTGTAGAAGCTTCATACTAGACAATTTTTAAATATATCCACATAAAAAATACAGAAATTTAATAATTAAGAAATATACATAAGTTTTTAAGCTTTTACAGGTATTTTCCACAATTGAGAATATAAACAAAAAATAAGCTAAAACTAAACTCTGTGGCTATACAATCCATGAAAGGATCTGGGCCGGCAGTGCCCATCCCTGTTTTTCTCCCCCCCCCTCCCCGCGAGGTGTCATACAGCACATGTCCCGGCTAGGTGGTCACCTAACGCGGAACCCTCGATGTTTAGTTCCCAAGCAAGCTTGGTACTCATTTTATCGATCCCGAAGGAATGAAAGGCATAAACAAGAAATACAGAAAGTAATTTTTATTTATTTATTTGTGTGTGTGTGTGTGGGGGGGGGGGGAGAAGATAAAGAGGCATTTTTTGTTTTAAGATAATTTTTAAACGTAAAAAGGAATGCAGAAATATAATAAATAAAAAACTTTAAAAATCCCAAATAAAGCTACAGGCTTTTGAACAGTTTTTTCTTTTTATGTTAACCTTCAGTTATCTTTTATATAAGTGTTTAGGTACTTTAAATCACGTAGGAAGAATAATTTTAATATATCTATACTATTTTAAAAACATCAGAAATAAAGGAAATTTTTTTTAATTAAATACAAAATCCAGTACCGGATATTCTCTTGCTCCACCTCCTATCGGTGACCATGCAAAAAACAGAATTCTTCATTTACCTGGATATATTCGTACTTTGAAGGGGATTCAAGCATCGTTCAATTCTGAAGGATAGTATTAAGATTTTTCGACCAGTAAATAACCTTTAAATGCACATTCGTCAATCGTTTACATCAGATTTTAAATAAACCCGGAGATAACATCATTACTGCTATTATGATGGTCTAAAGCTGTGATTACAGTTTGAATTTTTGCAATCAAATAGCACAGACAGCTCTAACCAGATACACACGTGTAGCAACGAACCCAAATGATAGGTCTTCTAGCATAGCACGACAGAAAAGAAAATCCACTTTATGTTCAAGGTTGTCACGGAAGACAAACTTTGCAATTTGTTTAATGTATTTTTCAATGCATAGAAGCAGTTCCGTAGTAAAAAAAAGAGGGTATACGCTAGAGCGTATGCGCTACTTTTAAAAAACAGAAGGTATACGGATTATTTTTAAATACAGAAAGTATACGGCGTATATCACCGTTATACCATCACCCTACAGCTTTGCATAGAAGAGCAGAAGACAAGATACGATAAAATAAATAAATTAAAGGCATGTGTACAAAATTAATAGCTCTCCAAACACAAATTGCTCACAGTTTGACACTTCGACAAATAATCATATCAGTAAAAACATAGACCACAGTCAAAAGTCAAAGAAACTTTTCCGCCTGTTTAATTAAAAATATGACTTTTTTTTCCTGTTTCAGACAAGCATTTAAAACACAGATTCAGGAAATAAAGGGATGTTACCACTAAAGTAGATGGCATACCATTTATAGTCAAGTAATTTCGAAGGAAAACAGACATGTTGAAATAAAATTTTATCTTTATTAAAATAATTTTATATAGTCAATGTCCAAGATCACCAGGTATGTTGAAATACAATTTTATATAAGCAGCTATAAAAATATAAAAACATGTATGAAATATTTTTTCTAAATAAAATTTTTTAGTTGTTCAGGTCTTACCTATAAAGTTTCATCTGTAATTTTCGGCAGGAAATAAATTATATTTTGCTGTGTTTAAAAAAAATATCATTAAAAGCACTTTGAAAAGCAATGTATAGTATAGGGCTTTTTCCTTAAAACGGGCCGGGGCACAACAAGAAATATTTTATTATTTATTTATTTATTTATTTTTGGGGGGTGGGGGGGTCTTACATTTTTCAAAGATAAAGTATACTTGGAGGTTTTCTGTCAGTGATGGGGGACAGTCATGAAAACCTTTTCGGAACCCCAATTTTTTTTCTCAAGAAGTTAACAAATAGAGTTTTTAGTAAAACTGAAAATCCTTAGCACTTCCAGGCACACTCCGCATAGATGAATCAATAACAGGTCAAGTGCGATTATTACTCGCGTACAGAGGATTCCGTACAGTAAACATACGAATTAGTAACTGGGCATTGCATCACACAAACATATCATTAAATGTTGTTATCTAGTCTTTAAAAACCGATGGCGCATAAAGTACGCCGCACGCGTCGTTATGTATGTTCAAACCGGCCATGTCTTTAAGGATTACTATCTGGGCCAATTACCGACAATTTTTTTCGAAAATCATTATCAACAATCCTTTTATACTTCTGCGACGGGATAGGTACCTCCAGTGCTTCTCAACTCCTTTGCTGAACCCCCGCAAATCAAAATTTGTAACGGAAAAATGCGTTTTTCTCAAAAACTATGTGACCAAGGGTTATCGCTATTAGTTTTCCTGCAAGATTTAAATCAACTTCTACCACCCTCCAATTTTTTCATAATTTTAGTTTCAGTACATTCGGAAATGGAGGGAGTGGGACATATTTTTGTATAACATTTTCGACGATATTTCTGAAAATATAATACCTAAAATTAAAAGATATGTATTTTTGAGTTTGGCGTTACGAAAGCTTGCACACAATACCCCACATAAAAAAATATCAAGAAACTTAATTAGCCCCTCTACATTTTCCCTTAATTTATTTGTGAATGGTTAATAATCTACAAATAGGGTCAATAGCTTTTATTACTTCAGCCAATTTTAACTTTCCACGTTCCATAGTTTACGAGTAAAATGGCTGTAACAGGCAGACAGTCAGACACAGGAGTGATCTTACAATGGTTTCGTTTTTAGGTGCGTTCGTAATTATATAAATACGTAGCACCTATAGTCGTCGTTCAGTCCGTCCGTCTGTCCGTCCGTCTGTCTCTCTGTCCGCATGTAACAGAGCAAAAACTACCCAATCGAATGGTCTGAAATTTCAAATATATGATTGTTGCAAAATTTTGTCGAGCCATTTCAAATTTTATGAAAATCGGATGTATAGTTTAATTACAGGGACAGTCAAAAGTTTTTCTTTACATTACGGCCAATGGGAAAAATTATTGCAAGTGCATTTTAATGATATTACAGCCTCCCGAATGGTCTGAAATTTTAAAGATATAATTGTTGCAAAATTTTGTTGAGCTATTTCAAATTTTAGGAAAATCGGATGTATAGTTTAATTACAGGGACAGTCAAAAGTGTTCCGTTACATTACGGGGAATGGGAAAAAATATTGGAAGTGCATTTTAATGATGTATCAGACTATGCGCTTTATGAAGTGCAAAAAATTATACATTCAGTACAATATGGGGTGCAAAAAATAATTATAAAACTAGTTATAGTACGAACGCACCTCATTTGCCACGTTTGACGAGCAATTTCCAACTTGTTACTTTTTAAGTACGGAATCCTAAAAGGGCTATTTCTGTTAGGCAGAGCAAAGTGCAAAATAATTTTTGGAACAAACAAAATTAGAACCCATGTGTCAATGTATCAAATATACTAAAAAATAATTAAATGACGATTAATTACATTCGCATTTGATAATATATTTTTCTATTATTAAATAAATACATTTTTAAACTACAGAGTTTGTTTACTTAGGATTTCTGCATCTAAAACGATCTTAAAAAAATATTCTAATAAAATTTTTAAAACAATTGTTATGCGATGATAATCGAGTGTAAATTACCGAAATAAAAGCTTAAGTTAATACATTAATGAATAAGAGAACATGCTTACCTTATATAAAAATATTAATAATTATTTCGGAGACTAATTTCTTAATTATGAAACCATCCTTACGCACCAGAAAAGCTCGATACTTATAATACGATGACACGTTACTTTTAAGAGATAGTGTTACATAATTTAAAATCAAGTTTGTATGCGGAAGTATAAATCAGAAAAAATGTTATAAATCAAAAAGTAAGATATACGTCAAATTATACGATTTTAGCCCTTCATTTCAATTCATTCTCACCATCTATCTCTGAAACGCCATATAATAAAACTGAACTTTTGCTATTCACTTAGCTGCAATATTTTCCATTATGAAATGATGACAAGATATTCCCTTCATAGCTGCGAAGACTGAGAAACGTTTATCCTCTTAATGCCAACCTTAACTTTTATTTATGATGTTTATCAGTCTTTCATTTTATTTTTAGATAGAATGACCTTTGCTTCGAAACGTTGCTTCTTAGTTTAAAATTCATACAAGAAATAGTAATTCCAAAAGTCGGAAAAGCACCAAGTGGCAAACGCGGTGCGTTCGTACTATAACTAGTTTTGTATATATTCAGATCTTGGTGCAATAGCTGTTGCACTCTGATGCAAAAAGCAATAATGCATGAATATAAAATTTATTACGATTCTATATTTTAAATTCAGTAATACGGAAATAATATGACTCCATCTGAAATATGACGTAATCACCATGGCAACCTAGAATCATTACCTATCATGGGCTATCATTGAATTAATTACGTATGATAGGATTTAATAGAATGAAGAAAACTTATTAATATCTTTTTAAGTTTTGATTCGATTTTCATAAAATCTGAAATGACTCGACAAAATTCTGGCAACGGTTTCATACCGCTCACCCGCAAGAAAAGTGACGCATCTCGACAAAAGCAAATTTCACAAGAGAGGCAAAAGAAAATGTGCATAACTTTACTATAAGATGAAATTGCAGTACTTAGCTCTGCATGCAGGACTAAAAACATCCAGAAAGCATAAAACCCTTAAGAATGAAGACGTAGGATGAGGTTTAGAGGGTTGGGTAATTTTACATCACCACACAATTCACCCCTCATCTGTGGTCACAAACGGACATACAGCGTAACAAAGGGATTTTCTGTGTAACTACACTTAGGAAACTGTTTGTGTAGCAAGACACACCTATGACAGACCTATTAGTGGAATAAAACGGAAACTGAATTTTTGCGAGATGTCACTTTTCCTGAGGGTGAGCTATATATTAAATTTCAAGTTTCAAACCATTCGGTTGGGTAGTTTTTGCGCAGTTATATGCGGACAGACAGACGGGCGGACCTGACGACGACTATCGGTGCTACACATTTATATAATTTCGAACGCACAGGGTTCGTAAATATGATATTTTCAAAAATATAAAAAACCTCCGATATTTTAATATATATCTGATATTTTCGATATATATCCGATATTTTCAAAATGGTCAACTTACTGTGGATAATAGATGTTTCAAGCAGAAATATAAATTAGAAACTGAAACATATTGCACTTAACAAGAAAAATTAATTGAACAATATGTTAAAAGTGCATTTTTCTTTTCCTTTTTTATTTCACTTCGAGAACAATAGTGAAGATCAACTAATTGAAAACAGAAACAATTTTCTTTATACACTTACATGATGCTTAAAAAAAAAGGGGGGGGGGAGGCTATAGGATTCAGTATCAACTATCAAGAAATCAGAAATTTATAAAACAAAATTTTTATACAAAAAAATTTTGTAATTGAAAGTTTTTAACTAAAAAAATATAAGCTTATCTTACTTTTTATACCCTAATATCCTACACAGTTTAAACTGAACTAAATCAAACCAGAACAGATTCTTTTCTAATGTAGCTGTATATAACTGAGTATCTAAATTAGACAGTTTATCTTTTCATGTCTGTTTCTGTTTTGAATTATGTCCCACATAATTTACAGATAAAAGTAAAAAATTCAAACATAAAGCTTGAAAAAGGTATGTTTTCTTTTTTGGCTAAAAAAATCACTACCATAGACAAAAGTTTTTTTTATCTACAGAAACACACAGTCAGTAACAGTTGGAAATTTTATTTGCATTTGTTTTGGCTGAAAATATCAAAAATATCTTGCACAGCGATATTTTGAAAATAAATATCAAATATAGAAAAGATCGTCTTGATATTTTGAAAATAAATATAAAGTGATATAAAAATATCGAAAATATCAAAAATGTTGATATTTTGAAAATAAATATCGGATATATATCATGATATATATCAAGATACATATCCATTATCAACGAACCCTGCGAACGCACCTAAAAAAAAAAAATGCGAAGTGCGATTTTGTTTAGCATCGGCCTGTTTTAGTGATATCCCCCAGCAAAGGCTTTTGAAAGGAAAGTGACCCGAATTACCGTTATGCGTTATCGGACAAGGAAAACCTTGTACATGTACTCCATCCAGACAGCGTTGGTATGCGGATCGTACCAGCGAACTTCGGCCCAAGCTCCTCATTTTGCGGCCAGCATGCTAAACAATAAGCTGGTAGCCCCTCTAAAAAATGTGTAAAATATTTCATTGCCCAAGTCATAATACGGAAATGGTACGTTGATTATCCAGATTTTTTAAAACTTTACAGGAAGATTTAGGCATTTCCTTCGTTTCTCTATATGTAAAAATATTTAAGCCAAATCAAAATGTAAATTAAACTTGTTTATTTTTATTCTCCACGAAAGATTGGAATATATCAGGGGGGAGGGGAGCTATGATCCTTCATTTCCTCCTCCTGCTCTCAAAGCTGGTAGACGGGAGGTGCTGGGTTCGAACCCAATCGCGCCCGTCGGCCTAACCGTTTCGGGGTTTTCGTGGTTTTCTTCGAAACCTTGGATTTCCATGCGTAAATACGAGTTAGGTTCCCTTACAAAGACCCCCACGAAGGGCACTCCCCCCAGGGCCTATATCCCAAGAGTAGATAATCGGCTGACAAAAATCAACCAACCAACCTTCATTTCCTCCATAATTTGATAACATCAGACTCTACACTTTCCAGCATATTATTTCTATCTGAAAAAAACGAAACATTTATTTTGTCACAATTGCATAAATAAACGCATTTGATAACGCTTTTTTCTTAATTCAAAATTAAAGAGTTCGCTTTATATACAAAATTACTAAGAAACCAGCAAGAAAACGTTAATGTCTTACTAAAATAAGAATTTTTAAAAAGTTTTGGTAGTGAAACTTAAATTTTACCTATAAAGCTTAGATCAACAGCATTAATGAATAAGACAACATGCTTACCTTATTTAACATTATTAATAAAATATTTCGGAAGCACATATCCTAAGTATTGAAATATTTCAACGAATCTGAGAAACTCTACTTACTACGATGACATCTTACTTTTAAGAAAGTCTGTTACATAATCTAAAATCAAGTATGTATGTGGAATATAAATCAACATAAATTGAATATATCATAACGCAAGATACACGTCAAACTAGATGATTTTAGCTCGTTATTTCAACTTCTCATTCTGAAACGCCATAAAATAAAATTGAACTTTTACTACGCTTAGTTGCAATATTTTATGTTACGAAATGATGACAAAATATCCCCTCACTACTACGAAGGATTCTGGCGTTAAGATGATAAACGTATGGTATACGTTTATCATCTTAACGTCAGCCTTAACTTTTATTTATGATCTTTATCACTCTTCCATTTTTTTTAGGTAAAATGACCTTTGCTTTAAAACACGATGATCTATATTCTTGATTTAAAATTTATACAAAAAAGCGAAAGTGTTGCAGTTCATGGTGCAAAAATGCTACAATAGAAAAATTTAAGTTACCAAGACTGACAAGAAAATTTCCTTTGTATCTTTAGATAAGAGAAATCTTTACGTAGAAATTAAAGAATTAAGCGCCTGTTAAAACGTTAAAAAGGCGGAAAAAAGCAAAATAAAATAAAATGAAAATAAAGAATTTTCCGCACTTTATATCTTACAAGGAATGTCTCCTTAAGGGGCATACTCAGAATATTTTGAAAAAAAAATACTAATTAAATTACTTATGAATTTAATAAAGTTGGCGAGCAGTACTTTTCCTCACCAAAAGCAAACGATTTTAATGCACCTGAAAATTGCTTGTTAATTGATTTTTAGAATGCCTGTAAATAGTATTTACTGAATTTAAACTTAAACAATGAGAGAGTTTAATAAATACATTTTTTGTATTACATATTTATATTGCTTGTTATTTAATTTTATTAGTTTAAAAACAATTTCATATACAGGGTCATTCATAATTCCCTCCGGGGTTTCGAAACGTTATAGTAAAAAAACGAAGACGAATATGAAAAAAAGAAACATATGAAATTATTCCGAAAACTATTCAAGTTTTAATTTAATTAGTTTCCGGTAGATGGCAGTAACATCTGTATTGAAGTCAGTTGTAGTAAAGAAAAACGGCGTTTACAGGCGAAGAGAAAGCTTTTTGTGTGTTGGAGTTTGCAAAATCTGAATCAGTGGTGTCAGTTCAACGGGCCTTTCGTAATAAATATCGAAAACAGGGACCAACTGACAAAACAATTCATGTGTGGTACCGGAAATTTAAAGAAACGGGATGCCTATGTGACAGGAAACGAAGTGGTCGGCCTGGTCCATCTGCGGACACCGTAGATCGTGTACGGGAAACGTTTTTAAGGAGCCCGACGAAATCAACCGCTAGCGGAAGCCGAGAATTGGGGATATCTCAACCAACAGTGTGGCGAATTCTGCGAAAACGTCTTTGTTTGAAGCCGTACAGATTGGGACTGGTGCAAGCGTTGACTCCAGCAGATTGCATTTCTCGTTTCACGTTTTGCATTGATGTCCATGAATGTGAAACACTAATGTCGAAATTGATTTTTAGTGATGAAAGCACATTTCACATGTGTGGCACTGTCAACCGCCACAACGAACGCATTTGGGGCACTGGAAATCCCCATTTTGTAGTGGAACACTATCGGGATTCCCCAAAAGTTAACGTGTTTTGCGCTATGTCCTCCTCACGTGTTTATGGGCCATTCTTTTTTACAGAGAAGACCATTACCGGTGTAGTGTACCTGGATATGTTGCAGCTGTGGCTAATGCCGCAGTTAGAGGAACATGAGGATGATTTCGTATTTCAACAAGACGGTGCTCCTCCCATTTTTTGTGTGATGTGCGTGGATACCTGAACACACACTTACCTCATCGATGGATTGGACGAGCTTCTGAAGATGACGTACCTCTTCTAAAGTGGCCTCCACGGTCACCGGATTTAACACCGTGTGACTTTTTCTTGTGGGGGGTATGTTAAAGACCAGGTTTTTGTACAACCTATGCCACGTGATTTAGCTGACCTGCGTGAAAGGATAACACGTGCTATCAATAACATAGACAGTACCATGTTGAGTAGAGTATGGCAGGAACTGGACTATCGCATTGATGTATGCCGTGTGACCAAGGGTTCACACATAGAACACCTGTAATGTATGTAAGTAAAACTTGAATAGTTTCGGAATAATTTCATATGTTTCTTTTTTTCATATTCGTCTTCGTTTTTTTACTATAACGTTTCGAAACCCCGGAGGGAATTATGAATGTATAAAAAAATATTGTCATATACTTAAGTGTACTCCAAAATAAAGACAATATATTCATTTAGCAGTTATTCATTTCAATATTAAAGGAATCGTTTCCATAGCAAAAATTTAATTAATTTAAATTTTGTTTTAATTCATAAAATTTGATAATTAACTTTCATTATAAAAATATATATACATATATATTATATATATGACAAAACTATAGTTAAATTAAAATTGAAGTTATTTACAATAAATTTACTTAAACAAGTTCAATATGAAACATTTTTATCTTAAAGAGTATTTGACATTTAAAAAAAAAGTATTTTTTTGAAATTTTATTCCATCGCTAACAGGTGATAAATCACCAAATATCGAAATTTTCATTATTTTTTTATGGACGCTCTATCGAGTTTCCGCCGAATTTTCTTTTATAAACACATCTATCCTCATGAGTAGAACATTCTATATATTTTTTTCAGATTTTTCGGAGTATGCCCGTATGGAGACCTTCCTTGTTATGCACATACTTTAAAACCATATTTTCACTCTCTCTTACTTAACGTGAGGGCGATTCTCTGGGTAACGTACGGGACAATTAGAACTTAATTTTGCGATATTTAAGTTTTAACAAAACTATGACAAACTATTGTGCTTTGGTAATACTTGTATTATATTCCCCAACAGCGTTATTTTCTGAAGACTGGTTAGTTGGAAGCAGCAAAAAGTTGTGCATAACGCACTGGACATCACATGAAATTGAACAAAATAAAAATAAATTTTTGAACGATATCTCTGTGAAGTATTGTAAATAGTTTTATTTAGCATTTATATCTTAGAAGGTACAATTATGTACAGTCGTGGAAAAGAAAAGAAAGTAAAACGCCCCCAACTAACTCTGCAACTAATTATAATAGAAGAAAACTACTGGTACCAAACGAATGGAAATACAGCCTACTTTTAAATTATGTATATAAAATTTGCTTAGGGGGGGGGGGGGGGCTACCTACAAGTAAAAACTAGACCAGACTTTGTTTTTTTTTTCAATGGCAACACCTAATTCAGACAATATATTTTAAATATTCGGTTCAAACTATGCCTTAGAAACGGAATTTGAAGTCATTTGGATGATAAATTTTTGAATTATAAAAATTCAAAATTTAGAGCTTCAAGTGTTAAATTAGATTTTCATATTTTTATGCAAGTTAGAGCACGGACATGTGGCAGTCAGACGGACAAACCGAATTCATAAACACTTTTCAACTAAACTGGAAAGTGCTAGCGCATTGTGATAAATCATTTTAAAGATTTTTTTTTATCAAGTAATTTTAGCCAGGATTCATTCGCGATACATTTTTTTATGCTACACAAAGATTGCTCTTTTTATCCCCCCCCCCCCCCCCCCCCCACCAAAAAAAAGGTTTCAATAAAAGCATAGTATATGAATAAATGTTAGTCTTTCATAAAAACTAACATTTTTCTATTCCTCGCTGATAGCATTTTTCTTTTTCCGCTGAAGGAATTTGAAGTGCTCTAGAACGGATTTTACCAGTTGAAGTATGATACTTAGACATGAATGGTAAACTATCGGATGTTACAATAAAGCATTTTGAAAATTTCCGGTGTACAGAAAACTGATAGTTTAAGTAGCATTGGGATATGCTGCAACAGGCATTTAACTTATCAGAGCAGATCATTAGAAATCGTTTGTTATATTATAACTATAATTACATAAGTATTTATTTACGTAGTAATAAGAATACTTATCGACTTATAAGGACAATAATAACAATTTATTCCTGTCATAACATTATTATTAAACTTACTGATTTCTTCCTTAAACGACCTTTAGAAATAAGATGTTTTATAAGAAGTTATCAGTATAAAACCCAAATATTGAGCTTTGATACTCAAATTATCATTGAACTTTATAATACACAATGTATAAAATGTACGAATGCATGATTCTTAATTAAAAAAAAGTAACGCGATAAAATTGAGAATACATTCTTAAATATATTTTTGAGTATTAAAATAATAAAAACGTATTTAAAAAATATATGTATATTATACTCTTTATTTTTATTTTATTTTACACATTTAGTGTTTAAAATATTTACTAGTTGCAGTTTCACAACCAGTTAGCATAGTTCAGTGAGCTTGGTTTGGCGCATAATGAAGTCCATTGTTGTTGTAAAACTCTTATACAGTTGCAACCATCCTCTTTAATAAAAAGTTACGCATTGCTGACGACTGGTCTTTTCGCTAATCATTGCCACAGATTAATCTCGGAAAATGAAACATTTGAAGTTACGGAAAAAAATAATAGCTCGAAAAGTACTTTTCAGAAAATTGTTAGACAAACTGCGTTAGAAAGGTAAAAAATTGTATCTTTCTTAAGGGGTCTCAGGACTCTTAAAATTGGAAAAATCGAAAAAAAAAGACCATTTTCAACATATATCTTAAAATGTAATTGGTTTTAAGACAAAATTTTATATTGGGATGAAAGATATAAGTATGTTCTTTCATTTCATGTATTTGAAAAATTACAAGATGCAGAATTATAATTTACAGTGTGCTCCAAAATGTCAGACATTTGACGAGCGGAAAATCGGCATAACAGATTATGCGCACGATTACAAAATAAATTTTGCAAGTAGAAGGAAAATTTTGGGTCCTACTTATGCTTCACATTGTAATAATTACTCTGAACCTAAATAAATTTGTATTTAAAGCATTTTTCTATTTTTAATACAAAATTGTATTTAGTTAATGCAAAATTTAGAAATTTTCAACAGTATAATCACCTATAAAGAATATATTTCTGAACAATAAGAAGGAAATTTTAGGTTCAGTTTATACAGACTAACATGAAACATATGTTTTGAAAATTTCATGAAAAACAATTCAGTAGTTTTTGAGATATCGTGCGCGTTATGCCCAAAAACGTCATTTGGAGAAAATTGACTTCAAAATTTCTGAAACGCCGCTTCAGCTATTGAGCGTGTATAATTCTAAAAGTCATAACTTCTGTTCTAATAGGAATTTCAAGGAAACATTTATACCAAAATGTTCAGAAAAGATAGTAGTTTAATATCTAAAAAAATTAAAATTTCGAAAATTTTAAAGCTTTAAGAGTCCTGAGACCCCTTAATATAAATTTCAAATCAAATGATTATGCCGTTTTTACAATATTGAATTTCAAAAATTACCAAATTTCACAATGGAGTACCACAGCAAACCTTCACGCGTAAAAAGATAATGATAACGGCAATGTGTCCTGACGTGTATACTGGCTAGAGGTCTGCACGGGCCGAAATTTCCAGGCCCAGGCCCGGCCCGACTCATCGAAAAAAAAATTCGGCCCGGCCCGATAAAAAAATTAAAAGTTCGGCCCGAGCCCGGCCGTAGAAAAAGTAATATTGGCCCAGCCCGCTAAAAATCTTAAAAGTTCGGCCCGAGCCAGGCCCGGCCCGGAAAAAAGTTAAAATATCGGCCCGAGCCCGGCCCGGAAAAAAGCTAAAATCTCGGCCCGAGAAAAAAAAAAAACAACTCAGCCCGAATGAATTTTTTACAAAACATTGATTTTTACGTCGAGTTAGTTAAAAATTTGTCTCGTACGAGATAGCTCTGACCAAAAATACTTATCTTAACTTTTTTTTCTCATCTTTATAATCTTCATTTTTAAAGAAGTGACACAGACTGCGATATTTATTTTTTTAACGAATCTCTATTTCTTGTATGTAAATGTTTAGGTTATCATTAATATTGTTAATCCATATTCCATGCATTAACATACATGTATTCCATGTATGCCAAAAATCCGAAAAATTCTATACAGTAAAATCTTCTAAGACGGAATTGCGTAGAAAAGAAAAAAAATTGCGTTATAGACAAGTTCCATTCTTAGCAAGTGTAAATGTGCCATATATTATTGTCTTACGTATTAGTATATTAATTTTGCATGGATCAACACGTTTTTCAGTTTAAAACAGGGTTCCGTCATAGGCAAGTCCCTTTTCACACGTTTTACTATATTTTAATTTAGCTATATTTTAATAAGCGTAGAAATATACTATTCTTTAAAAAGAAAAAAATTTAATATATAAGTGTAGAATAATGGCAATTTAAAAATGCATGCATTTTTTGCAAAAAATTTTGGGCCAGGCCTAATTTGACTGATCTTTGAATGGATCTGGCCAAGCTGATACAATGATTTTCATACGGGCTGAGTCAAAACTAGGACTGAAAAGCTTGGGCCGTGAAGACTAGGAATGAAACCAATCCCGACTCTGTACAGAAAAAATAAGTTAGGTCCGTCCCGGCCCGAGCCTTAGAAATAAAGTATGGCCCGGGCCCGGCCCGAGCCTTCAGAAATAATGTACGGCCCGGTCCCGGCCCGGCCTGAGTGCCGTGAATGAAAATCAGCCCGTGCAGATCTCTAATACTGGCTATAGCACGAGTCACAAATTATAGTAGCCTTATTATTCTGTTAAAATATAAAAGTGAATTACGATGTCACGAGTGCATGATTTTTATTTAATTCTCGACAAATACTAGATGCGGCATTTCTTTTTAGTTGTGAATAATATAAGTTAATTCACGTTATTAAAAATGAATAGGGAGGGTGTACTTTCAAATGTAAAATGTTTGAAAACTGTATTTCAATTTACTGCCCTTTTATGACTTTTACACTAAATAGCTCGATTACGGAATAATAGTATATATGAATATTTATCAATTATTTCAAATTTTAAGGGAAAACCACGATTTCTGCCCACCGTCCGAGGACGGGCGTTTACACTAGGGTATTTGGCAAATTATAATTTTATGAATAATTTTATTAAATAATATTCTTATAAGTTCTTCCTTATAAGAATATCCTTGAAATAAATACATTAATATTTATTTCAAATAACATTGGAATTACTAGCTATTGAAAGTACAAAAACTAAATGTCAAGAAAAGCAATCATCTAAGCGCTTTATCAATACAAGACATTAAAACAGATGGCAAAATATGCAGGAAATTTTTTTTTTTCGTGAGAAATTTAACTATACATCTGCTGAAACAGGTTTTCAGTGCTCCTCTAAATGTAACTGATGTCCTTATTATTTTTTAAACAAAATTATTTTGGGAACGTTAATAAAACCGAATTTCATTTCAGCGATTAAATAAATAAAAAAATAAACTACGAATTAAATCAAATTGAAATTGGGTGGGCGGAGCGATCAAATTATTGGGAAGGCTCGCGCCCCATGGGCCCATATATATAAGTTGGCGCCACTGCCTGTGTACATAATTTTTATAATTTTAGCATACCAATGAGTGAGAGAAAAATCGATTACAAAATACTTTCTTTACATACAAAAATAAAGTTAAAGCAAATAAAAGATTATAAAATCTTATTTTATATTTTGGAAAAACTGTATACGTATACCGCTACAAAACTAGTGAAAACCTAGTGACCCAATTTTGAATTAAAATTCTCGTTTTCTATGGAAATAAATTTAAATAACAATAATAACATTTAGAAAAGTTCACTTAGCAACCGAAAGGTACCATAATAGTAAACAAGTAAATTTTATCGACAAAAATTTAAAACGACAAAAAATTTCAAATCCCTAAGTTGTAACACATTCTCTCACTACTAAATTTATTGATCTATATAGATCTATATTGATCTATGCAGGTAATCTTTGACCATCACACATTAGATTTTTGAAACGTTATTTCAACATATTTCGTATTGTATTTAAGATATCAAATATGTTGAAATGACCAAATTTTCGCAAAAAGGACTTTTTCAGTTTATCGAAGAGGATTTTTTAGCTTTACAAAACGTATTGGATTTTGTATCTACGCCAATTAGAAGTCAAGGTATTAAAGTATTCGTAAAGGTCCACAAACCAGAAGTCTTAAAATAGCCAGAAGTAAGCTTGTAAAGCTGTCAAATGAAATTGAAATACCATAGTTTTCAGCAAATTTATTTTTTAAGACCATTTTCTTAGTATTTAAAATGATTAACATTTTATGAGAGTATCACTCAAAAAAGAATTTAATTAAAATCTGGCAATGTTTGTTTTCTGATTTAAATTAAAAGAGCATTTTTATCAAAAACACTTTTTTCATTCCGTTTAAATTTTTCTAAAATGATAGCTCATAATGTTACCATTCAATTTTTAACACTTTCCAACAAAATTAAAAGGTGTTTATGCATTCGGTTTTTAACACTTTCCAACAAAGTTGAAAAGTGTTAATGCATTCGGTTTGTCTGTCCGTCTGTCCACGCTCTAACTCCCGTAAATATACTCGGATTTTCATGCAATTGATAAAGGTTGCTTAGGGTGACCAAAGCATGTTTGGTCTTGTATATGAAGTATGTAGGATTAATCGTTCATTTACAGGGGCACTCAAAGGTATAGTTTTACATTACGGTATATGGGGAAAATCGTTTGCAAAGTACTTTGAGGACATTACGCTATTTCAAATGTATTGAAACTGATATAAATCACTGAATTTCACTACGATCACGTTAGAACAGGGTTGGTTGTGTTTATGACGGCCAATTATCATCAGGAGGGATATAGGCCCTAAGAGGGAGAGTGCCCTCCGTAAGGTCTTTCTAAGGGAATCTAACCCGTATTTACGCTTGGAAAACCAAGGTTCGAAGAAAACCATGAAAACTCCTAACGATTAGGCCGACGGGCGCGATTGGGATCGAACCCAGCACCTCCCGTCTACCAGCTTCGAGAGCAGAACCTCTCGGATATTACTGGGGCCCGTTAGAACAGGACATTCATAGTATTTTTTATTCATTTACAGGGATATACGAAAGAAATCGGTTACTGTACACAGTCTTTGAGTAATAATTGCTGGATGTACGATTTAAAATTCGTATGCGCTGTTAAATTTAATTATTTTTTTTGCATCTTACTCGTTATATAAAAATTCTATACCTCATATACAGGGCTGCACAAAAGTATTCACGGACCATTCTACTTATTACAGGAAATTGCTGAAGGTAAATTTTCAACTGAAGTATATGTATCTCTTAAGTGAACTAAATTTTGGCATGCATGTAGTTAATAGATTACAAATCAATATATCATAGCAGGGCTGCTCAAAAAAAATTCGGATAATTTTCCGACTGTAGACGGGAGCAGCTGAAACTGGGTTCTGAAATGTGTTAAGCGTTTCCATAGGGTTGAATTGGACGTAATATTTTATTTTTTTTTTTAACGGTGCAGTTTTGTTACATTATTCTGAATGCGTTGGAAAGTGTTTCATAATCTATGCTTGACGCATGGCTTCTTCTTTCTTGTTTAATATGGTTTTTTTTTATAATGTTTCTTATGGCATGAACCAAAAGAATGTTTACGATAAGAATATTTTTCGAATTAAGGTATGAAATTTGAATATCGATGATATAAAATATGGCAAATATCTATTATTGATTCTTCAACAGTTGTAAAATTATAGTAATCTCTCTATTCTAAAAAAAAGTAACTCCCGCTGTCACCGCCGCCGCCGCCGCCGCCGGTTTTGAATTTTTTGTGACCGGAGGTCTTTCTTCGTTAATATTAAGAAAAATAATGCATACAAAAATATCAAAATTGGTAGTATTATACAGAAATGTTTGATAAACACGCTGATGTAGACAGTTTTTAAATCGAAGAATTATTTTAAGAGATATTTAATGCTAAAGTTGGACAAAATCGTTCCATTAAAAAAGTTTTATAGGAGCAAAAACTGTACATCGGAATTTAATACTTTTTAGATCATTTTATACGTTATAGTTTCCCGGTGTGCAGAATTAATTTATTTTTTTAATTTGACTCATTTTTCGAGGTTTCATTTCTATTTTAAATTCAAATTTTCAGCATTTCGAGAAATATTTTTTTACTTATTTCAGAAAATTGTACTAATTTAACCTGTTGCCAAACTGTATAAACAACGGAAACAATAATGTTTGCTTCAAATTAAAAATTTATTTACACGTGACTATTATAAACAGAAAAGAAAAACTTTCAAATTAGAATTAAATAATTACGTATAAAAAGCAGGAACTTATTGAAAATTACTTCATCTATAATTACACGTGAATTTTAACAGAGAAAGGAAAAGTAATAAATTCATTAACATGCGTTAGAAGTCTTAAATAGGAGAAATTACATCACATTTACGTCACATTACACTTATTACGTAAAATGAACAAAAAATAATATTGCAAAATAGTAGTTTAAATTTAAAAATAGCGCGAGACATTTACTTGATATTTTGAGATGAACTTTTCAACTATTTTTTTTTTTTTTTTTTTTTGACAGCGCAAATAATATTTCATTTCTAATAAAAGCATTTTCACGTGAATATTAAAAAGGGAAAGAAAAGTTTGGTGAAAATTACGTCAGATTAAAAACGATATATTTAAAATGTTTTATTTAAAAGGACTTTCTTTTCGCTTTGTTAAAAAATACCGGGAGACAAAGACTCTGTTTACTTAATTCATTTTATATTAGATGATTTTGAAATGCCATTGTATCTTTTAACAGCAGCTGATTTTTCCGTAAAATTCCCCAATCAAAGAGAAATGAATAGAAACCCGTTTATAGGGAGATCGCCTTTGTTTTTTTAATTATAATTCAATCTTCCAAAAAAATTCAATTAAAGCCGATCAAATTAGCGTGCTTTTAGAGACTGCAGTGTCTGAACGGGGGGTTGGCGAGCGTAGCTCGTAGGGGGCCGAGCCCCCTAGTGTTATACAAGTAACCTAAAATTTTAGTTCATTCGCTAGATAAGTGCGTAAGGAAAATTTTGATACTAAATTTATTTTTCGAATTTGATGATTAGATTTCTACGTAGCATTGATTTTTTAATTTTCAAAATTATTTGCATAGTATTTATCAGTTTTCTAAAACTAAAGTAATTTAATGTAAATATAAACTTAGCACACTTAATCCATACATAAGCTAAAATTCAAAAAAATAATTATTATTATTTTAATAATACGCCGAACGTATTCAGATACTACAGATAATTCAATTAACAGCGTAGAAAATAAATTAATACACGCCTATGATACACGATCAGAGGCGGGTTGTATGAGATCTCATGGGCCGGGCCTCCACTTTTTTCCGGGCCGGGCTCGGGTCTTACTTTTTTTCTGAAGGCTCGGGCCGGGCCTAGTCACAACTCTTTCCGGGCTGGCTCGGTCTTTACTTTTTTGCCTGTAGGGCCGGCATAACTTAATTTTGTCCGAACAGAGCCGGGACTCATTTCATTCTTTCTAATCTTCACAGGTGAAAATTTTCAGCCCCAGTTTTGACCCTGCTCGTAAGAAAATCATTATATCGGCGTGGCTTGGTCCGTTCAAAGATCAGTAAAGTTTGGACTGGCGCAAATTTTTTTGCAAAAATGCATACATTTTTAAATCGCCATTATTCTACAATTAAACATTAAAATTCATTCTTTTTCAAAAATAGTATATTTCTAGGATATCTTTAAAATGTAGTAAAATGTATGAAAAAGAACCTACCTATGACGGAATCCTTTCTTGAACCGAAAAATGTGTTGATCCATGCAAAATGAATATACTAATACGTAAATAAGGAATATATAATACGACATTTACACCTGCTAAGAAAGAAATTTGTCCATATCGCATTTTTTTTCTTTCTTTTGAAATTCCGTCTTAGAAGATTTCACTGTACGGTATTTTTCAGATTTTTAAATCTTCAATACATGGAATATGGATTAACAATGTTAATGATAACTGAATCCTTTACATACAACAAATATAGACGCATTAAAAAAAATAAATATCGCAACCTACGGGCACTTCTATAGAAATGAAGATCAAAAACCTGAAAAAAAAAAAAAAACAAGTATTTTTGGACAGAACTCCTCATACGAGATAAATTTTTAACCAAATCGACATAAAAATCAATGTTTTGGAAATTCATTCGGGATGATAATTTATATTTTTTCCGGGCCGGGCCGTACTTTTAACTTTTATACCGGACCGAGCTAATTTTTTTTATATGGGCCGGGACAGGTAGGTTCGAACTTTTAATTTTTATACCGGGCCGGGCCTGGGGCTGGAAATTTCGGCCCTTGCAGACCTCTAGGTTGTATATTAGATATGAGATGGACTCAGCCTGAGGCCTGACCCGAAACGGACTCGGGCTCGATTATTTTACTAGTCGTCGGGCCCAGGATCATTCATTTTTAAAGTAAAAATTTTATTTATTCACGTATAGAAAAAATAAAAAGCATCTTTATTTTCTTCCTCTTAAAAATTCTTATTCCATTTCAAGTTATTTTAATGCTATTTTGATCAGGACGAAGGCGAGACCGAAATAAAAGAAAATTTGTGGTATTTGCAGTTTTAAGTCCGGTATTGATGGCGACGACCTGCAGATATAGCACCAATCGGAAGAGGCTCGAACAATGAATTTTCTTTTAGTCCGATTTTAGTTTGTAAATGTAGGATATTTTTTAATTGAATCATTTACTTTATTTTTTACTTAAAGATCTAACGCAAAAAGAATATTTTCTTCTGTTTTAAATCAACCGGCATTAGTTTGAGGTTTGCGAATTTTTAATCTTCTATTGTGTACGAGTCATGATCGCGCTTCCTATATGAAAATTGCGTTAACACGAACGCTGCCAAAGCTGAGATGGTGCATCTGTTCATACACGCCAAGACCATATCTGCAATTTTGTACTTTTAAATTATTTTCTGTTTTATTATTTAAGTACTATATGTATGACGAATTACTTTTAGCAACAAATAAATTCACACGAGTATGCTCGTTGTTGGCACATGAAACATAGCAGGTATGTTCTATGGCAGTGCTCGTAATCGGCGATTTAAATAAGAAGATCAATAACGAGTTTTCTCGTAGCTGGCAAGGAAATCCAGTTTGTCAACTACGAGTATTCTCGTAGATGGCAGCGAACGTATTAATGATACTTATCTATTTTTCATCATGAACTCTGTCTGCTCTGTACATTTACGAAGTCACTTTTATTCGCAAGTAGATATAATTGTCATGCATTGTTATTATGACAGAAATAAAAAGCAATCGAACAGTGTTTTTTCTTCTTTTCCTATAAAATGGATATGATATTTCAGACAACGGTGTCAGTGTTTAACGCCTTCCAAGAAAGTTGAAAAGTGTTTATGCATTAGGTTTGTCTGTCCGTCACACCGTAAAAAAAACGGACTAAAAAACAGAAATACTACTGGCAATCTAGACGTCAGTACTATTTACGTTTTTTTTCGGGAATTTTTACCCATAAATTACAGAAAAAATTCCGTTTTTAATCAGAAAAACGGAAAATTTTCTGTAATTTATGGGTAAAAATTCCCGTAAAAAAACGGAAATAGTACTGGCGTCTAGATTGCCAGTAGTATTTCCGTTTTTTAGTCCTTTTTTTTTTACAGTGCATTCCACGCTGTAACTCCCGTAAATATACTCGGATTTTCACGCAATGGATAAAAGTTATTTAGGGTCACCAAAGCATGTTTGGTATTGTATATGAAGTATGTAGGATTAATAGTTCATTTACAGGGGCACTCAAAAGTAATCCATTACATTATAGTATATGGGGGAAAACCGTTTGCAGAGTATTTTAATGACATTACGCTATTTCAACTGTATTGAAACTGATATAAATCACTGAATTTCACTACGATCACGTTAGAACAGGGCATTTATAGCATTTTTTATTCATTTACAGGGACACACAAAAGAAATCGGTTACAGCACTGTCTTTGAGTAATAATTGCTGGAGTGTACGGTTTAAAATTCGGTATGCGCTTTTATATTAATTTTTTGTATGTTACTTGTTATATATAAATTATATACCTCATATACAGGGCTGCACAAAAGTATTCACGTACCATTCTCCTTTAGAGGAAATTGCTGAAGGGGAATTTTCAAGTGAAATATATGTATTTCTTAAGTGAACTAAATTTAGTTCCCATGTCTAGTACATGTAGTCAATTGATACAAATCTGTATATCATATACAGGGCTGTTCAAAGAATTCGGATCAGCTGAAATCGGATTTTGAAATATGTTAAGCGTTCCCAAATGGCTGAATTAGACGTCATATTTTATTTTTTTAAAAGGTGCGTTTTTGTTACATTATTCTGAATGTGTTGGAAAGTGTTTCATAATCTAAGCTTGACGCATGATTTTTTCTTTCTTGTTTTATTTTAGCTGATTTACAGTTACACCACAATCACAAAAGATCGTTATGAGGAAGGAATCGATTATAGTTTACGATGTACACCTTTTATAAATTGAAAAACGTTGTTCGATTCTTCAGAATATAAATAGTAATTTCTGAAAATTTCATGAATTTATTCATAAAACGAATTTTTGTTAATGTGTCCATCAGATTTGCTTGTTGAGGGAGAAAAAATATGAGAATCCTTTGACTTAATATGAAAAGTATGAAGAATATTTGATTCCTAACTTCTTTTGATAAGACTGAATGCTAATTTTCATAAAATTAATTGTGTGCTAAGGATTAACAGGAAGTATGTAAGGAGTTGTTTAAACATGATATATTTTTAAACAATTTTTATATATTATGCAATTTTTTATTCTATTGCATACTTTCGGTGGCTACGAAAAAAGAGCGCGAACTCCTCATTTCTATTGAACTGCGGAATTCTTATTCTCTTCTTAATACATAAACATTTATTTACACTTGCACGCAATATTTAAATTTAACACCAGAAATTCTATGAAACTACCTAGTTTTGTAATAATTGTAGTTTTCGAGATTATCTGTCAATTAGCACACGGGAAAGTGAAACTGCTGGTTTAAAAAAGTTCCATGTTTTTACGGAACTTTGAAGGTATTCATTCAGCTGTTTTGGAGGAAAATTATATGCACCGAGCGACTTTTTTCCCCTTGTTTACTGATATTATATTCACCGAGTGACTTTTCCCCCATGTTTATTGATATTTATTTTTAAAATCTAAATAAGAATTGCCGTAGCTAAGAAATTTTATGCTAAAAAAAAATAAACATTTTGAACCAGAAATTTTAATAAACTAAATTTAACGAGTCTCACATAGAAGCAAGAAACATTTTATTAAATAAATTTTCCGATCCAAAACAAGTTAATTTGACGGGGGGGGGGGGGGGGATTGTAAAGGTTTGGCAGCTAAGGATTTGGTCTATTATGGCTCTTTGAAAATCTAATGATGCCGCTGAAAGCTTTTCTTTCTTAATAAAATCCCCTCCATGGGCCACGGGTTGAATATCCCTATTTTAAAAGCGAGTTTTATCGATATGCATCGCAAGAATGCGCTCCAGAATCTTTGAGACAACTTGATTAAATTTCAAAGAGACGACTGAAATAGAAAATGAAGGAGAAGAATCTCATAAAGAACTCAGACTTTGACAATCAAAAATATGAATGAATCCGTGCACCTTGACAAAATTTTGATCTATGGTAGAAAATTACCCCAATTCCCCAATGGAGAGCGCATATCTCATGTACGAAAGACAACAGAAAAAGTCACGGTGTGTTACGGAGATCCTTATGGGAGAAAAAACAATACAATGAAATATATAACTGTTTCAACTGTGAATTTCAACTATATTATGATAATTTTATAAAGAAAACACCAGATACTAATCTATATGCTATATCTATATAATCTATTTAGATTACAATTAATTACTCGCTACAGAAAAAAGTAAAGTAAAATATTTGGAATTTTGAGATATAAATATTTCTAGCTAAGGAATTTATTATAATTATTTATGTTCTACTTTTTACACTATAGTACACCAAAATTAGCTTGGGTGATAAAGAGCTCCAATATTATTTTACCAATTAATAGCGGCAATATATCCAAACTGGCTAGTTAGCAAGAAGTTGCCCTATTTTTGCTGCTAATTTTGGCGGTATCTCGCAAGGTATTATCAAGACTTGCGACAATTTTAAACATGCGCGCGCGTAATTATATGCCTATACACGCAAGTATCACTGTACAAAAAAAAGTATACACCGCAATTAGTGTCGAATTCAGGTAGAACGGGGGGGAGGGGGGCATTCCTCCTGGAACATTTATTGAAATGTCGCCAACCCCGAAGATTTGGTATTTGATGTTTTGTAATGGTTTAGAACAAGGACAGCGAACCCATGGTACGCGACAACATATTATTCATACGGGTTTGATTGTGGCGCTGTTTTTCAAACGGAATTACGAAGTTTTTCTAATTTTTTAAATATTTTGCTGAAATTTAATAAATTGAAATGTAACGCATTGGATTTCAATCTATTTCAATATGGGCTCAATAATTTGTGAAATTATGAGAAGATTTGGAGAATACCGAAATGTTGGATCACCAGACATAAGCAAAAATGCCATTGATTAGATTATAGCGACTTTGTATTGAAATTATTTTGATAAACTGATCTCTACGTAAAGTAAGGCGAAGAAAACTACTTTAAAATACTGGTGTCCAGAGCATTTAGAGGCCTGATTTACGCGGGACACCTGGCAACACTACCTGTCAGTCATTATTTCCGGAAATGAATGATAACAAAAACCGAAACAGAATCCACCTGTCAGATGACTTCAATTCAGCTTGAATTCCGTCAAAAATAACCAGGTATACCTGATAATTAATTGGCATCCAAGATGCAGTAACAGAATCGCATTTACTTTTTTAAATATTATTGATAATATAATTATTACAGTTCAATGCCTTCAATGCATTTTTAACCCAATACTTTTTAAACCCTAATAAATAAAAATTCAAGTATTTTTAATTCCTCAATTTTGATCCACTTTTTTTGGAAGGGGGGGGGGGGGTGTAGCGCCTCTCCCGAAGAAAAGTGAATTCAACACTGTCCGCGATGAGAGTAACATTTCTCCTGCTTTTCCTGCTTTAACAACACTCCATTGTGTAATGACGTAATGCGTAACAAAGTGAACATTACGACGAATACACCCCTGGGACATCCCATGGTAACTTACGTTACATTTAGAAAAATTTACTCCAGTAATTTTAGTAATATAACACAAAAAAATATTCAAATGTAAAGTTGACATGATTTCTTAATTAAACCTATGCAAAGGTCAATTTAGATGAAAATTACCTAAAACATTTTGAATAAAAATTATATTTTTTATGGTAACTTGCATTCCTTTTTCAGTACTGTCAGTTACAATAATAAATATAACTCAAGAAATAACACTAAAATTAGGTTAATTTTCATCTAAATTGAGCTTTGAATACGTTTAATTAATAAATCATACCAACTTTACATTCTGAATATTTTATTGGTGTTAATATTTCTAAAATTACTGAAGTAAATTGTTCTAAGTGTAACGTAAGTTACCATGGTATGACCCCCTTGTTTATGCTTTATATAATAGATAACCGCGAATATATAATAGGAATTAAAATTTTTATTAAAATTACATTTGAAATTTAAATTTCACCAAGCGTAATCAAAAACACTAAATATTCTACCACCAACAAAAGTTTGATGATAATTAAATAAACAAAGTACTTCCGTCTAAAATGTTTGACATGTGTTGCCAAATGGGTCAAATGTATTCAACATTAAGGAATACGGTCGTATCATTTCTTTTTCCAGTAACTGATCCTATCCGAATGAGATGTCGTACAAATGGCACACATCTGGCAGGTCGATGACTTGATAAACAAAAATAGAAGCGCTTCTTTGCATTACGCCAAATTTATCAGGAAGATTTACGTGTTGAAAAATCAAAAGTGATTACATAACAAAGTACTGGTAGCGGGAATGACTTAATTAAATGCACACGAATAAGAAAGGTAAGCTTAAAAACAGATTTTGTAAAGAAGGGCAATTGTATAACCAAGCGTGATGTAACCGTAAACAGATTTCAAAGAGCAAAAACCGAAAAGCAAAATTTCTCCCTCCTCCTGCCCAACGTACACTTACGACCACAGAATTTAGAATTTCTTTCCAGTCCTCCCAATCCCACACACAAAAATAAATAAAATGCTCTCATTCTTTTAAATATTTATATTCGAATATTACTGTAAAAAAAGTTGGAATTAAGTTCAATGATTTTCAAAAACTCTTTTTTTTTCTAAATTGCTGATTAATTCATACTTAGAGAAAAAGGTTAGATTTATTTTAAACTTTTAATTTATTTGTACTTTTCTGCCTTTCTTTTTTCTTAATAAGACAGAACAGTTTTTTTTTCAAAAGCTTGCTAGTTGAAAAGTGGAATTTGGTGTTTCTTCTAGCGATTTCGTTCAAAGAATCGAAGCTTGTTCATTTTTTAAAAAGTTGAAGGTGTGAAAATTAAGATCATTTAGGTGTTTTATTAAAAAACTGAGCATTTAAAAAAAATATCTGGATGCCACCTGGAAATTTATTCCAAAACTGTTTCATATGGATATTATCCATCAGTCACAGTAAATTTTTCTTTGTTTAACACAGGGTTGTAATTTTTTTTATGGGGGGGGGGGGGTGGACCAACTGCAATTGGTCCTCTACAATATAATTGAAGAGCTCAGATGGATGATAAAGGTGGTATGTGACAAAATTAAAGAAAAAGAGTTAACTATACTATTGAAGACAATCCAAGGGTCCTTTCTACCATCTGTTACGTTACATTACTATTTGAAAAAAAAAAAAAAACCCTAATACTCAGAGATTTTAATTGATAAAGAAGGAAGGCATCTCACAATAAACGCTAATAGATATTTAGAAATTTACAGCTCATTTTCTCAAAATGATGATTGTGTAACTTACCACCTTTATTGTCTCAGCTCTTCAATTATTACCCGACTGCCAAGAAGGGTTATGTGTTTCACGCGCATCTGGGTATGTGGATTTCTTTATACCCTCGAAACAGCCCAACGGTTGGATGGATTTTAATGAATGAGGTCTATCGATTTGTCTTAACCGTCCGATGGTTATAGGCTAGGTTTTGTTTTTATAAATTCAAAATGGCAGCCATAAAATAAAAAATGGCGGTAGAGACGAAAAAAAAAATTTCACACACCATATTGAGTGACATATCATTGGATAGGTTTTTCAAAATGAAGACGATGTTTCATTGACTATTTTACAGTTAGAAGCTCCATTTAAATATTACACAACCTGGAAGTTGAGTAAGTAGGATCTCTAGCTTTACTGCAACTCTAACCATCATAGATATCTATAGTCCTCATCAAAACAGTGTTTATAGATGGGAAGTAACAATTAAACACAACTTAAAAGTCATTAATACAAGTAAATAAAAAAAATAGGTAAGTAATATGAAAAATAGTTCCACACTGATGTTTATATAATTAATTAATATATATTAATTAATATATATAATTAATATATAATTAATTAGTTCGCTTTTTACGCAGCCGGGTTTTTTGATTTTTTAAATTAAATTTTTATTTATTTATATAACGATAATGAGACTTTTTGAGATAAGGGTAGTAGAACCATTTAGATTGAAGAAGTGTAGATTTTTTTTTTCAAATTATTTATTTGTATATATAATTTAATATTTAAATAGATCGCACAGAGATATCAGAATAATTATCAAATTTTATAAGCATGGATCCAAGATATTCCTAAATTTTAGAATGAACTTACAACTTTTTTCTCTCTCTTTTTTCGTGGAACAAAGGGCTTTTTTCCGATGATTCATCTGTCTCGTAATCCACAAATAAATCGGATCCTTAAAATAACTTAGTTTCAAAACAAAAGCTAAAGTTATCACAATTGAAAAATATAGCAATAACTAAAAAGGAAAAAAAAAAAAACATGGTAAAGAGGAAAAAAAAATATTTAAAATAAAATATAAAGGTCATTTTTCTTTAAAAAAGACAAAATCATTTTAACAATTAAAAGATAAATAATGAAAAATTGTTTCTTTAAATAAGATAATTTTAATCATTTCTTTAGAGTGATAGGATAATAAAATGTTATTTCCGTTTTCATCCAGTTTTTTTTTATAAGCACGTATATTTCTCACTAAGTTTATCAGGCTGTTAGATTAAACCACGTGTTCTTTTGAAAACCTTCTGGAGGTAAGCTAGAGTTTTTCCGGATATTGGCACATTTACAAGAAACTTAGGAAATTGCCACCGAACTGACCGAAGACGAACAGAAGCATTTAGGTACAATGTTTTACAGTTTTGAGCGGATTCAGCATTTACTCTACTAAATTAAATTTGAAAAATAAAAAAACCCGACTACGTAAAAAGCGAACTAATTAATTATTTCTCATTAATGTGAAACATTTTCCTTTTTTACTTATCTATTTTTTTTTATTTACTTGTATTGATGATTTTAAGTTGTGTTTAATTGTTAGTTCCTATCTATAAACACTGTTTGGATGAAGGTTAGAGTTGCAGTAAAGCTAGAGTTCCTACCTGCACAACTTCCAGGATGTGTAATATTTAAACGGAGCTTCTGACTGTAAAATAGTCATAGTCCAGGGGAAATGTACATTTTACCTTGCAAAAGGTCGGGTAAAAGATTTTTTTTTTCTAAATTGCTTATAATGATGCCAACATGGAAATACCAAGTTTTCTAACAAAATTTCTTAAGGCTAAATTTTCTGTTTCCAAAAAACGTCAAAATTGAGACATTTTTTGGTTTTTGTGAAATATCTCGAGACTTGTGGCCGTAGCATATTATTTGTCAGTTACAATATTAAAGAAGATAAAATTCTCTACAAGTTTTATATTTACAACTTTTTTATACACTCAATAGCAAGCGCAATACGCTATTTCAAAAATAGGACAATTTTTTCAATTTTCTTAAAAACCGTGAAAAACGTAGTTTTGCCGCGATTATTCAAATGTTTCCCGCAGATTTAATTGTGTATGTCGACTTCTATAAATTGGTAGCAGTAAATTATCTACTATTTGCACACTCACGTCTTTATTTTCATCTCAACAGACATTTTATATCAATAAATTTATATAATTTTAAAAGTAGGGCAGAGGGTAGATGAATGAGACAATTTTCATATTTAGACAGTAACTTTAAGTGTATACAATGTTAACTTCAAAGCATTGTTTAAAGGAATTTTTCAATCTATAGTAACTTATTGGCACGATAATTTCAATTAAAAATATTTCTTGCTTAATTTTAATAAATTTTATAATTTTTATAATTTTTATAATGCATACATATTTTTTCAGGTATCAATGGAATAGGTGGATCATTTTCAAAATCTGTCCATGTTTTGGAATAACAAAATCAAATTTTTAGAAATTAAAAATCAGGAAGTTTTAATCGTTTGTAAATAATTACCTTACCTCATAAACATTAATATACAAGCATTAGCAGAGTCCAAATTACTAATTTAACATTTTAAAACTAATTTTTAAATTTCAATGCACTTCGTATAATGACATAAGTGAGCACGGTAATGACAAATTAAGCAAAATATTTTTATTTTTCCCCCAGGCATAAATGGCAGCCATTATATCTTCTGGCCCATACAATGATTTTCTACTTCTCATATAATGAAAGCAGATTAAGAAATAAAAATTCATTTAATTATCAATTAGAATTGGGTACGGTAATGACTTACAAAAGAATACTCACCAAAACATTCAAAGTCTTTGCTTGTTTTATTGAAACTATAAAACTATGTACTCTATTCACCTAAACCCGATAACAAGTTGACTTTTAAGGAGTACTTTTGCCTTGATAAAAAGGCATGTGCTGTCCTCTAAAAAAATACGGAGGAACTTTGTGTCAGAAGCATGGCAATGACACTCTTTCTTGGGACAAGGTTTAAAAAAATTATCAAGAATTATAGATAAGTTTAATTAATGAATAATAAATATTTTTTTAATTAGCAGCATCTTAATAAATAAAAATTTATAAAAAATTTATAACCATTTGTTTCAAATAGAACTTTGTCAAATCTTTACCTAATAAATTGCTTGTTGGGACAACCTACAGTAATGATATTTTGACAACAAAAGAATATATTTCTTATTTTAAAATTTTTTATAAATAATAATATAGCTGTAAATTATCCTTAAAAAACACGATTGTTAAAATGCAATAATTAAAATTATGATATTTAACTATTTTTCTGTGCAAATGTGAAAGGACAGTAAAACATGAGACTTTTTTTGAAAATCACCCAGGTATGAAAATTTGCGAAAAACATATTTTATTTCCCGCTACAATGGTATATTTTATCTACCAGTTATTGATAACATACGTTTTAATATTTTACTTTTTTAAAGTAAGCAAACATTGAATTGTAGTTCTATATAAAAGGGGGGGGGGGAGGACTCAAAAGATAAATATCTTTTATGAAAGAAATACTTTTACCTACAATAAAAATGACACCAGCTTATTTCACTAACTAATGTTATGCATTTATATCTTGTAAAATTTATAAATTCTGGTAATAAAATATTTGAGATCACTAGTTTTATAAAAAATATTTAAAATATTAGTTTTAAAATACATTGTCAAATTTTTTCCAGTTATATCAATAAATATAATAAGGGATTATATCATTTGAGCATGCAAAAATATGTGAAACTACGATTATCTATTAATTGCTTTAAAGCTCAAACAGAATACTTTAAATTTCAGAACGGGTTCCAAACAGTTTTCCAAAAATGAAAGTGTCCGAATATATTAAAAGCAACCAAACCCGAAAAAGTACAAAAGCACAACATTAGATATTGATCTCAGGTATCCCATGAAAAAAAAAAAAAAAAGTAACAAAATGCGAGCGAGATATTTGTCAAAAACACTCCCATAGGTTTAATGTTACCTTGCGAATGTCTTCGTGTGACTAATTTAGTCCTATAATTCATATAACTGACTTCAAACGCCTCAATACGACAACTACCGTAAAATCTTTGAAAATGAAATCTGTATACAGTCGAACTCGCTTATAGCGAGCGCGAAGGGACCGTGAAATTTTGCTCGTTATAACCGGCTGCTCGTAAAAAACGGGTTCGTAAAAAATTACACAAATTTATGCATACTTACTTTATTATATATACTTTATTTTTTTATTTCTGAACAGTACAAAAAAAGTTGGTTAATTTGCTTTGAACTGTCTTATTGTCTCTTTCTTGTGTTATTGTTCTTCGAAGAGGACTCTTGGCCCAAAAAACATCGTCATTTGAACCCCTGGCTTCGAAAAAAGTTTAAAATTTTTCTGCACACTCAACTTCCGTTAATTTTGGAATGTAAAAGGAATTTTTCCAAGAAACGTTATCTGAGCTGGAGAGGCGGAAATCAATAGAAATGCTATGAATCACAAAAATATTGCTCACTATAACCGGGGTTTGCTCGTTAAAAGCGAGTTATGCTCCCATAGACTTAACATTGTACCAACCAAGTATTTATTATTTCCTCGTTAAATCAGGGCTCGTTATAAGCGAGTTCGACCGTATACGGAATTCTGTCTTTAAAGAGAAGTATATATTTTTTCAAGAGAAAGAATATGAACAATTATACCTGCTAAGATGGAAACCTATTTAAAGCGGAATATATTTCGGTTCCCTTCGGTACGGTTTTCAAGGTTTTAATGAATCAATATTTGGCAAAGCTGATTACGTAGTTCAGCATTACGTATTTAATGCTTACACACTTAAAATTTTCAAAATCCGGCTATTAGAGATTTATTAAAATTCCCGGTAAATTTTCGTTTTAAAAGAGGGGCGGGGGTGCCAAAATCCATGTTTGGCACGGATGCAAAAAAGGCTAGTTTTAGCCTTGAAACACATAATTTACTGCTACTAATATACAGAAGTTGACATACACGATTAAATCCGTGGAAAACATTTGAATAATAGGGGCAGAACTGCGTTTTTCACGGTTTTTAAGAAAATTGAAAATTTTTTCCTATTTTTGAAAGGGCGTACTGCGCTTGCTATTGAGTGTATAAAAAAGTTGTAAATATGAAAGTTGTAGAGAATTTTATCTTCTTTAATATTGTTATTGACAAATAACATGCTACGGCAACGGGTCTTGAGATATTTAAAAAAAAAACAAAAAAGGTCCCAAAATTTCCTTGTATTTTGGCCACAGAAAATTTAACCTTAAGAAATTTTGTTAGAAAACTTGTTTTTTCCATGTTGGCATCATTATAAACAATTCAGAAAAAAAAAATCTTTTAACCGACCTTTTGCAAGGTAACCCCCTTTTTTGGTACATTTCCCCTGGACTATCAATGAAATATAGTCTTCATTTTGAAAGACCTATTTAATGATATTTAAATAATATTTTCATTCATTAATATACATAATTATTAATTAATTATACGTGTAATAATACGTATGGCCCAAGTTGGCTCTCTGTGCCTCTGACCAAAACTTTTTATTTTCATATAAAATAAAATATAATTATATCGTCATACAAAATGATTTTCTAATTATACGAATTTTATCTAATTAAGAAATGTTTTAGGGGTATAGATTCCTCGATTTATCTTTTATAATGATTTTTGAAAACGATCATCTGTTATTATACTAGAATATGCTATTATACTACTCTGTTATACTATACTCAAAGAGATTCGAAACACTTCTGCCCTTTTCTATTACTGTTAATGTTAAGTCTGCACCTTTTAATGAACACGGAAAAAGCGTCTTCAAAGTTTAGTCATATATGCATTTCTTGCTTTTTCATTTGCACTCACATCTTAAGTCAGTCATGACTGATAATTATAAACAGTGAGGTTCACTTCATTAACAATAAATAAAGAGCGTCTCATTAGAGCAGATACACCTCAAATCAATGAGTAATGTTGGAATTTTGGAACGAAGGAAGAAAAGAGATTTTCGGAATACAGATATAGTTTCGGTCCGGCCGAATTTCTGGCAGCATTTTCGCTCGAAAACGGAAACAATTCGGAATTTTCGGTCGATCTCTAGTATTAATTACACTTTAAGAAAAACTAGTCGGATGTACCAATCCGAAAACTTTCTTCTATCTGATACATATTAATACAGTAGACTCCCTCAAATCCGCACAGCTTGGGACCAGAGGTTGTGCGGATTTTAGAATTTTGCGGATTTCTGGTCATTTATTTGTTTACATTTTTGAACATTAATTTGATTGGTAGTTGAGCAATGGAAATTATAATGAATGGTTACAATAAAGTGAAACATTAAAATAATTAAGTAAAATATTAAAATAATTTATTAGTTTAAAAGTAAGTAATTATTAAATAAAATAATTATGCAAAATAAAAAATTTAGAAAAATATTAAAAATTAAGTCATGTAAATAATAATTAAGATACAATACTAAATGCACATATAAATATACAATATAATATAAATATAAAATAATATATAAATATACATATAAATAACACTAAATACAAACATACAATACTAAATTACATAATAATGAGGAAAAATAATTTTTTTTTTTTTTTTTTTTTTTTTTTTTACAAACTTTACTTATTTTTTTATTTTATATTTTTGAAACATGGATAAAATGGTTGTTTGTTTAATTTTTTTGTTTCGTTCTTTTGTTATTGCATCCTGAAGCTGCTGATGATTCATTATCTGTTGCTCAGATATAAAGCTCTGCTGCTTCAGGAAGCTCAAATATTTTTCTCCTATGGCTAGACCTTCTTCAAGATTAATTTTTTCAATTTCTTCATCAGATTCAGTTTCTGATGAAGAATCTGCATCAATAACGAAATTTTATGCCATGTTTATCCAGATTTAATAAACGAAAAAGCTTGATTAATTAAAAAATATTTTGGAAAACGATCGCGATCGCCGATGATATTAGCGCCATCTTTATTTATTTCGGAAATAAATGCGTATTTTCTTTATGAAAAAACTTGAGTTCAGTTATATTAATCAGAATTACATATTAAAATACGTACGTAAAATTAAAAATAAATAAATAAAAATCATTAGATTAAAACCAGTGTTGAATTCAGGAGGTGGCCTGGGGGGACATTCCTCCCCGGAGCAATGAGATGCTCCCCCTCGGAAGATTTGAGATTGTGTTTTCAATGGTCAAAAAGTGCAATCCCCCCCCACACCCCCGGAGCCACAGAAATCCCTCCCGGAAAAAAGTGTCTGAATTCAACATTGATCACGCTGCGATCTCAAAACGAAACTTATATCTTATTTGCCATGCTCCGTTGCTTCGCGCATTCGCTTTGCGCATTTCCTCTTTCTCAAGATTTTTCTTAGTTGTCTATACGCACAGATAAGAGATAACCGCTTTACTGTATATACAAAACAGGGCCATTAGATTTTTTTCGGAAGTAAATTCATATTTTTCTTCATAAAAAAGCTTGCATTTAGTCGTATTAATCAGGATTACATATTAAAATGCGTACGTAATATTGAAAAAATAAAAAATATTGAAACACGAGGAAACGAGCGGAAGAAAAGTAAACAATTCCACTACAGTTTACTTTTGCTAATATTCTACAGAAAATACAATAAAGGGGAATTTTTCAAGGCTCGAAATGTACTGGAACAAATCGGAGCGATATTCCGGTTCTTGAAATTATGATAAATAAAGTTCCGTTTCATACTTTTATTGAAACATTGTTACTGTTTAATATAGCTTATTGCGCTCTCTGTTACTGTTTTCATTGTTATTTAGAGCCTTGAATGTTTTTTCTTTTTTTTTTATATTGCTTTGTATGTTTAGAAATAAATTTGTCTATACTTAAAAAAAAAAAAAAAAAAAAATCGGCAAAAATAATTTTCAAATAGCATTCTGTTTCGTAGATTTTTCCATTTCAAGCCCTGGAATTTTTGATGTAGATATGCTAATTTATATAAAAATCAAAAGTAATATAAACTTATTTAGTAATAAATCAGCTGTAATAGCCAAAAGAGAATAATTAACAAAAAATTGAGTAAAAAAAACATGGCGGTAGTCGCTGATTTCGTCGCCATCTTGAATTTTGTGCCTGCACCTTAACTGTAAATTTCACTGTTTACATCTGAAAAAATACGCGGATTTTAGGCGTTCGCGGATTTTAGGGTCGCGGACTGGAGGGAGTCTACTGTACTTCAAAATTCACTAGCACATTGCCAAAATTAAATGGCAATTTATGTCCCTCATGAGGATTCTAAAGATATGGAATTCCGTGCATTAGTTCTTGAGATATGACTATCGCTGAAATCATGTAAATCCGGCAAAATGCAGCCTATCAGCGCTGCCTATTGGGTGATTTATACCAAAACCTATTCAGCAACATCTTCTGTCAGCGTCTGACTGAATCTCATATTTGGAGATAATCCGTGCATTAGTTTTTGGGATAGAGCTATTGCGAAAATCGTGAAAATTTCAACATAGCAGCGCCACCTATTGGACGATTAATACCGAAACCTAATCAACAGCAACTTGTGTCACCATCTAACTAAATCTAAAGTTTGGTGAATATTCGTGCATTAGCTATTGAGATAAAGCTATTGCGGGAATCGTGAAAAAGGCAGCACAGCAGCGCCACATGTTGGACGATTTACATCAACACGCAATCAGTGCCAACTCATATCAAGGACTAACAATCTGAAGTTTGATGGAAATCCGTGCATTAGTTCTTGAGATAGAGCTATTTCGGAAATCGTGTAAATCCTTCAAAATGCAGTATAGCAGCGCCAGCTATTGGGCGATTTATACCAAAAAAATTATCAGCACCAAATTATATCAAGGACTAACTGAATCTAAAGTTTTCTGAAAATCCGTGCGTTACTTCTTGAGATATAGCTATTGTGGAAATCATGAATAATGCAGCATAGCAGCGCCACCTGTTGTGCGATTTGCATCAAAAACTAATCAGCACCAATTTATATCAGGGACTAACTGAATTTAAATTTTTATTAAATTCTGTGCATTAGTTCTTGAGATAGAGCGCCCATAAAATTTGTGTGACATACAAACAAGACAGACTCACAGACAGACGTTTTGTAAAAACAAGTTTTTCGGAATCTCTGACCCCTAAAACGTGTAAATCCGTCGAAAACCGGAAGTCGAAAATTTTGACGAATCCAATACTTTCTTCTTGTAAAGATAGAAGAAAGTAATAAGATTTAGGAAATATGTTTCTATTTGAAATGCTATTACATAAGGCAAAAGAGTTAATATTTAACCCGTATCTGTCCCCACTTGACATCGGTACTTTTTCGTATCGGACCACTACCCCCTACATACTAATAGTAGTATGTAGGGGGTAGTGATCGGACTTATGGCACGAGCTAGGTGGTAAGATTCAACCCATTCGGGGCCAGCATATCTTATACGAATTTTACTTGGTTGACACCGGTTTTTTCTTAAGCATCACTTCCATTTGTAGTTTGACGACATGTGAAAGAAAAGTATACTACAAAATTTATTTTAAAAATATATTGGTGCTAATAGAATATAAAGAGAATTTCTGTGGGAACCCTACAAATATTCACCGAATACAATTACAAACTATAGTTGCGAGTCACGTATAAAAAGCTTGCGTCCGATAAGGGTTAATAACTATTAAAATGTTAATGATATTAATTATTCACAAATACTGTAAAAGCACTTATTTTCGCGAACCGTAATTTTCGCGAAAATGAAGATATCGGTGATTTCGCGAGCTGAAAATTTCGCGAATTTTATATGAACAGAACCGAAAGTTGAAAAATTCCGAAACTACCTAATAGAACCACCTTTTTAAAATTTCTAGAAAAAAAAAAGAATCTGTGGACCTGCGAATACCACGACTAAAACGGATTTACAATTCTTGGATTGTGCGAGCATTTAACGGTGTTAAAGCCAAATATGAGATAAATCTGAATGGCTTCAAAGAATCTGGCATAAATATTTAAGTGAATGTGCTGCATTCTATTAGTTGTATTATTGTTTTTATTCAAGAAATAGTTGTAAGTATTGTAATCATGTAATAAAACTGTAATCATTAAATTGTGGATAAGTGAATAATTTCTGTTTTTTTTTTTTTATTATTATTATTTGAGGCGAAGAAAAATATTTCGCGAGGCTTATATTTTCGCGACTACGATGGGCTCACGAAAATCGCGAAAATTAAAGCCTCGAGAAAATAAATGTTTTTACAGTATACAGTTTGAGTAATTTATATAAACTACAGTTATTTAATAGAATTATGCGACCACTTTAGAGTGTTTAAAACCAATTTTGACCAGTTTTAGACGGTTCAAACAAGTTTTGATCAATGTCCTGATTAAAATTAGTTTTTACCAGTCAAAATTATAACCTTGGCTATTTCTAAACGTCTTTTTCATTTTTTTTAAATTTCCATAGATCGATCGTTTATTAACATTTTGATTACGAAACAAGATTGACGACTATTTTTATATTCACTCGTATCACAAATTACAAAACTTTGTGGTTGATATCTCAGGAAAATATTCTATTCTTATTCTAGAATAAGTGTATGACAGAGATTCCCAATCTCATAATCAAAAGGTTAAAATAAAAAAAAAAAAAACAATACTACACATCTGATAACAGAAAACCCTGGTATAGTACGAAGACGCAGCTTTAGATAACAAGTCGGAAATTGTACTTCAAACGTGGCAAATGAGGTGCGTTCGTACTATAACTAGTTTTATAAATATTCAGATTTTGGTGAAATAGCAGCTGCACTCTTATGCACAAATTCATGAATACATAATTTATTGGGATTATATATTAAATTCAGTAATATGGTAATAATAGGACTCCATCTTAAGAATGACGTAATCACCATGACAACCTAGAATCATTACCTATCATGGGATATTATTAAATTAATCACGTTTGATAAGATTTAACAGAAATGAAGAAAACTTTTATTAATATCTTTATAAGTTTTGATTCGATTTTCATAAAATTTGAAAGGGGTTGACAAAATTCTGAAACGATTCTATATATTAAATTTGAAATCTTTTGTTTGGGTAGTTTTTGCGCTGTAATACACGGATAGACCAGACGATTACTATAGGTGCTACGTATTTATATAATTACGCAGGGACAGCGCTACGAAATTAAGACTGTTATCCAACACATTAGCCAAATTTGAAAAATCATTAGCCAAATTTATCTATTATTAACTAAAAGTATATTATGCATATATTACATTATGTATACATATATATTACATATAGATATATATCGTATATATAATTATTATCATTAGCCCTTTCAAGCCTGAAGTAGGTTTATATTATGTGTAAGTAGCTTTTGTAGTTTTTTTTTCGCGATATTTTGACGAAATTAGCGGTTTTTTGCGATCTTTTGACGAAATTTGGGTTTTTTTTCGCGATCTTTTGACGAAATTTGGGTTTTTTTTAGCGATCTTTTGACGAAATTTGGGTTTTTTTTCGCGATCTTTTGACGAAATTTGGGTTTTTTTTCGCGATCTTTTGACGAAATTTGGGTTTTTTTTCGTGATCTTTTGACGAAATTTGCGGTTTTTTCGCGATCTTTTGGCGAAATCTGCAGTTTTTTCGCGATCTTTTGGCGAAATCTGCGGTTTTTTCGCGATCTATTGGCGAAATTTGCGGTTTTTTCGCGATCTTTTGGCGAAATTTGCGGTTTTTTCGTGATCTTGACAAAAAATCGCGTTTTTTCCGCGACTCTTTGACGAAATTTGCGTTTTCCTCGCGACTATGCCAAAATCCGCGATATTTTTTATGTCCGAATTTTCGGATTGATGACCGATTTTTAAATTTTCGGAAATGAATGCCTTAAATTTTCTGAAAATTTAGAACAGAATCACACCTAATTGACCGGCCGAGAAGAAGAGGAGGAATATAGACTGGAAATGCGGCCGTACGCGAACTCGCGCTAAAAACGGAAATTCATTTACGTTGCAAAACATGATTACACAACAACAAAAGAGTCTAAAAAAAATGATTCGCCAGCTTTTTCGCCATAATAATTTTTTTCTCGCCAATTTCAAGATGTATTCGCATTTGGCGAATAGGCGAATGATTAGCGCGGCCCCTGATTACGACATTTCCCCAAAGACCATAATGTACTGTAATACTTTTGAGAGGCACTGTAAATTAAAATATGAACGCTACATACCTTATTTTCAATACCGATCATGGCAAAATAAATCTCAATAACATATATGAATTACAAAGCATTTCAACTACATTAACGCAAGTTAGAGTTCGGAGAGACAGACGGACAGAAAAAAACGAATTCATAAACACTTTTCAACTATGTTGGAAAACGTTAAAAATGCATAATAGGTTGAAATTTCACTTTCAGCAATTTATACCAATAGACGGAAGCAAAACTGAATACTTTTGTACAGCTCTGTATTTTACCCACTATCTTTTACACGCCACTGTTTAGCTAAAATTTAATTAAGACCAAAACACGTTTAAAACTACAGAAATCAAACTTCCAGAGATTATCATCCGTAGGCAGCCATGTGTTTAATTTTTTGTGTGGCTCTGTAGATCATTTTATCTATATTCTATAAACATATCTTAGTCTACTAAATGTAGTTCAGTGTAAAAATGCATAACTCATTTAAAAACAATCTTTAAGCTATTTTCGTTTATACTCAGTAACCCTTAAGAATTCTTTTGAGTAGCCGTGTATATGATCTACAGCTTTTATACACTCAACGTCATACGCAAAAATTTAGGTAAACTTAAAAACTCATATTACATCTAAAAATGCACTTCCAGCAATCATTGCTAATAAATAGTACTTCGGATACAGTAGTATAGTATCCGAAATCTTTTGTGTGTCCCTGTAAATACTATGCACTTTTTATTATGCAGGAAGTAACTTGTAGTAAACCTCAGTAACGTATATAAATTTATGTAATATGTGAAATAGTGTAACATAATTAAAATACACCACAAACAATGTTCCCCCCCTAAGCTATTATGTAACGTAATTCTTTTGTGTGGCCCTGTAAACGAATAATAAATATTCTTTGCACCGCATATTCCACAGAATGTCTATTTTAGTGCACTTCATAAATGCATATCAATTTCATTATGTTAGAAAGGGCGTATCATCATTAAAATACACTTGAAACTATTTTTACCCATTGGGCGTAATGTACCGGAATAATTTGACTGTCCCTGTAATTGAACTAGCATCTGATTTTCATAAAATTTGAAATGACACGACAAAATTCTGCAACAATTATAAATTTTGAATTTCAAACCATTCGGTTAGGTAGTTTTTGCACTATTATACGAGGACAGACAGACCAGATGATGACTATAGGTGCAACGTTTTTATATAATTACGAACGTACCTAACATGGTACTTATTTCTTTTCCGCATGCGTTGTTAAATCCACAAATTTCAGAAATTCTGGTTCTATTTATAATTAAAAGAGCCTCTATGAAGCAAATTTCTGTAAACAAAATACTTAAAAACGCCCATACAAAATAATCTACAGCGCTTGTTATTTAAATACGAATAATAAAAACGCATCATTATTTGACAAGAAACAATATAAAATGAAAAAAAATTAGCATTTCTTACCACAGCATGATTTACTGATGCCCTGAAGGGACATCAGAAATCAAACTTTTGACAGAAATGTCAAAAATAAAGAGACCTTGATCTTCAGGTCGTGGAAATCGAACCTTGACGAGGAAGAGAAATGAAATATTGACCCCGAAGGCTTCGAAGAATGCAAATTTATCTTATCAATAAAAGTAATTGTTTCCTCAAAGATTACAAAATTTGATATAATGAGATCAATATTAAAAAAGAATGACTAAGTAATCATCTCATCAGAATTGTTTTATGCAGAACAGATAAGTAATGTTTCAAGCAGGATATAAAACAATTTTATAATCTGGATTAAAAAAGCCTTTTCTATTTTTATTGCTGGAGAGATCCGAAATTTCATAAAATTCGAAGTATCAAAATTTATTGAGTTTAAGTCGTAAAAGAATGGAAATTTTACTGTTGTATGAACACGTTTCCAAATATAACTCATAGGATCCAGGAATCGTAAAAAATGAAAAAGCCTAACTTTATGCTTATGAAAATTTATCTTCATCAACATAATCTTAACCCTTTCAGGGGCAAAGTATACTTTTGTTGCTGAAATGATTAAATAACACCTGCGTTTACGAGCAAATTTATTCGAAAATAAGTAAAAGCTTTTATTCAAGCACAATCATAAAAACACATAGCAAGATCAGGAGAATAGGGTGGATGTTTTATCACTTTGATTTTTTTTTTTGTTGTTGTTGTTCAAGAAATTCTACTGTAATCCTTGCTGAAAGAGAAAATATTTATGGAAGACAGTGGTGTACCAGTTAGCTGTAACTGTCTTCTGATCCTCTAGCTTCATGGATTTGACCAGACATGTACTTCTGAAGAACACGGCTTACATTACTTTTTTCATTGTTCGTTTTCTTTTCATCATTGTTGGTTCGAGATCACCTTCAAAGACCAATACTTTACTTTCTTGACCTGTTGGAACATCAAATACAGGTTATGTCTCGTCACCAGTTAGGATTTAAGAAATAAAGCGGTGGCCACCATCATTAGGGAATTTTAGGGTTTCTTTACTGATTCTGACACGCTTCGCTTTTTGGTGCTCTGTTAAATCATGAGGGAACCAACAACAAACTAATTCTTTCATATGCAGTTATTCATGAATAATTTTATGTATAGCTGCGGATCCAATGTTAAGTTCCTCCTGTATCATTTGGTTAGGTACAGCGATTATCATCGATTAACATTTTTCGTACGACCGACGCATTTTCTGAGGCTACAGCTGACAACGGTCTTCCTGTGTGTCCTTCATTCAAAAAGTGATTTTCGATCTCTTGTAAATTCTCAGTGGCACGAGATGGAACTTCATTTCCGTATGCTAATTGTAGACCGTCGAAGTCATTCTTCTTGATTTAGCACCACTTTAAAATCAGAGAAAATCGTAGCGCGATAATGCTCTCGAGTCAACTCTATTTCTCTTGTTTCCAAAATTTATTCTACGATAGCTAAATTGAAATTGTTGCCCCCAAATTATGGTCTGCGCGCATAAAAGATCTCAAATTTACATATCCGACCATTTTTTTTTCGCATATCGTCTTCCCCCGTCTAAAAAATTTCAGAGTTACCTTCGTATATTAAAAATCAAACGAGAGTTTTTCACTCGGTTTATCACGGTACTTTTTACCCTCACAACATACCGGTTGAGAACCACTAGGATAGATACGACGAACCTTTGGCACACGACACAACATTTTCAGCACGGCATTGTAGTCCAGTAAAATTAGCTCAAAAAAGGACCGTTTTATGCAAAAATTCTCGGAAAGCTGGAAATCGTTTTAATCACTTTGTTTTCATTCAAATGAAGGGATTTGAAGTTTGTCCCATTTTTCCTAGTGAGCTTTCAGACGTGGCACCACAAAAACCTAAAAAATTTCGGACTTTTTTCAGTATTTTGCAAATAACTCAAAAACCGTTCACTATACAGAAACAGTTCTAATTTATAAATTGTCGACCATAAAATTCTGCGTCGATTGAGTACCGCAGACTAAAAATTCCACCAAAAATAAGCGAGATGTGATAGATCAAAAAAGTGCATTTTTCCATTTTTTTTCTAAAAAATCTCTGAAAATTTGTTTTTTTAAGTGCTAATGTAACCAAACGAAAAGTACTCACACGTATATTTGCACTTATGATTACAATTTTGAAACCTTAACCCAATCCCAGTGTTACATTAAACAAGCACTAATAGTGTCTAAGTACAGGAGTAATTGGTGGCGATAAAATAAATTGTCATCTAGCCAAAGAGATTGGAGTTGCAAGTATAAAAAGTGTCACTGGTGGTGATTTTGGCCATGTGAAATTCATGAGATCCAATCGAGTAACTCCAATGAAAAGCTTCACATGTGCTGTTAAAATCCATGATGAGGAGGCATCCGTCGATCCAGAGACTATTTATCGCGGAATTTCTTTCCACAAGAAATTAGAGGAAGTACTTAGAAAGTTCTTTGAGTGTGAATTGGCTCGATTTCCGACTTCTCTGTTTGATAAGTTTGGGATGAGGAAAACGCGAAAGTCGGTATTTTATGATTTGTTCATCCCCCTTAATAATTTAGAACAAACCATAAAAACTGTCCATGCGATTTATGGTGGCTTTCTCCTTCATCGAGTGAGTTGGGAGCTAAGAGAAAAGTTTTCTTCAATTATTTCTAAGTACATTGGATATTTGAAAAGCAACTATCATAAAACTGCAACTATTGTTTTTGATGGTTACCCAGAAGAATCCTCAGAACAGGAAGGACACCCAGTCTGCTGAGCGCTTCCGTTGAAAAAATACATTGCAGCAAGTGTTGACTTTAACGAAAATACGACGCTCACAATGCAAAATGAGCCCTTCCTTGTAAATGAAGGGAATAAATGCCGTTTAATAAAAATGCTTATTGAAAAATTGGAACAACACAATTTTACTGTAAAACAAGCTGTCGAGGATGCAGATTCTAGCATCGTGATGGAAGCCATCCAACTTGATCAGTAGTCTGAACGTGTCATCATAGTTGGGGAAGATATTGATCTGCTTGTGCTTTTGACTACATTTATTCCCAACTCATCCACGATATACTTTTTGAAACCTGGAAAAGGACAGTCGGGCAATGTTTTGTATTCACCATTAAGTTTCAAGTACTCGCCGATTGTGAAGAAAAACGTCCTATTTCTACATGCTTTTAGTGGCTGTGATTCTACATCGGCCTTCTTCAAACAGGGCAAATTGAAATTCGTCAAGCTTTTGGAATATCATGCTCACCTACAGGGTGTTCCAACTGTCTTTAATAACATATATGCTACTCCTGAAAAAGTAAGTGATGCGGGGAAGAAATTTATTGCCACCTTATACAATCCCCAGTATGACGAATGCACAAATTGCGATAAAACACATTTGCAAAACACCTTATGAAGACCCAATTTAACCTCGCTTCCCTGCCGCCAACTGAAGATGCAGCTAAATAACATTCATACAGAGTTTTTCTTCAGATCAACATCTGGAATGGAAGGGTGATGAATCCCACTGATTGGATTTGGAAGTCAATCAAACATTGTATACTTCCAATCACCACGAACGATATAGCTGCAACAGCAGAGCTTCTAAACACTATCATGCAAATGTGCAAAGGGATACAAAGGCAGTTTATGTTCTTGTAGGAAGAACGGTGTTAAATGGTCAATTATATGTTACCACTGTACAGGTGCGTCGTGCACAAATACCGCAGAAGAAGAAGACTCACAAACCAGAACGACGAAAAAGTAGATATGGACAAGGATGCCTTCCATGTGCAGGAGGAAGAAGAATGGGCAGATCAAGGTCCAGCAAAAAAATGCTCCAAACTCGATTTCCCTGTACTTCCCTCGAGTAACTTGAGTTGATTTTATCACCATTGCTTATATACTAATTTTTTTAAATAAATAAATTTTCTTGATTTTCTCTTATTTTTATATTGTTCTCTAACGTTTTATACCTGAGAACTTCAAAAAACCAATTTTATGAGATTTTTTTAGAAAAAATTGGAAAAAAGTATTTTTATGATCTATCCTATCTCGCTTATTTTTGGAGGAATTTTTAGTCTGCGGTACTCAATCGACGCAGAATTTTATGGTCTACAATTTATAAATTAGAACTGTTTCTGTAGAGCGAACGGTTTTTGAGTTATTTGCGAAATACTTAGAAAAGCCCTAAAATTTTGAGGTTTTTGTGGTGCCACGTCTAAAGCTCAACAGGAAAAATAGGACAAACTCCAAATCCCTTCATTTGGACGTAAAACAAAGTGATTAAAACAATTTCCAGCTTTCCGCGAATTTTCGGTTAGAAAAATCTTATTTTTACTGGCCTAATTGATTCAGTTTCTAAAATCAAAATACGATGAAATAACACAAAACACATTAATATCTCGGCTTAATTCATTTGTTTGGAAACATTTGGAGACTGCCAAAAACGAAAGACGACCTTGCATTAGAAGCAAAAATGCCGATGTTAAAATTATTGGAACATGGAATTTAATTCCTGACACGTAGAGCTTTGTTTGAAGAACTTTGTGTTTACCTTTTAGACCAGAGGTTCCCAAACTTTTAGACAGACGTACCACCAAATAGAAGTTCAGACTTCGGTGTACCACCAAGTGACAAAACTCAAAGCTACGGAAAAAGCTGTCTAAAACAGGTCAATGTTTGAAACAGAAAAAAATGAAAACAAAATGAAAGATTTCTGAAAAGTATGCGAAGGAATAATTTCTTTTTTATAATAATTTATAGTGTATTTATCAATATAAAGTATCATTTTTGGGTGGCAAGACGTATTTAAATAGAGACAATAAATACTACATAGCTTTGTTAAACATGGAAGAAAAAAGCACATTGGAAGTCGCCTTGTTCATCAATAGTTTATATAAACATAGTATTCATATAACAAATAAAATAAACTTAATTTTTTTTATAAATGAATAACCTACATAAGAAATTCACGTATCTTCCGAAAATAAACTGCTTATTAATGCGAGATAGAAGCTCCTTGAAATAAGTAATATACAGTAAACTCTGTCTAAGGCGGAATCGGTCGGGACCGAGAAAATTTCCCGTGGTAGACAATATTCCGGCTTATGCAAAAGATCGTGATTTATTGGAATGAAGCATACGTCAGTCGAATAGCGTTTTATGTTTCCGATAAAAAGATTGGATCTTGAGTTATAATGAATTGCTCGCGATCTTTCATCACGATCTTTCATTGATTGTCCTGGCTCGAAAATCTGTCGAAAACTGAAATTCTGAAGATCCTTTGTCTTTATAAATAAATGAGAAATGCTATTTAATTTCTTAGTACCGCTGTAATACCTACAAATTTGAAGTTTACACAAAATAATAATAATAATAATAATAACTTCGGGAATGAGACATAAAGCCATCACTTTGAATTTTAGTACAACGTTAAAGCACAATATACTGCACACAATACATATTTTCATAAACGTGTACTGAACTAGTAATAATAACTTTTAAATGCATATTTATAAAGGAAAAAATGGCATAAGCAAGAATTCCTTAAAATTTAAACAGTTTCTGTTCCTTTGAATTAACTTTTTAAAAGTATTACGGAATTTAATTTTTATGCTCGACATTGAGTATTTGATGTATATATATCAGTTTTAAAGTTTCATAAGCGAAATGCCCTTCCTTTTTAAAATATCCTATTTTCCGCCTTATGCAAAATTTTGTTTTCGGAGGGACCTTAAAACTCTTTCCGTTTCCGCGTCAGGCAGATTCCGGCTTATGCAGAAATAATTAATGTTATTTTCTATGGGTTCGCCGGGACTTTAAAAATTTTCCGCGGTAGACAGATTTCCGGCTTACATAGAGTCCGCCTTAGACAGAATTTACTGTATACACACACAATATAGTAAAACTTTTTTTTTTTTTCAGGGGATATGGAATTTCCACTCAACATCTATCGAAGCATTAGTTCCATTTATCTAAAAATTCTAATCGAAATTACTTTAAAATAAGAGAAAGCAAAACGCTGTCAAAGCAGCAGTAATAACAGAGCAGGCACAACGGTGCTGGTGAACCGTCAAATCAAGAAAGAGTAGGAGTGGAGGGAGATTGAAGTATTTTTTGATTTCACATGCTGTATTTTTATTTCATTTCCTGTACCAGTATCGGACTTTTGCGTACCAGTTAACAGAGCTTCACGTACCAGTACTGGTGCGCGTACCATAGATTGAGAACCCCTGTTTTAGACAATTGTTTTCTGTACGTATGTCTGTATCTTTATTTTTGGAAATGAATGATATGAAAAACCCAGATTGAAATCGCTTGTCATATTACTCCAGTTAAGCTTGCTTCTATTTAAAGTAATTAAGTTGAATCGGATATCATTATTTGGCATCTACGTTGAAACTGAAAAAAATAGCATTAAAAATTATTACTTTATAAATTATAATACCTACAGCATTAAAAACTATTACTTTATAAATTATACACCTACATTCATGTTACTCATATTTCTAAATATTAATAACAAAAAAAAAATCAAGTAATTTTACTTCATAATTTTAGCCACTACATTTTTCGGTTGTTGGCACATCTTGATCCCCCCCCCTCCCCCCGAAGAAAAAAAAAAAGAAAGAAAAAAATGGCACGCGGATATGAAAATATTCGTCATCCACCTGCAGTAGGATATACTAATCTATCTGCGATGCAGCAATACACTTTTTTCCCACATTAACAGAATTACTTAATAAAGACGTTTTAGAATATGTTTTTATGATTGTTCACGGATAAATTTTGAGCGACGTTCCGATTTTGATCTTTTTTTTTTTTTTTTTTTTTTTGTCGGAAAGGACACGTTCTGCTGGTGGTCCATTATAAATTTCATCAGGATTCAAAATTAGTACGCTTGTTTGTCCGTTCTTTTTTTTTTTTTTTTTCTGGAGGTGGGGGAAGAGTTTGACTTTTTAAACTAGACTATAAATATCATAAAAATTGTCTAATCGCTTCGAAATTTCAATATCCTGTAAAAGTACATGGTACTATTTATGTTTTTTAAAATGGTCAAGTCGTTGTATTGTAAGGGTTTTTTTTTTTTTTTTACAGGGACATATCAAAAATCTTAATATATTATCGTTTAATGCTCATCAAAATGAGCGATACTGGCAACAATGAAATTTAAAGTGAATGGATAATAACAAGATATTACATAAAAAACAATTGGATTTATGAATAACAACAAAAATTGACGAGACAAACTACTCTTACAAAATACGCCAATTTTGCGTGCAATAAACAAATATCGGAGAAATAAAGTTAGAAACAATACCTTAAAGCCTATTTAATTTTTTTCCTTAAAAAAATACTTGTTTTCACTTTTAAATTTATGGTTTATGTTACGATACTTTCGAAATATAAAGAAAACAATTATTTAAAAACAAAATTAATTTTACTGAAAATTTTTAAACGTGAATTTTCACGAATTTTTTATAAGAAAACAAAAAAAAAATTTGCCAGTCATTTTAAGAGTTACGAAGCTTTTTACACATTCCCAGATATTTTTTTAAACCACGCTCAGAAGTTGTTGATACGAAAATTAAGACGGAGTTGTAATAAAAAATTAAGGGGAGCAGAGCTTGTACGTATAGCAATAATAGTAGCGACATATGTGACACTGCAAATTAAAAATAAAATGGAAGAAAAAGAAAAATAGTAAACTAGTATGTTGTGGCCATCACAAAACTTTCTTCTATATAAATCAAATCGCCCGCAACGATAATAATGACAATCTGTTCGTTCTTGAGATATCTATCGTGAAATCGTGGAAAGAACATAGCAGCGACAAATATCGGGCGGTATACACCGAGTGCTTAATTTGCGCCGGAGCTCACCCCCGGTACTTTTTTGCTTTTAGTGAATACATAAATATTGGTTGTAATTAACTGGAGCTCATAAATACGGCGTTCAGTAGCCTCTCGGTACAGTGCACCCGGGAGCCCGCATCGGTACAGTTCTTCAGAAAAACCAAAGCTAAATTATATTTTACTTTCCCTTCCTTCTTCAATCCTTTGCTTTTTTCATATCAAAGTGCTTAGATATGTGGCGTAGCGTGTCGCACACGTAGGATTATACTTTTAGTGCTCGCAAGTATAAAGTCGATGATTTCCGAACGACGATGAGGAATGTCAGAATTGACAGCAACTGTACTTGTCGTCTTGACTCATGATTCTGTTACGTTTACTCGCTGCTTTTTGATCTTTTATTGTAAAATATTCTTACTGATCAACTTTTTAGCTCTACGAAGGTACAGTCAATCAGGGTAACTTTGATCCTCATTTTCTCTATTTTCATATGCCACACTCGTATTTGAAGAATATTGTCGCAACTAGGGGCATAAAAGAGAAGAAATGATCCTAAGTTATTGTTTGACTATAAAAAATTAAGGAAAAATAAGGATAAAAGCAATAAAAAATGGATTTTTAGCCTGGTTCAAAGTTACCCAGCCATTTAGGGTAACTTTGCACCATATGATAAATTTTTATATAAAATAATTAATTATAAAAAAAGTATTGTAGTCAGGACAACTTTAAACCCCAAAAAATGTTTTCAGATATGTAGAGACTGCTAATTTACATTTCCCAACATCACAAGATTTGCATAATTTATGATATTACAACAAATATCAGGCATAAGGAAAGTGGAAGAAGAGAACCATGAACATTTAGAAATAAAAAAAAAACCTGTTTATTGTACATATAAAACATAAAAATGCAGTGAAAAACAATTTTCAATGTTTTAACTCAATAATATATCCATAGTTACAGTAATACATACAAGTACTAGTATTATTCATACAAGAATAAAAGACGTTGAACGTATGAAATGTCAAATTTGAGTGGCTCCGCCCCTAATCACGCCTCTAAATGAATTTTACAAATATTTGTAAAAATATTTACATGTCATATCTAATGCACACTTTCGGCATTTATATAAAACTAGAATATAGCCCGTCAGAATGACGTGTTTGCATTTTCAAAAAAATTATATAGCATTGCATTATAAAAAGAATTGTGAAGTAATAAATTTTGTCTTGTCTGATTAATAGGGTCAGGTGGGGTAAAGTAAAAACAGCCCATTTTTCATTGAAATTTAATTGGCAAGAAAATTATTAATTGAATTGGTAAAATACTGATATAAAGTATGCAAATGAACTTCACTCACAAAATTTGAAGAAATATTTCACAAAAACATTCAAATTAGTACTAATAATGTTATTTTAAAACATATTGTCAATTAACTATTTTATCTGATGGTATGTGGTAAAATAAAATACAATTCCAACAGAAAGTTTATTTGTTTTTATTAATTGCCAAAATAATAATTATATAACTTAAATTTTAAAAAGTTGAACAGAGAAAATCCTGATTTTTTTTAAACATGCATAAAAGAAACCTGTAATAAATTTTGATAATTAAAAATCATCTTTTATCACATAAGTAAATTGCAACTATTAATTACATTAACAATTTATTTTCCCAAATTCTGTTATTAAATTACAAATTTATTTTCCCTACAAAATTTTATTTATTATAATAATGCATTGATATACTATATACATATATATATATGTAATACACGGCATTACATATTTCTGATATTCTAATTTAATTTTATAAGAAATATTCATTTTCCCCCCCAATGTCTTCAGAATTCAAAAAACATTTTAAAAAGAAAATTTCTTTTTTTTAACTACCGACAGATGGCGCAACAGAGCATATAAACGTTTGTTTTAATATTTTAAAAGTTCAAGACGAATGAATCAATTGTTTGTTTACTTTCATATAGGGATAGATAAAGCTACCAATCTAATTTAAACTAAAGTTATCGCAGCAGAATATTAGATAATTGAATGTAATCTCTTAAATATTAATTTATTTTGAATAATCTGTCTAAAAATGTAACTTTTGCGAATAGTGGAAAAGAAAGCACGTTTTACTCAACGTTTTAAGATTGAAAATCAAATCAACAATCACTCGTGTGTCGTGATGCCACATGTACAACACAAATTCCAAATCCAGAAGCAATTGAATGACTCTTTGAACGATTCATTAAAAAATACGGTCGACATCCGATTTTGCTCTTAAAATATTTGTAAAACCATAATAAAGCTTTTAAATAATTTGAAATACGTTTGTTTCTAGAAAGGAAACGTTAATCCAGTACAAAATAATTCACGGGAATGAATCACCGAATATAGCTATATTCACTGAACACCATAAAGTGTTCTCATTGGTCAGAAAATAGATAGACTTGAAAAACAGAGGTAATTTTTCGCGATATTTTTAACCGTGTATACTGAATTCAAACTGTAAATAAATGTAAACAAAAGTGAAAAACGTATTTCAAAACATTAATATGCTTTTGCAAAATATTTTAAGAGCATTTAATGAATAGCTGAAAGAGTCATTCATTTGTTTTTGGATTTGTAATTTGTGCTTATGAATGGCAACGGTAATCGCTTGTATACATCGGAACCGTGTTGTTGATATCTGGTTATTTTTAAATTAGATCTTAAAGCGTTATAATTGTATACTTTTTGAAGGTTTGAGAAAAGTTGAAGAAGAATATGTTACATAACAAATAGATAGACAGATTAAATAAGGCAGTCGGCAAATACGGCCGACTTAAGCCTAACGTGGCCGCGTTTGGATTATCAGGAAACGGATGAGTTCAACCCCGGAAGCGTTATACATTTTGTGTCATTCTATGTATAATATACGTGCAAAAATGGGAAATTTTCGACAGTAGCACCTATAATCAGTAAATTATAAGCATCAGTGTAACTTTGAGCTGGCTCAAAGTTACCTTGAAAATGCGGTAAAATGCTAGTGCCTTCTTATTTTACATTTTATTAACTATTAATAAATAACTAATCACAAAATATTAACACATTTACAACATTTAGATAATAATATGTCTGATAAATGAGTATATTGTTACTTACTATGAAAATTTAATTGGATTACAACAACTTCAAAACAGCATTCAAAATTAACTTGAAAACAGTACTTCACAAAAATAGTTAGATGATGCAATTAATTGCGCATAATGTTGCTAATTTATTTTCTAAAATAAAGAGTAGAAATCCCAGTTTAGAACCTTGCCAACAGAGCACAGTTCTGGAGTTTATTTAGTCTTTTAGAGTCAAAAATACTGAAAAATAGGAGGTGGTGCAAAGTTACACCCCGCGGTTCAAAATTACCCTGATTGACTGTACTTAATTTCTAACGATAACGAAGCTCACAGAAGCGTAGCTCCAGGAAGTCTTTATTTTTAGTGAATATTTAAATATTAGTCGGAAGCCACCAAGACTTATAAATACAGAGCACCAAAAACCCAGCGGACAAGCGCTGTGTATTGTGTTTTGTTAGTTAGTACAAAGAAATGCTTGGCCAGCAGGATTTTCTGAAAATTTACCACACCTGATTTTAATGTTGTTGCTCTGTCCATTTTATCAGATTTCATTATACATAAAATATAAATTAAATGCATATAGATATAGTCAAAATATATTAACAATTTTTCTCGTGCCGGGTTTTGGGATCAGTAAATTTTTTAATTTTTTTCTCGGGTTGACTTTAAGCAGAATTTTCGGGACTAGAGTTGTGACCGATAGTTTGGGAATCACTATTACCTATAGGATTATACTAGCAAAAGCCATGCTTTGTTTGGATTCGCGAAGCATTATTTAATAAGACAAATATTTGAAAGTAACAATATTTTTTATATTATTTTTGCATTTTTATTAAGCAAAAACGTTATTTTATGTTTTGGCGCATTTTAATTTTAGAAATGTAAATTCAGCCAAATAACTAATAATTCCATCGGAAATTTTTATTTATGATAACGAATTTAACAATTAATTTTATTTGTTTAGAATTCTTTTGTTACCACTTTACAAAAAAGAAAAAAAATCATAATATAATTCTTTTAAAATGCGTAAGTATCGTCTGCGTGAATGATTTCACGTAATAAGAATAAATTGTGAATTTGAATTCTTAACACTGAAAAATACTTTTATAATTGAATTTAAATAGTTGAATTTTCACAAATTTTAATTCATTAAAAATATGCTATAATTTTTATAAAAAAAGGTATTTTAAAAATTTCATAAAAGAAATCGTGAAACTATTTAATTAATTATGATTCTATCTATAATGACTAACTCCATGATTTAGTTTTTCTTCTGAAAATATACCTGTCATTTTTTATTTTCAAAAATGCGTCCGTACTGAAAAAAAAAAAAAAACCATGTAAAATAAATTAATTAAAATAATTTTTTAAGGTTATTCTGTAAAAAAATAATATTGTGCAAATCTACAGATCATAATTTATTTTTATGCTCAATTTCAAGTCAAAATACTGAATAGTTTTTTTGTAAAGTGTACGACAAAATGTAATTTGTATAGCCTAGTAGAGGATTCGCTTCGCTCATCCTAATTAAAAAGCTTTCAAAGCTGTCAAGTTCTACCCAGTTTCAAGATATTTCGCATCAAAATCTTATGAGCAAACTCTCACACGGAAGTGTAGAGACTGGAATAAGCAGCTGAATTTAGGATATTTTTTGTGTCAAGAAATTCATAATATATTCGCAACCACTATTTAATCTTGTTACAATACTTCTATCGCATTTTAGGCAAAAAAATTTCTGTGTATCGTTATTTATTTTCCATTAATTATCAATAAGTAAAACTAAATGTGGGAATCATTCTTTCAAGTCTTGAATAATATTATAGCTATAATTAGTTCTTTTTAGGTGCGTTCATAATTATGTAAATACGTAGCACCTATAGTCGTCGTTCGGTCCGTCTGTCTGTATATAACAGAGCAAAAACTACTCAACCTAATGGCCTGAAATTTTAAATATATACATAATTGTTGCAAAAATTTGTCGAATCATTTAAAATTTTATGAAAATCGGATGTATAGTTTAATTACAGGAACAGTCAAATATTTTCCGTTATATTACTGTGGGATGAGACTATTTATAAATCATAACTCACTTCTAAGACGAACACTGACATTTATTAAGACGAAGACAAAACAAATATACAGTTAAAAGCAGTCTTCTCAATCTATATTTAGCTTAAAAGCAAAAACTTTGGCTTCATTTACTTAGTACCGTCGAATATTTCTAAGATTTTCATACGTCATTTAAATCTTCTATCTTATTTCGTCGAAAATATCTGTTCCTTTTAACAAAACCGCCGTCGTCCGATTCTTTCTCGTTCTATTTATTTTTTTCCTGCATTTCCACTTCACGCAGCTTCGTTACCTTTTTAATCTCGAAGCTGAATACAGAGTCGGGGACATTCAGTCTGATGCAAGTGTTACTTACGAAATTACCCACATTACGGCTAATGGGGAAAGATATTTCAAGTGCATTTTAATGATGTTACAGGCTTTCGAACAGAATGCAATTGATATGCACTTATAAAGTGCACTAAAATATACATTCAGTACAATATGAGGTGCAAAAAATATTTATAAAACTAGTTATAGTACGAACGCACCACATTTGCCACGTTTTACGTGCAATTTCCAACTTGTTTGTCGTTAGCTTTCATTTTTTTTTCTAAATCACCATAGCGACCTGTTGATTTCTATTTTTCAAACTATTCAAACTACATCCTGAGGGACTGCCCCATTTGCCATTACATCGATGGCCACGAATCTGATTCAAGCTTATTAACTTGCCTCTGACATCACTAAACAACATTTAAGGTTTATTTAATCGTTAAATTAGAACAGGTGAGAAAAAAAAAACATGCAGTTGCAATTTATACTTTAACAAAATGAAAATAAATTTTTAAATAAGTTTTTTTAATAACTTTCCTTAAATGAATTTTTTCCCAGGTGACCTGGATTTCCATAATCACAAGGCTATTTTGACCACAAAGAGAAAGGAAGGAATTTAAATTCATATGCGTACATCCCAATTACCACAAGACACTTTATATTCAAAAAGCACTTTTACAGGCGAAATTTGGAAATTACAGCGAAAACTTCAGCTATCTGAGGATTTAGTAAAATGATCACGAATTTAGTTGTAAAAGTAAAATAAAACTGCAGTTTCAACAAGTAATTATTAATAAAAAATAAACCAAATAATTGTTTCTTACCTAAACTGCACCTTGCTTTCTCTTACTGCACGCTAGTTGGTATATGTTAGTGAAAGTAATTTAGTACAACAATGTGTTTTTGGCTGCAACTCTTTAGTGTTATCCACATTTATTATCCGACTGTCAAGAAAAGTTATGTGTTTGACGCATATCTGGGTATGTATGTCGATATGTGGACTTCTTTATACCCACGAAACATCCCAACGGCTGGATAGATTTTAATGAATGTGGTCTCTATCGAATCATCTTAACTGCCCGATGGTTATAGGCTAGGTTTTGTTTCTTCAAAATGGTGGTAGAGAGGGGGGGGGGGAAATTATGCACCATATTGAGTGGCAGATCATTGGATAGGCCTTTCGAAATGAAGACTATGTTTCCTAGACTATTTTACAGTCAGAAGCTCCGTTTAAATATTACACACCTGAAAGTTGTGTAGGTAGGATCTCTAGCTTAACTGTAACTCTAACCTTCATAGACATCTATAGGCCTCATCAAAACAGTGTTTATTAGATAAGAACTAACAATTAAACACAACTTAAAAGTCATCAATACAAGTAAATAAAAAAATAGGTAAGTAATATAAACTAAGAATTCGCCAATAAAAAATTGCAAAAAACCCGACCGCGTAAAAAGAGGGAAACAAAATGACGTAGGAAAATAGAGTGTGTAATGGAAATCCTTTTTTTTTTTTTTACTGCTGCGGTCGGAGGCAAATATGTAGGTAGAAGGAGCCGCAGTACATACCTGTAAACATGAATCTGATGCCTCCGACTGCAATTACTTAAGTTAAAAAAAAAGGATTTCCATTACACAATCTACGATTTTCCCACGTCCTCGTTTCCCTCTTTTTAGTTCGCTTTTTATGCAGTCGAGTTTTTTGATTTTTTAAATTTAATTTTTTATTTTACATGAATATACTGTCGCGAATATAACTTTCTTTGATGCGCAATTAACTATTAGATGTAAGAACATTTGAGCTGTCGCGCAATGAATGATTATATATGAAAACATTTGACATGTCTCTGTAAGACTCGATTCTTCAACTATTAAAAAACATAGTACTGTGTTTATTTAAGAACGTTAGCCTTTGTTTAATTTTTACGGAAGATTGTAGCCTAGAACAGCGGTTCCCAACTTTCATTTAAGCAAAACAAATTTTCGCGACCCAACCTAATATGAGGGGTATCTAATATCAGCATGGAAATTTCGTATGACCTCGATAAGCTATAGGCCATCCTATCCTATGAAAAAGGCAAATTTCGAAGAATGACTATCAACTAAAACAAGAATTAGTAATCCCAATGCGTGTAATTTGAATAATTGTTAAAACAAAAATAATGAAAAATACGTTTAATTATTCTCAAAACACAACGTTTCAATCAGTGAGATTTCCGGCACTGGTGTTACCGATGAGAACATGTCCATCAGAGTTAAAACTGGTTAATTTTAAACTTAAGTTACTTTCTACACGCAGTTTGTTTCTGTACTTGACTACAACATATCTCACAACGAGGTCATAACGTAATATAAACTGGCTGTTTAAGAAAACACTGCCTTCTCACGAAGTTTTAGTTTAAGCTAATAGCTTTCATTATTATTCCAGTTGTAAAATATTGTATTTATTATATATTTTAAACAGATGAAATAAAAGATATTTTTGTAACAAACCTCGATTTTTCCGCGATTCACCAATGGATCGCGACCCATAGATTGAGAAGAAAGTTAAGAAACAGACACGCAAGACCATGAAATTAGATGAATTTTATATCTACCCTATCTATCTATATTATAAAGGACAAACATATCTGTGCGTAACGCATACGTCGTTCTGCGAATGGCAACACTTTGAAATTTGAAATGAAATTTCGGTTTTGCAATTTTCGCTACTGCAAATTTTTAAACTTCTAAAAATCGCACCGTTTCAATTTTTACACCGTCGTATAGGGAAAAAAATGTACTTTTAAATGCAATCTGTTTGAAAGCTCTATCTCAATTTATTTTTGAGATATTAATTTTTTTATAGTTTTTAGTACCAATTTTATAATTGTGGCAACTGAAGCACTCCATTTCTATTAAAAGTAAAGGGAAATTAGCGATGAATTTTTATCGATTATATCCTTATTGATGCCATTTACACATTCCAAATAAAAGTAACTTTTTCTAATTTTTGAACAGAAAATGACATTAGCCATTAAAAAAAAAACACGCATTCTTCTTCATAAATCAAAAGATTGAAGAAGATATTTCAATATTTTTACATTACGCTGATACGGAATTTGAGACGCTAGGCAGAATGATTCAGTGAGTAAAAATGATGTCATATTTAAAATAAAATGAATATTTTCTTTGAAAAAACTAAATATTTGACCAATACTAAATGGCCAATACTATGGCAACTAAAGGCAAATTTCTGAATAGTAAATTTTCGGGGGTACTGAGATTAGAACTTATATATTATGCGAATGTTCACATGAAAAGTTGTATCGGACAAACGTGTTTGGAAATACATTCATTAATAAAGTATTGCGCGTTAAAATACTTTTAAATTGTGAATTTGAGTGCTGAGTATGTAAATTTTGAGAATGTGAAAATAACGTACAGTTTAGATTTTATTGGAGAAAATTTTGATGTGACAAAGCAAAATCCTTTTTACTGATTTTTCATTCCGTAAAAATAAACGTAAGAACCTCAATCGATAACTTCAATATAATTACTTATCTTGATTACGTATCTAATACAGTTTAATTTTTCAATAATTTAAGCAGTTGAAGTTTTTCCAAATAATATTTTTGTAATTTTAGGTTAAAAACATTTGTTTCAAGAAAGAAATAGCATATCGGGCAACCATACCGGGCATAACCAATGCAAAATGAATTTTTTATTGTAATTATTTTTGTAGGTTTATTATAAATTCGATCTAACAGTTCCATTCTAAACATTTTAATTCGTCGAATTTCGACGGGTTCCAACTCGTATATATAAAATCCTAATGAAACGGATATTATGAAACAAATTTATGTAACGATTCTATGAAACGACTGATTAAACAACTGATTATGTTTTACGGCGATTTCTTCTAAAATACGGAATACTTTTTGATGAAATTAACACCAAAAATCCGTATTGATCCGAGGAACTCAAAACTGGTATTAGAATTTTTAAATTCGAATTAGTTTCCGAAATATTAATTTTTTTTTTCTGATTTTAAGAAAAGGTTACTATTTTAAACTAATTTGGGGACCAGTTTGGCCTCCCTTAAACGTATGCTAAGAAATGTATCATGTTACTTTTATTCATAATTCAATTAGTATTTCATTATCATTTTATTTAATACAAACTGAACCATTCAAAATAAATGGCTTTCACTTTTCTTTTTTTTTAAACGAAACGAAAAGAAAAATATTAGGCACAGATGTCATATACGCACCGGGGTACCTAATTGGCGCCGAAATGGCATTATTTTGGTTGACATGGTAACCCGGCTATTGTTTATTTAATAATAAATGTATATTTACTTTATTTTCTTTTTTTAAATTACATAAATTGTTTTGTTCTATGATTAATTATTCTTTTGATTATTTTCTTTTAAAAATAATAGAAAATAATTAAAAATACGGTTCTACTTAGTTATTCCGTCGACCCATTTCGCCAAATTATATAAATCGCCAAACCACTCGCCAAATTATACAAATTGACATAATTTTTATTTTAAATAACGAAAGAACAAATAAAATACTATAACATTAATAAATATACAAATAAAACGTTGAAATAAAAATCACTTGATGACGTAAAGGCGTGTAATTTGCTTAAAATCAAGTGAATGTGACATTTACGATCAACCATTATTGGCATTTAATCTTATAGTTTGGTGATAGATTTTTGGTCGACGGGATAACTAAGTAGTACCAAAAATACATATGTAACTGGTATTCGAAAACGAGTTTTTCGCCAAATTTTCGTAAAAAAAATCACGCCAAACCCGGTGCGTATATGGCATCTGGCCAAATATTAAATGATGTAACAAACCATGACATTAAATTTCAACTTCAAAGCAATGTTTTAATTTACCACTCGAAGAAAAAATAGCTATTGGCGAGATTTGCACTCGGCTAGCGTAACAGTACCAAGAATTCTTTGCGACCATGGCAACTTTTATGTAGTTTTATTCGAAAAAAAATTTTTTTTTTGATTTTTAAATCAAAATGGAAAATTTTTGCCACAGATGTCATATACGGACCCATATTGGCGCGATTTTTTTCTGACGCCAATGTCATATACGCAATGGGTACTTAACTGGCGCCATAGTATCGTTATTTTGCTTGATTTGGTAAGCCAGATGTTGTTTATGCTGTTGATGTTTTCCCCAAGTTAGCGTCGGAAAAAAATCGCGCCAATATGGGGCCGTATATGATACCTGGGCCAAACTTTCATATGAAAAGCGAAGGGATCTGAGTGTATTTATTTATGGCAGATACATGACTTTGACTATTATAATATAGATGAAATGATGGCGATAGAATAATATTTGGCGACTTATCACCTGTACCTGACTAACATTAAAGTACCAAAATGGCACCTGGAATATAAAAAGCGAAGTGGTTCGCCCGGAACTTTTGATGATAGTCACATGACTTAGGCTATTGTTATAGAAATTGTTTTAAAATACCGGGAGACAAAGACTCTGTACACTTAATTCATTTTATTTTAGCTTCTTTTGAAATGTTTAACTAATCCTCTTTAATCAAACACGAAAACAACTATTGGATTTCTTAACAGCAACTGATTCGGCCTTAAATTTTTGCAATCAAAGGGAATTTAATGGAAACCCGGTTACAGGGACTGCATCTGCACAGCTTTTTTCAGTATAATTCAATCTTCTCTAATATTTTTAAAACCGATCAGATTAGCGTGTTTTTAGATTCTGCGGTGTCTGAACGGGGGGGTTGGCGAGCGTAGCTTGCAGGGGGCAGAGCCCCCTAGTGTGTATATATATATAAAACGTACAAACGAATTGTATAACTCGCCTATATATAATGTAATATAATATGTAATATAATGTATTAAAATATAATGTAATACTCATGTTATTCAATTCAATCCATTTCATCATTAAATGTGGTGATAGTTACAAAACTCATCTATTTTGATATCAAATTGGAAAATTGATCAATCCTCAAATTCGACTGTTGTTGCATTTGAAACTTCCTATTGGGAGTAATCGGATATTTTAATACTGTAAAAGACTTTCCTGTTAGTATCTGTAAACCACTTTAGAGAATGTTTTAATACAGTATAATCTCTCAAACTTGCACAGCTTGGTTACCAAAGATTTTGGGAATTTTAGAATTTTGCAGAAAAATTCTGAAAAAAAAAATCCATTTAAGAAAAAAAGAATAATTCAACATTTCTTAATTTTTTTAATTGTGCTTTTATTAATAAAGTGAAATACTCTGCCATAAAAATCTGATAATTTATGTTTTTCTGGAAATTTAAAATATTAACTGTTTGCATGAAAAGTAGTCGGTACTACGGATTTCAAAGTTGCAGATTTACTAAAAGAATTTTTGTAAAAGCAGTATGAAATAAAATAAAATTCTGAAGTTCGTAATACAGTGAACTGTCGTTAGTGAGGACGTCCAAGGCTATTTTTCAACGGTGTAAGCAGGGTTGTAGTGGAGGGTATACGGTGGTATACGCCGTATACCTTCTGGATTTTTTTAAGGAACACCGTATACCCTCTGTTTCTCAAAAAAGCTATAGTATATACGCTGTAGGGTATACCCTGTGCCTTGAGCGTATACCCTCTGCTTAGAGCGTACACCCTCTGCTTTTTTTACGACTACACCACTGGGTGTAAGCATTTCAATAGTGTAAGATAATTACTTACGTTGATTAAATAGAGTTCAGTTTATAACACAGAATTTACGAGGGAAAGTCATTAAGTCACAAATTGATACGATATATCTTAAAATAGTAATAAGTACTTTCCAACAACGTTAATGACAGCATCATCCAGCTTTAGGACATTCATTTCATACTGAATAGACAGCATTCGCAGCCATGCACAATTCAGTTTCAAAATGGCGATTGTGCTCGATGATGCGTCCAGGCCTAACGTAAGAGACTATACAAAATTTTGAGTGGCAACTTATTCAATATCCACTTTACAGCCCCGATTTACTCTCAAGATATTCTTCATCTGTTTACTCCAATAAAAAAACATATTGGTGGAGACAAGATGATGTTTGCAGGTGATGAAGAGGTTCAATCATGCAGTCCAAATGTGGATGAGACAGCAACCCAAAGAATTTTATGCAGCTGGTAACTGGCGCACTGATAAAACGTGCGATCTGCATAAATATTGGTGAAGAATATGTTGAGAAACGAAAATAGCTCTGAAGCGATCACTAAGTTTACTAAATTTTGCAAAGGCAGTGCAAAAAAAAAAAAAAAAAAAAAAAAAAAAAATAAATAAATAAATAAAATAAAATAAAATTCTAAAGTTCCTAATACAGTGAACTCCCGTTAGTATAAGGGCTTCCAAGGAGACTATTTTTCAACGATGTAAGCATTTCAATAGTGTAAAACAATCCCTTACGTCCATTAAATTGAGTTCAGTTTATAAACACAGAAATAACGAGGGAGAGTCATTAACACACAAATTGATATGATAGTATCTTAAAATAGTAACCAATACTTTCCAAGAATGTTAATAAATATGTAAAATGTTAATAAATATATAATATAAAATGAAAGCATCATCCAACTTTAAGACATTCACTTCATATTGAATACATAGCATTCGCAGCCAGGCATAATTCAATTTCAAAACGGTGATGGTGCTCGATGATGCATCCAGACCCAGAGACTATTCAAAATTTTGAGAGGCAACTTATTCAATATCCACTTTACAGCCCCGATTTACCCTCAAGAGATTCTTCATCTGTTTACTCCACTAAAAAATAATCTTTGAGGCAAGATGATGTTTGAAGATGATGAAGAGGTTCAACACGAAGTCCAAATGTGGCTGAGACAGCAAACCAAAAAGTTTTATGCAGCTGGTAAGTGGCGCACGATAAAACGTGGGATCCGCATAAATGTTAAGGAAGAATATATTAAGAAACAAAAATAGTTTTGAAGCGATTATCACTAAGTTTTTTTTTTTTTTAACTATCTGTTGTTACTTACTTAATTACTTTCACCTTGTATAAAGCTTAGTAACTTTATGCTAAAAGAAACAGCTTATTCTTTAATTTAGTAATTTTAGTAAAACAGCAAGTTAATGATAATTCTTTAACACAAAAGAATAAATTACTCAGGACAAACAAAATATGCAAAGAAATTGGCTGTAGTACTTACATAATTTAACTTTAACATTAAAGTACTCTCGCACTTTTCTTTGTGATGTTGAATAAATAATCTTTTTAACACACTATTTTCCAGTTAGCGATGCACTCGAAAATTTGGTCTGCTACATCATATTTTGATGGATACGCCACGGAGGCACAGCCTTTAGCAATTTTTGAACCTATTAGAGTCACCCGGGTTAATTCCTGGTCACCGAGTTTCTGGGGTAATTCTTAGTCATTTTCACGTTCGTTATCGAAATAACAATTTATCAAGCTGTAAAAAATCTGAAAGAACATTTTGATTTGAAATGTATGCCTTAATTATTCATTTAGTTGAAATTTAATATTGAAAAATGTATATATATTCAAAACTGCTGCTGAAATTTCTGCAAAACAACATTGACCTTGATTTTTACGCATTTTACAAAGATCTGTGTTCATTCTTAAAGTTTTAATTATTTTATTTTAATTTTATTTCAACTATGACATATCACACTTTTTAAAAGTGATAATAAAATTTTCAGCTACTATATTAAATACTTTTATATGAGCAAGTCAAACTAAGCCCATATTTGTGATAATTCCTGGTCAGTGCTTAATAATGTAATTTTACAATATTCATACTTGGTATTTTATCAAATATAACTGTGCACCTTAAAAACTACTGTCTTACAACTTTTTTTTTTAACCCATAAGTGTAAAGCATCCTTAACTATAACTGTATAGGAGGAAAACAGTAGTGCTCTGAGGATAAGACTCCTATATGACTGAACAATTTAAGTAGAAATACTATCTCATTGCAAAATGACGAAGTGTTGCTTAAAAATATACATAATGCAACAGGGGAACATAATTAAATTATTATGCTGTGTGTATTATGATAAAGATCCGTATTGAAGTTTGAGTAAAATTTCTTGAAAAAGGAGACAAACTTCAGTTGGCCTAAGGGAAATAGAGTCGAAATCGAAAACATTACACATTTAGTTATATATTTTATAGGCCAATAAATTTGCAAGGTATTAATTAATCCATTCACAATGGATTAAGAAGTAATAAATACTGCTTGTAAATGTTGTAAAAAGGCAAACAAATTCTTTGGCTAATTAACATTTTAACGTGTAAAATGTACAAGAGCGTTTTGCACATCACATAAATTTCTATTTATACTCAAAACAAAGTCTATGCATTATTATTCCACAATTATGAGATGAACAAAACTTTTTCAAGATTGATTCTACTTCTTTTAATACTCGGTCTTAAAAAAATAACGTTACTACTTTACTTATATCTAAAAGGATGCTGACAGATAATTACCCCGGAAATGACCGATAATTAACTCGGAAGTGACCAAGAATTACCCCATTTCCGGGGTAATTCCTGGTTACTTAAAAATTAAAATTATTTTAATTATAAGTGCATATAAGAGTATATTTAAGTAAGCATTTTATTTATATAGCCATCAGAGGGTGCTTATTCCCCCCCCCCTCAAAAAAAACCCCCCATACCTAACAATACCTAAATAGTTTTTATAATAATTGGATGTTGTTGATTTTGACCAGGTATTAACTTCTAGTGACTCTACATTTTTGGTAGTGGAATGTTTTCTTTTAATAATCAAAATTACACAAAAGTTGCTTTTGAAGAAATAATGTACAAAACAAGTTTAGATTTTGTTGGTCCATCTGCGAAAAAATGTCCGTATTATCCGATGAGTCTTATCCGCATAATCAGATTACGTATTATTCGCATTATCCGATTACGTATTGAGAAATACCCTTAACATTATTTGCAAATAGAAAATGATGGAGGAAAATGAAATTTCCCTTATAAACCGGAGATGGGTACATCTTAAGCGGAGAGGCAACACGAGCCCATTGTACGTATTTAATTTTCTGCCTATTTTTCCTAGTACTTTTTTCAAATTTTTATTTTTAAAGTTCAAAGAAATGTTATCAGTTGGGAATCCAGTTGTTTCATAATTTCGGTTCACTTTAAAAACTTAACTAGAAGCCAAGAGCATTTTACACTTTTCTGACGCCTTGTACGAAGTTTAAAGTTATTTCATAGATTCATAATAGATCAACATAAATTATAAATGCCAATTTGCAAAAAAGGTTATTATTAAAATCTAGATTTGACATTACAGTACAACAGAAATTTATAAATGCTTGCACTTAAAACGGAAACGTTTGACACGTGCGAAAAAAATTATATTTTGGATAGATTCCAATGTTGTGATTTCTCGCGAAAACAAAATTTGAAGTCATGTATGTATCTTAGACATCACGTGGTAATTGCATGCTTTATGAAATAAGAGAACTTTTAAATAAAGCACCATTTTTTCATAGATAATATAATCAACATTTTTCTAGAACAAGAAACAAAATGTTTCAGAAAGTGCAGAAATTACACGCTAACATTTTAAGTAAGCATAAATTTAACTATTTAACCATGACCTTGAACTGGTTTATAACGTCGGAAAAGTCTTTCAAAGTTTAAGTGAAGTCGGGAGTTAGAATTTTCCTCTGAAAATGTAATTATTAATGAAGATGTCACATAATACTAACATTATTTTTTAACATTACAGTTTCTGAAAGATGGTTCTCGTAAATATAAAAAATATCCGATGTTTTGATATATATCCGATATATTTGACATATACCTGATTTTTTCAAAATAGTCAACTTATTGACGGTTATAAATATTTTAAGACTTAATACAAATTAGAAAGCAAAACATGACTTAGCATGACTTGCACTTAGCATGAAAACTTAAAGAAATATATACTAATACTATAATATTCTAAATGCCTTTTCCTCTTCCCCCCCCCCCCCCACTCTTTACGTAACAAAATTGAGTATCAACTACAGTGAAACATCCCGGTGCGACCACCTCCATTAAGCAACCACCCCCCTGAATGATCATTTTTTCCATGGAACGAAATTTATTCTCATAGGCTCAATACTAAATTTACCTCCATTCAGAGACCATCCCAGTTGAACTCCCTCCATGAGCGACCCATTTCTTTGAAGAAAATGAAATTCCGTTTTTTCCTGGTCGCTTGAACAAGGTTGGATTAGAAGAATAATTCCGGAGAGTGCATTATTTCTCAAACTTCCAAACTAAGTTTAGATTTTTTTTTTTTTATTATTATTATTATTCCGGTAACTTATGTGTTGAAACCTCTTTGTATCTTTTTAGGCAATGAATTTAACAAACTCCCCTGCTCTATTCTGTCAAGAAACTGTCAAAGAAGTAGACAAATTAATGAAATCGTCATTATTTGTTCCCGTCCAAAAAAAAAAAATTCATTTATTTACTGAACTTCGAAAGGACTTGGAAATAAAAGTTATGAAAGATAAAACCGTAAAATCAAAGCAAACGTCAATGTATTAATTTTTTAAACTCTGCAGTAATTACCTTATGTAATTAGCTTTTGTTTTGGTACTTAAATTTTTATATTTTTTCCTAATGTGAAAAATAAATTTTAGTAGCATTAATTGTTACCTTTTTCCAACAATTAAAATCTAGATTTAAACATGACCTCCATTAAGAGACCACCTCTTGGAGCGACCAATTTTTACTGGAACGGGACGTGGTCGCTTTAGGGAGGTTTTACTGTACTTGAAAACAGATACAATGTTTTTTACACTCACTAAAAACAAAATATAGGGTTTAGTATAAAGAAAATTTTACGTTTTATACAATAAAATTTTAAATATAAAATAATTTGTTTTTATAGAAAATTTTAAAATTCGTTTTATAGAAAATTTTAACATTCTAGAAAGTTTGTCTACTTTTTCATGCCGTAACCTGTTGTGAAATTTAAACTGAACTAAACCAAATCGAGAAAAGTTCATTTCTAATGAAGCTGTAACTAACTTATCTAAATTAGACTATCTCTCAAATGCTGGTCTAAGCAAATATTATTCATCAGAAATATGGGTTCTACATTTAAAAATTCAGCTTCAGATGTAAAGCTTAAAGTTTTTTTTTTTTTTTCATTTTAGGTGCGTTCATAATTATATAAATAGGTAGCACCTATAGTCGTCGTTTGGGCTGTCTGTCTGTCCGTATATAACAGAGCAAAAACAACCTAACCGAATGGTCTGAAATTTTAAATATATAATTGTTCCAAAATTCTGGCATTTCAAATTTTATGCAAATCGGATGTATAGTTTAATTACAGGGACAGTCTAAAGTTTTCCGTTACATTAAGGCCAATGGGAAAAAATGATTTCAAGTGCATTTTAATGATGTTACAGCCTTTCGAACAGAATGAAATGGATATGCACTTATGAAGTGCACTAAAATATACATTCAGTACACTATGCGGTACAAAAAATATTTATAAAACTAGTTCTAGTACGAACGCACCTCATTTGCTGCGTTTGACATGCAATTTCAAACTTGATTTTCTTTTCTTTCGCTAAAGAGGTCACTGCCAAAGCAAAAGTTCCTCATCTGCAGAAAAACAGTTATATACAGTGAACAACAGTTCAAAAATTCCGTTACATTTGTTTTGACTAATACTATAAAAATATAGTGTTACTTTGAAAATAAATATGAAAAAACTGAAAATATCAAGCATCATGACATTTTGAAAATAAATATTGGATATACATGGTGTCCACTCTCAACGGTGTCCAATGGCTAATTTTTAAACCGTTGGTCATAGACATAGTTCCAATTACAAAATGTTTTTAATGAGGTTCTTAAAAAGTTACGAAGATTAAATTTTTATACGGTCCCCCAATCCTATACGTGATATTTATTAAAAATTTCCTGTTACACAAACAAGTAAGACAAAAAAAAAAAGTCCCATTCATCTAATAATAAAATTGTCTGAGTTATGAAACTTTGAATTGCATGTCTTTTGCCTTCTGTATCTGAACAAAGATGCGTTGGACTATGCTTCGAGGAATCGTACGCAGTGCTTAAAAGCATTAAAAGGATTTATTTCGCGTGCAAATTTCTGCATTGCAGCCGAAGGGAGTCACTTCCAGCAAGTTTTAAGATACCTTTAATTTTTATTAATTAAGTTTTAGGTTAGACAGTCTAATATAATTTTAAAATATGCATAATTTTCTAAAGAATTAAGACTGTTGCTTTTCATCATTTCATTTAACAAAAATTCTATTATTTTTTAACTTATATTTTTAGTACAAGTTGTATGTTTTTCTTTAATACGCCAGAATGAAAATTAATTTCCAATTTATATTGTAATGTTAATTTTACTCTCAACTACTATTTTTTTTTTTTTTTTAAATCTGACAATTACTTATATTTCTAGAAAAATTGTGAATGACCCCCCTATTTCGCAGCAAAAAAATATGCTTCAATTTTAAACATATGTTACTCGGTCCGTTGAAATCGAAGAAGAATGGGATTTTTTTTGTCTAACTTCTCAGTGCAATAGGATATTTTTTATTAAATATAACTTAAAGAACCGGGGTACCGTATAAAAATTTAAATTTGTTATATTAATATATATATAATATATATATGTTATATTTGTTATATTAATATATTTGTTAAGAAATGTTTCTATTGACCTAAATCGCTTTTAAAATACTTCTTTACCTCATTTAAAACATTTTTGTAATTGGAATTATATGTCTATGCCTCACGGTTTAGGAATTAGCCATTGGTCACCGTTGAGAGTGGACGGACACCCTGTATATCATGATATATATCAGCATATATATATATGCATTGACATATCGCTCATCCGCAAGAAAAGGGACACACCTCGCAAAAATTCATTTTGCGTTTTATTCCACTAATAGGTTTGTCTATATCGTGTTTGTTTGCTATCTTGCTACACAAAAAGTTTCGTAAGTGTAGTTATACGGAAAATCACTTTATTACGCTATATGCCCATTTGTGACCACAGAAGAGGGTTGGATTCTGTGCGGAGGTAAAATAACTCAATCCGCCAAGTCCCGTTCTACGTTTTCATTCTTATTGGTTTTACGCTTTTATGGACATTTTTTATACCTGCATGCAATCAATCATGCAAATTTTCTTTTGCCTTTCCTATGAAAATTACTTTTGTCGAGATGTGTCACTTTTCTTGCGGGTGAGCGATATATCAACGAACCCTGAGTATAAACAAAAAAAAATCATCCAAGTACAGCAATCCTTTTCAACTCATTACATCTAGATTTCCAATACACAGTAGAACCTCTTTTATCCGAAACTCTCGGTTAACCGAAATCCACTTTTAAGGGGTCTCAGGACTCTTAAAATTGGAAAAAATGAAAAAAAAGAGACCATTTTCAACATTTAATATCTTAAAATGTATTTGATTTTAAGACACAATTTTAATTGGAATGAAATATATAAGTATGTTCTTTCATTTCATCTATTTAAAAAATTATAAGATGCAGAATTAGCATTTACAGGGGGCTCCAAACTGTTAGACATTTGACGAGCAAAAAATCGGCATAACAGCTTACGCGCACGATTACAAAATAAGTATTGCAACTAGAATGAAAATTTTGGTCCCTACTTATACTTCAGATTGTAATAATGACCCTGAACCTAAATAAATTTGTATTTAAAGCTTTTTTATATTTTTAATACAAAGTGGTATTTAGCTAATGCAAAATTAAGAAAATTTCAACAGTATAATCTCTCTACTCTAAAAAAAAGTAACTACCGCTGTCACCGCCGCCGCCGCCGGTTTTGAATTTTTTGTGACCGGAGGTCTTTCTTCGTTAATATTAAGAAAAATAATGCATACAAAAATATGAAAATCGGTAGTATTATACAGAAATGTTTAATAAACACGCTGATGCAGACAGTTTTCAAATCGAAGAATTATTTTAAGAGATATTTAATGCTAAAGTTGGACAAAATCGTTCCACTAAAAACGTTTTATAGGAGCAAAAACTATTGATGGGAAATTAATCATTTTTAGATCATTTTATACGTTTGAAGTTCCCGGTGTGCAGATTGTGTTTCTTTTTTTAATTTGGCTAATTTTTTGAGGTTTTATTTCTATTTTAAATTCAAATTTTCAGCATTTCTAGAGATATTTTTTACAGATTTTAGGATGTGATATTAATTTAAACTGTTGCCAACTTTATAAACAGCGGAAACAATAATGTTTGCTTCAAAAAAATATATATTTATACGTGTAATAAATTAAAAATTTATTTACACGTGACTATTATAAATAGAAAAAAAACATTTGGAATTGGAATTAAATAATTATGTACAAAAAGCAGGAACTTATTAAAAATTACGTCATAAAAACTATAATTACACGTGAAATTTAAGAGAGAAAGATATTTGTAAAATAATAAATTTATTAACATGCGTTAGAAGTCTTAAATAGGAGAAATTACGTCATATTTACGTCACATTACAGTTATTACATAAAATGAACACAAAATAATATTGCAAAACGCTTTAAATTTAGAAATTGCGCTAGACATTTATTTGATATTTTGAGAGGATACTTTTCAACTATTTTTGTTAGGAAAGCGCAAATAATATTACATTTCTAACACAAGTATTTTCACGTGAATATTAAAAAGAGAAAGAATAGTTTGGTCAAAATTACGTCAGATTAAAAACGGTTAATTTAAAATGTCTCATTTAAAAGGACTTTCTTTTCGCTTTGTTAAAAAATACCGGAGACAAAGATTCTGTTTACTTAATTCCTGTTATATTAGCTTATTCTGAAATGTTTATCTTATTTTAGATAATCAAAGACGAAAATAGCGATTAACATATGTATTTTTGGTACTAGTTATCCCGTCGACCAAAAATCTATCATTCGCCAAACTATAAGATTAAATGCCAATAATGGTTGATCGTAAATGTCACATTAACTTGACTTTAAGCAAGTTACACGTGTCTACGTCATCAAGTTATTTTTATTTCGACGTTTTATTTGTATTTTTATTAATGTTGCACTAATTTATCTGTTCTTTCGTTATTTAAAATAAAAATGATGTCAATTTGTATAATTTGCCGAGTATTTTGCCGATTTATATAATTTGGCGAAATTGGTCGACGAGTTAATCAAGTAGTACAGCAGCGGATTTGGCCTTAAAATTCCCCAGTCAAAGAGAAATGAATAGAAATCCGTTTATAGGGAGATCGCCATTGTTTTTTAAATTATAATTCAATCTTCCGAAATCTTTTTAAAGCCGATCAAATTAGCGTGCTGTTAGAGTCTGCGGTGTCTGAACGGGGGTTGACGAGCGTAGCTCGTAGGGGGCAGAGCCCCCTAGTCACCTAAAAAAATATTGTTTTGAACAATAAAAAGGAAATTTTAGGTTCAGTTTATACAGACTAACATGAAACATATGTTTTGAAAATTTCATGCAAAAATATTCATAAGTTTTTGAGATATCGTGCGCGTTATGCCCACAAACGTCATTTGGAGAAAAGTGGCTTCAAAGTTTCCGAAACGACGCTTCAGCTATTGAACGTGTATAAATGTAAAAGCCATAACTTCAGTTCTAATAGGAATTTCAAGGAAACAATTATATCGAAATGTTCAGAAAAGATAGGAGTTTAACATCTAAAAAAAAAAATTAAAATTTCGAAATTTTTAAAGCTTTAAGAGTCCTGAGACCCCTTAAGGTTTTTTTTTCTATGACATTCCTTGTGTGCAAATCCACTTTGAAAGCTTTTTTTTCTGGTATCACATTCCTTGTGTGCAAATCCATTTTGGGAGTTTTTTTTTTTCTTTAACTCTCATATTCCTTGTTTGCAAGCGGTCTTTTCCAAACTACGAGAACATACAAATATTTTCGATCCCATTTCTTAGCGTTATTTTGAATTTAACTTGAGCTCCCGTAAGCTGTGGAGCGGAAAGAAGAAAAAATGAGCAATTCTGAAGCTTTTGAATGTTTTGCAAAAGGTTTGGCATGGCTGTATTAGCAGAAAGTTTGTGATACGGGTGAATTAATAATATTAAAAAACTCCATGATTAGAGATTCAAAGCAAAGACACTTGAAACTGCGACAAACAAAACATTTTTTTTCAAATTCTTTGTGATATGCAAAAGGTATTTAATTTCAAAATTAAAATTCAGGTAATTTATCATTGCTTCTATTTTTATATTGCTTTATTTTTATTAAGCACTTGTTACCATAATAAGAAACAGCGCTTATATTTGTCCTTAATCTTAAAAATGAAGCACTCTCGATTATCCGAAATTTTCGATTTTCCGAAAGAGGGTCGGTCACAATTACTTCGGATAATCCAGGCTCTACTGTATAGTCAAGAGTTTAACCCTTTATCTACTGAATTATAATTTCATGAAAATTTTATCTTCTAAAGCATTTTTCGTGAAATGTTTAAACAAAATTAGAAGATTTACATAATCATTTAATAAATTTTAGAAGGATTTTAAAAGAATTGATGGATTTAGAAGGATTAATTAAATTTTAATTTATAGGGGATTTTGTGCAATATTTAAAACCCTACTCAAATCTTTTATTTTAAATATTTTTCTTAGTATTTTGTAGAATTAGGAAATGTACAAATATAATGTTCTTATAATAGAAATACTTCCGAATTGAAAAATTCCTCCCCCATTCCCCTCAGCGCTGAAAAAATGAAAAGACGCAAAGCCAAAAGAAATCGTCCTTTTAAAAATATTTTTGTTCTGTGTAACCAATAATGCTTTTGGGACAAGATAAAGTAATGTATCTATAACTCATTCTAAACAGTATATCTACTAATCGATGTATTAAATGAATTTTATAACAATTTATTTTAATGGTACTTATAAGTACCGTCAGTAGATAAAGGGTTAAAGGAAATCGTGCAGAACTTGAACGCTTTTTGAAATGGGAGAACATTTAAACAAAGCACTCACCCCTTTTCATAGTTGTGTTATATAATCAGCATTTTTCTATAGCAACCGACCAAACATCGCTTACAAACAAAACAACAAAGTGTAGAGATGACGCGTTAACATTTAAAGTAAACATATTAAAGCCTTAAACCATGACCTTGAAATGGTTTTATGACGTCAGACAAGTCTTTCAAAGACCAAGAAAAGTGGAGAATTAGAAGTTTTATCTGAAGATGTGATTATTAATGATGCTGTAACAAAGCCGGGTTTTTTAAAAATCGGAAACATGAAATCTTAAACACCAAAATTACATTATTCTAGTAGTATTTTATTCAAACACAACAAATAGTTTTAAACTCATTAAGTATAAGTTTCCAATATTTAATTAACAGCCACGCGATAACTGAATTTATTACACGTTAACATCTAAGAATAGCATAAATTAATTTAATCATGACCTTGAAATGGTTTATCATGTCAAAATAGTTTTTCAAAGTTCAAGGAAAGTTCAAGATTTTCTTTGAATATGCAATTATTAGCGATGATGTAATATTTATCAATAATTTATTTTTGAACATGACAATTTCTAAAAGAGCTTGAAAGTTTTATAAAGTCTGGAAATTTTTATTCCGTAATGTGAAAAACAAAGATAACAAATTACACAAGCCTGCGATGGTTGTGTTTTTTTAACTTTTAATAATTGATTTTATACATATTTTAGCGCTGAATCCGAAAACAACCTTTATTTTTAACCATCACGTCAGTATTTTTTGCAAACTGTAAATTTCGAAGTTAAAAAGTCAAAAATTAGAAAATATCCGATACATTGAAATGAGGAGTTGGTTGTGTTTTTTAACTTTTGATAATTCAATTTAATGTACTTTTTTAACACTGAATCTAAAAAGAACGTTCATTTTTAACCATCACGTCAAAATTTTTCGCAAATCATAAATTTCAAAGTGAAGAAATAGCAAAAATCTGATACTATAAAATATATGTAAAACTTTTTTTATTCAATTCAATTCAATTTAATTCAATAATTTGTTCAATTTTTTGGCTGATACTGGTGATTCCTACAGCTAAAGAGTTCAGGGGTCCGATGAAGCGGGGGAGGGGGTTCAATTTTAACTTTTGAACTTTGAAATTTCCGATTTGCGAAAAATCCTGACGTGACAGTTATAAAGAAGTCATTTTCGGATTCAGCGGTAAAAAATACTTAAAAATAAATTATCAAACATTAAAAGACAACTATCACATCTCTTTTATAGAATCAGATTTCCGCTATTTTTTTATTTTTTAACTTTGAAATTTACGATTTGCAAAATATTCTTACATGATAGTAAAAAATGAAGGTCATTTTCGGATTCAGCGTTATAACATTTTGATTTTCGAACACGACAAGTTCTGAAACTGCTAATTTAAACTTTAACGTTTGAAAATTTTTTTGGAAAAACTAGAAATCAAAATTTAATTTTTTTAGAATTTTTTATTCATGTACAGTAAATAATTTTAGACTCACGTGTCAAAGTTAAAAGGAAGTAGAGATTTAGAGGCTTTCTATAAAGGTTCAATTAATTACTGATGATGGTATTGATGATGATGATATTACCAACAAATTGTTTCGTCAAGTAGTTTCTAAAAGTATTAATTTTAATATTTACGTTTTAACTGAAGCAATTTTTCAAAAAAAAATATGCATATACGTTAAGTTTTATATTTCCACACAATTTGCCTTTCCTTTATTTACGTTAAACTTTTTAGTTCAAGAAAAATGTAAGCATACAGTCAGGGACGTAGCTACAAATATTTTTTTTCTGGAGGTGGAGGGGGGGGGGGGATTAAAAAATTTCGCAACTTGAAACAAATTGGTTCCAACCGAAAAGAATATGTGCAATGCGTGTTTAATGATAATGATACTTAATATGTAAAAAACACTCTTTCCACAGAAAAATACTGAAACTAAAAACATAAAAATTATAATTATTCGTTCATTAAATAAAAGTTTTTGTCTTCTATTATGTACGAGTCATAATCGTACTTCATATGAAAATAGCCTAATGATATTTTGAGATTTTTGAAAAAGAAACACATTTTTGGTTGAAATAGATTAGAGACACTGCTGATGTACAAAAGCAGGGAAATTCAGGTCTGGTAGACATGATATTTTCGTAGCATAGAAAAACACAATTTCAAATTGAGTCTGGCTGTCTTTTGTATTTCTTTTGAAAATTTAACTAGCTTACTGTTACAGAACTCAGAAAGGTAGTCAGCAAAACAATAAAAAAATCTTTTTTTTTTTTTTTACTTTTTATTTTATAAAAAAAAAGGTGTTAAAAAATCTAGAATTTTCCAACTCTAAGCTCAATTTTCCCAAGTTCACACATATTGGAGGGGGAGGCTCCCCCCCCCCCTCTATAACCCCTCCCATCGCGACGCCTCTGCATACAGTTCTCGGAATAGACAAAAGTTTTGAAGAAATCCAAAAAGTATAACTATCGCCATTAAAATATACTAAGGAATCGAACTTGGAAGTCCAGGCTTATAGAATATAGCGGAAAAATTTGTTTTTATTGCGAACGATAATAGATTTTTTACATTCAATACAGTTTTTAGATTGAAACAATACCAAACCCACTAACAATAACAAAAAACATTTTCTATGGGAAAAATATCATTAAAGTATTCAAATAAAGTTTTGAAATGTATTAAAATCGATACTTTCGAAATTAGTATTTATGCCCGCAGTTAATAGATTAAGTCGCCAAAGATTTCGCTACTTACAGCAGGCTTTTTTGATTCTGATAATTTCAGTGATTTAAGCGCGTACTTCGATTAACATGCCTGTTAAATTTGTGTTTTATTTATATTATTTTTAGATGCAATTTTAATTTCGTTACGGAATATTAGACGGAAACAAATGCTGTTTATATTGTTTAAGTGCAAACGGATTAATCTTTCATTATCGGACTGGATGCCACAGAGATAGGTTAAAAAAAAACTACGTCTTAAATTTTTTTTTTTTTAAACCACAAAAAATAACGGTAAAAAAAATGAAATTACATGATCTACAGAAGTTTAAAAAAATGCAGTAAAGGCAAAATTTATCGGTCGGGTGTTGCCACCGTCAATATAACGCCAGTATTACTCAATGACATGTTTTTGCTTTATAATATAATTTTCGGATCTTACTTGCAAAAGGAACCCTGGAAAAGGAAAAAGAATCTAAGCATACCTTAAAAATAACGGTCGAATTAACTATTGGAGGCCAAAATAACGATAAGACGGGATAAAATTCCACTTTGAACCATAACTATCACAGAAATGTATTTTTAAGTTTGCTGCATCGTGCACCAGATTTAGAGATTTATATATTCTTAAACATATTTAGTTTTTTTTTTTTTTTTTTTTTTTTTTTTACATACGAGAAGCATTTGGAAACGCCTTTTTCAAAAACAGTGTCCATAAATTACTGCTGGAATTTCCTTAACTCAACTTTTGATTTAAGGACATGGCGAAACATATTATATATTAGTAAAGTACAACTCAAAAAGTTTTTTTATATTTATGAAAGCTACATATGTCACGTGTAAAGTTGATTCTCAAAACGTTATTAATTAAACAGATATTAAAATATTAAAATTTTATCAAATTTATCAAAAATTTATTAATGAATTATGTAATATTTAATCTAATTTTGTGCTTATAATTCATTATTAACTTTGATAAATTTGATAAAATTTTATTATATTATTATATTCGTTATCTGATTAATAACGTTTTGAGCAGCAACTTTATGCATATGTAACTTTGCTTGTGTTATTAAAAAACACCGAGTTGTACTTTACGATTATGTAATAATATCGTAAATGAAAGGTTATAAGATAAAACACGATAATAATTTTGCATACCCTGTATATTATAATCCGTATATTTAAATCCTAATAGCAAAGACTGGAATTAATCAGAACTATCTCATTTCAATTTTCTGAGATCAAATCTGTGAAGAAAAATAAATCTCTTAAGCATAAAGATTAATTTGAAATATTCATATATTACAAATGTAGTAGAGTTGTAACATGAGTAAATTAGATTAAAAAAAAAAAAAAAAATCAATAAAAAGTTTACATACCACAACTTCTATTTTTACTTTATGATTTAAAATTAGAATTATCAACGGCGTGTATGTGGCTTTCAGTTTTCATTTAAAGGGTTTCAAGAATCTCGTGATGTATTTGTCGGATTTCTTTGCGTCACGTGTCAGCCGGCTAATCCTCAATTGAACAATCGCATACACATATTATGTAATAGTTATTATATAAAAACAACTTTCAAATGTTACCGACATTGCATACATAAACAAACGCGAAGGTCTAATTCGTAATCCTAATTAACCAAACACATATAATCTAGATACGTAATCTTTAAAATAATTTGAGCTTTCAGTTAAAATTTCGACGCAGGGTTTTTTCTTCTTTTTTGAACTTCTTTCGAAGTTCATTTTGTTAAAAGTAAAAGTTATTTCTGAAATTTATCTATTTTATGAAAAGTAAAATTTTGTAACGAAAGATTTAATGCAGTTATTGAGATTCGAACCAAGCATTTATAATTAACATATTTTTTAAGTTTCTTTCTGGTCAACTTGTATTGCTTGCAATTACACATTTTAAAGAAGAACAAAATAAAATTAATTAGTGAAGTGTTTGATTTTATGGAATGGAATTTTGTGAAAGGTCCTGATTTATTAAGAGAAATTTTATCGGTGGGCCTGTTTTATTAAATGAATTTTTGTGAAGGAGCCCTAAATAGACACGAATTTTTGCCTAGATCGACACCTAACTTTGCTTTTAAAATAATCTGAACAAGTATGAGTCCTACTATGAACAAAGGATTCCATCCAAGACCTTGTATAAGGTCTTGGCATTTCGCCAAGCGCGTTTCGAAAGGAGGTCGCAAAGTTACAATGCCAACTTGATCCTTGCCGCAGTTTTCTAGATAGGTTTTCAATTAATATCTCGGCTAATTAAAGACAATTTTTTCGAAAATCATTATCAACAATACTTGGATGATACCGCGTCAACGCAAAGTAGAGTTTATGTCTAACAGAAAAATGAGATTTTCTAGAAAACTATGTGACCTAGAATAATGACTATAGTTTTCCTGCAAGGTTTAAATAAACTCACTACAACACATACTTTTTTCATTTAATTACAGAAGATTCGGAAATAGGAGGGGGGGGGGAGATTTTTGCACTACACTTTCAACGATATTTCTGAAAATGTACCTAAAATAAAAACAAATGTATTTTTGAGTTCGGTGTTACGAGATATTTCGAGCCCTCCCACACAATATACAAAAAATTCAAATAACCTAACTAACAACCCTAAAATTTTCTAAAAATATTTGTAAATGGCTAATAATCTATAAATTAAAGAAAAACCTAATTTGCAGAACAAATAATAAAAAAAAAAATCCCAAATTGTTTCAGCCCGAGAAGGGACATATATAAAGATATTTCATTCAATTCGTTTTACATTTAATGTTAAATTTTTGCAACAAATAAAAATAAAAATTAAATTCATGCAATATGATACTTTAAACACCCTAAAAACTTGGATTCCGTTCAAATGAAATCGAAATAAATCTTAGACCTTTTCCCATTTTAAATTGTAAATGTTTGTATTGCAGATTTTGTATTATGTTCATGACGATTGTGCATAAAATGTTAAGATACATGCAAAAATACGAAACTTAAAAATATTCCAAGATTTATTTCAATTTCATTTGAACGGATTCTAAGTTTTTAAGGTGCTTAAAGTATCATATTGTATGAATTTCACTTTTATTTTTTAATGTTCAACTGGTTTAACTTATTTATTACAAAAATTTAACATTAAACGTAGAGCGAATTTAATGAAATCTTAATATATGTCCCTTCTCGGACTTAAACAATTTAGGAATTTTCTTAAATTTGTTCTGCAAATTATGTTTTTGTTTAATATGTGAAGGATTTTTTTTTTTTTTAATAACTATTGCATTCAGACGAACACGTTTAAAAAATACTCGAGAGTATCATCCTCAGGCTTTGATTTATGCGATATCACATCTCAATTTGCAATGCAATTTACCTATGTATAATTCAAAATGTTTCATCAGTGCAGTAATGCAGGTTGCTATAGTTTGGACAAAAAATTCCAATCTTAACTTAAAAAATCTGCTTGAAAATGTCATTTTTATTTCCACTATGAGGCCATATTTATCTGCTTTTTAATTCTTAAAAAAAAAAATATATATATATATATATTTCAGTTTCATTTTTCACGTGAAAATCATTCAAATGAAAATAGACAAATTATTATTACGGCTTTGGAATTATTTGCAACAATGAAAGGAAAATGTTAAATTTTATTGGAAAATGTCCGTTGAATCTCAATGAAAAAAGCGAAATTTGGAATTAAGAAAAATATTTGTATAATGTAAATAAAAATTAGCCCATGTTACTCTCTGGGTTATAATTCACCCATATGTAAAGACATTTTATGATCCGTTTTGACCCTGACGTCAGGAAACATTTTCACACTTTAAATTTATAATGAATTACAAATTTAGCATACATTTATGACAGTTTATGAATTTTATTGCAACAAAACATGGTACACGTGACGGTCATCATTTTCAGCTACCATCTAGAATCGTAAGATAGCATATTCCACAGTTGACCACAGTACGATCAGGGAAATGTTAAGAATATCTTGTGAAATGCTGTTTTTAGGTGCGTTCGTAATTATATATAAACACGTAGAACCTACAGTCGTCGTTCGCTCCATCCGCATATAACAGAGCAAAAACTATCCGACCGAATGGTTTGAAATTTTAAATATATATAATTGTTGCAAAATTTTCTCGAGTCATTTCAAATTTTATGAAAATCGGATGTATAGTTTAAATACAGGGACAGTTAAAAGTTTTCCGTTATATTACGGCCAATGGATAAAAATTATTTCAAGTGCATGTTACAGCCTTTAGAACAGAATGAAATTGATATGCACTTATGAAGTGCACTAAAATATACATTCAGTACAATATGCGGTGCAAAAAATATTTATCAAACTAGGCATAGTACGAACGTACTTCATTTGCCACGTTTGACGTGCAATTTCCAGCTTGTTTGGATTAGGTAAAGTTCTTGGCTTATCACGAGTTATGAGATAATTCAAATGCTCCTTAAAACCAAAAGTCACATGAATTGAGGCCTGGGGATTAGGGAGACCACATATTACGAAAGTGGCCGCTGATGACATGTTCTTCCGTGAAGTGATTTTTGAGGACGTCCTTAACACAGAGCTGTGGAGGACATCCTGAACACAGAGCTGTGGAGGACATCCTGAACACAGAGCTGTGGAGGACATCCTGAACACAGAGCTGTGGAGGACACCCTGAACACAGAGCTGTGGAGGACACCCTGAACACAGAGCTGTGGAGGACACCCTGAACACAGAGCTGTGGAGGACACCCTGAACACAGAGCTGTGGAGGACACCCTGAACACAGAGCTGTGGAGGACACCCTGAACACAGAGCTGTGGAGGACACCCTGAACACAGAGCTGTGGAGGACACCCTGAACACAGAGCTGTGGAGGACACCCTGAACACAGAGCTGTGGAGGACACCCTGAACACAGAGCTGTGGAGGACACCCTGAACACAGAGCTGTGGAGGACACCCTGAACACAGAGCTGTGGAGGACACCCTGAACACAGAGCTGTGGAGGACACCCTGAACACAGAGCTGTGGAGGACACCCTGAACACAGAGCTGTGGAGGACACCCTGAACACAGAGCTGTGGAGGACACCCTGAACACAGAGCTGTGGAGGACACCCTGAACACAGAGCTGTGGAGGACACCCTGAACACAGAGCTGTGGAGGACACCCTGAACACAGAGCTGTGGAGGACACCCTGAACACAGAGCTGTGGAGGACACCCTGAACACAGAGCTGTGGAGGACACCCTGAACACAGAGCTGTGGAGGACACCCTGAACACAGAGCTGTGGAGGACACCCTGAACACAGAGCTGTGGAGGACACCCTGAACACAGAGCTGTGGAGGACACCCTGAACACAGAGCTGTGGAGGACACCCTGAACACAGAGCTGTGGAGGACACCCTGAACACAGAGCTGTGGAGGACACCCTGAACACAGAGCTGTGGAGGACACCCTGAACACAGAGCTGTGGAGGACACCCTTAACACAGAGGTGTGGAGGACTTCCATCTTGCATAAAAATTGTGCTTGAAAGGCACTGACGTGCTTGAAGATCCGGAATAATAATTTTCTGAAACAACGATGCATATCGCATTCGAAATTTCTTATTTAGTAAAGAAAATTTCTGTTGAACATGTCTTGTTGTAACATTTGCAAACTATCGTAAATGTATGCCAACTGTGTAATTCATCTATAAAACACCTCTGGGGGCGAAATTTTGAACCAATTTGTTTTACACTCAAACATATTCGAATTCCTTCATTATGTCCTTCACGAAATTTCACAACTTTCTAAAGTCGTCTGTAGACAACTTTAAAATAGGTCGTTTAATTATAGACACCCTGTATTGCCAAGAAATTTAACACCACTCTTTATAACTAAAAATCTTACTAGTAGATTTCTCTTGCATATGCTGTAGAAATATGCCGCAAAGTTTGCTGGTTGGCAATAGTGCTGTAAAATGTTTTCGGTGCCATTTTTTTTCCGGGACAAAAGTTAAACCGTAAAAAGCAGTGTTAGCTATACAGTACGTAAAAAACACAATAATGTAACAATGCAGAATTTCCAAGCTATAAAAAAAAAAAAAAAAAAAAAAAAAAAAAAAAAAGAAAAATAGGAGATTTTTCTCTAATAAATCAACCTTTTGCTCAATGAAAAAAAATTGTAGAAATATATAGTGAAAACTTAATTTGGAATGATGTTTGATTAATGTTGCAAGTTAAGAAATGCATATATCACTGTAGAATAAAAGGATTACATGCAAAAGGAATTTTTGACTAAGGAAACGGCTATTAATGTAATTTTATGTTAATTATAAATACAAGGGCAGATTTTTATTTTCTGAGGAAAATATTGAAAAAACGCTGGAGATCTTAAATACTTTTTTATGCGCATCTCAATTAATTGTATAAGTATGGGTATATGATTACTTTCCTCGGGCCGCACGTAAGAGGTTGCCGGGCTGCAGGTTGAGTATGATTGACTTAAAATAATAAAACAGAAAATAATTTAAAAGTACAGTCGAAATCTGTTATAGCGAACCCGGTATATAACGAACTCATGGATATAACGAACGAAATTTTTGGTCCCGCCGATTTCCTATTGTATTTATCATTTTATAGTGAACCTCCGAAATCTTAAGAATCGGCTATAACGGATTTTTAATACTTTTTTTTTAATCATTTTTTTCAGTTGACCATCCGTAGTTGTGAAAACAGCACTTCGACTCTGACTTCAGTAGAAAATGTATGCCGGTCAGTGAAACACGGTGCAAATCAGCGATAAGTATGTTTATTAAAGGATAGAAACAACTGCATTCTTTTCCTTTTACGATAGCCCCTCAGCAGGTGTGATTAACAATTAAAGCAACAATTAAAGGTAAAATGAATTTATTTCCAATTGTCTTCAATTTTAGTTAATTTAATTAGTATTGTGTAAGTTTAATGTAACCGATTTTAGGCAATTAATTAATGATCATTTTTAATAGATTTTATCATTTTTAATACATTGTTATTGAATACACATAGCAACTAATGAGCTGTACATTTTGTGAACACTAACATTTTTCTCAACGGTTCGGATATAACGAACCATATATAGTGGTCTAGTGGTCCCTTGAGTTCGTTACAATGGAGTTCGACTGTACTAAATTGCAGATATGGTCTTGGCGTGTATGAACAGATGCCCCATCTCAGCTTTGGCAGCGAACGTGTTGTACGGAACCCAAAAAATCTAAATTGAGCTGCGATGAATGTATGGCGCGTTCAGAATCAAAATGAATCAAGTCCATAAAACATTATCAAAGATACTATATGCGTGGCAAAGTTAATGGACTCCATCGTATTTCATTGGGAACTTCGTAGGGAGAAAAGCTCTATTTATTGCTCACATTTTCGGTCTAAAATTTGGTTTGTGACAGAGCCGGACTTTATAATTCTTGGTCCAACTTTAACTACTTTGGTATATATTACGTACATCGATAAATTTAAAGGGTTAATGAATAAAAATTCTTTTGAAACTCACAAATTTCATTGAAATAGTTAACACAAAATAAAGATGATTAATTAATCTTAGTTTTAAACGAGACGTTTTGCTGCATGAACTAGATATGTGAAGCATTTGGCATGTGTGGTAGAAAAAAAATTGCAGCTATTAGTATAACGCACAAAACTATCAAGTGGCATTTTCCGAGCAACAGATGCAGGCTGAGATTTGTGTTGTGGTTTTAAGATTCACTCACATAGACGCGATAAAGCTTTTAAAGTCAAAATGCATTCATGCTTAGTCTCTTCCAAATATTTACTTCCTTTTTCTTTATCTTCTCAACACAGTTATTTTTTTTTATTATTATTGATGGCATATAGATGAGGCAGTGCGATCGCCAACAGCAGCAAATACACAAAATATTAGTTGCCATTTTAGGCTCATGCATTTGCAGTGTAGTTTGAAAAAAAAAAATCTCTGCTAAGCTGCTACGGATTTTAATAGTCTCTCCGAGTGAGTGCATGCAGACAAGATATTGCAGTTCTTCCAGTTATATAGCTGTATAAAAACTAATACTGATTTAAAACAACGCATTTCTATAGTATGGTGTACTTTGTGTGCATGCTAATCTTAATGAATAACTAAGATTTGTCACGATAAGGAACGATTTCCTCCCATCATTATCTACGCACGCTAACTTGTTATTTGCTACAAAGGTCATGGATTTATCACCTGTTTTCAAGAAATCGGAGGTAGGAATCTTTGTCCCTTTATAACATTTGCACTAACAGAATCGTTAACATCGTCTCTTCAAGTTTTTTTGATAACAGAATTTCATAAACGCTAATTAAAGTTAGAGCTTTTAAACGCCAAAATTTATTGTTTAGTGAAAAATGAGCAACTTTCTAATGATCATGTAATATCCATGAATTTTGATTAGAATTCAAGGACATTTAAAAGGATGTTCAAGATAAGCAACGATGGAAATTAAAAACTTCCCTTTAATTTGGTATTAAGATTTTGTTTTGTCTCTCAGGAAATTTTTAATTTACTCGAGGTAAGGTATTATATAAAAAAATATTACAACACGTTTAAAGTGCATAAATTTTAAGGGATTGAAACTTGAACACTCAACACGAGATTTTATAACTTCCAGAGTTTGTCAACTCATTTGTATAGTCCTTTAATCACTTGGGAACAAGCGGCTGGTATACGTGCCACTTAAGGTGTTCAGAATCCTTCTTTATTCCCACCAGTTATTTTTTTATTGTAAAATTTACCTTATTTAATCAGAACATTTTCGCGATTCAATTACAGAAGATTTTCTGTTTTGAAAAACCGGTGGTAAAAGATTAAAAATTAAGAAAGGGCTCTCTCTCGTCGCGAGGGGGTTAAGAGCTGACCTACACAATTGTGTAGGTGATCCTAAGGAAAATGAAAAAAAAAAACAATTTCCTCTTTCTCTGTGGTTTAAAAACGAGCCTGTACCAGTGTACCACACAATTGCGTGGACCCTCCTTTGACGTAACCTGACATCGGAAATTAAATTTTTTTTTTCAATCAAATACGATCCTATAGAGTAAAGAAACAAGACAATTTCTACCTAAACTCTTCATGTTTTAAAGGGTTATATATTGCTCAATAAATACAAGAACTGCAAAAAGTGAGATGGAGGCGATGCCTTGGTACCAGACAGCAACCCTATGCACATCTTTCGTAGAGAGTTGTTATTCTGGATATGCACAGCCAGCCAGCAGACAGATTTTTCTTTCTAGGCACAAACAAGATTTGCCGAGGTAGGTACTAATACATAATTCAAGATATAAAATTTAAAGGAAAATAAAAAAGCTGTTTGAATATATTGGGAGTAAGGTAGCCAGATTTTAGTCGGGCAAAGAAATAAAATAAATAAATAAAAGAGGTCTTTTTAATTCCTATTAAATTTACATTAATTCAGGGCTCGAAATGTACCGGAGCAAACCGGAACGATGTTGCGGTTCGTGAAAGTATGGAAAATATTGCTCCGGTTCGTGGAATTATTAAAAAATATTATTACAGTTTCATAGATATAGCTTCTATGCTCTCTGTAACGTTTTTTTTCTAATTATTTAAAATCTTGAATGCATTTTTAAAAATTGGTTTTTCTAAAGTTAAATATAAATTTGCTATACAGTAAAGTCCCGATTATCCGAGTTAATAGGGACCAAGCTCACCTCCGATAAGGAAAAAACTCATATAAACCGAATTTACACAAATTGTCACCCACTAAGGAGATGAAATATAAATTTTCACTTCATTCAATCCTTTTTATGGTACTAGCAACATTTCTTTGATGTACATTTCCATTACTTTTAAGAAATACCGGGAATGAAATTGTTTTTTCCAATCAAACTTATACCTTTGGAATGGATCATTTTCTTATGATGGACTGATGGCTTCTGTTATGATGAAACAGCCATTATGAATGAAGTGTTAGGTGAAGATGAAATAGCAGTCGCTGCTCTTTCATCTTCACCTAACACTTCATTTATAATGGCTGTTTCATCATAACGGAAGCTATCAGTCCATGAGTAGAAAATAACTCGGTTAAAGCGGAAACTCGGTTAAGCGGGAATCGGATAATCGAGACTTTACTGTACTTTAAAAAAAAAAAAGTCTACAATAATTTTGAAATAACGTTCCAGTTCGTGGATTTTTCCGTTTCGAGGCTCGCATTAATTTATTTTTAATGCATTCATAAATGTATTAAAAGACTTCTCTATTAAATATTATCAAACAAATCTTTATAACTGCGAAAATGTAATATATCTAAAAGAAAAATAGATACACACTGAGAAGAATGTATTAGACTCCAAGATGGTGTTTTGGAACTGTACACTACATAGCTCCACATATACTATACATTTTAAAAGATTATAATTTAGTATAACAATGACAAATCACCACACATAGAAAAAGGAAACACACACACACTCCTATTTATTTTTTTAATTGATTAAAACTAAATAATTTATATGTATTTTAAAAATGTAATTTAATATCTGATATAGTATTTAATAAAAGAAATTACCTGTTTTAGTATTTAATAAAAAGAAATTTGATTGAGTATTTAATAAAAGAAATCGTCCGATCTAGTATTTAATAAAAGAAATCGTCTGATCTAGTATTTAATAAAAGAAATCGTCTGATCTAGTATTTAATAAAAGAAATCGTCTGATCTAGTATTTAATAAAAGAAATCGTCTGATCTAGTATTTAATAAAAGAAATCGTCTGATCTAGTATTTAATAAAAGAAATCGTCTGATCTAGTATTTAATAAAAGAAATCGTCTGATCTAGTATCTGATAAAAGAAATCGTCTGATCTAGTATCTGATAAAAGAAATCGTCTGATTTCGTATTTAATAAAAGAAATCATCTAATTTCGTATTTAATAAAAGAAATCATCTAATTTAGTATTTAATAAACGAAATTATCCGATTTAGTCTAATGTCAGACGGACGTCTGACACTAGCCTTAGATTTAATAAAAGGAATCATCCAATTTAATATTTAATAAATGAAATTGTCTGTATTTAGTTAGTAATCAGTGATAATCAGTAAATATATTTTATTTTTAATTGAAATAAGGAAACAAAACTTTTATAGACTTACCTAATTAATGCCACTATGGAATGCAAAACTGATATCCTACTTTAAAAAATGTCTTGAATGAATTTTTACTTCAATGACTTAGAAGACTTTTTCATTTCACATCTTCTAAAAGAAACAAATTAACTACCAGAAATCAAAATGGCTTATTGTTCTGAAAATTCAGCCAAAAGATGGTATTAGTACTACCATCTATTGGTAATTTTTGGAATTTTTTTTATTTCAAATTAACTGAGTGAAATGTGTACTGTTCATATGTGCCTGCCCCTCTCCCTTACATACCAATAGCCTTTAAAATTAGTTATGCAATAAAATATAACTAAACTATTTTCCTAAAAATAAAATATTTCCTTATTTAAAAGTAGTAAAATTAATATAAAAAATGTTAACGGGGCGGTGTAAGCCAAATAAAGCAGACACTATGCGCCTTTTTAAAATTAAGCTGACATATTTTGCAATTCTGACAACAGATCACTATCAGTTCTATGTATGTGTTATTTCAATATTAATGCCTCCATTGAGAAAATGATTTATTACACTTAACTCAATAAAAAGGCTCTATAAAAATCAATTTTGGTCAAAAAAGGCTGGTTAAAACCAATAAAAACCAACCACGTGTCTTTTTTGCAATCCAGATTTCGGGTGGGAGTACCTGAAAATTTTAAGAAAATAGGACTGAAAAGTAAAAAGTTTGTGAATAGTGCCAGATTCTCGTTGTTGTATGGGGAAAAAAAGTTTTGAAAAAACAGAGTTTTCAAGAATTTGATCAATTGTTACTTTAAATTTCAAAAGTTTTTTATGATTTAAAATTTCTTGATACCGCTTTAATGCTTTCGCAAAATGCAAATAATTATATATATACAGTAGAACCCTGCTAACCCGAAATTCCGGTTAATCCGAACCAATTTTATTTTCGAAAATTATACTTGAGCAGATTAACTGAAAAGATTAACTTACGAAATTTCTGGATTAAAAGATGAATGTCGGGAAAAACGTGTAGAAGTTAGAATTAAACAAAATATGGCAGTAAAGCATGTTTATTATTCTTTAAACAGCTTGAATAGAATAATAAAAAAATACTTAATAATGTAAAAGTTAAAAGTACAACATAGGTACACGAATATAAAATGAAAATGTGCACTGTAGGCCTCGCCTACTCGGAGAAATCATCTTAAAAAAAACTCGAATATCAGTTTCCTTGCCAGTGACTATAAAATCTTTTTTTTTAACGCAAAAAGTATTTACAGTAAACTCTGTCTAAGGCGGAATCAGTCGGGACTGAAAAAAATTTCCGTGGTAGACAATATTCCGGCTTATGCAAAAGAGCGTGATTTATTTGAATGACACGTCAATCGAAAAGCGTTTCATGTTTTCGATAAAAAGATTGGATCTTGAGTTATAATGAATTGCTCGCAGATGACGATCTTATTGATTGTCTTGACTCGAAAATCTGTTGAAAACAAATTCTGGAAGATCCTTTGTCTTTATAAATAAATGAAAAATGCTATTCAATTTCTTAGTACAGCTATAATACCTACAAATTTGAAGTTTACACATAAAAAAACTATAATAACTTCGGGAATGAGGCAGAAAGCTATCACTTTGAATTTGAGTACAACCTTAAAGCATATAATATATTGTACTTTAGACAATACAAATTTTCATAAATGTGCATTCTACTAGTAATAATAACTTTTAAATGCATATTTATATAGGGAAAAAAATGGCATAAGCAAGAATTCCTTAAAATTTAAACAGTTTCTGTTCTTTTGAATTAACTTTTTAAAAGTATTACTGAATTTAATTTTTATGTTCGTCATTGAGTATTTGACGTATGTATATCAGTTTTAAAGTTTCATAAACGCCTTTCATTTTTAAATTATCCTTTTTTCCGCCTTACGCAAAATTTTGGTTTCGGTGGGACCTTAAAACCCTTTCCGTTTCCGCGATAGGCAGATTTCGGCTTATGCAGCAAGAATTAATGTTATTTTCTATGGGTTCGCCGGGGCTTGAAATTTTTTCCGCGGTAGATAGATTTCCGGCTTACACAGAGTCCGCCTTAGACAGAATTTACTGTAATTCAGATGATAAAAATTTATTTTTTCCTTTCAACAGTTTGATTTCACAAATTATCTACAGAAATGTTTTTTTTTCTTCCCTCCTCGTCGACACGGCGACTGAGCTATTGGGCGATTCCGTGGAGGGTGTCACACACACGTAACGCAGGCTTTAATTTGCATTTATTCAATTATTTATTAAATTTTAATGTTAATTCTGATTTTAAGTGGTATGGTAAATAAGTTATTAGCATATTTTTAAATTTACATGTGTGGCAATAAAACTCACAGAAGTATATCATTTAATTTCATTACTCAAAATGTGCTCTCCGCATGGAATCGCCCTATTTATAGATTCGAGATTTTGAACCGTTTGTAATGGGTTGTTACGTAAATCCTCATTTTGAAGTTCCATTAAATTATTATAAACATCAGGAGTGATTAAACAAGGAATACTATTTTTTTTCCGAAAGTTGTGCCGAATCGTTCAGCATGCCAGACCTTAGAATGCCGGATTAAAGGATGTTTATTGTACTGAGTACTTATAAACTGCATTTTTTAGCATTTCTTTTTTTTTCTATTTTTATCGGAATTTCAGATAATCCGAATTTTTTGTAATCCGAACAGGCACCGGTCCCAATTAGACCAGATTAGAGAGGTTCCATTGTTTATATATTTATATTTTAACACCAACATGTGTATTTAGATGCGCGTAAAATTGTTGAATGTGGAGAAAAGCTTGAGACCAGAGAATTTTCAAAAGTTTGGTCAGCTGTTACTTTAAATTTAAAAATCTCTTTTACCATTTACTTGAATTTGGTGATACCGCTTCAATACTTTCCAAAATGCAAATAATTTTGTATATATTAATATTAAAAAAATAATAATAATAATGTTTATTTAGATACGATTAAAGTTGTTGAATGAAGAAAAAAGTTTTGAGAACAGACAGTTTTCAAGACTTAGCTGAATTGTTAATTTAACCCTTTAAGCCCCGACGGTACTTTAACCCTCCGTCTACCAGACGGGTCCATTGGACCCGACAGGTACATACAAAATATTCATTCAAACCAGAAATTTCTTTAAAATAAACTAAGTATATAAACCAGACAAAAATAAGGTAAATAAATAAGTTAAATAGTTTTAAATAAAAATTCTGGCGTAGAACGTTTTATTAAAACTTGAATAAAATTCCCGGTAGATCTAGGGTTAAAGAACCACAGTTTTCTATCCCAATTAAAGCACACTTATTAAACACATTAGCAATGATACTTTTAGGCAACAATAGTAAACACTTCCCTTGCCCATCACTAGATAGCAATAGCAGTTCCAGTAAGCTGCAAATTGTTCACGAAATTATTTTGGCGCGTGTGAGTGTCAATTTTGCTTCCATTTTCTTGTCTGACATGATATCCCTAACTTTTGCTAGGAAACATCTTTAATTTTAAAGGTAAGGCTATCATATTTTTTTTCCTGGTTTTAAATAGATCACTTGACAATAGGTTATGCTAAAAAAATATATTAACGTTCAGTTTTTTTTACTTTTCGAAGCACTTTTCAAAGCGATACTTTTGAGTACCGTCGGGATTACGTTGAACAGGATTTTTACTAAGATTTTTATCGTTTGAATACATATGGTGTATAAAAACGTATATATTTCCTAGGGATGCGTAGGTGCTAGACAGCTGGATTTCGATACAATGCAGAGGGAAGCTACATGATTTATGTATGACATTGATGAATAATAAAACATAAAATATGTCATTTTTATCTTTTGAAAAAATATTGTATTTTTATGGAACAAAATGAAAAAAATTACAAATTAGACAAAATATCTTTTAGGATTTTTATGAATCCTTTTGAGTTTTCTAGAACCAAAAGTTTAGCATTTCTTTCAGATATGTTTTCTACCGGACGATAGACTTACAACAGTAGAATATTTTTCTGATGGCGAAATGTTCATTGCTGATGCACCACCAGTATCATCATCTAGTCCTATATATATCATAGTAAAAAATGGATGGAGCTTTTTTTTTTTTTTCTAAGTGTCGATTTTTGTCCAAGCGTTATGACTCAACGGTTCTTTGAAGTACCACATCAAACAATAGCCGTAATTAACAACAACAACAACAAAAAAAAAAATTAAATCTTTCATTTTTAGTGCATACATCTTTTAATGTATCATAGTAATGGAAGGAAAAGAAGTTTCGAGGAGATAGTTTTATAAATTCATAATTTGGGAAATAAAGGGTGAAATTAAAATAAAAAAAAAAACTCTTGCCGTATAAAATTTGGCGATGCCTCTTCAACGCTTTTCCAAAATGCAAATAATTTTATACATATACGCCAAAATGTTTATTGATGCATTTAAAAGAAAGGAAAAGAAAAAAACTCACTGAATGTATCAGATTTAAATTTTTATTTGATGTATTTCAGAGATAGCCAACTACACTCTAGTAAAGATAATAAACAAAACTATACAATGCTGTTTACACGTTTATGTACTCAACGATTCTCTAGAATGCCAAAGTTCAAAGTTTTTAAAAGAACCAGCGATCGTGACTAAAAAAAAAAGGTTATGATAAGAATTTTTATCAGGTTTTTTCTTGAAATTTACAGATGTTTAAACAAAACGTTTAAACGCTTAACTTATTTAAAAGAATGCGTAAAACCTTGATTTATCTTCGCCAGACTGTCTGCAATCTGACTTTTAAGGGAGAATGCTATTTAAAAAAAATAATAATAAGTTGTCATTTGTGCGTGTGCGGGAGAGACGGTGACAGTGGCGGAGTTAACAGTAAATCTACCGGGCAATCCGTGGAGTGTAATTAGACTGTGTTAATTGCTGTAAACTTCTATAAGTGTCACCACTAATTTCGAAAAATATTCGTTGCCTTATTCAATCGCAGAAATATATGATTATAGTCGTGATTAAATACAGGGAAGATTGCTAATATGAATTAGTAGTGACAAACACTCGTAAAAGTTTCCAGCAGGTATGTACACTAGGGTGGTCACAAGAAATCAATTTTCGAATTTTTTCTGGGGGACCCACCCCCAAAAAAAGTTGCCGATTGACTAGAAAATTAGATCGGCAAAGTTGTAGCTCATTTGGATAATGTTAACCCGTGCCTCATTGAAGTTAAAATTAAAAAAAAAAAAAAAAACGTGATTTTTCGCAAAAAAATGCTGTTTTCCTATCATGAAATGAATATAATTGAACCTAGAAACATAATGCAGGTTTCATTTTATAAAAAAAAAGTCTTGCTTTGAAGAACCACGCACTATTTTTTCCTTGAAATGTATAGATTTAAATATATGCGCATTTTTCAGGACCAGACTTCACTCGAATCCTAAAAATTGACTTTTTATGAAAATACAAAAAAAAAAAACATTGTAACATTCCATTTCATCTGCTTTTCGCCTTTAGTTTTCCTTTTTTTTTTTTTTTTTTTTTTTTTTCATTTTGTATATAATAAAGGGTTTAATAATAATAAAAAGAAACCCAAAGAAAATGAAAAAAGTCGAATTTTTAACAGAAATAATTAAAAAAAAAGGGGGGGGGGGGCAAAGGAAGTATAAAAATGAGAACAAATAATTCCCAAATGCATTTTATTATTAAAGTTGCGTTACAAGAAAGGAAGCATAATGAAGAAAAAGAATTATTATCCCTTACAATTGTCACGCTAACCCTTTCCGGCACAGAAAAATTCTGTTCGTAAAGTGATGAAATGATTGACTAAGAGCGGAATTTACAAATGACTTTTTAGAAATTAAAAACACATTTATTTAAAAGTTCATTGTAAAAGAAAAAATATTATTAAAATATTCTTGGTGCCGTTTGTAAGTTCGGAATTAAAATCAGGTGGTCCTGGCGTGGGACCACTTCGCCGGAAAGAGTTAAGGTGGTATTGGCTTAAATAATATGGCTTTTGAAGAACATTTAATAGTTATTCTAGTTGTCTTTTCTTAAACAGGAATTGAAATCTCGGGTTAATTTTATTCCCCTTTCAGCTGCGTCATTGACAATTTTAAAACCATTCACTATTGTTTTGCTTTCAAATAAAGTTTATTTTCACACCATACATTGGGATCAGTATTTAAAAATTACTTATTAATATAAAATCTTTTTAAAATTTTTATTGTTTAAGATGAAACGAAAACATCGAATCCTTTGTTCAATAAATTATCCACTTCGTTGAAACCTTTTGTTTCTCTTACATTTCTATCATCATTATCATTTTCTTCGAATGACATTCATTTTACAGCCATGCTTATGTTCACTCCCCCCCCCCCCCCTCCAAAGTATCATCTAAAAATGAAAATGCAACTTGATCCGAGTGAAGATGCCAAAGGTGGTTTATTATTTTAACGAATGCTTTGGCTTCAACCTATTTATCAACTTTTCTGTAGTCAACAGGTGATTTTATTAATTGATTGTATCAAAAACAGTTTTTAGGATAATTTCTAAATAATGGCGGCGACATGGTAAATACAAAAGATTTTTCCTTTAACAATTGCTATAGACAAATGCAGGTTCCTCTGAGGAGACCTGTGTTTACTCCAGTGGTATCTAAACACATTGCCTGGATTTTACCCGGACTACCTCCCATTCTTCAATTGCTGCAAATACAGCTTTCGCTTGAATTATTCCGCTACTATTTTCAAGCTGAGGAGCTCGTAATAACTGTTCTTCATATCCACAACTAATTAAAACTGCTATCCACTCTACTTTCTTTATTCAAAAAATGAGGAATCAGTCTTCCATCCCAGTGAACAACAGTTCTGTCTAAATTGGAATTTTTAAATCTGTTTTTGATAAGCTCAGTTCTTTGTTTACGAAATAGTTATCTGCGGAGTCGTATTGCACTTCTACTTAAAATTAAAGTCAATGGTTAATTGGTGGATGTACCCTAAGTCTAACAGCTTCTACTGGCGTTCAGTTTCCGTTAGCGGATATTATAAAATAAAATACGTAAAGCTTGACAATTACATCGCAACTTACTTTCGACGATTTGATTAGACATGTGGCCAATTAAAAAAAATCTCACATTTCTGTCATCATACATACCTAAAGAGGGAGTGGGGTTTTCTGGAATGTTTCGTCAATTCTAAAAATAGATAACGATAGCATGTAACAAAAACAGCCTTGTAATAAAAAGAGCAATTCAGAGGTCTGTTTAAAATGCGCTTCAACTGCAATACAAATCGAGAAGCTCTCTCTTTCTAGACACAGAACCAAATAACTAATAATTATAATTCGTGATGTATTTTTAAAGTTACAAAAATTGTTCAATTTCTATTGCCTATTAATACAAATAATTCAAAAAAAGTGATCAAAAATAATAAAATTAGTCATTTTTCATTTATGTTTCAAAAATGCAGAGTTTGAGGATATGGTTCACGAGCTGACCTGAAAATTACTAAATGTTCATTATATATAAGTTTTGATGAGAGTAAAATTTCGACACAACAACAGTTTCGATGAAATAAAACAAGAATCATGTTTCGAAGACAAAAAATTTTCACTTAAAGAAAGAAAAACTACAATTTCCCCCCAAAAATTGCGAATTTTCAAGAATTTAACCTCGATGAGACACGGGTTAATATTATTCAATGAAGCCGAAACTTTTTCAATATCATTTTCTAACTCACTGGCACCTTTTAGGGGAGGGGGGTGGGGTCACCCCAGAAGAAAATGTTTAACATTTTTTTCCCATATTGCTTGTGACCACCCTAATGTACACAATATAATGTACGGGTCAAATTAACTCTCCGCAGTAGGCAATTATAGCTGTGATTAAGATTCAGCGAAGATTACTAATATGAATTAGTGGTGACAAACACTCGTAAAAGTTTCCTGCATCTATGTACCCAATCTAATGTACGGGTCAAATTAACTTTCCGCAGTAGGTTTAGGGTTAAATCGATTCTGCCCTTTGCAATGCATACCCAAATCCACCTTTCTAATAATAAATTAGAAAATTTAACATTTCATTGTAACATATTTCACTGTAGTTTGGCATTGCTCATCTTTTCAAAACATCATGTACCCAAGACGTTGATAGAAATAGTAGCCCAGTATAGATAATACAAATAATCTATAAAATCTCTCCTAAAGAGCCCCAAGAATCGAGAACGTATATGAAATATTCCATGGGCATTTGAAGAGGGGATCCTTCAGCTCAGGACCCGGAACAACTGGGTCAACGGCTCAACTGGGGGAATAAATGCACCCCCTTTCCCCACAACCCCCTACGGCTCTGATAAAACATTTCCGTAAAAAGTAATCTGAAAGTAATAATTTTTTAAAAATGAAATTAGATTCATGGGCCTGCGTGGGAGGATCCGGTCAAAAAATACGAAACATTTTATTATGGTATTACATTTTATGTTTGCATGTGGCAGTTAAATCTTATTACATATTTTTCATTCACTTTCTGTTGACATAGAGCTTTGAAATGAGGGCAATACATGACTTGGACATGGATTTTTTTTTTTTTTTTTTAATGCGGAATGTTTCTTCGCAATCTTCCAACACCTTCCCCCATCTAAAGCTGCGATTATTATTATTATATATATATTTTTTAACTACATAGTCCAGTTTGAGACAATTCCCTAATCCCATTGATAGTGTTTTTAAAGAATATTTTTAAAATTTTAATAACCCAGAGCTCAAATGGTTAAATCATTATGTGCAAAAGAGTTTAATGGTGAAAATTTCGTCATTTTTAAAATGATACATTTTCAGCGATTGATTCGGCCTTAAGAACTGAAAAAACCCTCAATCACAGGGACATGAAGGACAACCCGATTACCACAGGTGGTGATAATATCACTCAATCCTCCGTAATCGTGTAGTCTTTTTAAAACAGAGCGAATTAGCTTTTTTTTTTTTTTTTGGAGGCTGCAATGTTTGGACGGGGGTTGGAGAGCATAGCTCGTAGGGGGTGATGCCCCCTAGTCGAATATAAAGATTAAAAAAAAAAATGTTTATTTTTTTATAATGAGGTATACACATGATTAGTGATGGCAAAAATGCTCATAATATCACTATCGATTTTCGATATATAAAATAAAATAATCATGAAAAGTCATGAAAAGGTTATTAAACAAAGAATGCTTGGAATATAGCTTAATCTTTTATACTCTTCACGGCACTTAAGCACAGTTGTACCACTATAGAAAGTTGAATATACAATTTATTTAATGTTAGATTTCATTTTTCATACAAAATATTGGACATAAAATATCGATAAATATGTGCCGGAATATTTTCATTTTTACCTTTTTTAAATTTTAATACATGGAATGGTTTATTCCTGTCTTTGTAAAGTAATGTTTTATTTAAAAATGGCTTTTAAGCTTTTTGCGACATACGAACATCAACGTTTATAAAGTCTATGAAATTATTTCTAGTTTTTTTGAAGCACTCCTTTCAAAAATAGTAACTATAAAAGCTGAATCAAGAATATTTCTTTTACCTGCAATTCTAATTCCGATCTTAGAAGACAGACTGAGCTGAGACAGATGTCGCAACAACACGTAACTATTGTCTTAAAGCATACAATTTTGGGTAAATATTTTATAGCAGATTTCCAAAGAATTATTTATGATTTCTGGCTACGGGTGTTTGTAAATACAAAAGTATCTCGGAATCCATATTTGCAGAAGAGATTTCAGACACAGACACATGGAGTTATTAATAAAACCCGCTTTTATTGTCTGAACCTATCGATGTTGAGTACTGAATAGTTTTTCTGTTAATGTATGAGATTTTGCAGTGTTTGTATTTTCTAATTTAAAATGCTCTTCAACACCAGTTTTATTAATTTTGGTACAAAATCTCTAACTACTATTTTAAGAGCCTTATTTATTCCTATAAACTTACTTGTTCAATAGTAATAAAAAAATTAACATTATAAAACTACCATATTAAGAGGCTACTTCACTCACGCGAAAACACCCGTTCGATAGTGTTAATACTATGGAAGAAATTTTTAAAGATATCTCGGTTCGCATTTCAATATTTTTAAACGATTTCTTTTGTATTGGCTAACTGAGATCGACCTGTACAAAGGCCGTTTTTTACTTTCTCGATTTTGTTTACAGTTTTTTTTTTTTTTTTATTATTATTGGGATACTTTTACTTTCGGAACCGGTTTCGAAAGTGAAAGTATTCTCATTTAATAATAATAATAACCTGCAAGCAAAATCGAAAAAGTGAAAAACGGCCTTTGCACGTACCGACCCCAGTTACTCAATGCAAAAAATAAAAATAAAAATAAATAAATAAATAAAATAAAAATAAATAAAATCATTTAAAAGTATTGAAATGCAAGAGGGCTATTTAATCCCCCCCCCCCCCCATAGGATTAACATTACCGAATAGGTGTTATCGCGTGAGTGAAATAGCCCCTTATATAACATATCCGTAAAAAACACAACAAACCGCCTATCAGACAAGATTCCCAAATAAAGACAAAACACAAAGCACGCACATTTGGACAAATCGCACGCTTCTTGGACATAACGGCGAGCAGAAATGCCGTTTGAAACAGTAAGGTGAAGTAATTTCGCTACTGATGTATCCAGCGCTGTCCAACGCGGCAGCCATGTAAAGATTTTCTTGGCGCCCTTTTGAAGGTTTCCTGTTATAAGGCTTTTTAGAAGTATATAAAGAATATAAAGAATGCTTGCATGAGAGATATTTTCAAAACCTGTGAAAACGCATTCAAATGCAGAAAAATACTTTGAAAATTTAATCATTCATATTTGCAGTTATTGTTTATAAAGAGAAATTATGATGGTTCGATTTGGTAATAATTAGAAATAGCTCTTTTTAATACTTAAGACGTAACAGAAAAATATTTTTTTCCCCTTTCCCCGTTCCTTTGAAGACACATGTGCATGAAAGTTCAGCTTTTTCTTTTTGCTATTGTCACATTGGCCGTTTTATACGAGTGATAAAGGGCTTAATTTTTCCTTCTTGACTTTTGGAATTAAGAGGGTTTTTTTTTTTTTTTTTTTTTCCAAGTTACTTAGAAAAATTAATAAAACAGTGCTGAATGATTCCCATCTATGAAAGCACTTCCAGCGTATCTCTCAAGAACCACCCATATGGTTTGGTCACTATCATGCCTGCCTTTGTTTTGTACTTTTTATAAAACTAAATTCACGCCTTCAAAATAAGACGATGCTTATTTTCACATCCTAAAAGATACCTAGTAATATCTCTGATTTCCATGCTTATTCATTTATTTATTCATTCATTCACTTTCTTCTGTCTTTACAAGAAGAAAGTATTGGATTAGTGAAAATTTTCGACTTTCGGTTTTCGACGTATTTACACATTTTAGGGGTCAGAGATTCCAAAAAACTTGTTTTTGCAAAATGTCTATCCGTATGCGACACAAATTTTGTGGGCGCTCTATCTCAAGAACTAATGCACGGAATTTAATAAAAATTTATATTCAGTTAGTCCCTGATATAAATTGGTGCTGATTAGTTTTTGGTGTAAATAGCTCAACAGGTGGCGCTGCTATGCAACATTTTTCACGATTTCCACAATAGTTCTGTCTCCAGAACTAATTCACAGATTTTCATCAAACTTCAGATTCAGTTAGTTCTTGACATGAATTGATATTCTATTATACATTTTGGTGTAAATCACTCAACAGGTGGCGCTGATATGCTGCATTTTTCAGAATTTCCACCAAAGCTCTATCTCAATAACTAATACACGAATTTTCATCAAACTTCAAATTCAGATATATACTTTGATATGAATTGGTGCTAAATTGATGTCATTTCTTGTACTATTTAAATGATTTAATGGACGTGATTTATGTAGAAGAAACTTTTGTGATGGCCACAACATACTATTTTTTTGTTATTGTTGTTAGTATAGGCGCGATTCAAGTTTCTGGTACCTTACACTACAAACCTTTTTTAGAATAGATCACTCATATAGATAAACGTGTAATTTGAAATTTATTCATGAAACTCCAGAATCGCAGAGGACTATTGACTATCTGTCTATGAAGGTGTAATGTAAGATTCATTTGGTTAAGACGTGCATGTATACTAATACTGTGCGATAATATTGCCGCATGTTTTCAGCCATGTGAGTAATGGCGCCCTTCATTGAGTGCCAAGAGCTGAGGTGCGGCCCTGCTTACTGAAAGGTTGGACAGACCTGACTTGATGTACTCGTATACCATTGTAAATTATAATGGGATGCTTTCCTGACAGTACAAAAGATATTTTCGCACTATCTACAATTCTTATTGTAAATAAAAATAATTATACTTTAAAAAAAAAATTATCTTTATTCTCAAAAAAACAAATGCTGCTGCTGTGGTATTTAAATTTATTTGTGACCCTTCGATTTTCTCGGCTCTTTATATATATATATATATATATATTATATAATTTTAAAACATCAAAACTGGTATTTTTATTCAGAAAGGTATGATAAACACACTGAAGTAGACAGTTTTTCAATACAAGAATTATTTTTAACTTTAATGCTAAAATCGGCCAAAATAGTTCAGTTAAAAAAGATTTATAAGGATCAAAAACTATGCATAGCAATTTAACCAACTTTTGTAAACCTTGACTAGGTTGTAGCTTGCAGTGTAGTACAATCATTTTTTAAATTTATCCAATTTTAATTTTTTTATTTAAAATTTCACTATTGAATAGAGAGTTAATTCATAGTTTAAAATAGCCTTTATTGCATACTGTTCCCCAATATTAAAAAGGAAAACAAATATATTTATACAACAATTTTAACTAGCGTGTTGTGGCCATCACAAAATTTTCTCTATATAAATAAAATCGTCTGAAACCCAAATTAAATCATGAGAATAACAGCGACACCTGTTGGGCGGTATACACACCCAAATCTAATAAGGATCTATTTATGTCAAGGTCGAACAGAATATGAAATCTGATGAAATTCCATGCATTAGTTCTTTAGATACAGCTACCGTTGAAATCATGAAAAGTGTACCACCTATTAGACGATTTACACTAAAACTTAACACCGATTTATGTCAAGGTCTAACTGAATCTGAAATTAGATTAAATCCCATGCATTTAGTTCTTGAGATAGAGCGCCCACAACATTTATGCAACATACATACCTACAGAGACAGACACTTTCTATAAACATTCAAATCAAATTCAGGACTACCTAAAACATATAAATATGTCGAAACCGGAAATCGAAAATTTTCACGAATCCAATACTTTCTTCTTGTAAAGACAGAAGAAAGTAAAAAAGAACGAAAACTAAAATACAGTGGAACCCGGTTAAGACACGTTTCAAGGGAGTGGACAAAAGTCGCGTATTAAACGTGATTTGTATAATGTTGTAGGATCTAGTCATATCGACACATTTAATTGTCTAAATGGACTTTAGAGCTTTTATTTACATGTTTACGGTCGAAAATTGTATTTAGATTTAAATTTAATTCATTGTTTCTTTGTATATGGACCGACTGGAATACTAACGGAAAATAAATATGGATTCGAAAATGGTTTTATTGTCGATTTATATGTTGCAACTAAAAATAAAACAAAAATAATTTTTGTACTAGGCTAATTTTTTTTTTCTTTTACAAAAAGAAAAAAAATTATATTAAATGCTTGAAGTACTTCCCAGCTTTTAAAACGATATTTAGTACTTGTAATAATGAGCACCATTTTAATCTGTCCTTTTTCATATAAGAAAAAAAAACTATCCGTATTAATCTTCGTGTAAAAATATCGTTAGCATAGCTAAAGGCATAGAAAACATAAAAGAATTATTCAATTGTGATCGTATTTGCTTAATCTTTGCAAGTTTCTCTTTTCCTTTTTTCATTTTTGCTTATAGGATACATTATAAAACATAGTAGTGATATAATGTGCATTTAAAACTTCACTAACAAAAGGTATGATCACCTCCAATCATGATAAATTTTATGACGTATCTGAGTAACCTGAATTCGTCTATATCTCTACAATAGTAAAAACATAGACGAAGCGAGGAGAGAAAGAATTTTAAGAGCCGGGATCAAAGAAGAATTACAGTTTTGCGGGTTTTGATTTTATTAAAAAATCGACACCTATTTCCGATTAATAATTTTTACCTTAATTAATCTGTTATTAAACAAAGTAAATAATTAAATATAAATAAATAATACTATTCTCAAACAGTGTTTTTATCTGATTAAAAAAAAATCCGATAATTGGCAGCATTCGAGAAGAGAGAAGGAATTCGCATCTTGATGAATGAATTCACGTCTTAAGCGTGATTTTTTCCCCTCAAAAGACCGAAAATCTATCGCGTTTTAAGCGGTATCGCATAGTAACCGTTCGCGTATTAAACGTGATATTTTTACATTAGCCTTATGGGCGATGTCCAAGGGATTGGATAAAATCTGCATATTAAGCGGGATGGCGTATTAACCGTGAGCGTCTTAACCGGATTCCACTATGCTATTATGCGCAAAAAAGCATTTAATAATGAAAATTACGTTTCATATGTATTTCAAATTATATATTTAAAACCAATAATTATAGCGTTTCCAAACATTGTATTTTTAATTGAAGTATATATTTAAACAAGAAAATTTGAAAGCATAAAATAATTTATTACATTAAAATAAAACAAAATAAAATAATCTAAAAGTTCGAGAGGCAGCAATATTTTTTACTAAACCATTATATACAAACTGGCTATCTTCCACAATCAATCGCGAAATCAGCCGTCAGCTGTCGCGACATCCGTGGATGTGCCTTCAGGAACAGAAAAATCCCTGCAGATAAAGGAGAAATAAATGACAACCCGATTACCGAAGATCGCCACTGATCGTGATAATATAATTTAATCTTCTGTTATCGGATAATCCTTTTGTAAACAGAGCAAATTACGCCCTAATGAAGAGTTTTTTTTTTTCCTTTTAACTGGATAAATCATATTCTAGGTTGGAGTAGCACAGATGAGAGATATTCCAACAAAGCAAAAAATGTCCAGATCGAAACTGGATATCTTGGCTTGCTGTGCGAATGTTTTACCTAATATGCTATCCGGACGATACCTGGCTGACATAATAAACTCTTATTTGTTGGATTACAAATCACTCTTAATTGTTAGATACCTCAACTGCGCTACTCCAGCCTTGAATATGAATACAGAGCAAATTACCCTACTTTTAGATGCTGCGGTGTATGGATGGGGTTTGACGAGTGTTGCTCGTAGGGGGCAGAACCAGTACTTAAAAAAAAAAAAATCAATTTAGTTAGATTTATTTAGAATTGTACGTGCAAAAGGCTTAATAGTTCATTTTCACATGTAAAATATTAATCTAATCTAAATATACATCGAATCTAAAAAAAAATATGTATCGAAAGTCTAATATCGATGTCAGAAGTCGATATTTTTTAGCTCAATATATCGATATTTTGTCATCTGATAAGATATCAATATTTACTTATACACAGTAAATAAAGTCGTGTGTCATGTGTGCATTAATTTAAATGTAAATAATAAAAGAGTGTCTAAAAATGCAAGATCTTATGTACTACGAACTTAAAAGTAATAAAATTAAATATAGCTACAGCACAAAAACAAACATCTGACTAAATATAACGATCTTGTATATCTTAAATTCTAAAAAAAAATTCTTCATTATCATAGAGCAGTATTTTAAGTCTTAATAATATCAATAATTTGAGTATTTTAATTCATTAATCACTAATAAAAATGTCATTTAGGTTTTAATTAACTGACTTTTCCTGAAAAACATATCAATCATATGGAATAATAAAACATAACAACTCATCAATTTTAATAAAAGCATTACTTGAGGTATTCCTCCCCCTCTTTTTAATCACACTAATTCAATTCATGATATGACAATATATCAATACAAATTACATTTAATACTTACTGATGTGGAGATGTTTTAAATTACCAAATGGAAATTCGTAAGAAGAGGCCATAAATAGAAAACTTGCTTAAATAAACAATTCAAAGCGTTACTTTATCTCAATTGAAACCTGTTAAAAACCAAATCATCCAAACCCGAGATCAGACATAAGATGAACATTTTGGATTAAACTTATAACATTCATGTGTTCGATCTCTGATCTCCATGATAAATGGTCGCCCAGAGGCAAGAAAGATGAGTTGTTTAGAACTTTTAAAAAGTTTTCTTCTTTAAAATCACGGTGAAAAATAAATAAAGATAAAAAAAAATCACAAATAAAAACGCAATTTACATTTTAATTAAATGACTCTTTTCATAAAAACAATATAAAACATATCAAATGAAATCATCAGCTGAAAGGGTTAAAGTCATGCAGACAAATGAAACTGAGTGACCATATGGGGAAAATGGAACTAAAATTTCCAAGATAAAAAGTTTAACAAGATTATCTTAAAAATTCGATTTTTTTTTTTTTTTTTTTTTTTTTTTTTTTTTTTTTTTTTTTTAAATCAGTGTAAAATTATTGCAGTAGCTTTAAGCGTGAAATAAAGAAAACGAGAATTTCCCCCCAGACATTTCTAATTTAGTAATCTACATTTTATTGATTGAAATTACAAACCTTTGATAAGTATTGGGGATAAGATATAAGATAAGGCTTTGAGTCATCAAATAAATCAAAGAGTTCTGGGAAGCCCCCTTTTCTGATAATTATATATAATTAAGGTACATTTACATTAGCCGGATTTTGTTCTGAACCCTCTTTCCCTCTGGTGAGCAGCAACAGATCTGACTGCTATACCCCCCACCCACTCACCTCGTAAAGACAGTAAGATTACATATAAACACTAAGCCAGATACATTAGATACAAGCACTAAACCAGTAAGATTGCAGTAACGTATATGTTAATCTAACATGCAACATAGTCATTCAAATAATTTAGAAAAATTCAAAGATTTTATCATGTTTTAAAAGAGTTAGGTTAAATTAAAATATATTTTGATGGCATAAGGTTTTTAATGCTTTGATAGAATTTTTAAAAGATGCTAAAATTCATATAATACAAAAAAAAAGGCCATTTTAAAAGAAAAATGCGAAATTGAAAAATGATGAGAAGATCTGAAATATTTAAAGATTAAAGTGTACTTCTTTGAATATGAAATTATTATTATTATTATTGTGTATATTAACACTTAATGCAATATCAAATATAAATTTGAGAATGGCATTATAAAACATTTAAATTTACTAATTAATTTAGGATCTGCATTACATAATTTGATGAAAAGTTGGACCAACTTTAAAAATATAAAATGTTTTATACTTCAATATTTACACTAAGATAAATGATTTTAATATCATTGGAATATTTTTAAGAAATCAGCAAGTGTATAAAAAATAGCAGTATATATTTTTTAAAGTAACATTTATAAAAATATCTAAAGTTACAATATTAAATTATTATAAAGAACATTTTTAACTCATTTATTTACTCACCTATCGTTCCAGGTAAACCTATAAGTTCTGATTTACACTAGTGTGCTGATTTTCCAGGTGAAATTTCTCACAAATTCTGTAGTTTACACAATTGTCTATTCTTGATTTTTGCACGACATTCTTTTATCTGGATCAAAATATAGAATATTCCAATAAATGTTACGTAAATTGTTCCCAAAAATTCAGAATTGAATTATAATGGCGTGATGTTTGAAGCATGAAACATTAAGGCTAAACAGTGATATTTCAGTGTCCTAAATTTCAATAAAACTATAGCATGAACTGTAATTATTTAGCGGTAACAGAACAGGCATGTTGATATGATGGAACATTGGTAGAACCTGAACCCCGTTAGCTCGGGAGGGAAGTTTAAAAGTCAATAAGAAGAGCCAGCAGTTCACCGGCAAACGCAAGGACGTTCCTCAATGAGGAAACTACTTTGGCAGAGTTATCATTCTTTTGGCGAGATATCAACGATGAATAAAACAATAGATTTCTTTCAGACGCTGAAATTTTTATCGGAGAAATAAAACAAGGATTAAGTAAGATTAGAATCATATCTGACAATAAATTTGAGAAGCTGTTAATTGTTGCTGTAAGTATACAAGGACGTTAAAACTTGTATTAAGGGAAGAAGCGGATCTTGGATGCTTGAGATTCAGCGTCGTTTTCTAAGGTTTGCACGAAACGCCAACAGTATTGATCTGAGCTGCAAGAGTGAAAGAGGGAAATTCTCCTCTGCAGATGCGCATTTTCGGTGTAGAGGAGAGAGAAAATATATTCTCAAAAATTCCAAGATGATAAGATAAAATTAAAAATCAGATAGGTTTAGTTTAGCAATGCTTTAATAACATTAACACGTGCAATAAATATTTTGAAATACTTTTTTTAAACTGCTTGTAAATTCCTTTGTATTTATAATTTTAGAAAATATTATCTCAATTTGTAAGAACGGAAATGAAGTAATTGAAAAATATTAAGTAACGAGGGAGACCGCTTTTGTTACAAACAATGAATAAGTTATAAATCTGTTTCTAACTGAAATATGCAATGAAATATTTTGCCCTTCGACTATTTCTTAAAATTTATTTTAATACTAAACATACCGTGACTTAAGTTTTATAAAAATATTTTAGACCAGAATTTTTGTTTAAAACTTTTAACTTTTCACTTAGTTTATTTCTGTGTGTGGTTAAATGACCGGTTATAAACATATTTAGAGTTAAGTAGCCTTAAGGGGACAGTTTACCTCAAAACTGAACAAAAATGGATTTTTTAAATTTTAAATATTAAATGAAAGCCTGTTTAATTGTGAATATTTTGACATCTCATTTTTAACCATTCAGCAATTATATCACGAGATATTGTAAATTTTGTTAATACACCCAGCTCAATTACCCACACAAATTAAAATTTTAAATGGCTTTTTCTCCATGTTCATATTTTCTTCACTTTCATGTTTTAAAAATGCTAAAGCTTTTTTTAGGTAGATTTCGTAAAAAATACTACCTATTGCAGTCGTTACCATGGTGCGACTTTTGAAAAATTCCTTCATAACTTTTCATTATAGGACCTCAGGAACCCAAAACCACCACCACCTAAAAAGCTTATATATATATATATATATATATATATGTATGTATGTACTAAATTTTGCCCGCACGATAAAAGTCGCAATTATGTACGGATCGTCCTAAAACTCGCCAACAACTTTGAGATGGCTAATATCTCGGCGGGGATTGAAAATGGGCAAAATCGGCCCAAGGGAATGGAAATGGGGAGGGTTCAAAATTTTGAATACCGTCTTAACATGATTCTGATAAAACCAGCTCTTACACAACAATGACAGGAAAAAATAAATATTTTTCGTTATAGCAGTTGCCAACAATTAAAAAAAAAGGCAATAAAATTCTCACCACAACAATTGCTTTTCTATTGCAAGGTTTTCACGTGAAAAATTAAATTAAATAAATAGTTTGAATAATTGAGACAAATTGAATATTACGTCATAAGTTTTCTAGAGCAAGATTTCCGCATGAAAACTCAAAATGAAATAAATAGTTTGACGAATTAAAAAAATATATTGCGTCATATTGGAAATAAAATGGACCTCAGCAGGTGAATATGTAACATCATGTGAGTTTGAAGAAACGTATTAAAACATGATGAAAACCCGACAATGGAAATATTAACATATTTTAACACTTTGAGTTTCTCTGAATTTGCTTTAGCTATTTTTAAACCTATTCTATATACATGCGTGTGTGTATTCATGTATATTAGAAATTTTTACAAAATGTTTAGCTCTTTAGAGCTCACTCTTAGTGAAGGAACTGTGTTTACCTCTAATCTTGATTTAGGTTTTGTTGGTGAATTTTGTACTTAACTACGAAATCTACTTCCGCCTGTAGGCCCGAGCTAGCAGGGATTTTTTTTTTTTTTTTTTTTTTTTTTTTTTTTTTTTTGTTTGAGATACAGATTTAAACTTTTTTGTGCATGTTCTTTATTATATATGTGATAAATCTGCGCATGGATTTGGCCTTCAGGTTTTTTTTTTTTTTTTTTTTTTTTTTTTTTTTTTTTTTTTAAATAAAAGTATATGAAGATGTGTTAAATTTCATCGTTTTACACTAAATATATCAGTAAAAAAAATATATTAAATATAATATTAGATGCATCATGTGTAATACATATTTAAAAATCTTAAAAAAGGGGTAAAAATATCAATATTTAAAAAAGTAGTAAGGATTTAAAAAATTCAATTTTTTAAACTTTTTAAAATTTTAAATTAAATATGCAGTTTAGATTTTTTTTTTTTTTCAAAATGTACTTTTAGTTGAACATTGGAATTCAGTGAGAATAGTGAGAGCATGGAGTGAACCATTCCAGTCCATTTGAATCACATATTTTTTAAATAAACAACATTGTTGAAAAGGTAATCTGTCCCCTTAAAAGAAATAGGCTTAAATTCATTACCGTTGAAAAAGCAAATATAATTTATTTAACCCTTTATGTACCAATTTATGAATTTCAAATCATTCCATTCTTCCTGAATTTTTGAAAATACTTTAGAAAATTTATGATGCCATTAAATTAATTTTAGAATTCTTTGTCTATTAAAATTAATAAAAAAATCGCTATTTATAGGAGATTAGTGAAATATATACAACTCTACTCAAATATATATATATATTTTAAATATTGTTTTGAGTATTTTATAGAATTAGAAAAAGTATAAATATAATTAGCTTTATATATAAACATAGAATTTTTTCAGAACTGAAACTTTCCACTCCATGTCTTTCAGCATCAAGAAAGCTGTTGTAATTGATTATAATAGCTACAGCAATTATAATAATTTAATTATCCATCAAAAATATTTTTGCTTTGCATAACGAATAATGTTTTTAGAATATGATAAAGTAAAGTAGCTAAAACACATTCTGAATTACACTAGTGGGCTGTAGTAGAGGATAAACGATGGTTACGCATATCTTGTTAGCCTCCGGTCCGGTATGCTATTTCTTTCTCCCAGCTTATTTTGTGTCCAAAAAATAACGTTAGCTTACCAAGGCTAGCTGTAAAACAAATCATTACGATTAAATACTCTTTAGCAATTTTTTAAACTTCTAAGCATCGCACACTTTCAGTTTTTATACCGTCGTATTGGAAAAAAAATGTTCTTTTAAATGCATTTTGTTTGAAAACTGTTTCTCCATTTGTTTTTGAAATATTAATTTTTTTGTAGTTTTTGGAGCCATTTGCTTAATATTGGCAACGGCATTTTATCCATTTCTGTAGAAAGCAAAGGAATAATATTTTTAAAATAGTAATTATATATTTTTGTTGCCATTTTCTCATAACAGCCGAAAGAAAATATAATTAAAATACGTGCTATTTTGAAAAAAATATAAACGAATGATTTCTGTTAAAACAATGGAGCTATTATATACTATATTTAATTGTAAGTATCTATGAATCATTACATAGCCTTTTTTTTATCTTGCTCTCTCCAAAGGGAAAAAAATCCCCTTGTTACAGACGTACATCGATCTTGGGTTAGCTTGACGATTGACCGTCACCGTTCTGTGTAGTAAGGGGGGGGGGGAATAGAACCCATGTTTTAAATCATTTATACACAATATATATAATAAGTAGAAATAAGAACGAGTAAAAAGTATATTATATCGTCATATTTTATGTAAGGAAATGGATTTTTATTTACGAGAGAATACGCTATTTCGCCGAATATGGATGATGGATTCACCAGGTTAATATTTAAAAGGTATTTAAATCTTCAATGGAAGGCAAGGCAAAAAAAGGGGAAAAAAATCTGGAATGCTTAGGAATTTATTGAAATGGTGCGATATTTACACTTCACACACAGCGATAGAACTGATAATTCTTTGAAAAGCCTGATCATGGTTAATGACAGCCCACATAATATATTTCGTTTATTGTTATGTTCTCACATTTCTGGTAAGTAAGACCAATAATTTGAATCAGTTTAATTTATCTTCTATTAAAAAAAAAAAAAAAATCGAAAAATTCTGTCCATTCTTAACTGGCTATATTTCCTTTTGGATGATTTTAAAATTGTTTATCCTATTCTATGTTTGCATGACAATAATAATTTTATATTTATTACCTTTCATTTCGTGATTTATTATTATTTTTTTTTTTCATTTTAAATTGAACGACTTGAAGCAAACCATATAAAAACGATGAAAAACCTGGAATCTTACGAATTTATCAGCAAATAAATCTACTGAAATGGTGGAACTTTAGTTCGTCGAAAATGAAAATTCTTTGAAATATCTGATATTGGATATGGGAATCAAGATAATATATTGATTTATTGTTCTGTTCTCAAACCTATTGTAACGTAACCATGAAAATTAATTTGCAACAGTTTAGTTTCTTATTTATTCAAAGTACTTGCCCTTTAAAATAAATAGAATTAGCTGAATTTTAATGTTTCATTTGACCTGGAAGCGCGGGGAACAACATAGAGAGGACTATATAAGATTTTTTTTTTATTTCTCGCCACTATTTCTGAATACTAATCTTCCTTCCTCTTATTTAATGGCAGACAATTGTTGCAAACTCTGCGATAAAATAAGTCGAAGATCATTGCACCAAAATAGTGGTGAAAAAAGTAAAGAGCGTACACTCCGTGGGTTATGACATAAACGGTGTCCCTGTTCCAGGTTTAACGTTATTACTTTATTAGTTTTTTAATGTTTTCTTTAAATAGTCAGATTCTTTTATATTACAGTACTAGCTGAGCCGTCCCGCATTAATATTCTTAAATGAACCAGAAATCTGTACTGTAAAATCTCATAAAAAGACCCAAACTCGAACCGAAAGAACCTCGAACAGGGTCTCCGCTGCCTACGGCACCGCATGGAAGGCGTGCTGCGCACGCGCTGCAATATATTGTAAAATAAAAACAATCTCGAACCGAAGGAACCTCGAACCAGGTCCCCATTGCCTATAACGCCGTTAAGGAGGCGTGCTGAGCACGCACTGCAAAATCTTGCAAAAAAACCAATCTCGAATCTTTTAGTTCTACATTCCACCACCAGGAGGCGAACTCTATTCTTAACAAAATTGTTTCTGAACGAAATTCCGTTCAACAACCTACCCATGGATATATTAGTCAAGGGGGTGGCGGACTTAAGCAAGAATTTAAGATATTTGTTGAAATTACTTTTCGAAAAAAGTGGTAAGTACGCTTCTGAAATTTTATTGCCGAAACGTCAGTGAAGGCTTACTGTGGATACCCGAGATTTTTTGGTTTCCATCTGTTTGTTTGTTTGCGCCCCCTGAAGATATTTGCTTTATTATATAAAAATTACTAGAATAAGTAGCTCGTGCGAATTTCAGAATATCATTACATAACAACGTGTTTAATTTAACGCTTCTAATGTCTGAAACCATTGAAATATTTTTTTTTTCCTTTTATAAATGTTTGTGTAATTTAAAAAGTTAAAATTTTGTTTTTGTAGAAAGATTAATATTACTCAAAGTTTGCAAAAAACAATAAGTTGCAGAGATGACGTTGAGGCTCTTGATCTGCAGATTTACTAGTATTAAATAGCTAATATTTATCCCAGGACTGTGTCAAAAAACTACAACTAAAACGGTAGAAAACAGTCCGATTTTAAATATTTGATTGCGCGTTTCAGCAAAGCATTTCTTTTCCTTTTTAAAAATAGAATTTTTTATAAAACAAAAACTTGCGGGTCGATTTTTATAAAATTTAGATATTATTAAACAGCGTTTAAAGATAAGGCTAGTTGCTTTTGTTGTTAATTTGCGCATAACAACGTAACTTTCACATATTTCCCAGAACTTTTTCTCAACCTAGTATACTGAGTTGTTGTTTTATTCTCGCACCAATCATAAATATGAAAATTCATCTGACGAAATTTAATTTCTCTTCTATTAAAAGTAATAAAATTAGACATTTTTGTCATCGATATTGTGTTGATTGTTATCCGGTTTCTTTCTATACATTTTCTTTTCGATGATTTTAAAAGTGTTTACACGGGTCTATGTTTGTATAATAATAATTTTCTGTTTACAACCGTTTATTTCGTGGTTATTTTTCATTTTCATTAAAGGGAAACATGCGAAACAGAGGAAAAATTTTTTTGGAATGTTACGAATTTATCATCGAGGAAAAAATCTATTAAATCAGGTGAAACTTTAGTTCGTCGGAACTGAAAATACTTTTAAGTGTCTGATCTTGGAAATGCAGATAATACATTGACTTGTTGATGTGTTCTCACACTTACCGTAAATATGAAAATTCGTTTCAATAAAGATAAATTAAACAAATTCATTTGTTTAATTTCTCGTTCATTAACAAACTTTGCTTATTAAAATACATATGTTAAAAATATTTAAAGATTATACAGCTAGATGGCAGCACTAGACAATAGTCCCTAATATTAGCAGCTGTCAAATAGATTTTCCCGTAATCCCCTGCGATAAGTTTTCCGCAGAGTGTCCTACGACGCGGGATGGAGAGGGTGCGAAATGCACGACTTGCTTTCCCCCCCCCCCGGAGTTTTTATGAGAGGGGGGAAGTGATAAAATGTTTGCGAATCAATGTTTCCCACGCGGATTTCTTCTGTCGTTCGTAACTTTGTAAATATGTACAGCCATAATTTAAATAGAAATATTTCTTGTAGTACAGAGATTCATTAAACTTTCTTTCTACTAAAGTATATAGTGGCATGTCCTTTTGGAATAATGAGTCTCTTATTAAATATTTTGGCGCCTTCTCATGGAAAGTAAGAAGGCAGCTATAAATGGCTTCCCCAACTTGGGGCTTGAATCACGACCAATCGAGATAAAGAGGTGCTGGCGCTTATTCGAAGAAAGATGGTATTTTTTTTTTAAATGCTGGAGCTTTATCCACAGCGTCTTATTTTACGTGCTGGTACTTTGAGGAATGAAAAGTAGTGTTTTTTAAAATGTTTTAGCATGTGCTGTTCAGACGTTGCTTCTGATTTCAGCTAAGGCATGATTAAAATTCAAAGATGTTTTTCTACATAAACTTCAAGTTTATATAAAGGGAATTTAATACTCGGTTACCGAGACGTCGATTTTCGGAACAGTGAGATAGAATATATTATATTCAAAAAGTCTTATAGTTCTTCAAGATAAAAATATGGATGCGTATAGCAGTTATAAGAAGATAATTTTGTAATTTTATTTTAGTAAGCTTTTGTTTATTGCATTCTCATATTGTTTATTTTATGTTATTAAACTTTTGATATTAAAATTGTTTAAGATAGTACAGTGGAACCCCGATTTAACGACTTTCACGGGACTGCTCGAAAACGTCGTTAAAAGTGGGAAAACTTTAAATCGGGGTAATAAAAAAACACCATGTATGCTTTTTAAAACATCGCCGAAATGATAAAATTAAGTTTAAATTAATTAAATAAAATAGAAAATAAATCATTTTTATGTAATTAACACATTTTGTTACTATAATAAGAAATCAAAATTTACATTATTTTGCTGTAAAAAAATCCGAGATTTTGGTTTAAAAATGTTTTAAATTGCAAAACACACAAGGAAGTCTCAAGCGCTAATACTGAAACCAATTCTTTTTCTTGAGCTTCATGTACTTGAAAAAATAGTCTCGGTTTTTGAAAAATAGCTTGGGCTTCTTTAAAAGATGGCATTGATTCAACAACTGCACAGTCTTTTTCATCATCGGTTTCATCCGAAGATGGTTCCATCAATTCGGCAATCGACAATGCTTTAATTTCGCAAGTCAGTACTTCTGTTTCACATTCTGCATATTCAATTAAATCCCTGTCAAGTCCCGCTGAATCAACCTCAGTGGAATCGTCATTCCGTATGTGATCAAAAGCAAATGGTTCCGATGGGACCGGGACCGGGACCGGGAATTCAGTTTTCTTGAAGCAGTGGGAGATGCAGTTTCTTGTGATCTTTTTCCATGCGGACGATATCAAATGTAGGGCTTCTGTATGTATCCGGCGGATAAGACATCCCATCTTCAAGTAAATATTAAAAAGCATTCTTATACCCCCTCGAACAATGCAGCCATTTTCACCGATGGGTCGCGCACGGAGACGGGAGTAGCGTCATCCTTCCGCGTCTTCATAGACGGTGTTGTGCCACATTGTTGGGCCTGCAGGATTGGAGATGACAATTCAGTGTTCCAAGCGGAACAACTCGCAATTCTGCGAGTCCTGGAATGGATTGTTCTCCATCATCAACCTATCTACTTTCACCTTTATAGTGATAGCCTTTCCAGCTTGCAAGAAATTTTTGCCCATAGGACTAAACACCCTCTAGTACTTAAAATTTAAATACTTTTAAAAACTCTTGTCCATAGGTTCTCTCTCGACCATGTCACCGCTCACATCGGCATAGCTGGCAATGAACTGGCTGACACACTGGCCAAGGAGGCCACCTCACGTCCAATCATAGATCTTCCTCTTCCTGTTCCCCCATCCCATGTTTGCCGTTTCCTTAAAAGGAATATTTCTTGGCAACTCTACTAGCAGGAGAGCTCTGTTGAACATTTTAGGGGAGGTATTTGAGGCACCCTGAAAATTTGTGCAACACTTCTTTTCTAATGCCTGAATACAAAATCGAATGTTTGACTGAAGAATCGTGGCACTTGGCCCACCCGTCAATTTTTAAATTTCCAAAATTTTCGTTGCAAAAAAATATCCTTGAGGTATTTTGAAATTTTAATACCTTCAAATTTAGTATTTAATGAAATAAAAAATATAAAAGCCAGACACTGTAGTCGGCCCAAAAACTGTGCCAGACACGTGTCAAGTGCCATTTTATGACTACCCAAAATAGGTATTTGAGGCACGCTGAGATTGAGACAGAATAATATTTATGCTTAGAAAAAAATATTTTGAAAATGACAGACACTTTTGTTGGCATTTTCTACTTGCCAGACAACATAGAACGTTAAACGCGAGTGCCAGTACAGCTGGACTTTGCGGTGCCACGCTGAAAATCCATTTACTGACTTACCATACAAGCAAAGCGTAAATCGCGTTGCATCTTAAGATGAATTTCAACTGGATGCGTGCGCAATCACAACAAATCTAACTGCGATAGGCTCTCGCACGACCACGCGACTCATAGCAAGCATGCAGTTGTTCGAAAAATTTTGGAGTAATAAAAAATTCTTAATCGTAGTATACATACTTTTTTTAGAATTTTCATATATTTAACATTAAATGATAAAGATATGATGTATCTATTGATACGCGATATAACAGAGAATTTCAGGGAATAGACGAAAATGTACTTGAGAACTTTTGTGCAGCCCTGTATATTATCTATAGATTTTATACACACCAAGCAATACTTAAAAATACAGTTCAATTTAAAAACGCGTCCACAACTGAAAATGCACTTTCAGCAATTATTGCTTATAGCTTTTAATTGTTAAATTTCTTCTGTAGTAAAATTATTTTGTGTGTCCCTGTAAATGAACGATAAATTTTATGCATGCATATTATACAATAAGTTCCGTGAAGTATACCTCAGTACTATATATAAATTTCTGTATGTTTAAAATAGTGTAATATCATTAAATTACATCGGAAACGATTTTTCTCCATAGGCCGTAATGTAACGAAGTTTTTTGAGTGTCACTCTAAATGAACCATATATGCTACATACTTCATTTTCTATACCGAACATTCCATAGTGTTACCCAATAACATCTATGAATTTCGTGGCAATCGGACTATATTTACAAGAGATAGAGCACCGAGGGACAGACAGACAGGCAAACCAAATTCACAAAAGCTTTTTAACTTTGTTGGAAAGTGTTAAAACTGCTTATTAAACTTATATGCATATTAAATGCTTATTATACACATATGTATGTTTTAAAGTATGAGTAAAATTTAGCTGCGGAATTTCGGTAGAAAGCCTTTAAAAAATAAAATATTTTCGATTATTAGGCGCTAAAAGACGAATGCGCACGCGATTTGGCGGGCAAAACTTTTCCTCACCAAACGTGAATATTTTAATGCATCTGAAAATTGGCTGTTAAATGATTATTCCAATGCGCGGTACTTAATGAATTTAAACTTAATGAAACATTTTGTTATTTTTTTCTATACGCTTATGTAATATATACAAGTTGCGTGTTGCTAAAGTTATTTAATTTTCGGACGGTTTCACCGGCTGGATAAATTTAAATGCACTTTAAAAGTAACTGTCCGATTAAGAACTATTTCATTATACATTTCGACATTAAATAAGTCGTTGTTTCTATGACAACAATACTTTTCTCATATTGTCTCCGACACTAAAACTATCGATTCATTAAGTAAAATTGACAGTGCTCAGAATCGGACCTTAACTTTGAGTTTGAAGCAATTTTAATCAGTTTAAATTTTGTACTAACCGTCATTAAACAATCGTTAAATTTCATTACATGAACATATAAATGTATATGACAAAATCATAGTTATAAAAGTATATTTATTTAAGTTAAACTTTCTTAAACTATTTCCGTGTAAAGAGTAGACAAAGTTTTTTATTAAAGAGTATTTTTCATAAAAGTTTCCAAAGTTTTCTGGGTATGCACTTATGTAAATCTTCCCAGTTAAAAGTTTCTAAAATTATATGATGTTAAAAAAATATTTGGTGTATTGAGGCAACTAATGAAATTCATGCAGGTAATAAATTAGTAGACGAGCTGATGCTACAGCTATTGTCTTGAGCTATACAGGTAAAAAAATAAATAGTACACATAAATATATTCTTTAGTTCGTACAATGAGTGTTTTCATCTATTCGATAGACAAGATTTATTTTAGTCAAGGACTATGAATGTCTGACGCTATTTGTGAATATATTATTATAAGGAATAAAAATAAAATTATACTATACCTAGTGAAGAAGAAGGCACATTGGATATTCCTGAAGCATTGTCGTCGACGTATTTCTTCATTAAAGCGATGAAACTTTTGTAGCAAAGTCTATGATAACCCTCTTTCAGAATAGCATTGGATAGTAAAATAATATCTTTATATTTAAACCTATGTTTTTGTCGAATTTTCAATACCTCACAACATTTTTGTAGCGTTTTTTTTTTTTTACGAAAAACAGTGATTTTTTTCGTCGCTTTTTGCGCAAATGACGCATTCTTTTTTTTTTTTTTTTTACTTTATATGATTACTACTACAAAATTTTCAGAACAACTGCATGCTTGCTATGAGTCACATGATCTTGCGAGAGCTTATCACAGTTAGATTTGCAACGTGGTTTAAGCTTTGTTTGTATCGTAAGTCAGTAAATAGATCTTCAGCGTGGCACCGCAAGTCCAGCTTTACTGGTACTCGCGTTTCATTCTGAAGTTCGTTCAAGTTTCATCGCGCGACATTCTATGTTGTCTGGCATGTAGAAAGTGCCAACAAAAGTGTCTGTCATTTTCAAAATATTTTTTTCTAAGCACAAACATTATTCTGTCTCAATCTCAGCGTGCCTCAAATACCTTTTTTGGGTAGTCATAAAATGGCACTTGACACGTGTCTGGCACAGTTTTTGGGCTGACTAAAGTGTCTGGCTTTTATATTTTTTAGTTCATTAAATACTAAATTTGAAGGTATTAAAATTTCAAAATGTCTCAAAGATATTGTTTTGCAACGAAAATTTTGGAAATTTAAAAATTCACGGGTGGGCAAAGTGCCACGATCCTTCAGCTAGAAATTCGATTTTGTATTCAGGCATTACAAAAGAAATGTTGCACAAATTTTCAGGGAGCCTCAAATACCTCTCCTAAAATGCTTAACAGCTCTCGGACTATACTGGGATGCTTCGCGTAAAGGCAGGCACATCTAGTGATGGGCGATTCTGGAAAATTTGAGAATCGATTAAAATCGACATCGTATAAAACAGAATCGATTCCCAAATTCTAGAATCGATACTTGTATCGATGTTTCGATGTTCACAGATTCACACAGATAAGCTGAAAAATAGTAATTCCAAAACGTAGCGAATCAACAGGGCCGTGCGTAACGACTATCTCTCACCCCTCACCTCCATTTATGGGGGCCCTAGACAATGTTAGCGGCCCAGAAGTAAGCTACTACAGACCTTTGAGTCAAATAATAAGGTTTTTTAACTTTTAAAATTATTATTTTTAAGATGTAATTTTGATAATAATTTATATTATATTTAAATTTATCTTTAAAAAAGATCTCAGTCAGATAAAAAAAGAAAAAAGAAATAAATGATTTTTTTTTTCATCCGGAAAAGATGTACTTTCTACTCTTAACTCTTATTTCCTTCAACCAAACAGATGGGGACTTACTTCCTATTCCTATAAACGCCATTCTTCTTAAAAATGCGCAGATGAGTGAAATTTTGAAGGCTCTAAATTAATTTAAAAAGTTAAATGGCTTTTCAGTCTTTTTAGGGTCTCCTATAAGCGTAGGGGAAATGCAAATATTGCAAATCTTCTTTTAAAATAAAATAGCTGTGATGAATGTAATTAACCAATCATCACATACTAATTATCCCCCAATTAATAATCAAAATTCTCCTTTTAATAATATATTTAACTAAAATTCCTTTCCCTTTTTAATATATATATCTCCTTATCTCATTTACAGTTTGTAAATATCTTTCTTTTTAATGTTTACCAAATTTTCAGCTGTTAAGAAAAAAAAATGTTCTCATCCTAGAGCCATTAACAATGAAATAACATACTTTTCTCTAGTTAACAAATAAATAAAAGTATATTCCTTGATTATATGTTTGTTTTTTTCCTTTCCCCAGCAGTAATCTAAAAACTATAAACAGTTATTGACTCATTCGCTGACACGCAGAGTGCACTCACTGAAACAATAATAAATAAAAAAGAAAAGTATCGAGTTAAACTGATGGAATTGAGCTCACAATCTATTCATACTAATTGTATTTTATATTCTTACTTCAAAGAATGCCTTTCGAAAAATAAATTAAGGGGGAATCAGCCTCCCCCCCTCGTCACATCTCTATACTTAAACAATAAGCCTCCAAATCTCATCAGGGAAGCGCTTTATCAGAATAAACTGGTTACCAAATTTGAAGCAAATCCCTCTGTTCCTCCCTTTACACTTAAACAATGAACCTCCAAATTTAATCAGGGAAGCGTCTTATCAGAATTAACCGGTATACCAAAATTGAAGCAAATCTGATAATTCTGCATGAAAAACCCATTTATCTAACTGTGTGTGTGTGTGGGGGGGGTGGTAATAGCCCCCGTACTCCCGTCCATTATGCTTAACCAATGAACCCCCAAAATTAATCAGGGAAGCGCCATATGAGAATGAACCTAGAAAAAAAAAATGTGAAGCAAATCGGATATTTCTATCGAGAGTTATCGCGTTACGTATGTACGTACGTACATAGATACAGAAACTGCGGGCCCATTAGTTCTCAGGCTTTGATAGCCTGTGAGCTAAAAAGAAAAGTGCCCAGTTAAACTGGATGGCATTGAGCTCACAGGCTATTCACACTAACTGTATATTATGCTCTTATTTCAAAGAATAATGCCCTCGAAAAATAAACTAAGGGGCGGGGGGGGATTGCCCCTCCCCGTTTCCCCTCTTTATACTTAACCAATGACCCTCCACACTGTAAATTAAAATGTCTGAAATTCAGTCACTTAAGTGTCTGAAACGGAGTGTTCAATTTTCAGACATTTTAAAATGTCTGAATTTTTTCAGACACTTTTTGTGACTGAATTTCAGACACTTGAAACGTCTGAATCGCAGACATTTTTTGTAAGCATTTTATGTAGCCATGTTTGACCACGCTGAATACTGGGAAAATATCTGGCCGTTGTCCTGCCCCCTCTACCCCCATACCACCTGATTTTCTGGTGCTCCCAATTTTAGTATGCAATTTTCATAAAGCTGATAATTTAAATCTTTTACGACATTGTACTAATTATAATGAGTATTTTGTTTCAGGAGTAGAATAAGATTAAAAAGAGAAAATATTTATCTAAATATTAGATTTTTTAAAATTTTGTTTTTAATCTTACTTTACTTTAAAAGTTCAAAATATTGATTATAATCAGTACAATTTCGAAACAGATTTAAAATATAAGCTTCGCAAATATTGCACATGAAATTTGGGGGAACTAAAATCGTAAGAGAACGGGGCACTACCCATGCTTTAATCAAGGAGTCCTTTTGCAAAAAATGCAACCCTGCAGTATTGTTAGCTAAATACAGATGCCCGGTATTCGGGAGTATCCGTTATGGAGGTTAATGGACATTCCCGAATAGCGGATACTTCGATTTAGCGAATACTTTTTTGATCCGCAAGGCATACATATTTGTATTATTTTTACCTCACAAAAGCAGGCATCTCCGATTATCCGACAAATTTCGCGGTCCCGAAGTGTCCGCTATTAAGGGTTTTTAAGGTATATGGATATATATATTTTTATCTTGTCCTACTCTAAAAGTTCAAAATATTTATCATAGTCGGTGGAATGTCGAAAGAGATTTAAAAAATCCCGTGTACGCGAAAATGGGCAAGAAAATCCCCCTCCCGTCCCGCCCCCCAAAAAAGGAAAATTCATATAATTCAAAAATTAGATTTTGCCCCATAGGCAATTTTACATATGCATCAGATGATAATCACAACAGCTATATAACCATGAGTAAATAATAAAATAGTAAATAAATATTCTATTTTAATAGCATTGAGAAAAAAAAAATTACTTCTAATTTCAAAACTTAGCCATTTTTGTATTTGTCATTTAAGTACATATAAATAAAATAGTTAAGTCATTTTAAGTAGTAAACATGTGTAATATTTTTTTTTCTTTTTAAATATGTGGTAATTTGTCATGCTTAGTTAAAAGTAAACACCGGTTTGGTATCTAATTTTATATATCATTCTTCGGAATATGTATATAATTTTCTTTAAACATATTCCGTATTCAATTTAAAATTTTCACCCGCTATTGCTTAAAAATGTATATCATTATTATTCTTTTTTATGGAACAACACGATATAAGTCATATTTAATTTATTTTATTTTTTATTCCTGTAAAATTTGTATCCTTTGAATATGAGCTAAATAGATTTTATATATTTGATAAGAAAATAATGATCTAAGAAATAGAAAAAAAAAACAAAAAACAGAAGAAAATAGAAAGTAAAAAAAAAAAATAAAAAAAAAAATACATCAGACAGTATACGTACTACTCTTAATTGTTTGAAAAACGTTTTGAACATAAAAAAGCAGTTATTAAATGGCTTAAAAATATATTTAATACTGTATCATATAAGTAAATACGAACTTTTAAAAATATAAGGCAGTTTTATACATAAACTTCATATCAAGGCATAAACAACTCTTTATTTATGTCTAAATTATCATGTGTAATTTTTTTTAGTGCCAACAATTACTTGTACCAGAACCGTTGCAAATTCGATTGCAGTAAAAGGAAATTTAATAATTATTTCTCGCATTACTCAATTTTAAAAATTTTAAATCATGAACAAAATATCGCAAAAAAAAAATGCTTGCATATAAATTACAAAAATTAATATACCAATTTAAAAAACACAAAAAATATTAATTAAACTTTATAATTATACTGCTAAACAGCAACGTAAACTGCAAAATATGAATAAAATGTTTCTCCGTTTGTTTAATGTTTCGAAAATTTTACTGGATGATATAAAAAATTCATATTATTTTTAGAAATTTGGTAAATGTTAAATCTGAAACATTGGATATCAAAATTTACGATTTTCAATAATAAATTAAAAAATCAATAAGAATAAATCTTTCCGTGATTAAAAACTGCAATATATACAGTCAAATTTCACAATATTAATGCTTTTTTTCAATCTGAAAACTTTTCCTAATATCATAATAATATGAATCATCATATTTAGCTCCAAAATAATAATAATAACAAAAAATAAAATACATGCCTGATGTCATATACTACAAGCACTTATAGTCAGTAAACAGTAAAAAACATAGAATAAACACAGTTACAAATGGCTTCAATTTAATGTTTTTATCTCTGATAAATGAAGCGATGAATCATTCAACTTTTCAAACCTATGTTGCAAGTTTTGTTTTTGAGCAAAGACAAATTATAATTATTTCACATCACCCTATCGAAAATGAAGATTAAACTATCACTCATTCGTTTATTTACAAAGGTCAAGCAAATAGAATTACAGCATTGCTATTTAATTTTCAAAACAATTATATTTCATTCCGTTACATTAAGAAGGCATATAACAGACGACCGTTAGTGAAATCAAAAATTTAGCATTAAACTACAGAAAAGAGATAAATTTTTATAAACGATTTCACTCATATTCAAAGGTATAGAAATCTATCGGAATAAAATATTAGAATTAAATATGACTTACTCGTTCGTTCTATAAATACCCAGATTAACACATATCCTTTTAATCCAAGCAATGGCGGCGGTGAAAATTTAATTCTTTCTGTTCTTATCTCATGAAGGTGCTGTAGATGACACGCGCGGAAATCAGCGTTCTGATTGGCTGTTAAGAATAGTACCAAAGATGATGTTTAACTATCGCTTGGAGCGTACCGTCTTAAAATCAGACGGTTGTTGGATAATTTACACATGTTTCTCGGTTCGTTTATAGCATGATCATAGTAAGACATTTATGTGTCTTAAATTTAGACGTCTGTTATGTCTGAATTTTCAGATTCAGACACTTAAGTGACTGAAATTCTTTTTCAGTCACATATGTGTCTAAATTTAAGACGCCTCTATTTGCAGTGCAAATGTCATCAGGGAAGCGCCTTATCGAAATAAATCGGTATACCAAATTTGAAGCAAATCGGATAGAAAAACCCATTTATCTAAATTAAGGGGTATTAGCCCCCTGTTCCCCCCCTTTATATTTAACCAATGAACTTCCAAATCTAATTAGGGAAGCGTCTTATCAGAATAAACTGGTATGCCAAATTTGAAGTAAATCGGATAGAAAAACACATCTATCTAAATTAGGGTGGGTATTATCCCCTCGTCCCCCCGTCCCACCTTTAGACTATAACAATGAACCTTCAAATATAATCAGAGAAACTTGTTATCAAAATTAACCGGTATACAAAATTTGAAGAAAATCTGATAATTCTGCATGAAAATCCCATTTATCTAAGCTAAGGGGGGGGGGGATTAGCCCCCGTTTCCCTTTATACTTAACCAATGAACCCCCAAAACTAATCAGGGAAGCGCCTTAGCAGAATGAACATAGAAAAAAATTGAAGCAAATCGGATATTTCTATCAAGAGTTATCGCGTTACGTACATACGTACATACATAAATACCAAACCGACGGGCACATTAGATCTCAGGCTTTGATAGCCTGTGAGCTAAAAAGTGCCAAGAGCGTGTAACTAGTGGGGGGGGGGGAGAAAATAAAAGAGCATAGGCGTAACTAGTCTTTTGAACGGGGGGTTGCCCAGACTTTTTAACCTGAATATGTTGGATACAAACAATATCTTATATATAGTAAAACCTGTTGAAACGTAACCCCATTGAACCGGTCGAATTTCCATTTTAGACAGGTTTTCCGCTTAGAATTCATAGTTGTGTGGTGTTTTTTTTAAAAAGGGCCCAAACGCGATTTTTGTTTGCGTGAGGGGGTGTGAGAAGGGGTTCAAAACTAAATCTAATGGTAAAAGAAAAGATGTGTAAATCTCCTTGCAGCAGTGAAATAAGACAGTGACTAAGTGTGGTCTCAAGTGTAAAACCTTTTGGCACCCCAACTTCTTATAAAGATTAAAAAAAGGCCTTTAATCATGCTGTAAACTTCTATAGGCACAGAGGAATTGCATGAGACCTAAAATTATCTATGTGAAAGTCTTGTAGATGAAATTTTGCCGGATGATAAATCTCAGATAATACATGCTATACACCAGTACATACCCACGAAAGTTTTTCAGAATGTGACTCCATGACTTCTTAGGGATCACCGAGGGGGACCCAAGAAATTTTGGAGGAAAGTTCATATAAATAATTATTACATTATAAATAATTACAATATTCATTAATAATTCATGTTTTTACCTCAGAATGTGTCCAATGTATTAGGTAAAGAAGGTCATGATAATAGAGTAGACGCTCGATTTTACGAACTCGAGTGGACTCATATAATGTGTTCTTAAATGGGAATAACATTAGTTCAATGGGAAGCTGGTCGGGACCAGTACATCAGCTCGTAAAAAAGAGGTTCGCAAAATCGAACGTCTACTGTATACACTAAATTTTGTCAAGATGATAAAAATTATATTATTATGGTGCGACTGTAATAATAAAGATAGGTGCTTGTCTGTCTCTGGGTGTGTGTGTGTACGCGCGCGCGCGCTGAACTCTGAAAAAAAAAAACCATGCGGTCCTCACAGCCTTCAAGATTTGACAGGAAAGTACCTGTTTGCCTGAAGTCATGCATATCGAAGACAATTTCTGGAATTTTTCAATTAATTTTTTATGTGATTTTTTTTCAAATTAGTAAAAAAGAATCCGATTTATATATTTTATCCAGTAAACTTTGTCTTCTTTTCAATAAAGCTTTTTTGAGATTCTTACAGCGATTTTTCAATTTGTAATAATTTTTTAATGTTATTTTTAGAGGGATTTTTTCGCTTTCCTATAAGGAATCCGGTTTAAATATTTTACCAATTAGTTAATTTCATTCCCTGCTGTTTTTTAATCTTTTCTGAATTTTTAATGCGATTTTTAGCGGGGGGTTTTGCACTTTCGAGGCGATTTTTTTACATTTTTTCAAACAGAAAAAAAACTTTGGTAATTTTTGTAATTGCCGTGATTAAATTCGAATTGAAAGAATGTCAAATCAGTTCTTAAAAGAAAGCTGAAAATTTAATTTGGCTCGAAATAAAAAAAATCACGATAATTCAGGAATCGTTTGTTTCGAGACGGAAGTGGTCGTAGCTTGGTCGGGGGTACGTTGCCGAAGGCAGTCCCCCCCTCCCAAAAAAAGAAACAACAACAACAACAAAACAAAAAACCTAGATTTCTTTAATTCTATGCTCGTTTTAAAAAAAGCAACCAGCGAAACTCCACTAGTAATGAAGTTTTCTTTGAGGGGCAGGGTTTGAAATAACGTGCGGGATCGCGCGATTTGTGCACAGAAAAGGAAAGTCCAGCATAATAAAATGCTGTGAAGTATTTCCGTCCTCAAAATTCTTTCACAGATCTGTGATTCTTCAGTGAGTAATTAAAAAAAAATAAGTCTGCGATTTTTATTTCTTTTGTGGAACTTCTCAAAATGAATTCGTGAATCGGTCATGGAAAAATTTGAGAATTTATTCAAACGATCGTGGAAAGTATAGTGAATTTCGATAAAAGAGTGCAGAAAGAAATCGGGAATTTCGTCAAAGATTGCGCAAAAAAATGACGAATTTCGATAAATGATTGACGAGAAAATGTGGCAAATTTCATCAAAAAGTCTCAGAAAAGAGTAGAGGATTTTGATAGTTGGTACGAAAGATATCGAGAATTTTCCCGATCGGTCGCACAAAACTATCGCGAATTTAGATAAATGACCCCTGTAAAAAAAATCAGTTTCGTGAATAGGTCGCCAAAAAAAAAAAAAAACAAAAAAAAAACAAATTTCGTCAAAGGATCCCGGTGAAAACGAGAATTTTGTCAAAGGATCGCAGAAAGAAAATGCGAATTTCGTCAAAAGGTCGTGGAAAGAAAATGCGAATTTCGTCAAAAGATCGTGGAAAGAAAAAGCGAATTTCGTCAAAAGATCGTGTAAAGAAAACACGAATTTCATTGAAGGATCGTGCTAAAGAAATCCCAATTTCGTCAAAATATCGCGGTAAAAAATGTGAATTTCGTCAAAGGATCGCGCTGAAAAACACGAATTTTGTCAAAGGTTAGTGGTGAAAAGTGCGGATTTCGACAAAAAAGCGCATAGAAAGACGAGAATTTTTTGTAAATATTCTAGTGAATATCGTCAAATGATTTTGGGAAAAATTGTAAATATGAAATGATCGCACAGTAAAATCGCGAATTTCGTTAAAATGTACTACACTGGGCTAAAAGATTGAAATCGGGTCCTTTTGCTAGTTTCAAAAGAACTCCGCGAAACGAGAGGAAACTCCAAAAATCGCATAAAAATTTTCAGAGGAAAAAAATTACTATATTGAGTTGAAAGACTGCAACCATATTCCTTTTACGAATGTCAAAATATGGTCGCGAAACACGAAATTCAACCAACCAACCAATTCCATATTAATTTTAATTTTCTGTGCTATTATTTCTCATTTTCAAAGGAGACAGTGTTGTGCACCATCACCTTTCCCCCGGCTAATCGCATTTTACAATTACTGTTTGACATCTGCATTCCCTTTCAAATTTTTTTGTTTCCTTCTAGGCTTTAGACTGCGAAATCAAAAAGGCAAATAATTTCTGTTTCTATCCTCGTCAAGAACTTGCGTTAATTTCTCATGAAATTGCAGAAACAGGCAAGAGAAAGAACGGCGTTAAAGAAACTCCCACACAAAAAAAAAAACAGACGTCAAAGTTGGATTATAAAACCTCCTTTTTGACTTACTATGACTAATACAGATTCTTGTAAATATTCTAGTTTTAAAAAAGATAAAGAACATAATTTAAAAAAAAGAACGTGGAATTCTTTTTTTTTTATCACAGTTCAATATTTAAGCTGGTAGTTTTCTGAACTAAACTAATTTGCTAAACTAATTGAACTTTGCTTTCACTTCTTTTTTTTTTTTAAGATTTCGATTTTTTTTTAATAATTGTGCTTGAGTCTGCGCAGGCGGGGGGGTGCCCGGGCACCCAAGGCACCCCCCCTGGTTACGCCTATGATAGAGGTCATTAAAAGCTTTCCAACAATATGTTACACGAGATGGTTTGGAAGAAACAATAAATATGCCCCCCCGGGGGACAGGTAAGTCTCAAACGGTGGGAGGGGTGACCTCAAATGTATCTTTGGTCAAGGTTTCAAAATGTGGATTTATAATAAAATAGAACGAGAATTGGGTATTTTTAAAATAGCATGAACGAGTGAATAGTATGAAACCATCTTTCAGCCAGGGGAGAAGTAACCCCGTTTGTTGAGCATCACGTAAACATCAGAAACCACCCTCCAGTGTCGGTTCCACCTTACCGCATGACTCCTGCAAAAAAGGAAGTTCTAAAGGTCGAATTAAATGACCTTTTACAGAAAGGAATTATTGAAGAGTGCGAATCACCTTACGCAGCTCCTGTTGTTTTGATCCTAAAACCAGATGGTACAGTACGTCTCTGTATTGACTACCGGAAGATGAATGCCATCATCCTGTTGGATTCTTATCCACTGCCTCGGATAGACTACTTATTGCATGAAGCTAAGCATACCGCTTACATGTCAACAAGTGATTTAAAGTCTGGTTACCATCAGGTAAATGTTCATGCACCAGACAGGGTCAAAACTGCTTTTATTTGTCCTTTTGGCATCTTCCGCTTTTTAAGAATGCCGTTCGGGTTGACCAATGCTCCAGCCAGTTTCCAGAGGTTAATCGATCGCTTTCGAAGTGGTCTACAAGACATTCTAATGCTTTCCTATCTAGACGATATAATTGTTTTATCAAAGACTTTTGAAAAACATTTAGCAGATTTGACGGCAGTTTTTGACAGACTCTTGAATTCAAACTCCGTGCAAATCGAGAAAAGTGTAATTGTGCCTGTTCTCGTGTAAAATATTTAGGACATTGGATTACAAAGTCCGGAATTGAATTTGATCCCGTAAAACTGCAGCAATTCAAATGATGCCTGCTCCTCGAACTGTCAAGCAAGTTCAATCATCTTTGCAATCTTGCTCCTGGTACCAACGGTTCATTCCCAATTTCTCGGACATTGCTAGGCCTTTGAGTAACCTGACCAAGAAGAATGCATACTGGAAGTGAGAAAAGGAAGAACAAACGCCTTTCGAAACATTGAAGTAGTTATTGGCGTCCTCCTGTATTGAAACAGAATGATGCAACAAAGCCATACATCTTACGAACAGATGCCAGTGGTTATGCCCTTGGTGCGGTACTTCTTCAAGGACCCAAAGAGGAAGAGCATCCAATTGAATATGCAAGTCGTCTGTTGAATGCTGCTGAAAGAAATTATCCCACAACAGAACGTGAAGCACTTACAGTTGTTTGGGCCTTAAACAAATTTCGTGGATACATAGAAGGACAAGAGGTAACTGTTGCCTTGGATCACCAACCACTGAAATGGTTGATGAGTTCGAAGTCACCATTCGGCAGATTGGCTCGATGGGCTCTACAAATCCAATATTACAACCTGAAGATTTAATACATTTCTGTTAAAATGAATGTTGTTGCTGACATGTTGTCACGTCCAGATTGCAGTCACGAGGAATCTTCCCCTGAAATCTGTACAGTCTCCATTGAGATACCTAAAAGATCTCCAATGAATATTCGAGAAGAACAATTAAAAGATGATGATTTAAGAAAAATCATTGAAGCTTTCGAGTCCTAATGAAAAAGGCACAGACTACTCTATATGGCCAAAGGGGACCGGTCACTTGCGATTGTAGACGTTTTGTTAAATATCTAAAAAAATACACGAGGAATTTACCTGAAACTGCAGGTGTGCAAACAGTATAGTATAGGTCATATATTTTCGCGAAGATTTTCTTCCCGAAACCCCAGAGGGAACCGTCATCAAATTAAAAAGAACGAATATCTTTTGGATAACCCTGTAAAAACTAATGTAGCAAAAGCGTTCAAACTCGAGATTATTAATAAGTGGCTTATTGTAATATACTGTGTTCATTTTTATGAGGATAGCATGTATACTCGTAGGAACATTAAGGTTTTTTTAGAAACAGTCCCAAATTTCGCCAAGTTTTTTGCTTATAATTTGCAGAATTCTTAATATAAAAAAAAGTTCTTTTCAGAAAATATGACAAACAACATTGTACACAATACTCTGCAATCAGAATTAAAAAATAATAAAAAATGGATAAAAAATGAGCAGGTTTACTAAAAAATGTTTAACTGAGCATGCGAGAATGCAATCAAAATATAATGTGCATAATGTATTGGCTAAGTATATAGAGCAACTTTTGTGAAAGTCTCAAGATTATAGCTTGAAAATTCTGAAAATTATCGTCGATAGAATAAGCTTGAAATACGTTGTTCCCAAAAGGAAACAAAAAGATGAGGGGTTGTATCCAAATATAATAGTACGTACAATATTGTGTACACTATCTTGGCACTAATCAACAGATATTTGATACAACCCCTCATCTTTTTGCTTCTTTTTGGGAACAACGGATTTTGAGCTTATTCTATCGACGATAATTTTCAGAATTTTCAAGCTATGATTTTGAGACTTTCGCCAAAGTTGCTTTATATACATTATGCACATTATATTTTGATTGCATTCGCGCATGCGCAGTGAAACAGTTTTTAGTATACCACCTGCTTATTTTTCATCCAATTTTTATTATTTTTTAGTTCTGATTGCAAAGTATTGCGTACAATGTTGTTTGTCATATTTTCTGAAGAGAACTTTTTTTTATGTTAAGAACTCTGCAAATTATAAGGAAAAACCTTGGCGAAATTTGGGAATGTTTTTTTAAAAACCTTAATTTTTCTACGAGTATACATGCTATGCTCATAAAAATGAACACAGTATATTACAATAAGCCACTTAATAATAATCTCGAGTTTGAACGCTTTTGCTACATTAATTTTTACAGGGTTATCCAAAAGATATTCGTTCTTTTTCAATTTGTTAACGGTATATACCGTCAACAAATCCGTCCCCTATTGGGTTTCGGGAAAAAATCTTCGCTGAAATATATGACATATACTATACCATTTACACACCTGCAGTTTCAGGTTAATTCCTCATGTATTTTTCTAGCTATTTAACAAAAGGTCTAAAATCACAAGTGACCGGTCACCTTTGGCCAGTGGCGTAGCCAGGATTTCATGTCGGGGGGGGGGGGGGTGTCCAGAATTTTTCCTTCAGGTTATGTATTTAGTGAAACCTGTCAAGATGAAATCGTAAAGATTGCTGAAAAATTCCGTTTTACACAAATTTTCGTGTTATCAGGTGTATTTGTATAGTATTTTTTTCCGTAGCACTACGGAACATTTCTGTTTAACACAGAATTCCGTTATAGGCAGGTTCCATTTTTACAAATTTTGTGTATTTATAGAAATATACTTATTTATGTCATATGAATAGAATAAAACTTGTCAAAATAGTAATTGTCTATAACAGAATTCTGTCTTTAACGGAAGCGTTACATGGTCTTAATATGAATTGCGATACAATTAAATTTGCTGAAAACCTGTCTGAAAGGGGATTTTCATCGTTCTTTAGTGAAACATAGTGAAACCTATGAAAGCGGAATCTTTCTATAACGGAATCCTGTCTCAAACGGAAGAGTTTCAGAATCCCTGCGAAACGAACAATAGATCTTATTGAAGAAGTGTATCTTAGAAGCATAATTAATTACACTTCTTTCTATGGAAGCCTGTCTAAAATGGAGCTTTTTACCAGTCCCTTGAAATCTTGTCTTGACTGTGTATGTATAATACAAGTATTTCGAGTAACTTTAAGAATTTAGGTATATCCTTACTTAATTTCTTAATTTCAAAAAAAGCATGGATAAAAAATATAAGGCCAATCTCTCTCTATAATTGCAATTAATAATGCATTGAAGTTGCATTAATATTTACTAATGAAAAAGATTCACTATGATATAAAAAGTCCTTCCGGCCAGTGCCGGGAGGAAGAGGTAGCTTTCATATTCCTTATTTTAAAAAAGCCAACTTATATTATTCAAACACACGAAGCTCAATTAAGTGGAAACCGAATGTAGGAGATTCAATACTAATTTTTATCAATACTAAATCATTATGAATGAGAATTTCGCAAAATTTGTCAGCTTTATCCAAGCTGCTTTTATTTAAAGTAACTTATATTTCGCTGCCAAATTCGGCGATTTCTTAAAGTGCCTGCCATTTTAAGACAACATGGTGATGAGGCTAACCAGTGAACTTGGTCGAGACCTTAGTAATTGCTGTGCACATGCTCACTCGCATCGGAATTGGTTGATACATACGAGTGCTGTCGCAGGCAAAAAATCAGATTTTTCAAAATGTCACCCACGTTAGAAATTGAAACTGCTATATCTGAGCCATTTTTTAAGATAAAGACAAACAAAAAATGCTCCTGAATCCTTATATCAAGGTCAAATACTTAAGAAAGAAACCTTTTTCAATTTCTAATTTTTTTTCACCTCACTTTAAATATATATTTTTTTAATTTAATGGCCGCCATTTTGAAACAAGATGGCTGATGAAGCTGGCCAGCAAACTTGGTCGAGATATTGATGTATACTATCCACATGCCTTCTTCCATCGAAATAGGCGAATACGTGTGGTATCGCGAGACAAATACAAGATCGTTTCAAAGTGTTAGCCATGATAGAAATTTAAAGTGCTATAATTCAACCACTTTTTAAAATATAAACAAAAGAACAAATTTTCAGAAACAAAAACTGCTCCAGAATCTTTGTATCAAGGCCAAACACATAAAAAAAATCTTTTTCATTTTCCAATTTTTTAATACCTCATTTTAAATTTTAAATTACATTTTTTTTTTTTAAATGGCAACCCTTTTGAAACAAGATGGCGAATGAAGCTGGCCGACAAACTCGGTCGAAACATTGGTATGTACTATGTACAGAGCAAGTTACATTCAAATCGGTTCATAAATACGCCTGTTATCGCGTGACAAAAATCAGGGCGTTTCAAAATGTCAGTCACGCTAGAAATTCAAAATGCTATAACTCAGCCATTTTTTAAGATATAGACGAAACAAAAACTGCTCCCGAATCTTTTTATCGAGGTCAAACACATAAGAAAAAAATATTTTTTCAATTTTCAATTTTTTGGTACCACATTTCAAATTTAAATTTTTCTTAAAATTTTAAATGGCCGCCATTTTTAAACAAAATGGCGGATGAAGCTGGCCAACGAACTCGGTCGAGACATTGGTCTGTACTATGTATAAACGAAGTTACATCCAAATCGGTTCATAAATACGCCTTTTACCGCATGACAAAATTCAGGACGTTTCAAAATGTCAGCTTCGCTAGAAATTCAAAATGCTATAACTCAGCCATTTTTTAAGATATAGACGAAACAAAAACTGCTACGGAGTCTTTGTATAAAGGTCAAATACATAAGAAAAAAATATTTTTCCATTTTCAATTTTTTGGTACCACATTTTAAATTTTAATTTTTTTTTAAATTTTTAAATGGCCGCCATTTTGAAACAAAATGGCGGATGAAGCTGGCCAACGAACTCGGTCGAGACATTGGTATGTACTATGTACACACCGAATTACATCCAAATCGGTTCATAAATACGAGAGTTACAGTGTGACATAGGTCAGATATATATATATATATATATATATTGATATATATATATATATATATATATATATATATATATATATATATATATATATATATATATATATATATATATCAATTTTGAACGGAGGGTGGTTTCGGGGTCTGTGGGTCATGATCGATGAAAATATACCAAATTTTTTTGATATCGCTTTCCTCCGAACGGCTGCAATAGGTAGCTTTTTGTAAAGAAAGCTACCTAAAAAGCTGAGCGCATACTGAAGAGTTAAATTTAGTTAACCTATTCGCTGTCATCCACCAGTATACTCGTGGCTTTAATTTATTAATCACTTTGTCATATTTCAGAATTAAAGAAATTACCTCATTTATTGGTAGAAATTTCGCTGTATTAGTAAAGCGAAATTTACCTTTCTGAATTTGTGGTAGCAAACGAATTTTAACAAAAAATTTGAAAATTCTTACTTTATAATTTTGGCAACGAATGGGTTAAATCAAGTTTCATATTACATAACATTTGCCTACAATAAATTTAGGATCAAGTGGTTAAGTTTAAAACAGCAATTTCCATGTTTAGTTTCTTGCCATTGAATTAAGAACTTGTGCTGCAATAGATATTGGATAATGATTTCACATAAGTGTCAATCGCATGAGCCGTTCATGCGATCCACCGCGCTCCCCATGGGAGTTTTTGAGATAACCCAGATAGCATGAACATTAGCAGCAAGTTTGATTTTTTCTGATATTATCTTGCTGTGACAAATTTGAATTGAGAAATTCGCAGCAAATATACCGCAAGGTATACCATCACCCACTTCCATGAGTAGTTTGTTGTGAAACTGATGCAAGACTGTCTTTAATTCACGAAAGTGACGAAAGCAAAAAATCCCTCTGTTGAGAGAATAGACAATTAGCACATACGCAGAAATTGCAGAAATTTTATTCGGTAGGCACCCCTTTTTCTAAACGCTTTTTCTTATTAAATACCAAAAAATTCTCGAAATGAAAAGTACAAATATTACCTAAACTTGTTTATGGTGATAAAACCGATGCATGCACCTTCTGACGGCGCTTTCGCATCAATAGACCTTGATCAGGTCTATGAACCCCTTCGAAGGGGTTAAACTTACAGGGTGACATGGAAAGATTACTACTTTGCAGTAAGTTTGCAGTATTTTTGATTACTTGTTTGCCGTTAGTTTGCAATAAATTTGATATAGTATGAATTTAACTTGCACGACAAGTTAGCTGCAAGTTCAAACTGTGGTGACTTCGGCATTTGCGTTATCTCGCTGCAGTCTTGTTATGAACTTTCAGTCTTGTCATGCTGAGCTTACTGCAACTTTGCAGGTTTTCAGAGCAAGACTGTTGCAAATTTTCTGCAAACTAAAAATGCTATGTGGGAAGATTTTAACTTTAAGAAAAAGATCTTGCATTTTCAGCTACAGAAACTTGTAATGTAAGAAGCACACACATCAAATATAGTTCATGCTGGAAAAAGCAGTTTTGTTACAATTGTCTTATTCAGCCATAATTCTTTTGGGTTTCCATGTTTCATGTCTCGCCACTTTTGATACCATATTCCATCTAATAGTTGCTTCCGATAGCTGGTCGTCTTTAAGGAAGTTAAATTTTTGTAATAAGTTTATTTGTGATGGATTAGCACTTTTTTGGATGTATTAGAATGTGTAAAAAATGTTTCATAGTGGTTTCTTTTTTTTGTACTTCTCAGCCAATTTATTTTAGATGGTTCAAAACAGCTTTAGAACATTCTCCAAGTTCAGCAGTAAGCTTCGGACGGGTCGTATTTATGCAGCTCTGGAAGGGATACTATGGAGTTCCGTGGAAGGTGGTAGCGCCCTTCTAGACCATTAATAATCATAAAATTCTGAATCTTCCGATTGCACCCTTAAACAACCTGACAGGAGGATCAAGAACTTCATCTCTGTATATTCCAGCATTCACAGTTGCACTGGTAAAAATGTGTCGGTCACTGCGGCCATTCAAAATAATATCCGTCCATACCATGATTCCACGACCTTTGTATCGATGCTATGATGATGCAATCATCATATATTGTCCTTTTTATTCTTTTTTTTAAATTAATGTTTTCTTTTTCTTTCCATGCAGTCAGTCAGTCATAACTGGATTTGTTAAAAGGTAATTTCATGGTAAAATATATTTTCGTGTTTCTTTTCTCTTTTCTTTCATGCGGAAATAAAGTATTAAATAATAAACATTAAATTATCATTTTGCTCTTCGCTTGTCTAAATCTGCAAGTCAACAAACTATATGGGAGATTTACGATAATTGCACTCTTGACATTTCAATATTAAATTTATACTAATCTATTTTTATTTTCGTGATTTATGTGAGTAATTTTCTTACTTTATTTATAAAAGAAAGCGATCATTTTTATTAACAAGGGGAATAACTCAGTCAATAAATTTAATCATTAATGATATCTGTCATCTGCAAAATAAATATGTTCTAACTGTGTGTTACTGTTTTGGTAGGGTTGCTTGAAGTTATTTTCACGATTTTGTTTTTATCAGTTTATTCGTTAATAATTTAAATTCGCTCCCATTGCTTTTCTATGCAACGGATAATTTGGTGTTTGCTTAACTCTCATATTGGCTTGGTATTTCAATGAATGTTGGCATACGGTTATTATGCAAGTGTATCATTCGGCCTGATACTCTAACTGTGTAAAGACACGATTTTTCTAAGCGGCCCACCCCATCATTATATTATGTCAAACTGTTTTCAATAAATTTCATCTTTACTGTTTTTGAATCTGTTTGCAGTCAATGGGATGAGAGCTCAATAATAAAATTGGGTTTTGTGCAGCTTCCCAATGTACTGTCACTTTTACATCACCGCCAAACCTTTAGTTTTAAATGTGTGAGTTATAAAAGCTTCACACAAATGGTGCCTGTTTTTTTTTTTTTTTTTTTTTTTTTTTTTGATTGCGAACGTTTTTTTAAACTTTTAATACTATGGGGTGGACCCGATGTTGTTTTGCTGTGATCCTGATGGCCCCGAAAGTTTCCTGATTCCCGGATTCTCATGCTATTCTCAAGTGAGCTGGCTTTCCTGATCCCGAATCTTTCCTGCTGCTGTAATGTTACTCGTGGATTTGATCCGCTGTTCCCATGTCGCGGATAACTTGCTGCCACTATGGTCTCGGATCTCAGTCCGCCTTTCCTGATTCTCTCGGAGGTGTGAAGTTCGTCATGATTTGCCTGTTTTATCGGCTCCTGGATTGGCGGGACACCTAAGGATATAAATGTGCTCCGGAATTTGTTTCACACGATGCGGTGAGCAGTGGTGGAGTGTGCGGTGCTCCTATGTCAGCAGGCGGCAGGGGGTTTGTTTCCCCCGGGTACATAGTGAAATCTGTGAAAAATAAGAGTGCATAACCTTCCTCGTGTGCGATACCAATGTATACGTTGGTACTTCTATGTCTTCTAAATTATCTCGATTTTTTCTCGAGCTAAGGTGGTTCTGCAATTTGTGCCAATTTTCACTAAAGTACAGAGAAGATAAAATGGTGTGCTTTTTGTTTTTAATGACTGTTGTTGAGTGATTTTTTTATTTTCACCAACAAGTCTGCATAAGTTACATAGTTATTATTATTTTTTTTTTCTTTTCATCTTTTTTTCATAACTTTTTATATTTTTCTGGCGAGTGAGTTTTTTGTTGTCGCCAGTATCACCGTAAAAATGTTTGCAAAATTTACAAAAAAAAAAAAAAAAAAAAAAAAAAAAAAGAAAGAAAAGAATTTTTTTTTAAAAGTATGGCAATACATAAATGTGAGATTATTCAGGGATATCGTAAATAACAGATAAAATTTCTTTAATACTAATTTTGATTTTGCATATTTTTGATCGTAAATAATTATGCTAGTATTATTTTGGTATTTTTGTGTGTAAATAGGTTTGATTGAATACCTGTTAATCACTGAATAATCTCTACAATTTTTATTTAGAATGTGTATTTATTATATGTTTATTGAAAATATAACTGCATTTTTAAGCGTGCATTATTCCTATTGAGTACTTTTTAAGTAAATGAATGAATATTTAATTTCACTAGATAATAATAATAATTAAAAAAAGTACTCGTAAATATATTGATGTTTTTTTTGTGTCTACATTGATATGGAGCTGTTTTATTCTTCCAAAGTAAGTGAAAATGTTTATTTTGATCATGCACACAAGTCGTTATGCATTTAAAAATCATTTTCAGATATACTTCCTTTCTTTTGTTTATTCGCAGTGCTTCTGTCCAGAATTTAAGTTAATGATTGATTTATGTTTTTATGATCAAACGCGGGATGCTATTTCTAACACTTAAATTACTTTCATAAGTGCAATAACAGATCTATTTTCGTGGATAAAATAAACATAGTTTGATTATTGCGTCTGTTTGGAGTCAGCAAGGATAGGGTTTATAATTATTTTGATACAGATTAAGTTGGCGAGATTGCGCCCCCCACTTCGATGTATGTATATTTAAATTTTCTCATTGAGTTTTCACATAACGGATTTTATTGCCTTGTTTTATTTGGCATTTTTATGTACTCGCCATGGCGATGATATTAGATTCTCTTATAAGTTTTCTTCTGTTTTGTCGACACTTTTGGCTGGTGGACTTTTGCTGTAAAAGGTGCTAAAATTAAGGGGCCATCCCACCCCCTTGCTGGAGCAGTGGCTCATTCTCTGTATAACACGATTTCATCTTAATTAAAGTTTTTATGCAAATAATTTCAGGCCAGTGTTTTATCATCGACTTATAAGTATCAGTTTATTTTTTACTTCAGGATCACGGATTTCTTCGGTATTGTGGAGCAACTTATGTTAGCAAAGTACTTCGTGGAAACCTTAGATCACGTTGGCATATGTCCTCTTTCTCATAAAATGGATACAAACTTACCACTACACCAATAGTAGCAAAATAAACATCACCATAGATGCCTTTCACGGATGTTTGCAGCCTTATTGCGTGTGATTTTCTCCCTCCATATGGTAACACGTCTGTAGTAACTCTCTCAACAAAATTGGGATTCATCGGTAAAGAGAACTCGACTCCAGTCCGTGGTACTCCAATGACGATGATCTCTGCACCACTTTAACCGGGCGCATTTCGCTACCGGAGTTAGTGGAACACAATTCATGGGTTTCCTTGAATGCAGACTGTCACTCACAGTAAACCAGGATAGTCGAGTTCTTGTTGCTGCAGCAAACTCCCTGCAATCTGAACTGACGTCAATCGCCTATTTCTTTTAGAAATCGTTGGCAAATTACAGTCCTGAGAGCCTATTGTGGTGCGTTTTCTACTTTGACCTGGTTGTCTGTGGACATTATACCAGTGTCTTTAAACCATTTCCAGATTCTTGACATGACGTTTTTGGCTATTTTTAAGTCTTTACAGACCCCTAAGAGTGTCTCTCCTGCTTCCATTCTCCCTATCGCACGCAATTTCTCAAAATCTGTCAAATGTCTTCTGGACGACATATTCCACCTACTAGAAGCGAAAGTTTTACCTAATTACGCGTACAATCCTTAAAATTAGACTTCAAATTACCTACGTGCGCCCCTTTTCACACGTGAACCGAAAGAACGGGCTGAGGCTGAAAAATTTGCATATATTTCTGTAGCGAATGTTAATCCCATTGGACTACGTGATAACGTTGACATTGAGTTACCTTTCTGGAAGTTCCCTTAATAGAATTAACATAAAGCACCTTTTTATGGTTGTTCCTTTAATTTTTCTCGCCAGTGTATTTTGAAAGTGGTAACAAATAAGCAGTCCAAAAATAATGTTACTTTTAGTAATTGCAGGCAGCAGATTTAAAGTAATTGTTAATATTGTCCGTTATAACGTGAACAAAGATAAGGGTCACGAAACGCAACCAATGTACCGTTATTGCGTTCGTATAAACTCATTCTTTCCCATAAGTGTCGACAACAGAACCCCCATCGAAGCCCAAGATAAAGAAGTTTTACGTTTAATCTAGTTACAGTAAATTTGTGTAAACGGAATAACAGGTATACTTGCATAGTTATCCTTCCGTCTCGGGACATTAAAATATTTTTGTTTATGAGAGGATTCCGTGTTTTCAGAAAACCTGCCAAGAAGGATTCACAGTTGGAACAAGTTTCATTTCAGATAGGTTTCAAACATTACCAAGCACAAATATATAGTGTTGTTTTCGTCGAACCTTGAATTGTTTTCCTTTGAGATAGGTCATCATCGCAGATTTTCCTGTAATAGATTTATGCTCTTCAGAGGTGGTGTTATAGCAGCGGTTTCCAACCTGGGGTAGCGTACCCCTGGGGGTACGTGGCGGGTCTGATGGGGGTACGTGAAAATAATATCGGTAATGGCGGAAGTCACAAAAATGTTAGGAATATCAATGTAATTTGCATCGATTTATTATATGGTTGTGATAAGAAGATTACTAATGAAAAAAAGCATGTTTACGTTATCTCCTTGAGTGGACGGGGAGGAGGGGGGCGTGTTTATAAGAAATGGGGGTACTCTGAAATGAAAAACCTAAGAAAGGGGTACGTGAAAGAAAAAAGTTTGTGAAGTGAGTACGTTTTAGCAGTTTAAAGGAATACTGTGAAAACGGAAAGTATTTATAACGGAAACCTGCCTAAAACGGAAAAGGTCCCGAAAAAAGACATATCTTTGAATTATACCTTCTAAGACGAATACCTCTCTAAAGCGGAATTTTTTATAGATCCTTTGTGATTCTGTCTTAGCAGTTTTTACTGTTGTATTTGTATCCATGATTCAGTAAACCAGGTCTACTTTCGGGGGTGGGGGGGGGAGGGGTCTGGACTCCCTGGACCCCCCTTGGCTACGCCATTGCCTTTGGCCGTATAGTGTATGCAAATTTGACTGAGCGAGGATATCTTTTAAACCAAGGAGGTTTGTATCGCTATGCTCCAGATTCCGATTCTGAAGAAGCACAACTCGTCGTTCCTGTACATGAACGAAATGAGATTTTAAAAAGTCATCACGATTCACCAACAGCCGGACATTATGGAGCTGAAGCGACGTATCACGGAATATCTAAAAGATACTATTGGACCGGTATGAGAACTTTCATAACCAACTATGTAAAGAATTGTGCAGATTGCCATCGTTACATAGTAACACAAAACCCACAGGTCTCTTACAGACACCTATTTACTGTCAACGATTCGAAACCCTTACCATTGACTTGTTTGGAACCTTACCTAAAACTAATGACGGTAAGAAATGGATTTTCATATTAGAAGATTGCTCTATAAAATGAATAGAACTTTTCGCAGTGAACGTTGCCACAGTCAAAGAATGCGCTGTAACTCTTCTAGAAGAAGTTTTTCTGAGGTACGGTCTTCCTAGAAAAATAATTAGTGACAACGGTCCTCAGTTTGTCAGTGAAGTAATACAGCAACTGTGTTATCTTCTGGATGTGAAACAATCCTTAATTCCAGTGTATCATCCACAAGCAAATCCGGTTGAACGAAAAAGCCGTGATCTAAAACCTCGTTTAGCTGCTCTCGTTGGAAACGCACACTCTTCATGGGCAGAAAAATTGCCTACAACCAGGTTTGCTATGAATAAAGCCAAATGTGACACGACAGGGGAAACGGTTGCTTTTCTACAATTTGGCCGCGAACCTCGCACTATCGATGACATTCCTCATGATATCAGACCTGTCATTAACAATGGTAACTTTGTGCCAGAGATAACTCCTTATCTAAAGAAATTTGCTAACTTTACTAAGCAAGTGAAAGACTTGGTCGAACAACGCCAAGACAAGAGAAAACAGTATGCGGACAGAAGCCAGAGAGAAAGACCTCAGTATTCTCCTGGTGACCATGAATTTGTAGAACTCCATCCCGTTAGCAAGGCTGGTCAGAAAAGAACCACCAAATTCAGTCCTCGACGTGACTGGCCCTATGTAGTGCTCACACAGCGCTAACCTACTTTCTATGAAATTGTCAGTTTACAAGCTTCTGAAGTTCCCTTAGGAACTTACCATACAGCTGCCTTAAAACTTTGTAACAATGTTACCGACTAACCAGTTACCCCACTCAGGAAACGTGGTAGGCCAAATAAAAATGCTCCTGGTCCCTTGACGAGACGTCTAAGGAACCAGAGGTATAGGATGCAACAAATATTTAAAGATTATACCGGTAGATGGCAGCACTAGACGATAGTCTCTAATATTAGCAGCTGTCAAATAGATTTTCTCGTGATCCCCTGCGATAAGGTTTCCGCAGAGTGTCCTACGATGCGTGATGGAGAGGGTCTGAAATGCAGGACTTGTTTTTTCCCCCGGAGTTTTTATGAGAGGCGGGAAGTGATGAAATGTTTGCGAATCAATGTTTCCCACGCGGATTTCTTCTGTCGTTCGTAACTTTGTAAATATGTACAGCCATAATGTAAATAGAAACATTTCTTGTAGTACAGAGATTGATTAAACTTACTTTATACTAAAGTATATAGTGACATGTCCTTTTGGAGTAATGAGTCTCTTATTAAATATTGTGGCGCATTCACATGGAAAATAAGAAGGTAGCTAGCTATACATAGAACTAGATTTATAGTTTTGTTTAGCCTGGTAAAAAGATGAGCCGAGCAAAACACACAGAGTGCTATGTAAGATTTTCATTTATTTCGATATTATTTCGCCGTTAAAATCTTCTTCTTATTTAACGGCAGGCAAATCTGATAAATTCTACGGTAAAATAAGTCGAAGAATACTATTCCAAAAGAGTGGTGACAAAAGAAAAGATCATACGCATTGTGGGTAACTCATATAATCTGCGGCTGTTCTTGGATTAACTTTATTACATTTTTGCTTATTTTTAAAGCTTTCTTTAAATATTCAGATTCTTTTATATTACACTATTGACAATTTGAATTCTTGTCGCCGTATTTTGCTGATTCTTGACTAGCCTCTTTCTAAAGCATTATTTTCCCTTTTTGATGTTTTGAAAAAAAAAAAAGTACCATATTTTACGTTTGGATAATAATAAGTTTATGTTCAATATCGTTTATTTTGTTATTTTTTTTTTTTCATTTTAAAATAAATACCGAATGAGACAAAAGCTCGTTACAACTTTAAAAACTCGCAAAAAAAAAAAAAAAAAAGAAAAGAAAAAAGAAATTATGATAAAGGAGTGCGGTTTGCAAGTAAGGGCTCACAAGGTAGTCGGATATGTTTTAGCAGCAAATTAAATAAATAAATAAATAAAAAGTTAAAAAATCACATGTAGAGGGCGCTGACACTCGAAACACAATGAACAGGACAACAATACGCTCCATGCATTTGTTCTTCCAATAATAAATGTTCAACATCATCTCCAGAACTTTCTATGACACAACTATTGTCCTGTTCATTGTGTTTCGGGTCGTCAGCGCCCTCTACATGTGATTTTTTAACTAAATATTTTTTTGCTGCTAAAAAAATCCGACTACCTTGTAAGCCAATTCTTGCAAACCGCAGTCCTTTATGATACTTTCTTCCTTTTTTATGAGTTTTTAAAGTTGTAACGAAATTTTGGCTCACCGGTAGATTGTTTTGAATGGAAGGCGTATGAATGTGAAGGAAAATCTGAAATACTGGGAATTTACTATACAGGGCATCTATTTAAAATATGCGATTTTTATTCTTCAGTTTCGTGGAAGTGAACATTCTTTGAAACGCGAGACCTCGAATAATGAAATTCAGATAATATATTGATCTGTTGTTTTATTCTCACACCAATCATAAATATGAAAATTCATCTGAAAAAGTTTAATGTTTCTTCAATTAAAAATAATAAAATTGGAAATTTTTGTCATCGAAATTGTGCCGATTAGTATCCGGTTTTTTTCTATACATTTTTTTTTTCGCATCAAATTTTCTTTTCGATGATTCTAAAAGTGTTTACACGCTTCTATATTTGTACTAGCTAAAGTACCCGTTGTTGTCTGGAATTTTAAGCATGTTTGTTTTGAAAAACCAATTTCAAAATTTAACATACAACATACAACAAAAATTAAAACAAACAAACAGTCGAAGTGTTGTACACATGAATCAAATGAAAATCCAGTATAAAAATATATAAATTTATATAACAGACGCAATAATACAGCTATAAATGAACTTATTTCCATTCATCATTGGAGCAATAATGTTAAAATACGCCAATATATCCATGATCGAGTTTTTATCATGCTTCAATACATTTTTTCACGAGGCTAACGAGAAACGCAGGCTACCGCGGTAGGTCCGATTCTTCTTTTTCTACAGACCGCTGGAGTCACGTGATGCTCTTTTCGCACACGTTCATTGGTGCATTCGAGCATCACGTGACTCCAGCGGTCTGTAAAAAAAAAACAATCGGACCCACCGCGGTAGCCTGTCTTTTTCGTTAGCCTCGATTTTTTCACATATGACGTTATATATTCACCACGTCCTTTATATTTCCAGTATGACGTAATATTCCATTTTTTTATTCATCAAATTAATTAAACAATTATACTTTTTCCCATGGAAATCATAAAACAGAAAAAATTACGGCTTAACGTTCATTTTTGTTTTTAATTTATCGAACTATTTATTTTATTTTCATTTTTCACGTGGAAATCTTGCAGTAGAAAAGTTATGATGTAATATTGCCTTTTTTTAAATTCGTCAAACCATTTATTCCCTTTTTTCACACAGAAATCTTGCAATAGAAAAGTAATTGTTGTGGTAAAAATTTTATTGTGGATTTTTAATTGTTGGCAACAGCTATAACGAAAAATGTTTAAATTTGATTGGAAATTGCTGTTAAATTTGTGATTTTTTATTAATTAAAAATTAATTATAAGTTATTCCGATTCCGGATTGCTCTAGTTGCCTCGTCCGTGGCCCCACCAGTGGCCGAGAGGTTCTGCTCTCGAAGCTGGTAGACGGGAGGTGCTGGGTTCGAATCCAATCGTGACCGCCGGCCTAATCATTCGGAGTTTCCGTGGTTTTCTTCGAACCATGGATTTCCGTGCGTAAATACGGGTTAGATTCCCTTAGAATAACCCCCACGAAGGGCACACCCCCCCCACTGGTCATATATCCCTTGAGTAGATACTTGACCGTCAAAAATCAACCCAACTCAACACAACCCTCGTCGGTGTTTTAATACACATGTACGTAATATTTCACAGTTCTGGCTTCCAAATTGCAAATTTGTATAGCATTACAGACAGACAGACAAATTTTCATTTTTATATACTATTAGATAATAATAATTTTATGTTTAAAGCCGTTTATTTCGTGATGCTCTTTCACTTTGAGTGAGTCATGTGAAAGCGAAGAAAAATTAGAAATTCTTTGAATTTATCATCGAGGTGATCAGAATTTATCATCGAGGAGATCTATTAAAACGAGTCGAAATTTTAGTTCTGCGGAACTGACGTTTTTTCGAAATGTCTGATCATTGATAATATATCTTGGATTTATGACTATATGGATAGTATATCTTGGATATCTATGTTTATATTATAATAATAATTTATGTACAACCGTTTATTTCGTGATTCACTTTAAATTCAGTGAACCATGTGAAGGCAAAAAAAAAAAAAAAAAAAAAAATTAAAAAAAATTTGGAATTCTTTGCATTTATAATCGAGGAGATATGAAGAGCTCAGATGATGAAGGTGGTATGTGTAAAAAAATAAAAAAGTGTTAATTTACATGACTGAAGACAATCAATTATCTTCTGCCATCTATTAAATTACTACTTGAAAAAACCTACTACTTACAGAGATTTTAATTGATAAAGGCAATAGATATTGATATTGGATAAAGGCAAATTGACAGTAAACGCAAATATCGTATATTTCCCTGTATAAGCCGAGTATACGACTTTTCAGTGAAAAATCGTCCAAAATTGAAAACTCGTATATAAGGCGATGTTAAACAAAGTGATGAAAAATTTAGGGAACAAAAAATTATCAATTTTTTTTTTTTTTTTTTTTTTTTTTTTTTTTTTTTTTTTTTATAGTTAATCGGAAAATAGTGCGTTTTCCGAAATTATTGATATCTCCTCGAGATCTTTGGCGCCCTTACATCTATTCTTCAACACTCGGACGTTTTTCTAAATGAGTCATTTAAAAACAAGCTCCTTTCGAAATGGACTAAATGGATATCATTTACGTATGCAGCTGCAACAAGTCGCGGTAAATTAAATAAAGTTGACATCGTTTTTATCTCTGAATGAGTAAAGGAAGCTTGGCTTGAATCACCACAAGAAATTATCTTCCGATCTTTACAAAAAAAATTGCATCTGTAATGCATGGATTGAACTGATGATAATGCCATTGTTGAAGAAGATGGCGATGATCATGAACTAGATGCTGGCGATATTTATCCTCATGTACCAATAAGAGAGAGCAATTTTAAGGAATTGCTTGAAAATTCTGATAATGACGTGGATAGTAAAAGATGATTGCTGACTTGATTCATTATAGAAGAATGTATTTTTAAAGTACTTTTAGAATTTTGTAGGTAATTTTTATGTTTTTTATATTTTCCCATCCTATTTTAGAATATCAAATTTAGAAATTGTCTTAGACTCTTCTATACGCCGAACCCCCAACTTTCAAGTAAAAAAAATGTCCAAAAATTCTCGGCTTATACACGGAAATATACGGTAGATATATTTTGAACTTCGTGGCACTTACCACATTTATCATCTGACCTCTTCATATATTAAAATGAAGTAAATCGACTCGCATCTCAGAAACTACCGGGACGAAAACTAAAAAATTGCACAGATGGACGCAGAAAAAAAAACTACTTTTAGAAAAATAACATTAAAAAAAATATTCCGATGCGTACGGTAGAGCCGAAAAAATCGGCTAAAAATCGATCGATAAAAAAATTCTTTTTCTTTCGTGCCCATGGGCTGCCAGAATGAGTAAGGCATTGCTTCCAGATACTGATGTTAAGGAATAAAGTGTACTGGGGATTTTAATAGAGGCCCCCATCTCGTTAACGTGTGTAAAAAGTCGAAACTTGGACAGCCAAACGGAAAAAAATCCCCTTTCAGATATTCTAAAAATTATTCTTATATCTTAATAACGAGCTGAGATATTAATTATTATTTCACTAATTGGTTCCTTCCTATTAAATGCCCAGTCATGTGATTTTTTTTATAGTAGCATTCTTCAGAACGGTCTCAAATATTAAAAAAAAAAAAAAACTGCATAAGTATTACTTATTCAATCTACTTATTTAATATATAAATGTCAAAAGTTTAGTTATCACTTTTTTAGAATAGTAATTCCATCAAATATCTTAAATTCTTGCTTAAGACAGCCACCCCCTCGAGTAATATATCTACTGATAGATTGTTTAACGAAGTTTCGTTTAGATACAGTTTTGTTAAGAATAGAGTGCGCTTCCTGGTGGTGGAATGTGGAACTAACAGAATGTGATTTTGTTAAAATTTGAAAATCTAACAAGGCGATCTATTTTAAACTTTAAGATAGTTTATAACACATGATAAAAAATTATAAACAAGTGGGTAAGCGTGATCACAGATCGCACAGAGGGTTTCGTTTAATATTTCTTTCAAAATATTTTATTCTTAAATTAACAAATCAAAATTGTTAATAGGAAATTAATAATTCCTTGCATAAATGGCAGCACCATTATATTAAAAGCGATCGGTTCTTTAGTTTTCCTAATTTTAACAAATTCCGTCAATTGTCTGTGCGAAAAAAATCTCTTTTATAACTTTAAAAATCTATTTTTTCGTAAATCGGAAAATTGTGGTCCTATTTTTTTTAAATTTAGATTTTATGAATCAGCGTACGAAAAAACATCCGGATGCGAAAGAAGCAAATTTGTAAAATCAATAGTTAAAAAAATTTGTACTGCGATTATCAAACCTTGGCATCTCTTTTTCTTTCCGTGTCACGTGGCTCTGCCGTGCAAAAGTACAATTCTGGAATTAATTACCAAAGAATTAATTATCTTCGCTTCCGATTGTTGAAATTAAAAAATAAAGAAATATTCTGAAAGAGAATGAAATTTTACGTCGGATGGCGTAAAACTCGCAGCTCAAAAATCGATATTAAAAAAATGTTTGTTCTGTATAAAAATTCTGAGTCCGTTTCTGACCTGTTTTATATTCTCTGGTTATCGCCGAAAATTCAATGCCATTAGACATCTGTCGCCTTCACAAATGAAGGAAAATAAGAGATTTTTTTTTCGATTTTTAACGAATTTTCGAGTTTTTATGGTACGATCGAGATAATTTTCAGAATTTCTGAAAGCTGATTCCACCCCCACCCCCCCCTTCCGTCTTGTGGTACTAATTTCGAATTTCTGGGATGCTTAGAAAAAAGAAATCGCTAATCCTTATCTGCCTTTAAAATGACAACTGTTTTTAATCGGTGGCAGAGATCGTTTTTGTAATTTGATAAAAAACCCATGCTTTTGTTGAATTATCAATGCCTTTTCGATCTTGTAATTAGGGGGTTTTAATTAAATACGTCCGTTAATTACGACTTTTTCAAAATTTTATGATTTGTCGTTTGATGTGAGGTATTCAGCTATAAGTATTCAAAATTTCAAGTCTCCAACATATATAGTTTCTAAGAACGGGGTCTATGACAGACAGACAGATAAACGGAAGAGTGAGACAAATAGGATTTCGTCAGATGAACGAAGCCCTAAAAAGAATGGCGCGCCACATTTCGGGGGGGGGGGGGGTATATGTAATTGTCGATAATATGACTGAACTCGTGGTTTTTCAGGAAGGAAGTATACATTTATTTCTGGAAAATATTAAGATTTGCTGATAACACTGGTAATCGCAATCTTTTTACAAAATACATTTATGTATTAATCAAGATTTTTTTGGTTATTAAGATTGGCTAAACCTGAAATAAAACTTCCTTACTTTATGATTTTGATGAGAATTAATAGGGTACCTATATGAGGACAGTTTCACTGAATAATTCAAGGAAAATGTATCTCATTTTTATTATGCATATTATTACATTATTTATTATTTTCTTGACTATTAATTATTCTTCTATTTTTGCATTTAATAATTTAATAATTTTTAAAATTATCTTATTTTTTATCAATTTTATTAATTTACTTAATTGTTTTAATATTTTACTATATTGCAAGCAATCATTATAATTTTGATTGCATTATTACGTTCAAATTACTGTAAACAACACAATGACCAGAAATCTGCAAAATTCTAAAATCTACACAACCTCTGGTCCCAAGCTGTGCGGATTTGAGGGAGTCTACTGTATAATTATACTACAGTGAAATACGTTTAACACGAAACTGACGGGACCGAAATTTTTGTCATGTTAAAAGAATTTCGTGTTAAAAGATTCGTAAAAAAGAACAAAAGTCACAAATATTTTCGAAGTCGTCAAATTTTAATCAAAATATCAGATATCCTTTTTTTAAGTGTCTTTTTCAGCATTCTGAGATCTAGCTTGTTTGAAGCAAATAAGTAAAGCTGTCTCTAAATCTTTGTGCTTATCAGTTCTCATACGTTTTCTCTCTGGCTTAAACATTACTGCGCTCAAACATTAACGTAATGGGATCCCTGTTTTTTATTATTGTTGATAAAGTAGCATTGGCAATGGCTCTTTGCAGATTTCTGTTTTCGCCCTGTTTCATCAACTATATTAAGCAACTCCATCTTCATTTGAAGCGAAATAGCAGAGTTTGTTTATAAAAAGTTGCTAATAAAATATGAGCTAATAAAAAAGACGAAATTCGCTGATTTTCACTCAAAATTCAGTGGTTTTAACACAAAATTCGCCAATTTCAACTCAAACTAACTATATCGAAAACGAATTTTTTTCGTGTTAAACGATTTTTGTTTCGTGTTGAAGGGGGAAAAATGTATTAAATTGCATAGTATACTGTCCGGACTAGTGCTCCCTATTAAACGTTTTATACGAGTATACGTATAATACGTATTATACGAGGTACGCATTTCAGATACGTATAATATGGCTACGACGGTTATACGTATTATGCAAAACAGCATATACGGTACATCGTATATACGGATCTTACCCAAGCGGTTACCTAAGCGGTTAACCTTAGCGGGATCTTACCCAAGCGGTAATATACGGATCTTACCCAAGCGGAATGATAAACGCCTAAACGTTTTTAGCTGCGTTCGTAATTATATAAATACGTAGCACCTATAGTCTTCGTTCAGTCCGTCTGTCTGTCCGTCCGTCCGTCCGCATATAATAGAGAAAAAACTACCCAACCGAATGGTCTGAAATTTTAAATATATGATTATTGTAAAATTTTGTCGAGCCATTTCAAATTTTATGAAAATCGGATGCATAGTTAAATTACAGGGACAGTCAAAAGTTTTGCTTTACATTACGGGCAATGGGAAAAAATATTGCACGTGCATTTTAATGATGTTAAAGCTTTCCGAATGGTCTCAAATTTTAAACATATAATTATTGCGACATTTTGTCGAGCCATTTCAAATTTTATGAAAATCGGATGTATAGTTTAATTACAGGGACAGTCAAAAGTTTTTCTGTACATTAAAGTCAATGGGAAAAATTATTGCAAGTGCATTTTAATGATGTTACAGCTTTCCGAATGGGCTGAAATTTTAAATATATAATTGCTGCAAAATTTTGTCGAGCCATTTCAAATTTCATGAAAATCGGATGTATAGCTTAATTACAGGGACAGTCAAAAGTTTTCCGTTACATTAAGGGGAATGGGAAAAAATTATTGCAAGTGCATTTTAATGATGTTACAGACTATGCACTTATGGATTGCAAATAAATACACATTCAGTACAATATGGGGTGCAAAAAATAATTATAAAACTAGTTATAGTACGAACGCACCTCATTTGCCACGTTTGACGAGCAATTTCCAACTTGTTCATTCAAGGAATGGAAATAGATGTTTTAATGCTTATATGCCAGATTAGAAACATTGAGAAATATCCTCTATTAGAGTCTTGTATATAGAGTGGTTTACCGGGACCATCGCGATTCCTTGTTCAAAGAAGCACGACGGCCTGGGGTTTACCTACCTACTAGTTGGTGCACAGGTACTTAAAAAATCTAAATACTTTTCCTCTGTTTAGATTTTGGTTGTTTTCCCTAAAAACTAAGCTATTAATTACTAAATGTTTTACTATTGATAGTGGATAGCTTCAAAGCTACCTTTCGCAGATCTGTAGCACAGCTTCTTTTGATTTATGGCATGGGCACTTCGCACATTATTTTTGCATGCGGCTAGAGACCAGTTTTAAATTTATTTTACTAGGGGGGCACCGCCCCCCTGCTTGCTACGCTGACCAATCCCCCGCGTAATCGCTTAGCTTTTCCATTCGGTATAGCGAAGCAATTCCTATTTTCTAGCCAACTCCAGATTATTGTTTGTGATTAAAAATAATGTAAATAGTTCAATTAAGCTCTATTCATAAGCTAATATTAGTTTTTGTTGCACTGAAATATCTCAATTTGTTGATTTCCTCCATGGAAGTAAACCCTATTGTATTTCAATGGGAGTCTATGGAAATTTGGCGAAATACTGGAAATAGCGCTAAGTTGGCGTCACTTTTGGTGACAGAGAGACGGGTCTCCCTTGGTAACCTCCCTTATAGCGTCATAAAGCTCTGACCAATCAGTTGCATTTCACGGTATCTACGCAGATTTTCATTGTTCCATTTCCAAAGCATTACTTTTTGCAAGGCATACTTAGATACTACTACCGGCAGACCGATTTGCGTTTAATGTATGAAGTTGCTCGCCAGAGGACTCTGATACGCTGCCCAAAACAGAAATTTGACTCTGACCGTAACTTCAACGACGAGAACCAATCAAACCGCTCTGGGCAGGGTTCAGAGAATTCCAATGTGTTTACATTTTTTTCCCGTATAGATATGATTCAAAAGAGTTTAATAAAAATATTAACTCTAATCATAAAAAAAAAAAAAAAAAAAAAAAATCCCTGCCGGCTCGGGCCTACAGGCGGAGGTAGATTTCGAAGTTAAGTACTAAATTAACCAACAAAATTTAAATCAAGATTAGAGATAAACCCAGTTCCTCCACTAAGAATGAACTCTAGGGAGCTAAACATTTTGTGAAAATTATAATATACACGTATACACACACGCATGCATATGGAATAGGTTTAAAAAATAGCTAAAGCAATTTCAGAGAACCTCAAAGTGATAAATAAGTTAATATTTCCATAGTCGGGTTTTTATCATGTTTTAATACGTTTCTTCAAACTCACATGACGTTACATATTCACCTGCTGAGGTCCATTTTATTTCCAATATAACGCAATATTTTTTTGTTGTTTTTTAATTCGTCAAACTATTTATTTCATTTTGAGTTTTCATGCGGAAATCTTGCTCTAGGAAACTTATGACGTAATATTCAATTTGTTTTCAATTCGTCAAACTATTTATTTTATTTAATTTTTCACGTGAAATTCTCGCAAAAGAAAAGCAATTGTTGTGGTGAGAATTTTATTGCTTTTTTTTTAATTGTTGGCAACTGCAATAACGATAAATATTTATTTTTTTTCTGTTATTGTTGTGTAAGAGCTGATTTTATCGGAATCATGTTAAGATGGTATTCAAATTTTTGAACCCTCCCCATTTCCATTCCCTTGGTCCGATTTTACCCATTTTCAATCCCCGCCGAGATATTAGCCATCTCAAAGTTGTTGGCGAGTTTGAAGACGATCCGTGCATAATTGCGACTTTTATCGTGCGGACAAAATTTAGTACATACATACATACATACACACACATATATATATATATATATATATATATAAACTTTTTAGGTGGGGGTGGTTTTGGGTTCCTGGGGTCCTATAATGAAAAGTTATGAAGGAATTTTTCAAAAGTCGCACCATGGTAACGACTGCAATAGGTAGTATTTCTTACGAAATCTACCTAATTATCATTTTAACAATTATTGGAATAATAAATGGTGCGATCGGAGAATACTTCCAAGGTTGCTACTTAATACCAAGTTAATACTAAATACCAAGGTTGCCCCTTTAGCCCTTGGGGAGAAGTAGAGTATTCTACGATTCACCCCAATAAATAAAAACATGCATAGTCTAAAAACATCAATGTCACAAATTTATTTGCTATCTTCACTGCTAAAATAATAAAACTAATGGAATTTCTTTTAAATATATTAAAGTTCTCATAAAATTCCTTGTAATAATTAATAAATATAATTTATTAAGTAACAAATACACTTACATGATTTAATCAAAATTGCTTGGATAACATAAAATATTGCAACGATATTTAAATCTGCGATCACCATTTCTATCTATGATTAAAAATAAGAATATTTAATGTTTAAGGAAAATCGTCTTTTTTTTTTTTTTTTTTTTTTTTCTTTTACTATTATTATTATTATTTAGTTCGGACGATATCAAGCAAATATCAAGCTGCTTCAAGCCAGTTATGAGAACTGTAGTTTGATAAAAACCAAATTTTAATTTTAAAACGTGTATATGAAACACAAGCTATTTTTATGTAAATGCGGGAGATTAAAAAAAGATGGTTACTTGTTAGTTATCCCGTCGACCAAATTACTGTCGCCAAATTGTAAGATTAAATGCCAATAATGGTTGATCGTAAATGTCGCATTCACTTGACAACACGTGTTTACTTCATCAAGTGATTTTTATTTCGACGTTTTATTTGTATTTTTATTAATGTTATACTAATTTATTTGTTCTTTTGTCATTTAAAATAAAAATGATGTCAATTTGTATAATTTGGCGGGTGGTTTGGCGATTTATATAATTTGGCGAAATTGGTCGACGGGTTAACTAACAAGTACCAAAAAGGATAACAGAATGAACCAAACGATCAAGTAAACAATAAGTAATTTAGCTAATCTTAAAAGTGTGTGAATGCTAAAATACAACAAGCTGTATAAAATATCCTTTTAAATCGAAGGAAATTGAAGAATATAAGTATTTAATTTATTATTCTGAAAACACGATCAATGATTCTAAAACTTCGACGATGAGAAACAAGCCGCTACCTGGGCAGGGTATAAATGTAAACAAAAAAGAGCACGTTGTGATGTTTTGGTTCAGAGTTTGAAGCTGAATCCGACTTCACTTTTTCGACGGTTTTCGGCGAAATGCGTGGGCCGTATATATCATAGTAGGTTGTGCTTTTTGGTACTTTTCCGTTATACGGGCAGCATTGTCGCCAAGCGCAATAGTTGGCGCAAAATGAAAATCACGTGAATTGAAACATTTGAAAAATAAAAAAGAAACATTGTCGATAGTAAAGTGAGCATTTTAAAAATATAACATTTGAAAATTACAGAATTTTACGAACTATTTTATTAAATCACAAATATATAATTAAAATAAGTGAACAAATAACTGTTACACAATAAAGTAATAAAATAAAAAAATCATATTAAACTGCTGCCATAAAATTACAAATCTCTTTGGCACAGATGTCATATTCGCCCCATATTGGCGCGATTTTTTTTCGGTTGCCAATTTGGCGAAAACATCAACAGCATAAACAACATAGGTACAGATGTCATATACGCCGCCCCATATTGGCGCGATTTTTTTCTGACGCCAATGCCATATACGCAACGGGTATTTATCTGGCGCCAAAGTGTCGTTATTTTGCTTTATATGGTAACCCGGATGTTGCTGTTTATGCTGTTGATATTTTCGCCAAATTGGCATCGGAAAAAAATCGCGCCAATATGGACACTGGACTATCGAACTAATATGTTGCGTATATGACATCTGTGCCACAACATAATCCGGGTTACCACATCAAGCAAAATAACGACACTTTGGCGCCAGTTAAGTACCCGTTGCGTATGTGACATTGGCGTCAGAAAAAAATCGCGCCAAAATGGAGCGAATATGACATCTGTGCCATATCTTTTAGCATTGCAGTAAACATTTCATTTTTTGAATGAAGACGTCGCCACATAAACTCTATGAGATACGACTCTAAATGATGACGAACTGTTCCCCGATGTCTTTTGTTGCGCCATTTTGCGATGCCACATAATCTCTCACCATTTGAGTATGACATCCAGTATTAGAGTCGACAAAATTGTATTTGTGATTTACTGTGAAATTATCATAACCAGCACTTCGCAGTTCATCTGTTTTATATCCTTTCCAGTAATCTGTATAAGTAATATTTCCATCAGCTACATTGTTTTCTATTGCCGCCATTAAAGTTTCAGCTGTGCGATCGGAAATAGGAGAAAGGAAACATCCCCGTGTTTCACGGCATAAACCATCTAACACCCATTGAGGAGGAAGAACACGCCCTACGTTGCTTTTTCTTCTGGTAAAAAGACTTTCATCTACTTCTATAATTTTATTAGGTCCACCGATTTTTCTATTTGGTCGTGAACATAAAGCATTTGCACAAACTTCTCTAAAATAACTATTCCAGTCCACTGTTGTGTTGTGGTTCATATCAAGTTGCAGCTCAGAAAGCTCAATCGATGTCAACTCTTGGCACCATAAATATATAAACCTCAAAGCAATAAGAAAAGACAACCGCGATCCTTCAAACCATGTTTTTTGTCGGGCACAGATGTCATATTCGCCCCATATTGGCGCGATTATTTTTCGGTTGCCAATTTGGCGAAAACATCAACAGCATAAACAACATAATCCGGGTTACCACATCAAGCAAAATAAGGATACTTTGGCGCCAATTAAGTACCCGTTGCGTATATGACATTGGCGTCAGAAAAAAATCCCGACAATATGGGGCGAATATGACATCTGTGCCTTTTTGTCGTATTCCTACGCTGTCTTCGCATGATCGTAAGCTACATCTCCATTTCGGATTTCCAGAACTCATCCATAATTTCATATCATGGTTGTTTGAACACAACCTTTTATTATGCAGAATTCCAAATTTCTGAAACAGTTTTATCGCAACTTTCTCATCATCTGGTAATTGACAAATGGTAAAATCCATCTCAGCGTCAGCAGTAAAAGTAAATTATAATTTTATAAAAAAAAAAGCATTTTTATTTCGAATAATAGCAAATTAAAAAGCTTTCCAAGGTTAAGGTTAAATAATAATCATTCACGTAATTCACGTTTCATAAATAACAAATCATAATGTTTCGCATGATTTACAAGAAAAATCCTTTTCACGATGAGGGCTGAAATAATTGGCGCATTAGCATACATTTTGGCATGTTGTCCGTATAACGGAAAAATACCCCTAATTTTGGCGAAATACTGGAAATAGTGCCAAGTTGGCGTCACTTTTGGCGACAGAGAGACGGGTCCCCCATTGGTAACCTACCTTATAGCGTCATAAAGCTCTGACCAATCAGATGCATTTCACGGTACCTACGCAGATTTTTTATTGGTCCATTTCCAAATCAAAACTTTTTTTTATATATAGAAGGATATTTTATAGTGACATTGATCCATCCGACTCCTGGGAAGTTTTGTAATAATACCTTTATTGTATTTAAGAATATTGTTTTCTAAATTTAAAATATTTTGAAAATATATTTTACTTTGAGAAAGAAAAGAGAAGGCAAGTCATTTCAAGAATGTGCAATTACGTTCTAAAACCTGCAAGTTCGTTATTTGCCAGTCTATAAGTAATCGAAATTTATAAGTACTTTATACAAAAAATTATATATGTCAATATTAACAAACCTTAAGCATAATGCCTTACATTTCGTATAAAAAATACCATGAGTATCATGATTAAAAAAATGGATTTTCATTATACATTAACAGAGTAGAAAACATCATCTCCGTATAAATACAAACATTTTCGCCCGGATGCAATTTTGAGTGTAACACACACGAATAAAGAAATTTTAAAAGATTAAAAAGAAAAAAACATATTTAACAAGGATTCACAATAAATCTGAAAGAATTATACTCCCATTCTTTGCTCAAAACGTGTTTAATTTTGCTAGTTACTTACAATGAATACAATTTTATATATTATATACACAATATATAGATATAATGGGGTATCTGATCTCAATACCATGAGAGTAACAAAAAATCTAAATAAATTCAAAGTAAAAACTTGCATAAGTACTTTTTCAATTCACGGTAATAACTTTCGGTTTTGAAATAAAAACACTAACATATTAACATTTTCGGAATTCAAACAACTACGTTTTGATGTTACTATGTTACCTGTAGCTGAAAAATCTCTTTCAAAACAGGCAAAATCAACAACTACATCTCCTTATCTTTCCAAAACACGGCTTTCTTAATAGGCATACATGACCATGTTTACTCCGACAAGCAGCTCGTGAACAGAACCAATACCACACTTATTTTTTAAAACATTATTAGAACATAAATAAAACACCTATAATGGCTAGTTTCAGCAATTATTTATTTATTTATAAAACAATTTTCACTGTTCCAGCAAATTTATATAACATTTTGTCACTTAATTTAATGAAAATTAGAAGAAAATAAATTAAATAAAATATTTAAAAAGAAAAATAAGAAGATGTTATATATGAAACATAATATGCAGATTGCTACGATAACGACATCGATTTCCAGCTTATTCTCCATTCAGTGACGTAAGACTGATGAGGTCCATTATTATTAAAAGTACCCTTAAAATATACGTATACTTTAAATGTACGTATGCTTAAATATACGTTTAGCCGATGTACTCTTATACGTATCCGGATACGTTTAAACGTATATTTTAAGGTATTCGTATTTCAAAGAAGCGTATTATACGTATATACGTATATCGTTTAAACGTATAACTGAAACCGCTATATCATTTCGTGTTAACCGATTTTTCATGTTAAGCGTTTTCGTGTTAAACGTATTTCACTGTACGTTAAAAACGTTTGCAGAATATTTCGAAAAATACCACATTCATCGTTCTCTCTTTAGTATGTGCCGAGAAAAGAGGATGTTAACATCTAATATAATATATATCAGGGCTGCGGATTCGGTGGAAAAAATGGACGAATCCAACTCCGACTCCAGAAATTTTAACGATCCGACTCCGGGCTGGCTAATATACTAGTGTTCTGAAGTATTTAAACACTTAGCTTTGAGGTATAGCTATGTGATACAGTTATAATATGCAATTATAATAGAAAATACAACATAGCAACCGTTTGTTTGGAGTCAGTTTCCAACCAAAACATCATAGCTGACGTCACGACTGAAAACGTCTACTGGTAGCCCCAGTTAAATGCATTTTTAAATGTGATTTCGACGAAGTTTTCAATTATTGTTTTTTAAGTTATTTTTTTTTTAATTTCATAAATTAAAAGGATTTAAGATCACTATACTATGGCTAGAGTTGCAACAAAAAGTGTCGAGCAAGCAAAGCGAGCTGGGAACGAGTAGCGGTTCCAACGTGAATTGTGTCGCAATTCACAGGGGTTGGCGAGCGTTAGATAGCAGGGGGCAGAGCACCGTAGTTTAATAAATAATTTTATTAAATTATATTCTCACAAGTTCTTCTTTATAAATACATTAATCTTTGTTATAAATAACAACAACAACAAAAATGCCAACTATTGTACGTGCAAAAAAACTAAATGTGAAGAAAAACACACATTTTAGTATGTCAAGGGGCTTTCATTTCTCCGGTAAGGCTAACTGATATCTTTACTATTTTTCCAACAAAATTATTTTGAGAACGTCAATAAAACCAAATTTAATTTCTATAAATAAATAAATAACGAAATAAATCAATTGAGATTGGCTGGGCGATCAAATTATTGAGGGGAAGGGACTCGTGCCCTGCGGGTCCATAATAAGTTGGCGCCACTGGTGACAAACGGAGCAGACAGATTTTAACCATAGTTCATGTCAGTCATAAAGTGTCGAATATGATTCCGTGAATTTCTGAATACGAGAGATGCTATTGTTTTTATTCTCACTGATATGTTTCAACATAGAATTTTTCTGAAACATAGAATATTTCTGCGTCTAAATTTTCAAAATAATCACATCAAACGAATCCGAACGAATATTATTTTCACGGTTAAGGGTGTATCCGAAAAAATATTTTTCCACCCTCAACAGCTCGAAATTTTCTGATACATTTTCAGACTCATTTTTAAAAGTAAAAACATGAAACTTGCTGGGGTGATTTCTGAAGACATGTTTAACATGCCGTGTGATTTCATTTTCAGCTCAATTAATTAGAATTTGATTTTTAAACAATTATTTTCTCAGTATGACCATTTTTTTCATTCCCAGATCGCCCGCTTCGGAAAAATCGGTTCAAAACGCCAACTTTGACAGCGTTTGTTGCAGTATTTTCTGCATTTATCAAAAAATTATTAAGCACGGCACATTATGTAGTTTCTAGATAAGAGAATTTCCCAGTTTGATGAGTTTGAGAGCAAAAATGAATTTTAAAATGAATCAGAAAATAAGCAGTTTGGATCGGAATACACCCTTAATTACGTATTCATGAGGAAATGCTATTTGTAAATCATTCGGCAGGAGTCAGATATTTTAATGCAACGAGTACGAAACATTTACATGTAAGCGAGTGAAAACGCAATATTCCCGGTATAATAAATAAATATCAATGATCATATAACAATTTTTAACAATAAAGAAGAATATTAATAAAAGGTACTGTTAATATATCTTAACAGCAAGAATATATTTTTAATTTTTTTCTCTAAATTTTTATATTTTCATATTTATCATTTATCATTATTATATCATTCATATAATATTATTATAACACATATTATAATATTATTATCATATCATTATTTATCACTCCATGAGGTTTTTAAATATGTTCTGTGATTAGTTAAACAGCCTATTGATTACGTTCTAATCTAGTCAAATAACAGGTTTAGTTTCTTGAAATAATGTCGGTTTCCTCTTGTTTAAAACAAAATTTCTCAAATTAAGGAATACAAATATAAATAAGATGCAATGTAGAGAATAACAAGAACTAAACATCATGCATCAGGCATAAGTTATGAAACACTTTCCAACACTAACAGAGTTTTAGTAACATAAGAAATTTAATTTTTTTTTCATACAATAAAATGAGATATGGGGCTTTCTCACAATCTTTTGACCTTTAAGTCCCTGAATAATATTTTTTATTTTAGAGCATATTCTTGTGTTTTTTTTTTAAATTCCATATACTGGGGAACATCCCATTGCATGATTGCATAGTAATATTAACGAGATAAATAAGTTTTGGACGATGTTGGGAGTCCAAATACCAGGAAAACTCCTATACCGCCCCTGTCCCTGATGCTGAATTTTAAGTTTGGAGCTGTCTGTATAAAATTGTTTCAATAAAAGTAATTCGATGTAATTTTTTTCCGAAACTGGGACAATTGTTTTATATAAATATGTAGCAAAAAATTAACCTGCACACATTTTTACGGTTGATATTATTTTTTGAACTTTGTCCCTGGGTTTTAGATTACTAACCATGCTCTTGCTAAACTTATACAGAAAATCACTTCAGATGCAGCCACAGAATTTTTTTCAAGTTTTTTCTCATGCAGAATTATGCTAGAGAAAGAATATCTAAAATTCTATGACAGGAAATCTATTGCAGAATTTAAATCAGCATTTAAATATCAGTTTCAGGCATCGTGGCTTTATTGGTATAGTCTTATCGTCCCCAAGGTTTATTCCTACACATTTCGAGGTAAATTAATTTTTTCTTTTTTAATTTAATCCAATGTGAATAACTGTTTCTAAAAATCAATGAACATTGTGGCTATCACTTAGTCTTAACATAATTTTCCTAAAAATAGTGGTAATTATCCTTACCATCCCATCATTGCCATCCCTTCCCCCCCCCCCCCCCCTTACCGTCCCTTTTTACCTATATCACCCTTTTTTGTTTTCTTCCCTCCCTTCTTTAACGCCTCTTTAAGACAATGTTAAACCAAAATTTTGTACTAAAAATACTACATTGTTATTATTTCTTATTTGAATGTCCTGTGGGTACTATGCAAATTCATTATAAGTAAAAATTTAGAAGAAAATAGAAAATTATAGCAATAAAATCGTAAGGAAAATTAAACTCGCAAATTTAGTTCAGTTAAATATAAAAAAAAATTCGCTGCTTACCATTTTTTCTTTATTTTGAATCATAAGACATTCGTCTATCAGATTAAAATGTTATTTTAGCAAATTTAATTTAACCAGATTTTTATTCCCGAAAGTCAAAAATTGTGAGAATGCCCCATATCTAAATAAGCAATTTAAATAAAATGAACCGCAAGGAATTTTTCTCCATAGTCCATAATGTAAAGGAATTCTTTTGCGTACCACTGTAAACAAACTATAAATGCTACACACTTCAATTTCAATAGCAGACATTCTATAGTAAACCTTATTAACCCTTTATGTACTGAATTATGAATTCATGAAAATTTTATCTTCTAAAGCATTTTTCTTTAATTTTTGAAACTACATTAGAAGATTTACATAATCATTTAATAAATTTTAGAAGGATTGGAGGAATTAGAAGGATTAATTAAATTTGAATTTATAGGGTTTTTGTGCAATATTTATAACCCCACTGAAATCTTTTATTTTAAATATTTTTCTTAGTATTTTTTAGAATTAGGAAATGTACTAATATAATGTTCTTACAATAGAAATATAGAAATATCTCCAAATTGACCCCCCCCCCTCCCCCACAACGTCAAGAAAGCTGAAAAGATGCAAAGGCAAAATAAATCATTCTTTTAAAAATAGTTTTGTTTTGTGTAACCAATAATGCTTTTGGAACAAGATAAAATAATGTATCTGCAACTCATTCTAAACTGTATTACTAATATTCTATGTATTAAATGATTTTTATAACAAGTTATTTTAATGGTACTTATAAGTACCGTCAGTAGATAAACGGTTAACATATAAAAATTAAATGTCAATCATAGTATATCTACGGGATTTAATAATACACTGAAAGACAGATAGACAAACCGAATTATACACTTTTCAGCTATGTTAGAAAGTGTTGAAAACAGGAATTGACATCTCCATTTTTCAGTCATTTTGAGTAGACATTTTTCATTAAATATTATAGAGAAAGCTCGTGCTCCTTATTTCTTTTCAGTAATTAGGAACTTATTACAAGAAATTTTACAGAAATAATTATTTAATACTTTATCATACCGAAAATAAAATCATCTTAAAATCATCATAACAAAATCATCTTTTTCTTTTAAACACAATAATAAACGAACGCATGACATGTCCAAATCTAAGTAATTATGCGTATTTAAAGATAATTTTCTCGATAAGCATAAATATAAATATAATCTCGTAAATTATAGAAATGAATTCAAGATAAATTTTTTAATGAACGTGCATGTAGAATTCTTAAATATTTTGCCCGAATAGCTTGAAGGACAAAAGCTGCGCTCTTCAAACTTAATGAACCCTTTCTTAACCCTTAAATGCGTGTTTTTTTTATTTTGTTTCGAAAAAATTATATACGACTCTATAAAAGGTTCATTACATAGGAAAAATAATGAAAAAAAAAATCAGAGATACATTTTTCATATAATACGGCAATCTTTTCTTCTGTTGCAGATCTGCAATGCAAGTAAAAACTACTGTCCTGTGGCTATTTTACGCTAAAATATTGAAATTAATAAATATTTTACGAAGTATGTCTCCAAATACCTTATTTTATATAATTATTTATTTTATAAAACATAACTTTTAGCCCTTTAATTCCCATGATAGAATATGTTCTAGAAATTACATAGTTCAGAGAATCTGACTTTACACCAGAAAGTTTCAATAGTTAATTTAGCTTTATTTAAATATACGGAATGTCTGTTATTAATTAAATTAGATATTGCTATTTTAATTTTCTGGTGTGAATTAGGTATATACGAATAAAAATTTTTTTTTTCTAAATTCAAAACACTGTTGTTTGCATATATGCAAAGCTGCACACTAAAGGGTTAAGGTGGATATTAAAGAAACCGTATATGACTGTTATCTGTTAGATTTCCTGTGGCGCAGTGAGATGCAGTTGAACTTAAGGGAGTCAAGCCCAGAACCAAGATAATTACAAATGTGCTTGTATTAACTGTACTCTTTTAATATCCGTGAAGACAAAAATTTTTTAAAAATACAAACGTATTACCACTGCTAATTGCTCTAATTGTTTTAATGCTAAAATAACTTAATATAAAGTTTCCTTGGAAAGCTCGGCCTAAACTTAAACAGTCACTGAAATTTTCTATCTATTGATTCCACATATCCTTTTCATTTTAACAATGCGTTTTGAGAGTCACTTTTAGGTGTGTTCGTAATTATATAAATACACAGCATCTATAGTCGTCATCTGGTCCGTCCGACTGTCCACATATAACAGCGCAAAGACTACCCAACCGAACGGTTTGAAATTCAATATACGCAGATAATCTTTTCAGAATTTTGTCGTCATTTCAAATTTTATGAAAAATGAATCGAAACTTAAAAAGATATTAATAAAAGTTTTCTTCATTGTATTAAATCATATCATACGTAATTAATTCAGTGATATCCCATGATAGGTAATGATTCTAGGTTGCCATGGTGATTACGCCCTATTTAAGATGGCGTGACATTATTTCCGTATTACAGAATTTAATATACTGTATAATCCGGCATCGTTGGGATCGACAAGAAAGAATGTTTTTGAAAGACTGTCAAAAGTACGTCCGATATTATCAATGGTGCGTTTATACATAATTTACTTCATAGTCAAGTGATTTTTATCTGGGAAAAAGATAAAACTAAATATATATACTAGGGGGCTCTGCCCCCTGCAAGCTACGCTTGCCAAAAACCATTCAGACACCGCAGAATCTAAAATCACGCTAATTTGATCGGTTTTTAAAAGATTAGAGAAGTTTGAATTATAATGAAAAAACCTATAGCGATTTCCCTGTAAACGGGTTTCCATTCAATTCCCTTTGATTGCGAAAATTTAAGGCCGAATCAGTTGCTGTTAAGACATCCAATGGTTGTTTTCGTGTTTGATTAAAGAAGATCAGTTAAACATTTGAAAAGAAGCTAGAAAAAGAAGCTAACATTTTAGACCTAAACTGAAGGGATTAAAACAATTTCCAGTTTTCTCCTAATTAATTCTGAGTTCAACCCCCTGACCACGGGTCTAAATCTTTAAACTAGAATTGTGACCTTAATGTTCAACAAAAATATTAAGTGTAGGTACTCATTTTACTCAGAATTTTAAGCTCTACAACATTTACATTGACAATGTTTTTGACAAAGTTAGCTGTTTGGAGATACTGTTATGGTATGTAAAAAAACGTGTTTTTTTACTATAAATCTATACATATTTCCTAACGCTCACCTAGTACGAGGAGGAAAACATAGTATATTCGTTCTAGACCTAAACTGAAGGGATTAAAACAATTTCCAGCTTTCCCCTAATTAATTTCGAATTCGGCCTTTTTTTGCTCCCGTATCATCACTGGACTATTAATATTTAACACAGATAAGCAACGGGTTTGGCGTGATATTTTTTACGACAATTTGGCAAAAACCTCGTTTTCGAATACCAGTTACATTATTTATTTTAAATTATTTTCTATTGTTTTAAATTATTTTCTATTATTATTAAAATGAAGTAAGAATAAATAAAAAAAATAATTAATAACTATAGAACAAAGCAATTTGTAACTTTTTTTTAAATAAAAAGAAAACAAATGTAAATAAACATTTATTAATGAATAAGCAACAATAGCCGGGTTACCATGTCAGGCAAAATAACGCCATTTTGGCGCCAATTAGGTACCCCGGTGCGTATATGACATCTGAGCCTAATATTTTTCTTTTCGTTTCGCTCAAAAAAAAAAAAAAAAAAAAAAGAAGTGAAAGCCATTAATTTTAAATGTTTCAGTTTTAAAGGAATGTTTTGTATTAAATAAAATGATATAACGAAATACAAAGAAAACCATTTTTCTAAGGCGATTTAAGGGAGGCCAAACTGGTCGCCAAATTAATTTAAAATTATAACCTTTTGTGAAATTTGAAAAAAAAATATCTGTTATGATTGAAATTTGAGTTGCCATCATTAGAAAAAAGTATTTAAAATTAGAAAAAAATTAATATTTCGAAAACTAATTCGAATTGAAAAATTCTGATACCAGTTTTGAGATCTGTGGATCAATACGGATTTTTGGTGTTAATTTCATCGCAAAGTATTCCGTATTTCAGGAGAAATCGCCGTGAAACATAATCAGTTGTTTAATCAGACGTTTCATAGAATCGTTTCATAAATTCGTTTCAATTCAGTCGTTTCATTAGGATTTTATATATACGAGTTGGAACCCGTCGAAATTCGACGAACTAAAATGTTAGAAAGGAATTGTCAGATCGAATTTATAATAAACCTACAAAAATAATTACAATAAAAAATTCATCTAACATTGGTTGTCTCACTCTTAAAGCAAATAATATTTTTAACCTAAAATTACTAAAATATTATTTCCACAAACTTCAACTGCTTAAATTATTGAAAAATTAAACTCTATTAGAATACGTAATCAAGATGAGTAATTATGATGAATTTATCGATTGAGACTTTTATGTTTGTTTTTATGGGATAAAAAATCAGTAAAAAGGATTTCGCTTTGTCACATCATAAAATTTTCCCCCATGAAATCTAAATTGTACGTTATTTTCAGTTCCCATAATTTACATACGCACCACTCAAATTCACAATTTGAAAGTATTTTAACGCGCAATAGATTATTAATGAATGTATTTCTAAACTTAAAGTTACGTTTGTCGGATACAACTTTTCATGGGAACATTCGCACAAACTTTAAGTTCTAATGACAGTACCCGCGAAAAAAAAATTCAGAAATTTGCCTTTATTTGTCATAGTATTGGCCATTTAGTATTGGTCAAATATTTAGTTTTATCAAAAAAAAAAAAAATGATCGTTTTGTTTGAAATATGACATCATTTTTACTCACTGAATCATTTTGCCTAGCGTCTCAAACTTAGTATCAGCGTAATGTAAAAATATTGAAATGTAACTGATTTATGAAGAAGAATGCATGTTTTTTTTTTAATGTCTGACATCATTTTCTGTTCAAAAATTATAAAAAAGTTACTTTAATTTGTATTGTGAAAATGGCATCAATAAGGATATAATCAATAAAAATAATAAACCATGACTATTTTCCCTTTACTTTCAATATAAATGGTGTACTTCAGTTGCCACAATTACAAAATTTGTATTAAAAACTACAAAAAATTTAATATCTCAAAAATAAGTTGAGATACAGCTTTCAAACAAATTGCATTTAAAAGAGCATTTTTTTCCTTATACGATGGTGTTAAAATTTAAAATGTGCGATGTTTAGTTTAAAAATTTGCCGTAGATTTAATTGCAAAACCGAAATTTTAATTCAAATTTCAAAGTGTTGCCATTCGCAAAATGACGTATGCGTTACGCACAGATATGTTTGTCCTTTATAATATAGATAGGGTAGATATAAAAAAACCTACATTAATTAATTATTTCTATGTTAAAAAAAAAAATCTAATAAAAATTGGAGTCATTTCTTCTCGTGTAATTTCCGAAACACCGATTTAAATTTTATTTGCTTCTACTTTTTTCGGCCGTAATTTTAACAAGTTTTTCTTGAAAAGGAGGAAGGAGATGACAATGATTTGTCGGATTTCTGAATGACGGATTTTAGAGGTCACACTGTATGCATTCGTAATAAATTTTGTATTCATGCATTTTTGCATAAGAGTGCAACAGCTATTGCACCAAGATCTGAATATTTATAAAATTAGTTAATAGTACGAACGGACCACATTTGCCACGTTTGAGGTACAATTTTCGACTGATATTTCTTGAGGTAGCTTATTTGCCAAACACTCTATATTGATCAAAAAATGCTGCTGGTTGGAAGAATAGATTTTTCAGTTCTACCAAAAGAAAGAACTTCATTATAAACTGCCTACATTAACACGTTGAGTGCCACGGTGGCTGACACTTAAGCTGAAAAATTTACAAAGTTTTAAGTAATTTTTTAAGAAAGTATAATCCTGTAATAAAAAACAGGTAAGTAAATTTTAAATAAATTTTCAGTAATTACTTAAAAGAATATACATATTTTTAGTTTTATATCATATGTTAGACCGCCAGTCATCGGTTAATGATGCGTTCTAAACGGAAAGTTCAGTGTCAGTCACCGGTGACCAGGGTTGTAGTGGGTAGCTGCCCGGATACCCGCCCAGCTGCCCGCCCGGGTTGTTTTTTTTTTATAAAAAACCCGGTTTCTTTTAAATATATTTCTGGACAGGGACAAATGATGTATCTGTTAACAGTTTATGGTTATTTTGTTTTATTTATTCACTTCTTTGAATCTTAGAAAATATATTTGTACTAATTTACTTGCACTTTTAGATTGGGAACCCTATAATTTTAAAAAGTTTCGCTTTTAATTTAAAACGTAAATGTAAGCTTTTCAGTTAGCTTCAAGAGTATTATATTTACTAAACTTATTATATTTATTAAATTGTTTTATGCATTTTTTGCAGCTGAATCCGAAAATGACCATTTTTAACCATCACGTCAGGAAAATTAAATAAAAAAAAGTTTTACATGTGTTTTATAGTATCAGATTTTTGCTATACTTTAACTTTGACATTTACAATTTGCAAAAAAATTATAACGTGATGGTTAAAAATGAAGGTCATTTTCAGATTCAGTGTTAAAAAGTACATAAAAATCAATTATCAAAAGTTAAAACACACAGTCATCTCCTCTATTTTATAGTAATCTGATTTTTGTTATTTTTTAACTTTGACAATTTATGATATGCAAAACATCCTGAGATGATGGTTAAAAATTAAGGTAATTCTCGGATTCAGTGCTAAAAAATACATAAAAGTTAAAAAACACAACCATAACAGTCTTGTGTTATCTAACCTAAAACTTTTTCTTAAACTTCTTGGCGGTAATCTATCCGAAATTTTGTGTGTTATCCTGTAAAATAAGTATGAATGGTAATTACCGAAAATCATAATATTAGATTGTTATCGGATATTTCAAAGTGAGTTAAATTTCGAGTACAAATTTTGAACTCGGAAAACATACATATGATCGTTGAAGTTAAATAAAATAACATAATATTTGTTAAAAGAAGTCATGAAAAAAAAATAGTCTCAAATCCTTACAAATTAAAACATATGTTAAAATACAATAACTTTAGCCAATCTGAAACTTAATAAAAATTAATTCAATTGCAACACTTGTACTATTTTTTTCAAAGCGCAGATACGCATGAAAAGTTCTTCGAATATTTTAAGCACTTGGTATATGACCTCTCAAAGCATGGCCAAACTCATTTGTGTTCAGATGCAGAAAATTGTTAAGTCATGCATTTTTAAAGTTTCATAACTCAGTCAATTTTAGCGTTATATGAACGGGACTTTTTTTTGTCTTACTTGTCAGTGTAATAGGAAAATTTTACTAAATATAACTTATAGGCCGTATAAAAACTTAAATTTCGTAATTTTTTAAGAAACGTTTTTATTGACCCAAATCGCTTTTAAAATATTTCTTTGCCTCAATTTAAAACATTTTGTGTAATTGGAATGTGTCTATGACTATCGGTTTAGGAATTAGCCATTGGACACCGTTGAGAGTGGAGACCCTGTATATACATACAAGAAAAATTTTTGTTGTAAGATATTTTTTTAATCAACATTTGCTATCTTATGATAATTTCAAAGGAGCAAGTTTTTTTAAGTTATATTTCTATTTTATTAAATAACACACAATTGACAGCTTTGCAATTTAAAATTTGTTTGTTATTTAAATTAAAGGGATCATATATATATATATATGTGTGTGTGTGTGTGTGTGTATTTTAAGAACAGAGAAAAATATTGAGATCCTTATTAAGGCTATGAAGTTATTCTCATCTATTAGACTATGAAGTGTTCACAAAGATTGCATTTGAGATCAGGATTGCCACTTATTTCGGCAATCAAATTCTTTGCGTTTTCCTAAGCAAAAAATTAAATTTTTCCTGAGTAATTCCTCTGAGAATTTTCAAAATTTCAAAGGATAAATTTTGCAAAGTACCAAAATTTAGTAAAATTTCTTGTTTTTAATATTCATTTTTAAATTCCCTCAGTTTTTCCAGTTTTCTCAATACAGTGGCAACCCTGAAGATTATTATTTATGAGGAAGGTGGAATCATAGTCCACATTTTGGCATTTTAACCCAATTTACCAGGGGAAAATTGCCCATTTAACCCGGGTTTTTTAATAAAACCCACCCGGGCTGGGTTTTTAACAAAAAACCCGGGTTTTTTACAACCCTGCCGGTGACTGACGTGGCGTTTAACGTGTTAAAGTAGAATACTTTCTAGGAAGAAAACACACATTTTGCATGTTAAGTACGGTGGTACGGTGTGATAAAATTTGACATAACATTTTAACTTCTACCCATCCTTGCAACTTTATTAAGTTCTGAAAAGAGCAGTCTCCTTTTCAATAAGGGAAATGAAAAGGCTTATGGCTCAAAGTCCGGACTTAAAAAAAAAAAAAAGCTAGGTTTTCTTCCATGCTTTTTTTCATTATTTTCCATGGTCAATGTTGAATTTAGGGGGTGGCTCAGGGGGGGGGGGGGGGAGGACCCCCGAGCAATGAGATGTCCCCCTGGAAGATTTGAAATTTTGTGTTTTCAATGGTCAAAAAATGCAATCCCCCCCTCCCTCCCCGAAACTCTATAATGTCCCTTCCGGAGCAACAGATATCCCTCTCGAAGAAAAATGTCTGAATTCAACACTGTCCGTGTCTCAGTTGAAAATCTTAAAAAAAGGTGGTATTTGAAACGTCCTTTTCTCCTCTTCCTTTTTTCCCTTCTTTCAAGACCTTAGGAAATTCTGCATATTTTCTTAGGGGAGACTGCTTGAATGTGGAAATTCTGTCTGGCAAAACTGATTAATTACTACATTTTGAGGGGGAGCTATAAGTAAAAAATTTTATCTATCTATGTATGATTTCTATCTAATCACATTTTTATGGACACGATAACTTCCATAATTCTGCACAAATCTTTTCCAAACTGACACATAAAATCAAGGGGCATAAAATCTCGGTCAAGTTCGTTAACGGGCAATATCAGACCAAGGGGTGGAAATAGAGAGGGGTTTTGTGAAAAACGAAAAAAAAAACCATAATTTCTTAATTATAGTACATATCGACCCAGTTTAAAGTTATTATTACTTCTAAAAAAGGGCCAAAAATTTATGTATGACAGATTTTTAATAGAACTAAAAATGGGCTCAATGGGCGAAAAAAGTTTTTTTTTTTGGGGGGGGGGGGAATTCATAACTTCGTCAATTCTCAAGATATCAAATCCAATTAAATTTATTATAAATTGTCTTAATATTATCTACAACTTTCATATTGACAAGTTTTTTATAGCACCAATTCTTACTGAAAAAAATTAAAAACGAAAAAAAAAAAAAAAAGGGGGGTGGGTGAAGAAGAAAAAAATCTTTAATTTCGCCAATTCACAAGATATCAAATCCGCATGAATTTATTATATATCTTCTTAATGCTATCTACAACTTTTATACTGAGAAGTTTTTGAGAGTACCAATTCTTACAACAAAAACAAATTAAAATTACATGTAGGTTGAAAAAAAAAATCATATTAAGGATGTACTCAAATCCAAACTGCTTATTTTCTGACTCGTTTTTAAATTCATTTTTGCATTCAAACGCATCCAGTTAGTAGATTCTCTTATTCAGAAATGCCGTAATGGTCGATTTTTTGCTAGAGGCAGAATATATTTTGTCAAAGTGGGCATTTTGAACCGAATTTTTCGAAGCGATTGTATTGGGAACGAAATATATGGCCCTACTAAGAAAATTATTACTGAGAAAATAATTGTTTATAAATCAAGTTCTAATTAATTGAACGAAAAATAAAAACATAGCTCGCTTATAAATCTCTTAAAAAATCACGTCAGCACGTTTCATGTTTTTCCTTTAAAAAAATGAATCTGAAAGTGTGTCAGAAAATTTCGAGTTGTTAAGTATGGAAAAATATTTCTTGAATACTGCCTTAACATGGTTCTGATAAAACCAGCTTTTATATAAAAATAAAATAAAAAACTCGTCAAAAGTGGCCAGATAAAATTGTTAAATTGGGTTTATCTCTTACCATGGTTTGGTTTTTGTTGGTGAAATTAGTACTTAACTTCGAAATCTACCTGCGCCTGTAAGCCGAGCCGGCTGGGATTTTTTTATCTATGTTTTTTGCATTTTTCTAACTAGAAGTACAAATTTCGACATTTTCCTATTTTTCAAACTTCATGATTTTACTTCCGAATTAACATTTTCATCTTCCACTGGGTTAAACAGCTTTTTGGGAAAAAGTCTTTATTTCTTTTATTTGTTTTTACCTGAGCTTTTCGCCAATTATTCAGTGGTTGGATTTTATAGTTGGATTTACAATACCAATTTCTGATATATTCTAGTTATTTACTCCAATTCTAAGAAAAAATTCTTATTTCGCAAGCGGAATAAATACAAATACAATTAACATAATCCATTTTTACCGATTTCCATTCATTACCTTCCAATTGGGATTTATACAAAAAATAGATTATAGATTTTCAATTTTTTATGTATTTTTTAATTTAATTCCCTCTTATTGCAAATACCTCTTAAAACTCTTTTCAACTTGAAACTGTTCCTCTCCAAATCTCTTCCACTTAAAAAAAATCTTTTATCTTTGTTTTTTATGTTTCTTTTTGAATTTCTAACTACAACTACAAATTTTAATACTTTTCTATTTTTCTAAGTGGATGATTTTACTTCCTGCTTAACATTTCTATCTTCCCTTGGGTTAAATACCTCCTTCTGAAAAGCCCTTTATTTCTTTTATTTGCTATTGCCAGAGCTTCTCGTCAATTATTCAGTGGATCGATTTCATAGAACACCGTTTTTTGATGCATCCTAATTATAATAACTTTCTTCTATCTTTACAAGAAGAAAGTATTGGATTCAGGAAATTTTCGAATTCCGGTTTTCGACGTATTTATACGTTTTAGAGGTCAGAGATCCCGAAAAACATGTTTTTACAAAATGTCTGTCTGCGTATGACACAAATTTTGTGGGTGCTCTATCTCAAGAACTAATAAACGGAATTTAATAAAACTTTAGATTCAGTTAGTCACTGATATAAATTGGTGCTGATTACTTTTTGGTGTAAATCGACCAGCAGGTGGCGCTGCTATGCTGCCTTATTCATGATCTTCCACAATAGCTATATCTCAATAATTAAAGCACAGATTTTCAGAAAACTTCAGATTCAGTTAGGCCTTGATATAATTTAGTGCTGATAACTTTTTGGTGTAAATCACCCAATAGGTGGCGCTACTATGCTGCATTTTTCACGATTTCTGCAATAACTGTATCTCAAGAACTAATGCATGAAATTTCACCAAACTTTAGATTCATTTAGTACCTGGTATAAACTGATCCTGATAAGTTTATTGTGTAAATTGCGCAACAGGTACCACTGCTATGCAGAACATTTCACGATTTCTGCAATAGCTCTATCTCAAAAACTATGCACGGATTTTCATCGAACTTCAAATTCAATTAGAAGTTCACATAACTCAGTCAGGTATAACAGAATCCAGTTGTTGCTGATTAGAGTTTGGTGTACACCACCTAACTAGTGGCGCTGCGATGCTACATTTTTCAGGAAGTATTAATATGTATGAGATAGAAGAAAGTTTTGGGATTGTCACATCCAACTAGTTTTTTTTTTTCCGAATTCTAATTCCCTGCCTTTTTAAACGCCTCTCAAAACTCTTTTCATCTTGAAATTGTTTCTCTCTGAATATTTTCCAGAAAAAAAAATATTAATTTTTCATCTTAAAAAAAAAAAAATTCTAACTTCAAGTAAAAATTTAGCACTTTTCTATTTTTTTAACTGGATGATATGACTTTCTGCTTAGCATTTCTATTTTCCATTGGGTTAAATTCCTCGCTCTGAAAATGTATTTTATTTCTTTCATTTGTTAATCACCAGAACTTCTCGTCAACTATTCAGTGGATCGATTTCATAGAATACCAGTCTTTAATACATTCCAATTGTTTTCAAATGCTACGAAAATTTCCTTGTTTTTCAAGTAAAATAAAATACAAATAATAAACACAGAATCAATTTTTACCAATTTATATGCAAATATTACCTCACATATTGATCTCTGTACAAAAAATACGTTATAAAAAGTACCAAATTTGCGCTTTTGTTTTGCTTTAATCCAATTCGCTCTTATTTTAAATATCTCTTGAAACTCCTCTCATCTTAAATATGATGCTCTCCGAGTCTCTTTCATTTTAAAAATATTTTAATCTATTTTTCTCACTTTCTTTTGAAATTTTCTAAAATAAAAGTACAAATTTTAATATTTTTCTGTTTATATAACTGCATGGTTTTACTTTCTGATTAGAATTTTTATCTTCCATTGGGTTAAACACCTCCTTCTGAAAATTTCCTATATTTTTTTTATTTATCTTCTCGCCAATAATTCAGAATATCGATTTCATAGAATACTAATTTTTGATACATTCTAATTTTTTTTTCAAATTCTAAGAAAATTTTATTCACAGAATCAATTTTTATTAATTTCCGTTCGAACATTATCTTACATATTAAGGTCTATACAAAAAATATCTTACTGAATTCCAAAATTTGTTTTTTGAGTTTTAATTTAATTGCCATCATTTCAAATACCTCTTGAATGTTTTTTCTCTTCCTTCTTGAATTTTTATAACTACAAGTACAAATTTGAATACTTTCCTATTTTTCAAATTGGATGATTTTACTTCCTGCTTAGCATTTTCAACTTCCATTGGGTTAAACACATCCTTATGAAAATTTCCCTTTTTTTTTTTCATTTGTCTTCTCACTAATAATTCAGAAGATCGATTTCATAGAATACCAATTTTTGATACATTCTAATTATTTTTTCAAATTCTAAGAAAATTTATTCACAGAATCAATTTTTATTAATTTCCGTTCGAACATTATCTTACATATTAAGGTTTATACAAAAAATATCTTACTGTATTCCAAAATTTGTTTTTTGAGCTTTAATTTAATTGCCTTCATTTCAAATACCTCTTGAATGTTTTTTCTCTTCTTTCTTGAATTTTTATAACTACAAGTACAAATTTGAATACTTTCCTATTTTTCAAATTGGATGATTTTACTTCCTGCTTAGCATTTTCAACTTCCATTGGGTTAAACACATCCTTATGAAAATGTCCTTTATTTTTTTTTATTTGTCTTCTCACCAATTATTCAGTTGATCGATTTCATAGGACACCAATTTTCGATACATTCTAATTATTTTTTCCAATTCTAAGAAAAATTCCTTGCTTTTAAAGGGAATTTAAATACAAATACTTTTCACAAAATCAATTTTTACTGATTTCCATTCAATCATACATTACATATTAAGTTTTATACAAAAAAATATGTTACAGAATTCTAAAATTTGTATTTTAATTTAATTGCCTTTCATTTAAAATACCTATTAAAAGTATTTTCATCATGAAACTGTTTCTCTCTGAATCGCTTCTATTTTGAAAAAAAAAAAATATATATATATTTATGTTTTTTCTCTTTCTTCTTGAATTTTTGTAACTACAAGTACAAATTTGAATAATTTCCTATTTTTCTAAATGGATGATTTTACTTCCTGCTTAGCATTTTCAACTTCCATTGGGACACCTCTTTCTGAAAAATGTGCTTTATTTCTTTTATTTATTTTTACCACGGATTTTTGGCAATTATTTAGTGGATTGTTTGATATTATGTCAATTTGTGACACATTCGAGTTATTTTTTCCAATTCTTAGAAAATTTCCTTATTTTTCAAGTAAAATAAAATACAAATACAACTCACACAAGAAATTTTTACCGATTTCATTCAAACATGATCTTACTCATTAAGATTTGTACAAAAAATATGTTATATAGTACCAATATTTGAACTTTTTTTGTTTTACATTAATTCTCTCTTATATTAAAAATCTCTTGGAACTTCCTTTATTTTAAATTTGATTTTTTCTGAGTCTATTCTATTTTTTAAAAAAATTATCTATTTTTATCTTTATTTTTTTTTAATTTTTCTATCTTACAAATCTATCTTTACAAATTCTATCTTTACAATTTTTAATACTTTTCTATTTTTCTAAATGGATGATTTCTCTTCCTGTTTATCATTTAATCTTCCATTAGGTCAAACGCTTCTTCATGAAAATGCTGTTATGTTTCCCGTTTAAAAAAAAATACTTCTTTTCCAAGCAAAATAATTTTTTTAAATTTTCATTTTGTCCTATCTCATTTTAAAATACTGCTTTAAACTCTTTTTATCTTTAAACTGCTTCTCTATGAATCTCTTCCACCTTTTTTTAAAAAAAATCTTTATCTATATTTTATCTTTTTTCCCTAGCTACAAGTACTAATTTCAATATTTTCCTATATTTCTAACTGCATGATTTTTCTTCCTGCTTAGCATTTTTAAGTGTCAGTAGGTTAAACAATTTTTTCTGAAAACGTTGTTATATTTACCAATTCTAAGAAAATTTCCTTGTTTCCAAGTAAGATTAAAAAGAAATACAAATCACACAATCAATTTTTACCGATTTCCATGAAATATTACCTTACATATTAAGAGATATACAAAAAGTATGCATTAGAATATTGATTTTTTTTTTTATTTCATTCTGTCTCATTTTCAATACTTCTTGAAATCTTTTTCACTGCTTTTCTCTGAAACACACCAGAATCAATTTTTACCGATTTCCATGCAAACATTACCTTACATACTAAGAGATATATGAGAAAAATTTATTAAAATTCCAAAATTTCCGCTTTTTAGATGCGTTTATAATTATATAAAAACGTAGCACCTCTAGTCGTCGCTCGGTCCCTCTGTCTGTCCGTCCGTCAGCCCCCCGCATATAACAGAGCAAAAACTACCCAACCGAATAGTCTGAAATTTTAAATAAATAAGTGTTACAAAATTTTGCCGTGTCATTTCAGATTTTATGAAAATCGGATGTATAGTTTAATTACAGGGACATTCAAAAGTTTTCCATTACATTACGCGGCCAATGCACTGAAAAAAATGAAGTACTCAAAAATGAGTAAATCGATGTACTCATATTGAATTGGGTATGTTTGGATCAAAAATGAACCTATTCTTTTCTCAATTTTGATCCATTACATGTTATCAAACTAAAAAAAAAAAAACGATAATTATGTACCCTGTAATGGTTTATTCCATTTATGGTGGCATAAAAGATGTTTATTAATATGAATATTAAATTATGCACAGTATTCTAAAATAATTTAAAAGTACTTACAAATAATGCTCTTATCATAAAAATATTCGATTTGGGTATCTTACTAATAATTTTGCTATTTTTCTTAATTAATAATCAATTAAACATTTCTCTTTAATAATTGTGAACGGGAAATAAATGTCACTACATTTTTACTTTAATTTGAAGGTTCTGGGGGCAGTACATAACGATTCATATTTGAACACAAACATGGAATCAAAAATGAGTACACGTGTTTCTCAATTTTGAGTACATTTGGATCGGAGCTATTTTGAGTATGTGATGTATTTAAAATTGAGTACTTTTTACTCAATTTTGAGTACTCATTTTTTTCAGTGTGGGAAAAAAATATTTCAAGTGCATTTTAGTGATGTTGAAGCTTTTCGAACAGAATGAAATTGATGTGCACTTATGAAGTGCACTAAAATATACATTCAGTACAACATGCGGTGCAAAAAATATTTATAAAACTAGTTATAGTACGAACGCACCTCATTTGCCACGTGTGACGTACAATTTCCAACTTATTTGTTTTTATTTAATTCTGCCTCACTTTAAATACTAATTGAAAATCTTCTCATCTTCAAACTGCTTTTATCTAAATCTTTTCCACTTTCAAAAAAAAAAAAAATAAATAAAAAAAAGTCTTTATTTATGTTTTTCTGTTTACTTTTATTTACTTTTCTGTTTTTTCCGTTTATTTTTATTTTCTATAACTACAAATACAAACTCAAATACTTTTTATATTTTTAACGGGCTGATTTTACTTTCTGTTTAGCATTTTTAATTGCCATTGGGTTAAACACTTCTTCCTGAAGAAGTTATCTTTCCCATTTCTAAGAAAATTTCCGTGTTCTTCACTTAAATTTACATATAAACGCAACTAACAGAAACTTTTACGATTTTCCAGCAAACGTTACTTTAAATACAAAGAACTAAGCAAAAAATGTCTCTTCTTTTTAGCAAAAATGAAAGCAATAATCAATACTCTCATATTCTTAAAAATGACCCGCTTTGTCCAAATGAAAGGAAGATAGATAGATCTCTATCAGCTTTTTATTAACCCGGAAATAAGTGTCTAATGTCCTCATTGCAAGTAATAATTTAAGTGGTACAAAACAGAAAAAAATGAAGATACATTTTCTCATGGACGTAATTTTCTCGGTATACGAAGAACTTTCACAAATGATACGTTCCCATCGCAACACCGAAAACACATTGTATAAAAGAATTTGAATTTTATTATAATATACTTTATTATAAGGTATTATGAATCGATAACGCATTTCTATTTTTATATGAAATCTCACTGATTCGGTTTTTATTACTATCTTCTATCTTTAGAAGAAGAAAGTATTGGATTCGTGAAAATTTTCGAATTCCGGTTTTCGACGGATTTGCACAATTTAGGGGTCAGAGATCCCGAAAAACATGTTTTTACAAAATGTCTGTCGGTGAGTCTGTGACTCTGTCTGTATATGACACAAATTTTGTGGGTGATCTATTTGAAGAACTAATGCACGGAATTTAATAAAACTAGTTGGATGTGCCAATCCCAAAACTTTCTTCTATCTTATACATCTTAATATTTCAAAACCTAGTTACACATGTTAATACTTCAATATTATTAGTTCAATACTATACAAACTTTGATTTTCGTCTTAAATTTCTGCTCAAGTCAATTAAACGGACTAAAAACAAGTTAATCTATATCATGATATTAGTTAAAATTATTAATTTTTCCTTATTTTGTTGTTATCAGCTGTTTGCGAATAGCCGGCTTAGCAGGAAGCGAGTTCCCGCCGCTGCATGAGCCGTCGATGCACAATAGAATTACGAAAAATCAAGAAAAGTATACAAAAATCGCTAGCACAGAGCCCCTTTACCTCGCAATATTTCCAAATTCTAGGAGGACCTGTTGGCCAAAGCCAAAAACAAGCACAAAAATTTTGGTTCAATTGTATGCATAATTTTATACGTTGTTCGATGGTACAATAATGAAAATGGCACAGAGATCGGAATTATAGCGCCCCCTTCTGGCGGAATTTTTTCAAGTTCAGGGAGGACTTGTTTGCCATAGCCAGAAACATGCACACAAAATTTGGTTCAATTATATGGATAACTTCATACACTTTTCGTTGGTACAATAATGAAAATGGTACAGACATCGCAATTATAGTGCCCCCTACCGGCAGAATTTTTCCAAATTCAGGGAGGACCTTCGTGACATGACCAAAAACAAACACATAAAATTTGGTTCAATTCTATGCATAACTTCATACACTTTTCGACGGTACAATATTCAAAATGGCACAAAAATGGCACAAAAATCGCTATTACAGCGCCCTCTACGGGCGATTTTTTTTACAAATTAACCCATTAACCGCCAAAACTATTACGACAGAAATTTTCAAATTTCTTGCTGAAAGTAGTTTCCCACCACAAATTCAGTAAGGTAAATTTCGCTTTACTAAAATAGCAAAATTCCTGCCAATAAATAAGACGGTTTTTTTAATTCTAAAATAGTGGTGCCAATGTAATTAATTCATTGCATGAGCAATTATTTTGACTGTTGCGTGAACGCAACGTCAGCGGTTAATGGGTTAAGGGAGGACCTCCTTTCCATAGCCAAGATCTTAAAAAAATTTTTTGGTTCAATTCTATGCGTAACTTCATACACTTTTCTATGGTACAATATTCAAAATCGCACAAAAATCGCTATTACAGCGCCCCCTAACGGCGAATTTTTTTGCAAATTCAGGGAGGACCTGCTTGCCATATCCAAAAACTTAAAATAAAAATTTGGTTTAATTCTATACATTACTTCATACACTTTTGAACGGTACAACATTCAAAATCGCACAAAAATTGCTATTACAGCGCCCCCTACCGGCGAATTTTTTCCAAATTCAGGGAGGACCAGCTTGCCATAGCCAAAAACTTAAAATAAAAATTTGGTTCAATTCTATGCATAACTTCATACACTTTTGGATGATACAATATTCAAAATCGCACAAAAATCGCATTTACAGCGCCCCCCACCGGCGAATTTTTTCGAAATTCAGGGAGGACCTGCTTGCCATATCCAAAAACTTAAAATAAAAATTTGGTTCAATTCCATGCATAACTCCATACACTTTTGGATGGTACAATATTCAAAATCGCACAAAAATTGCTATATCAGCGCTCCCTACCGGCGAATTTTTTCCAAATTCAAGGAGGACCTGCTTGCCATATCCAAAAACTTAAAATAAAAATTTGGTTCAATTCCATGCATAACTCCATACACTTGGATGGTACAATATTCAAAATCGCACAAAAATTGCTATATCAGCGCCCCCTACCGGCGATTTTTTTCCAAATTCCAGGAGGACCTGCTTGCCATAGCCATAAACTTAAAATAAAATTTTGGTTTAATTCTATGCATAACTTCACACACTTTTTGATGGTACAATGGCGACAGACAGACGGACGGACGGACGGACGGACGGACGGACAGACGGACACACAGACAGACAAACATTGTCTATAAACATGTTTTTTGGAATCTCTGACCCCTAAAACATGTAAATCCGTCGAAAACCGGAAGTCGAAAAAAATTTCGATTACAATACTTTCTTCTATTGAATATAGAAGAAAGTAAAAATATATTGAGTTAGTCCCTGATATAAATTGGCCCAACAGGTAACGCTGCTATGCTGCATTTTTCACGATTTCCGCAACATCTCTATCTGAAGAACTAATGCACGGATTTTCATCAAATTTCAGATTTAGTTAGTCCTTGATATGAATTGGTGCTGATTACGTTTTGGTGTAAATCGCACAATAGGTGGCGCTGCTATGTAGCATTTTTCACGGTTTTCGCAAAAGATGTATCTCAAGAACTAAAGCACGAATTTTCATTAAACTTCAGATTCAGGTATACTTTAATAAATATTGATGCTGATTGTATTTTGGTGTAAATCGCCCAATAGGTGACGCTGCTATGCTGCATGTTTCACGATTTCCGCAAGAGCTCTATCTCAAGAACTCTAACTTCAGATTCAGTTAGACGTTGACACAAATTGTTACTGATTAGGTTTTGGTGTTAATCGTCCAACAGATGGTGCTACTATGCTGGATTTTTCACGATTTTTGCAATATCTCTATCTCAAAAACTAATTTACGGATTTTCATCAAACTTCAGATTTACTTAGACAATGACATAAGTTGTTGCTGATTAGGTTTTGGGGGAAATCACCCAACAGGTGGCGCTGCTATGCTGCATTTGGCAAGATTTACACGATTTTAGCGATAGTCATATCTCAAGAATTGATGCACGGAATTTCATATCTTTAGAATCCTCATGATGGACATAGATTGCCATTTAATTTTGCGACTGTGATAACGAATTTTGAAGTATAAGATAAATGAGATAGAAGAAAGTTTTGGGATTAGCACATCAGACTAGTTTTAATCAATGATTTATTCTAATTAAGAGTTTCCATATTTATCTCTTTCAATAAATAAATATATAAAAGTAAAAGTAGTTAAAAAAACCCCCACTTTTATAAGCATTCAATGTTTAGCTTAAAAATCACGACTAATTTCACGACTGCAATTCATATAGTTCAGAAAAATTTCTGTTAAAATACATTAATTTGGCGTGGGACCGATTGTTGAAAATCCACCGCTTTGATTTACGCTTGATAGAAGTACAAAATAAGAGAATTGTTTTTTTTTTTTTTATGTAATTTTTGTTCCGTTCCTTTTGTACTTTATTCTATCTTTACAAGAAGAAAGTATTGGATGCGTGAAAAATTTCGACTTCCGGTTTTCGATGGATTTATACGTTTTAGAAGGTCCTGAACACAATTTGATGGTTTTTAGAAAATGTCTGTCTGTGAGCCTGCCAGTCACCCTGTCACTCTGTGAGTCTGTATGTGAACAAAAAAAAATTGTGGGCGTTCTACATCAAGAACTAATGCACGGAATTTCCCAAAACTTTAGACTCGGTTAGACCTTGATATAAACTGGTGCTGATTACCTTTTGGTGTAAAACGCCCAACAGGTGACGTTGCAATGCTGCATTTCTCATGATTTACGCAATAGCTATATCTCAAAAACTACTGCACGGATTTTCATAAAACTTCAGATTCAGTTAGTCCTTGATACAATTTGGGGCTGATTACTTTTTGGGGGAAAATCACCCTACAAGTGGCGCTGCTATGCTGCTTTATTCATGATTACCTCAATAGCTTTGTCTCAAGAACTAATGCACGAAATTCCAACAAACTTCAGTTTTTGGTGTAAATCGCTCATCAGGTGGCGCTATTATGCTGCATTTTTCACGATTTCCGCAATAGCCCTATCTTAAGAATTAATGCATGAAATTTCATCAAGCTTCAGACTCAGTTGGTCCCTGGTATAAATTGGTCCTCATTAGTTTTTAGTGTAAATCAATCAACAAGTGGCGCTGCTATGCAGAATTTTTTTAATATTTCCGCAAAAGCTATATCAAAAATAAATGCAAGGATTTTCGTCAAACTTCAGATTCACAATTAAGATTCCTCTGTCAGCTTAAGCTTATCTCTATTTTTCACAAATTCATGTTTGGGCTCAGGTTTCGTAATGATGTCAGCTCTCATCAATTTGCTTGGGCAATAAATTAATTTGATGCTTCCAATTTCATTCATGTGTTTAATAGTATGCTATTTGATGTCTATGTGTTTAGTCTTGTTTGTATATTTGTCTGATTCGATCATTTTTATGCAAGACATATTATCTTCGTGAATTTTAATAGGTAATTTTTGAGACAAATCTAAGTCTTGCAATAGTTTTATCAACCATGAATGTTTTTGTGTAGCGCTTGCTGCTACTACATATTTTGTCTCAGCAGAGGAATGTGCTATGCAACTTTTTTTTTTTTTTTTTTTTTTTTTTTTTTGTTATCCAGTGTATAGGATATTTCCCAAGTAAGAATAAATTTCCTCATGTGGATCTCCTAGTTTCTCTATCACCCACCCAATCAGCATCACTGTATACTTCCAAAATAGGTGGGTGTTCAGTTCTGATTATCAAATTTAAATTTTTGTTACTATTTAGGTATCGGATCAGTCGTTTTACTGCTTTCCAGTCCTTTTCTGATGCGTTTTCATTTTTTTCTGCTTAAAATGTTTACAGCTAATAATATATTGGGTCTTGTAATGCTAGCATTTTATAATAATGCACCAATCGTTGACGATATTTAGTGTTATTTGGCATTGGTGTTTCTTCACTTTCTGATCTAAGGAAACCTGTTTCCATGGGCAAACGTTCCGTATGGTTTTGAGTCTTCAAGATTAAACCTTTTTGATATTTCAATTATTTTTTTATGTTTGGTTCAGCTTAAAGCCGTTGTGTATTTTTTCTATTTTTATCCCAAGATAGTTACTGGTTGCTTTTAAATCTTCGTGTGTACATTTTGATTTTAACTTATTTACGATATCTTTAATTTCTTCATATTTTCCTGCAATGAGGATATCATCTACGTATACTACTATATAAACTGTGTCTTTACCCTGTTTTCATATCAATAAGCAATTATCAGCTGCGCTTTGTGTAAATATTAATTCTTTTAGTGTTTCACTGAACTTCGTGTATCAAGCTCACGCTGCTTGTTTTAAGCCATATATGGCCTTTTTTAATTTACAAACGGTACTAGGTTCTTTAGTGGTTATATAACTTTTTGGTTGTGACATATATACATCTTCTTCAAGTTCCCCCCATGTAAAAATGCGGTTTTCGCATCGATTTGTCTAACGCTAATATTATGATAAGCTGCAACGGTTAAGAAACATCTCAGAGTGGTATGGGATACTACCAGTGTATAAGTTTCGTCATAATCGACTCCATATTTTTCTCGGAATCCTTGAGCGACCAGACTGGATTTATAACGCTTGACTTTTCCGAATTCGTCATATTTCGCTTTAAATGTTCATTTGGACCCGATTACTTTAGCTCCTTGTGGGGGATCAACTTAAGACCAGGTTTCACTTTCACTAAAGGATTCCCTCCTATTCTAAGGTATTTCCTCTTGTGTCGCGTTAATCCAGTTTTGTTTTTCTTGTGGATTATCTGTTTACCATGTCTTTCCAACTTTTAGGTTCATATATTGGATCGTTCCCGACTTCGTGTCTTTCTGTATTTGTTCGTTTGTTTCCACGATTAACTCTCTTGTGTCTGGATTTTCATTAGTATTTGAATTACCTATCTTCTTCTCTATAAATTTTATGCTTCTGGCCAGTATAACTATTCCGTCATAAGTATAGATTCTGTACGCCTTGGAACGATTGTCGTATCAGACAAAAGTACCTTTTTCTCATTTGTGGTCTAGTTTGCCGTGTTTTGATTTGTGAACATAGGCGTATGCAGTACAGCCGAAAACTTGAAGGTATTTTAGTTAGGTTTTCTGTTCATCCACAGTTCATAGGGGGGGGGGATGCTAATAGATTTTGAAGGTAGCCGGTACTGTGTGTGGTTCGCGGTATACAGGGTGATTAAAAAAAGATGGGAAAAATTTTAAGAGGTGATAGTGCACACCCAAACAAACATTTTGTATCAAAGAATGCATGGTCGAAAACTAAACGTAAAAAAGTTAGAGGGCGCCAAAAGTTATGTTCTTATACGAGGCAAAAAACACACAATGAACGATTAAGTTAAGTTACGAAAACAAATTTAATGGCATTTGATTACAATAAGTGCTCAAAACATTGACCGGCAGCTTGCACGGTTTACAACGGCGAAGAACAGATTGGCGAATTTTCTGAAACACACCAGGCACCACCGCGCTCGCCAGATCTTTCATGTCTCGATTTTTTTTTTGTGGGGACAGCTAAAGGCTCTTGTGTATGAGACTTCCATTGAATCTGCAGAAGAACTTGTCGCCAAGCTTTCGGTTGCTGTAGGGGAAGTTCGCGATATGCCTGGTGTGTTTCAGAAAATTCGCCAATCTGTTCTTCGCCGTTGTAATGCGTGCATAACAGCTACCGGTCAATGTTTTGAGCACTTATTGTAATCAAATGCTATTAAATTTGTTTTCGTAACTTAACTTAATCGTCCATTGTGTGTTTTTGCCTCGTATAAGAACATAACTTTTGGCGCCCTCTAACTTTTTTGCGTTTAGTTTTCGACCATGCATTCTTTGATACAAAATGTTTGTTTGGGTGTGTACTATCACCTCTTAAAAGTTTCCCCATCTTTTTTGAATCACCCTGCATATTAGAGATCTGCAGGGGTCAAACCGTGGCCCGTGGCCCAAAGCCCGCCGGGCTCGGGCATATTTTCATCCACAGTACCGGGGACAGACCTGGTCTCCACTCTTTTCGGGCCCCGCCGGGCCGGGCTGAACCCGGACCATACGTTTTTCTGAAGGCTCGGGCCACGCCGGACCTAAATTATTTTTTCTGTACAGAGCCGTGACTGGTTTCATTCCTAGTCTTCACGGCCCAAAATTTTCAGTCCTACTTTTGACCCAGCCCGTATGAAATTCATTGTCTCAGCATGGTTTGGTCCACTCAAAGGTCAGTAAAATTAGGAATGCCTCAAAAATTTTTGCAAAAAATGCATACATTTTTAAATCGCCATTATTGTAAAATTAAACATTAAAATTTATTATTTTTAAAGAATAGTAGATTTCTACGCTTATTAAAATACAGCTAGATTAAAATATAGTAAGACGTGTGAAAAAGAACCTGTCTATGACGGAATCCTGTTTTAAACTGAAAAACGTGTTGATCCATACAAAATTAATATACTAACACGTTCGAAAAGAATATATAATACATTTATACTTGGTAAGAAGGGAACTTGTCTATATCGCATTTTTTTCTTTTCTATGCAATTCCGTCTTAGAAGATTTTATTGTATAGCATTTTTCAGATTTTTAACACTTCAGTACATAATACATGGAATATGGATTAACGATATTAATGATAACTGAAATTTTTTTATACAAGAAATAGAGATTCATTACAAAAACAAATATCGCAGCCTGCAGCACTTCTATAAAAATGAAGATTATAAACATGAAAAAAAAGTTAAGATAAATATTTTTGGTCAGAACTCCTCGTACGAGACAAATTTTTAACCAAATCGACGTAAAAATCAATGTTTTATAGAAATTCACTCGGGTCGGGCCGAATTTTTTTCTATGAGTCGGGTCGGGACCGGTCCTGGAATTTTCGGTCCGTGCAGACCTCTAGTACATATAGCTTCCCCTATAGTTTATGTGGGAGATTTGCTTCATTTAACATACTCCTAACCATGTCTAGAAGCGGCCTGTTTTTACGCTCTGCAACATCGATCTGGCTTGGGCTATAAAAGACGGTGAGTTGATGATGTATACCATTTTCTCATAGATATTCTTTGATTTCATTAGTTGTATATGCTCCACCGTTGTCTGATCTTATGGTGGTAGGCATTTTTCCGAATTTGTTTTTGACAGTTGAAATGCATTCTTTCAATTTTTCAGACGCCTCACTCTTATTTGGCATTAAATTACACAAAATCTAGAACAGTCGTCAATGAAAGTGATGAAATATCTTTTTCCGCGTATTGTGGGTGTATTTATTGAGCTACATACGTCAAAATACACTAACAGAGCCTTTTTGTTGCTCTATAGGCGGCCGATTTAGGAAACGGGGTGTCGTTGATTTTGGATGTGATGCATGCCTCACATTTTGTGTTATGTTTGCAGTTGTTGACTTTAATTCCGTTTACTAATTCTTTTGACAGCATTGTTTCAATTGTATCGTAATTTTTATTCCCCAAAGACCTGTGCCAGAAATCTATGCAATAAACATTTGAGAAATAGTAAGTGACATTTGCATAGTGGTATCTTTACTGACATGTATTTCATAAAGATTATTTTTAATTTGCCTTGAAGTATTACATTACCATTATGTATTATGTCGGATGTACCTTTCTCAAACTTAACTTTACAACCATTTTTAGTGGCCCTGCTCACAGAGAGCAAGTTAGTTTCTATTTCAGAAACATAAAGTACATAGCGTAATGTAATCTGCCTGTTACCTTTCTCGGTATGAATAATTACCTCCCCTGATCCATATGAAATCAACCTGTTTCATTAGCTACGGTTACATTTGTTTCCGTGTTATTCGTTATTTTCGTAAACAGTTCCTTTGAGTTTACAATGTGGCTGGAACTGCCACTGTCCACTATAAAAAGTTTGTTTGTTGTTCTATTAACAGGGCTACGTTGTTGTTTTCACTTTCTGTATGTTATTTACTTACATAGGGAGTTTGATGTAGTTTCGCGCATAGAGAAGTTGAGTGAACTTTGTTTTTATAATATCTATTATTTTGTGTGTAAGTATTATTGTTTTTTTACTTTTAGAAACCAGCAATCTTTTTTTGTATGGTTCTTCATCTTGCAAATATTCATTAACCCTTTTGTGTTCTATTTAATTTTTCTTGAGCTTTGCATGTTCTTGTATTATTTCTCGAAGTTTCGGAATTATCTATCATACATATTCGATAAAGAAGCTAACTGTTAATTCTGCTTCATCCCTCGCCTGTAGAGCAGTGAATAGAGTATCGTATAATGGTGGTAATGAACCTAAGGGAAGAGCAGAAATATGCGACTCTGAAATTTGCTCACCTATCGCTGATAATTTGAGCATTTGTAAATTTTAAGTTTAAAATTGCTAAATATTATTAAAAATACAACATAAACATACGAATAAGTAATTTAATTTTTTTTAAATTTTATTTAAAAAAAGTTGTATAAAATTAACCGAAAATCATTATATTTTTTAAAACTATTTAAATTTAAAAATATTAAATATAAATACATTATATTAATTCCATAATAAATATAATAATGTTATACAGGAACTAGACTATTTTTATGACAGTAACATGAAAGTTATAGGTATTTTAAAAGTCGCATTTTAATCGTTATAGGTATGAAACAACAAACAACACTAAAAATTACTGAAAAACGTTAATAATTCATAAATTAAAACTGCCCAACTCATAAACCTTTTGATAAATCAGCATAATAGTCTACTTCCTTTGAATATATATTTAAAACAGAATTAAAAAATTCTGTGGTAATTGAACCATTATTTATTGGGTTATGACAATTTTCCCAACACCATTTTAGAAAAAAATCCCTTTTATGAAAAATCAAAAAGCAACTTTCAGCTTAGTTTTTTAAAGTTTGTAAGAAATATAAATGTTTACAATGCTTCAAGATCATAAAGTTCACCCTCTTTGTTTTCTAAAACAGTAAATCGTTTGATTGAAATTTTCATCGAAATCGATGTTTTAAAGGCATACCGATATGCTAAAATCAGTTCATTAATTAATAATAATATTATATTTTTAACAGTACTTGTATCATATTATTACACAAAACACCGCTTAACTGATTTCTAGTCACATTTCTCATTAGAATCAAAAATAAATTCTAGCAACAGAAATAAATCAAAACATCCTAAAATTAAGCAGTGGTAAAGAAAATTTTGGTAATGGACATCTTACAAAAGAAAATTTTTGTTAGACAAAACGCACGATAGTAGAAGAAACCAACTGTACAAAATGAAGATAAAGAAATACTAAATTTTCCTTAGAATCAAAAATAAATTCTAGCAACAGAAATAAATCAAAACATCTTAAAATTAAGTAGTGGTAAAGAACATTTTAGTAATGGACATCCTGCAAAAGAAAATATTTGTATTTAGAAGCAACGCAAGATAGTAGAATAAACTAACTGTACAAACTTTAGATAAAGAAATACTAAATTTCAGTGTTGAATTCAGGGGATGGCCCGTGGGGGGGGGGGGGGGGGGGGCATTCCCTCGCGGAGCAATACAGAAATTCCTCCCGGAGAAAAGTGTCTGAATTCAACACTGTTAAATTTTCATTAGAATAAAAAATTAATTCTAGCAACAGAAATAAATCAAAACATCTTAAACGGACATTTTAGTAATGGACATTCTACAAAATGACATATTTGTATTTAGAAACATCGCAAGATAGTAGAGGAAACCAACTGTACAAATTTAAGATAAAGAAATACTAAATTTTCATTAGAATCAGAAATAAATTCCAGCAACAGAAATAAATCAAAACATCCTAAAATTAAGCAGAGGTAAAGAAAATTTTGATAATGGACATCTTACAGAAGAAAATATTTGTATTTAGACAAAACGCAAGATAGTAGAAAAAACCAACTGAAGATAAAGAAATACTAAATTTTCCTCAGAATCAAAAATAAATTCTAGCAACAGAAATAAATCAAAACATCTTAAAAGGACATTTTAGTAATGGACATTCTACAAAATGACATATTTGTATTTAGAAACATCGCAAGATAGTTGAGGAAACCAACTGTACAAACTTAAGATAAAGAAATACTAAATTTTCCTTAGAATCAAAAATAAATTCTAGCAACAGAAATAAATCAAAACATCTTAAAATTAAGTAGTGGTAAAGAACATTTTAGTAATGGACATCCTACAAAAGAAAATATTTGTATTTAGAAACAACGCAAGATAGTAGAATAAACGGTGCTTTTCGGTGCCTACGGTGCTTTCGGAACTCAGCTTCTCTAGTCACATCCTAATATTCATAATTGTTTGTGAGCTTGTCTATAGGGAAATCTTTATTTCTTCAAAATTTTATTCAAGTGCAACGTGTCAGTGTTACAGTGCATGTCGATTTTTTGTTCAGTTGATAGACTGCTTTCATGGTCATATTTCTGTTCCAAATTAAATTCGTCCATTTTTTACCTTTTTCATCCTCGAATGGATTTTTAGATGCTCCAAAATCTTGCACGGAAACTCTTTTCCTATTATGAAGGGTTTCTTCGTGCTGAGATTTATAGTAACTTTTTAGAACAGCTTTAAACACAGAACACTGGACTTTTGGTTTAAAATTTTATAAGCACATATGAATATAAACGAACAGGACTGATATATATTTCCGCACACAAATAAAAGTAAAATGTGACAAATTTATCTAAATTAACGACTTCTTATATCTGCATTTGCTCATATAACGCTTTTTACTTGACAGCGTAGGGTTAACTAATTTTTGCGGCAAAAAAATCACGAGAATGAGTAAAATATTGTCCAAAAATCGCAAAGTTAGTCAAAAAAGTTGTGAAAACTCATCAAATCTTCTTACCCATAGCTGTGTTTCAAGTAGGTTACTACATTCATTTCTGTTGTGCTACAAGTGATCTCCAATTTTTAAAAGAAGCTGCAATCCCTTTGGATTAAAATAGCTGGATTCTCTTTTGGGAGGAGAAGGGGAGGTAGAGTGAAATTTTTGAGAAAGGAACAAAGTTTTGGAGGAAATAAAGGGACTGGTTAGTCAGTTATTGATGGACAGGAGTAGAGAAATTTAGGTCTGGTAGATGTACAATATTTTTGTAGAACTGAAAAATACAATGATAGATTGAGTGTGGCTGATTTCTTTTGATAATTTAACTTGTTTACTGTTACAGTACTCAAAATAATCACCAAAACAATAAAAATTTCGTAATTTTTTTATTATTACTTTTAAAAAAGAAAATATCTCAAAAATCTAGAATTTTCCAACTCTAAGCTCAAATTTTCCAACTTCACATATATTGGAAGGGAGGTTCCCCCCATACCCTCCATGGCGACGCCCCTGCCCGGGAGGGGCATTCCCTCGAGGAGCAATAAAATATCCCCCCCGGAAGATTTGACATTTTGTGTTTTCAATGGTCAAAAAGTGCAATTTCCCTCCCGAAACTCTATAATGTCGCCCCGGAAGCCACAGAAATCCCTCCCGGAGAAAAGTGTCTGAATTCAACACTGCTAAATTTTCTCTAGTATAAAAAATTAATTCTAGCAACAAAAACAAATCAAAACATCTTAAAAGGACATATTAGTAATGGACGTTCTACAAAATGACATATTTGTATTTAGAAACATCGCAAGATGGTAGAGGAAATCAACTGTACAAACTTAAGATAAAGAAATACTAAATTTTCATTAGAATCAAAAATCAATTCCAGCAACAGAAATAAATCAAAACATCCTAAAAGTTAGTAGTGGTAAAGGAGATTTTAGCAATGGACATCGTACGAAAAAAAAAATATGTAATTTAGAAACAACGCAAGATAATAAAAGAAACCAGCTACAAAACTTAAGATAAATAAATACTAAATTTTCGTTAGAATCAAAAATCAATTCTAGCAACAGAAACAAATCAAAACATCTTAAAATTAAGTAGTGGTAAAAAACATTTTCGTAAGGAACATCCTACAAAAGAATACACTGGTGTGCAAAAATTAAGGACGGCACTTTCACAAACGTCGTACAGAAATTCTGCAAATCGATACAAATTGAACCATAATATCCTAGATTTATAAGAATATGGAAAAAGTGAACAGAATTTCCAAAAATGGTGCAAATCCGTTCTACCTTTTCGTGCCGCTGCTATGTTCATTTCTTCATTTCGTCCTTAATTTTTGCACATCAGTGTATATTTGTATTTTTGAAACATCGCAAGATAATAAGTACATTGTTAAAAATCAGCAGCTTTAACTGCATAGTCGCTCCACCGCTTTTATAGAATATCTCTCTTCTGACCAATGGGAATGCTCCATAGTATAGTCAAGTAATCGTTCGCTTTTACAGAACATCTCTACTCTGACCAATGAGAATACTCCAAGTATGGTCAAGTAATCGCTTTCTATAAAAGTGGTGGAGTGACTATGCAGCAAAAGCTACAGGTTTTTAACAATGTAGAAGAAACCAACTGTATAAACTTAAGATAAAAAAATACTAAAATTTCACTAGAATCAAAAATCAATTCTAGTAACAGAAATAAATCAAAATATCTTAAAATTAAGTAATGGTATGGTAAAGAACATTTTTGTAATGGAGATCCTAGAAAAGAATATATTTGTATTTAGAAACATCGCAACATAGTAGAAGAAACCAACTGTACAAACTTAATATAAAGAAATACTAAATTTTCATTAGAATAAAAAATAAATTTGAGCAACAGAAATCAATCAAAATATCTTAAATTTAAGTAGTGGTAAAGAACATTTTAGTAATGGACTGAGCATCCTACAAAAGAATATATTTGTATTTAGAAACAGCGCAAGATAGTTGTAGAAACCAATTGTACAAATTTAAGATAAAGAAATACTAAATTTTCATTAGAAGAAAAAATCAATTCTAGCAACAGAAATAAATCATTTTAAAAGAACATTTTAATAACGGACATCCTACAACGGAATATATTTGTATTTAGAAACATCAGAAGATAGTAGAAGAAACCATCTGTACAAACTTAGATAAAAGAAAAACGCTAAATTTTGATTAGAATCAAAAATCAATTCTAGAACAGAAATAAGTCAAAACTCAAAACATCCTAAAATTAAGTAGTGGTAAAGAACATTTTAGTAATGGACATCCTACAAATAAAATACTTGTATTTAGAAACAACGCAAGATAGTAGAAGAAACTAATTGTACAAACTTAAGATAAAGAAATACTAAATTAAAAAATATATCACATTTCTCATTAAAATCAAAAATCGATTCTAGCGACAGAAATAAACCAAAACATCCTAAAATTCAGAAGTGGTAAAGAAAATCTTAATAATGGACATCCTAAGAAATTTCTTCTAGTATTTGCATTATTTCTAAATACAAATACTAGAAGAAACCTTCTGAACAATCGTAAGATTGCAATGCACTAGAAGCTAGAAGAAACCAACTGAACAAACGTAAGATAATCATATACCAAATTACAAATATATATAATATAAAATATTTTTAACTTACGATGATGTCAAGTTTGAGCATCAACGAGAAAATAAAATGAAAGATATGTCTTGCTTCATGTCATCATCTGTGTGAGTATGTGAGTCACAAAAAGGATTAGTTTTCAATTTGAGGCTTTTGGGGCAAAGAGGGAAATTTTTGAAAGCGAACTGAAAATGTAAACTGAGAAAATTTTCCAGTAGTTCCTTCTTTTTCTTTTTTTAATAGTCAATAAGGCTGAAATTTATTGGGAAGCTGTAAAACCTCTGATTTCTTGTAAAATATCTTATTTCTTTATTTTCTTTGCCTTTGCATTATGTGGCTGGATAAGAAGTCATTTCCAGATTATTATGTATTGCTCTTGCGAAACGGTGCTATTAAAAGATATATACATCCTATTTTCTATGTTTATTCTACATATTTAAAAAGATAAGTATAGGGAAATTACATATTTATAAATAAAATAATGTAAAGTAAACATCTTAGCTTTATAAAGCAGTTCGCTATAGAAATCTATGATGAAAACTCCCATAAAGTGTCATATGATGCAATGAAAATTATTTCTCTTTTTATTTATTTTACGTTGCACTTAATATAATGGATTCCGTGTAGCTCTATAATCTAAAAATAAACACGCGAAATCACTTAACTGTTAAAGGCCAAATACCAGAGTTGAAAATAAAATCTCGTTATGACAGCAGACACCTGTTTTAGTCTCATTATTGTCATTTCATTTAATGATGGACATCTTAGTCTTCTTTGTTTAGGATTATGGGTATGTTTTTATGATTCTTTTTTTCGCATAAAATCTTAACAAAGCATTAAACTTCTTAATAAATGTTAGTCTTTTTTTGCTGCTATTTTCAGAAGAGTTTATTCTCGTTATATCACAGGTATAGATAGCTTTTTCTAACAAACTAAACAGCTCATTTAAGGTATCTGTCTAAATTCAAATGTCCGTTTTGGTGAAAACTTTCGAAATTTTTTATTTTTTATTTGAAGGAGCAATGCTTTACTATTCAAAACTTGTTTTAATTTTATTTCTACGATTACTAGAAAATGAGTTATGGCCAATTTAATAAACCGAAAGTAATGAGTCAAATATCGGAAGTGAGCAGGAAGGCCTGGAAAAATCTAAAGAATGATTCTATTAATGATTTTTTTATTTTTCTTTAAAAAAAGCACTAATAAACCTTAATCGGCAGTTCTAGATTAATTTTATAGATAAGAAATCTTTAAGTGCGGTTTTTGGAAAATCAATTTTTCCGTTAGTTCCATGTACGATAAACTTCGTTACATAACATGCTTTAAACATATTGGGATATTTTGTCAGAATGCTTTCCATATTACTCACTATATTCTAATTTAGAATTTAAGCTCTATGTGATAATATAATTATTTTATAGGTACTCGAATATAAAACTATTCGGATGTGCCATTCCCAAAACTTTCTGCTATTTTATACATGTTAATTCTTCAAAATTCGCTATCACAGTGGCAAAATAAAATGACAATCTATGCCCATCATTATTCTAAAGGTATAGATTCGTTGAATTGTGTGCAATTAAAAAGGAGATATAAACATCGCATTTTTCAAACGAATCTATAAATTTCGGCATCCACCCTGTTAGATGTCTGCAGACAAAATTCCCAACCCAAAGAGCATAAAAGCGACACCTAAGTCTAAAAAAGCTATATTTATGTGAAAGTGTAATACAATATAAAATTTGATTAAATTCTGTGTGTTAGTTTTTGAGGTATATCTATCTCGAAAATCGTGAAAAATGCAGTATAGAAGCGCCACCTGTCGTATGATTTACATAAAAACCTAATCAGCAGCAGCACCAACTTATGTCAAAGTCTAACAGAATATGAAGTTAGATGAAATTTCGTGCTTTAGTTCTTAAGATATGACTCTGGCTAAAATCGTGTAAATCCTGGAAAATGCAGCATAGCAGCGCCTCCCTTCGAGCGATTTACACCAAAACCTAATCAGTAACAACTTATGTCCTCGCCTAACTGAATCCGAAGTTTGATGAAAATCCGTGGATTAGTTCTTGAGATAGAGCTATTGCGGAAATCCTGAAAAAAGGATCATAGCAGCGTCATCTGTTGGACGATATAGATCAACAATTTATGTCAACGTGTAACAGAATACGAAGTCTGGTGAAAATCTGTGCATTAATCCTTGAGATAGAACTATAAAAAAAATGCTTATAAAAGAGTGTATTATTAATAAAAACCCTATTTTTAATTTGATACTTATTTAAGAGTTGATTTTGTATCGCATTACACTTTTTGAACATTTAAAAAATGTACAGTGGTATTAAGACGGAGTGAAAAAAAATCTCCATAGAAAAAAAATATAAAAATGTAATTTTTAATGCAAGATTAAGTAAATTGTCTTTAAATAAATTTTTTGAACATAGAAAAATGATAAGTTAGATTAGTTAGCAGTAAAAAACAACAATAACAATGACGAAATGTAAATATTTACTAAAGATGAGATAAATGTGTGCTACTTCTTAACTTAATTTAATATTTGCTGCCTGTTTTTATTGTGTTATAGTTTTGATTTTTATCTAAAGACCTATGCATTATTTATTTTCATAACCGTTTCGACAAGATATTTTATTTGGTATTGAACTTTTAATCAAAGAAACGTTAGACATTTTAAAATCTAGTGTTCTAACATCAGAACGGCGGAACGCTTCCCCTAATGAAAAATGACGTTATAAATGTACATTTTTATTTCATAAAATAAAAATAAATTAGTACTTATGTACTTTCACGCCGTTTATTTTTGGTAACCAAAATATGTTACATAAAAGTGTAATTTACTCTCTTGAAGGGCGGTGGTATATTTTTTATATCACTTAATCTATCATTCACACTATCTTAATCAAGAATTGTTTAACAAAAGTTTTTCATTTTGTATAACTTTGTTGAAATTAAGCTGTAAAATTGCATTTGCTTGTTTCCAAATAAAGCTTTTCGAAAATTCTGGTGCGAATTCATCATTATAGAAGCGCAGTCACTTGCCTCTGAACGGGTCTACTTACATTCGTATTTAAGTGAGTTTATGTGACACCGACCGCAAAGAAGATGACTATTTAGCAGCTATTTTGAATGTCGATAAATGTTTTTTATTTATTTATTTTCTCTATCTGCCGGAATGATTCGTTACGATTTTTATGAATTTGTTCAACCAATAGTTTCAAAGGCTTTATCTAATATTTATGTATTTTTATATTATTACTTATCTATTTTCTCTTTTTTTAATGAAAAGCAACTTGTTCTTTTCTATTTACGTTATTCCTGGAAATGCCTATTTAAACCCTTCGGGACGAGCGTCTTTTACAAAATTATTAATCTTTTATCACCGGTTTTTTAAAACAGAAATTTTTGCCTCATTGAATCGGGAAAATGCTCGGATTAAATAAGGCAAAATTTACAATAAAAGTTTACTGGTGAGAATAATCACTGATTCTGAGCGCCTTAAGCGGCACGAATACCGGTCGCTCGTCCCCAAGGGGTTAACGATAGATTCGGTTTACGGAAAATGGTCGAACGGAGCACAAGTAAGAAAAAATTACTATACCTACGCCATTACAAATTTTGATGAATATGTTTGATCAATAGTTTCAAAACTTTATATAGTTATGTATTTTTATATTTATATGTATAACTCATTTTTGTTTAATAAAAAGCAATTTGTTTCTTTATATTTCAGTTTATATTTAAGTTAAAACACACTATTTGGCGACAGATTTTGTTTACCGAAAATTTGTAGAAGCGAGAGAACGCAACACACAAGTGAAAAAAAAAATTACTATAACTATATCATTAGAAATTTTGATGAATTTTTTTGACCGATAGTTTCAAGGTTTCAAGGATAGTTTTTATGCATTTTTATATTTTATATTTATATGTATTATTTTTATTTTTTCATTTAAAAAAAATGAAAAACAACTTGTTTCTTCATATTTGCTTTAATATTGGAGTTAAAACACACTATTTGATTATGGATTTTGTTTACCGAAAATGGTCTGAGGGAAAGTATACAAGTGAGAAAAAAATACTGTAACTACGTCAATACAAGTTTTGGGGAATATGTTTGATCGATAGTTTCAAGACTTTATAGATTTATGTATTCTTATAATAAATGCTGCTTCTTTAAATATAGAAAGGTATATTGGCTTCTGAGATTTCTAAAGATAAAGAACTCTTTTTGGAAGAGTCAATTTTTTTGGAGAGATTATTGTACAGCCATAGAAAAAAAGTAAACACCCCCTACTAACTCTGAAACAAATTATAGTAGGAGAAAGTTACTGGTAGCAAGCGATTAGAAATAAAATCTACTTTTAAATGTTGTAAATAAATATTCTTATATTTATATGTATTATTAATTTTTTTAAATAAAAAGCAATTTGTTTCTTAATCTTTCATTTATTATTGGAGTTAAAACACACTATCTGGAGACAGATTTTGTTTATCGAAAATGGTCAAAGAGCGAGTACGCAAAACATAAATGACAAAAAATTACTGTAACTACATGAACACAAATTTTGCTGAATTTGTCTGAACGCTAGTTTCAAGGCTTTATCTAATATTTATGCATTTTTATATTTTATATGTATTACTTGCATTTTTTTCATTTTTTTTAAAAATGAAAAACAACTTATTTCTTCAAATTTGCTTTAATATTGGAGTTAAAACACACTATTTGGCTATTGATTTTGTTTACTGAAAATAGTCGAAAGGGCAGTACACAAAACACACGTAACAAAAAGTTGTAGTACCAATGTAATTGAATCAAAATGACAAATTTTCACTAACTTTTCGTTATGCCGTGTATTGAAGCTAAAAATAAGTCCTTTTTTTTTTTGGCTTCACCGTAGTTGGGTTAAATAAAATACTATAATTTAAAAGATAAACTTGAGTATCTTGAGAAAAACCTCTCGCTCGCCTAGACCTCGTACGAGGCTTCTAATTTAAGGTACACGACAAATGTTTCTTAATTACGGGAAATATAATATAACCACAAACGAAAATTTGCGATAACCTCTTCTGATTTATACACACAGTTTCGAAAATAATTCTTTACTTTTAGAAACAACATAAACCAACAATGTAATTTCGAGATTTAACCCCTTAAAGATAACCTAATATTTATCCATAAAAAATACCCATTTTTTTACTGCAGAAATTGAATAATTATTAGGTTCCTAAATAAAACATTCAATTGTATGTTTGAGGGAAAAAAAAAGAAAAAAAAGATGTTGTGGAACATATTCAAATTTGCAGAAAAGCCATCATGCGGTAATTTTTCGTCTTAAAGATTATTTTTACACCATACAAATCACCGACGAATTCCCTAATATTCCAATTATCATCAGATATGGTTAATTCATTGAGACACATAATTAACTCCAATATAGATTGTACAAGCCAGAAAGAGCTGAACAGTTCAGCATTGAAAGGTTACCTAGCTGCGATCAGCTAAAAAACCGGTCTATTGTTTTAATGCCTTGTATAATTATGAACCATTGGGAAAAGAAAAAGTGTAGTTTAAGAACTACTTAAGAAGTGAAAGAAAACTAAATTTAAATTTTTTTAAAAGATAGAAAGATTAAGAATTTAAAATTAAATCTTTAAACTTAAGTCAAAGAAGTTAGTAAGTAGGATAGTAAAATGAGAAATTGAAAAGTTAAGTTATAGTATAGCTGTAGTTATAAAACTACTATAAATAGAGAAAAATGTAGAAAATAAAAGTTAGCACTTCTTCAAAAATAACACTCGGCAAGCAGGAAAAGCTGTAAAGGAGAGAGCCACTTTAACAAAAAAAAAAAAAAAAAAAAAAAAAGGGGGAACTAATCTGGGCAGTATATATATATATATATATATATATATATATATATATATATATATATAGCTCTATCAAAAGTAAATGATTTATGAAATCTATGAAAAAGAGGGTGCAAAACAACAATAGAAATCAATGAATATTTATAACTAAAAAACAATAAACAAACAACTCCTTGCTCGTCTGAAAGTGGAAGGAGTAAAAAAACAGGTACCAAAAAATAGAAATTACTAAATAGATATTAATTACTCCCCCCACTTTCAGACGAGCAAAGAGTTGTTTGTTTATTGTTTTTATTGTTTATTGTTATAAATATTCATTGATTTTTATTGTTGTTTTGCACCCTCTTTTTCATGGATTTCATAAATTGTTTACTTTTGATAGAGCTATATTTACTTAGTGCATATAAGAAGCTGCGTTGCGCCTGATGCACTGGGTTGTTCATTTTACACCTTTTTAAAAGCATTATAACTTTTTTTTTTTGGGAGGGGGGGGGGGGGGTTATTTTATGTTTTTTTAATGTAAAGGTATTTTATAAATACGAAAAATAGACAAAAGAGCAATCTAGATATGGTAGAATTATTTCTCAGCGACTTCTTATGGAAATGCCAGTTAAATTTTTCTGGCTTCAGAAGTTTTCCGGTAGTGTAACGCTTTTTAAATCTTCAGCCCGGCCATTTCACGGACTCCAGAAATAGAGAAACCATACGTCAGCCCTTCATATTGACGAGAGCGATACTTAAGGGATTAAAGAACCATTTATAAAAACAAAGCTTCTTTTGCTGCCACTGTAGTATAGTGTAGTAATCAGTTTTTTTTTTTAAACTTGGAGTATAGTTTCTTCAGATGCTGTCGATTCCCAAGTAAACATTTTCTTGTTCGATTAACATGTTTTACAGATGAACATGATAAATTAATAGCATTGACATATTTTTAAAATTAATATTTTGTTACTCTTGTATATAAATTCAGTTACGCAGCTGTAAATGTTTAATTGAGAATTGATAAATTCTAAAAACCAGTATTCCGGTTTCAGAAAACTGGTTAATACACTATAAAAAACACTCGAAAATGTTTCTGAAAATCAATGGCAACAAAAGAAACTTTGTTTTTATAAATGCTCCTTCTTTATATATTGTAAAGTATATTAGTTTCTGAGGTTTCTAAAGATAAAGAACTCTGTTCGGAAATGTGAATAACTCGGAAGAGGTTATTGTACAGTCGTAGAAAAAAAGTAAACACTCCCTACTAACTCTGCATCGAATTATAATAGGATAAATTTACTGGTACCAAACGATTAGAAATAAAGTCTACTTTTAAATGTTGTATTTAAAATTTGCTTAGGATGTCAGCTACAAATCAAAACCAGACCAAATTTTGTTTTTTTAAATGACGACATCCAATTTTGACAATATATTTTAAATCTTCGGTTCAAAATATGCTTAGATGTGAAATTTCAAGTCATTTGGATGATAAGTTTTTGAATTATAAACATTCAAAATTTAGAGCTTCTGATGTTAAATTATATTTTCATATTTTTATTAACATCTCGTGAAATTATAATTTAATGTGATAATTTTTTGTGTGATTACAGTACTAAAAAACCGAAACATAAATACATTGAATTCATAATTTTTACAATTTTATAACATGAAATATGAAATTAATATTCGAGAAAAATAGGAATCGCAACTTACAATTTTCTTGATAGATTTATATTTATTAGGTCCTAGCCTGTGCGAATTCATAATTATTAATTTTTGTTCCAAGTAGTTAGTAAAAAAAGTCAAAACGATGGTTTAAGGGACTGCCTATGATCTGCAGAAAAGCATAATTTGAACAAAATATATTTTACTCATTTTATTGAAACATTTGGGCTGGCAATAGTCAAAATATATTAAGTGAGTGAAATGGTTGGCAAAAATTGGCAAGAAATAATACAATAATAGAAGTGACTTCGTCATTTTGTATAGCATTTCAACAATCGAGTACTGAACTGCAATTTGGATGCAACCCCTAAAACAGGCTCATTTTAAAATAATTAATTTTTCTGAAACTAATCGTACAAATTTCATAAAAATTTGTATTTAGGCTAATTGAAGGGTGTAGAATTTACTTATGGTGTCAAACTTGACTATTACTATTAAAAAAACAAAGTTTGGCTTTGTTTTTATATGTAGATGGCCCCCTAAACAAATTTGATATGCATCATTTAAAAGTAGACTTTATTTACAATCGTTGGTACCAGCAATTTTCTTCTATAATAATGTGCAGCAGAGTTAGTAGGGGATGTTTATTATTTTTTTCTATGACTGTATATTTTCGTTCGTGGTTGTATTATATTTCCATAGACTACATAATATTACCTTAAAAAAAAAAAAAAAAATGCATGGAAAGATGTGTTTTAAAATTCGTTTCCGACTAAATTTTTTTTAGAATAGCCCCTCATTAAATATTAGAAACTCGTGTTTAGTACATTAAATTATTGTTTTCTATACAGTCTAGAACAGCATTTTAATTTATATCTATTTACAAAATGATTAAGAGAAAAAAAGTTGTGAGCGAGAAGGCTAAATTTACTACAGTCGGACCTCTATTTAACGAAGTCGCTAAATACCGAAAAAAGTTCGTTATATGGAAAATTCGTTAAATAGAGAGACACGCTTTAAAATACTTTAAACTACGTAAAACACATTTTAAGTCCATAAACACTAAATATAATTTAAAAAAGTAATTAGTCACACTTTTTTTAAAAATTATATCTATTTGTTTTACTTATTTTACCCATCAAAAAGAAATCTGCAAGGGAAATAAGAATGGAACAAAACATTGTCTGGAAATACATTGTATTTTCAGTTAAAAAAATAATTTTACATTAAAATCACGATTTATTATTAAGTTAATAAGCTGTTTGGAGGAATACCAAATTTTAAAGTAGTATTCTTTTTCTTTATGCCTCTATCCACCTCATTACGAATATATATATATTTTTTTTCGTTGATGCTCAAGCACTTTCGCTTTGACATTTTCGAGCTACAAGAACCGAAATTACCAACAAAATTGGTCATGATCAACAATCTAGAAAACGGGAAACTATAGTTTAAGGACACGGGGCAGCTCCATTGAGGGTTAAAAGGGGATATTGAAAGTTTGCTCTTCTTCGATGGAAAGCAAAGAATCACAACGATTTTACTGCTCTCGGTGAGTTAGGTGCCTGGTAAGACCTGTTCATGGTCATTGATCATCATAAAATGTGTTAAAAGAAAGAATAAGTTTGAAATGTCCAGTAATATTTTAAGAAATAGGGAGAAAAAAAAATTACATTCCATGGAAAAGTTCGTTAAATAGAGAATACACTTCGCTATTTGGAGGTTATTTTACGAAGAAATGTGCAAAATGTTCTTGGTTCCAAGTAAAAGTTCGCGAAATAGAGAAATTCGCAAAATAGAGGTTCGTTAAATAGAGGTCCGACTGTAATTGTGCAGACGACTTTGCTTCCATAAACGATATGTATTTCCTTCAAAAACTTGTTATTTAGATTAAGGATGTTTTTTTGATTACGTGAAGTGCATTTTAATATTGAAATTAGTAGGGATTGCTTAATATTAAATGCATACTCCGGAGATAAATTCTTTGTCATCTTTGTAATCTATGGGCATTGCACACTTCAAACGCTTCTTTTTAAAAACACTTATATAGCAACAAATAATTTATTTATTTTTTTCAACAAAATATTTTGGAAAATTAAAATGGTGGTATTTCCACCAGTATATGCTATACGTTGAAGGAATTTTAACTGCACCTAACGCATTTATCCAAATCTTGATAGTTATATTTGATAGGATTAGATTTGAAGACCGGTTTGTTAGCATATTTGGAAAGTTTTACTGGAACATAATTCAATTAATGCGTAATAAGAATTTACGTCGTTCTTAATGCTTAATGCATAATAAGAGCTTTAGTGACGCATTCCTTTGTTATATATGATATTATGTAGATTAATTAAACATAAATACCTTATTTATACTACATTTTTCAGATTTCGAGATATTAATATTTTTATATTTTAGAAATGAAAATATTAGTAGAAATGGAACAAAAATTCTAGAAAAGTATTGAGCTTCTGTTTTCTTTTTTTCCCCATTTCTCATATTTTAACCCCTTAATTATCGCTCCCGACAATATCACGGGCTGAGGTGTCGTTCGTTATTTCTCGTGCAAGCCATATTTCCGGGCTGGAGATTTATTGCTGGAAAAAACTTCTGAAACCAGAAAAATTTAACTGTCATTTCGGAGTCATTGAATATTGGCGTTTTGGTTTGGTTTCTGACGCTGATTGTGATGTTGGACTTTGTATTGCATGTTTCGTAATATATCTTTTTCAAAAAAATTATTAATAATCAAAATTTAATGTATATTATATTATTTCAAATATTATCTGTAAAAATTTGTTTGACGATGATAAATAAAGATCTAAGATAAGAAAAGTAAAGGTCTTATTCCCATTAATTTATATGGTGTAAAACAAACATTAAAACACAGAATTCTCGCATGATGACTTTTCCACAAATGTGAATTTGTTCTATAACATCTTTTTTTTTTTTCTCCTTAAAAAAAGCTAATTGAATATTTTATATAGAAACCTTATAATTATTCAATTTCTGTAATAAAAAAAAAATAGGTACTTTTTTGAAGGTTTTTCCAAATATTAAGCGACCGTTAAGGGGTTAAGAGATACGATAAAGTTTAGTGAAGCGAAGCGAGTGTAGCTTCCTATGTATCGACTATAATCTGACAATCAAATGAACACCCTTTCCCGGCAATGGTTCGATCAAATACGACGTAATTTATAACAAACATAGATCTTAGCCTTAGTAAGACGAAAAGGCGGTCCGATTTTTGTAATTGGATTTGTGACCTGAGTAATTAAAGTTCAAAAATCCTATGGGCGATTCTGGCATATGGCATAAGGTTTCTCCGATCACAGGGACTTATACTTAATAAAGCAGTTTCGGACATTGGTAAAAATATTTCTCCCTTGCACTAACCTTTATCGGCTGCTCACGTGTAAGAGAACTTAACTTTTGATTGAGCTGTCAGTCAGCACTGATCATTTACTGAAAATTAACTTAAAAATATCATTATTTCCAAAACGTCGAGTCTTTTAAATTTTCAAAGAATTCCGTGTGATTTTTTAAAAACAAAACTTCCTAAATTTCAAACGCGCACACAATCCTTCGAAAACTGCCGTTGTACTTTATTTTTTTATTTTATTATTATTGTTATTTTTTTAATATAGATTTTTTTTATAATTCGTATTCTCTTAAAAACTACTCTCAGCTGTACCACAATACGTTATCTGAATTTCATTCACCCAAGGTAACATGCAAAACAGTTACGAATTCTTAATTCAGCATACTCATGTTATTGTTAAAAATATCAACTCAGCAATTTGAGGCTTTTTTCGAGATTTTTTTAAAAAAATGATTGTAAATATGTTAAAGTAGAAAATCATATTTTTCTTTAGTTGGTATATTAAAAAATGATGCCTTGACGGCTAATGATTTGACTCTATATTCCTTTATCTAGCAATAACCAATCTGTTGCGATCTACATTTTCAAACGACTTAGAAAGACATATTTATCTATAACATCACAAATGAAAAATAAATAAATAAAAAGAACAACAACAAAAAAACTACAGCATTTTTTGGAAAAAAAAAAAAAACAATTAAATGCAAATTTTAGGAATATTTTTTTCAAGTTTTTCCCCCGTGAGTTACCCCCCCCCCCCCGAAAAAAAAGAAAAAAAAACAAACAAACATAGTAAAGCAGCTTTATTTTTTAGGGACTCCCTGGATGTTCATTTCTAGTGCCAAAATGAAGTTCTTCCCAAATTTTCGTGCACTAAAATTATATATATTTGAATAAAAAGGTAAGAAAAAAAAATACTTTCTAAATTTTATGAAATTTTCGGCATTTTTGCATCATATTTCTACATTTAACTACATTTAACTTTTCCAATTACATTTAGTTTCAAAAACTATGCACAGCTTTTTTTGTATATGTAAACCAAACTGGCATAAAAATTATTGGGGATTTTAATTGATATGGAATACGCATGGGGCATTTTGAAAAGTTCTTCACAACGCTTAAAATATTCAGGAAAATTCTTTATTTTTCTCCCCTCCCCCAATTTTTTTAAAAAATTTCTTCTGTGATAAATATATGCCATAATTCATATAGTATGCCCTTGAATAGTATTTAAAGTGCAATAAAAAAAAATGAGTTTGAAGGTTCCTAGTCCCCTTAAGAGTAACTTGTCCCCTATTGTGGCGTTTTACATGTTCATTAAATATATCTTTTCTCCTTAACCACTCTCCCGATCATCACAAAAAATTTTGTATAACTTTTCTGAAACGGTATTTATAAAAGGAATTAAGGACTTTTTAACAGAATAAATACTTACATTTTATTGAGGTTTTGGGGGAAAAAAAAAGGAATTTTTGTACTGTTTTTCAGAAAAAAAAAAAAAAAAAAAAATGTTTGAAAATCCCTTAATCCAAACGATGCCCAATGAGGACAAAGAAACAGAGAAAAAAAATTAGCAAGATGGCTATTATGGTCTTGGAGGATAGGCACAAATTGGAATAAAAAATTCTACTTTTAAGGAGAAGCAAAGAACCAAAAAGTACCTTTTCACTCAGTTCTTTCTATATATTTTTACCTTTTGTTTTATGCAATACCTTTTGTGCAGTACATAGGTAGCATACTATTATGAAAACAACAACAACAACAACAACAAAAATACCCATGAATTTTGTTTTCATTCGTACTTAAAAAGTAAAAACTGAACCATCACTCCTGTCCAACCATCGCTGAAGATCACTCCTGTGTCTGTCTGTCCGTCTGTCACAACCATTTTGCACGTAAACAACGGAACGTGGAAAGTTCAAATTCCCTGAAGTAATAAAGGCATCATACATATTTATAGCTTATTAACCATTCACAAATATATTTAGGAAAAATGTGGAGGGGCTAATTAAGTTACTTGAAAAAAATATTTTCTTTGTATATCGTGTAGGGTATCGTGTGAAAGTTTTCGTGACGCTGAACTCAAAAATACATTTCTTTTAATTTTAGGTATTATATTTTCTGAGATATCATCGAAAGCGTAGTGCAAATATATGCCCCCCCCCCCTCTCTATTTCCGAATCTATTGGATATAAAATTATGACAAAATAAGTGTAGTAGAAGTTAATTTAAACCTTGCAGGATAACTATAGCTAGGTCAGGAACCCAGGTCACATAGTTTTTGGAAAATCGCCTTTTCCCATTACACACAAATTTCGATTTGTGGGCTTTCAGTAAAGGAGTTGAGGAGCGCTGGAGGTATCTATCCGCGGTGAAGTATAAGAAGTTTGTTGATAATGATTTTCGAAAAACATGTTGGTAATTAGCTGAGATATTAACCATTAAAAACACGGACGGTTTGGATAGCGTACTCTATGCGCCATCCATCGGCTTTTAACTCCTTCCTGACGAGACGAGCGTCTTTTACAGAATTTTTAATCTTTTATCACCGGTTTTTCAAAAAAAAAAAAAAAAAGAAATTTTTGCTTAATTGAATCGGGAAAATGCTCTGGTTAAATAAGGCAAAATTTAGAATAAAAATTTACTGGTGAGAATAATCACGGATTCTGAGCACCTTACGCGACACATACCAGTCGCTCGTCCCCAAGGGGTTAAAGACTAGATAACAACTTTTAATGATATATTTGTGTAATGCAATTCTCAGTATTAGTATAAAAGCGACAAACGCCAAACTGTTAAAAACAGACTAATTTAATTAGAATTAATCACATAACTACTATTGGATTCGCGACTAGTTTGCAATGAGTGGCTCACTCAATATACCACCCGCGTCTTTAAATGTTAATTAAAAACCTAACTGGAAAAACGTGGCACGGACCAACGTGGCGTTGAAACTTTGCGACCGCCTGTCAAAGTGCGCTTAGCACAATGCCAAGTTTAAACTTTGAACTAGGGTTTTGTTTTAGGTACACTGTAAAAAGAAAAGACTTTTACTACACTGAATTTGGGTCTAAGAAATGCCAAATAAAGTTTAATTATGCACTTCTTTTATTATCAGCACCCAATTAAGTTCATCATAAACAGATTAGGATAAGATAAAAAAAAAAGAGAGATATATAGAATAGTAATATTTGATACTATTTAGGCATAACATCTCTTTGAACTTTCATGGTACAGTGGAACCCGGTTAAGAGGCTCACGGTTAATACTCGATCCCGCTTAATACGCGGATTTTTTCAGATCCCTTGAACATCGCTCCTAAGGCTAATGCAAAAATATCACGTTTAATACGCGAACGGTTATTACGCGATCCCGCTTATTACGCGATAATTTTTCGGTCCTTTGAGGAAAAAAAAAAAATTGATTAAGATGCGAATTCCTTCTCTCTTCTCAAGTGATGCCAATTTTGCCGATTATTTCTATTCAGATAAAAACAACTGTTTTCTACTAGTATTATTTACTTTATTTAATAACAGATTAATTAACTCGAAAATTACTAATGGGAAATAGTGGTAGATATTTGAATAAAACAAAAACTCGCTAAATTGGTAAAACTGCAATTCTGTGATACCGCTTCCTATCATTCTTTGTGTCTCGCTTCGTGTACGTTTTTACTGTAGTAGAGATATATAGACGAATTCAGATTACGCAGATACATCATAAAAATTATATGATTAGAGATGATCATACCTATTGTTAGTGAGGTTTTAAATGTACGTTATATCACTACTACGTTTTATAATGCATATAGGCAACAAAAAATGAAACTCGTAAAGATTAAACAACTGCGGTTGGATAATTCTTTGTTTTCTTTACTTTTTGTTATGCTAACATAACAATATTATTTACACAAAAATTAATAAAGATAGTTTTTTCTTATATTAAAAAGAAGGACTGATTATAATGCTACTCATTAACACAAGTGCTTAATATGATTTAAAAAACTGGGTTGTGCTTCAAATATTTAATTTTTTTTTTTTAATTTCTGTTAAAAAAATTAGCCTAGTAGGAAAATCATTTCTGTTGTTTTATTTTTGGTTGTAACGTACAAATCGACAATAAAACCATGTTGGAATCCACATTTATTTTCCGTTATTATTCCAGTCTGTCCTATAAAAAGAAACAATGAGTTAAAGTGAAATACAATTAAATTTTAATCTAAATGACACAAATTTCGACCGTAAACGTACAAATGAAAGCTCCAAAGTTCAGTCAGATGATTAGATGTGTAAATAAGCCCATTTCCTGCAACATTGTACAAATCATGTTTAATACGCGATCCCGCTTAATACGCGACTTTTGTCCACTCCCTTGAAATGCGTCTTAACCGGGTTCGACTGTATAGCCATTTATACTTTTCTAGTATATACAACTATACCCGAGCTTACGTTGTACAGTTTTTTGCAAAATCTTATTATTCTTTTAGCAACGATTTCTTTGTATAATACAGATACTAATTAATATATTTATTGTACGGAACCCTCTGTGCGCGAGTAATACTAGCACTTGACCGTTTGTTTTGAGCAGGTTACCTCCTCATCCTTTAAGAAGAATACACGGAGAAAAATAAGTTAAAAATATTAATTTCCTTATGAAATATTTAAAAAATAAAAATGAATCCGACTGAGATCTCTCTGATTAACATTCTTAATGATTTTTTAAGCAATGTTTAATTCTGCTCTACTTCCAGTTATTTTGATCAGTGTTGAATTAAGATGCTTTCGTCCTGGGGGGATATTTTAGAGATCCAGTGGGGGTAAATTGCACCTCTGTCCACTAAAAAACATGAAATCTCAAACCCTCCGGGGGGGGGGGGATACAGTGTTCTGGGTGAATGCCCCCCCCCCCCCCCAGACCACCCCTGAATTCAACACGGATTTTGATTAATAAAATGTGATTCAATAAACCAATGATTCATATTATGGATTATCGTTCAGCATTTACTTCCTTCTAGTCGCCAAATTCGCCAATGATGTTTTTTTAATGGTTGTAGAAGCGGGGAATACCTAAACGCTAAAACCGGTCTTTTTGAAAGAGGGATGAAAAGAGAATCTTTCTTATCAAAACGTCGACCTCTCACATCTCCTGTCCTTTGACTTTTATAATATTTTTCTTGTTATGATGCAATACATGCCATTTCCTGTTTCTTTCTCTATATATTTTTGTTCATCCCCTTTCCAAGAAAAACGCAATTCTTAAAAGTGAAACCCCAATATATTTTTTAAGTGTATAAACGTGATATACTGCACGTGAAACTTTACGTGGAAAATCTACTGCATATAAAATAGAGTTTATTTTTTAATTTAGTATATTTTAAAGAAAAAAGATCGGTAATTGCAAAAGGATTAAATTTTCCCATTTTCTTGCTATGTTGAATGCAATTTCTAAAATGTGAAAGTTGGCTATTTCTTGAAAATTAGATGATTAATAACACAAAACTCCTACATATTTTAAATGAAGTACCTGTAAGTGTCTGAATTTAGACATTTTAATTGAGTGTGAAGGTTTTGTTGATGGGAAAAATATTGGAGAAACACGGATGTTACTTTCATAAAAAATAAATAAATACAGTAAACTAATAAATAAACGACTGCTTTTTCTAAACAGATTATTTAAAGTATACAAAATAATATTTTTTAAGCATTTCTCAGATAGTCTATATAAACGGTTGGTTCTCGAAACTTCTGTTTTGTGAGTTTGCTCTTAATGTCTTACAGACGGACAAACAGACACAAGAGGGATCTTATAATGGTTCCGTTTTTACTTTTCAAGTACGGAACCCTATTAATAATATTTTTACTGTATTTTTATATAAATACAGTAAACTAATAAATAAACGACTGCTTTTTCTAAAGAGATTATTTAAAGTATACAAAATAATATATTTTAAGCATTTCTCAGATAGTCTATATAAACGGTTGGTTCTCGAAACTTCTGTTTTGTGAGTTCGCTCTTAATGTCTTACAGACGGACAAACAGACACAAGAGGGATCTTATAATGGTTCCGTTTTTACTTTTCAAGTACGGAACCCTAATAATAATATTTTTGCTCTACGTATTTTTTAAATGTTTCTTCGTGAGAAAAAAGTGAGTATATTAATTTTATTTCTTACAGGCAAAGTTGATATAATTGCCGGAGAATGTATAGATTTGATAATTCTGAAAGCAAAAAATAAATACTTAAAATATATTAAAGGATAGAAGATTTTGCGAAATTACAAATATTTATTCACATTAAATGTGAAAGTAGTGGTACTTTCCAGACATGTTATTATCCATATTATATATTATTCTATGATTTATACAAACTAACATAAATTTTATTTGGACGATATTGCAGCATACGTTGGGCTGCACTACTGTTTTGTCAGGGCCACGCGAGACCTTGCGCCGGACAAGCCGCACCGCAACGGCTCACATGTGTAAACTTTCCACACACAGATTTACAAATGAATTTAAAAACAATTTATATATTCTATAACAGGCCTATCCAACCTTTCTGTAAGCAAGGGTGCACCTCAGCTTGCGGAAAACAATGAAGGGCGCCATTATTTATGTAATGAAACTACATGAAATGTATGTATGAAACATATTTGTACAATTATGTAATGAAACATACAACAATATTATCTCAGTATGTAATAGAAATAGTGACCCATACACATTTCTTTCACAGTTAACCATAATGCACCTAAAATCCAGGAGACCTATGTAAGAATATAATTCCAGGAAAAAATTTAAATCTCAGTAACTTTGAAATATATAATTTTCTAATAGAAGTTGAATTATACAAAAATGTTTGCAAAGGCAAGAGCCAAAATTTTAATACCGCTTGTAATATGTAATAATAATAATAATAATAATAAAAAAAAAAATGCAAAAATAAATGACTGCAAAACAAAATAACATTAATGATTGTAAATCAAACCATCTTTTAAAATGGATTTTTATTTGTTAAAAATAAAAGAAAACATTCGTAGGGTCCCAAGAAAATTACCAAAGGACGCCTTGGCGCTGCGTGGGATAACTCTGCCCAGGGACGTAGCTATAGATATTTTTTCTGGAGAAGGGGGTAGAATTCAAGAATTTCCCAACTTATAATTAAAAAACTTCCCAACAGATTGCCGTATTTTCCAAATGAAGTGATATGTGCACTGTGTGTTTAATGATAATGATAGGAAAAATAAAATAATAATAAAATAAAATTAACCTTTAACTGATGTCACAGAAATTGTTACATAACTAGTGTGAAGCGGTCTGTGAGACCGCTCCAACGAAAGATGAATAAAATACACGATTAACTCATAGGATAGTGTTTTTGTACTAAACTTTTTACACAGGACTGTTATAAATAAAATTCACCTATTCAATAGTTTCTGGTGATAATACTACAGTTCCAAACGCAACAAAATTTCGGTAGTGTTTGTAGTTAAACTGAAAATTGCAATTTAAACTATAAAAATTGAAAAAAGCCGCGGTCTGAGAGACCGGTAACATCAGTTAACGGTTAAATAAATCCTTTCCAAATTAAAATACTAAAACTAAAAACATAAAAATTATAATTGTTGGTTCATTTAATGAAAGTTTAAATACGAGGGCATTTCGAAAAGTAAAGATACACCGTACGCCGGAGGAAAAGAAAAGTTTTGGCAAGCAAGTTGGCAACACAGGTGTTAACCTTGAACCATTAGCTTTCTCCTCGCGGTCGTTCGGCATTTCAACGTTGATTCCGGTTGGAGTAGGTCGTGTTTAAAATGGTTCCGCCTATTCAGAATCCCGCCAAATGCGAAGTGCGCTCCGTCATACGTTTTCTTCATGCAAGAGGTCAGCGACCAGCGGATATTCACAAAGAAATTGTTTCTGTTTATGGGAACATTATGAATCGACAAAATGTAACGAAATGGTGTCGTCATTTCTCTGAAGGTAGGACCGATGTTCATGACGAACAAAGAACAGGTCGGCCATCTGTGATCTCTGATGCCCTTCTTCAGAAAACGGAGGAAGCAATTCGTCCGAATAGACGTCTCCTGTTACCTGAAGTCACATCTTGGAGAAAAATCATTCCACGACGATGATGAGATCAAAGATGAAGTTGAAATGTGGTTCCGACAACAGGCGGAAACCTTCTATGACTGTGGGATACAAAAGCTTGTGCCCCGACTTAACAAATGTTTGGATAACGGGGGTGATTATGTCGATAAATAATAAATGATCCAGTTAATAAGATGTAACTTACGTTTTCTAAATAAATGTTTTTTTTAAGGAATGCGAGCCATTGTATCTTTACTTTTCGAAATGCCCTCGTACATCTCTCTCATTTAAATAATTAAAATCAAAACTAGATTAATTTCTGTTTTCCTATCTTGGAATCATTGAGCATGAAAATAAAGATCAAAAGATAAGATACCCGATTGCTAAATGAATAGTTAAGGAAGCAATTTCAAACAATACTACAATAAACATAAGATTTAAACCTAGAAAAATTGCATATATTTAGAGAAAATTATATAAACATATGACATAAGGTAGAGCAAAATGTTACATAGCGAAACTAATACTTAGTGAACTTACATTTTTCACCTTTTTCACTTAACATTAATTCTTCTGGTCTTCAAAAAATTCGCCTAATGATAACATCGTCCAATTTAATAAAATGACCTATTTCATTTTCACATTTTAAAAGCATTATGCTGTGAAGTCTATCATCGCTCGTGGATTCGTAATAAAAATTTTTAATAATATTTAATTGCCTAAAGGTTCTTTTATTCCATGCAACACCATTAGCAGTTGTGAATGTCAAGATACATAGTTTGAAAGCTTAACCCAAATAGGCTGAATTTCTTGGAAATACATTCCAGTGGAATCATCACTGATAGTACGTACGGTTTGTGCAGTATTTTTCATTATAGTGATGCAGTCAATGACATTGAAATTTGATATTTCCAGATTTTCAGTTAAAATTTTTATTTTACTCAAGATATTTTTCTTGGGAAAAAAAAAAAGAGATGCAACAAATTAAACGATTTCACTTTCTTATAAATACCAAATCCTTCTGTTCATGTACACTGTAAAGAATGATTGTCAAATTCACTGCATTTATTGCAGTAGATTGCAACGTAATATTTCCGTATGTAAAAATACCGCAAATATAACAGTAGATTTCTCGAGTGTTTCCGATTTCAACATCCTTTCATGCGAACAACCAATTAGATAGCATCGCTCATTTTACTGACCGGCGTCTGCGTGCGCAAAGACATACAGCAGGTACATTGCTTCGGGGCCCTAGGAGCTCAAAGGGGTACAGCTCTTACAATACATACTGTATATTATTATTTTTTATATTTATTTTGTATGTATACCATAATTTAAAAGAAAGAAAAAAATGTCTATAAATTGGTCACCGAAGTCGGCTAGGTATTATTAAAGATTCGTATGATTTTTATGGTTCTCGAGTGTGTGTGTGTAGGAGGGGGAGGGGGGATGTGTGGTTGATCCTGGGCTCTCGGCGGCTTTAAATACGTGTCGTCTTTCTTGTCGGAACTTGTTTGTAATACTTTTTATTTATTGCTAGATACTAAAACAAGCTCTTTTCTCTATAACACATGTTTGTTTATTTTTTTTTTTAATTCTCAAAGTACATAGCTGTCATCTACTGTGCCTTTTATATTATTTTTATACTGCTTTTTTAGATATTTTATTTTTTATTATAATAATAATACAAGTATAGTTTCAAAAGTTAGGTATTCGTTTTTAATTAGACACACATATATGTATATATATATACAATAATAATAATAAACTTATATAGCTAATTTATGTTCGTGTTAACATGTTTGTAGTGTGTCAATATTTGAAGAAATGTACACATATTTAGACTTAAATTTAATAAAAAAATATTTTTTTAATAAAAAAAAAATCAAAATAATGAAACTTTTAAAACCCTTCGTTAGAATTTTATGTAAGTTGAATACATGATTTTTAAGGCAAGAAGCTTTGAAATTTCTTACTTATGCTCACAATTTTTTACCAGCATTAAAATAATTTCTTACAAAATTTCTGACAAACTAAATATATAAATCGATTTTGATGGAAAAGTATGAGAGATTTAAATAGTAAATTTGTTGGATATTTTTTTTATTCACAAACAAAAAAATCAACTGCCACCACTTTTAGCTGGAAGCTTCTTATAAACATATATTGCAGCTTGCTTCCATTTCCATGCGCAAACAGATGCCAGGGAGTTCGTAAATCTCGCATTGTAATATAGCGGGACTAGAGTTCCTTGAGCATAAACTTTTTCTTGCTAAGTGGGAGGAGTTTATGTTGGCGCACTGGATTAGGGGTGCCATAACTTTCACCCTCTGGAGCACGCTGAATGAGGCGTTCATTGTGTAATGAGATTTTGCCGCTGTAATCACATAATTGTTTCAGTTATTTTACGCAGGGGCGAAACTAAACTTTTTTGGCACCCCTCCCCCCCTTTCTTCCTCAAAGTATATTTACAAAGAGAAATTTACTAATTTTATAATGGCCAACTTATTTTAAAATTTAAAATATGTAATCATAAAATATGTAATACTGAACTACGTAAATTGAGTGTGACGTTTGTTGCAATTATAGTTCGTTCACATAAAAGAATTCGCATGTATTACCGGCTATTTACAGTGTTTGCTTATACAGTAGCGTTCCGATTATCCGAGTTTCCGCTTTAACCCCTTCGCGACGGGAGCCTTTTACGAAATGTTTATTACTTTGCTACCGGTTTTATAAAACAGAAGTTTGTGCCTATTCAAATCGGGAAAATGCTCGGATTAAATAAGGCAAATTTTACAGTAAAATTTTACTGGTGAGGATAAACGAGGATTCTTAGGCCTATTTCCGGCACGTATACGTGTCGCTCGTCCCCAAGGGGTTAACAGAGTTATTTTCTTCTGATGGACTGATGGTTTTCATTATTATGAAATAGCCATTATAAATGAAGTGTTAGGTGAAGATGAAAGAGCAGCCGTAAAATGTTTGAACTCTGATTTTTCTGGTCAAAATGGAAAAAAAAAAAAAAAAATATGGCCATTTTTTTTTTTTACATTGTAGAAGAATTAAATGTCTTTTCTTGGAGAGTCTTTCCTTTTCTAGCATTAGAATGGAATGCTGTTTTAAAAGAAAACTTGTGATATTTGCAGATTTATGTTTGGTATTAACGCCGACGACCAAAGCCCTCGTATAACCGCTCTGTCTATGACTTGTTGAATGGCGCTAGTCACAAAAGATGCGAATAATTTGTTCATCGATTATCGTTTGTGATAGTAGGATATTTTTTTAATTGGAACATTTTTTTACGAAAGATCTAATGCTAAATGAATATATATATATATATATATAGGGGAGAATAGGGAGGGTTGACCCACCCATCAGTTTTCATATTTAAAATAATTTCAGAGTTTTACCAATAGGTGTCAACCAAAGCTATTGGAATGCTCAAACAACAGTCTTTGTTTCATACAGCTAATCGAAATAGGTGTGGAAAAATCAAATGGGGAGCGTTTTCAACCTAAAAAGTGCGTTTTTTAGAAATAATTTGTAAGCTTTTTTCAGATAAAATATATCATACAAATTTAAATAAGTAGGTTTAAAGTAATGCAGAAATAACGAGCTTTCATTTCTAAACAAATTTGTTCGTAAATTTCGGTGCCAGTCATTTATTTCAACATTTTAGTACTGAAAGTACTTTGCTCCCGAAAGGCCTAAACGATGTTAATAATAAGTTAAGTGCCCAATGCGGCTGCAAAAGAAAATAGCATTGATCGAAAAACTTCAGGAAGGCATGTAGACAAATTTCACCAGGATGAATAAAGTTAGATGAAGCCAAACTATGTGACAACTATGTTGTTAGGTCGAGTGTCACAAAAAGTAGGACAAGGAGACAAAAAAAAAAAAAAGGCGGGACAGTGTTTCCTAAATCCAGACATATTCATACATGAAACCCTATGAAAACGGAACCTGTCTCTACCGGAATATTGTCTTAAATGTTAAAATTTCATTTTCCCTGCTGTACAATTATATATGCTCAGACAAAATCATGTTTAAAACAAATGTTTTCTCCTATGACTTGCGATTGCGTCAAAACAGGTTTTTTTAAGCGTCATGTTTTCAAAAATATTTTTTTAATAATTAAAGCATGTAGCATAAAGTTATAATGTTTTTTTTTTAAACTGATTTTATTCTCTTCTCAAACATTTCAATATAATACAAAGTGGGTCAAGCCTCCCGTATGTGGGGAGCCTTGACCCATTATTTTGTCATGAATAAAATCATTCATTTTTCAAATTTTTTATATATTACGCTTATGTAGCAATTTTATTTTGATAACTGATTGTATAACGAATAAAATGATATATAAAACTTTATTCTACGTTCAATATTTAAAAAATAAAAAATCATCTTGTAAAAAGTGGGTCAACCCTCCCTAGTCTCCCCTATATATATATATATTTTTTTTTTTTTTTTTTTTTTTTTTTTGCCAACTAGCATTAATTTAAGGTTTGTAAATTTTTTGCTTTCTATTATGTGCGAGTCATAATCATACTTCATATGAAAATAGCGTTATTTTGAGATTTTTGAAAAAGGATAAAATTTTTGAAGGAAATAAAGGAAATAGATTAGAGACACTATTGATGAACAACAGTAGGGGAATTAAGGTCTAGTAGAGGTAATGATATTTTCGTAGCACAGAGGAACACAATGACAAATTGAGTCGGGCTGCTTTTTATATTTCTTTTGATGACTGAACTTGTTTACTGTTACAGAAGTCAGAAAGGTAGTTAGTAAAACAATAAAAATTTCATATTTTTTTACTATCTCTCTATTCTAAAAAAAAGTAACTACCGCTGTCACCGCCGCCGCCGGTTTTGATTTTTTTGTGACCGGAGGCCTTTCATCGTTAATATTAACAAAAATAATGCGTACAAAAATATGAAAATCGGTGGTTTTATACAGAAATGTTTGATAAACACGCTGATGCAGACAGTTTTCAAACCGAATAATTATTTTAAGAGTTATTTAATGCTAAAGTTGGACAAAATCGTTCCACTAAAAAAGTTTTATAGCAGCAAAAACTATACATGGCAGTGTAATCATTTTTAGATCATTTTATGCGTTAGAATATGCCGGAGTGCAGATTGCATTAATTTTTTTATTTTGACTAATTTTTTCAGGTTTTATTTCTATTTTAAATTCAAATTTTCAGCATTTCTAGAGATATTTTTTACAGATTTCAGAAAATTGTACTAATTTAAACTGTTGCCAACTGTATAAAAAGCGCAAGCAATAATGTTTGCTTCAAATTAAAAATTTATTTACACGGGACTATTATAAACAGGAAAAAAACTTTCAAATTAGAATTAAATAATTACGTATAAAAAGCAGGAACTTATTAAAAATTACGTCATAAAAAGTATACACGTGAATTTTAAAAGAGAAAGGATATTGTAAAATAATAAATTCATTAACATGCGTTAGAAGTCTTAGGAGAAATTACGTCATATTTACGTCACATTATAGTTATTACATAAAATGAACACAAAATAATATTGCAAAAAAGTTTAAATTTAGAAATTGCGCTAGACATTTATTTGATATTTTGAGAATTAATTTAAAATGTCTCATTTAAAAGAACTTTCTTTTCGCTTTGTTAAAAAATACCAGGATACAAAGACTCTCTTTACTTAATTCCTTTTATATTAGCTTATTTTGAAATGTTGTTACACGTGTCTACGTCATCAAGTTATTTTTATTTCGACGTTTTATTTGTGTTTTTATTAATGTTGTACGAATTTATTTGTTCTTTCGTTATTTAAAATAAAAATTATATCAATTTGTAGGCGAGTGGTTTGGCGATTTATATAATTTGGCGAAATTGGTCGACAGGATAATCAAGTAGTACCGCAGCGGATTTGGCGTTAAAATTCCCCAATCAAAGAGAAATGAATAGAAATTCGTTTATAGAGAGATCGCCACTGTTTTTTAAATTATAATTCAATCTTTCGAAATCTTTTTAAAGCCGATCAAATTAACGTGCATTTAGAGTCTGCGGTGTCTGGACGGGGGTTGGCGAGCGTAGCTCGTAGGGGGCCGAGCCCCCTAGTTATTTAAAAAAAAAGAAAAAGTCTTTCAAAAATCTAGAATTTCCCAACTCTAAGCTCAAATTTCCAAAGTTGACATATATTGGAGGAAGAGCCTAATGCATAATGCATACAAAAATAATGGATACAAAAATATAAAAATTGGCAGTATTATACAGAAATGTTTGATAAACACGCTGATGTAGACAGTTTTCAAATCGAAGAATTATTTTAAGAGTTATTTAATGCTAAAGTTGGACAAAATCGTTCCACTAAAAAAGTTTTATAGCAGCAAAAACTATACATGGCAGTGTAATCATTTTTAGATCATTTTATGCGTTAGAATTTGCCGGAGTGCAGATTGCATTAATTTTTTTATTTTGACTCATTTTTTTCAGGTTTTATTTCTATTTTAAATTCAAATTTTCAGCATTTCTAGAGATATTTTTTACAGATTTCAGAAAATTGTACTAATTTAAACTGTTGCCAACTGTATAAAAAGCGCAAGCAATAATGTTTGCTTCAAATTAAAAATTTATTTACACGTGACTATTATAAACAGGAAAAAAACTTTCAAATTAGAATTAAATAATTACGTATAAAAAGCAGGAACTTATTAAAAATTACGTCATAAAAAGTATACACATGAATTTTAAAAGAGAAAGGATATTGTAAAATAATAAATTCATTAACATGCGTTAGAAGTCTTAGGAGAAATTACGTCATATTTACGTCACATTATAGTTATTACATAAAAGGAACACAAAATAATATTGTAAAAAAGTTTAAATTTAGAAATTGCGCTAGACATTTATTTGATATTTTGAGAATTAATTTAAAATGTCTCATTTAAAAGAACTTTCTTTTCGCTTTGTTAAAAAATACCAGGAGACAAAGACTCTCTTTACTTAATTCCTTTTATATTAGCTTATTTTGAAATGTTGGTACACGTGTATACGTCATCAAAGTTATTTTTATTTCGACGTTTTATTTGTGTTTTTATTAATGTTGTACGAATTTATTTGTTCTTTCGTTATTTAAAATAAAAATTATATCAATTTGTATAATTTGGCGAGTGGTTTGGCGATTTATATAATTTGGCGAAAATGATCGACAGGATAATCAAGTAGTACCGCAGCGGATTTGGCGTTAAAATTCCCCAATCAAAGAGAAATGAATAGAAATTCGTTTATAGGGAGATCGCCACTGTTTTTTAAATTATAATTCAATCTTTTGAAATCTTTTTAAAGCCGATCAGATTAGCGTGCATTTAGAGTCTGCAGTGTCTGGACGGGGGTTGGCGAGCGTAGCTTGTAGGGGGCCGAGCCCCCTAGTTAGTAAAAAAATAACAAAAATAATTACAATAATTAATTAATATTAATCGGATTAGCCTAACTCTTAAAACAAATATTATTTTTAACTAAAGTTTAATTTCAGCTTTTGAAATTATTGAAAAATTAAACTTTATTCCTGTACGTAATCAGTAACATGCTATTAAGATAATGAAATTATGAAGTTATTCATTGAGGCTTTGATCGTTGGTATTACGTAATGAAAAAACAACGAAAATTGCGCCACTATGACATAATTATAATTTTTGTTTTCAACGAAATCTAAAAATAGCGTCTTTTTCACCATCGCAAAATATACATGCATACTTTTCATATTCATATTCACTATTTTAAAGATATTTTAATTTGCAATAGATTATTAATAAATATAGTCCCAAACTGTGTTGGCAAAAGAAGCCACCTCTTATATACGCAGTAGTAATGCGCGCTAATATTTAGATAAATAAATAAATATGATTCTGACCAATTTATGATAAAACAATTGAATATAATAATATAGGTAATTTCTTACCTTTATCTTTCTTCAACAGCATTCCTCAGTTCACAGCTTGGCACGTATTTAAATCCAGTACGATGTATCCTTTTGCACGGAATTCTTAAAGATATTTTTTCCTGCACTATCTATATTATAAAGGACAAACATATCTGTGCGTAACGCATACGTCATTCTGCGAATGGCAACACTTTGAAATTTGAAATGAAATTTCGGTTTTGCAATTTTCGCTTCTTCAAATTTTGAAACTTCTAAACATCCCACATTTTAAAGGTTTACACCTTCGTATGCAGAAAAAAATGCACTTTTAAACGCAATTTGTTTTAAAGCTGTATCTCAATTTATTTTTGAGATATTAATTTTTTTATAGTTTTTAATACCAATTTTCTAATCGTGGCAACTGAAATACTTCATTTCTGTTAAAAGTGGTTTAGTTATCTTTATTGATTATATTCTTACTGATGCCATTTTCTCATTACAATTAAAAATATCTTTTATTTAATTTGTACAGAAAATGACGTTACACTTTAAAAAAGACACAATTTCCCTAATGATGCTGTTATATTTCACTATTTTTTCATTTCGCTGATATTGAGTTTGAGACAATAGGCTAAATATTTCAGCGACTGAAAATGACGTCATATTTAAAAGAAAACGATAATTTTATTTGCTAAAATGAGATATTTCCTCTTGAATACGTCTAAAAGATATAAATTTCTGGAATTTTTACGCGCAGGTACAGAGATTATACTAAGACCTCAAATCACGAGTGGGAATTTTAACATGGAAAGTTGTAATAGTTGACAAACGTGACTTCAAGCTTGAAAATATATTTATTAATAACCTATTGCGCGTTAAAATGTTTTTAAATGGGTAATATGGATGTGAAAGGCGGAAAATGAGTTGATTCGGTTTAGATTTAAAGGGGAAAAATTGTATGATTATGTCAAGGTGAAATCATTTTTGCTGATTTTTCATCCCGTAATACCAAGCATCAATTGATAACTTAATCAAAATTACTTATCTTGATTATATATTACTTACTGATTACGTATATGAATAAAGTTTAATTTTTCAATAATTTTAACAGTTGAAGTTTATGAAAAAAGTATTTTGTTAATCTTAGGTTAAAATATGTCTTTAGAGAGTTAAACTAACAAGTGTAAGATGGATATTTTATTGTAATTATTGTTGTCGATGTATTAAAAATTTGATGCTACAGTTCCTTTGTAAACATTTTCTTTCGCCGAAATTCGACGGGTTCCACCTTGTAGTATTAAAATAAAAAAAATTGTGGTTAATATATAGGTTTAAAAAAAAAAAAATTAAATCCACTCCTGAGACTTGGTTTCTTTGCTTATAGAAAAATTATATTAAAACATTATCTTACAGATTTAAGTTATACTTTTACATTCCCATTACATGCTTTCTTATTGCAATTTACAGAACAACTGAATTAATAATAAAAATGTTTATGAGTCATTTTGAGTTCTTTTTGATGATGATGATGATGATGTCGGACTCTTGCTTCATGCGTGGGATAATCTATAAACGTATTTTATTTATGAATGTTATTGTTCATTTTGAATAGCATAATTTAGCAAATATAGAAAGTTTGATGATTACAGAATATTGCTACTTGATCTATTTATTTAAGTATCAAAATGTTTGTGTCCTTGAAGATTATTGATTTGGTTTCCTGTTTCGAAATCAATTTATTCGTATCTGAGAGGGTTATAAATCCATCACCCTTCCTTAACCATCTCAAATGCATCCTGTATTAGTTGCATGGATTCTCGGTGCTTCAGAAATTGAGGTTTGGCCAGTGGTTTGGTCAAACAATCTGCTATCATGTCTTGTGTCGGACAATAACGAAGATCTAGTATACCGTCTTCTTTCATCTATCTTATCGCATGATAACGCACGTCGATATGTTTTGTGCGTTTTGAGAATTTTTCATTCTTCACCATCTTTATACAGCTCTGGTTATCTTCGTACAGCAACACTGGTAAATTTTGTTTTAGGTCTAAATCGGCTAATAGTTTGATAAGCCAGGCAATTTCCTGTCCTGCACTAGCTGCCGAAACAAATTCAGCTTCCGCAGATGAGTAGGCAATACAGTTTTGCCTTTTGGTGTACCATTGTATGGAACTATTTCCCAGCATGAATATGTTGCCTGTTGTCGATTTCCTCGTTCTTGTGTCCGCTGCCCAGTCAGAGTCAGAAAAACCGATGAGTTGTGGTTCGTGATTTGTGTTTAATTTGAGATTAAGGTTTTTCGTGATGTTTAGATAACTAATTATCCGTTTCACAGCGTTCCAATCTTTTAATCGCGGACTTCCACACCTTCTGCTGAGGATGTTAACTGCGGCTGATATATCTGGGCGTGTAGTGGTTCCTATGTACAACAATGATCCGATCGCTTGTCTGAATTTCGTGTTATTGGGCATCAAATTTTCTTCATCCTCTAATTTTTGAAAACCAGCATCCATTGGAGTGCTTACTGGTTTTGCGGTTTCTAAATTAAATTTTCTTGCGAGTTCTTCTATTTTTAATCTTTGATTCAATTTGTACCCGCTTTCAGTTTTTCTTATTTCCATGCCTAAATAGTGAGATACTTCTCCAAGATCTTTTAATTCGTATTCTTGCTTTAAAGCTTTTATTATCTTTTCAATTGATTCATTTTCGCCTCCTATCAAAATATCATCAACATACACTATTATGTAAGTCGTAATGTTGTTTTCTTTTCGTGTGTATAGTCATGTGTCCACGGTGCTTTGTTGGAAGTTTAGGTTTTTCAAAGATTGTTCGATTCTTTTATTCCAAGTTCTGGCTGCCTGTTTGAGTCCGTAGATTAATCTTTTTAATTTGCATACTTTATTTTCGGAATTTTTCTCAATGTAGCCCCCCCGGTTGTTTCATATATACTTCGTCTTCTAATTCACCGTAGAGAAAGGTTGTGTCGATGTCAATGTGTCTCACACTCAACTTCTTATATGCGGCTGCTGTCAAAAATGTTCTGACGGTTGTTTGTGACACTACTGGGGCGAAAGTCTCGTCATAGTTTTCCCCATATTTTTGACTAAATCCTTTGGCTACCAAACGTGCTTTGTACTTTTGAGTGTTCCCATAACTGTCTAATTTCTTTTTGAATGTCCATTTGCAACCTATAACCTTTTTGTTAGGTGGAGGATCCACTAATTCCCATGTGTTGTGATTTCTCAGCGAATTGATTTCCGCTTGTGTGGCTTTAAGCCAATTTTCTTTTTCTGTGGGATTATTTATTTCCAGTATTTCATTCCAGCTAGTGGGTTCTATCATATCATTATTTTTTATATAACAGACATATCTGTCTGGTGGTACCCCCCTGTTCGATCTTTCAGATCTTCTCGGTTCATTGGTCGGTTGTTTGGACGTGGTTGGTTCTTCGGTTGTGTTGTTTATCTCTGTTTCAATGTAATTTTTGTCCTCATATGAGTTTTCTGTCTCTTTACTTTCTTTTAGGTTAATTTTGCTATTTTCTATGAATTTCACTGTTCTGCTAATTACAATTTTATTTTCTTTAGTGTATACGCGATATCCTTTTGAGTTGTTATCGTATCCTACAAAAATCCCTTCCTGTCGTCCAATTTTCCTCGATGTTGTTTATTCACGTATACGTAAGCTTTGCACCCGAATGTTCGCAAATAGTGTAAATTCGGTTTGCGATTAAACCATAACTCAAATGGGGTTTTATTTGTTGATCTTGTTGGTAAGCGATTCTGTAAATGATTCGTGGTGTTAATTGCTTCTGCCCCAAAATCTTTGTGGTAGATCCGCTTCTCTGAGTAGGCTCCTAGTCATCTCTAATAGCGACCTATTTTTTCTTTCCGCAATGCCATTTTGGCTCGGGCAATACGGCACGGTTAATTGATGTTTAATGCCCCTTTTTCTTAGGTAATCCTCTATCCCTCTATTTATGTACTCTCCTCCGTTGTCGGATCTTATTGCTTTCGGATATTTCCCGAACTGGTTTCGAACCATAGCTATGTAGTCGATTAGTTTATCCTGTACTTCATCTTTATGTTTTAATCATGAAAGACGGTAGTATTTCGAGTGACGCAGCCTTAAGCCTAAAATCGTATCGTATCGTATCGTTAAAATCGTATCGTATCGTATCATAGAATTCGTAGATGGCGGAACTCATATATACAGCTAACTCGACATCAAAGAAAATGCGAAAAGCCGCCTTTTAATAACTCAGCAGATATACGTCTTATTGTTCTGAATTTTCTAGAACAGTCTTATATCTGCAGTCTAATCGTATACTGAAATTTTTACATTTCTACGTGCAGTATATTTTGAGATCTAAATAGTCATTTTTAAAGTGAAAACGTTGGTATAATATCGAGGAAGTTCCTAATTTGAAAATCTTGAAAACGGTTCTAACGATTATTTTTAAATTGATACATAATATAAATGTGATTAAGGCGAGGTGAATAACACTTTTCTTTTTTCTGGGAAAACTCTCGTTCGTTAAATAATTCGATTTTTTTTTCTCTCGAAAATGACACGGGCGATTTTTTAAAAATCAAATAAATATGTTTCAGATGAACCAAATAACAATTTACTTGTTTCCAGCAAGACTCTTGTTCGTTTTATAATGCGCATGAAAAATCGGACTATATTTCTTCGCCATTCTATGGAAATTTCACCGAAAATGCATGACACTGTATTCATACACATGCTTTCTTTTTAACCACTTTTGGGGAGAAAAATTTTGTCTTCCCACGGCTGAGTGGTTGAGGGCCATCGTCTACTGATCTTAACATATGCAGTTCGATACTCGCTGGTGCGTGTGAAGTTTTTTTTTTTTTTTAAAGTCTGTTAGTTGACCATTATTCTCAGTTCCTTTGTAATTTTTTAATTGCTATTAAGTTAAATAAAATTACAATTATAATGACGCCAATTTGATGATAATTATTTCTTGGCAATTTTTCAACAATAAAAATATTACCATAAATTTTATAAATATATTTAATTTCAATCACTTTACAAAAAATATACATTAATACAGTAAACTCTGTGTAAGGCGGAATCGATCGGGACCAAGAAAATTTTCCGCAATAGACAATATTCCGCCTTAGACAAATTTTACTCTATGTCTATGGATTCGTAGGGACTTGAAATTCTTTCCGAGTTAGACAGATTTCCGTCTTACACAGAGTCCGCCTTACAGAGAGTTTACTGTAATTATTATTTGAATATAAATCACACGATCAGAAACGTAAAAAAATAATTCATTTCAGCTCTTCTTTTTACAATATCATTTTTTATTATTATGACGGTCAATCAATATATAATCACTGACATCCATAATATTATTATTATTATAATTATTATTTTCCTTGCATAAAAGCTATTGTGATGTAATAATATCTTTTATAATAAATAATTTAGTTGAAATGTTTTATTTATAAATATCAATGAAGTTTGATTACAGTTTACATAATAAGCATATCAGACTTCTGGTGTCGCCATCTTTTGACACAATTGCGTAGTATTATAGAGAAATGTTTGATAAAAACGTCTATCCATTTATGTAACTATCCATCTATGAATCACCATCTATGTAAGGATTTAATAATTATAAATTAACATTTTGGATTTATTAATTTAAGGATAAAGTGTTTTTAAAGGAATATCAAATGAAACCCTCTGTGCGATCTGCGATTATACTTACCCAGTTGTTTTTATATACAAACTGCTATAAGGAAAATTGTAATAAAATAGTAAAAATTAAATCTGCATTAAATTCCATAAGTATCTTTTTTTTTAATCATTTTATCACTAACCTCAAAAAAGTAATGATATCAATGCAAAAACCCTTGACGGGTTAAAAGTTTCTGACGCAGCACTTTATCTTATGCTCTAAGAATTTTAAATATGGAACTTAAAAATACTGATATCAAATTTTGAGTGACGTTATGCTATTTCTTAAAAAATATATTTGTATTTATTTCATCATTTTATTTTTGTTTTATTTATAATCGCATGTGCAAAAGTTATGTTCAACATGAAAAGCTGCATAAAATTTTATTCGCTGTTGCTTTATCATTTACATCTCTCATAAATTCAAAATATGAGTTTTAAAAGATATGATATAAAATTTAAGTGACGCCTTGATGTGACTTTAAAAGGTTTGTTTTTTAAAATTCAATTTAAATTATTTTTGACTTGGTTAAAATATTTTTTTTTACATCTACACAATACTTTTAATTTTCCAATTCACTGTTAAATATATCACTTTCATTGAATCTATACTATGCATTGAAATGTATTTATTTCAATAAATTGATTTATCTTTTGTGTCACGCTATTCAAAATTGTGAGTAAGATTTATGTAAATGGTTTCTTTGCGTCATTGTGTCCAAACTACATGAAATGTATGAAAAAGGATAGTTTGACGCAAATAAACCATTTACATAAATCTTACTCACAATTTTGAATAGCGTGACACAAAAGATAAATCAATTTATTGAAATAAATACATTTCAATGCATAGTATAGATTCAATGAAAGTGATATATTTAACAGTGAATTGGAAAATTAAAAGTATTGTGTAGATGTAAAAAAAAATATTTTAACCAAGTCAAAAATAATTTAAATTGAATTTTAAAAAACAAACCTTTTAAAGTCACATCAAGGCGTCACTTAAATTTTATATCATATCTTTTAAAACTCATATTTTGAATTTATGAGAGATGTAAATGATAAAGCAACAGCGAATAAAATTTTATGCAGCTTTTCATGTTGAACATAACTTTTGCACATGCGATTATAAATAAAACAAAAATAAAATGATGAAATAAATACAAATATATTTTTTAAGAAATAGCATAACGTCACTCAAAATTTGATATCAGTATTTTTAAGTTCCATATTTAAAATTCTTAGAGCATAAGATAAAGTGCTGCGTCAGAAACTTTTAACCCGTCAAGGGTTTTTGCATTGATAAGTATATTACAGTAAATCTAGAGTAGTCGTCAATGAATGTTACAAACATTGTTTTACCACCTATTGTTGGGGTTCCTATCGCTGTGCATACGTCCGTGTGCACTAGATCGAGTACTCTACCTGTTTTGTTTCTATACACTGTTTTGGGATAGGGAGCATCGCTTGTTTTTGTTTGTATGCACGTTTCGCATGTTGTTCCATGATTGCAATTATTTAGTTTTATGCCATAGGCTAAATCGTCTTTGACCATTTCCTTTATGGAATTATAATTTCTATGCCCTAGGCGTTTGCGCCAAAGTTCCAGGCGATCTTTATTTTTGCATTCATGTGCCATGTTTACTATATTCCTATCTGTATTTTCTAATAATTCAACTTCGTATAGGTTATTTTTCATTTTTGCCTCCAAATAGATTTTCCCATTTCGGGACAGCATGCATTGATCTTTATCAAATAATAATTTATACCCATTATTTGTGGCTTTACTTACTGAAATTAAATTAGATTCTAGCTCAGGTACATATAACACTTCTTTCAACGTAATTTTATTTATGCCTCCATCCAAAGCCGCCTCAAGACTACAAGCCAGACACGCCCTTCATCCCCCCACATGTGACGTCACAGCCCGGGGCTGGCTAACTGCCAACGCGCCAGCCCCGAACATTTGAATTTTGTATCTTCCTATTTTACGTGCACGTGCGTTTTACTTAGCCTAATAACATATTTTTTCCATTGTAAGTTTTATTTTCAAATTATATTTATATGCTATCAGCACAAGTTTTATTTCTTGTGTTCAAAATCTTTTATTTTTAATTTCTTTGAAATAAATTAACTAGCAAATCCTAGTACGATTCTATCAATAATACAGTATCTCAAAACGAAACGATATTATTGTAGTTCTGTTTCTTTCCGCATAGAGCAATAATTTAAAATGGCAAACATCCCTAAATCGTGTCAAGACTTATATCATTTAATTTGTATCTTGTCACACCATCCTCTCTTTATAATTTGTTCTGTTTTCTCTAATTCATTAGAGTGACCTTTAATTAACGCCCATTTATTAAAAGACACTTATCGTGTGAATAGTAACTCGGGTTATTTTGTATGCAGAATTAGTTGGACTTTAATTTGACAACAAATTTATGTATTTATATATATATATATATATTCATACTTAAAAATTTAAATATTCTAGAAATTTTCATAAAAGTCGCAATGAATACATAGCATTTTTATCTTGTTTACTTCTTTTAAAGCAAACCCCGATCGATATACTTGTATCAATTTATTGTTGTTTTTTAATCTTAAACGTTTGCTACGTTAATCTTAAACGTGTCTTAATAAAAATTCCTTTTATAATTTTTTGTTAAATTATAAATGCTTATGTACTGTGTAAATAGAGCTATGGGGATAATGTTTTTGAATCTCTCTATTTTTGCCACAACTGTAAACAATTTATTTACAAGACTAGAGTAAGGGTTGTTAGTACCCTTATGCAAAACAGTAGTCCCCCCCCCCCCCCCACACACACCTTCTTCGCAAAAATCCTATGTGTTTTCATATACATTTTAATGTTTAATTAAAAATAACAATAAATAAAATTATTATTCTATAATTATAAATTTACTTTTAGATCTAGTCAGGAAATACTTTTCATCTCATAAAAATTGATTATTTTAAGTTTAAAAGATGTGAACAAACATTTAAGAACCCACACAACATTATTTTGGAAATGAAATATTTTCGTGGAAGGTTTTTGTGTTTTTCGATGTTTTTTTTTTATCAGCTATTACCTAAACATTGGAGGAAAATGAACATAAATTAGGAATATTTTAATTCCAATTGATGAAAGTCTTTTCTTTCTTTCTTTTCTTTTTCTCTTCATATGTCAATACATTTTTAAAAAAATCTATTGCTTGTACCTTGCATAATATATCAAACTAATACAAAACTAAATAATAATTTTCTGTTTCATGAACTTACGTTGTTTTAGTATTATGACAGTTTTATGTTTTTTAATTTAATGGATTTTATGTGAAAATTACCCATTTCTGATAAGTAAAATTTACAGTACGACAATTTATTTATAAGAATACTTAATTTCATGTATACTTTAATTTTACTATTTATTATATGCAGGTTTCAAATCACTTAATATTTAATAGGATATTTACTGTATAATTTCAAGCCCAATTAAAAATAAAAATAGAACGCAACTTGAATTTGTTTTCATTTAACATTCACTTTTTTTCCACTTTAATTTAATTTTTAAATGTGGGTTTTGATTGGCACACTTATTGTTATTTATTTATTTTGAAATAATTGAAAGCAAAATAATTCAATTTATGTGTTTAAACTGAAAATTTATATATATATATAACCATTAATTAAACATAACCATCCACCGTCAATTATTATGAATTAAAGCTGTAAGTATTAAAAAAAAAAAAAAAAAAAAAAAAAATATATATATATATATATAAGAATTATTATGGAAGAAAAAGAAAAAAGTGGAAACCGACAAAAATTGAAAAGCTTATACATTGAATTACGTTATCAAGGGCACAGAATTCAATGATATAAGCAAAATGGTTGTTTTCTGTGGGAAAAATAAGCTAAAGCTAAAAGTTATTTTCCCCTGTGCCCAAACAACCATAAAAACAAGTGAATTGATTAAAAATGAAAGCAGAATAGAAACAAATAATATGAAATGGAAGAATCAATAAAACGTATTTAAATATTTATAGGATATAAAATATAAATAATAAACACCATACCGATTAATATTTCAGTATTTTACAAAAATCCACGCGCACATGGCTGCCAGTATATCAAAAAGATTAAGGTGAATAAAACAGTTAAGAAATCACAGTAAATGATACCAAAGGATGCAGTTAATACAATTTGAAATAAAATTTGAAATACCTTGTTAAACACATTTAATCTAATATAAAATAAATAGATATTAATTACATTATTTAAAATGCACTATTAAATTAATTAATAACAGTTTAACAATATCGTCAAAATTTAGCTAAAAATACCCCCTGGTGTATTAAATTATAACTGAAATGGAGCTAGAAAAATTAAAAATAGGAGCTATCTTAAAGAGACAAATTTAGTGCTGCCATCTAGTATTACTTCTATTAAACAACTAACGCAAGATAAATATTTGTAAGCATTTGAATGTAAATAACTGTATAAATAATTGTAAGCATTTGAATGTAAATAACTGTATAAACAGCAAAACCAAACATATCCTTATATATAGAGAATTATAAACCGAATATAAACCACACAATGTATTTAAAAACTATTGTATATAAAATTTAAAAGCATACAATATATTCTATTAGCTAACTTATTTAAACGAAACTAAGAATTTAAATAATTCTAGAACATTGATAATATATAGCATATAGCTATATGCTATAAAACAAAATAAATTCAGTAATAATTAATATAAATAATTATTAAATATAAAAATTATTTTTTAATGAATTATATATCAGATATTTATAAAATGAACAGGAAATAAAAAACATGTGGAAGTAAATAGAAGGTTAAATGATACTTAAATACCCATTACTTAAAAAGCACAAATATAGAGTGTAGATTATTTTCAGACATCCATAAAAAACCATAAAGTATGAATGTGGGACATTCAAAAACATTAAACCGATAATAAATATTAAAAAGAATAGAGTAATAATAATAAAAATAATTACACAATTTTAATGCATACAGTATAACCATATTTATATTAAACATACTTATATGTATATTATTCACTATAAGAATGGCATAGTATTAATTAATATGATATTGTCCTTAGTAAATTTAAAATTTAATAACAAATAATTGTAAATTAGATTAATCAATAACTAGGCTAATTATAATATTAATGAAATTCTCCAATTACATACAGGGTGATTCATAAAAGATGGGCAGAACTTTAAGGGGTTATAGTACACTTAAAGACAAATAATATTAAATAGGAGACTAAGGGTCCCAGACGTATTCCCAAGGAGATAGGGGGCATTAAAGTTTAGGGTCCGAAATTTCAAATGATTATAAAACATGGAAAAATTGGTCGATTCGTTTGCGGTTTTTGCAAAAAATTTTCTTTATGCCAGTATTTTCTTGAAATAAAATTTTAAAGTTCAATTTCAAAAAATGCCGATAGGGGGCGCTTTAGACTTTGGAGTAACAAACAACTATTTTTTAACGTTATTTTTTGTATTTCTTTAAATGATTTCGAAAGCTTAGACTTAAACTTAAATTTTGATCTAAAAATCTGAGTCCTAACGAGTAGTTAAGTAGCATAAACTGAAATTTGAAATTTGAAACCCTTCTCCCCCCAGAACAAAAATCAGTTATTCCCGATCTTTGTGTCGTAGATTAGGCTCTAACTACTGCCGCGTTTTGCTAAAATTATTCTTTATGTCAGTATTTTCTTGAAAATAAATTTTAAAGAAAATTTTCAAAAAATTCCGATAGAGGGCGCTTTAGACTTTGGAGTAACGAACAACTATTTTATACCGTTATTTTTTGTGTCTCATTAAATGCTTTCTAAAGCTTAGACTTAAACTTAAATTTTCAGCTCAAAATCTGAATCGCTGAGCGTGGTTCAGTAGCGAGGGGAGGGGGTTCAAATTTCAACTTCTGAACATAGTTCAGTTTGCACTACTTAACCATGCCCAACGATTCTGTGCTGTGATACGAGGCAAAAATACAACTTTCGTCAAGGACTGCATAGTCGGAATTCACTCATAAAGGCACTGGCACAGTTGGAAACGTCGCTCATGCAAACGTTAAAGCTCCATTCCTGACGCTAGTCACTGGGTGAAGAAGGAAACAGAAAGTATGCAAATGTCAAATGGGGAAGAAGAAGAACACGTATGCAAAATTTCGACACGATTCAGGCATAAAAACCACTGAACGGTGAGTCAAGTGTAAGTCGCTGTAGTAATGAATCGGAAGATGGTGCCTTTCACGAATAAGGAAAAGGCTGAGATGCATTTAATTTACGGAGCGGCAGATGGAAATGGTGCAGAGGCACAACGAATGTACGGAGAGCGATTTCCCAACAGGCGGTTGCCTAACCGCAAAACTTTCGAGCGCTTGCACAGACAGTTGTGTGAGACGGGATCATTTCTCGCTTCCCGGTCGAATGCAGGTCGTGCAAAAAAGGACGAATCAGTAGTTGTTGCAGAAGCCATTCTGGATGTAGTAGCGGCGCAGCCAAGTACAAGTACACGAACAGTGGCTAGGCAGGTGGATACCTCACAGTCCATGACTTGGAGGGTACTGAAGGATGAACATTTGCTCCCGTTTCATGTGCAACGAGTCCAGAAACTGTCTCCAGGGGATTGTCCAAATCGTATTGAATTCGCCCGCTGGTTTCTGCAGCAGAACGCGCTAAATCCACATTTTGGACGAACTGTGCTTTTCACCGATGAATGTACCTTCACACGTGAAGGTACATTTAACACACACAATGCACATGTATGGGCGGATGTCAATCCACATGCTACGTATCCACATGCTCATCAGAGACGCTTTTCCATCAATGTTTGGGAAGGAATCCTCGGAGACCACCTAATCGGACCGTATCTTCTTCCTGAACGCCTCAACGGTAAAACATACCTCACATTTCTGCAACATGTGCTGCCAGACCTGTTAAACGTTGTTCCTCCACGGATCCGGCGGGTCATGTGGTTCCAGCACGATGGAGCGCCAGCCCATTACGTACGAGACGTCCGCAACTATCTGGACATAACATTTCCGAACAGATGGATTGGTCGAGGTTGTCCTGTTGCTTGGCCTGCTCGCTCGCCAGATCTTTCACCCCTCGATTTCTTTTTTTGGGGACGATTGAAGGCTCTTATGTATGAGACACCCATTGAATCCCCCGAGGAACTGGTCGCCAGACTTTCCGCCGCTGTAGGGGAAGTGCTCGAAAAGCCTGATGTTTTCGCGAATGTTCGCCGTTCCATTCTTCGCCGTTGTTCTGCGTGCATAAACTCTGGTGGTCACAATTTTGAACATTTATTGTAATTACATGTTAATAAATATGCTTTGGTAACATAATCCTAATTTGTGTCTTTTTACCTCGTATCACAGCACACAATGTGTGGACATGGTAAACTGAACTGTGCTCAGGAGTAGAAATTTCAAACCCCTCTCCCCAGAAACTTAACCACGTCTAACGATTCAGATTTTGGGCTGAAAATTTAAGTCTAAGCTTTAGAAAGCATTTAATGAGACACAAAAAATAACGGTATAAAATAGTTGTTCGTTACTCCAAAGTCTAAAGCGCCCTCTATCGGAATTTTTTGAAAATTTTCTTTAAAATTTATTTTCAAGAAAATACTGACATAAAGAATAATTTTAGCAAAACGCGGCAGTAGTTAGAGCCTAATCTACGACACAAAGATCGGGAATAACTGATTTTTGTTCTGGGGGGAGAAGGGTTTCAAATTTCAAATTTCAGTTTACGCTACTTAACTACTCGTTAGGACTCAGATTTTTAGATCAAAATTTAAGTTTAAGTCTAAGCTTTCGAAATCATTTAAAGAAATACAAAAAATAACGTTAAAAAATAGTTGTTTGTTACTCCAAAGTCTAAAGCGCCCCCTATCGGCATTTTTTGAAATTGAACTTTAAAATTTTATTTCAAGAAAATACTGGCATAAAGAAAATTTTTTGCAAAAACCGCAAACGAATCGACCAATTTTTTCATGTTTTATAATCATTTGAAATTTCGGACCCTAAACTTTAATGCCCCCTATCTCCTTGGGAATACGTCTGGGACCCTTAGTCTCCTATTTAATATTATTTGTCTTTAAGTGTACTATAACCCCTTAAAGTTCTGCCCATCTTTTATGAATCACCCTGTATAAAATATCAAATCAACATCCATATAAAATACGTAACAAAAATATAGTAATAATACAAGAGCCCCCATTTTTTATATATAATTAACCATTGCGTATTATCCAGACAACACCACCCTCCTCCGTACTCTAACATCTACCCACCCAACCAACCTATAATATTTTTTTTATATTATTTTACAATTTTTAATTTTTTATAGATATTTTTTTTTATTTTATAATTTTTTTGTAATTTTGTTTACGCATGTGTTAATTTGTTTTAATAGATCATGTAAGAAAAGTACTAATTGTATATTAATGAATATATGAATTTTTTTGGAAAACCATGATTTAATGCATCATAAATTAGTTTTTTAATATTATTGTTAATTAGAGGAGAAGAACATAAACATTTTATTCTATATAAATGATTAAGTATTATATTCCGAAATACAGAATGATGTAGACAAGATTTAAAATTTGTAAATGTATTAACTTTGAATTTAAATTCTTTACGTTTGTCATATATATATATATATATATGTGTATATATATATGTAATAATGTATAATGTCTTGTTTTTGAATATATACCAAATAGATTATTGATATTGTTTCTAAATTTCAAAGTAGAATAAATAATAAAAACTGTCTACTAAAATAAATTTAATACTTAGGATTTTTTTTTCATTAACGAACGAATTTTCTTTAATGTATCTTTAATTCTGATGCACATTTTCATTGATACAGTGATATTATTTCATAAATATTGTTTTTGTGTTATCGTTATTATTGTTTCGAGTGATCGAAATTGATTAAAAAGCACTTAATTATCGTCTTTAAAATATAAGTTTTTATTTTTTTTCCCATATGCTGTGATAATAAGTTGAAATATGGAGGAAAGAGTTAATGTTTTAAATAACGCATGTGCTCTCCACGGCTGATCTAAGCCCCGCGTCGTGATGTCACGAAACCTTGTGTTTGGCTTGTAGTCTTGACGAGGCGGCTTTGCTCCATCGGATGTTTTCGTCGTGAATGTAGTTTATCCGGTACCTAGAGAGTTTAGAGTTTTGCCGTTGGCAATTATGACCGTTGTTTTTTCGGTGTCATTTAATTTAGTAAACTCATCTTTATTGTTTAGGATATGTGAAGATGAACCAGAATCAATGATCCATGTTTGTTTTCCTGCTTTGTCTATTAGAAAGGCTGCCTCGCTGCTTTGATCTGGTTTTGTTTCCCTATAATCTCTCTTATTTACTGATTCGCGGTCAGTGTTTCCTATCTGGTTATCCGATTGTTGATAACACAACGATGATGAGTAATGTTTATTTTTGTATGTTTATTGTTGTTTTTGTGTATTTGTGTGATTATTTCGGTTTTTCAAATGCCAACATTCTCTGTACATGTGATTTCTCAATTTACAATATGTGCACTGTTTTTCTTTTTTTAAAATATCATTTGGAAATCTTTTCTGCGTTTTAAACGCTTTTGCTGAATTTTTACCCTGGTCTGCGTTCTCAACCCTTCTATTGTACTTATCTGTTAATTTACTCCTAATAAATTGTGGTGTAAGCTCGTCCTCATTTTGCGATTCAAGGGCAGTGATTAAAGTATTATAACTAGGGGGTAGCGAACACAGCAATAAAGCTGAAAGATGGGAGTCGCTAATTGTTTCCCCGATCGCTGAAAGTTTGTCTATTAGTTCTAGAATATATGTTATGTGTTTGATTAACTTACCGTTTTCTTAGAGCTTGGCTTCATAAAGCTTTCTTAACAAAAATAATTTACTAGACAAGTTCGCCCTATCGTGTATCGTTTTAAGTGCGTTCCAAGTGTCCCTGGCTGTGTTAAGCCCCTTTACATGAACGATTTGGGAATCTTCAATTGACAGATTAATTATAGCTCTAGCCTTCCTGTCTTTTTTCTCCCAATCGGTTGTGATTGGCGTGGGCCTATCTTCAGTAATGACATCGAATAAATCTTCTTTGATTAATAACATCTCCGTTTTAAATTTCCACATACTGTAGTTACTAGCGTTAAGTCTTTCAACCAGCTGGATTTCGCGCGATGCGGCCATTTTCTTGGTAATTTAGGTTTTGTTTGTGAGAGGAATTGCTGTTATTTTATTTTATATAAAACTTCTTATATATATTTAGTTTTCTTCAATTCTTTAACATTTCATATATATCAACTAAAAAATTCACAATATTTATTTTATCATCAAACAACTAACGAACTATATTTTCAATAATATTCAATTTCTTTTTAATGTGCATACATTTACGGCCAGTAGTTTTTTTTCTACAAATAGTATTTATCTACTAAAATATCAGACTTTCTCAGTCTCCTAATCAAAATGTTGGCAAAAGAAGCCACCTCTTATATACGCAGTAGTAATGCGCGCTAATATTTAGATAAATAAATAAATATGATTCTGGCCAATTTATGATAAAACAATTGAATATAATAATATAGGTAATTTCTTACCTTTATCTTTCTTCAACAGCATTCCTCAGTTCACAGCTTGGCATGCATTTAAATCCAGTACGATGTATCCTTTTGCACGGAATTCTTAAAGATTTTTTTCCTGCACTATAGTATTAAAATAAAAAAAAAATGTGGTTAATATATATGTTTTTTTTTAAAAATTAAATTCACTCCTGAGACTTGGTTTCTTTGCTTATAGAAAAATTATATTAAAACGTTATCTTACAGATTTAAGTTATACTTTTACATTCCGCTGCTTTTTGCAGCAAGAGTTTTAAACATTAGATGTTTTCTTATTGCAATTTACAGAACAACTGAATTAATAATAAAAATGTTTATGAGTCATTTTGAGTTCTTTTTGATGATCATGATGATGATGATGATGATGTCGGACTCTTGCTTCATGCGTGGGATAATCTGTAAGCGTATTTTATTTATGAATGTTATTGTTAATTTTGAATAGCATAATTTAGCAAATATAGAAAGTTTGATGATTATAGAATGATTGATTGCTACTTGATCTATTTATTTAAGTATCAAAATGTTTGTGTCCTTGAAGATTATTGATTTGGTTTCCTGTTTCGAAATCAATTTATTCGTATCTGAGAGGGTTATAAATCCATCAAACTGGATGCCACGTTTGCCAGTTATAATTTTGCATGTAAACGTTCGCACTCTTTACTTTAGTTTCTAATCTGAGTGCCGGCGAAATCGAGAAATGTACTATTAGAAGCATTCGTAGTAAAATATTCAGTTTTATCAAAGAAAATACTTATTTCATTTTTACTATGCCATCATTTTCACCCACTGAAGCCCTCTGGGATTAGCGTGTCAATCTTAGTATGAGCGGAATGAAAGAAATATTCAAATGTAACAGCTTTACTTTTAAAAGGACTTTTAAAATTAAAATATAAAAATGGGATTATTTTAAAAAAAAGCGAGTGCGGTCACATCTACAAATAAAGTGTTTTTATTTTAAAATATAATTATCAAAATCGGTTCGCTAGAAAGCTCAGGCCAGGTACTAAAAAAAAAAAAAAAACAAAAAAAAAGCCTTCTCTTTTAAATATGCAAGTTTACAAGAGTATACAAGAGCCCGGAGGAGTAAATAATATAAGTCTTTTTAAAAATTTTATCATTTGTCGTGTGGTCTGAGGTATTCAGCTATACGTATGCAAAAATCCTTGTCTCAAACTTAATTAGGGACTGTCTTAGAAAGAATTGCTTAAAATGCATATGTGGTAGCTCAAAGGGTTAAACGTAAGACTTTTTCAAGATTTTATGATTTGCAGCCTGGTCTCAGGTGTTCTGCTATAGCAGAACACTTATATATAACTCAAACTTATATATAAGTATGCAAAATTTCAAATCTTCAATTTAATAAGAGGGTCAGTTAGAAAGAATAGCATAAAATACGCATGTGGGAGACCAAAGGGTTAAATGTACGACTTTTTTAAAATTTTATGATTTGTTGCATGATGGTGTTCAGCTATAAGTATGCAAAATGTCACGTCTCCAACCTAAATAGGGTCTCAGAGAAAGAATTGTTTAAAATACACATGTGAGACCCCAAAGGGTTAAATTTACAACTTTTTCAAAATTTTATGATTTGTCGTTTGATGTGAGGTGTTCAGCTATAAGTATGCAAAATTTCACGCCTCCAACCTAATTAGAGGCTCACATAGAAAAATTTGTTTAAAATACACATGTGGGAGCCCAAAGGGTTAAATGTACGACTTTTCAAAATTGTATGATTTGTCGTTTGATGTGAGGTGTTCAGCTATAAGTATGCAAAATTTCACGCCTCCAACCTAATTAGAGGCTCACATAGAAATAATTGTTTAAAATGCACATGTGGGAGCCCAAAGGGTTAAATGTACGACCTTTTTCAAAATTTTATGATTTGTTGTTTGATCTGAGGTGTCTAGCTATAAGTACGCAAAATTTCACGCCTTCAACCTAATTAGGGGCTCACTTTGAAAGAATTGTTTAAAATACACATGTGGGAGCCCAAAGGGTTAAATGTACGACCTTTTTCAAAATTTTATGATTTGTCGTATGATGTATGGTGTTCAGCTATAAGTATGAAAAATTTCAAGTCTCCAACATGTATAGTTTTTGAGAACAAGCTCTGTGATTGACAGACAGACAGAGGAGCGAGACGAATATGGTTTCGTCAGATGAACGAAACCCTAAAAAACAGATAGTGCGGTCACATCTACAAATGAACAGCTTTCAGTTTAAAAAATATATATATTAGTAAAATTGGTTCAGCAGAAAGATCAGGGCAGATGACTAAACAAGTGGGTAAGTGTGATCACAGATCGCACAGAGGGTTTCGTTTAATATTCCTTTCAAAACACTTTATCCTTTTGAAAAATCTGTTAGTTCCAAATTTCGCAACCAAGGGCGCACTCTATTCTAAACAAACCTCTATCCGAACGAAACTCCGTTTTACATACTATCCGTAGATATATTAGTCGAGGAGATTGGGCCCATAGTACCCGAGATAAGTAAGCTCCCCTGGTGGCAAAAAGTGGAACTAAAATATGTAAGGTACTTAATATGAAAGAATGGTCAAAGGGGTGTCGGCAAAAGTTGAAAAAGTGCTCTCCGGGTGAAAAAGGTGGAGGTTAGAAAAATTGCTTAAAATACACAAGTTAGAGCCCGGAGAAGTAAATAATATAAGAATTTTTGAAAATTTTATGATTTGTCGTGTAGTCTGAGGTATTCAGTCGAGAAGTCTGAGGTCGTAATTAAGGGCTCTCTTAGAAAGAATTCCTTAAAATACATAAGAGGTAGCTCAAAGAGTTAAACGTAAAACTTTTTTCAAGATTTTATGATTTGTCGCCTTTCCTCAGGAGGTCTGCTATAAGTATGCAAAATTTCAAATCTCTAATACAATAAGGGGCTCAGTTAGAAAGAATTGCTGAAAATACGCATGTGGGAGCCCAAAGGGTTAAATGTACGACTTTTTCAAAATTTTATGATTTGTCGCATGATGGTGTTCAGCTATAAGTATGCAAAATTTCACGCCTCCAACCTAAATATGGTCTCACTTAGAAAGAATTGTTTAAAATACACACGTGGGAGACCAAAAGGTTAAATGTACGACTTTTTCAAAATTTTATGATTTGTCGTTTGATATGAGGTGCTCAGCTATAAGTATGCAAAATTTCACGCCTCCAACCTAAATAGGGGCTCACTTAGAAAGAATTGTTTATTCGATGCGCGTTAGGATAAACTAGTTTGGCCTAAAATCGGGTTTGGTTGGTAACATATGGGAGGGGGGTGGGGCGGTTAACCGAGGGTGGCGGTTGATAAAGTGGCGGATAATCGAAATTTTAATGTATATGGTATGCATGAGTATAAAATTCATGACAACGAGTTTCATATTTACGAACTGAAGAGTTATACAACGACTTGTAAAGTAAAATCTTGACAGTTTATTTTCTGTGTCGAGAAAAACGATAACTTAGACCGACGTACATCTTTATAGCTTATTTCACGCACAAGAGAAATACCTCAAGAGATACATATCTTTGAAGTTTTTATGCTTCCTACGTAACTTTTGTTGGTATGGTAATTTTTCTTAATTTAAATTATTCTGTTTTATCAGATAAATCTATTTCACAGTCAGCTGTTAACTGCGTATAAATACTTAAGCTGAAAAAAATGTATACAGCAACATGCCTCATTATAACTATGTAAACAAGAAATGCCTCATAAAATATATCATCAAAGTTTTTATGCTTCCTATGTAGCTTTGTATGTTGGTATGTTAACTTTACTTAATAGAAGAGATTCTGCTGTATAAGACGGGAAATTCATGTCACGAAGTTAATTGTTAATTACGTACTAACATTTAATTTGAAAATACAAATGCTCAGAAAAACATCCTCTGTCGAATTGTTTATATTTGTGTTATCCACAGCTATGCTTATTAACTTCTTGCAACCAGTTGCAAATAAGATAACGAATTATTTTACAACTTACTAATGAGATGTTTATCTAGATGTTATCATTTGGCAAGTAGTTATAATGTGTAACAGGACGTTTAAATGTTTTATCATTTTCGAGTATCTCTTATATTCTTTGATTAGCCAGCCGTGTCCTGTGTTATACAACTACTCATTGCTAAAGAATATTTTGTCTGTTGTTTTGTTATTTTAGATTTTTTTTGTTGTTAACAAGAATTACACAAATTTTGAACTAGGACTGGATTCTTTAAAGGCTCTTTTAATAAATACTATGCTTTCATTTCATTAGCGAGGGAAAAGTAATTGTTATTTAAAGGAGTAATGTTTAATTTAGAAAATCTGTGGCCCCGATGCACAATTCGTGTTACGCAATCTGTTTGCCAATGTCTTCAAATAGCATTAATAAGGCTGAAAATTACTTTGATTCAAGTTTAACTATTATGCAATTCATTAATTATTAAATAAATCATTATTAGAAGATTAAAGCAAATACAAAAAAAAGTAACACATTTTTTTGTATAAAAAATGTAAGTTGCATGCATGTAATGTACTGTATGAAACATATAAAATGTATGTATGTAATGTATGAAAAATGTATGTATGTAATGTATGAAAAATGTAAAATGTATGTATGCAATGTAATGTGTGAAAAATGTGAAATGTACGTATATAATGTAATGTATGAAAAATGTAAAATGCATGTACCGGGTGTCCCAAAAAGGACTGACTGATTTTAAAATTCAATAACTTGCAAACGGTGACAGATATTAAAAAAATTCTTGCAGGAGGGTTATGCATAAGGTCAAAAGTTTTATTACAGTGATTTTCAATTTTAGTTCGATTTACAAACAATAGATGGCGCTGCAAGCAATAGTCGCTAAATTCAGGCTCGATTTTTGGTACTTCGTGGCCCGGATAATACATTTCCATCTCCTTTTTATTCATGGAACAAGATAAAGGACCAAAAATCGAGCCTGTATTTAGCGACTATTGCTTACAGCGCCATCTATTGTTTGTAAATCGAACTAAAATTGAAAATCACTGTAATAAAACTTTTGACCTTATGCATAACCCTCCTGCAAGAATTTTTTTAATATCTGTCACCGTTTGCAAGTTACTGAATTTTAAAATCAGTCAGTCCTTTTTGGGACACCCGGTATGTTTTAAATGTATGAAAATTGTAAAATGCATGTATGTAATGTAATGTATGAAAAATGTAAAATGTATGTATGAAATGTAATGCATGAAAAATATAAATGAATGTATGTTTTAAATGTATGAAAAATGTAAAATGTATGTGTGTTTTAAATGTATGAAAAATGTATAATGCATGTATGAATCTAATATATGAAAAATGTGTAATGCATGTATGAATCTAATATATGAAAAATGTGTAATGTATGTATGAATCTAATATATGAAAAATGTAAAATGTATGTATGTTATGTAATGTACGAAAATGTATGTATGTTTTAGATGTATGTAAAATTTAATACATATTGTTAGTCTATTGAAATATTAAACTAATTTTCATTTTACTACACATGAGCCAAAATTTAATATGAAATGCAACTTCAAAATCTTGGAGCTCAAGGACCGGGTATATTCTGCGGCAATTCAGATTGTGCGAAGAGCAGCAACAGAAATACCTAAAAATTTCTTAGCTCTACACTCAAGGCTGTTGTAATTTAAGATTCACGTTGGTAGAAAACAAGATTTTTCTTGAAAACATCAATGAAAGTTGTTAAAAGGTTTGACCAAAAACTAAGTTTCATTTTACTACACATTAGTTAAAATTTAATATGAAATGCAACTTCGAAATCTGGGAGCTCAAGGCTCAGGTGTACTCTGTATAACGGAAATTCAAGTCGTGCAAAGAGAGGCAACAGAAATGGATAAAATTTCTGAGCTCTACACTCAAAACTGTCGTAATTTAAGATTCACGTTGGCAGAAAAAAAGATTTTTCTTGAAAACATCAGTGAAAGTTGTCAAAAGGTTTGGTCAAAAACTAAGTTTCCTTTTACATTTAAGTTAATTAGTTAATTAGTTACATTTAAGTTTCCATTAGTTAAAATTTAATATGAAATGCAACTTCGAAATCTGGGAGCTCAAGGATCGGGTGTACGCTGCATAACGGAAATTCAGGTCGTGCAAAGAGAAGCAACAGAAATGGATAAAATTTCTGAGCTCTACACCCAGGGCTGTTGTAATTTAAGATCCACGTTGGTAGAAAAAAAGATTTTTTTGAAATCATCAGTGAGAGTTGTCAAAGGATTTGAGAAACATTTGGATAAGTGGAATTGTGGAAGAATGAAATATGTATCTAAAATTTTCAATTAACGTTCACATTGTTTTCGTGATGTGTGATATGAATAACTTCGAAATTCATGTCAACAAGCTTGATGTTATTTACTGAATTATTATACAGTGACCTGTAAGTAAATAAAACCTTGAACGTTTATTTTCTGTTCCTCGAAAGCCATAATTCAGATCTTTTTACGTCATTACAATTTGTGTTAAGCGCATGAGAAATAACTCGTGTTAACTAAGTTCTTGTGTTTCCTGTGTAATTGTGTCGATATGTTAATTTTTAAATAGAAATTATTCTGTTTTGTTAGCTGATAAATGTATTTTCACAAAGTCAGCTGTTACTTATGTATAAATACTTCGAATTGGAAAAAGAATAGAAGAAATGTGAAGAATTGTTTATCAATCGAAAATCGAAGATAAAATCATTTTTTGAACTGGGATAATTAAAATGTTTTTCTAGATAAAGAAAAGGATTTATACCATATAGGGTGGCCTGGGGTAATTTTCAGACAAAAACAAAACTTTTGCAATTACTCAGGAATCGATGACTATTTCTTTTAACTTTTTCTTGGTAAAATCATCACATGCTAGGTGATTATTTTGAAGTATTTTCAGATAATTAGCATTAATAATAAAAAATAACATTAATAAAATTCTGTCTTAAAATTACCCCGTGGTTTGGGGTAATTTCCAGACACCTATTTGTGTGGCTATTAAGAGTCAACTTTGAACACCAACTACGGTAATTAAGAGACACCATTGTAAAATGTTATGACACAAAATGGGGTATTTATTAAACCATTCTGAATACAGAAAAAAGCAGGAAAACGCAATTGTAACTGTACGCCTGAATTCCATTTATATTTTCGCAAATAAAAGTGAGTTATATGGTAATTTTTCACACATAGTTACTGTAACTATATCTGCTTTATATAAAATTTATGTAAATCAGTAAAGAATTTCAGACTTTTTAAACAGTTTTGATTTTTATATAAAAATCAACATTAAATAAGAACATAAAACCGAAACCAATTTTGTTTAAAATAAATATAAATAAAAAATATTTTAGTAACCTAACCTGCTTTTCCACACTACAATAAAACTTTTCCACACCACTAATTTCGACAGGCCTAATCATTTTAGTTTTCTTTGACAATAAAGGTATCACTATGCAATTTTTTAACATTGTTTTACAATTTTTTCGCATCTTCAATAGTTTTAATATGGAAAGGATCAACAGGCTTAATCTTAATAGCCCCCCCCCCCCAAAAAAAAAAAAAAAAAACCAAAGGGACTTGCAACAAGTTCAACTTGATATTTTTTTGGACACCAATATCGATCATCCCCAAGCCAGTTTAAAAATTTCATTTCCAACAGATTTTTCTCATAGTCTTCTTTGTGGAACAACTTTTGTACCTGTCCCAGATAGAATGTTTGGTCATAATACACAGCATATATTATACATTTGATTCTGAAATGGCATCTCTGACTTTCTTCATAAATCTCCCATTTTAGCTTAAACTCCACCCAGTATTTTCATTTTAACTTACGACTGCCTTTTGAAGTTATAGTTTAATATACAACCCATTTTAAATCACTTGCAAACAATTAATTTACCATGTAGGATCAATCAAAACACATTTTGTAACACATATTAGTGTCTGGAAATTGGAAATTACCCCGAAGGCTTATTGATAGTTACCCAGGTGTTTCTTAAAAGCTACACTATTTTTTTTTAATTCAATTTTTTCCCAGATAGATATCCAAATAACGTTGTTTCAAAAAAGATAACATACCCTAGTATTAAAAAAAAAACGAAGTAGCATTTGTGCTAGAATTGCCACACCCGAGAAATTGAAATTTGAAATCAGTGAAGCAAAAAGTTAAACAGTAATTTTTTTATAGCATTTAGAAAACCAATTTTCTACAAGTCAGAGCAATCTGCTAATTACTAAGAAAATACTAATTTAAATTGAAAAATAGTTGATTTGACTAAAATGAAAATTGTTTTGGCCAGATTCCTATTGGTGTGCCAATATTACTGTTGTCTGTTAACTACCGTACATTCCTCTATCTGAAAATTACCTCAGTCTATCCTATAAGATTTGGATGTTTACAAATTGTCACTAATGAAAATGTATAGTCTGAGTGCTTAGTGCTACACGACTAGAATAGGGTGAAAACTGAAAATCGTGATAAGACTATACCGATTGGTCAGTATCTAGTTTATATAAATACAATGACAATGCATATAAGAAGGGTGTAAAGTCATCGTGTAAAGTCATAGGAATTCAAAAGAGCGGCTGTAATTGAAAATGTCGTCATTTTCTGAATTTTCTTACTATCCATCATATAAAAGTGTGTTTGATATAAATTGGGATTTTTTTTTAGATCACAAATTTCGTTTTTAACACTTTCCAACATAACTGAAAAGTGTTTATGAATTTAGTTCGTCTGTTTGTCTGTTTGTTTGTCCGCCTGTCTATCCGAGCTCTAACTCGTGCAAATATGCTCGGATTACCATGTAATTGATGTATGCTATTGATATTCACTATGGCATGTTCGGTAAAAACGAAATGTGTATCACTAAGTGTTATAGTTCCTTTACAGGGACATTCAAAAAAATTCCTTTACATTACGACCTATGGGGAAAAATCGTTTGTGGAGTATTTTATTCATGTTTCAAAATTTCAAATACATTGAAACTTATATATATCAATGAAGTGCACTCCAAGATACTTATTATAGAATAGGGTATGGATAGCATTCGTCGTTTATTTACAGGGACACTCAAAAAAATTTCGTTACATTGCGATGGTCCAGCGTTAGGTTATAAATTCGAAAATGGCATTTCACTATTTCCAAATATATACTTTTTAAATTCTGTTGTGAATTCAACATTACATAAATACAATTACTCCGAAAGAGTTAAACACTATTTTTGAGTTTTTTCATCGTAAGTTAGGAGCCACATATGATGCTCAAGTGAGGGGATATATAAAAAGTAAACTGCATTTATTTTTCAAATGAAAACCAAATTTCAAATTATTTTTTGCTTAAAAGGCGCAAAGACCAACTTAGTGAAAAAGATTCCATGCCGGGAATCGAACCCGGGCCATCAGTATAGCGCACTGACGTTCTACCGCTAAACCACATAGAACGATACCCAGCCTGGAACTTCTCACTATTACAAGTTGGCAAGGCTACGTGTCTGTGTTTGCCCCATGTTGGTGGCTCACGGAAAACATTCCATCTTGTGCTGCGTTTGTAGCCTTGCCAACTTGTAATAGTGAGAAGTTCCAGGCTGGGTATCGTTCCATGTGGTTTAGCGGTAGAACGTCAGTGCGCTATACTGATGGCCCGGGTTCGATTCCCGGCATGGAATCTTTTTCACTAAGTTGGTCTTTGCGCCTTTTAAGCAAAAAATAATTTGAAATTTGTTTTTCATTTGAAATATTGTATTCAAGGCAAATGTTTCTCTCTGGAAAAATTTCCAAATATTAATATGCATTTATTTTTTCATAACCTACTTTACCCATATTAATTCTGCATATCATAAATCTTTCGTGCCAAATGCAATTTATACAGATCACGAATATTTTATTTTATAGAACATGGAATGTGTTATAAAAGCGGTATACATGCATTTTTACCCAAAATAATGACATATATTGAACTAAATTACATTGTCGTAAGTTTCCCACACATTTCAAGTGAATTAGATTCCATCAAGAAATCTTGTAGCGTCTTTTATTTCCATTTCTCAAGTTATTCCCAAACGATGATGAATGAACTACATTGTGTAATCTATCTTAATGTATTTGTAATCTACCTTAATATTTCAATAACCCATTTTCTGTTGCAGACAAAACCTTATTACTTATTCCTTGTTACTACAAGACGATATTTAATTTTTTTAACTCTTTCCAACAAAGTCGAAAAGTATTTATGACTTCGGTTTGTCTTTCCGTCTGTCCGTCTATCATCGCTCTAACTCCTGTAAATATACTCGGATTGCCCTGAAATTTTTGGATGTTATTGACGTTTACCATAGCACGTTCCCTATTTCAAATGAAGTTGGTAGCATGTTTAGTTCATTTACAGGGGCAGTCAAAAGTATTACGTTACATTACGGCCTATGGGAAAATTCCTTTCAAATGATTTTTAATGATGTTAAGCGCTTTCAAACATAATAAAACTGCTATGCTTTTATGAAGTGCACAATAATATGCATTCTGTAGAATATGCGGTGCAAAGAATAGTTATTATTCATTTACAGGGCCACACAAAAGAATTCCGTTGTATAATGATATAGGGGTAGAGGGAATTGTTTGCGGCGTATTTTAATTAATCTATTTCATATATAATGAAATGGATATATGTCGCTGAGGTGTACTATAACTTATTTCATGTATAATACGAAGTGCATAGTATTTACAGAGGTACACAAAATATTTCAGATACTATATTTTATCCAAAGTACTGTACATTAGCGATGATTGCTAGAAATGCATTTTTAATTATGATGTGCGCTTTTATGTTTCACTATATTAATGCATACTATATGGTGTGTATAAATGCTATAATTCATATACAGAGCTAAACAAAAAGAATTCGTACTGGTTACTGTGTATGAGCGCAAATTGCTTAAAGGTGGTTTTTAAATGAGTCATGCATTTTTACGCTGAACTGCATTTAATGATGAATGTTTGAAATGTAAGAAATGTTTGTAGAATATGTATAACAGGATATACAGGGTCACTCATAGAAATGGATAAATGGCCGTCTATAAATGATAATTTCTGGAAATGCGATTTCAGTAGTTTTAAGAGTCTTTTAGTTTAATTTAAATTCCAGATAAATAGTGGCGTGTAATAAGGGTTATACAAAAGTATTCAAGTATGTTTTCATCTATTAGTATAAATTACTGAAAGAGAAATTTCAACCTGTTATGCGTTTTCTTGCTAAATTAATTTTTTCCATTATATAGTATATATATCAACCTACAAATCAAAAACAGGGTTGTTCAAAAGAATTGGAATACACATTTGGCTATGGACGGTAACTGCTGAAATCAGTTTTTCTAATGTTTTATGCGTTTCCTAGAACGTTTACTTAGTTAATTCATTTACCTTATTTCCCTAAATAACGAAGTTTTGTTAAAGCATTCAGGAGGTGTTGGAAAGTGTTTCATAATCTATACTTAACGCATGATTTTTCTTTCTTGTTTTGAAACGTAGTCATATTAGAAATAACTTTTATGAAACATTATACAATATGTTTTGATTTCCGGATAAAATTTACACTTTCCTGCAAAAAATTTTAACTTTGTAAAATTTGTTTTGTTAAAAAGTTAACAGTATATTTATGGTTTTCATTTATTATAATTTACGAGAAAGCAAGTTGATGGCAATGATTTCACAGGCTCAATCGTTATCTATGATAACACTCGCACCACAAAGATACATAGACAGAGCCATCCCTAACGAAAGCAAATCACGATGCAATAATTTTTGCGAAACCGTTTCATTCCAAACTAACCTATCACCCCTTCCTTCCCTTTTACCACAATACAATCATATTTCGAAAAAATTCGTATGATTATGTATGCGTGGGAACAGAGTCATGAATATCTATATTATAAAGGACAAACATATCTGTGCGTAACGCATACGTCATTCTGCGAATGGCAACACTTTGAAATTTGAAAAGAAATTTCGGTTTTGCAATTTTCGCTACTGCAAATTTTTAAACTTCTAAACATCTTACAGTTTCAATTCTTACACCGTCGTATAAGGAAAAAAATGTACATTTAAATGCAATTTGTTTGAAAGCTCTATCTCAATTTATTTTTGAGATATTAATTTTTTTTATAGTTTTTAGTACCAATTTTGTAATTGTGGCAACTAAAGTACTCCATTTCTATTAAAAGTAAAGAGAAAATAGTCATGGTTTATTCATTTTTATTGATTATATCCGTACTGATGCCATCTTCAAATTACAAATAAAAGTAACTTTCTTCTAATTTTTGAACAGAAAATAACGTCAGCCATTAAAAAAAAAAAAACGCGCATTCTTCTTCATAAATCAAAAGATTGAAGAAGATGTTTCAATATTTTTACATTACGCCCATACTGAGTTTAAGATGCTAGGCAAAATGATTTAGTGAATAAAAATGATGTCATATTTTTTTAAAAAAGGATAATTTTCTTTGATAAAACTAAATATTTGACCAATTCTAAATGGCTAATACTATGGCAACTAAAGGCAAATTTCTGAATGGAAAATTTTCGCGGGTACTGAGACTAGAACTTAAAGATTATGCGAATGTTCACATGAAAAGTTGTATTGGACAAACGTGACTTTATGTTTGGAAATGCATTCATTCATAATGTAATGCGCGTTAATATACTTTTAAATTGTGAATTTGAGTGGTGCGTATGTAAATTTTGAGAATGTAAAAATAACGTACAGTTTAGATTTTATGGGGAAATTTTTACGATGTGACAAAGCGAAACGCTTTATACTGATTTTTCATCCCATCAAAACAAATGTAAGAGCCTCAATCGATAACTTCAACGTAATTACTCATCTTGATTACGTATTCTAACACAGTTTAATTTTTCAATAATTTAAGCAGTTGAAGTTTTTGTAAATAATATTTTGATAATTTTAGGTTAAAAACATTATTTGTTTTAAGAGTTAGATAACCAGTGCAAGGTGAATTTTTTATTGTAATTATTTTTGTAGGTTTATTATAAATTCGATCTAACAGTTCCATGCTAAACATTTTAATTCGTCGAATTTCGACGGGTTCCAACTCGTTAGTATAATAGAAAGGGAAACTTGTTAAACTATTTATGCATCTTAATGACAAAATAAATTTAACTTTTACCTTTACAGAAAAGTAAATACGTGTGTTATTATATAATCGTTGAAATAATAGTTGCCATTTATCCAAAATTATCAACAGTACTAGTCTCTTAACAGTTTATATTCAAACTTCAAAATAAAAAATGCCTGCCGGCCCGGCCTACTGGCAGAGGTAGAAATCGAAGTCAAATATATTAATTTCACAAACAAAAACTAAACCTAATTGGAGATAAATCCACTTTAACAATTTTATCTGGCCGCTTTTGACGAGTTTTTATTTCATTTTTATATAATAGCTGGTTTTATGAGAATCATGTTAGGGCGGTATTAAAAAAAAATACTTTTCCTTTCTCAACAACTCGAAATTTTCTGGCATAATTCCAGATCCATTTTTAATTTAAAAAAATATGAAACTTGCTGACGTGATTTTTGAAGAGATTTATAAAAGACCTGTGTTTTTATTTTTTGTTCAATTAATTAAAACTTGATATATCAACAATTATTTTCTCAGAAGGACAATATTTTTTGTTTCTAACACAATCGCTTCGGGAAATTCCGTTCAAAATGCCCACTTTGATATCGTTTTTTGAAATATATTCTGCTTCTATCAAAAAATCGATCATTATGGTACATTATATAAGCAGTTTGGATTTGAGTGCATCCTTAAAACAGTCGAACCTCTATTTAACGAACCTCTATTTTTCGAATTTCTCTATTTTACGAACTTTTCCTTGGGACCAAGAACATTTCGCGAATTTTTTCTTAAAATAATCTCCAAATAGCGAAGTGCATTCTCTATTTAACGAACTTTTTCTTGGAATCTAAATTTTTTTTTCTCCCTATTTGTCAAAAGATTACTGGACATTTCAAACTTATTCTTTCTTTTAACACATTTTATGATGATCAATGATCATGAACAGGTCTTACCAGCACATAACTCACCGAGAGCAGTAAAATCGCTGTGATTATTTGCTTGTCATCCAAGAAGTGTCTGATCATTCAGTCGTACTGGTAATTTCGGTTCTTTTAGCTCGAAAATGTCAAAAAGAAAGTGCTTGGCATAAAAGAAAAAAAAATCTTGATGTGGTGGATAAAAGCGTGAAGAAAAAGAATATTGCTTTAAAATTTGGTATTCCTCCAAACAGCTTATCGACCATAATAAAAAATCGGGATTGTAATGTAAAATTATTTTTTGGGGTTTAAAATATGTTTTATCTAGTTTAAAGTATTTTAAAAGGTGATTCTCTATTTAACGAATTTTCCATGTAACGAACTTTTTTTCGGGATTTAGCGACTTCGTTAAATAGAGGTCCGACTGTACAATGATTTTTCCAACACAATCTGCTTCAGTAAATTCGGTTCAAAATGCCCTTTTTAACAGCATTTTTAAAAATATATTCTGCCTCTATCAAAAAGTCGACCATTATGTAGTTTCTGATCGTACATTATATAGTTTCTGATCGTACATTATATAGTTCATATCGTACATTATATAGTTTCTGAGTAAGAAAACATACCAATTGGAAGCCTTTGAGAACAAAAATGAATTGTAAAATGAGTCAGAAAATAAGCAGTTCGGATTTCAATACACCCTTACTAAGATGATTTTTTCCTTCAACCGCTATGTATTTTTAATTTGTTTTTGCTGCAAGAATTGGTCCTATCCAAAACTTGTCTATATAGATGTTGTAGACAATATTAAGAAGATATATGATAAATTCATGGGGATTTTATATCTTTTGAATTGACGGAGTTATGGATTTTTTTCTTCTTCAAACACCCTTTTTGTTTTCGTTTTTAATTTTTTTTGCGGTACGAATCGGTCTTATCAAAAACTTGTGAATATAAAAGTTGTAGATAATGTTGAGGAGATTTATAATAAAATTAATTGGAATTGACATCTTGAGAATTGATGAAGTTATGAATTTTTTTCTCCCCAAAACCCTATTTTTTGCGCCCCTTGAGCCTATTTTTAATTTTATCAAAAATCTGTGATACATAAATTTTTGGCCCTATTTTTAGAAGTAATAGAAATTTTAAACTGATTTTATATGTACAAAAATTAAGAAGTTATGGGGGGTTTTCTGTTTTCACAAAACCCCTCCCTATTTCCATCCCCTCGTCCGATTTTGCCCATTAACGAACTTGACCGAGATTTTATGCCCATTGATTTTATGTATCAGTTTGGAAGAGATTGGTGCAGAATTACGAAAGTTATCGTGTCCAGGAGAAAGTGATATAGATAGATAGATATATAAAGTTTTTTACTGAGGGTAGTTTTGGGTTCTAGGGATCATGATCGGTGTAGATCTGCAAAAATTTTTCAGAAATTCCAGCATAGGAACGATCCCAACAGGTAGTATTTCATACGAAATCTACCTAAAATGAATCACAAGTGTGTATCTTTAGTTACATTCAGCAGTATTGGTAGCGAATCAGGAGATCATTTCAAATGTTTCAGTAGCTTATCTTTATTACCTTGAGTATAGTTGTCTTGTTCCATTTCACTCTCGAAAAATACAACACTTGTAACAATATATTATTTAAATAGAAAACACCGTTATACTGATGAAAGAACTGAATCAACTTTCGAAACATACGTATAATATGGACTCCTTAAGATTTAAAGTCTTATGCGAAATAAAATAATTATTTGTTAAAGCAAAATAAGCAATTAAATGACTTTCATTAAATACGTAAAAACAACAACAACAATAACCAGACGCGAGGCCCTGTGCGGCGGTACATGTTGTCCACCCCTAAGCACGGATCTGGACATAGCTACATAATTAAGTAGTTATTTTTTAATGTCAAAATGCAATGAAATTCACTAACACTGGGATCAGCATATCGCATATTTATAAACACAACACACACACACACACACACACACACACAAAAAAAAAAAAAAAAAAGAAGAAGAAGAAGAAGAAGAAAAGAGAAGATAAGATAAAAAAAAATATTCATCAGCGCATTCATCAGTCTCACGTATAATTATATCTCATTTATATACGCTTGCGTTAAAAAAAGAAAGAAAAAAACAGTTAGGCTATTTTTGCTACGCTTTTGCTTTGATTGATATGGCGAAGACACTCTCACTGGTCGAAAACAAATTTTCTGTCCCAGAACTTAATCAAATTTCTTGTTCTACAATTGAATCGTTCGACAACTGGGATATTCTGGAGCTGAGGTTCAACTGTATTTAAATGTATCAATGTATCTGACTATGATCTTAAAACATTAACATGAAATCCGAAATCAAACTACTCATTATATTTTTTTCTAGGGAAAAAATTGTATTTTTTTTTTAATTCCTTCTTTTACTTTCAGAACAAAAATGTGTCAGTATACCATACGCAGTCGTATAAATAATAAATTGAAGTTTGATGAATACTAATTAATTTACATTACCCCTTTCTGTCTGAATATGTCGGAAAAAATATTTTGATAAGTAAGATCAATGCAAAGATAAAAATTATAATCACACACATCAAGATAGTAGGTCAATTTATCAAAAGTTTGAGAAGTGCAATGAACTATGATAATAATCTGATGACTTTTCCCCGATGGCCTAACGTATTCAACAAACAACTACAAGTTATATAATAACAAAAATATTTGCTTTGCCAGTAGAGTGTTTTTTTATTGGATGTTCTTTTCATTATTTAGATTTCTTGAACCTGTATAAGGGCTTCTGAAAATAAGGAAAATATATAAATTTTTACAAGTTATAGTTAGAGGATCATTGATAACAGCAGATCGACCCTAAATTCAACTTGTGTAAGAATTAAAAAAAAAGAAACTTCAAATAAACGTTTTTTTAAAAGAAAATTTGTACGTTGAAAAAAGAGGATGTAATCTCCAAAAGGAAAACATACAGATCCGATAATGTTCTTCTGCACTGAATAGGAAGCAGCGAAAAAAGAAAGCAAGGGAAAAAAATCATGCATTAAGCATAGATTATGAAACACTTTCCAACACTTCCTGAATGCTTTAACAAAACTTCGCTATTTAAGGAAATAAGGTAACTAAGTAAACATTTTATAAAACGCAAAAAACACTTGAAAAACTGATTTCAGTAGTTATCGTCCACAGCCAAATATATATTCCGCTTCTGTTGAACAGCCCTGTATATGATCTGTAGGTTAATACATATACTATATAATGGTAAAATTTAGTTTAGCAAGAGAATGCATAACAGGTTGAAATATCTCTTTCAGCAATTTATGCTATTAGATGGAAACATACTTCAATACTTTTGTAGAGCCCTGTAGTTTACCTAGTACCTTTATTACACCCCACTATTTAGCTAAAATTTAATTCAAACTAAAACACTCTTAACGCCTTCGGGACGAGCGTCTTTTACAGAATTTTTAATCCACAACTTAGCTAAAATTTAATTCAAACTAAAACACTCTTAACGCCTTCGGGACGAGCGTCTTTTACAGAATTTTTAATCTTTTATCACCGATTTTTCAAAATAAAAATTTTTGACTAATTGAATCGGGAAAATGCTCGGATTAAATAAGGCAAAATTTACAATAAAAATTTACTGGTGAGAATAATGACGGATTCTGAACACCTTACGCGGCATGTATACCAGTCGCTAGTCTCCAAGGGCTTAAAACTACTGAAGTCACATTTCCAGAAATTATTATCCATAGACGGCCATGTATCCAATTATTTGCGTGGCCTTGTATATCATTTTATCTATATTCCACAAAACATTTCTTAGTAAACTAAATTCAGTTCAGCGTAAAAATTCATAACTCATTTTAAACCCACCTTTAAGCAATTTACGCTCATACTTAGTAACCCTTATGAATTCTTTTCTGTAGCCCTGTATATGAATTATAGTATTTATATATCACACTATATAGTAGGTATAAATATAGTGAAACTTAAAACCGCATATCATATTTAAAAAGGCATTTCGTGCAAGCATTGCTATACGGTAATTTGGATACAATATCTGAAAACTTTTATGTGTCCCTGTAAATGCTATGCACTTCGTATTATACATGAAATAACTTATACTAAAGCTCAGCGACGTATATCAATTTCATTATATATGAAATAGTTTAACATAATTCAAATACGCTGCAAACAACCTCCCCCCCCCCCCTATACCATTATGTAATGGAATTCTTTTGTGCGGTCCTGTAAATGAATAATAACTATTCTTTGCCCCGCATATTCTACACAATACATATTTTAGTAGAATTCATAAATGCATATCAATTTTACTATGTTTGAAAGAGCGCAACACCATTAAAAATAGTTTGAATTTGATTTTTTCCCACTGGCTGTAATGTAACGGAATACTTTGACTGTCCATGTAAATGATGTAAACATGCTACAAACTTCATTTGAAATAGGGATCGTGCTATGGTAGAGGTCACTAACTTCCAAAAATTTCAGAACGATCCGAGTATATTTACGAGAGTTAGAGCGCGGATAGACGACCAGACGGACAGACAAACCAAAGTCATAAACACTTTTCAACTTTGTTGAAAAGTGTTAAAAAAATCGAACTTTTTCCTTTATTAAATGTTTTTAAAAATTTAACGCTTAAAAGCAGGGCCGGCACAACCATCCGGTAAACGGGGCGGCTGCCGAGGGCACCGCCCCAATTGTTGTCTTGTTAGGGGCCTCAATATAGTCTCTATATACAATTCGAAATAACGTTTCCTCTGTATAAAAAAAATATGCTTGCTGTAGGTTTGCTTTTAAATATATATTCCCGAGGAATTGTGAGTATCAACTTTATTTCTTATAGGCAAAGTCACTATTAGGATAGGAGGATAGGAGGCAAATGATAGGAGATTTTCAGAAATTAGAAGTAATTATTCACATTAAATATGAAAAAAGTGATATTTTTCATAGATTTCATTATATATATTATTCTGTGATATAAACAATTTAAAAATAAATTATTAAACAGAAACAATATTATTCTATCATATAAACAAATTAAAAATAACAACGACCAATTTTTTAAAATTAAGTTACAATGTGGTATTACGTTACAATGCGCCATACTCATACGAAATTTTAGAAACTGGAGTATCCATTGAAAAGTTATGTGTGGACAAGGACATACAGTATAATACACTATATACCCAAAAGCCACTTTACATTTACCATAGTAGATGTTTTGCCGAACATTTAGAGCCATTCTTCACAAATTCTTCTGGAACTTGAGATTTATAAAGAACATATTTGACACATCATGTTCTTCAGCGAAGGTTTGTCTAGGAGAGTAAATGGGCACCTACAACAAATTCAATAATAATAATACTATTTGTTGTCACCCTGTAAAATAAAATTCTCGAAATGATCTGAAGCTGTAGCACATGTGTACTTGGATCTTGTGGAACAAATAAAGTGTAAGAATAGCAAGTAAATTCATGGAAATATAAAGGTTTCTGCAAAAAATTCAAGAAATTTCCGCTTGTTTTTACTTTCTTCTATTTTCAATAGAAGAAAGTATTGTAATCGAAATTTTTTTCGACTTCCAGTTTTCGACGGATTTGCACGTTTTAGGGATCAGAGATACCCAAAACATGTTTATAGAAAATGTCTGTCTATCCGTGTGTCTGTCCGTCTATCAGTGTGTCTGTCGCAGTTCTACCATCAGAAAGTGTATGAAGTTATGCACAGAATTGAACTAATTTTTTTTTAAAGTTTTTGGCTATACCAAGCAGGTCCTCCCTTAACTTGGAAAAAAAGCGGCCGGAAGGGGGCGCTGTAATAGCGATTTTTGTACAATTTTGATTATTGTACCATCGACTTGTTTGAAGTTATGCATAGGGTTCAACCAAAAAAATTTTTTAAGTTCTTGGCTATGGCAAGCAGGCAGGGGCGTAGCTACAGATATTTTTTCGGGGGGGGGGGGGGGGAGAATTCGAAAATTTCCCAACTTGAAACAAATTCTTCCAACTTTCAACTAAAGTATGTATAATACGTGTACCACAATGTGTATAATAATGATAATGAAACTTATGCATACAAAATTCCTTTCCAAATAAAAATTTTGAAATTAGAAACATAAAAATTCTAATTACTGGTTTGTTTAATAAAAAACAAACATGCAGGTCCTGAACACGATTTGACTGTTTTTAGAAAATGTCTGTCTGTGTATATGTGACACAAAATTTGTTTGTGCTCTATCTCAAGAACTAATGCGCGGAATTTAATAAAACTTTAGATTCAGTTATATCTTGTTAATAATTAATGCTGATTAGTTTTTGGTGTAAATCTCCCGAAAGGTAGCGCTGCTAAGCTGCATTTTTCACGATTTACATAATTTTAGCGATAGTTATCTCTCAAAAACTGCTGCACGGAATTTGATCAAACTTCATATTCTGTTAAACCTAGACATAATTTGGTGCTTATTAGGATTTTGTGTATATTATATAACAGGTGGCACTCAGGGTTCGTTGATATATATCAATGGATATATATCATGATATATATCTTGATATATATCCGATATTTATTTTTAAAATATCAAGATTTTGGATATTTCCGATATTTTCAAATTCTTGACATTTATTTTCAAAATATCAAGAGGTTTGATATTTTGTATATTTGATATTTATTTTCAAAATATCACCATGCAAGGAAATTTTGATATTTTTCACATTCAAAGCAAGTGTAAATGAAATTTCCACCTCTTATTGACAGTATCATTCTGTACATAATGAACTTTTGCCTTTGGCAGTGACTTTTTTAGGAAAAGAAGAAAACAAATCTTTTCCAAGCTTTATGTTTCAAACTTTTATTTTTAAATGTAGAACTAATAATTATGTTAGACAGTTAATTCAGAGCAGCCATTGAAAGATAAATGTAATTCTAATAATCATTTATATACAGCCAGGGTTCGTTGATATATATCAATGGATATACAGTACAGAACCATTTATCCGGAATGCTTGGGATTAGATGGATTCCGGATAACTGGTTTTTCTGGTTAACTGGCTGTGCATGAAAGCAGCATCCATTTGATAAGTTTTGTGGAATACATGTGGTTGTGGCATTATTTCTGATATTAAATTATTAGATTACTTGGATTAAAAATCAATACAAGAAATATCAAAAGTTAACCAGAGTTTAAAAAAAAAAGTAAATTATGGGAATCCCTTAGGAACAAAAATTCTTTTGTTTCCTCTGGATGAAAATTAAAACATTTAAAATACAACGAAATATGTTTTCATTTCAAATACTAGATGTTGTCACCAAATTATACAATTGTTTAAGCAAAGCCTATGTCAAACTGGCAGTGTGTGATACATTTTTCTGAAAAGATTCTGAAATCGGTCTATCAGAAATATCATTCCGTATAACTGTTTTTCCGGTTAACTGGTTTCCGGATAAATGGTTCCATACTATATATCCAATATTTATTTTCAAAATATCAAGATTTTTGATATTTTCATATTACTTGATATTTATTTTCAATATATCAAGATGTTTCATATTTTCTGCATTTGATATTTATTTTCATAATATGAATGTGCGCAAGATAGTTTTGATATTTTCAGTCGTAATTCGTAATATTTCAGTGTAAATGAAATAAATTTTCAACTGTTATTGACTGTGAATCTGTAGATAAGGAATTTGTCTCTTCTGGATGTGACTTTTTTAACCAAAAAAGAAAACAAATATATTTTTCAAACTTTAGATTTGAAGCATTATTTTTTTTTAATGTTGAACTAATGTGGGACATAATTCAGAACAACCATTGAAAGATAAACTGACTAATTTAAATAAGCAATTATATACAGCTTCATTAGAAAAGAATCTTTTCTCAAGTTTTGGTTCAGTTGAGTTTGAACTATATAGCATGTTAGGAAATGCGAAATAAAACTTTTTATTATTACATTTATGTTAAAATTTTAACTTTTTTTGTATTTAAAATTTTGTTTTAAAAATATCTGATTTTTGTATACCTGATCTTGATACTGAATCCTATAGTTAGTTTTTTTTATATGTGTATAAATCCAATTGTTACTGTTTTCAATTATTTCATCTTTAATTTTGTTCTAAGTGGAAAAAAAAAGAAAAGAAAAGAAAAAGAAAAATGCATTTTTAGAATATTCCTCAAGTTTTCATGTTAAGTGCAATATATTTTAGTTTCTAATCTATATTATGCTCGAAAACATTTATTATCAGCGGTAAGTTGGCTGCTTTGAAAATATCGGATATATATCAAAAATATCGGATATATATCAAAAATATCGGATATATATCAAAATATCGGATATTTTTGATATTTTCGAAAATGTCATGATATTTACGAACCCTGGTGGCACTGCTGTGCAGCATTTTTCATGATTTTCGCGTTAGCTATATCTGAAAAACTAATGCACAGAATTTAGTCAAACTTGATATTCGGTTGCACTTCCTTATTGGGCTTGGGTGTTTACTGTCCAAAGGTATTACTTTTGTGTTCTTTGGGTTTGGAATTTTCGTTGCATCTAACAGGGTGTGTGCCGAAATTCAATGATTTGTTTGAAAAATGAAAGGCTTCTATCTCCTTTTTAAATGAACACAATTAAACAAATCTATAACTTTAGAATTCATTATTATGGCCATAGAATTATTATTTAATTTTAGCATTGTGGTTGCAAATTTTGAGGTATTAACATAATGGGATAGAATAAAGTTTTGGGATTGGCACACCCGAAATGTTTTAATTTAACATTAATTCTTCTTGTCTTCAAAGAAGCCAACCTGATGATAACATCATCCAGTTTAATAAAATCCACTATTTGACTTTCACATTTTGAAAGCATTAGGCTGTCAAGCCTGTCATCCCTCATTGTAGTTTGTAATATATATATTTTTTTGAATTTTTATTTGACTAAAAATTCTTTCATTAGATGCAACGCCATAAAGATAAGCTTCTCTGAATGTTAAGATATGAGTATATAGTTTGACGGCATGACCCAAATAGTCTTTGAATTTCATGGTATGAGTAAAAGGTTTGTTTAAAGCTGCTATCAGATTCACCAACTTTTCAAGCAATTTTTGAACAACTCTTGATTTCCTCCAACTTTTCGTGAAATATTTTCTCAACACCCAGTGTGACAGCAAACAGCAATATCCCCAACTTTTTATCCACTGCTCTAAAAAAGTATGCGCTAACCGCGCCTTTCCCCCCCAACTTTCAACATTTCAGCCAATCAGAGATAAGCGATTGATACGAATAGGCGATAAATATTAACGGCTGGTACTAGTAGTACTAGTTTTCCTCCAACTTTAGCAACGACAACCTTTTTCTCCCTTTGAACGGGAAAAAGTTGGGTTTAAAATCGGCTGAAAAGTTGGTGAATCGGATAGCAGCTAGTCAGTTAGGATTTGGTTCATTTCTATTTGACTCTACAAGTCATGTACATCCGTTTCTCATATACAGGTGGAAACATTATTAACTTTTCTAAGTTAGTGATACTCAAATTTGCCTTGCACAATTGAAATTTAAATATGAAATATATTGGTGCAATATTCTCCTGATATGGGGAACATTGTCATTTAAGCTCATTACTAAATTGTCGAAATTTTCTCGTATTTCTTATAATTATTTCCTGAAAAAATTATGTGTATCAATGTTCATTGCTGTGCTATTATTTTTATATATTCTCTTTGGTGAAACCGTTTTCCTACCACGCTTTCGGAAGTCAGCTTCTTCAGTCATATCCTAATATTCATAATTGTTTCTGAACTTGTCTATAAAGAAATCTTTATTTCTTCAAAATTTTATTCAAGTGCAACGTGTTAGCGTTACCGTGCATGTCGATTTTTTCTTCAGATGATGGACAGCTTTCGTAGTAATATTTCTTTCCAAATTCAAATCGTCCTTTTTTTACCTTTATCATCCTCGAATGGATTTTTAGATGCTCCAAAATCTTCCACGAAAACTCTGTTCCTATTATGAAGGGTTCTTTCGGTCTGATATTTATAGTCATTTTTTAGAACAGCTTTAAACACACAACACTGGACTTTTGGTTTAAAATTTCACACACACCCATAAATATAAACGAACAGGACTAATATGTACTTCGCACACACACAAATAAAAGTAAAATGTGACAAATTTATCTAAACTATAATTCTTCTTATATTCACATTTGCTCATATAACGCCCTTTTCTTGACTTTGAAGGGTTAACTAATTTTTGTGGCAAAAAATCACGAGAATGAGTAAAATATTGTCCAAAAATCGGGAAATTAGTTAAAAAATTATTGCAATTTGTGAAAACTCATCAAATCTTCTTGCCCAGCTGTGTTTCAAGTAGGTGACTACTTTCCTTTCTGTTATACTACAAGTGATCTCCAATTTTCAAAAGAAGATGCAATCCATTTGGATTAAAATAGCTGGATTCTGTTTTAGGAGGAGAAGGTGAGGTAGGTTGACATTTTTGGGAAAGGAACAAAGTTTTGGAAGAAATAAAGGAACTGGATAGTCAGCTATTGATGAACAGGAGTAGAGAAATTTAGTTCTGGTAGGTGTATAATATTTTTGTATAACTGAAAAATACAATGATAAATTGAGTGCGGCTAATTTCTTTTTGTATTTCTTTTGATAATTTAACTTGTTTACTGTTACAGTACTCAGAAACATAATCACCAAAACAATAAAAATTTCGCAATTTTTTTTTTACTATTACTTTTAAAAAAGAAATTGTCACAAAAATCTAGAATTTCCCAACTCTAAGCTCAAATTTCCCAACTTCACAAATATTGGGGGGGGAGGCTCCCCCCCCATACCCCCCCATGGCGACGCCCCTGCAAGCAGGTCCTTCCTTAATTTGGAAAACATTCGCCGGTAGGGGGCGCTGTAATAGCGATTTTTGTGCCATTCTGAATATTGTTCCATCGAAAAGTGTATGAAGTCATGCATAGAATTGAAACAAATTTTTTGTGCATGTTTTTGGTTATGACACGAAGGTCCTCCCTGAATTTGGAAAAATTCCGCCGGAAGGGGGCGCTATAATTGCGATGTCTGTACCATTTTCATTATTGTAACATCGAAAAGTGTATGAAGTTATGCGTAGGATTGAAGGAATTTTTTTGTGTATGTATTTGGTTGTGGCCAGCAGTTCCTCCTTGAATTTCAAACTATTCTTCCTGAAGGGGTTGCTGTAATAGCAACTTTTGTGCCCTTTTCCTTATTTTACCATCGAAAAGTGTATGAAGTTATGAATAGAATTGAACCAAATTTTTGTATATGTTTTTGACTATGACCAGCAGATCCTCCTTGAGTTTGGAAATATTACGCCGGAAAGGGGAGCTGTTATAGCACTTTTTGTATATTTTTTGCGATTTTTCGTAGTTCTTCTGTCCATCGGTCGCTGGTGCAGCGATGGGAACTCGCGTACTGCTAATCCGGCTATTCGCAATCAGCTGATGTAAAACAGAATAACGAAAAACTATTGGTTTGAATAAATATCATGATCGAGATTAACTCGTTTTAGATAGATTTCGTATGAAATACTACCTATTGGCGTCGTTCCTATGTTGGAATTTCTGAAAAAGTTTTGCAGATCTACACCGATCATTACCCCTAGAACCCAAAACCACCCTCAGTAAAAAACTTTATCTATCTATCTATCTATCTATCTATCTAAGTATATATATATATATATGAAATCAGAAAAGTAGCCGGTGTAAATTGGATGACTAAAGCACTAGACAGAAAACATTGGAAAAATCTGGGGGAGACCTACGTCCAGCAGTGGATTGAAAACGGTTGTTGATGATGATGATGATGATGATGATGATATATATATATATATATCACTTTCTTCTGGACACGATAACGTCCACAATTCTGCACAAATCTCTTCCAAACTGATACATAAAATCTAGGGGCATAAAATCTCGGTCAAGTTCGTTAATGGGCAAAATCGGACCAAGGGGATGGAAATAGGGAGGGGTTTTGTGAAAACCGAAAAATCGCCATAACTTCTTCATTTTTGTACATATCAAATAAGTTTAAAGTTTTTATTACATCTAAAAATAGGACCAAAAATTTATGTATCACAGATTTTTGATAAAATTAAAAATGGGCTCAAGGGGCGCAATAAGTAGGATTTTGGGAGAAAAAAAATCCTAACTTCGTCAATTCTCAAGATATCAAATCCAATTAATTTTATTATACATCTCCTTAATATTATCTACAACTTTTATATTCACAAGTTTTTGATAGGATCAATTCGTACCGCAAAAAAAAAAAAATAAAATAAAATAAAAACGAAAACAAAAAAAAGGGGGGGTGAAGAAGAAAAATTCCTACAACTCCGTCAAATCACAAAATATAAAATCCCCATATTTATCATATATCTTCTTAATATTGTCTTCAACATTTATATAGACAAGTTTTTGATAGGACCAATTCTTACAGCAAAAACAAATTAAAAATACATAGCGGTTGAAGAAAAAAATCATCTTATTAAGGATGTATTCAAATCCAAACTGCTTATTTTCTTACTCATTTTTAAATGCATTTTTGCTCTCAAACGCATCTAATTGATAGATTCTCTTCTTCAGAAACTATATAATGTACCGTAATGATCGATTTTTTGATAGAGGCAGAATATATTTCAAAAAATGATGTCAAAGTGGGCATTTTTCACAGAATTTCCCGAAACGGTTATGTTAAAAACGAAAAATATTGCCGTGCTGAGAAAATAATTGTTTATTAATCAAGTTTCAATTAATTGAAAGAAAAATAAAAACACATGTCGCTTATAAATCTTTTCAAAAATCATGTCAACAAGTTTCGTATTTTTTCTATTAAAAATTAATCTGAAAATGTGCCAGAAAATTTCGAGTTGTTGAGCATGGAAAAGTATTTTTTTTAATACCGCCTTAACATGATTCTGATAAAACTAGCTATTATATAAAAATAAAATAAAAACTCGTCAAAAGCGGCCAGATAAAACTGTCAAAGTGGATTTATATCTAATCATGATTTAGTTTTTGTTGGTGCAATTAATATACTTAACTTCGAAATCTACCTCCGCCTGTAGGCCGGGCCGAAAGGGATTTTTCTGATATAATAATGAACTAATAATATTGCAGTATTAACATTTGTAACTACATTTTGAAATATTAAGATGTATGAGATAGAAGAAAGTTTTGGGATTGGCACATCCAACTAGTTTGTTTATAGTGTAGTGTGACTCTGGGTTATGCAAATTGGAATGAAAACTCAATTGAAAATTTCAAACTGAACCAAAATAATTCCAATTCACAAACTCAGAACCACATTACAGCCGGTCGTATATAGTGGCTAAATACATTACGTCGAAACTATATTAAATTAAAAATAATTAACTTTTAAATAATGACAAAGAATTATTTATTAATTAGAAATCTTTCAGATATATTGGCCTAATAATAAATGTATTAAATTTAAATAACTGATCAAACTCAGTAATAATATTTATGAGCTTGAAAATGGAAACAAAAAGTTTTACTCACCGCATGAAATGTTGAATATAGATAAGACACAAATGAAATCATATTACTAATTCAACCATTATTTATTAGTATCAAAATATAAGCACAAGTTGTGCAGGATCCGTGCACTATTTGTAAAACTGCGATTATTAAAATATAATTAAATTACATATATTATACAGCAGACAATCCTTTCTTGAGACATCTTCTTCTATAACAGTTTTTGGAGATCTTTATAAGTCTCTTTTATAAATTAGTATACTTACAGTGTTCAGAAAATTAACATATTTATTCCGATTTGGGATATAATTAATAAAGTGGCTAATGTCCGAGTATGGTTTATTATCAAGAATGAAGAATTGCTTCTGAGAATCAGATTGTTTATTTGCAAATTGCACAGTTTTTTTCATTGTGAAACTGTCTCTAGATATCAGTAAGGATGAACGCGAAGCTTAACATTTTAGGTAGAGATCCGAGGAAATGTTATTGAGTTCATCTATTGGCCGAAATTGAGGAGATGGCATTAAAAATAGACACCTGGATTTCACAGAATTATCTTCTACATTTGAATCCCTTAAAATCTAAGGGTGTTATTGATAAGGGATGAGAAGTAAAATACGAATCCCAAAGATACGGTGGATGAGTGTGGTTAATATGGTAATCCATTAGAAGACATCATCAAGAGACGCAATCGATTATCAAATAGTCGGGAGCAGCAGACATTCGCATTCTCAATGACCATTGACATAGAAGAACACCACATGACTATTTAAATAATTTAATTGACGCGATTTATATAGAAGAAAGTTTTGTGATGGCCACAACATACTAGTTTTTCATACTTTAGTATTAGTTCCTCTTGGAAGAATCTAAAAAATAAGCCCATTCCAAAGAAAGAAAGAAAATAATAATAAGTAGAAAACAGGAATTCTGCTTTTTTAGAATTTAGTGTCTTCCTCGATAAAAAAAAATACATATATGTGTATATATAAATAGTACAAAACATATTTCAATTTTAAGACTTAAAGCGCACACTTTTATTTTATGTAAAATGACGTCATTCGCGTCCGCTTAAGAATTCCACATGTACGATCCACACTCTACAGAAAAGCATGCATAGGACGCCACTATCGCAAAATAATACACAAATGCAGCAAAAAGATTCCGTCATTTAAGAAACTCGACAAAAGACGGCTATCTAATGATTCATAGGCCTTCATTTGTTTGTAACATTAATATAGACACTTAAAATTAAATATAGTTTATAATAGCTCGATGGTTTAACATAGATCATTCGTAAATATTTTTTCAAAATAGCACGTATTTTAATTGCATTTTCTTTCGATTGTTATGAGAAAATGGCAACAAACATATATAATTACTATATTAGAACTATTTTGCCTTTACTTTCTACAGAAATGGAGTAGAATATTAAGCAAATGGCTCTAAAAACTACAAAAAAAAAAAAAAAAAAAAATGAATATTTCAAAAAGAAATAGAGATTCAGTTTTTAGACAAATTGCATTTAAAAGTACTTTTTTCCCCAATACGGCGGTATAAAATTTGAAATTGTACGTTGCTTAGAATTTTAAAAAATTACTATAGAGTATTTAATCGTACTTTGTTTTACGACTTTCTTATACAACGTAACGTTATTTTTCGGAGACGACACAAAATAAGCTGGGAGAAATAAATAACATACCGGGGGCTAAAAATCAGCAAAATGGAAGCATAATTGGACATATTTAAAATACATGCTCCTTTGTTGAAAGTTAGTTAATAAAAAATCACAATTTGTGGAAAATCCTTTATCATCCAATTAGTTTTTGAAAACAACTGAAATTCAGCTCGATACATCGCCGTTCTGAATTTTCACGATATACGACTGGGTTGTTTATATGAGTTGCCTTGCATAGTTAGCTACTAAATTATCAAAAAAAAAGTAAAGAAAAAAATAGTAGCGAATGCGCAGTTGAAAATTATTTATACAACTGCCCATATTTAACCAAATTTAATATTTTTATAATCTAAGGCAGGCTCCAAACTGAGGCAACACGTCCGGGTGATAGCAAATATTAGGTTTTTTATTAAATTTGTAGTTGATCCCCGAATTGCTCTCGAGGTAAAACATGCACTGAAAAATACGAAGTCAAACACATTCTTTACATCCCTGATATTCCAGAAAAATTAATTTTGGGCCATATAGTGTGCGTATAATATATAAATATCTACAAGGTGGTTATAATTAAAGTTATCCTGTTCAGACCTACGTGGAGTCCATTCTGGTAGACAGATATCGCTAAAACTTGGGAAATACGTTATATGGACCATCGGGAAAAGATATCTGCAATAAAAGTAATAGCTCAAATTTCGACCGATAGATGGCGGTTTTCACCTACGAGAAATGACGTTATGCAAATTTGGAGTGGTTTAAAGAGACATAACTCGCTGCCGTAAAGTCATTTTACACCATGCCGTTAGAAAAGAAAGAGCGAGCATTACTGATGAAGTTGTTTCATCAGAAAGGCGGTAATTTGTCATGCAAGATGGTGCATCACCTCACATAGACCGAACAGTGACAGCACTGCTACGTGCCCACTTTGGAGATGATCGGATAACTTCGAGAATTTTTCCGAAAACCTGACCTCCTCGTCCTCCGGATTTGAATTCCTGTGACTTCTGGTTGTGGGAATTCCTGAAAGATTGTGTCTGTGGAGGAAGCATACGGACTGTGCCTGATTTGGAAGCAAGCATAACTCGTTATGTTGCTGCAATTCATCGAGAAACCCTTCGGGCTACTACTGAACACGCTATAACACGCTTTGAACATGTGTTTGACGCAAATGGAATGCTCATTGAACATTTTTGTGTTTCCAATTTGAGTTTTTTAGTCTTCATGCGTTCTTCTCGCCTGGAGGTCGAAATTTGAACTACTTTTTTTTTAGCCCCCAGTACGGCATGCTACTTCTTTCTCCCAGCTTATTTTGTGTCGTCTACAAAAAAATAACGTTACCTTACAAAAGCCAGCCGTAAACCAAAGCAGTACGATTAAATACTCTATAGCAAATTTTCAATTTTTATACCGTCGTATTGGAAAAAAAGTACTTTTAAATGCAATTTGTTTGAAAACTGCATCGCTATTTATTTTTTATTTATTTATTTTTTGTAGTTTTTGGAGCCATTTGCTTAATATTGGCAACGGAAGTACTCAGTTTCTGTAGAAAGTAAAGGAAAAATAGTTGTAAAATATTAATTATATTTTTTGTTGCCATTTTTTATAACAAACGAAAGAAAATGTAATTAAAATACGTGCTATTTTGAAAAAAAAAATATAAATAAATGATTTCTGATAAAACATGGATCTATATCTATTATAAACTAAATTTAATTTTAAGTATTCATATTAATGTTATAAACAAATGAAGGCTTATGAATCATTAGATAACTAATTTTCTTCGTCGAGTTTCTTGAATGACGGCATCTTTTTGCTGCATTTGTCTATTATTTTGCGATAGTGATGTCCTATGATGCATACTTTACTGTAGATGTTTAAGAGTGGATCGTAAATGTGAAATTCTTAAGCGGATGCGAATGACGTCATTTTACATAAAATAGAAACGTGTGCTGTAAGTTTTAAAATTGAAATATGTTTTGTACTATTTATATATACATATATATATATATTTTTTTTCATTGGGGGCGACACTAAATTCTGAAAAAGCAAAATTCCTGTTTTCTAATTATTGCAGATTTCTTTTCCCCATGATTCATATAACGTATTTTCCAAGTTTCATCGATATCTATCTACCAGAACGGACTCTATGTTGGTTCAAACACGGTAACTTTAATTATAACCACCCTGTATATAAAAGGTGTCCCAAAAACATTGAAACGCACTTTAATTATTTATCTGTTGGAGATACCTAGGCAATGTAAATTACTAAAGCAGGAATTTTCTGTGCATGAAAAAGTCTTGCCTTTAAAACCCTTTCACCGTCCGAGGATTTTGCAGTATTTTTATTAGAATGCTTTTAAATCCCAGGATATATATTTTTTAAATCTCAGTTTGCTGCTATAATATCTTTAATATCACTACTTTATACATAAGAATAAAAATAGAATTCTGTTTAAAATATTTTGGTCTACAGCCATTTTAACATGATTTCTAGGAACGGAAAAATCCGGGCCAGACGGTTAAAGGGTTAAATTTAAACAAGCTATACTTTAAAAATTTTTATACGGTTCCTAGGTCTTATAAGCTGTCTTTAGAAAAATGTCTCCATACTCTGAAAAGTAGAACAGTAAAAATTTTATTCTCTAAGGCCAAAATACACCGTTTTGTGACACTTTGAATTTTACGAAAATTCGGAGCTTTCTGGCACTTAGGTCTGTAAAAATCTGTTTTCCAGAATATGAGTTATAAACATTCGGAATTAAATGCTCATTCATAACTAGGTTGACCTAATTCTAAAACTTTCTCCCGTACTTTTGTAACTAAGCAACATAGAACGATGTTGAACGATAGAACACTGAACACTGAAACCCTCTTCCCCAAACAACCTAATTGACAATGTAATTTCCATAAAAATCCGTTTAGCAGAGCGTGAGTTATAAACATTAGAATGAAAAATTTATTTGCATTTTACATATACAGTAGACAATACGAATTTGTCATAAAGTTGGAAGCTAGAATGCTAAAAAAATAATTTCTAGTTTATTTTTCCTGGGAATGATTTGAAATAATGTGATTCCATTTCTGTACCTCTAATTCTTTGAAGTTTTCCGCAATTGCATTTAGAGTTGGTTTCAACAAATTAAATTCCTTATACAACAGTTTCACTCTTTGGATACTTCAAAAGAAAGATTTGCTACACGCCTAAACGATTTATAGTATGAAAAATCGAGAACTTAGATATCCAGCACCCATTGTTGCAATCGTTAAAAAAACAAAACAAAATAAACAAACAAACAACAACAAAAAAAAAAATAATAAAAAGGTATACGCTATAGGGAAAAGCTTAATGCTACAGCAGGCATGTCAAACACGTGTCCCGGTGGCCACACTTGGCCCACCGATAACTTATCTGTGGCCCGTCAAACCTTCGGTTTTTCCCTGTTTTATTCAGTTTATGCTTTGTGCACTTTGCACTAAACGTGGCTACAATTTCCAAATTGGCGAATTTTTTTATTGAAAATATGTACCACTATTTCAGAATAGTAATTATTTTTACTTTAATTTAATAACAAGTTATATTAAATTTCATTTAATAATAATAAGAGAGGTTCTGCTCTCGATGCTGGTAGACGGGAGGTGCTGGGTTCGATCCCAATTGCGCCCGTCGGCCTAATCGTTCGGAGTTTTCGTGTTTTTCTTCGAGCCATGGATTTCCATGCGTAAATACGGGTTAGGTTCCCTTAGAAAGACCCCCCGCGAAGGGCACTCCCCCCTCGGGCTTATATCCCTAGTGTAGATAATCGGCCGTCAAAAATCAACCAGCCAGCCATCAATAACAGGCATTTCATGATTAAATAAAAGAATGATTATTTGTAAAACAATTTATAGTTATTTTGGATAAATAAAATTCCACAATCTGGCAACAGCACCGTAGCGTTACGTATGACAAACAGCTGAAAGTATAGCATGTATGTGCGTACATGGTGAACTCTAACTTATTTTAAAACTTCAGCTCCAAAGGATTGTGCGTACAAAAATAACCGATCGCAAGGCAAAGAACTGATTTTGAAACAGAAAATTCAAAGATTTGTAAAATTTTTATGGTATTTTCTTATATAACTTGTTTGATGTTTTATATTAAAACTAATACTTTAATTTACTGCTCCCTTCGATTTACTTAACATTACAAAATAATTTGCAGTATATATTTGGTACTAAAAAATGTATCTAAAAACTATTAAAATACAGCCTAAATTAACATAAAAAAATAACTTTTAAAAGGGCAGTTTTGAAAGTGACATGAATATTAAAAATCTGAAAAATCGAAATTGATTTTTTTTTTATTTTATAAATGTTTTAAAATTTTCCGGTCAGAGGTTCAAAATTTTAGTTATTTATTTTTTAATTTCTAAAAACAAGTTTGTATTTTTTAATGTACAAATTTTTGTAATGTGACCTGCGGCTTTGTATACTGTAGTAAATTTGGCCCTCGGTCGTAAACGAGTTTGACATACCTGTGCTTGAGTCATAAACGTTCATATCTAGATTATACGCTATGGCTATAGCTTTATTTGAGAAACAGAGAGGTACGGAGCTTCTCAATAGAATCCAGAAGTTATACAGCGAATACATTCCGTATACTCACCATCCCCCCCTTCCACTATACCCCTGTCCGAAACGGACATTTAAATTTAGCCATTTGATTAGAGGCCTCGGCTGATGACTATTTATATTAATTTGCACCAGAATTAACAAAACATTTTCATCGTGGCATATTTCTCTTAAAAATAGCCCAGTATAAATGTATCACACCGATTTTGTTTCAAAAAGTTATAGGAATAGAATAAAAAATAGTCCATTGGGACGTATATGTCCCGACTTGTAGACAAAGGGCTAATAAAAAGAAAAAATATATATTCGGGGCATCTAGAAACTTTGATCTACGGTACTATATGTTAAAATTTCTACATATTTTAAGCAAAGAATATTATATTATACTAGGGGGCTCAGCCCCATGCGAGCTACGCCCGCAAACCCTCGTTCGGACTTCGCAGCCTCTGAAAATATGGTAATTTGCCCTGTTTGAAAAATATTAACAGGTTACGGAAAATTGAATGATATTATCACCTTAACGGCGGCTATCTTCTATAATCGGGTTGCCATGCTTTTCCGTTTGAATGAGGTTTTTTTCTGTTACCCTGGTCTCATCCATTATTGTCGTAACACTATTATTTAGTATATTGATGGCCCAAAAATTGTGCAGATTAAACCTTTTGGCATTCAAAAATACTTGCAGCAAAATTAAAATATCAATCTGTTGTTAATTAATCTACTGGCAAATTGTTCGTGTGCAGAAATTGTAAATTTTTTTGACACAGAGAATATTTATTGTATGCAACTGAATTTAACTTGTTATCGTTAAACTCAGAATGTAATTGTAATTTTTTTTTTCGATTGGTACCCTAAAATTATTTGCAACTTTCCAGAACTACTGATTATGCTGCACCTTGTCGGACTATTGGCAGCCTGGCTTCGGCCACAGTTTGTAAATTAATTTTAACTTGAATAAGTTTTTTTTTAAATGTTTTGTAAAGGATAGGTGCCTTGCCGTTCTGGCTGGGCTGGGTTTCTGTTTGCGAGCCCCTGCGTGTCGGGAAGACCCCTAGGTGGAGCGTAAATAAGTCTAAGTTGGATCTCTGATCAGGCGATCTTGCTCCACTCAGGCCGTCAAACTGATGACTGTGGTGTTGATAAGTAAGATCAATAACACATTTGAAAATCAGCTTGTATAAAATGGTACGTTAAGAATGTCGCTATCTTTCTGACTTTTATAAAGACACTATGCACATTGTTCTTCCTTTCAGTTCGATGTTAAAAAACTCCCTCTGCTTGGGAATAGCTTTCAGAACCACGGTATGGAAAACCATCGTGTTTGCGCTTATATTATATCTTTTGGATATTTTCAGGAACAGGTAAAACTTATCCATGAATTCTTTTCTCTATTTTGATACAAACATCATGCATATTTTTATGTTATTTTTACATTGCATATTGATTTTATACATTAATTAATAGGTATTTCCGAATTTTCAAATATGTATTTATCGCATTTTAATTTAAAGTGTTTTGCGCATACATTTATCTGTATTTATGCTGCATCAAGTGATGTAACATACAAATAAATTTGCTACCTCACTGCTTTTATAGAATGTGACGTCACAATAAAATTCTCCGGAATAAAAATCGTTTTAATGTACCATTTTAAAATGACATAATTTACACTATTAAATGCATTTCTCATGCAATAATTTATTTATTTTTAAGTTTTTTTCTCTTTTAAGATTCACGGGTACATACATTATTTAATTTAAAAGTGTGCAGCCTCCATGAACTTGTACAAACTCGTTACTATTTTTATTGAAATTTAATTCCTCTTGTTGTTATGGCAACACACACACCCACAACCTCCCCCTCCCCCACAAATTTCTTTGGAATTGAAGTCTCGCATAGATACATTTTTTATTTTTAACTGTTCGTCAATATTATCATTTGTCGATTACGACGCAATAACTCCCATTTCTGCTTCTAACGCATATTAATGAATTTATCATTTTAAAGTTTTTTTTTGCTTTTTAATATTCACGTGAAAATTTGTTTTATTGTTAGAAAGGAAGTTTTATTATTTGCATTGCCTTAGAATTGACGACAAACGTTAAAAAATGCACCCCGAAATATGAAATAAAAATCTCGTAAATATATTTTTAAATATAAACTGTTTGGCAGAATTATTACTTGGCTATTTTAAATATGACGTAATTTTCCGTATTTACTGCTTTTAATGAATTTATTATTTTAAAGATTTTTTTCTCTTTTAATAGTCATAGTAAATACATCTCTTAAGACGTAATTTTCAATATTTTCCTGCTTTTATAATGTAATAATTTAATTCTGAAGTTTTTTCTGTTTTAAATAGTTACGTGTAAAAAATTTTTAATCGTAAGGAAATATTATTCTTTGCACTGTTTCTAAGACTGGCAACAATTTGAAATAAAATCTTTTCTAAAATATGCCAAAATATCTCTTGAAATTTGAACAATCTCTTGAACATTTAATTAAACTAAATAAGAAATTATTATTTATTTAATATTAATATTATTATTAACATTTAATGAAATATTTTTTTACATTTTCTTGAAAAACATAATTTAATCACAGCATTGATTGAAATAAAATATTTCAATTTAATTTGAAAATGGCGAAATTGAAGAAATTTAATAATCCCTTCTCTCACTTTTTCTAGAAATATGGAGTAATTTGGTTGCCATCACTAGATAAATTTAATTCAAATTAGAAAAAAATTAATATTTCGAAAACTAATTCAAATTTTAAAATTCTAATACCAGTTTTGAGATCTGCGGATCAATACGGATTTTTGGTATTAATTTCACCGCCAAACATTCCATATTTTAGAAAAAATAGCTGTAAAACTAAATCAGTCGTTTAATCAGTCGTTTCATAAAATCGTTTCATAAAGTCGTTTCATAAATTCGTTTCTATAGGATTTTATATATATAAGGTAGATTGCTATATTTATTTACAAGGTAGATGAGTAATTAAAAATATGACTACCAGATAAAACAAAAATACATAAAAAATTAAGTACAAGATAAAAAAAAAATAGAAGGCCCATTTCGTGAGTGATATATGTATTCCAGAGTTATTTACTTAGAAACTACAACTCAAACACACCGCTTTGAAACACGTATAGATGACTTCTCGGAATTAAACTGGAACATGACTGTAATCAGCTTAAGTGTTTGTCTAGCTCATACAAATAAGTCACTTAAATTAATGGCAGTAATGTGATTAGATTTCCTAAATAATCAATATCAATATGGTAAAACTGTAATTTTTTGTTTTTTCATACATTTTATTAGAAAATAGTGGGATATTTCATGAATTTTTTATTTTAAAATATCACATGAATTAAATAAAAAATGTCGTGTGTGCAATTATTATGCTAACACTGGCATTTGAATTAATATTACTATCACTAAGGGATCCTACACCGGGTTACTGAATATATACTCGATGTACAGAAGATGAATGAAAATAGTGTCTGATTTTACATTTATTGTCTTTATTGTTAAACTATTTTTAATACATTTTTTACATGTATTATACTATTTAAATTCTCCACCAGTGACGTAGTTGCATATTCAGCACTCTGATATAGATTGGTGTTGATTATTTTTTAGTGTAAATCGCCCAGTAGGTTGCGCTGCTATGCTACATTTTGCAGGATTTACACTATTTTTGCAGTAGCTCAATCTCAAGAACTAACACGCACATTTTCATCAAACTTCGGATTTAGCTAGTCCCTGACATGAAATTATGCTGACTACGTGTTGGTGTAATTTGCCCAATAGGTGGCGCTGCTGTGCTGCATTTAGAACGATTTCCTCAATAGCTCTATCTCAAGAACTAATGCACGGATTTTCATCAAACTTCAGATTCAAGTATACCTTGATTAATATTGCTGCTGATTATGTGTTGGTGCAAATCTCTCAACAGGTGGCGCTGCTATGCTGCATTTGTCATGATTTGCGCTATAGCTCTATCTCAAGAACTAATGCACGAATTTCCCCCAAATTTCATAATCAGTTAGACGTTGACATAAGTTGATGATGATTAGGTTCTGGTGTAAATCACCCTATAAGTGGCGCTGCTATGCAGCATTTTGCTGGATTTACACAATTTCAGCGATAGTCTTATCTCAAAAACTAATGCACGGAATTTCATCTTTTTAGAATCCTTATGATGAGCATAGATTGCCATTTAATTTTGGCAAAGTGATAACGAATTTTGAAGTATTGACATGCATGAGATAGAAGAAAGTTTTGGGATTGGTACATCCAACTAATTTTTTTTTAATTTTAAAAATCGCGAATAAATTTTTTTAAATTAAAACTTCGCTTAATTTATTTGAAATTCAAGCTGTTTTAACAATAAGATGTTCGACACAATAAATGAAAATAAAATACAATAAATATTTAAGGAAGTGTAATTATCGAAGCACTCAGTACCAACTTGTATTTACTGCGTACGGGGACGAATTTCCATTTTACATGATCCACGGGCTTAATTTGGTACGTCCTTTAACCCCTATTGTTCTTTCCAAGGCCTTCGAAGCGAATATAGAATACTAATAAGAATACACGCTGTCGCCGAAAAATTTATGGTTTTGACAGCACATGACTTGAAGTTGAATATTTAATTTTTGTATAAACATCGCACGGTAATTATTTGCAAGCAGTGTTTTCTAAGAAAGTCGTTTCTCTGTTTATGTCAGAAAAAAAATGCATTTAAAATTTGCCATATTTTCAAAATAAAAATTTCAGTTACTCCCCCACCCCCCTGCATGGTCCTGGGTTCATGTGGCATATTTCTAAATACGACCCTGACTAAATATTTTATAAACTACTAGAAAACCCCGCGGCTTTGCTCGCGTAACTGTTGAACTATGCCAAGTGATATTTGCATGACTATTTTTATAAGAAGAACACTTTTTGGAATAATTTAATAATTACAAATTAAGCCACAGTTTGACTAAACTTCATTATTAAAGTGCAATAGACAGAAATGAGATTTTAATTAATAAGAAGAACTAACTAATTCCAAATAAATGATAATTTAGAAAGTATTTTGAGTCTTTTATGCTTATTTCATACGCTCATTTCAGTATTCATTTGAAGTCTTGAATTTTTTCGAAACCATCTTAACACATCTACATCTTAAAATTAACCGTCATGTAAAATTTCAAGCTTCTTGTCTAACACCTCTCTGGTATTAGTGGCACCAACATAAAATGTCGAAGCAGAGTTGAAATAGAATGTCTCGAAAAATGTTGAAACAGAGATTGTCACCATTAATCTGCCAACATTAAACTTGAAATCGGTTGGTATTTCGTAATATTCTATCGAAAACAGAATTTAGATGTTTTTAAAAGCTTTTTTGTTGTTCCTGCCAACCAGGTGGTAGTGACACCGGCGTAAAATATAACCCGTATAGGATCAGGGACTCTTGATTCGCAACCAATAACTTTATTCCTGAGATTCCATAGAAATCGTAATTTAGGGCTCTTTTAGAATGCTTTTTGCTCCTTCCCTTCGCTTCAACCCTCTTTAATTTCGAATTTATTTTCGACTGTTCTTAGAGGACATTTATATTTTATAAGTGACTACCGTGCTATATTTAAAGTTTCTAGCCTCTTCACTACCGCAGAAATCGCAATTTAGAAAAATTTTTGCTCCTGCAACACTCTAGGGGTTGTGGCACCGACATAAAATATAGCTTATGTTTGAGCAGGTTCTACCACCATCAATTTGCAACCATTATGTTTGAAATCGGTTTCGTATCGGTTCATGTGCATAAAAATCGTAATTTAGAACGCTTATAGAACACTTTTCGCTCAGTTAATCCTTGCATTTTTGAAGTAATTACCATTCCAAATTTAAAATGTTAGACCCCCTCAGTAACACAAAAAACGCAGTTTAGTACATTTTTTGCTCCTGTAACCCACAGGTGGTAGTGACAACAACGTAAAATATAGGCTATGTTGGAACGGGGACTACCACCATGAATAGGAAACCATTACTTCTGAAATTGGTTTATATTTCCTGAGATTACGTAGAAATCGCTATTTCGGACGTTTTTAGAACGCTTTTCGATCATTTTCACCCCTTTTAAATTTCAAATTTTTAAGGAACTCTTCTCAGAGAGCATTTGCATCTCATAAGTAATTACCATGCCGAATTTCAAGTTGCTAGCCCCTTCAGTATCACAAAAATCACAATTTAGAACGGTTTTTAAAATGCAACCGCAAAGTGGTAGTGACACCCACATGAAATAGATCCTATATTGGAACAATTTGATCATCATCAATTTCTAACCACTACTTTTGAAATCGGTTGGGTACTTTCTGAGATTGCATAGAAATCGCAATTTAGAACGTTTTTTAGAACGGTTTTCGTCCATTTTCACTCCTTTTAAATTTCGAATTACTTAGGAAATGTTCTTAGAGATCATTTATATCTTATAAATAGCTACCATTCCAAATTTCATGTTTCTAGGCCCTTCAGTAACACAAAATCCGATTTTGGAACGTTTTTTTTGCTCCTGCACCCACTTTGGCGGGGGGGGGGGGGATGGGGATAATGGCACCGTCATAAAATGTAGCCTATGTTGGAGCAAGCATTGTCACTATCAATTTGACACCATTATTTTTGAAATCGGAATCACCCTTTTAGGGGTTGTGGCATCGACAGAAAATGTAACCTATGTTGGAGCAAGGGTTATCACCATCATTTTGACACCATTATTTTTGAAATCGGTTTGGTACTTCCTGAAATTGCGTAAAAATCGCCCTTTAGAACGTTTTTTAGAACACTTTTTGTGCATTTTCAACCCTTTTAAATTTCAATTGTTTAAGAACTGTTCTTAGACATCATTTATATCTTATAAGTAACTAATATTCAAAATTTCATGTTTCTAAGCCCTTCAGTAACGCTAAAATCGCATTTTAGAAAGTTTTTTGCTCCTGCACCCCCTTTGGGGTAGTGGCACCGACATAAGATATAGCCTATGTTCTAAGTTGGACTAACACCATCATTTTGATACCATTACTTTTGGAATCGGTTCGGTAGTTCCAGAGCTTATCTCCGACAAATAAACAATTTTTTCCTCTTTATAATAGGAAGTATAGATATTGACAAAATAGTGCATGGTTAACTACCACTTTTTTTTCAAAATCATTGTTTCTCATATTTTAAGACGGTCAATAACTTTCTCCAGATCAAGTTAACAAGCTACTTAAGTTAATGTAGTGATAAACACTTAGTTAAAATAGTAAAAATAGTAAAAATAAATAGTATAATAGTTAAATATTTCCCCAACATGCTGCTTCTTAAATAAGTTTTAAAAAACTCTTCTGCTGTCGCTTTCGTCAATGGTAAAATAATAATAATAATAATAATAATAATAATAATAATAATAACAATAATAATAATAAATAAGTTACACTGAAATAACGTTGGAGAAGTTACTTGAGGATGGGTGTGAGTTGAAATGTCTCAAATAGAAGTAATTTCTTTTAAACGAGCATAAAATCACGTTTTAAATCGAATCAGTTAAAATCCAAAACAACGTGATATAGCATAGGAATAGTCGAAAAAAGAAAATGCGACCGCCGCGCGTCGTGCTCTCGGAGTAGATAGAATTGACGACTCTCTTTTTTTTTTAGAGTGATTGGAACGGAAGTACACCCGATCACGGAAGATCTTGCAAGAAAAAAATGAAAAGCTAAATTCAATAAAGACATAGAACAGCGGGCTCTAGAGGGCTGACGCATTTTATAAATCGGACGACTGCAGCGGCTTTGAGATCAGTCTTAGCTCTTCAGGCAGAATAACTTTTTAATAATTTTAAAAATATATACAAATCTTTATTCGGTTCTTAGCAATTTTTTACCCGGTGGTTCTCGCATCTGGAGCAGTTTGTAGTCCGCTTGATTATCCAAGTGGCTCCAGCTGCTCCACTATAGTTACGCAGTCTACTAAGTTTAGTGTAGTTTTTGGACATATGGAAACCACATCAAAATTAATTTTTATATGAACGATATCAATTTTGCATTCAATTTTTTTATTTTTATTTTTTTGTAATTTATCAAAAACTACTTGATTAAAAGCAGCCCGTGTAATAATATCTTTTATGATCTATCTACAGCGATTAATCATATTATTAGAGCCATTTCAGCAATTGAAGAATATCCAGAATATCTAAAGAAATACTTGACGAATTCTTCTGTAACTTCAGGGGTGTAAAGAACACGTTTGATTATCGTCACATAATAATAATAAAAAAAAATATTTGTGATCACCCTGTAAAATAAAATGCTGGAAATAATCCGTAGATGTTTCAGTGAAGTTTTAATTACTGGGAAATTAGGGATCAACAACAAATCAAATAACAAAAACAATATTTGTGATCGCCCCGTAAAATAAAATACTGGAAATGATCCGTACCATTTTCGACGAAAGTTCAATCCCGAGGATGACTAAGAATCATCAACAACTTGAATAAGCTAGTCGGACGTGGCAATCACAAAACTTTATTCTCATACATATTAAGAGGCTACTTCAGTCAAACGAAAAGACGCGTTCGCTAATGCTAATCCTATGGAAGAAATTTATAAAGTTATCTCGGTCGCATTTCAATATTTTTAAATGATTCCTTTTTCATCGGATAACTGAGATCGATCTGTATGCAAGCCGTTTTTTACATTTTCGATTTTGATTGCAGATTTTTTTTATGATGAGGCTTTTATTTTCGAAACCGGTTCCGAAAGTGAAACTGTCCTCATTTAAATACCTGTAAACAAAATCGAAAAATAAACAACGGCCTTTGTACAGATTGATCTCAACTATTCAAAGCAAAAAAAAAAAAAAAAAAAAAAAAAAATCATTTAAAAATATTTAAATTCAAACGAGATATCTTTATAAATGTCTTCCATAGGATTAACATTAGCGAACGGGTCTCTTCGTGTGATCGAAGTAGCTTCTTCTCTTAATTCTGCAAAATTCGCTATCACACTGCCAAAATTAAGCTTTACAATCTATAACTGACAATCTATGCAAATCTTGAAGATTCTAAAGATATGAAATTCCGTGCATTAGTTGCTTGAGATATGACAATCGCTAAAATCGTATAAATCCTGAAAAAGGCAAAATAGCAATGCTACCTGTTATGGGTGATTTACATCAAAACTTAATCAGCAACTGTCTCAACGTCTAACTAAATCTGGAATTTGATGAAAATACGTGCATTAGTTTTTGAGATAAAGCTATCGCGGAGACATAAAAAATTCTGTATAGGTTCGCCACCTGTTGGGCGATTTACACCAAAAACTAAACAGCATCAATTTATATCAGGGACTAATTGAATCTGAATCTGAAATTTGATGAAAATTCGTGCATTAGATCTTGAGATAGAGATATCGCGATAATCAGGAATAATGCAACATAGCAGCGCTGCCTGTCGGACGATTTACATCAAAAAGTAATAAACACCAATTTATATCAGGGACTAACTGAATCTAAATTTTTATTAAATTTCGTTCGTTAGTTCTTGAGATAGAGCGCCCAAAAAATCTGTGCCACATACAGACTCACAGAGTAACAGAGTGACAGACAGACTCACATACAGACATTTTGTAAAAACAAGTTTTTCGGGATCTCTGACCCCTAAAACGTGTAAATCCGTCGAAAACCGGTATTCGAAAATTTTCGTGAATCCAGTACTGTCTTCTTGTTAAGACAGAAGAAAGTTGAAATATGATATTTGTGATCATCTTATAAAAGAAACGAACGTGAATAAGGTAGTCGGACGTGGCAATCCCAAAACTTTCTTCTCGTACATATTAAGAGGCTACTTCAGTCAAACGAAAAGACGCGTTCACTAATGCTAATCCTATGGAAGAAATTTACAAAGATATCTCGTCGCATTTCAATATTTTTAAATGATTTTTTTTCCTTGGATAACTGAGATCGATCTGTATGCAAGCCGTTTTTTACATTTTAGATTTTGATTGCAAATTTTTTTTATGAGGAGGTTTTATTTTCGAAACCGGTTCCTAAAATGAAACTGTCCTCATTTAAATACCTGAAAACAAAATCGAAAAAGTAAACAACAGCCTTTGAACAGATTGATCTCAACTATTCAAAGAAAAAAAAAAAAAATAAATAAATAAATAAAAATAGTTAAGTTCAAACGAGATAGCTTTATAAATGTCTTCTATAGGATTAACATTAGCGAACGTGTCTCTTCGTTTGACTGAAGTAGCCTCTTAATACTGCAAAATTCGCTATCACACTGCCAAAATTAAGCTTTACAATCTATAAGTGACAATCTATGCAAATCTTGAAGATTCTAAATATATGAAATTCTGTGCATTAGTTGCTTGAGCTATGACAATCGCTAAAATCTTATAAATCCTGAAAAAGCCAACACAGCAATGCTACCTGTTATAGGTGATTTACATCAAAACCTAATCAGCAACAACTTATCTCAACGTCTAACTGAATCTGGAGTTTGATGACAATCCGTGCATTAGTTTTTGAGATAAAGCTATCGCGGAGACATAAAAAATACCGCATAGGTTCGCCACATGTTGGGCGATTTACACCAAAAACAAAACAGCATCAATTTATATCAAGGGCTAATTGAATCTGAAGTTTGATGAAAATTCGTGCATTAGATCTTGAGATAGAGATATTGCGATAATCGGGAATAATGCAACATATCAGCGCCACCTGGCGGAGGATTTACACCAAAAAGTAATCAACACCAATTTATATCAGGGACTAATTGAATCTAAAGTTTTATTAAATTTCGTTCGTTTATCCACAAAATCTGTGTCACATACAGACTCACAGAGTAACAGAGTGACAGACAGACTCAGATACAGACATTTTGTAAAAAAAAAAATTTCGGGATCTCTGACCCCTAAAACGTGTAAATTCGTCGAAAACCGGAATTCGAAAATTTTCGCGAATCCTGTATTGCCTTCTTGTTAAGACAGAAGAAAGTTAAAATATGATATTTGTGATCATCCTATAAAAGAAACGATCCGTAGCTGTTTCGGCGAAGGTTTAATCCCGAAGACAATTAAAGATCACCAAATCCTAATGAAACGAATTTATGAAACGGAAGTATGAATCGACTGATTAAACAACTGATTATGTTTCACGGCGATTTCTACTAAAATATGGAATACTTTGAGATGAAATCAACAGCAGAAATCAATATTGATCCACAGATTTCAAAACTGGTATTAGATTTTTTTAATTCGAATTAGTTTTCGAAATATTATTTTTTTTCTAATTTTATATACATTTTTCTAATGATGGCAACTCAAATTTTAATCAAACAGATATTTTTTTTCATATTTTAGAAAAGGTTACTATTTTAAACTAATTTGGCGAGAAGTTTGGCCACCCCTAAATGTATGCTAAGAAATGTATCATGTTACTTTTATTCATAATTCAATTTGTATTTCATTATCATTTTATTTAATACAAAACTTTCATTTAAAATTGAAACCTTTAAAATAAATGGCTTTTACTTCATTCTTTATATGCGCAACGCAGTACATAATGTTCGCCAAAATGGCGTTATTTTGCCTGACATGGTAACCCAGCTATTGTTGCTTATTTATTAAAAAATGTTTATTTGAATTTATTTTATTTTTATTTACACAAAATGTTATAAATTGTTTTGTTCTATAGTTATTAATTATTTTTTTTATTTATTGTTATTTCATTTTAAAAATAACAGAAAATAATTTAAAAATACATATGTAACAGGTATTTGAAAACGAGGTTTTCGCCAAATTGTCGTAAAAAAAAATCACGCCAAACCCGGTGCGTATGTGACAATGCAACAAATCATGACACTTAATTTCCACTTCAAAGCAACGTTTTAATGTTATTACTTCTCCCGTGGACCGATTTCGCCAAATTATACAAATTGACATATTTTTTGATTTAAATAATAAAAGAACAAATAAAATAGTATAACATTAATTAAAATATAAATAAAACGTCGAAATAAAAATCACTTGATGACGTGAACATATGTAACTTCCTTAAAGTCAAGTGAATGTGACATTTACGATTAACCATTATTGGCATATAATCTTATAGTTTGGCGACAGATTTTTGTTCGATGGGATAACCAAGTAGCACCGTTATAATTTACCACTCGAAAAATAAAAAAATGCTAACTGGCGAGTTAAAAAAAGCTATTGGCGAGATTTTCACCCGGCTAATATAAAAGTACCAGGAATTCTTTGCGATCATGGCAACTTTTATGTAGTTTTATTCGAAAAAATAATTTTGATTCTTTAATCAAAATGGAAACATTTCTTATGAAAAGCGAAGGAATCAGCCCGTTGTTTATGGCAGTTACATGACTTGGACTATTATAATATAAACGAAATAATGGCGATAGAATAATATTCGGCGGCTTATCACACCTGTGGCTGGCTAACATTAAAGTACCAAAATGACCGCCTGGAATATAAAAAGCGAAGGGATCCGCCTGGAGCTGTTGATGATAGTCACATGGCTTAGGCTATTATTATAGAGATTGTTTTCAATTCTAAAAACAGCGCAAAGAATAATATTTCCTAACGATTAAAAATTTATTTTCACGTGACTATTAAAAAGAGAAAAAAAAAACTTTAAAATTACTATTAAATGAGTACGTGTTAAAAGCAGGAAAATATTGAAAATTATGTCTTGAAAATTATATTTATACGTGAATATTAAAAGGGAAAGGAAACTTTAAAATAATAAATATATTAATATGCGTTTAACCCTTTCACGGACAAGGCACTTCTATTCGTAAAATCTTGAAATCAGTGAATGGCACCAGAATTTACAAACAAATTTCGAAATACAAAAATGCTTTTGTTCGCTTACTTAATAAAAGGGAAATTTTCATCCCAATATTCTGGTGCTAATGTGGCATTTAAGAATTAAAATTAAGTGGTCCAAAAATGAACCACCGCCCTTGAAGGGGTTAAAGCAGCAAATTGTAGTAATTGTAGTAAATTGTATTATGTCAATAGTTTTATAACGCTGTTAAAAAATACCGAGAGACAAAGACTCTGTTTACTTAATTCATTTTATTTTAGCTTCTTTTCAAATGTTTAACTGATCTTCTTTAACCAAACACGAAAACAACCATTGGCTGTCTTAATAGCAACTGATTTTACCTTAAATTTTTGCAATCAAAGGGAATTGAATGGAAACCCGTTTACAGGGAGAACGCTACAGGTTTTTTCAGTATAATTCAATCTTCTCTAATCTTTTTAAAACCGATCAGATTAGCGTGCTTTTAGATTCTGCAGTGTCTGAACGGGGGTTGGCGAGCGTAGCTTGCAGAGCCCCCTAGTTAAATATAATATTTGTGATTATCCATTAAATAAAATACTAGAAAATGATTTGTTGCAATAGCAGATGACAATGTGTGACCTCTAATCTACGGAAACATATGCCGCAACCTCCCAATTTTCAGTTAATCAATAGCAGTCCTCAGAAAGCCAGCTTGAGGTTTCTTTTCAGTTGATATACTTGTAAGTTATCACAATTTTCATAAATTTACTCCTCTCATGTAATTCAGAACGAATGCGGATCGGATATGTAGGCGGCTCGTATGAGTTCTGTGCAATAATGAGCCCCCCCCCCCTTTTTTTTTTGTACAAACACTAGGGGGCTCAGCTACGATCGCCAACCCCCGTTCAGACACCGCAAACTCTAAAAGCACGCTGATTTGATCGGCTTTAAAAAAATTTTTCGGAAGAAAGAAGTATAATTAACTAGAGAACAGGAATTCTGCTTTTTCAGAATTTAGTGTCGCCCCGGCATTTCCATTACTTCAAATTTTCTTCCGGTGGACTGGTGGCTTCTATTATTATGAAACAGCCATTATAAATGAAGCGTTAAAAAAAATTATGGCCATTTTTTTTTTCATTGTGACCAGAAAATCAGAGTTTTAACTTTTTACGGCAGCTCTTTCATCTTCACCTAACGCTTCATTTATAATGGCTGTTTCATAATAATAGAAGCCACCAGTCCATCAGAAGAAAATAACTCGGTTAAGCGTGATTCGGATAATCGGGACTCTACTGCAAAACATATTTCAGTTTTAAGACTTAAAGCACACGCTTTTATGTTATGTAAAATGACGTCATTTGCATTAATATAGAAACTTAAAATTAAATATAGTTTATAATAGCTCCCTGTTTTATCATATATCCTTCATTTATATTTTTCTCAAAGTAGCACGTATTTTAATTAATTTTTTAATTAATTTTTTTAAATGAGAAAATGGAAACAAAAAGATATAATTGCTATTTTTCAGCATTTTTTTCTTTACTTTCTACAGAAATGGTGTACTTGAGTTGCCAAAATGAAACAAATGTCGCTAAAAACTACAAAAAAATTAATATTTCAAAAACATATAGAGATGCAGTTTTCAAACAAATTGCATTAAAAAGTACTTTTTTTTCCCAATACGATGGTATAAAAACTGAAAATGTGCGATGTTTAAAAATTTTTAAAAATGCTATAGAGCATTTAATTGTACAATGGTACATCTACTTTGTTTATTGCTAGCGTCTGTAAGCTAACGTTATTTTTTGGACACAAAATAAGCTGGGAGAAAGAAATAGCATACCGTACCGGGGCTAAAAAAACAGTAGCTATTTCCCTGTTAACGGGTTGTTGTCTTTGAAATAAATCAGATCAGTGAAACATGTGAAAATAAGCTAATATAAAATGTTTTAAGTAAATAGAGTCTTTATCTTTCGGTATTTTTTCCCGGACGTCAATTCACGTGACGCCGTCCTCAATGTGTTAAGCAAAGGAATTCACAAGAAAATGGTTAATAATAATCCATAATATGAAAAAGATTAAAAGGAAATTCTTCCACTCTCATTTCTGAAAGATGTAAGTTTATTGTTTTAGGCAATGGATTTTCTCAAGGTAGAGATGTTTAATATACATTTCATAACATTTTTCCATAAAATAAAATGAGTTATTGCACTAAAAAGTTTGTATATTTTATAGTGCTTCAATATACACGGTGCAATATGTTATCTATCGCCGGCCTTTAATTTCTCAACCGCTGGTCGTAAACATATAGTTCCAATTACAAAAACGTTTCATATGAGGTAAATATTAATGTTGTGGCATTATTCAAAGTAAAAAATCAATTTTATAAAAATTACGAAATCTAACTTTTTATACGGTCCCCCAGTCCCTATAGTTATATTTAGTAAAAGTTTACACATATCATAACAGATATAACACAAAAAGTTTGACATCTGTACTACAAAAATTGACACAGTTATTAAATTTCAAAGTTTGAGATTTTTACACATGATTTTGTCTTTCAATCACGGATCAGTTAAAAGATGAATTAAATTAATTCGAGATCAAAATCAGGGTGCAATGTCCTTTTTACGGCGAAACCACATTTAGCCGGTATCGCCAAATTGGGGTATCACCAAAGAGGGTTTTTTCATATAAAAATTTCAGTTGACTTTTAGGGGTCGTATGCAAAGCGAAGAATAAAATATTGAAATTAAACAGAAAAATAAATATCAATTTATTATAATATCAGAAACGGTCTACTATAAAAATGAATGCATCAAACACCGGAATCTGCTGGAGATACTGCTCAAAATGTTGTTTAACACTTTTATGGGTCGAACAACATTCAAACGTTAAGGTAGATAGAATTGACAACTGGGAAATAAAATATACTCACTAAGGACTAGATAAATGGCAGTGGAATGCAAACGACAAGGCGAGTTATAACGAGCATGAAAATTGGGATTATGCAAAATGCAATAGTACTGCAGCGCCACATTTTCGGAATAAAACACGAGCCATCTAGCAGTGCACATACTAGTCAGCGCTGAGATAGTGATGGCAAGCTACGCATACATTCAATACGCCGAAATTATACTTATTTATGGTGAATATCAAAGGAATGCTAGAGAGGCTGCGAGGGTTTATTCAGAACGTTTCCCTAAGGATCTACATCCAACACATGAAACTATAACTGATGCATTGCACCATCCTAGAGAGAAAGGCTCTGTTTCACCACGACCCAGAACAAGTTGACGCGGGCAAGGTGTAATGTTCGAGTGACACCGGAAAGGTGCTGGGATTCGCCCTTTTAATTCCACAACTGAGCATGGCGGAAATAAGCGAGGCATGTGGTCAGCATGTCTGACATTTGTTACATGCACATGATGCGTATCAATACCATCCGACATTGGTGCAAGCATTGATGCTGGGTGACCATGCACGACCATTTGATTATTGTAATTTCATGCTCAATACTATAGAGGAAAATCTGTCGTTCCTTTGTGACATTCTGTGGGCAGATGAGTCAATGTTTATACGGGGTGGGATTGCGAACGTGCACAATGTGCATTACTGGTCTCTGGAGAACTTGCACATCGCACGCACAGTACGACACGTGTGGTGCAGTATATGGGGAACCCAGATTGTTGCACCCATCTTCTACGATGGGACATTAACGGGCGATCATTACTTGCATCTGCTACAAAACACGGTGCGTGACTGGTATGAAGAGCTGCCTCTCCGACATGCATGCGGGTGTAGTTTCAACATGATGGGGCCCTCTCCGCATAAAACATCAAACGTCCGGGCGTATTTGGCCATCGAAATCGGTCAACAGATCTTTGGATATGGTGGTCCGGTAGAGTGGCCACCGCGTTTTCCGGGTTTGACTCCCATGGACTTCTACCTCTAGGGTTACATCACAGCATAGGTCTATGTGACTGAGACCACTTCTATGGTTTATCTGAAGCAGCGCATCATCCTTGATTGTCGCACAGTTTTCACACCTGCTCTAACGTATCCAGGACTCAGTACTGTCACGCATTCAACTGTGCATTGCCACCAATGGAGAACACTTTGAGCAGTATCTCTAGTAGATTTCGGCGTTTGAAGTATTCAATTTTTTTAAGTATATAAAAAAAATTACACCAAACCCGGTGCGTATATGACAATACAACAAATCATGACATTCAATTTCAACTTCAAAGCAATGTTTTAATGGTACTACTTCTCCCGTCGACAAATTTCGCCAAATTATATAAATCGCCAAACCACTCGCCAAATTATACAAATTGACATAACTTTTTATTTTAAATAACGAAAGAACAAATAAATTAGTATTAAACGAAGACTAATTTGAAGAACAAATAAAAAAAAAAACAAAATTTATTTCCTACATTGTTTAAGCCCGAGAAGGGACAGATATTAAGATATTTCATTCAATTAGTTTTACATTTAATGTTAAATTTTTGTAACAAATTAGTTAAGCCAATTGAAGATTAAAAAATAAAAATAAAATTCATACAATATGATACTTAAAACACCCTAAAAAATTAGATTCCGTTCAAATGAAATCGAAATAAATATTAGACTTCTTCCATTTTTAATTGAAAATATTTGTATTGCAGATTTTGCATTATGTTTATGACAATTGTGCATAAAATGATAAGATGCATGCAAAATACAAAACTTAAAAAAAAAAAAAGTCTAAGATTTATTTCGATTTCATTTGAACGGAATCTAATTATTTAGGATGTTTTAAGTATCATATTGTATGAATTTTATTTTTAATTTTTAATCTTCAATTGGCTTAACTAATTTGTTACAAAAATTTAACATTAATGTAAAACTAAATGAAATATCTTAATATCTGTCCCTTCTCGGGCTTAAACAATGTAGGAAATAAATTTTTTTTTTTTTTTTTATTTGTTCTTCAAATTATGTTTTTGTTTAATATATTAAGTTTTTTAATAACTACTGCACTCAGATGAACGCATTTCAAAATTAATGGAGAGTATCATCATCAGGTGTTGATGTATGCGGCATTGCATCACAATGTGTGATGCAATTTACCAATGTGTAATTTAAAATGTTTCACTACTGTAGTAATGCAGGTTGCGGTAGTTTGAACAAAAACTTAAAATCTGAACGTAAAAAATCTATAATCAAAACATAAAAAACTAACTTAATTTAAATTTAGATACCCTATTTCCCACTCAGGAACGCTATGAATGTAAATGTAAATTGTGTTCAATCCTTACTATTAATATTTAACAATATTATAGCTGTGATACAGTAAAAAATAAAAAATAAAAGTTTTACTTAAATTTTTAACCCTATTCTCTCCCAAGGGGTGATGTAAACACATTAGAAAATTATTACCTAAGTTTAACTTGGGGTATAAATAGTTCTCATCTCGGAAAAAAAAATACATTTTAAAATTTAACTTATGTAATTCCCCACTAAGTTCGCTACCTCGCGTAAAAGTAGCTATCCATTTGAAACTTTTTACTAAAATCATAGCAAACGCGGCAGCGTTAAGCTATAATATGATTCAGAAATAGAAAATGCAAACGACTTTCTTAAATTTCTGGCGAACCAGTTGACATACGACAATGATTTTTCTTTTGAAAGATAGAACTCGACGAGATGAATAAACTGATGGCATTTAAAAAATTACTGTAGCTTTCAATAGTTTTTTATTTAACCTTAAACGAAAAAATGAAGACACAAAATTCAACAAAGTGTAGTTAACGTTCCAGTGAGTGGATTAACTTCGTTTTTATTTTATTTTGATCCTCTTGTTCAAACTTAAAATAGAATTTTTTTTCATCTTTGTATGTTTGACGGTCGCTGAGAAAATCGAATTTGTCTTTTATAATGTCTCCATAAAATTATAGCAATCTCTCCTTTTCATTTTTTAATTTTCTAATTCAATAATTTCTTTCGTGTTGCCATTCCCTAAAAAGCAGTACAATAATTTAAAAAAAAGGATAACACGTCTACTTTTGTTTTTATAAGTTAATAAAAATTGAAATTCAACTGATAGATTTTTGTATTTTTGAAACCGACGTCAACCTAAGCAGATAATGCATAATTTTCATAAATATATATATAAACTTTCTTGATTAATATTTTGAACTGGAGTAATAGACACAATGGAGCACAAACGAGTTGATAGGAAAAAAAAACTGGGTAAATACCAAGCTTCTGTTCAGGAGCTGAGGGAATTCACAGAACACAGTCGAATAAAAAGAACTTCGAATCAGAAATATTTCACGTCAATTCAAATAAATGATATGCGGCACAATTTTATCTTTCATGATAAATCAACAGAACGATTTTTACTCATTGGAAGTAAATCAGCACTCAAATAATTAAAACCTCGAAGAACTGAATATTAATATATTTATTATCACCAGGCAGTCCTGGTTCAGATCTCATATAGCGGAGATCGCTCGCTTCAGAATTTAAATTACATCTACCTTAATAAACAAACTGAAAAATAGTAAAGTAAAAAATAGGGTTACCCTAATTCTTGGCGGTGATTAATTTTCGCCAAGCCAAACAGAAAGAAAGGGGGGTTTTAACACACTGCCCCCGGATGAACAATTACTATTGTTCATCATTCAAACTAAATTTTTATCAAAGATTTCAAATTACATCAATAAGACAATTAAAAGTTAGAACATACTTACAATAATGAGACATACAATTAATTCTATTTTCACAGGAACAACTACTGAAACTAAAATATACAAAATACTAGATTAGAAAAAGTTAAAAAATGAAAATGTAAACAAATTGTTCGTAAAAGTGAAATGTTCAATGTTAGTCCATAATGTCAAGTTCATGTAGCAGTTGAACTGGTCTCTTTATTACACCAGATTCAGTTTGTATAGCACAAGACCTAACTTTCGAATCTCTTCCTAAAAAGAGCTCTGTAATTCTGCCGCATTTCCACATGTGCTTTGGAGTTTTATCTTCATTAATTAACACAACGTCACCAATTTCGAATTTAGTCGGAGCTTTGACAGGAACTGAAAAATTGGCAGAACGCAGTTCTAGCAAATATTCCTGCCTCCAACGTTTCCAGAAATGGTTTAAAACTTGCTCTCGATATTTCAATATTTTTGTTAACGTTATTCTATTCGATTTAGGTTCAGTAACACAATGAAAATCTGGTAGAGAATTTATTCGTTTGCCGATCAGGAAATGTGAAGGAGTAAGTGGAAGCGGTTCACTGTTTTCTTCATAAACATAAGTTAAAGGGCGACCATTAATCATTGCTTCGATTTCAGTTAAAGTGGTTTGTATTTCTTCATATGAGAGACAAGATCTTCCGAGAACTTTCTTCAAAGGAGTTTTCACCGAACGTACCATGCGTTCCCAAAAACCGCCTCACCAACTGGCTCTTGGAATAATGAATTTCCATATGATTCTATTTTTATTAAAATATCGTAAAACTTCCTCTTTTGATATTCGGCTCCAAACTTCTCTAAGAAAATTATCAGCTTTGATAAATGTTTTCGCATTATCACTGTAGATCGTTCGACAAATCCCTCTAGGAGAGATAAATCTTTTAAATGATAAAAGGAAAGTTTCTGTCGTTAAATTGGTACATAATTCGAGGTGCACAGCTCTAGTGACTGCGCACGTGGAAAGAACTATATAGGCCAGTTTTTGCTTTGACATAAATAGGTCCTGCAAAATCGACAGCACAGGTATAGAAGGGTGGTGATTCAGTAATACGATCTCTAGGTAATGGTGTAATTTCTTGCGTCCCAGGAGAAGCTTTAAATTTTGTGCAAATAAGACAGTTTTTCAGTACAGATTTTATCCTTTTTCGTCCTCTAATTATAAAATAATTTTCTCGTAAGTGAGCTAAAGTTGTTGCAATTCCATAATGGAAAACCTTTTCATGGGCATTTCGAATTAACAATTTGGTGTAAGCACTCCCATATGGAAGTATAAAAGGGTGCTTTTCCCTTTGAGATAATTCTGAAAATTGTAATCTTCCAGATAAAATTAACAAATCATTCTCATCCAATTTTGGATTCAGACTATACAAGGTTGAATCTTTATCGATGGGCTTTCCCTTTTTTAGTAACTCAATTTCACGATTAAAGACAGATAACTGGGTTTGTTTTAACCAATAAAATTCTGCCTTTTCAATTTCTTGAGCTGTGAGCTCACCTGAAATTTTAGGTTTCGATTTATTGATATTATTTATAAATCTTAAGATCCAGGCTGTGATATTAAGTAATTTGGAAAGAGAACTAAAATTTTCTAATTTTAACAAAGACTCTGGAGGTACAACACCTACTGTACAAGATAATTGAGCAGAACTCAAATAAGTTGATTTTCTTTCGTTCAAAATATTTTCATTAAAAGTTATCTTTTCAGGTTTCGGCCAACTGTTCTTTGGTAATGACAACCATTCAGGACCGTGATACCATAATTTGTTTTCTATGAGGTTATGTAAATTTTCGCCTCGAGTAAGTAGATCACTAGGATTATCCTTAACCGGGATATATTTCCATATTCTAGGATCAGTTAAAGATTGTATTTCTACAACCCTATTAGCCACAAAGGGCTTCCAATCCATGGCTGATCCCTTGATCCAATGTAACGTAATTGTGGAATCTGACCAGATATGAATTTCCAAATTTTGAAAATTAAATGCACTTTTCAGGTATTTAGACATCCTTGCAGCTATTAATGCCCCCATTAATTCAAGCCGAGGAATTGTCAAACATTTAATCGGGGCGACTCGGCATTTTGCCCAAATAAGACTAGTCATAATTTTATTATCACTTGTGGTACATCGAAAATAAGCTACGGCCCCATAAGCCTTAGGACTAGCATCTGAATATATATGAATTTCGATTGGGTCCGAAAAGTCTAAACCCTGTGGAAAATATTTGCGGGGTACCTCAAATTTATGTAAATGTTCGATTTCTGCACACCAATTTTCCCATTCAATTTTTAAATCATCAGGGAATTTTTCATCCCATTCCAAACCCCTTTTCCATGTTTCCTGTAGCAAACTTTTCATACGAACAGAAAATGGTGCAATGAATCCAATAGGATCAAAGAATTTTAACATGGCTTTAAGAACAACGCGTTTCGATGGATTAAATTTACAATCATCAGGAAAGGATTGAACGTCAAAACGTAAAATATCCCAATTAGTATCCCATAATAATCCCAAAAATTTTAGAGAATTATTCAAATTTTCTTCTGAGTCACATAATTTATTTTCTTTCCATAATTTTCTAAGTTTGACAGAATTAGTATTGAATTTTCGCAAATTCATGCTAGCTTCTTTAAAAATATGCGAAGCTGTTGAGGATAGATAATAAGCGTCTTCGTCAGATTTTGACCCCGTAATCAAATCATCTACATAAAAAGAAGAGTCCAAAATCGTAACAACTTCAGGATGATCAACATATTTACGTATATGGGATTTAATCGTTGCAGCCAAAAGAAAGGGACTGCAAGTTAGCCCAAAAGCAGCTCGTGTAAATCTCAAAAATTTTAAATCATCCTTTTCGTCACCAAACCACAAAAATTTTAAATAATCCCGATCTTCCTCTGTTATCCCAATTTGCAAAAACGCTTTCTCTAAGTCAGCGCTAAATGCAACATTAAATTTTCTGAAATTAAATATTACATTAAGAATGTTCGGGTTAAGGTTAGGTCCTGGATATAAACAATCATTTAGAGAATTTAAATGTTTTTCTTTAGAAGAAGCATCGAAAACCATTCTTACCTTAGTAGTTAATTTATCATTTCTTAAAACCGGCCTGTGCGGCATAAAATAACCACTTTCTGTTATTTTATCAGGACATTCTTCTACAATTCCAGCAGTTAATTGTTCTAATATAATATCTTTATAATTTTTACATAAGTCATTATCTTTCTCGAGTTTACGATTTAATTCCTCAAAGCGACTTCTAGCTATTCTAAAATTATTCCGGACTTTATTTTTCTCATATTTCCACAATAAACCCGTTTCATATCTATTATTTACGAATTTTAAGTTATTCTCAAACTTATTCACAATTTCCTTATCTGAATCAGAAATATTATCATTTGATTGCGTAATACCCAAAGATTCGATTTCCCATAAAAAAGTCAAATCTTCCCCAACTGGAGTTGAAACACACAGATTTAAAACAGAAGCACTTTCCATTTTTTTTTCTTTTTTCATCTTCATAAAAACCACAAAGCGAATATCCAAATAAACTATCACATAAAAAGAGAGATTTAGTAATTTTTTTTATTTCTCTATCGTAACAGATTTGATAAAAATAATCCGCTCCAATAAGAACATTTACATTAGAATGGGATGATGCAACAGCATTTGTTAATTTAAAAGGTGCCAGTTTATTTTTTATCTGTCTGGAGAGAAAGGGGGGGGGGGAATCCTAACGTTTGAAATTACATCTGTGACTAAAGCCTCGATAAATATGAAACGCGAATTGTTTTCAACATGGGATAATTTTACTTGCACAACATCAAATGTTTTTATTTGTGGTTTAACAGCTGCAAAAGAATAAATTTGAAGTTTTTCTTGACGAATAATTCGGGGATTTAATTTTGATACTAATTGCTCTGTGACGAATGACCTTTGACTCCCCAAATCATATAAGCATAATGCAAGCTCAGAGTTTTTATCAGATTCCACATTTACGCAAGATGTTTGTAATATAACCTCTTTAAAAGAATTTTCATTTTCATTTTTACAATGAGAAATCGAACTAATAATTGTGTCAGCTGATTCGATTTCTTTTGGAATTGTCGGTTGAGATTTTTTTAAACAAATCGAATGATGATGAAAATTTCCATTACAAAATTTACATGGCTCTAAATTCGATTTACATTTAGCCGAGACGTGGAATTTCTTGAAACAAGTGAAACAACGTCCTTGCATACGTAATTTATCCCGTTTTTGAGGAATAGTACAAACTTTCCACAATTTTGAATCATGTTCATTGTCACAAAATAAACAAACATTTTTTACGTTAGTAGCCAATGCAGAGGCTGAAGGAATGTCGCGTTTATAGTTGCTAAAATGTTTATAACTGTTATTATATTTATTCTTTTCTTTTTTAGCACTAAAACTATTTTCAGAGCTCTGGAGTGCCATAGTAGATTCTCGCGATTGAACTTCATTTTTAATGAAAGAAAGAAGCTCTTCGACTTCCATTTTTTTACCATCGGTTCTTTTACGATTAAAATCTAACGCCATTTCAGCAGGTATCAACTTTAATAAAATAGGGCATAGAAGATGACCATAACTTCCTGCTGTAACTCCGAGAGAATTTAAATTTCTAATTTGTATTTCACAACTGTCATACAGTTCTCGAAGTTCTCTAACATTAGAAGCATTCTTTACCTGTCTTAAATTTAATAATTTATTCATATGTGCGTTGATGACTAGGTCGTCACGACCGTAGCGAGTCTTTAACAAATCCACTGCAGATTTAAAGTTTTCTTCAGAAAGCGAAAATCCTGCAACAGCATTATATGCACTACCTCCAAGAAGAGATTTCAAATAGACAAATTTGTCAATAGGAGTTAAATTGCAATTCTTTTCAATTGAATTAGAATATTGCCCCCAAAATTCTAACCAGGAACTGCTGTCACCAAAAAATTTATTTATAGTGAGCTTCGGCAATTTCATAGATCGCTCTAAATTTCCGTTTTGAGAACCGGATTCATTTTTCATAAAATTTTGAAAAGTATTATTCTGATTTTGGGAGTTATGTTCATTTAAGAACTTCGTTATTTTATAACGAGATTCGATTATTTTCTCACTATAGGTTTCGGAATTTTCGATTTCTTTCTCAAAATCGTCATCGGCAATAATATCCTGGATATTAGAGTTTAATTTTTTTAATAATTCATATTTGTCATTTAACTGGTCCTTACAAATGTTTAATAAATCCAGCTTATTTTCTAATGTAAGCGAATCATCTTCAAGAGTTGTGCTTATTTTTGTACACAATTTTGTAGTTTGTGTACGTAATCCAGTTCTTTTCTTTTTTAAAGTATCAATATTAACAGTAGTTGACATATTTGCTTTCAATTAATCAACAATAAAAAAATAGCTTACCTCAAGCTTTCAGATTCAGAAGAAAAAATATTCCATCGTCAGTCCAGACATCCTGACGCGGTTAGCCAACATGGGGGAATTCGCAGAACACAGTCGAATAAAAAGAACTTCGAATCAGAAATATTTCACGTCAATTCAAATAAATGATATGCGGAACAATTTTATCTTTCATGATAAATCAACAGAACGATTTTTACTCATTGGAAGTAAATCAGCACTCAAATAATTAAAACCTCGAAGAACTGAATATTAATATATTTATTATCACCAGGCAGTCCTGGTTCAGATCTCATATAGCGGAGATCGCTCGCTTCAGAATTTAAATTACATCTACCTTAATAAACAAACTGAAAAATAGTAAAGTAAAAAATAGGGTTACCATAATTCTTGGCGGTGATTAATTTTCGCCAAGTCAAACAGAAAGAAAGGGGGGTTTTAACAGGAGCTAAATGTAAGTTTTTTTTAAATTATCATCATAACATCCTGACTTACACAAGCGATAGGTATGCAGTAATATAAATACTTCACATACTAAGCATACCATAAAAATAGCATTCCATCTATTTCAAATAAGGAAGAGATATCATATATGCACCAGAGTACCTAACTGGCGCGATAATGGCGTTATTTTGCCTGATACGGTAACTGAGCTAGTGTTGTTTATTTATTAATTACTTTTTTATTTACTTTTATTTTATTTTTTAAAATTATATAAATTGTTTTGTTCAATAGTTATTAATTAAACTTTTCATTATTTATTGTTATTTCCTTTTTGAAATAATAGAAAGTAATTTAAAAATATATATGTAACTGCTATTTGAAAACGAGGTTTTCGTCAAATTGGCGTCAGAAAAAGAAAACGCGTCAAACCCGTTGTGTATATGACATCTGTGCCTTAAATAATTAGGGTTTCGTTTAACATTAGGTACTTTTGCTTGAGATATTGTCGGAAATGTACAGCAAAAATATACGGTACTACTTGATTATCCCGTCGACCAATTTCGCAAAACTATTCGCCAAATGATACAAACTGACATAATTTTTATTTTAAATAACGGAAGAATAAATAAATTAGTAAAACATTAATAAAAATACTAAGAAAAACTTGGGCACAGATGTCATATACGCTCAATATTGGCGCGATTTTTTCCGATGACTATTTGGCGATAACCTCGTGGCACAGATGTCATTTACGCTCAATATTGGCGCGATTTTTTTCTAACGCCAATTTTCGAAAACATCAACAGCATAAACAACAATATCCAGGTTACCATATCAAGCAAAATAACGACACTTTGCTGTCAGTTAAGTACTTTTTGCGTATATGACATTGGCGTCAGAAACAAATTGCGCCAATATGGGGCGTATATGACATCTGTGCCAACCTCCTTAATATATCATCTATATCCGAGTTACCATATCAAGCAAAATAACGACACTTTGGCGCCAGTTAAGTAGCTGGTGCGTATATGACATTGGCGTCAAAAAAATCGCGCCAATATGCGGCGTATATGACACGTTTGTCAAAACTTGAATTAAAAATCACTTGATGATGTAACAAACACGTGTATCGTGTTAAATGTCAAACGAATGTAACATTTACTACCATCCATTATTGTCATTTAATCTTATAGTTTGGCGATAATTTTTTGGTCGACAGGATAATCAAGTTGTACCAAGTATGGTACAGATGACATATACGCACCACGTTGGCGTGATATTGTTTCTGACGCCAATTTGGCGAAAACCACGTTTTCGAATACCAGTTTCATATATATTTTTAAAAAGGGATTAACAATAAAATTTAAAAAGTTTAATCAATAACAATAGAACAAAACAATTTATATATTCTCTCTATTCTAAAAAAAAGTAACTACCGCTGTCACCGCCGCCGCCGCCGCCGCCGCCGCCGGTTTTGAATTTTTTGTGACCGGAGGTCTTTCTTCGTTAATATTAAGAAAAATAATGCATACAAAAATATGAAAATCGGTAGTATTATACAGAAATGTTTGATAAACACGCTGATGCAGACAGTTTTCAAATCGAAGAATTATTTTAAGAGATATTTAATGCTAAAGTTGGACAAAATCGTTGCACTAAAAAAGTTTTATAGGAGCAAAAACTATACATCAGAATTTAATAATTTTTAGATCATTTTATACCTTATAATTTCCCGGTGTGCAGAATTCATTTAATTTTTTAATTTGACTCATTTTTCGAGGTTTCATTTCTATTTTAAATTCAAATTTTCAGCATTTCGAGGGATATTTTTTACTTATTTTAGAAAATTGTACTAATTTAACCTGTTGCCAACTATATAAACAACGGAAACAAACGTTTGCTTCAAATAAAAAAATTATTTACACGTGACTATTATAAGCAGAAAAAATCATTTGGAATTAGAATTAAATAACTATGTACAAAAAGCAGGAACTTTGGAATTAGAATTAAATAATTATGTACAAAAAGCAGGAACTTATTAAAAATTACGTCATAAAAAGTATACACGCGAATTTTAAAAGAGAAAGGATATTGTAAAATAATAAATTCATTAACAAGCGTTAGAAGTCTTAAATAGGAGAAATTACGTCACATTACAGTTATTACATAAAATGAACACAAAATAATATTACAAAAAAGTTTAAATTTAGAAATTGCGCTAGACATTTATCTGATATTTTGAGAGGATCTTTTCAACTATTTTTGTTAGGAAAGCGCAAATAATATTTCATTTCTAACAAAAGTATTTTCACGTGAATATTTAAAAGAGAAAGAATAGCTTGGTCAAAATTACGTCAGATTAAAAACGATTAATTTAAAATGTCTCATTTAAAAGAACTTTCTTTTCGCTTTGTTAAAAAATACCAGGAGACAAAGACTCTGTTTACTTAATTCCTTTTATATTAGCTAATTTTGAAATGCTGTTACACGTGTCTACGTCATCAAGTTATTTTTATTTCGACGTTTTATTTGTATATTTATTAATGTTGTACTAATTTATTTGTTCTTTCGTTATTTAAAATAAAAATTATGTCAATTTGTATAATTTGGCGAAATTGGTCGACTGGATAATCAAGTAGTACCGCAGCGGATTTGGCGTTAAAATTCTCCAATCAAAAAGAAATGAATAGAAATACGTTTATAGGGAGATCGCCACTGTTTTTTAAATTATAATTCAATCTTTCGAAATCTTTTTAAATCCGATCAAATTAGCGTGCATTTAGAGTCTGGACGGTGTCTGGACGGGGGTTGGCGAGCGTAGCTCGTAGGGGGCCGAGCCCCCTAGTTTAAATAAAGAAAATAAAAGTAAATAAACAATTTATTAGTAAATAAACAACAACATCCGGGTTACCATATCAAGCAAAATAACAAAACTTTGACGCCAGTTAATTACCCCGATGCATATATGACATTGGCGTCAGAAAAAAATCGCGTTAGCGTGATGCGTATATGACATCTGTGGCGTCTCAAGTACACTTCGGAACGTTACTTTGAAATCGATGAGTTTCATCGCCAAAATCGCCAAGATGCCTAATGATCATTGCCATTGAATATATAAATAATGCCATATTTTCAAACTTACAGGTCAAAATATAAGAGGAACCTCGGTTCACGACCGCTTGTGTTTATGACCAGTTCGGTTTATGCCCAACTTCGATGATCAAAATTTGACTCGGTTGGCGTGCAATATCTCGGTTCACGACCAAGGAATCCGAATAGTTCAGTTGGCAACCCTCTCACAATTCTTGTTATTAGTCAAGTTTGGAGTAAGGTGTGCATATCAGAGTGCTTTGTGTACCTTTATTACTGTAAAAAAAATAACTTTTTGTTTTACTTTTACTCAGGTTTGCGCTAATTTTAGCTCTCATTATGGCTTCTAAGAATGACAAAGTGCTTAGTGATAGCAGTAGTAAGAAGCTTAATCGAATCACTATTCAATAAAAGAAATTGTAGCAAAACATGAGAACGATGTTAATATAACCGGTCTAGCTAAACAATACGATGTGGTCTAAACCTTCGATTTCCCCGATAATCTATATATATACATATATATTACACTATCGTATGTGTCACAGAAATCGCGATTATTTGTTAATTGTTTAACAGCAATGCTCGAATGAAACGCATCTCATTGGTTATAGAACAGCATTTAATGCATCTCCATACCTATAAAGGGGTGGGGGTTACGATAGGCGGGACCCTGTTCTGTCGCCAAATATCGCCAAATTCCTATAGACTTCCATTGTAAACCAAAGGGTTTACTTGTTTAGAAAGAATCAACAAATTGAGATATTTTAATGCAACAAAAACTAATATCCGTTTAAGGAATTATATTAATTATATTTAAGGGAGCCCAAGTAAATTAAATTATGAATAAAAATAACGTGAATTTGTTTAAAAAACCTTGAACCTCTTAAAACAGTGGGCATTACTTGGTTACACAGTGCATTATTATGCAAAATAAGAAAAAGTATTGGGAATATTTAAAAGCAACTCAGGTTTATTTATATTCAATATATAATTATCAAAAAATTTAAAAGACTAGTATTAAAAAATGCTCTGACGAGCACCAAAAAAGGCTAATATGTTTTTAAGTATGAAAAAGGGTTTGACAAGTGCTCCTAATTGAGCATGAAAAAGGACAAAGGGTCCCTTCTTGGCTGCAGCTCACTGTCAATGCCAACTTTGAAAAAATCATATTTGCGCTTTTTTCATATAAAAAAAAATCAGTCACAGTTACGATAAAAATTTGTAGTATAAAGACACAGCCAGTAACGACGCAACTTGATTAAACATGAATGTAAGGCGACATAGTACCAAAAACCTTAGTTCCTGCAGCGTATCACACTCATGCAGGGCCACCAAGCGCGCCCGCAGTGTAGAACTGTACAGAAAAGTGATTTGTAGTGCATTGCAGACTGTTGCAGCACTCTGCACAGGAACAATTCCACATATGCACGCATAACAGTATAATGCATTCATTGATTGTTGAAATTACATGCAAGTGGCTGTGGCTGTACAATGTACTATGCAGTAAAGCAATGCATGTAAATTATAAACGAGCATTAGACGCATTAATGCGGAAGTACAAAAGCACAGTGTGAGTGTGCGCTGAGGTTCAAAAATCAAAAGCATAATAGGAATGTACAGTGTAGTATAATTTATAGAGAAATAATGGTACACAGTGCATTGTACAAAGTTGCATTGCAGACGCATGCGCAGTACAACACTGCAACAGTGCAGTTAACATGTAAAGCACGACGGAAAGTTTTATTAAAGTACCGCGAATTTATTTTATATGGAAAAAGCGCAAATATGATTTTTTCAAAATTGGCATTGACTTTGAGCTGCAGCCAAGAAGGGACCCTTTGTCCTTTTTCATGCTCAATTAGAAGCACTTGTCAAACCCTTTTTCATACTTAAAAACATATTAGCCTTTTTTGGTGCTCGTCAGAGCATTTTTTAATACTAGTATAAACTTGACCAAAGCAAAAACTTATTCTCTAAATATCCTTTTTATTTCCACTATGACGCCATAGTCACCTTTTTAATTTTTGAAAAAAAAAAAAAAACTAGCTGAATTTAATATTTCACGTGAAAAACTTTCAATTAAAAAGAAATAAATTATTATTACGGTTTTTGAAATTTTTGCAACAATGAAGTAAAAATGTTACATTTTCTATGGAAAATGTCCGTTGATTTTCAATGAAAAAAGCGAAAATTGGAATTATTAAGAAAAATATTTGAATAATGTAAAATAAATTGGCACATGTTTCTCTCTCGGTTATAATTCATCCATATGCAACGGCATTTTAACATTCGTTTTGACCCTGACGTCAGGCAATCGTTTTTACTTTTTAAATTATAATATCATTAAAATTAGTAAAGAATAAACAAGGAGTGGCATTAGGGACAAAAAGGTGGGAAGAAAAAATGAAAAAGTTATGATCTCCATAGGCTTTTCCATGTTAAATTAACACTGAGAAGTGACACTGGAAATAAATAAGTATTGCGCTGCCGCGCAATACTTAAATAATATTAATAAAAATACAAATAAAACGTGGAAATAAAAATCACTTGATGGCGTAAACGCGTGTAACTTCCTTAAACTCAAGTGAATGTGACATTTACGATCAACCATTATTAGTATTTAATCTTATAGTTTGGCGACAGATTTTTGGTCGATGGGATAACCAAGTAGCACATTTTAATTTACCACTTGAAAAATAAAAAAATGCTAACTGGCGAATTAAAAAAAAAGCTATTGGCGAGATTTGCACCCGGCTAACATAAAAGTACCATGAATTCTTTGCGATAATGGCAAGTTTTATGTAGTTTTATTCGAAAAAATAATTTTGATTCTTTAACAAAATGGAAACCTTTCTTATGGAAAGCGAAGTGATCAGCCCATAATTATTTATGGCAGTTACATGACTTGGACTATTGTAACATAAGTGAAATAATGGTGATAGAATAATATTTGGCGACTTTTCACACCTGTGACTGGCTAACATTAAAGTATCAAAATGGCCGCCTGGAATATAAAAAGCGAAGGGATTCGCCCGAAACTGTTGATGATAGTCACATGACTTAGGCTATTATTATAGAGATTGTTTTCAATTCTAAAACAGCGCAAAGAATAGTATTTCCTAAAGATTAAAAATTTATTTACACGTGACTATTAAAGACAGAAAGAAAAACTTTAAAATTACTATTAAATGCGTGCGTGTTAAAAGTAGGAAAATATTGAAAATTTTGTCTTAAAAATTGCATGTACACGTGAATATTAAAAGAGAAAGGAGACTTTAAAATAATAGATTCGTGATTAAATATTCTGGTGCCAATGTGACATTTAAGAATTAAAATTAAGTGGTCCAAAAATGAACCACCGCCCTTGAAGAGGCTAAAGCAGTAACTTTTAGTAATTGTAGTAAATTGTATTATGTCTATCGTTTTATAACGCTGTTAAAAAATACCGGTAGGTAAAGACTCTGTTTACTTAACTCATTTTATTTCAGGTTCTTTTCACGTATTTAACTGATCTTCTTTAACGAAACTCGAAAACAACCATTGGATGTCTTAACAGCAACTGATTCTGCCTTAAATTTTTGCAATCAAAGGGAAATGAATGGAAACCCGTTTACAGGGAGATCGCTAGAGTTTTTTTCAGTATGATTCAATCTTCTCTAATCTTTTTAAAACTGATCAGATTAGCGTGCTTTTAAATTCTGCAGTGTCTGAACGGCGATTGGTGAGCGTAGCTTGTAGGAGGCAGAGCCCCCTAGTTTTAATATAAATGTTTAAAGAGATGCGTTTATGAAATGGCAAAAAGAATATTTTCTAGAATTTGCATAAAAGTAAAATTTTTGAACTTAATCTAATGTATTTTTGTAATAATTGCATAATCTGAATTGACATTTAAAAAACGTGTTAAAAGAAAATAATAAGTTGCGAAAATTTATTTAAAAACTTACCAATTTCAATATATATTTTAATTGTAAATTTATAAAACTGAACTAGCTAAGATACCATTAGTATTTTAAAATTATGTATTTAAAAGTGAAAATGCAAATCTTTAGTTTTTAAGTCATATAAATGAATATAAATTGTTTCAGAACATCATTTTGTGCATTTTTTTTTTTAATTTGTTAACAAATAAAGCTGTTCATGTTGTGCTTCAATACAAATTGTATTATTTCAAGTTTTAGATAAATTTAGAGAAAAAAAAGAATACTAAATCATCAAACATAGTTGTAGCTGTTGTCTGTAAGTTTAAAATGAACTTAGTGGACTTAACAATGTTTCTAAAATGTTGATTTTGAGTTATAAAATATTTTTAAAAATGCCGAATTCGGTATATTATTTTTATATCTATTTTTCATTGTTAAGTATTAGATTAGGAAATTAACATAAATATGTTATAAACAGATGTTGTAAGTAGCACCAGTATTGTATTCAAATATGTTATTTGAATTCGCTATAAAAATTTAACTTTGGTTTGCACAATTTTTGTAATATAGCTTTGCATGTGTATTTTTGCTGTTCATAATATCTATGAGAATAAAAATTGTATTGTAATCTAATTTCTTGTTCTTATTTGAAAAGAAAGGAGTATTTACTGTATTGTTTAAGCATGTCATATTTTAAAATAAGCTCTTTAAAATACGTTTTTTTTATTGAAATATATTTTTATGAGACATAAAGCGCTAAAGCGAGTTTGCGTAAATATAATTGAATTATATTTACACACATTTGAACATTATTTATAAATTGTTAAAAATTTCCTTCTTAATAGGTCTAATTGCGAATGAAATACTTTACACAGGGACCATAAATTTTTTTCATTTTTGAAAGGATTTCATTATAGACAGATTTTATTTTCACAAATTTTACTGTATTTTCCTTAGCCTGAAACTATGAATGTCTATCACTTAAGATAGCAAAACAAATGTTTATATATTTTTTCATTACTTTAAAATATATACAATACATGGATACAGTTCCACAAAGCAGTTTGGATAAGTAAAAGTTAATATTTTAAAATATAAAATATTTTGGAAGAGAAAGAAAAGAGGTGTAGCATTAATTGAAAAATTTTTTACACATCTCATACTTTTTAGCATTTATGTATATATATATTTTCAATTTTGATATTTGTGTTTATTTTCATCTATGAGTTATCCTATAAGTAAATTTAAGAAAACCTATACAATTTTACAAATTATAATAACCACTTAATTTTAAGCAATGCAACTGTTTGACTAATTTAGAATTCTTGTATAGGTTTTTATTTATATAAATGTATATGTATTTAAAAGTGACGAGTTTAAATATTCAATTAAGTTTAGTCATATCAGAAAAGATACTGAATTAAAAAATGCATGACTATTTTAATTCGTTGAATCTGATTTCTACCTTTCTACCTGCTTTGGATGATGTCAAAATTGCGTGCCTAGGCTTTCTCCATTATCTAGGGGGCGTTGGTAAAGCTTGAAAATTTTCGATTACATAGATGTAAAATTTTTGCATTATTTATTTATTTTATTTTATTATTAATTTTATAATTTCGTTATGGAATATTAGTCGGAGACATTTATATTGTTGAAACTATTTATGTTGCTTTAAGTTATAATGAAAAAAATAATAAAATAGAACCTGCCCTAAATAGAACCTGCACGCGATAGATTTTTTTTAAATCATGCATTAAAATTAAATTAAAAGCTATAAAAAATGGGTAAATTGAGATACAGTTTTCAAAGAAATTGCATTTGTACATTTTATTCCCTATACGGTGTAAAAATCGAAAATGTACCATGTTTAGAAGTTCCAAAAATTGCAAAACAGAAATTTTATCTTTAAGGACTGCCGTTCGCAAAATGACGTCAGCGTTACGCACAGATATGTTTGTCCTAGATAGTATAGATAGATAGATAGGTACACTACAAACGATTTTTCCTCATGTAAATATAATGTAAAGGAATTCGTTTGTGTTCTCCTCTAAACGAACTATAAATACTACATAAACTATTTTCAATAGGGAATGTTCGATGGTAAACCTCAATACACAAAGTTGACGGTAATCCAAGTACATTTACGCGCGTTTGAGCATGGTCAAACAGACGTTAAGACAGACAGACAGGTGACCAGACAAATTGAAGTCATAAATACTTTTGAACTATGTCTGAAAATGAGAAAAAAATATATATAGAAAATGGCAGTTACTAGGGGAAAATGTCATATTTGTTGTACATTCGAAGGAATTAGTTATTGTTTGACAATTTAGACACAAAGTACCAAAATTTTTTACATTCACTACTTAGTAAAGGAATTCTCAAGAAAATGGTAAATAAAAATCCACAATAACAAAATGTCCTTCCGGCCAGTGCAGGGAGGAAGAGGTAGCTTTCATATTCCTTAATTTAAAAAAAGCCAACTTATATTATTCAAACACACGAAGCTCAATTTAGTGGAAACCGAATATAGGAGATTCAATACTAATTTTTATCAATACTAAATCACTATGAATGAGAATTTCGCGAAATTAGTCAGTTACCCAAGCTGCTTTTATTTAAAGTAACTTATATTTGGCTGCCAAATTCGGCGATTTCTTAAAGTGCCTGCCGTTTTAAGACAACATGGTGGATGAAGCTAACCAGTGAACTTGGTCGAGACCTTAGTAATTGTTGTGCACATGCTCACTCACATCGGAATCGATTGATATATACGAGTGCTTTCGCAGGCAAAAAATCAGATTTTTCAAAATGTCACCTACATTAGATATTGAAATTGCTATATCTGAGCCATTTTTTAAGATAAAGACAAACAAAAAATGCTCCTGAATCCTTATATCAAGGTCAAATACTTAAGAAAGAAACCTTTTTCAATTTCTAATTTTTTTGCACCTCACTTTAAATATAATCTTTTTTAATTTAATGGCCTTAATTTTGAAACAAGATGGCTGATGAAGCTGGCCAACGAACTTGGTCGAGATATTGATGTATACTATCCACATGCCTTCTTACATCGAAATAGGCGAATACGTGTGTTATCGCGTGACAAATACAAGATTGTTTCAAAATGTTAGCCATGCTAGAAATTCAAAGTGCTATAATTCAACCATTTTTTAAGATATAAACAAAAGAACAAATTTTCAGAAACAAAAACTGCTCCGGAATCTTTGTATCAAGGCCAAACACATAAAAAAAATCTTTTTCATTTTCCAATTTTTTAATACCTCATTTAAAATTTAAAATTTAATTTTTCTTTAAATGGCAACCCTTTAGAAACAAGATGGCGAATGAAGCTGGCCAACGAACTCGGTCGAGACATTGGTATGTACAATGTACAGACCAAGTTACATCCAAATCGGTTCATAAATACGCCTGATATCGCGTGACAAAAATCAGGTCGTTTTAAAATGTCAGCCACAATAGAAATTCAAAATGCTATAACTCAGCCATTTTTTTAGATATAGACGAAACAAAAACTGTTCCGGAATCTTTGTATTAAAGTCAAACACATACAAAAAAAATCTTTTTCATTTTCTAATTTTTTGTTATCGCATTTTAAATTAAAAAAATTTTTAAATTTTTTAAATGGCCGCCATTTTGAAACAAGATGGCGGATGAAGCTGGACAACGAACTCGGTCGAGATATTTGTATGTACTATGCACACACCAAGGTACATCCAAATCGGTTCATAAATACGCCCGTTATCACTTGACAAAAATCAGGACGTTTCAAAATGTCATCCACGCTAGAAATTCAAAATGCTATAACTCAGCCATTTTTTAAGATATAGACGAAACAAAAACTGCTCCCGAATCTTTTTATCAAGATCAAACACATAAGAAAAAAAATATTTTTTTCAATTTTCAATTTTTTGTTACCACATTTCAAATTTAAATTTTTCTTAAAAATTTAAATGGCCGCCATTTTTAAACAAGATGACGGATGAAGCTGGCCAACGAACTCGTTCGAGACATTGGTACGTACTATGCATAAACGAAGTTACACCCAAATCGGTTCATAAATACGCCTTTTATCGCTTGACAAAATTCAGGACGTTTCAAAATGTCAGCCACGCTAGAAATTCAAAATGCTATAACTCAGCCATTTTTTAAGATATAGACGAAACAAAAACTGTTCCGGAATCTTTGTATAAAGGTCAAATGCATAAGAAAAAAATATTTTTCCATTTTCAATTTTTTGGTACCACATTTAAAATTTTATTTTTTTTGTAAATTTTAAATGGCCGCCATTTTGAAACAAAATGGCGGATGAAGCTGGCCAACGAACTCAGTCGAGACATTGGTATGTACTATGTACACACCGAATTACATCCAAATCGGTTCATAAATACGAGAGTTACAGTGTGACAAATGTCAGATATATATATGGATATATATATATATATATATATATATATATATGTCAATTTTGAACGGAGGGTGGTTTCGGGGTCTGGGGGGGGGGGGGGGGGTCATGATCGATAAAAATATACGAAAATTTTTTGAAATCGCTTTCCTCCGAACGGCTGCAATAGGTAGTTTTTTGTAATGAAAGGCTAGCTAAAAGATTAAAATCCCTGCCGGCCCGGCCTACAGGCAGAGGTAGATTTCGAAGTCAAATATACTAATTTCACAAACAAAAACTAAATAATGATTATAGATAAATCCACTTTAACAATTTTATCTGGCCGCTCTTGACGAGTTTTTATTTCATTTTCATATAATAGCTGGTTTTATCAGAATCATGTTAGGGCGGTATTCAAAAAAATACTTTTCCATGCTCAACAACTCGAAATTTTCTGGCATAATTCCAGATTCATTTTTAATTTAAAAAAATATGAAACTTGCTGACGTGATTTTTGAAGAGATTTATAAGCGACCTGTGTTTTTATTTTTTGTTCAATTAATTAAAACTTGATATATAAACAATTATTTTCTCAGAAGGACAATATTTTTCTTTTCTAACACAATCGCTTCGGGAAATTCCGTTCAAAATGCCCACTTTGACATAATTTTTTGAAATATATTCTGCCTCTATCTAAAAATCTATCATTACGGTACATTATATAGTTTCTGAATAAGCGAATCTACCAATTAAATGCGTTTGAGAGCAAAAATGAATTTAAAAATGAGTCAGAAAATAAGCAGTTTGGATTTAAGCGCATCCTTAATACAATGATTTTTCCAACACAATCCGCTTCGGTAAATTCGGTTCAAAATGCCCTTTTTAACAGCATTTAAAAAAATATATTCTGCCCCTATCAGAAAATCGACCATTACGGTACATTATATAGTTTCTGAGTAAGAAAACGTACCAATTGGAAGCCTTTGACAGCAAAAATGAATTGTAAAATGAGTCAGAAAATAAGCAGTTTGGATTTGAAAACACCCTTACTAAGATCATTTTTTACTTCAACCGGTATGTATTTTTAATTTGTTTTTGCTCTAAGAATTGGTCCTATCCAAAACTCGTCTATATAGATGTTGTAGACAATATTAAGAAGATATATGATAAATTCATGGGGATTTTATATCTTTTGAATTGGCGGAGTTATGGATTTTTTTCTTCTTCAAACCACCTTTTTGTTTTCGTTTTTAATTTTGTTTGCGGTACGAATTGGTCCTATCAAAAACTTGTGAATATAAAAGTTGTAGATAATGTTAAGGAGATTCATGATAAAATTAATTGGATTTGATATCTTGAGAATTGACGAAGTTATGGATTTTTTTCTTCTTCAAACGCCCTTTTTGTTTTCGTTTTTAATTTTTTTTGCGGTACGAATTGTTCCTATCAAAAACTTGTGAATATAAAAGTTTTAGATAATGTTAAGGAGATTTATAATAAAATTAATTGAATTTGATATCTTGAGAATTGACGAAGTTATGAATTTGTTTGTCCCAAAAACCCTATTTTTTGCGCCCCTTGAGCCCATTTTTAACTTTATCAAAAATCTGTGATACATAAATTTTTGGAACTATTTTTAGAAGTAATAAAAACTTTAAACTGATTTGATATGTACAAAAATTAAGAAGTTATGGGGGGTTTTCTGTTTTCACAAAACCCCTCCCTATTTCCCTCCCCTTGGTCCGATTTTGCCCATTAACGAACTTGACCGAGATTTTATGCCCATTGATTTTATGTATCAGTTTGGAAGAGATTGGTGCAGAATTACGAAAGTTATCGTGTCCAGAAGAAAGTGATATATATATATAGATAGATAGATAGATAGATAGATAGATAGATAGATAGATAGATAGATAGATAAAGTTTTTTACTGAGGGTGGTTTTGGGTTCTAGGGGTCATGATCGGTGTAGATCTGCAAAAAGTTTTCAGAAATTCCAACATAGGAACGATCCCAATAGGTAGTATTTCATACGAAATCTACCTAAAAGAAAATTCTCCCACTGTCATTTCTGAAAGATGTTATAAGTGTATTGTTTTAGGTAATGGATTTTCTCAAGGTGAATTCCATTAAATATACTTTTCATGACAGTTTTTCCTTTAAAGAAAATGAGTTATATTGCATTTAAAAATTTGTATAGTTTATTGTGTCTTGATATATCTTTTGTTTCTAACAGTCTTGATATGTCATTTTGTTTCAGAGAAAGCAATTATTTTGTCGCACAATCCAGAATTCTCCTCGAAAACTGGAAACATACTATAATTTCTACACATTCCATTATCAATAGGAAATGTCCTATGGTAAACCTCAATAACGAACACTATATGGGCAAAGGTGACCGGTCACTTGCGATTTTAGATGTTTTGTTAAATATCTAGAAAAATACACAAGAAATTAACCTGAAATTGCAGGTGTATAAGCAGTATAGTATAGGTGGTCATATATTTCCGCGAAGATTTTTTTCCCGAAACCCCATAGGGGACCGTCAGCAAATTGAAAAAGAATGAACAACTTTTGGATAACCCTGTAAAAACTAATGTAACAAAAGCATTCAAACTCGAGATTATTAATATGTGGCTTATTGTAATATACTGTGTTCATTTTTATAAGGATAGCATGTATACTCGTAGAGAAATTAAGGATTTTATAAAAACAGTCCCAAATTTCGCCAAGTTTTTTGCTTATAATTTGCTGAGTTCTTAATTTATAAAAAAAGTTATTTTCAGAATGTATGACAAACAACATTGTAGGCAATACCATGCAATCAGAATAAAAAAATAATAAAAATTGGATGAAAATGAACAGGTTTACTAAAAAATGTTTCACTGTGCATGCGCAAATGCAATCAAATTATAATATGCATAATGTATATTAGCTAAGTATATAGAGCAACTTTTGTGAAAGTCTCAAGATCATAGCTTGGAAATTCAGAAAATTATCGTCGATTGAGTAAGCTCGAAATCCGTTGTTCCCAAAAAGAAGCAAAAAGATGATATCTGTTGATTACTGCGAACATAGCGTACACAATACTGCACGTACTACTATATTTGGATACAACCCTTCAACTTTTTGCTTCCTTTGGGAACAACGGATTTCGAGCTTATTCTATCGGCGATAATTTTCTGAATTTTCAAGCTATGATCTTGAGACTTTCACAAAAGTTGCTCTATATACTTAGCTAATACATTATGCATATTATATTTTTATTGCATTCTCGCATGCGCAGTGAAACATTTTTTAGTAAACCTGCTCAATTTTCATCGAATTTTTATTATTTTTTAATTTTTATTCCAAAGTATTGTGTACAATGTTGTTTGTCATATTTTCTGAAAAGAACTTTTTTTTATATTAAGAACTCAGCAAATTATAAATAAAAAACTTGGCGAAATTCGGGACTGTTTTTATAACAACCTTAATTTCTCTACGAGTATACATGCTATCCTCATAAAAATGAACACAGTATATTACAATAAGACACTTATTAATAATCTCGAGCTTGAACACTTTTGCTACATTAGTTTTTACAGGGTTATCCAAAACATATTCGTTCCTTTTCAATATGTTGACGGTCCCCTATGGGGTTTCGGGAAAAAAATCTTCACGGAAATATATGACCTATACTATACTGTTTACACACCTGCAGTTTCAAGTTAATTCCTCATGTATTTTTCTAGATATTTAACAAAACGTCTAAAATCGCAAGTGACCGATCACCTTTGGCCATATCGTGTATACCAAGCTCACGGTAATCCAAATATATTTACTCGAGTTAGAGCATGGTCAGACGGACGATCAAACAAACCAAAGTCATAATCACTTTTTAACTATGTTAAAAAATGCTCAAAAAAGATAATTGATGTGTGTTACTACGGGGAAGTGTCACATTTGCCATGCATTCAAAGAAGGGAATTACTGTTAAAACACAATTTAGAGACAAAATACTAAAAACTTTTATAACCGCTACTTAATAAAGCTATTCACAAGAAAATGATGAATAACTAGAAAACAGGAATTCTGCTTTTTCAGAATTTAGTGTCACCCCCGGCATTTCCATTATTTCGTTTTCTTCTAGTGGACTGGTGGTTTCTATTATTATGAAACAGCCATTATAAATGAAGCGTTAGGTGAAGATGAAAGAGCAGCCGTAAAAAGTTAGAACTCTGATTTTCTGGTCAGAATGGAAAAAAAAAATGGCCATAATTTTTTTTTTTAATTATGATCATTTTTTTTCCATTCTGACCAGATAATCAGAGTTCTAACTTTTTTCGGCTGCTCTTTCATCTTCACCTAACGCTTCATTTATAATGGCTGTTTCATAATAATAGAAGCCACCAGTCCACCAGAAGAAAATAACTCGTTTAAGCGGGACTCGGATAATCGGGACTCTACTGCAAAACATATTTCAATTTTAAGACTTAAAGCACACGCTTTTATTTTACGTAAAATGACGTCATTTGCATTAATATAGATACTTAAAATTAAATATAGTTTATAATAGCTCCATGTTTTATCATAAATCCTTCATTTGTATTTTTCTCAAAATAGCACGTATTTTAATTATATATATTTTTTCCGTAGTTATGGGGAAATGGCAACAATAAGATATAATTGCTATTTTTAACTATTTTTTTCTTGTATCTTTTTTAAACAAATGTCGCTAAAAACTACAAAAAAATTATTATTTCAAAATATATGGAGATGCAGTTTTCAAACAAATTGCATTGAAAAGTACTTTTATTTTCCCAATACGACGGTATAAACATTGAAAATGTGCGATGCTTAGAAGTTTCAAAAAATGCTGGTGTAGAGTATTTAATAGCACAATGAAACATCGGCTTTTGTTTTACGGCTGGCGTACACAAGGTAACGTTATTTATTGGAGACAAAATAAGCTGGGAGAAAGAAATAGCATATCGGGGACTAATAATCCATAATATTAAAACGATTAAAAGAAAATTCTTCTGTTGCTATTTTCTGAAAGATGTTATTAAGTGCAATGTTTTAGGTAATGGATTTCCTCAAGGTGAGCACATTTAATATACTTTCTGCGATAATTTTTCCTTAAAAAATGAGCTATTGCATTAAAGGAATTTATATATATATTTTATAGTGTTTTCATATATCTTTTGTTTATAATGTCGTGATTTGTCATTTTGTTTCAGACACGGCAATTATTTTGTCACCTATTAGAGAATTTTCCACTGAAATATGCATCCCAAACGCCCTTTTTTAAAAATTCATTTAATCAACAGTATTTTTCAGACAGCCATCTTGAGGTTTTTTTTATAGTGATATATTCGTAATTTCTGATTGCAAATTATAAATAGCATCCTTACATACAGTTTGATAAGTTATGGCAATTTTCACAAATAGTCGTTATCATGTATACTATTTGTACCTCTCTGTGTATATTTAATAACATCATTAAAATAAAGCATTTGCCTGCGTACAAGACGCGTATCATGCTGTGATGAGAAGTTAAACCTCTATGAATTTTGGCACGAAGATACACCAAGAAAGAATGTGAACACATAGAGGAACTTAAAAAAAATTCGAGCTAGAATTTTTTTTTATTTAACTTTGAAGGAATTTTGATATTTATGAGTTACCCTAACTCAAATAATTGGGATAACCAACGAGTACCACGATTTTTTTTTAACTCTTTCTTCCTCATTTTCATAATCGGAATGCCCTTTTCAATATGAGCTCACTTCTCTTTAAATTCCAAGGAGTATGTCACCATTATTTCAAATTAGAAATTTTTTATTTAATAGTTAAATCGCAGAATTTATAATACTCTTATTTAATCGCAGAATTTGAAATATATTTCTGCAATTAAATAAGTCGAGATATTTTATTAAAAAATTGTGGTAATTGTAGGTTTAAAAAATATATCAGAGTAAATTTGAGACTTAGTATAGCATTCGAATCTCACGTTAACGAAGTCACGTGTACAGCGAGTTTTTAACATAGTTTTTACGCATTGTTTTATGAGTTTGGGCAATTTTTTAAGTCTGCGACATGTAAATTATTTGTAAATGCGTGCGAATTTGAAATACAGTAATCCCTTTAATATTCGCGAGGGTTAGGTTCGCGGAAATGTCCGCGGATGTTAAAATCGCGAATGTTGAAGCTGTCTTCTCGTGTATAGAAGGGGGTTAGGTTTTAATATATTTTTTTAAGGAATTAAAGCAATTGAAACGTAAAAGTATATTTATTAAGCATAAGTTTGTGCTATAAATAAATTTGGATAATTATAAACATATTGTACAAAGTTTATTTGCTAGTTGATGGCTGAAAAAAATTTAGCAATATGCGATTGTTTGGCAGAACAGATCTTCTGTTTATGAATTTCCATATAAGGAAAAGTTGCGGCCTCGATTTCTCTTTTAAATTTAAAACTCACCACCAGTGAAGGATCGCATTCTATTGCTTTCTCCACAAAATGCTGTTGGAGTTTTAAATTTCCCCCAACAATTTATGCAGAAAATATTTCACATGTAATAAAAATTTGGAATTTTAGAAAATTTCCCGGTTACTCGAAATTACGGATCTGTATTTTGCCTTAACACAAGGGTTGAAATTCTCGGAACTTAGGCTATACAATGCAAGTGTCCAGTTCATGGAATTGATAAAATAAAGTGAATTTCTTTGGTAAAAAAGCTTTCTTTGTAAAAAAAAAAAAAATTCGCGAATAACCAAGTTAAGTTTTCGCGAATGTTAAAAGGTTCTTCATTTTTTTAATTTCGCGAATAATCAAAACTCGCGAATGTTAAATCCGCGAAAGTTAAAGGATTACTGTATTTTCTGCAATTAAATAAATTGAGATATTTTATTTTAAAAACATGTGGTAGGTGTAAGTCTAAAAAATATAATGGAGTAAATTTTCTACTTAGTAGCATTTGAATCTCATGTGAACGAAGTCACGTGTAACAGCGAGTTTTTAATACAGATTTTACGCATTGTTTTATAAGTTTTGACAATTTTTAGGGTTCCGTACTTAAAAAGTAAAAACGGAACCCTTATAAGATCACTCCTGTGTCTGTCTGTCTGTCTGTCTGACTGTCACAGCCAGTTTAATCGTAAACTATGGAACATGGAAAGTTCAAATGGGGGGAAGTAATAAAGACTATTGACCCAAATATTTTCAGATTATTAAACATTGACAAATATATTTAGTAAAAATGTAGAGGGGTTAATTAAGTTACTTGAAAAAAATAATATTTTCTTTGTATATCGTGTGGGGTTTCGTGTGAAAGCTTTAGTAAGATTGAACTCAAAAATACATTTCATTTAATTTTAGGTATTATATTTTCAGAGATATTGTCAAAAACGTAGTGCAAAAATATGTCCTCCCCGCATCTATTTCCGAATCCACTGAAACTAAAATTAAGAAAAAATTGGAGGTAGTAGACGTTAACGTAATCCTTGCAGAAAAATTATAGCGATTACCCTAGCTCAGAGATCACATAGTTTTTGAGAAAAGCGCATTTTTCCGATACACACAAAGTCCGATTTGCAGTCATACAGCAAAGATGTTGAGGATCGCTGGAGGTACGTATCGCAGCAAAAGTATAAAAGCATTGATGATACTGATTTTCTAAAAAAATCGTCGGTAATTAGCCGAGATATTAACTGTTAAAGATACGGACGGTTTGGACATACATGACAGAGGCGGTGTATTCTATCTAACCATCAACTTTCAAAGCCCAGATGACAACCTTTAATGATATATTTGTGTAGTGCAATGCCGAGTAGCAGTATATAAGCGATAGAAGTCAAATTCTTAAAAACGGACTAATTTAAGGGGTCTTGTACTTTTAAACGGTCGAAAATTAACGAAAAACTTCAAAGTTTGAATTAGTCTATCTACAAAACCTTTTTATGTATAAACATGAAATTTTGCATATTGATTAAACAGATTGTGCTTTGTAATATGCTACCATTAGAAATTTATTACCCTTTTACAGAATTTGTGTATTGTTATTGAAACTCAAAATAGCCTTTTTTTTTACTCCATAAGACATTGCGCGTATATCTTGAGAAAGTATGCATGGATTGTCATGAAATTTGGTAAAGGTACTAAACAAATATGTGTGTTTAAAATGATTTACTTTTAAGTATTTACAACGGTAATATTTTTAGTTATGACTATTTTTATTCTTTAAAAATATAAAATATAGATTTTTTTTTTTTACAATTTTTTTTTATATATAGTTAATGAAATAATTTTGGTGTAAGAGTAGAACATCATTATAAACATCATATATTTGTTTTGTATCTGCAATTTGTTTAGTATACCAAATTTCGTGACAATCCATACATACTTTCTTAAGATATCATGTGCGCAATGACTTATAAAGTTAAAAAAAGAGCTATTTTGATTTCAACAATGCACAAATTCTGTAAAAATCTAATAAATTTCTAATGAAAACATATTAGGAAGCACAATCTGTTTAATCAATAGTCAAAATTTCCTGTTTATACATAAAAAGGTTTTGAAGATAGACTAATTAAAATTTTGAATTTTTTCGTTAATTTTCGTCGCATTTAAAAGGTACAAGACCCCTTAACTAGACAGATACAATCATTAGACAGATTAATCACATAAATACTATTGGATTCGCGACTAATTTGCATTCAGTGGATCTCTCAATACGCCTTCCGAGGTTTTAAAAGTTAATTAAAAACCTATCTGGAAGTACGCGGCACGCATCAAGGGGGCCTTGCAACTTCGCGCCTTCTTTCGAAGCGCGCTTAGCACAACACCAAGTTTAAACTTTGAACAAGGGTTTTGTTTTAGCTACACTGTAAAAAAAAAGATTATTACTACGCTGAATTAGTTTTATGAAATACCAAATGAGGCACTACTGATGTACACTACTTTTATTTTCAGTACCGAATTAAATTCGTTATAAACAAATTCGGATAAGATTAAAAAAAGAGTTATACAGAATGGCAATATTTGGTATTATTTAGTCTTCATATCTCTTTGAACTTTTATGGTAAACCCATTCCCACAAGTCTTTTTATTCTTTTAGCAACGATTTTTTTAATAATACAGTTAATAATTCATACATTTATTCTACGGAACCCTCTGAGCGTGAATAATACTCGCACTTGACCGTTTTTTTAATTTGTGTCATGTATATTATTTGTAAATGCGTGTGGGTATTGAATTACAGAATATGTGAGAAATTAGCTTTTCTCTGAACAATCAACTACAGCCACTAAACTAGCTTACAAAAGTTAAAATATTGTTTACTTAAATTTGAAATAGAGACAACTCAAACAGGAACAAGTTGACAGATCATAGGAAAGCTTTATCAAATTAATTAGCTCCGACTTTCCCACAAATGTCTGAATTTTCTGCTAAATTAACCTTGAAATGGTATGCAATTAGAAGCTTATAATTTATATATTTGACGAGTAGCAGTTTACACTTTTCGAAAGCTGTATCCCGAAACTTCCCGGGTAATTATATTATTTTCTCTAATTACATAATGCCATAGAAGTCGTATGCATTAGAAAGGAGAGCCGGATCTTTTTTCGGAATCCGAGCCCGGTACCGAGAGTACGCAGTAGAAAATTGTTAATAACATTTTAACCCTTTATGACTCAAAAACCGCCATTTGAAAAATATTTACTCAGATATTAGAATACATCATTTTAAGAATGTCAAAAACAAAAATTAGAACATAAAATAAAATTATTGATTAAAAAGGAACTTTTTTCACATTACTATTGTAATAAACAAGTTGGAAATTGCTCGTCAAACGTGGCAAATGGGGTGCGTTCGTACTATAACTAGTTTTATAAATATTTTTTGCATCGCATATTGTACTGAATGTATATTTTAGTGCACTTCATAAGTGCCTATGAATTTCCTTCTGTTCGAAAGGCTGTAACATCATTAAAATGCACTTGAAATATTTTTTCCCATTGGCCGTAATGTAACGGAAATTTTTGACTCTCCCTGTAATTAAACTATACATCCGGTTATCATAAAATTTGAAATGACTCGACAAAATTTTGCAACAATTATATATTTAAAATTTCAGACCATTCGGAAGGCTGTAACATCATTAAAATACACTTGCAATAATTTATTCCCATTGGTCGTAATGTAACGGAATACATTTGACTGTCCCTGTAAGTAAACTATGCATCCGATTTTTATAAAATTTGAAATGACTCGATTAAATTACAATTATATATTTAAAATTTCAGACCATTCGGAAGGCTGTAACATCATTCAAATGCACTTGCAATAACTTATTCCCATTGGCCGTAATGTAACAGAAAACTTTTGACTGTCCCTGCAATTAAACTATGCATTCGATTTTTATAAAATTTGAAATGACTCGATTAAATTTTGCAACAATTATATATTTAAAATTTCAGACCATTCGGTTGAGTAGTTTTTGCTCTGTTATATGCGGACAGACAGACAGACAGACTGACTGAACGACGACTATAGGTGCTACATATTTAGTATATAATTACGAACGCTCCTCAAAAGAGAGACTCTGAGTTAGTGACTCATCAACGCAAAGTTGAAACGACTAAACTTAGGATCACGAAATTTGGACAATAGATTGCTGTTACGACCTAAGCGAGTAATAAGAATGGATTTTTGAAAATTCACACCCTAAGGAGATTAAAAGGGGTATCAAAAATTTTAGAACATTTATCATATCACTGCAGCTGTTTTAGGTAGGAGCATGAAATTCCAGAAAATAAATGTACTAAAAAAATAATTAAATCCGTATTTCATCGATTTTACAAAATCTCCCCTGAAAGAGTTAAAGGGGGGGTCTAAAATTTTAGAACATTTGGCATATCTCAGCAACCGTTTTAGGTAGAGCGTGAAATTCCAGAAAAAAGATCTAATGAAAAAAATAATTAAACACGTATTACAGCGATTTTACAAAATCCCCTAAGGGGGTTAAAAGTGGGGGGAGGGGGGGAAGGGGGTCGACAATTTTAGAACGTTTGTCCTTACCTCAGCAGCCGTTTTAGGGAGGAGCGTGAAAGTTCAGAAAATAAATCTACTAAAAATAATTAAACAAGTATTTCTGCGATTTTAGAAATTCCCCCTCAGGGAGTTAAAGGGGGAAGGTAGAACATTTTAGAACATCTGGCTATATCTCAGCAGCCGTTTTAGGTAGGAGCGTGAAATTCCGGAAAATAAATCTGCTAAAAAAGCAATTAAACACGCATTTCAGCGTTTTAGAAAACCCCTTCCCCTAGTGGGTTAATGGGTAAGTTTTAGGTCATTCAGCCATATCTCACAGTCGCTTTCGGAAGAAACATGAAATTGCAGAAAAAATCGACTAAAAAATTATTAAACATGTATCTCGACAATTTTAGAAATTCGTTGCAGGAAGCAGCGTGAAATTCCAGAAAATAAATCTACTAAAAAATAATTAAACATGTATTTGAGCGATTTTTGCAATCCCTCCCACCTATGGGGCTAAAGAAAGGACGAAAAATTTTGAACTTTTTGCTATATCTTAGCAGCTGTTTTAGGTAGGAGCGTGAAATTCCAGAAAATAAATCTACTAAAAGAATAATTAAACAAGTATTTTAGCGATTTTAGAAATCCCCCCTTTAATGGGGTAAAAGGGGGTCAAAATTTTAGAGCATTTGGCCATAACCCAGCAGCAGTTTTATGAAGGAGCGTGAAATTCCAAAAAATAAATCTACTAAAAAAATGAAATTATCACCTATTTCGGAAAAGGCGGCAAGTGGGCGCTGTAATAGCGATGTTTACGACATTTTCATTATTGTACCAATAAGAAGTGTATGAAGTTTACGCATGGAATTGAACCAAATTTTTTGTGTATGTTTCTGGCTATGGCTAGTAGGTCCTCCATGAATTTGAAAAGAATCTGACGATATGGGGCGTAGTAATAGCAATTTCTGTGACATTTTCATTATTGTGCCATCGAAAAGTGTATGAAGTTATGCATAGAATTGAACCAATTTTTACTTTCTTTTATCTTCAGTAGAAAAAAAAAAATTAATCGAAATTTTCTTAGACTTCCGGTTTTCGACGGATTTGCCCTTTTTAGGGGTCAGAGATCCTAAAAAACATGTTTATACAAAATGTCTGTCTGTCTTTCCGTGTGTCGCCAATGTACCATCAAAAAGTGTAAGAAGTTATGCATAGAATTGACCAAATTTTTGTGTACGTATTTGGCTGAGGCAAGCAGCTACTCCTTCAATTTAGAAATATTCTGCCAGAAGCGGGTTCTGTAATAGCAATTTTTGTGCTATTTTCGTTATTTTACCATTGAAAAGTGTTTGAAGTTATGCATAGAATTGTGATTCATAGAATCGAACCGAATTTTTACTATCTTCAATAGAAAAAGTATTGTAATCGAAACTTTTTTCGACTTCCGGTTTTCGTCGGATTTACCCTTTTTAGGGGTCAAAGATCCCCAAAAACATGTTTATACAAAATGTCTGTCTGTCTAGCCGTGTGTCGCCAATGTACCATAAAAATGTGTATGAAGTTATGCATAGAATTGAACAACATTTTTGTGTACGTATTTGGCTGAGGCAAGCAGGTTCTTCTTCAATTTAGAAATATTCTGCCGGAAGGGAGCGCTTTAATAGCAATTTTTGTGCTATTTTCATTATTTTACCATCGAAAAGTGTAAGTAAGTCCGGAAGAGGCGCTGTGATAGCGATTTTTGTATAATTTTCTTGATTTTTTGTAGTTCTGTTGTCCATCGGCGGCTCGTGCAGCGACGAGAACTCGCGTCCTGCTAAGTTTGACTCTTCGCAAACAACTGATGTACAGGAGAATAACGAAAAACTATTGATTTTACTAAATATCATGATTGAGATTAACTGATTTATTACTCCGATTAATTGACTGAAGCAGAAATTTAGGATGAAAATCAAAGGTGGTGTAGTATTCAACTAATAATTTTGAATTATTCATGTCTGTAACTACTTTTTGAAATATTAAGATGTATGAGATAGATGAAAATTTTTGGATTAGCACATCCAACTTGTTTGTGTATGTTTTTGTCTATGGCCAACAGGTCCTCCCTGAATTTGAAAACAATCTACCTGAAGGAGGCGCTGTAATAGCGATTTTTGTGCCATTTCATTATTTTACCATCGAAAAGTGTATGAAGTTATACATAGAATTTTTTGTGTATGTTTTTGGCTATGGCCAGCAGTCCTTCTTCGATTTTGAAATATTCCGTCTTGAGGGGTCGCTGTTATAGCGATGTCTGTGCCATTTTCATTATTGTACCACCGAAAAGTGTATGGAGTTATGATTAGAATTGAACCAAGTTTTTGTGTATGTTTTTGGCTATGGTCAGCAGTCCTTCTTCGATTTTGAAATATTCCATCTTGAGGGGTCGCTGTTATAGCGATGTCTGTGCCATTTTCATTATTGTACCACCGAAAAGTGTATGGAGTTATGATTAGAATTGAACCAAGTTTTTGTGTATGTTTTTGGCTATGGCCAGCAGATCTTTCTTCGATTTGGAAATATCATTCCGTAAGGGGGCGCTGTAATAGTGATGTCTGTGCTATTTTCATTATTGTACCATTAATATGTGTATGAGTTACACATGGAATTGAACCAAGTTTTTTGTGCATGTTTTTGGCTATGGGACGAAGGTCCTCCTTGAATTTGGAAATATTCCGCCGGAAAGGGGCGCTGTGATATCGATTTTTGTATAATTTTCTCGATTTTCGTAGTTTTGTTATCCATCGGCGGCTCGTGCAGCGATGTAAATTCGCGTCCTGCTAAGCCGGCTGGCTATTCGCAGACAGCTGATGTACAACAAAATAACGAAAAACTATTGATATTACTAAATTTCGCGATCGAAATTAACTGTTTTTTACTCCGATTAATTGACTGAAGCAGAAATTTAAGATGAAAATCAAAGCTTGTGTCGTATTGAACTAATAATATTGAATTATTAATATCTGTAACTACTCGTACTTTTTGAAATATTAAGATGTATGATATAGAAGACAGTTTTGGGATTTGCACATCCAACTAGTTTTTTAACACTTTCCAACAAAGTTGAAAAGTGTTTATGACTTCGGTTTGTCTGTCTGACAGGCCGTCTGTCTGTCTGGCTGTCTGTCCGTCTGTCCTTCTGTCCGTATTGCCGCCTGTCCGTCTGTCCGCGCTCTAACTCCCGTAAATATACTCGGATTGTCCTGAAATTTTGGTGGTAATTGGCGTTTACCATAGCATGTTCCCTATTTCAAATGAAGTTTGTTGCATGTTTAGTTGATTTACAGGGACAGTCAAAAGTTTTCCGTTACATTATGGCCTATGGGAAGAAATCGTTTAAAAGGATTTTTAATGATGTTACACGCGTCCAAACATACCAAACTTGATATGCATTTATGGAGTGTACTAAAACATGCATTCTGTACCATATGCGGGATGCAAAGAATAGTTATTATTCTTTTACAGAGACACACAAAAGAATTCCGTTATATAATGATATCGGGAGGGATGGGGAATTGTTTGGGGGCATATTTTAATTATGTTAAACTATTTCACATATAATGAAATTGATATACGTTGCTGAGGTTTACTATAAGTTATTTCATGTATATTACGAAGTGCACAGTATTTACAGGGACACACAAAAGTTTTCAGGTAGTATATTGTATCAGGAGTACTGTACATTAGCGGTGATTGCTGGAAATGCATTTTTAATTATGATATGCGCATTTATGTTCCACTATATTTATGCATACTATATGGTGTGTATAAATTCTATAATTCATATACATGGCTACAAAAAATATTTCGTAAGGGTTACCGGGTAGTACACTGTAAAACATTTTCGGAACGTTTCAGGAAATTATCCTGAAGCATTTCGCATATTTCACCGGAATTTCGAATTTCTTTATGTCCCAAATCAATTACGGCAATAATTCGTGTAATATTTTTGAGAGGTTTCAACTTTTCCGTAAACTGCTTTCTGCGCACGCGTACTTCATGTTTTATCTTCCATTAGCCATTTTGATAAATAAAGAAGAATAAAAAACAGCTGCCTCGGTACTTAGAGACAAATGTATTCTGAACAAATGCCATTCTTTATTTGGATATCAACAAATAAAGTAAGTAGCTAGTTTAAACCTTTTTGAAGTATATTGATTATTTTTTATAATGTCTGATTATAAAATAATTATTCTTTGTAATAAAAACTGAATGTATCTCCCAATTGAGAATTTCTTTTTTTATTAGAATATATAGATAAGTAATATTTTTCAATTTTCTTTTGAAATAAGCTTCCTGATATTTAATACGAGTAATGCATTAATAAGTTTAAAACATTATGAAATTTCTTTTTTAAGATAAACTATCATATTGTATTTAAAAACTTTCACAGAATTGCAGTATAATCACATTCAATTATGGTGTTAAAAATTAATATTTTTAATAATTTATGAAATAAAGCATATTTAAATACTCCACAAACGGTTTTTGTAATGTTTGTATTGCTTCATGAAATTTAGCTTTTTAACCCTTTAACGGGTGCCGTTTGCACGGCGCAAACATCAAAAATTTATAGTAAAATACTGGTTGTAAAACATCGTAATTTTGACATATATCAGCGTCCTTCAAAGAATTAATGCATTTGGAATCATAGAGCAGATGCTACAAGTGTTTTTATTTATTTATGTATTTTTTAAATGAGTAATAAAATAAAGTCCATGTTCATCTTTTGTTACCTTTCAAAAATTTATATATTTTATTGATCAGCTTTTGTACTTTCTTTAATTTATAAATTAAATAAAATGTCCGTTAAATACATTATTAACCCATGTTATATGTAAATTGTTTTCAAAAATCGTACCCTTTGATAGAACCATATATTGTCCTTTTTTTGTTTAGTTAATTATAAATAAAATTATTTTAATAAATTTGTGCCGTAGGGGCAGTTGAAATAATTTTAGAATTTTTAATGTACTGCCTTTCCTATTTATAAAATATGATATATGTAAAATAAGTGTAATGCACTATTTCTCTCATTTTATTGTGTAAAATTTGAAAAAAAAAATAACACATAAAAGTTGTTTTTGCACTTTTATACTTATCTTTTGTATTGCTTATCGAAACTTATAGCAATGATGTAAATTATTCAACCAGAAAAAAATTGATCAAAAGGAAATTTTATATTTTCTAAAAACTTATGATTTTAATAAAGGAATAAAAATAATGTTTGCATTTAAAAAAATATATAATTAACAGTTTTACACTTTATTTACTCTCATAATAAACAGTTTTACACTTTATTTACTCTCATAATAAACAGTTTTACACTTTATTTACTCACGGAAGTCCGAGCTCGCAACTCATTTTTAGCAAATACTTTTTAGCTCACAGACTATCAAAGCCGTAGAGCTAATGTGCCCGCAGGTTCTGTATGTACGTATGTATGTATGTATGTATGTATGTACGTACGTACGTAACGCGATAACTCTTGATAGAATTATCCGATTTGCTTCAATTATTTTTTCTAGGAGCATTCTGATAAGGTGCTTCCCTGATTAGTTTTGGGGGTTCATTGGTTAAGTATAAAGATGGGGTTCGGGGGCTAATCCCCCCCCCCCCCCTTAACTTAGATAAATGGATTTTTCATGCAGAATTATCAGATTTGCTTCAACTCTGGTATACCGGTTAATTCTGATAAGGTACTTCCCTGCCTAGATTTGGAGGTTCATTGTTTAAGTATAAAGAGGGGAATGGGGGGGGGGGTGTAATACCCCCTTAATTTAGATAAATGTGTTTTTCTATCCGATTTGCTTCAAATTTGGTATACCGGTTTATTCCGATAAGGCGCTTTCCTGATGAGGTTTGGAGTCTTATTGGCTAAGTATAAAGATGTGAAACACAGCGGGCGTAATCCCCCTTAATTTATTTTTCGAGGGGCATTATTCTTTGAAATAAGAGTATAATGTACAATTAGTGTCAATAACCTGTGAGCTCAATGCCTTCAGTTTAACTGGGTACTTTTTAATTATATGTTTAGTCATGTGTTTCGATTAATATATTTTTATTGTGCAGCTTTGATTTTGTTACCTGATAAATAAAAAATAATATTTTCAGAATTAATGCGCTTTCAGCTTGATTCTAGAGTTACATTTTAAAACTAACATTAAAGTTTAATTTTGCACGATGTATGAGAATTACATCAAACATAATATGTTAAAACTATATGAAGTGAAAACTATTACTTCAGGAAGGCAACCAAGAAAGCTAATAGCATGTAAAAACTGAGTTATTAATATTAATTAGCTATAGTGATAAGCAGTTTTAGAAATTTTAAAATCCCGCTGTCTCGCTCCGCCGCCGCTGAGGAATTTTACCCGTTTAATTGCTGCCGTAGCAAAGCTGCAAATCCAAGGCAGAAAAAAAAATAAATTCTTACTTTTTTTTAATGTTTCCCAGAGGTTGAATTCTTTAAAAAATAATAGTTTATCCATATGAAATTAAAATAAACAAGTTGAAATTGCATGTCAAACTTGATAAATGAGGTGCGTTCGTACTGTAACTAGTTTTATAAATATTTTGGCACCGCATATTGTACTGAATGTATATTTTAGTGCACTTCATAAGTGCATACCCATTTCATTTTGTTCGGAGAGCTGTAACATCATTAAAATGCACTTGAAATAATTTTTTCCCATTGGCCGTCATGTAACGGAAAACTTTTGACTGTCCCTGTAATTAAATTATACATCCGATTTTCATAAAATTTGAAATGATTTTTAAACAAAATTTTGCAGCAATTATATATTTAAAATTTCAGACCATTCAGTTGGGTGGTTTTTGCTCTGTTATATGCGGACGGACGGACAGGCAGACAGACGGACCGAACGACGATTATAGGCGTTACGTATTTATATAATTACGAACGCACCTAAAAAGGTATTTGAAATTTATTTGCCATATTTAATGTTTAGAAAAGCGATAGATCTGAAAATAGTGTTTCCTTTTAGGTAGCTTTCTTTACAAAAAAGCTACCTATTGCAGCCGTTCGGAGGAAAGCGATTTCAAAAAATTTTGGTATATTTTCATCGATCATGACCCCCAGACCCCGAAACCACCCTCCGTTCAAAATTGATATATATATATATATATATATATATCTGACCTATGTCACACTGTAACTCCCGTAATTCTGAACCAATTTCGATGTAATTCGGTGTGTACATAGTACATACCAATGTCTCGACCGAGTTCGTTGGCCAGCTTCATCCGCCGTTTTGTTTCAAAATGGCGGCCATTTAAAATTTTTAAAAAAATTTAAAACTTGAAATGTGGTACCAAAAAATTAAAAATGGAAAAATATTTTTTTCTTATGTATTTGACCTTTATACAAAGATTCCGGAGCAGTTTTTGTTTCGTCTATATCTTAAAAAATGGCTGAGTTATAGTATTTTGAATTTCTAGCGTGGCTGACATTTTGAAACGTCCTGAAATTTGTCACGCGATAAAAGGCGTATGTATGAACCGATTTGGATGTAATTCGGTGTGTACATAGTACATACCAATGTCTCGACCGAGTTCATTGGCCAGCTTCATCCGCCATTTCGTTTCAAAATGGCGGCCATTTAAAATTTTTTTAAAAATTTAAAATTTGAAATGTGGTACTAAAAAATTGAAAATGGAAAAAATATTTTCTTCTTATGTGTTTGACCTTGATAAAAAGATTCGGGAGCAGTTTTTGTTTCGTCTATATCTTAAGAAATGGCTGAGTTATAGCATTTTGAATTTCTAGCATTTTGAAACGTCCTGATTTTTCTCACGTAATAACAGGCGTATTTATGAACCGACTTGGATGTACCTTGGTGTGTACATAGTACATACAAATATCTCGACCGAGTTCGTTGGCCAGATTCATCCGTCATCTTGTTTCAAAATGGCGGCCATTTAAAAAAATAAAAATATAAAAAAATTTAAATGAGATACCAAAAAATTGGAAAATGAAAAAGATTTTTTTTGTATGTGTTTGACCTTAATACAAAGATTCCGGAACAGTTTTTCTTTCGTCTATATCTAAAAAAAAAATGGCTGAGTAATAGCATTTTGAATTTCTCTTGTGGCTGACATTTTAAAACGACCTGATTTTTGTCACGCGATAACAGGCGTATTTATGAACCTATTTGGATGTAACTTGGTCTGTACATAGTACATACCAATGTCTCGACCGAGTTCGTTGGCCAGCTTCATTCGCCATCTTGTTTCAAAAGGGTTGCCATTTAAAAAAAACTAAATTTAAAATTCAAAATGAGGTATTAAAAAATTGGAAAATGAAAAAGACTTTTTTTATGTGTTCGGCCTTGATACAAAGATTCCGGAGCAGTTTTTGTTTCTGAAAATTTGTTCTTTTGTTGATATCTTAAAAAATGGTTGATTTATAGCACTTTGAATTTCTAGCATGGCTAACATTTTGAAACAATCTTGTATTTGTCACGCGATAACACACGTTTTCGCCTATTTTGATGTAAGAAGGCATGTGGATAGTATACATCAACACCTCGACCAAGTTCGCTGGCCAGATTCATCAGCCATCTTGTTTCAAAATGGCGGCCATTAAATTAAAAAATATATATATATTTAAAGTGAGGAGCAAAAAAATTAGAAATTGAAAAAGGTTTCTTTCTTAAGTATTTGATCCTGATATAAGGATTCAGGAGCATTTTTTGTTTGTCTTTACCTTAAAAAATGGCTCAGATATAGCAGTTTCAATTTCTATTGTGGGTGACATTTTGAAAAATCTGATTTTTTGCATGCGACAGCACTCCTATATATTAACCGATTCCGATGTGAGTGAGCATGTGCACAGCAATTACTAAGGTCTCGACCAAGTTCACTGCTTAGCCTCATCCACCATGTTGTCTTAAAATGACAGGCACTTTAAGAAAGTGCCGAATTTGGTAGCCAAATATAAGTTACTTTAAAGAAAAGCAGCTTGGATAAAGCTGACTAATTTCGCGAAATTCTCATTCATTATATTGATAAAAATTAGTATTGAATCTCCTATATTCGGTTTCCACTAAATTGAGCTTCGTGTGTTTACATGATATAAGTTGGCTTTTTTTAAATAAGGATTATGAAAGCTACCTCTTCCTCCCGGCACTGGCCGGAAGGACTTTTATTTTTTCACATTTTTTATGTAATATTTTAACGTTTCATAACATGATTTTTTTTTATATTCTTTTTTTCCTCCGAGTTTGCATTTATGAACATATATAATACTCTTATATTGTTTGTTAACGTTGACTGTAAAAAAATTTCCAGAAGGTTCCGGACAAAAGTGGTGGCATTTAGATGCCACGGCTTTTTGCTGTTACGTTTCACAACAAAGTAGTGAAACATTCCAATTTTTCAGAAACATTCTGTAATATATACTCCGAAACCTTTCATAACTGTTATGAAAGGTTTCGGAGTATATATTACGGAATGTTTCTGAAAAACTGGAATGTTTCACTACTTTGTTGTGAAACGTTACAGCAAAAAACCGTGGCATCTAAATGCCACCACTTTTTTCCGGAACCTTCCGGAAATTTTTTTACAGTGTATTAGCGTAAATTGGTTAAAGGTGGGTTTTAAATGAGTTATGCATTTTTATGCTGAACTGTATTTAATTTATTAAAAAGAGTTTGTAGAATATAGATAAAATGATATACAGGGTCACGCAAAGAATTAGATACATATCGTCAATGGATGATAATTTCTGGAAATGTGGCTTCAGTAGTTTTAACAGTGTTTTAGTTTGAATTAAATTTTAACTAAATAGTGGCGTGTAATAAAGGTAAATTACAGGGCTGTAGAAAAGTATTCAAGTATATTTTCAATTAATTGTATAAGTTGCTGAAAGAGAAATTTCAACCTGCTATACGTTTTCTTGCTAAATTAAATTTTTCCCATTATATGGAATATATATCAACATACAGATCAAATACAGGACTGTTCAAAAGAATTGGAATACATATTTGGCTATGGCCGGTAACTACTGGAATCAGATTTTTAAATGTTTACTTAGTTATCTTATTTACCTTATTTCCCTAAGTAACGAAGTTTCGATAAAGCTTTCAGGGAGTGTTGGAAAGTGTTTCATAATCTATGCTGTACGCATGATTTTTCTTAGTTGTTTTTAAAGTGTTAGCTTTTACTCAACAAAGTATTCTGCAAAAATGGCATAAATGGCTGTCGATTACTAACGATGAAACTACCGGGTGTCCTAAAAAGGACCGACTTATTTTAAAATTCAATAACTTGCAAACGGTGACAGATATTTAAAAAATTCTTGAAGGAGGTTATGCATGAGGTCAGAAGTTTTTTTACAGTGATTTTCGATTTTAGTTCGTACTACAAACAATAGATGGCGCTTTGATCAATAGACGCTAAATTCAGGCTCGATTTTCGGTACTTCGGGACCCACTTAATACATTTTAATCTCCTTTTTCCGCATGGAAGAAGAGAAAGGCCAAAAAATCGAGCCTGTATTTAGCGATTATTGCTTACAGCGCCATCTGTTGTTTGTAATTCGAACAAAAATCGAAAATCACTGTAAAAAAAACTTTTGACCTCATGCATAACCCTCCTGGAAGAATTTTTTAAATATCTGTCACCGTTTGCAAGTTATTGAATTTTAAATTCAGTCAGTCCTGTTTAGGACACCCGCATATATGGAAGAAATTTAAAAATGGCGAATAAAAATTCGAATAACCTCAAAATGTTAAAATATGCCACTATTTCCATAATTGGGTTTTTATCATGTTTCAATACATTTTTTCAAACTCATATGACGTTATATATTCACTTGCTAACGTCCATTATATTTCCAACATGACGCTATTTTCACTTTTTATTTAAATTCTTCAAACTATTTACTTCATTTTCATTTTTCACGTGGAAATCTTACAATAAAAAAGTTATGACGTAATATTAGCTTTTTATTTAAATTCTTCAAACTATTTATTTCATTTTCATTTTTCACGTGGAAATCTTGCAATAAAAATGTCATGACGTAATATTAACTTTTTTTTTTTTTAAATTCGTGAAATTATTTATTTCATGGTATTTATAAATATTATACAGACATACATTCAATAAATACAATAAACCCAACTGGAGTGAAAAATTAGCCAGAGCCAGGAATCGAAAACGGGGCCACAGTATACAAGACTGCTGCTCTAACCACTGAGCTCTTCTCCGGCCGATACTGTGATCCCAGGTTCGATTCCTGGCTCTGGCTAATTTTTCACCTCAGTTGGGTTTATTGTATTAATTGTATGTATGTTTGTATAATATTCATAAATACCTTTAACTGTTGAATACAGGCGTTATTTATGTGTGTATGTGTGTTTTAATATATATTGCAGTATGTGTGTTTTATTATATTTATTTCATTTTCATTTATCACTTGGAAATCTTGCAATAAAAAAGTATTTGTTGTGATAAGAATTTTATTGTGGCTTTTTAATTCTTGGCAACTACTATAACGAAAAATGTTTCAATTTGATAGGAAACTGCCGTTAAATTGGTGCTTTTTATTAATTAAAAATTAACTATAAATTATTTCGATTCTGGATTACTTTATTTGCCTCTGTCGTGCTTTAATACACATGTATGTAAGATTTCACAAGTCTGGCTTCCAAACTGTGGATTTGTATAGCATTACAGACAGACAGACAAATTTTCATTTTTATATATTAGATTGAAACAAGAAAACAAAATTAATTACCGTTTGTCGAAGAGTCTTTGTCACTGTGTATGATTTGCCTTGCCATAAGGTCTTTTAGCTTAGAGGATTTTTGGAAAACCTTTTAAATTTTATCTACATAACAAAATTAAACCAAAGTTTTAAAAGATCATCGACAGCAACATAATGTTATTACATATCGACGTTTTCATGTAAAAAACAAGAACAACAGCATAGGAATACCATTTTGTACCAGTGTTTAGTGAAACATAAATTACCTGAAGTTGAACTAATTTTAATGAAAAACAGTGTTTATTTAAATGTACAATTCAGAATAACTTATGCATTTCTTTAATTTTTGTTTTATATAATGATTTTCGAATGTCAAACATAAAGCGCATGTATATTTTAGGTTGTCCTGTTTTTGAAGCATCAATTATTATTTAACAATGCGAATATCAGGAATTCATAAATACAAACATATACTTTTTGGGAATCATTCGAATCATCATTGTCCAAATCTTTTTAAAAAATAGTCTTTTCCCTTTGACATTACATTGTCACATTATGCAAAAATTTATTAAAAGGACAACGATAGGGCTCTACATGTTAGAATGAAAGTGAAAAACATTCTCATTCTCTGCCATTTCTTATATTTAGAAAACAACACTATATTTCTGGATTTCCAGATAAATAACTTTACTCTCGGTATAAAATCACAGTGATAATATTTATTTAATAGCTAAAGCATAATTTTAATTCAACTTCCGATGTTTGAAATAAGTTTAATACTGACGTCGTTTCCAAATATATTTTAACTTTTATTTAACTCTTAAAAAAAAAAAAAAAGAAAAATGGAACAGTAAAATTTATGATTAAGGTAAATGAAGCATAATCATCAAAGGCAATTCAAAATATGGAGTTTCTGTTGAAAATTCACAATTCGAATAAAACAAATATGTAGACAGTTCTCTGAAAGTAACAAAAGCCTGGTAGAAAGAAATTGAAAGGACGTCCCCTACTTGCCACTTCAGGTATTTAGCTAACAACAGTATATATTTCTGGATTAATAGGTAAAAATCTTTACTCCCGATACAAAATAACAGTCATAATATTTATTTTAATAACTTTAATAGCATTTTTCTTCAACTTTTGATTTTTTTTTCGTAAGTTTAATATTGACGCCGTCTTCAAACATAGTTTAACTCCGTTTTAATGCTTTTTTCTAAAAAAAACTGGAATAGTAAAAAATTATGCTTAATCATCAAATCGTCGAAAGTTCTGAATTTCTGTTGAAAATTTAACACGCCGAACAAAAACAAATATGTAGATAATCACAGAAAATATCAAAAGTCTTTTAAAAATATAGAAAATCATAAGCAAGTTAAGTTTATCAAAAACAGCTTTACTCTCTAATGTTTAAAAATGAAGGTATGATTTGTGTTGTGATTTTTCTTTTTCTTGTCTACTTTACATATGTGCGCGTATACGTACATACACGCATGTATTAACTTTCTTTTTTAATGCAAAAATGTATTTTTATCTAACTTATGAATATTTTTTTTCATCAATAAAAGTTTACGGATATAGTAATTTGCTGCTTCATTTAAATGAATGTTTTTAAAGTTCGTTGTTATTCAGATCGCAAATTCCCTTACCTAATATTAAATCTCTGCCCATTAATCTTATTCCTAATTTTCCAATTTATCATAAGAATATTATGCTTTCTAATTTGTTTTTCTTGCATACTATTTTTAGATTATGCCTTATAATGCCTCAATGCGGTTTTTAGAAAAAAATATTGCTAAAATATATACTTAATTTCATATTTTAAGTATTGAACATTGGTGTAGTGATAAAAAAATAGAAGCTATATGATATAAGCAGACGAGAGACGCTAGAGAGTATACGCAACAGCTGTTTTTGAGAAACAAACGGTATACAGAGTTTCTTAAAAAAAATCAGAAGGTATACGGTGTATACCACCGAAATCCAGCTTCAATAGTATTTTGACATTTAAAATGACACTCAGTATATAGTATAGGGCAGGCATGGCGAATCTTTTAACGAATGCGTGCCTAAAATTCACAAACAATTTATATCAACAATGTAACGTGCCAAACTTTTGCATAAAATAATTTTGCAACGCACGATGTTTATACTAAACACTAGTTAGAGAATCAGTTGCTTCCATGTAGTAATAAATAATAGTTAAAAAATATTAAATATCAAATGGCGATGTCTCTGTATATTGAATTCAGCCATTAAATTAATGAAATTTCAATTCTTAAATACGATTCATTTATACAGTACGTACTTTAATAAGGAAAAAAATAAGAATTTTTATTTTAATAATTTTTAACTTCTTATTAATACGACATATCAGTTATAATTATAAAAGTTCCATTAAACAATAAAATTACAATGTAGTTAAGAGTTTAATGCTGTTGTACATTCGATGGAGAATGTTTTTACCTGGTACATATTTTGTTATTTTTATTAAATACATATAACTTAATTGGGTACGTTTGCCATTTTATTATACTGAATTTCTAATGTAATTCATTTGAAAGATATAGCCTTTCTAAATTCATATATAAAGGGAAAATACACGTCGCAAACACGCTGCATAGCATCACAGGAAAGGAAAATTATCTTGATGTGTCAGTTCATACAAAACTAATTGCACACTTTGTGATAGTGTGCCCGTACGGGGGAAAAATGTATTAATTAAAACGGAGAAAAATTAATTTTATTTGTATATTAATTATTAAATTTAATTTTTTCGCGTGCCTAAGACATTATTGTCTTACGTGCCAACTTTGGCACGCGTGCCATAGGTTCGCCAACCCTGGTATAGGGTGTCCATAAAAGAATGTCCCAGTTTCAATGGCATATTATAACGCTTAAATTTAGACTATTTACAACAATTCATACCTCAAATTGAAGATAAACTAAGCTAGTTTTTCTTACAAATGTTCAATAGGTGCACCGTTACTTAGAGGGCACACATCCAATCTAAACTCCAATTCTTCCCACACTTTGGTTAAAAAGTCGCGGTATGTGCGAATGCAACCTAAATATAATGTGCATAATGTATTAGCTAAGTGTATAGTGCAATTTTTGTGAAAATCTCAAAGACATAGCTTGAAAATTCTGAAAATTATCGTCGATAGAATAAGCTCGAAATCCGTTCTTTCCAAAAGGAAACGAAAAGATGAGGAGCTATATCCAAATATCTGTTGATTAGTGTCAAGATAGCGTACACAATATTGAACGCACTACTATATTTGGATACAACCCCTCATCTTTTTGCTTCCTTTTGGGAACAATGGATTTCCAGTTTATTCTAATGGACGATAATTTTCAGAATTTTCCAGCTATGACTTTGAGACTTTCACAAAAGTTGCTCCATGCACTTAGCTAATACATTATGCACATTATATTTTTATTGCATTCTCGCATGCGCAGTGAAACATTTTTTAGTAAACCTGTTCATTTTTCATCCAATTTTTATAATTTTTTAATTCTGATTGCAGAGTATTGTGTACAATGTTGTTTGTCATATTTTCTGAAAAGAACGTTTTTTATATTAAGAACTCTGCAAATTATAAGTAAAAAACTTGGCAAAATTTGGGACTGTTTTTATTAAGCCTTAATTTCTCTACTAGTGTACATACTATACCCATGAAAATGAAAACAGTTTATTACAATAAGCCTCTTAATCAGGTCCTGGAGTTTGAGCGCTTTTGCTGCATTAGTTTTTACAGGATTATCCAAAAGATATCTGTTCTTTAATTTGTTGACGGTCCCCTATGGGGTTTCGGGAAAAAGTCTTCGCTGAAATATATGACCTATTCTATTCTGTTTACACACATGGAGTTTCAGGATAATTCCTCATGTATTTTACTAGATATTTAACAAAACGTCTAAAATCGCAAGTGACCAATCATCATTAGCTATATAGTGTACCTGTACACACGGGTCAAGCAACTGAAGTTCAAGACTTGCTTTCTGAACAGATTGCTTAAGACTACGCAAAGAAGATGCTCTGCCACAGGTGAGGTGTATCCCAATCACAAAGATTGACACGTTAAAAGACCAATGATATTTCCTAAGCATGTAATTGACAAACAAAATGGCCATCCCACAGCTTAAAACTAGAAACCCTTTGCCTCCAAGCTAATACTGAGGAGATTAGAGAACTTGACCAAAAAATGTGATTATAGCAGGCAGGAAATGAAGACAGGCTCCCAAGTGCAAATTATTAGAAAGTAGTTGTGAAATCTAAACAGAATATTTTCAACAAATTTTTAAAATCTTATACATATTTTTAAATGTACGGAATTTACCGATATTCTTATTCAGATATAAAAAAATCTATTACTTTTTAGCTCACAGGCTATCAAAGCCTGGGAGCTAATGTGCCCGCCGATTCTGTACGTATGTATGTTGCATGTACGTACGTACGTACGTACGTATGTATGTACGTAATGCGATAACTCTTGATAGAAACATCCGATTTGCTTCAATTTTTTTTCCAGGTTCATTCTGATGAGGCGCTTCCCTGATTAGTTTTGGGGGTTCATTTTGGTTAAGTATAAAGGGGGTAGGGGAAAGAGGCTATTCCCCACCCCCTTAAATTAGGTAAATGGGTTTTTCATGCAGAATTATTCAATTTGCTCTAAATTTGGTATATCGGTTTATTATGTTAAGGAGCTTCCCTGATTATATTTGGAGGTTCATTAGTTAAGTATAAAGGGGGGCTAGACCCCCCACCTTAATTTGGATAAAAGGGTTTTTCCTGCAGAATTATTCGATTTGCCCCAAATTTGGTATACCGGTTTATTATGTTAAGAAGCTGCCTTGATTAGATTTGGAGGTTCATTAGTTAAGTATAAAGGGGGGAAGAGGGCTAGACTCCCCCTTTATTTAGATAAATGGTTTTCCATGCAGAGTTATTCGATTTGCTCCAAATTTGGTATACCGGTTTATTATGTTAAGAAGTTGCCTTGATTAGATTTGAAGGTTCATTAGTTAAGTATAAAGGGGGAAAGGGGAGCTAGACCCCCCCCCCCACTTAATTTAAATAAATGAGTTTTTCATGCAGAATTATTCGATTTGCTCCAAATTTTGTATACCGATTTATTGTGATAAGAAACTGCCTTGATTAGATTTGGAGGTTAATTAGTTAAGTATAAAGGGGGGAAAGGGAGTTAGACCCCCCCCCCACAATTTAGATAAATGTGTTTTTCATGCAGTGTTATTCGATTTCCTCCAAATTTGGTATGTCGGTTTATTATGTTAAGGAGCTGCCTTGATTAATTTTGGAGGTTTATTGGTTAAGTTTAAAGGGGTGGGTGGAGCTGGACGCCCCCATTAATTTAGATAAATGGGTTTTTCATGCAGAATTAATCGATTTGCTTCAAATTTGATATGCCGGTTTATTCGGATATTGTGCTTCCTTTATTAGATTTGGAGGTTCATTGGTTAAGTATAAAAAGGGGAAAGGGGGGCAACACCCATCCCTTTAATTTAGATAAATGGATTTTCATGTAGAATTATCCAATTTGCTTAATTTTTTTCCTATGTTCATTCTGATAAGGAGCTTTCCTAATTAGATTTGGAGGTTCATTAGTTATATATAAAGGGGGAAAAGGGTTAGACCCCCCCCCCCCTTAATTTAGCGAAATTGTTTTTTCATGCGGAATTATCTGATTTGCTTCAAATTTGGTATACCGGTTTATTATGTTAAGGTGCTTCCCTGATTAGATTTGGAGGTTCATTGGCTAAGTTTAAAGTGCGGGAACGGGGGCTGATCCCCCTTCATTCATTTTTAGTGGGCGTTATTCATTGAAATAAGAGTATAATGTACAATTAGTGTGAATAGCCTGTGAGCTCAATGCCATCAGTTTAACTGGACACTTTTCTTTTTCTTTTCTTTTTCTTATGAAGGCAAAATATTATTCTGAAAACGATGTCAAAGTTGATATTTTTAGTTGGTTTTAGACACAGCAATCAGGAAAAAGTTACCGTGTAGCAATATTATAATTCCAAATATATTTTTAAAAATATATGTAAACAAGAAAGAAACAAAATCATGCGTTAAGAGGCTGCTTCAATCAAACGAAAAGACCCGTTTGCTAATGCAATTCCTGTGGAAGATATTTATAAAGATATCTCGGTTGCATTTCAATATTTTTAATTTTCTTTTTTCTTTCTTTTTTTTTTTAGATAGCTGCGATCGATCTGTACGAAGATCGTTTTTCCCTTTTTCGATTTCGTTTATTGCAGATATTTTTAATGAGCATACTTTTATTTTCGGAACCAATTTCGGAAGTGAAAGCATCCTCATAAAAGAAAATCTGCAGTCAAAATCGAAAAAATACAAAACGGCATTTGGACAGATCGACCTCAGGTATGCAATGCAAAAAAAAAAATCATTTAAAAATATTGAAATGCAACAGAGATATCTTTATAAATTTCTTCTATACAGTCTCAGAAATAAAACTCTCATTTTTGACGATTCGGCAATCCTTGAGCTGTATTTCGTCGTTTTTGACGATCATTTCCTATCAACATCGCGTAACTTTTAACGAAACGTAAACTCTCCAATATTTGACGAAAGTTTTGCCTCAATCACGGTCAGACTCAATGCATTTTAAGGAAACAGTTGCTGTACCTCCTCAAATCGTGCGATTTTAGCAAGCTGATATTTGCTTGTTTATGTTAGCCCTGTAATAATTTATTCCTTTTCAGTTGTTGATGGACACGTGTAAACATTCGATGCGAGGTTTGTGCCGGTTGGGGTAGCGTTCTACATACATTTGCGCAGCTCTCCGACCTTTTTCTCCTATCGCACCGTAAGTTAGATGCATATTTGCATATTCATTTACACCTGCAGCACTTCGTTTAAATTTAAAACAAATTTTTAGCTTTTTAATGGACCTATCAAACAATTAGTTCTATACCTCTTACCTTAAACAGTTGTCACGTTGGCCATACTATCGCCCCTTGTCGCGTTTCGGGCGATCTGGTCTATGACCATAATCTGTAATATCTCTATGTATTTTACTTTTTTTTTTTATCCTTCTAAAAGTTGCCAATTGCTCGTGTTTTATTTTCCGGCGACTTGAGTCTATGGATTCATTGATGTAACTTTTTTTTAAGACCTTAATAATGATGTCCGGGGGGGAACATCTATGCTCTACAGACGTGGTTTCCACGTCTGAGCCCTTAGGCAGTCAAATATATAATGATTCATGTTACTTCTGCACAATCCCCTTGTCGAATGATGACCGGCCGGACTTGTTAGAGAGCTTTGCGCGTGAACAGTAGTTGTGGATATACAGCGCCCTCTACACCGTCATGCGTTTGTATGCGCCCATACTTCCCTATGTGAGAGTGTCTTCTTTTTCTAATTTTTACCTCCCTACCAAATTTGAACGCTCAATTCTGATAGACCCTGTGTAACAACTGCATCACACAAATCATAATTTTAGAACAGTTTTTGCTCCTGCACCCTTTTAATTTTCGATATATTTTTTTTAATGTTCTGTGCGACCATTTACGTTTTAAAAATAACAGCCTTGTGAAATTTCAAGTTTCTATCCCTAACAACTCCATAGAAATCGTAATTTAGAACGCTGTTCGTTCATTTCACCTTTCTAACTTTCGAACTGTTTAGATAAGTTCTTAGTGAACATTTACATCTCAAAAGTAACCACCCTGCCAAATTCCAAGTTTCTATATGAACTGTAGTGCACATAAGTCACACTTTTTGAACGATTTTTAGCTCACAGGCTATCAAAGCCTGAGAGCTAATGTGCCCGCCCGTTCTGTATGTATGTATGTATGTATGTATGTGCGTACGTACGTAACGCGATAACTCTTGTTAGAAACATCCGATTTGCTTCAAAATTTTTTTCTAGGTTCATTGTGATAAGGCGTTTCGCTGATTAGTTTTGGGAGTTCATTGGTTATGGATAAAGGGGGGAAAAGGGGGATTAGTCCACCCACCTTAATTCAGATAAATGGGTTTTTCATGCAGAATGATATGATTTGCTCCGAATTTGGTATACCGGTTTATTATGTTAAGGAACTTCCCTGATTAGTTTTAGGGGTACATTGGTTAAGGACAAAGGGAGAAAAGGGGGGTTAGTCCACCCCCACCTTTAAGTTAGATAAATGGGTTTTTCATGCAGAATTATTCGATTTGCTCCGAAGTTGGTATACCTGTTTATTATGTTAAGGAACTTCCTAGATTAGTTTTGGGGGTTCATTGGTTAAGGATAAAGGGAGAAAGGGGGCTAGTCTACCCCCCTTAATTTAGATAAATGGGTTTTTCATGCAGAATGATTCGATTTGCTCCGAATTTGGTATACCGGTTTATCATGTTAAGGAACTTCCCTGATTAGTTTTGGGGGTTCATTGGTTAAGAATAAAGGGGGGGAAAGGTGGCTAGTCTACCCCCCTTAATTCAGATAAATGGCTTTTTCATGCAGAATTATTCGATTTGCTCCAAATTTGGTATACCGGTTTATTATTTTAAGGAGCTTCCCTGATTCATTTTGGGGATTCACTGGTTAAGGATAAAGGGGGCTAGTCCACCCCCTCAATTTAGATGAATGGTTTTTTTGCAGGATTATTCGATTTGCTCCAAATTTGGTATATCGGTTTATTATGTTAGGAGGTTCCCTGATTAGATTTGGAGGTTCACTGGTTAAGTATAAAGGGTTAAACGGGGGCTAATTCCCCATCACATATTTTTTTGAGGGGCATTATTCTTTAAAATAAGAGTATAATATACAATGAGTGTGAATCGCCTGTGAGCTCAATGCCATCAGTTTAGCTGGGCACTTTTCTTTTTTATTGCTCCTGCACCCTTTTAAATTTCGAATCTTAAAAAACAGTTCTGGGCAAGCATTTGCGAGTCTTTAAAGTAACAGCTGTGCCAAATTTCAAGTATCTAGCTCTAAAAGTTTCAAATAAATTGTATTTTTGAACGTTTTTAGATTTTCGCTCATTTCAGTATTTTAAATTTCGAATTTTTTAGAAACCGTTCTTAGTGAGCATTTACATCTTAAAAGTAATCACCATGCCAAATTTCCAACTTCTATACCAACCCTATCACATAAATCGCAATTTTAGAACTGTTTTGATCCTGCAGCCTTTTGAATTTCGAATTTTTAAAAAACTGTTCTGCGTGAGCATTTACATCTATCTCAAAAGTAACAGTCATGGCGAATTTTAAGCTCCTAGCCACCAACAGTTCCAAATAAATCTTACTTTAGAATGTTTACCGCTCATCTGAGCCTTTTACATTTCAAACTTTTTAGAAACCGTTCATAGCAAGTAGTTACATCTTAAAAGTAAACACCATACTAAATTTCAAATTTCTAGTCCCAACAATATTACAGATATCGCAATTTTTGAACTTTTTGCTCTTGCACCTCTTTGGGGGAACGCACATAAAATACAGTCTATGTTGGAGCAGGGATGGTCACCATTTTGCTACCATTATTTTCGAAATCGGCTTGGTTGTTCCAACAAAGATTAACCTCTAAAAACTAAAAAACACTCAAACAAAAGTATAATATTAGTATAGATTATGCGTCCGCATTATGTTCATGCTTCACGAGACGATTTTTTTTGTAGTTGACTGCAATTTTGCCGTAATCATAATTATGGGGATCGCAGTAACATGGAAATGCTAAAAGAAATTTCTGGAAGACGTTTATCTTCGAAATATGGCGAATTTTTCCTCAAAAATTTCAATTCTCCGTTGAACACCATTACACTTTTCAAATTATTAATTCTACTATTTTAGTGGTTAGTGTTTCCATTTAGGTTAATTCAGCGATTGTGGTTTCACATAACAAATATCTATGACATAACGGAATCTTACATTATAATACGAGCAAAAATTGTGTGTGTGTATGTATGTAAATTTTATCTTAAATACGACTCTAACGATTTTGACTAAATTTTGTATTTTACCATTTTCGGGCAAGAGAAGACCATTGGACTAGATCACATGTTCGAGAAAATTGGATTAGTGGGTCGTTTTAGGTCATAATGGGTCAGGGTCAAGCTAATTATATCTAAAAAACGGATCAATCGATTTTAACTAAATTTTGTATCCAACCGTTTTTAGGCACGAAAAAATCGTTGGGCTAGGTCACATTTTCAAGAAATTGGATTACGGGGTCATTTTTAGGTCACTACGGGTCAAGTTAATTTTATCTAGAAAACGGTTCCAACGATGTTGATTAAATTTTGTATTCTATCGTTTTCGGGATAGAAAAGACATTGGTTAGGCCTCATGTTCGAGATAATTAAATTAGTGGGTCATTTTGAGTCACTATGGATTCGGGTCAAGCTAATTGTATTTAAAAATCGGCTCAAACGATATTGCTAAATTTATATTATACCGTTTTCAGGCACGAAAAGATCATTGGACTAGGTCACGTGTTCGAGAAAATTCGATTAGTGGTTCATTTTAGATCATAATGAATCAGGGTCAAGCTAATTATATCTAAAAAACGGCTCAATCGATTTTAACTAAATTTTGTATCCAACCGTTTTTGTGCACGAAACAATCGTTGGGCTAGGTCACATGTTCAAGAAATTCGATTAATGGGTCATTTTTGGGTCACTACGGTCAAGCTAATTTTAACTAGAAAACAGTTCTGACGATTTTGATTAAATTTTGTATTCTATCGTTTTCGTAGTCGAGAAGACTATTGGGCTGGGTCACATGTTCGAGAAAATTAGGTTAGAGAGTCATTTTGGGGTCACTACTGGTGAAGCTAATTTTATCTAAAAAACGGCTCAAACGATTTTGATTAAATTTTGTATTCTTTCATTTTCGGGCTCACGGCGATCATTCGGCTAGGTCGCATGTTCGAGAACTTTTTGATTAGTGGGTAATTTTGGGTCACAGTGGGTCAGGATCAAGTTAATTGTATCTGAAAAATGTCTCAAACGATTTTGACAAAATTTTGTATTATATCGTTTCCAGACATGAAGATCATTAGGCTAGGTCATATGTTCGAGAAATTTCGATTAGTGGGTCATTTATGGGTCACTACGGGTCTAGCTAATTTTATCTATAAAACGGCCTTAAGGATTTTGACTGAATTTTGTATTCAACCGTTTTCGGTCTGGAGAAGAAAACTGGGTTGGGTCTCATGTTCTAGAAAATTAGATTAGTTGGTCAAGCTAATTTTATCTATAAAACGGTTTAAACGATTTTGACTAAATTTTGCATCCTACAATTTTTGATTACCAGATGACAATTGAACTAAATCACATGTTCGAGTAGATTTGCATAGTGGGTCATTTTGGATCACTACGTGTCAGGGTAACGAAACCGCGAAGTTTGCCATATTTGGCCGAAAATCGACTTTCAAGATTACGAATGCCAAAACACATACTTGGCGCCAAATGAAAGAATGTCGCCAAATCTGGCTATATTTGGAGAAAGAATAGTCTTTCAGAATGTGAAGGAATTTTTTAGAAATTGTTAATAGGACCCGAGATACATGGTTAAACCAATCAGAGTCTAGCTCAAAGTGTAATTTAAATTGATGGCCTTTCGTTGTAAATGTGTAAATAATGTAAAATCTAGAAACATGTGCGTACATAGTTTTCATATTTATTTATTTATTTATTGAATAACAAACATACGACTTGTGTGCTTGACATGAGAGACCGCTTATAAGTCGGAGACAAGATAGCACAAGGAAATATTACAACACAGGAGAAATACACCCTGGGAGTTCCACACAAAGTGTGTGTGCAATGGAACCAGCGGGAATCGAACCCACAAACTCTTACGCTCGCAAGCGATCAGCAGACTGGTGCTTTGACCATCCAGCCATAGAGTCACTTCATATTGATTGTTTTTGTAAATAATACTGTTATAAACAATATAACATGACAAAATAACATGATTTATAGCAATAATACAGAGAGAATTGTACAATGAGAATATTATATGGAGTTGAACACAAAGCAAATTTTGACCAAGCATAGCTTGGTGATCCCCGCTGGTAATTTTTAAAACTCTTTAATAGTGTGCACTTTGACTTTGTCGCCAATATGGTTCACATTTGATAACAAACCCTTAGCGAGGGATCTGATTACGGAAAATTAACATATTTACTGAGTGAAATACACAGTTTCCACAAAAGATTGTGTTTTAAGAATGAAAATTTGCTGTTCTTACATATGATGGTCATTGTTATATAGCCAAAGTTCTTTAAATGCTCCAAATCAACTTAAAATTTTTAATCTCATTCTTGTTTATTTATTCATTGAAAAACAAACATACGACTTGTGTGCTTGACATGAGAGCCCGCTTATAAGTCGGAGACAAGATAGCACAAGGATATAGTACAACACAAGAGAAATACACCCTGGGAGTTCCACACAAAGTGTGTGTGCAATGGAACCAGCGGATATCCGATGTTTACGATGATTACGATGTTTACGATGTCCGATGATAACATGAGAAATGCAATTGCTATATCTTGTTGCCAACTAGTTATTTATTTATTTTTATTTTTATTTTTTTTTACATTTGATGCACACGATTACAGTCGCCTAAATTTCTGTTAAATGCATAAATGCATTATTAACTGCTCTAGAAAATATCATATTAATCCTTAAATGCCTGATTTTTCAAAAATCATTGTAATGATGTTTTTCGGTTGTCATTTTTTAAATAAATCATGGAAAAAATGCTTAAAATAAGTCATATTTTGTTTTAAGTATGGTTTATGGCTAAAAAACAGTTTGTTACTAATCGGCAATACTGATCTTTAACTGAAAAAATAATTTTCCTTGATAAAATTCTATAATATTAAACACACAAGAATTTTAGGAACTATAATAAGAATTAAATTTTACTTGCTCACTGCAGAGCAAAATAGGGTATTTCGCAAGCTTACAAACAAAACAAAAAGAACAAGTAGCAACAATTGAAAAAAAAATCTATCTTTATTCTTAAACAGCACAAGTGTTGCCATCTACATGTTGAAAATCGATTTAATAATGTTTTCAGAATGTATTTTATTGGCAACATTAGGCATTATAGCTTCAATATTATTCTAATAGTATTTTAGAGCCTAAATTGGGTATGTTGCCAAAAAGCAACACCCGGCACTTAAGGGTTAAGTTCTTGTATTTATTCTCGTATAAAGCTGTGTTTCCTTATCATACTGCTTCGTTTTACGAATGTTATATTTCTACGTATGTACAAAATCTCCGTACAGACGGAAAGAAATATCAGGGAAAATCACTCCATTTGCCGCAATCGTAGTAAAATGTTTCCATCTTATGAATAACAAGAAAGAAAAAATTCATGCGTTAAGCATAGATTATGAAACACTTTCCAACACATTCAGAATAATGTAACAAAACTGCACCGTTTAAAAAAATTAAAATATTACGTCTAATTCAACCCTATGGAAACGCATAACACATTTCAAAACCCAATTTCAGCTGTTCCCATCCACAATAGGAAAAGTATCGAAATTTTTTCAACAGCCTTGTATAGGATATATAGATTTGAATCTATTAACTGCATGCTTGCCAAAATTCCGTTCACTTAAGAGATACATGTACTTCAGTTGAAAATTTACCTTCAGCATTTTCCTCCAATAAAGAGAACGATACGTGAATACTTTTGTGCAGCCCTGTATTTGAGGTATCGAATTTATATATAACGAGTAAGATGCAAAAAAGTAAATAAATTGAAAAGCCCATACCGAATTTTAAACCGTACATTCCAGCAATTATTACTCAAAGACAGTACTGTACTGTAACCGATTTCTTTTGTGTGTCCCTGTAAATGAATAAAAAATGCTATGAATGCTTTGTTCTAACGTGATCGTAGTAAAATTCAGTGATTTATATCAGTTTCAATACATTTGAAATAGCGTAATAGCATTAAAATACACTGCAAACGATTTTTCCTCATATACCATAATGTAATGGAATACTTTTGAGTGCCCCTGTAATTGAACTATTAATCCTACATACTTCATATACAATACCAAACATGCTTGGGTTTCCCCTAAATAACCTTTATCAATTTCATGAAAATCCGAGTATAATTACGGGAATTAGAGCGTGGACAGACGGCCAGACAAACCGAAGTCATAAACACTTTTCAACTATGTTGGAAAGTATTAAAAATGTGCAGTTTTAAAGATCATTTTCAGCTAAGAACATATTTTACTTTTCCGAATTTAGAGCTATCTATTTTAAATAGTTATTACGAGTCGGAACCCGTCGAATTAAAAGAATGAAAACGTTTAAAAGAACTGCTAGATTGCATTTATTGAAAAATTACAAAAATAATTCCAAGAAAAAATCTTATGCTTTGGCTACCCTAATTCTTAAAACAAATATTATTTTAAACTAAAGCTACCAAAATGCTGTTTCCATTAACTTCAACTTTTCAAATTATTGAAAAATTAAATTATAAGTAATGATTTCCAATAACTAATTATTCCTATAAGTAATCAGTAACATGAAATCAAGATAATTAAGCTTTGGTATTACGGAATGAAAAATCAGCTAGTAATTTTCACTCACTGAAGGATTTCGTCTCCCTCTCAGATTAGCGTCTCTAACTCAGTATCAGAGGAATGAAAAAATATTGAAATGTAACATCTTTATGAGGGAAAATGGGTGTTTTTTCCCTTAAACGTAATGTTATTTTCTCCTCACACTAAAACAAATTTGCACAGACGTTTCAGACGCATCGGGGTAGGCGCGATTTTTTTGCGCCATTGTGGCGTGTAATGGTACCTGATAGGCCTAACTTGCGAAAAAAGCATGTTAGTTTTATTTATTATGAAACTGTTTATTTTATATAAAAAGTGCAATTTTATTATATAACACACACAATTTTTTTTAAATAAACGCACACTATTTTATTATAAAACACACAATGTTTAATTTATTGTAAACCAAATTCAATCTGTTCTACCGGGTTGCAATACGAAGGAAAATGTTGCCAAAATTGCTGGGTTGCCAAGGCATAAAATCGCTATTTTGACGCCTGTGCATCTGAAACATCTGTGTCAACAAATTTATATTTTTTTAATTGTAATAAGGAAATGGCATCAGTATATATAGTAACTCTCATTATTTCCTTTTTCTATGTAACCCAATCGCTACCACTGTGAAGAAATTTGATACAAAAAATTCTTAAAATTAAACCTAAAATATAAAAATCGAAGTACTGTTTTTAAAAAATGCTAATGTGGTTTTATCTACAAATGAACAGCTTTCATTAAAAAAAAAAAAAAAATAGCAAAATTGGTTTAGTAGAAAGTTCAGTGCAAACAACTAAAAAACAGCCTTTCGTTTTAAATTGTATCATAGCGGAAAGCAAACTGAAATTCGTACCACGTGTGCGTATTTTTATGCTTTAAAACACTTTTACATCAACAATAATGACTTTAGAAATAATACTACGATGAGTTCTCGTGCTTTCTGAAAGATTAATTCAGAAACATATTCAATTAAAATATTAATCATTCTGTAAGATAAATTAACAACTAGTAGTATAATTTAAGTTTCGAATTCTGCTTTGAAATAATCTTCAATCACTACTCGCGAACATTTTGAATAGTAGCGTTAAAAATTTTACCGGATGTCATTATCCAGATTTCAACGATAATCTTTTACCAAAATTATTTTGTGTTAACTGGAATTTTTCGTTTCTAAATTCAAAGGATTCATTACTCTCAAACTTATTAAGGAAATAGCTGACTCTGGCAGCTCAAAAATGAATGAAGATGAAATATATGTGACGTGTGTTTGTGGCGCATTAGTAAATGAAGCAACTATGTCTCAACATTTCGAAGATTGTTTGCAAGAGGATTTTGTCAGAAATTCAACTTCTCTGAAGATAAGTAAGCCAAGAAGTTATGGCGAGCAACCACCTAAAGCAAGACATGTTTGTGGTAAATGCATACGATGCGGACATCCCATGTATAAAGACAAAGGTACATTAATAACTTTTTATCCATCTATACCCCATTCCGACGTTACATGTTGCTATTACAGAGACAAGTCTGGTGAAAATCAAGAAATGAATGAGTCCATGTGTAAAATATGCAAGCTGCCGAATGATTTTCATCAAGATAGGCCAGAAAATGAAAAAGCTATAGTGAACTGCATTGATGACATTGTCAACAGTGTGTGTGAAAATGAAAAAGCAGAAAAATGTCGACGACAAAAATCCATGTTTATAAAGTTTCTTGAGAGATTGCTGTATGGTTCTACTGGTAGTAGTAGTAAAGATACTTTCGATAGTGGTGGTAGAGAAGATACTCCCGATAGTTACAGTAATGAAGCTACTCCAGATCATCATCATACTGTGTTATATGACGAAATCCACAGTGGACCCACTTGCAGATTATTCCATCTTGCCCTAATACCCAATTATAACAAAAATAGCGAGGATTCAAGTTATCACAGTTATTCTTTGCTTTTACAAATCTTAGATACATTACCTCCAGGAATACCTGCTGCAGCTCAGACAGATTTGCCGACAACTATAGATTTCGGTATTCAAGTAAAGATACTTGGCGTTTATCCTGAGGAGGTTCAGAAATTACGTAAGCAGACGCATATTTATTTTCAGATTATACTATTATTTGAAATACATTTTTCGTTAGGATATAACACTAGTCCCTATCTAGTTTAGCGAAAATTTTGTCTCTGTTTTTTGGCAGTAAAATGTGAGGAATTTTAAGTTGCGGTTTAGATATTTACCAACCCAGATTTTTTTTTTTTTTTTTTGTAATTAAGGAAGAAAATTATATATTCATTTATGTTATATTATTATTTATTTCAGAAAGTGTGTTAATTTTATTGATACTACTTAGTTATCCCGTCGACCAAAAATCTATCGCCAAACTATAAGATTAAACGATTGATCGTAAATGTCACATTGACTTGACTTTAAGCGAGTTACACGTGTTTACGTCATCAAGTGATTTTTATTTCGACGTTTTCTTTGTATTTTTATTAATGTTATACTAATTTATTTGTTCTTTCGTTATTTAAAATAAAAAATACTTCAATTTGTATAATTTGACGAGTGGTTTGGCGATTTATATAATTTGGCGAAATTGGTCGACGGGATAACTAAGTAGTATCATTTTATTTCATCCAGGGAATTAATTTTTGAATTCCGATCATTAAATACATCCAATATCCAGCTTGAAAACAGTTTTCGGTCTCCAGAAACGTCACCAAGTAGGGACCATGCTAATTATGTATTTATTTATTTATTTTACTTTATTAAATTTTTTATGATCATATTTAAGGGAAAGTTTGTAAGGATACATGACATCGATTTAATTTTTTAGTGAGCTTTAACATTTTGTATGAATATATTTTTGGTACATTTCCAGGGTACTTTTTCAATATAGAGGCCTCAGAGAGATACAGACAGTGGGCTTGGGGAGAGAGGGAAATTTCCATGCTCATTTTCTAGCAACCTATTCACTTTCTCATAATATAGAAGCCATTTTCGGTAAGATGTTACATATTTTCGTGGCCACCATCTTGTATTTCGCGGCGATGTTTTGTTGGCGTTTATCGATAGGGCATCCCGACAAGTGACGTGTTCTGGCAACCCCGTTAAGACTAACATGCACATAAATCTGCTTGGCGGCATTTACTTGGCGGAAAAGGGGTTTTCATGCCCAAGAAAACATCCAAGATGGCAGCCGCAGGAATATGTAACATCTGTTTCGCAATTTTTTCAATATTTATGTATTTAAAGTAATGAAGCTATTTGTTTACATTTATATGCAAACAGGAGTAAATCGGGCACTGATGTCATATACGCACCACATTGGCGCGATTTTTTCCTGATGCCAATGTCATATACGCACCGGGGTATTTAACTGGTGCCAAAGTGTCATTAATTTGTTTGATATGATGACCCGGATGTTGTTATTTATTTAGGTACTTTTCGGTTAGCCGGGCGCCATTGTTATATATACATAGATATGTATATATACATGTATGTATATTTACATATATATTTACATATATGTATGTGTGTATATGTATGTATATGTATATTTACATATATGTATGTGTGTATATGTATGTATATGTATATTTACATATATGTATTTATATAAACATGTAAACACACTGGCGCCCGGCTAACCGAAAAGTACCTTTATTTATTAATAAATTGTTTATTTACATTTATTTTCTTTTTTAAAATTATATAAATTGTTTTGTTATATAGTTATTAATTAAACATTTTTTTATTTATTGTTATTCCCTTTTTAAAAATATATATGTAACTAGTATTCGAAAACGAGGTTTTCGCCAAATTGGCGTCAGAGAAAAATCCGCTAATGTGGTGCGTATATGACATCTGTGCTGCTGTTTACATCATTTAGCAACAACTCTTACTTTCTGAAGCCAAGCTTTTAAAAAACCTGCCAAGTTCCCTGTACTGAATAAGTATCAAAATAACACAGTTTTTATAAAAATACATTTTTTATATATTACTATCTGGAGAGGAAATTGTACCATGGCGCCAGTTATTCACAAAAATTTCACCATGTAAAACCCTCTTATAATAACGTAATGATACGCTATAAAGTTATCAAAAAGTAAGGGTTATTGTAATTAGTATAATTGACGCCATTCTTGGAGCAGCTGTACCTGGCCTATCCCGAATAATATGTAAGTACTAAATAGATTTGCATGTTTCTTCTGAAAAAACATTGTATAGGGTCAGGTGGGGGAAAGTGGGCCCATGAGGTAAAGTGGGGGTATATTGAAAAACACCTGTGTTCTCTTTTTAAATTAAGATATTTAGTTAATTCTTTTTTAGAGACATATATTGAGATTACAGCTAATATTTTTATTTTAGTTTTAAAAACTGGAAACAAATTTAATGTTTACAAACTATCTTGTTTATGTTCTATGCATATGGTATGTTAGTTTAGCGTCTGATGAACTTGCTTCTAAAATCATTATTAACTGTCAAAAACTATTAATTTTAGTTCAGACTCATAGAGGAACATCTAAGGAACAAATATATATAGACATTTAATAATAAATCTTATAATTCTATTTATTATGAGTTGTTTTCTGAAGTGGGGTAATTTGGGGGTATGGTAAGACTTAGCTAAGTTTTCTATGATAGGGATTTTTTTTACCTCTGTGTTAACTTTAGTAAATGTGATGTCCTATATTTTATAATAAAATGCTACACACGTATAATAAAATAATTACTGAGCAAGAGTGGTGAAGTCTTTACCAATGAAACTGTTTTAGAAAGGTTGGCGAAGAACGTGATCATAAGAAAAAAATCCAGTCAAGCAAATACATAAAAGGATGTAAAAAATGCAGAAGAAACTGACCATAAGGAAAACATATATCAAGAAAAGGAAAGGAAGAACATCCAAATCTCAAAAAGCAGGGCAAATTTAAAAAGTAAAAGAAATGAAACGGATAATATAAAAGTTGACTTTAAAGAAAAAAAGCAAGGTTCATGGGTAGAAGTTGAGTACAGATCAAAAAGTTGATCAGCTAAATTCATTAGTCAAGTGATAAAAATTAATACATTCTATCACATAAGGTATTTGACTAAGTCACCATTTTAGAACTACAGTATGGAACCATTTATCCGGAAACCAGTTATCCGGTATGATATTTCTGATAGACTGATTTCAGAATCTTTGCAGAAAAAGGTGTCATACACTGCCAGTTTGACATAGGCTTTGCTTGAAACAATTGTATAATTTGATGACAACATCTAGTATTTGAAACGAAAAAATATTTAGTTGTATTTTAGATGTTTTAATTTTTATGCAGAGGAAACAGAAGAATTTTTGTTCCTAAGGGATTTCCATAAATTACCTTCTTTTAAACTCAACTTTTGATCTTTCTTGCATTGATTATTAATCCAAGTAATCTAATAATTTAAAATCAGAAATAACGCCACAACCACACATATTCCACAAAATTTATCAAACGGATGCTGCTTTAATGCACAACCAGTTAACCGGAAAAACCAGTTATCCGGAATACATCTGACCCCAAGCATTCCGGATAAGTGGTTCTGTACTGTATTACTCTTTTCCTGTTATTGGCGATGAAGACTGTGTAGAGTTTAACAATATATGCTGCATACTAAGTGAACCTAGTTTTAATAGCAGTGGACAATATTTTTTTAATTAAATATGTAAAAAATATTTTTTTTGTGCATTTGTACCTTTAAATATAATTACGATACATTTATTTCAACGTATTCTTATTTTGAAAACAATATTTACATATTTTTTATTTAAATATACACTAATTTTGGAACTACCCCCACTTTACCCCACCATGGGGTAAAGTGAGGGTATGAAAACATGCTGTTTTAAATGTATCACTGTGAGAAAACAATTGAACAAAATTGAATGATTATGCTTCATGTTTAATCCATATGAATCCAGTGTATATAAAATGTATCAAAAGTTTCATTAAAATAAATTTAATAGTTTGATTTTAAGACCTCCTCTAAAAAAAGCTTGATTTTACCCCCACTTTCCCCCACCTGACCCTATTAAAGTTGTTCTGATTTTTTCAATGGGATTACAAACAATTCATACATTTTTTATCACCGCATATTTAACTAGCCGTTAGGGGACACCGTAATACTTATCCATCATGGGTATGTATACTAAATTTCAAGCCTCTATCTCAATTTGTTCGGTAGATGCAGTGTTTAAAATCGTCGCTTGATGACGTCATAAAGTTTAATTGCATTGCTGAATTGCGTAAAAGGAACATCCTTGTAACTCCAAAAATGATAATCATATTAACTAACAGTTTACTGCGTCGGATTAAGCGTCTCATTTCCAATTAAAATATATTTTTGAATTGAAATTTGAATGTAATACAGGATCATGAAACTCAAAGAGTGTGGAAAGTATGATTACAAATATCTCTGCAACTAATTATCCGATCGACTTCATTCTTTATGCAAAACATATGTTTTTTTATTGTCTTCTATATTCACACATTAAAATAAGCAATTTCGAAAATTTTTATATACCTTTTATCAGAACGAATATTTCGAGAGTCCGAAAAAATATTTCGTGATAATCGAGGTTACTGAAATTCAATATACTTCTTCTCATTATTACATACTAAGTACACACCAAATTTCAATTCTCTATCTCAATTTGTTCGGGAGATAGAGTGTTTACAGACACACATACAGGGAGGTGGACGGCAATTTTTTTTTTTCTAAAAATATGTTTTTCGAAATCTCCAGTGTCTGAAACGTGTTAATCCGCCAATTTTTTTTTTAATTTTTAAAGCGATTACAATATTTACCCTATACTGCTTATGATGGGTAAGTAATATTAACATTAATAACTTCAATTAATATTAATAATTTTATCTAGTGGCACAGAAATGCAGTTGAATCATAAAAACTTATTAATATAATTCTTATTGAAACTGAGATTTAATTTCAACTGAAATATTACCTGACACTGTCTTTGCTATTTAAACAAATATTTTAATAGCTGCCACTTGCCATTCATTTCTCATGAAAATAAAACATTCGCATTATTTTTTGCCTTTGGTAGAATGACGAAAACATGAGACCCCCCCTTATCATAATAACTTTAATTGTTAATATGATAAGGGAGAGAGGGTCTTGGAAGAAACATTATAGTCAGTTATAAAAAATGTAGATTTTATCAGTAAAATATCCTCCATGCATCTGTTGTTGTTTTGTAATTATAAAATTTCACTTGAGAATCATTTTACAAAATCATTTTTTGTCACGAGCATTCGCTTAATAATTATTAACGTATTTTATATTACATTCAGATTTAAACTAATCAGATTTTTCAAATTTAATCAGTGAAGTTTTTGAGCCAGAAATTTTATTTTGCAGTCTAGTTAGAAATAATTTGTTTTGTAAATAATTCTTTAATAAATATAGGTATAATCTATTTCTTGTTCTAAAAGTTGTATCAAATAGTTTACAACAATGCCCTCAAAGCGTAATCATAGTAAATGCCAAACTTGTGGATTAGAGTTTAGCAATGATGCTCTTGTGACCCATGAACTATCTTGCTTGGCAGGAACTCAGGGAAATTCAGAAATAGTTCGATCATTGGAAGTGGATAAGGCTGGTACTTCAGAGATGATAGCGAATAGCGGATCTTCAAGTGATTCATTTAGTGAAGAAGGGGAAGATAATAATAGCTGTGGCTCTGAAGATGATGTTTCAGATTCAGAAATGTTTCGATTATTGGAAACTAATATGGCTGGTACTTCAGATAAGAAAGCGAATAGCACTTCCTCGAGTGATTCATTTAGTGAAGAAGAGGGTGATGATAATAGCTCTGAAAAAGATGATGTTTCAGATTCAGAAATCTTTCCATTATTGAAACCTGGAACAAGTATTGGTTTACGAGGAGGAGGAGGAGGCAGAGGAAAAAGAAATAACTCTCCCAACCTTCAAAGCAACTCTCAGGGTACCTCTCAGGAAAGGCGAAGGTCTTCCCTAGTTACTCCAACATTCCGTTATGACCGAAAGAAACCAGAAAATTTATTTCCACCTACTAAGAAGTACCGATACTATCCAGTGACGTGCGAATACTGCGGTAAAAGGTTTCAGCCCAATAAGCTTAAAGCACATAAAAGAAAGCACAATTTGAGTGAAATAGAAGAGGCCAAACCAACTAAAAGAGTTCAGTCTGCACCACTTGGCAGGAAACAGGAAAATAAACCATCTACAAGCAGAAGTAAGAGTGCTGGGGGAATACCAAGACAATTGCAAGCTTGCTACATTTGTGGACAATTGTATGGAAGCAGATCTCTAAAAATACATGAACCAAAATGCTTAGATAAGTGGAGAATTCAAAACCAGCAATTACCACTAGATCTGAGAGCTCCAGAACCAGTTAAACCTGAAGCAATGGCACCAGGTTAGTAAGGCCACATAAAAATTCTTAAATCGAAATATTAGTTTATTGCTCCTTTAAAAGAAAAATAATAGCCTTACCATATAATTAAAATTAATAAAAATAAAATGAAAATTTGTCTTTTCTTTGACAAATTTTAGTTTATTTTAGTTACTACGACCGCTTGATCGAAAGTTGAATAAAAGGCTTTATTAACTCAAAGGATACTGTTTCTGTACTAAACTTTCTGCACAGGATTTATAATCAACATCTTCCTATTCAAATGTCTGTAGCGACGGCACTAGCGCTCAAACGAAACAAAATTTGGAACAATTATGTTAGCTGGGCGCAGGTGATAAATCGCTAAATATTGTTACCCTCTCCATCATTGCTCCCATTTCATTAAAAAAATATATAGATTTCCTTCATTTCATTTAAAATACAAAAATGAACAAATAAATAAGAAATAAAACGATAAATCACAACATTTTATTTCAAAATCAAAACAATCTTTTAAATTTACACACTTGAAACATAAACAATGCTATTGGCGAGAAAAAAAGGCTATTGGCAAAATGTGCACCCGGCTAACATAAAAATACCCAAAATTTCACTTGTATCTATATTCAACCTATAAGTTACAAGTTACACTGTGAAAATTGAAAAAAAAAGCAGCACTCTGTGAGACTGCTAACAGCAATTAAAGGTTAAAATGTACGTGGAGACCACTTAAAGTGTTGTTGTATAAAACCTTCGCTCCCTGAATACTAGGCTTGAGCGCTGACAGAAAAAAGGTGGCCATCGTAGGTGGATTTTTTAAAGAGCTTGTACAATCCACTGAATTTAGACACCAGTATTTTCCAAAAGTTTACTTAGCCTTATTTCTCAGAAAAATAAATCCGAAAAAGCTTAACAAAATTATTGGTATTCAAATTCGGGGGACCGTACAAACTCTGAAAAAAATCAGAGCGCTCATGTCTAATATTCAAGGAGTGGTGCATAAAACACAGCATTGCGTCAAACCATAATCGTTATATTATGTCATTTGACGGCGGGACACTCAGTTTTCCAAATCCTAATTAAATGAAAACAAGTAGTATACTCTTAAAGTAAGGAATCTACAGTAATCAGAATGTTTTGTAATATTTGATAATGTTTTTTCAACAAATAAAAAATAATATCTACACTATCGTTTAAAACCTGTCCGATAGCAGTTATAGGAGTACGACGATAGTAAAGTTTGTTTACTCCGTCAACATTTACACTGATAAGTTTATCTGTTCGACAGATGCTCTTTTGTTATCGATATTGTAAACACTTTCTATGTAAAAGAAATGCTAGCATATTCAGTTCAAACTAAATGGTTATTGACAGTTTGAGTAAAAATATGCAACACTGAAATATTCTAACAATTATGTCTTTTCGTTTTACTAACAAATTTGATTTTCAATATAAATTTATTTAACAAATTTATATTCTAATCGGTATTTTCATATTAGCCGTATGCCGACTGACGAACTTTTCAGTTCTTTACTATAAACAAATACGTTCTGTTTCGGGTGGAAAATGTTTCGCAATGAAAATAGTAATGCGCAGATGAATATATACATACAAGAATGAATACATTCATATATTGAATACACTCATCACATAAAATGTTTGGCGATTTCTTTAGCTTTTAACCCGAAATTACATAGTATTTTAAAATTCCTAAATTTACAAACAATTTGCATTGAGTTTCTACATAAATTTCTTTTATCAATTATTGGGCACAGATGTCATATATATGATCATGGTGGATCATGGGCACAGATGTCAATATTGGCGGGATTTTCTTCCAACGCAAATTTGGCGAAAACCTCGCTATCATATCATCTATATCTGGGTCACCATATCAAGCAAAATAACGATATTTTGGCGCCGGTTAAGTACCCGGTGCGTATATGACATTGGCGTTAGAAAAAAATCGCGCCAATATATATGACATTTGTGCCAATTATTGTATTTCCAATATTGAATTTATCTTATAATGCTAATAATAAGCTAATTGTAAATTATACCCATGCCCAGTGATATGACTTTTTTTCTTGTTGCTCTTCTGCTAATGCAAATTCATATTTTATCCTGGCCGTTTATAACTCAAGTTCTACTGATCGGATTTTCATGAAGGCTTTAGGGTACTTTCCTGTTATAGGGGCTTTGGCGTTTTTAAAAAAGCTTGGCGTAATTTGTGCTTCAGAAAGGGAGAAGTATTTAGAAAATATGGCACTACATAGTTATCCCGTGGACCAATTTCGCCAAATTACATAAATCGCCAAAGAACAAATAAATTAGTATAAAATTAAAAAAAATAATAACCAAACCAAACGTTGAAATAAAAATCACTTAATGACATAAACACGTGTAACTTGCTTAAAGTCAATTGAACGTGACATTTTCGGTCAACCATTATTGGCATTCAATCTTAAAGTTCGGCGATAGATTTTTGGTTGACGGGATAACCAAGTAGTACCGAAAATATTTAGCTACTTATTTATTTTGGTTAAAAGGAAAACTTGTCTATAGCAAGCATTTTAGATCAGGGAAGCTCTGCATTATTCAGAGAATAATGTGAGTAAATTTTGTGCGTACAACTATTTTGTAAAAGAAATCTTCACATTAGTTGATCAAAAAATTCTGCGATTAAACAAGAAGAAATATTTTGATATTCTGTTTAAAAATCGTGTCCTCCCCACCAATTTATGTTAAGCAAGAATTTTTGCCAAAATGAGTTTTTTTTTTTTTTTTAACCATTTGGAAAAATGGCTATTGTCCTCGTCAGGGTAGGAAATCAAAAGCATATCTGAAGGTTTTTATTGGTTTAATCATCATTTTATTCGTTTTCTGATTGGTCTATACAGTAATCTGTATTTCCCTTTACTTTCAACAGAGATGGACAACAGAGTGTTGCCACTATGACAAAAAAGTAATAAATAATACAAAAAAAAAATTAATAACTCAGAAACAAATTGAGATACAGCTTTGAAACAAATTGCATTTAAAAGTACATTTTTTTCTCTATACGACGATATAAAAAACTAATATTGTGGGATGTTTAGAAGTTTAAGATATAAATTTCATTTAAAATTGGCCGTCAGATTTCTACGATGGAAAAGCCTTTTCCCGAACAGCCAATCAAATGCTTTGATAATACGTAAGTTGCAGGTGGATAATACGTACGAATCGCAAACGATTTCCGTCGGTTGCAGTTTTTACGTGTAATAACACTATTAATGTTTAATTCATGGCGTACGTAATGTATGATCAACTCCGTGCTATTTTTTATGTCTTAAATTTTAGTCTTTGAAAAAATCATTTTCCAAATGATCGTTGTAATTTGTTAAATTGCATTTTTTTTAACCATTTGGAAAAATGGTTATTGTCCTCGTCAGTGTAGGAAATCAAAAGCATATCTGAAGGATTTTATTGGTTTAATCATCCTTTTATTCGTCTTCTGATTGGTCTATACAGTAATATGTATTTTCCATTACTTTCAACAGAGATGGACAACAGAGTGTTGCCACTATGACAAAAAAGTAATAAAAACTACAAAAAAAAATTAATAACTCAGAAACAAATTGAGATACAGCTTTCAAACAAATTGCATTTAAAAGTACATTTTTTTTCTCTATACGACGATATAAAAAGTAATATTGTGGGATGTTTAGAAGTTTAAGATATAAATTTCATTTAAAATTGGCCGTCAGATTTCTACGATGGAAAAACCTTTTCCCGAACAGCCAATGAAATGCTTGGATAATACGTAAGTTGCAGGTGGATAATACGTACGAATCGCAAACGATTTCCGTCGGTTGCAGTTTTTACGTGTAATAACACTATTAATGTTTAATTCATGGCGTACGTAATGTATGATCAACTCCGTGCTATTTTTTATGTCTTAAATTTTAGTCTTTGAAAAAATCATTTTCCAAATGGTCGTTGTAATTTGTTAAATTGCATTTTTTTTTTTTTTTTTTTGAGAATAGCGTTATTGTAACTTAAGAAACATATACTGCAAGCGTCATTGAAACAATTTTTTGAAGTAATTAGGAAATTATATGTTTAAAAAAATTAAATCAAAGTGAGGACGATAATAAAAGCGATTTTAAAACTTTTTTCCTTACGATAATTAGGCGGAAAGGGCTTGAAATACTGCCAATCATATAAAAAAATCTAAAAAAAAAAAAAAAAAAAAAATACAGATTGTTCTTCTCATGTGGGGATATATGTTTCCAAAAAATTTTCTGACGGAATCTTCATATAGCGTCCGTAAAAAATAATAAAAATGTCGTTTATTTGGCTATTTATATATGTTTGTATATGTTGCGGGGGAAAATGTTGATCGCCAAATGCCGTAACGAGTTCATCTTTTCGTGCCAAATATTCAAAAGTATTTTATTTTTTTACAGACTTTCTACTGGAATTCCGCCGCTAAATTTGACTGATCTTTTATTATATACATAAGTAGTTTCGGTACTTTTCCTTTATACGGACACCATGCCAAAATGTATGCTAATGCGCCAATTATTTGAACCTTGATAGTGTAAAAGATTTTTATTGTAAACCATGCTAAATACTGTGATTTGCTATTTATGAAACGTGAATCCCGTGAATGATTATTATCTAACCTTAACCTCGGAAAAAATTTTAATTTGCTATTATCCGAATTAAATTTTTTTTCTTTTATAAAGTTACTAGGGTGCCTCCGCCCCCCTGCTCGCTACGCTCACCAACCGTCCGCGTAATCGCTTTGCGCTTCCATTCCATATCGCGAAGCAATCCCTATTTTCTAGCCAAACTCAGATTATTGTTTGTGCTTAAAAATAAGTTAAATAGTGCAATTAAGCTCTATTCATAAGCTAATATTAGTTTTTGTTGCATTAAAATATCTGAATTTGTTGATTTACTGCAAGCAAGTAAACCCTTTTGCATTTCAATGGGAGTCTATGGAAATTTGACGAAATACTGGAAATAGCGCCAAGTTGGCGTCTTTTTGGCGCCAAATTTGGCAATATATTGCGAAGTTGGGAACAAACTTGGCGACGTTTGGCGACAAAGCCGGGTCCCCCTCTCTAACTTGCAACCCCCCTTATAGCGTCAGAAATCTCTGACCAATCAGATACTTTTCGCGGTATCTACGCAGATTTTCATTGGTCCATTTCCAAACCGTTACTTTTTTTTATATACTAGGGGGGCTCTGCCCCCCTGCTCGTTACGCTCACCAACCCTCCGCGTAATCGCCTCGCGATTCCATTCGGAATCGCGAAGCAATCCTTATTTCCTAGCCAACCGCAGACGTAATTGTTTCGCGTTTCCCTTGTGGATCGCTTCGCGATCCCTTATTTTCTATGCATTCAAGTTTTAGATTCCACTTGGTAAAAACGCGCTCCTTCTCAACTCCTGAAAATTTTATTTCCTTATCTCCAAGCACATAATCATTGGAGCTTCCTGAGTTTCATAATTATAAAAATTATAAAATATAAAATTATATGTATAATGTTACGAATATTGTAAATAGTTAGTGTTTGCGCTTAAAAATAATGTAAATAGTTCAGTTAAACTCTATTCATATGGTAATATTAATTTTTGTTGCATTGAAATATCCTAATTTGTTGATTTTCTGCAAGCAAGTAAACCTTATTGAATTTCAATGGGAGTCTATGGAAAATTTGGCGAAATACTGGAAATAACGCTAAGTTGGCGTCACTTTTGGCGACTAATTTTGGTCACCAAATTTGGCGATAAACTTGGCGACATTTGGCAACAGAGCCGGGTCCCCCTCCCTTTGGTAACCCCCATTATAGCGTCAGAAAGCTCTGATCAGTCAGGTGGGTTTCGCGGTATCTACGCAGATTTTCATTGGTCCATTTCCGAAACTTTACTTTTTTTTATATACAGAAGGATAGAAGGATAATTTAATTTTACTCCTGATGCTGAGATATTTTAAGTATATATTTGGGATTTAATAAAATAGTTCGTAAAAGTCTGTAATTATCAAATGTTATATTTTTTAAATGCTCACTTTACTATCGACAATGGTTTTTCTTTTATTTTTAAAATGTTTCAATTCACGTGATTTTCATTTTGCGCCAACTATTACGCTTGGCGACAATGGTGTCTGCATAACGGAAAGTACTGTAGTTTCATTAGCATTTTTTTCACAATATTATGAGTATGCGCCTTAAGGAGACCTTCTTTGTAAGCACCATTTAATTAACTGACAAAAAAACTTAGTAACTTATTTTCATTTTTAGTTGGTACAGGAAAGGAAGATTACGATGTGCCGGCATTTGATCCAAAGGTAGAAGCTGCATTCCGAAGTCATCTGTCAACACTTATTGCTTGCAGATATTGTTCAAGAACATTCAGTCCCGACAGAATCCAGACGCACATGTCTTGCTGCATTGAAAGGCCCAGAACCCGAGAAAGTGTAACGCCTACAAAAGGAGGAATATCGGAAAAAAAGTCATGATTATCCAAGTCAAGTATTAATTGAGAAGCTTAAATGTAGCAATTGAAATTTTGTGATTAAAAAAAATAATGCGAATCCATTTCATGTCGGTTCATATTTCTTTAGCGATGACTTCAGCGTATCCAAAAAAGTATGGTGTAGGTGCACCCCTAGCCTTATAATTTTGTTGAGAAGTAGCGAATTCTTTGAATTACACTAATTTCTCCAAATTAAAGTAATAATAATTTACCTGTTAATGGCTAAGCAGTTTTAAAGTTTGAATTTAAAGTGACATTTATATAGTATTTAGAATGTCAAGAAAAAATGTAATAGTCAAAATTTTCTGAAGTTTTGTTTCATTATATACCGATAATGGACACATCTTGAATATACCATTAAATAGAAAAATAATTTTTTAAAAATATATTATTCTTTATTTTTTAATTTATATTTTCTACCTTTTAGTGTTTAAAAGAGTCCGGAACAGAAAATTCTCAAAAAAGAATCAATTACCATTTAGCATTTGCCGCCAATAAACGGAAATATACTTGAGATCTTTTGTGTAGCCCTGTATATGTTATATAGAATTTATACACACCAAGTAATATATATATATAAAAAGTGAAATTTTAAAACGCGTACCACAACTGAAAACGCTCTTCCAAGCAATTATTCTTTATAGGCAGTACTGTAACCAAATACTTTTATGTGTCCCTATAAATGACCGATAAATTATATGCAGACAAGATTCTTTTAGAATAAACGCTTTGTAATACACCTCAGTGATAAATATAAATTTTAATCTGTTTAAAATTGTGTAATATCCTTAAAATAAACCACAGACGATTCCCCCCCCCCCTAAGCTGTAATGTAACGAAATTTTTTTGAGTGTCCCTGTAATTGTACCGTAAATAATACTGACTTCATTTTCAATAACGAACATGCCATAGTAAACCCCAATACCATATATCAATTTCATACCAATCTGACTACAATTACGAGCGTTAGAGCACGGACAGACGGCAGACGGACCGACAGACAATCAAACCGAATTCATAAACACTTTTCAACTATTACAATAAGAAATCACTTGGTGCAGTACAAAATAAATAAAATACAACGTTTAAAGCACCAAAGGACTTTCTTGTTGCGAACTAGTTTCGGTAGCCATAGCGACCGTCAACAGTGCAAAATATTGTTGCTTAGAAAAGAAAATTGAAATATATGTAGCAGAAGCGGATTGAATGATAAAGTTTATTAAAAAATAAAATTACAGGAAATTTTAGGAAACAACCAATGTAAGAGAAGTGGATTCAAAGGTAAAGTTTATTAGCCAATAGAATAACAATCCACTTCTCTTACATTGGCTGTTTCCTAAGATTTCCTGCAATTTTATTGGGTAATAAACTTTATCATTGAATCCGCTTCGCCTACATATATTTCAGCAATTTTCTTTTCTGAGCAATCATATTTTGCACTGATGACGGTACGCTATGGCTACCGAAACTAGTTTGCAACAAGAAATAAAGTATTTTGGTGCTTTAAACGTTCTTTTTTATTTATACTTTTCAACTACGTTGGAAAGTGTTAAAAAGGATGGATAGTATTTAATAAAAGGGGGAAAATATTTATTGAAATAACCAGTAACTTTTGTTTGTTTACAGTTCTCTCTTAAAAAATCATCAATTAAAAATTATTCATATTCACTGCATTGTTTTCAAAAATTCGCCGTCGATGTTGTGTACCTTGTTTCAAAATTTTCATTGCATTCCTCATTTTCATATTCGTAATTTTCCTTAAAAACAAATTTGCTCTTGTCATCTTCCTGATCAACTTTATTTTGTAATTCTTTGCAAACTTATTGGGGAATTACAGTTTCTGTGAGCTTCGTAGCTACAAAAACTTAACTTCCGACCGTTATCATGACCTCATAATTTTGTTCCGTCATTCCATCGAAGACGCTTTCTGGAGTTTCTAAAATTATCGGTTCATCAATTTTCACATCTTTACAGATTTCTGCACTAATAATGGAATTTTTAATTGTAATCCATGTGCTTTATAACCGAATTTTTCGTTCAATTACTCACTTATCAGGAACAGGATTTGTGAAAAAACGATAACATTAATTGAACCACCAATTGGAAGAAGGGAATAAACGCCACTTTTTGACACATTCATTTTTCTACACTTTTACATTCTTTAGACGTAGCGCTTAGTTGTGAGTTCGAAGAAAAGAACAAAAACCATTCGCTTCGTGCGGCCATAAAAATAGTTAGTTTTAAGAAGGAAACAAATCCTTCCTTTATTCCTTTCTCCCAACAATCAACTTTACGAATATAGAAATAGTGTTTCTTTTTTCGATAAACGAAAACGCATCGCTATTGGTGAGGGACGCGATACTAGCGATCTAATAGCCGCCATTTTAGAGCGCGTTCAGCAGACTTTACCAAAGCTACCAAAGTTACCGACCAATTGTAGGGCAGTATGAAATAAAAATCAAGGCGAATTGTGACGTCAGCTACAATTCAACAATGGCACCAACGAAAGCAATTCTGTTGAACTGTAGCTGACGTCACAATTAGCCTTGATATTTATTTCATACTGCGTTACAATTTGTCGGTAAACTTGGTAGCTTTGGTAAGGTCTGCCGAACGCGCTCTTTGTTGTGTTTGAGACTGCATTCGTTTAGCGTCGCGTCGTCGAGATTCTTAACCTATAAATTTGATTATTTCATCCATTTGTACAAAAAAGAAAAACAGAAGTCACAGCGTGTACTTGGTCAATCTTATGTGAGTACAAGTACTGGGAGGTTAGTGTCAGCTAAATCTAACAGTAATAATGACTGTGTCTGTAAAAAAAACTGCACTCAGCAGTTGAGTAGTGAAGAAAAACAGCAGCTGCTTGAATTCGTTTACAATGGACGACCGAAAAATGAACATAAGATATATATGATGAGTATCATTGAATACGCGAAGGTTAATCGCTGCCTTTCAAAACGCGAAAATCCGAAAAAACGTGACAATGCGTTCACGTATTTGCTATGAAAGGAAATGAAATAATTCAAGTATGCCGTCAAGCTTTCTCCATTTTATACGGTATAAAAAATAACGCCATTTTTCGCCTTACCTCCCTTAAATCGGTGGGAAAAGTAACCTGAAGATAAACGAGGGCAGCATCGTAATCGAGGTAATGTCTTAACAAACGAAGCAATTATAGCCATTGATGAACATATCCGGTCATTTCCGCTTAAACAATCTCATTACAGCAGCAAAAATATATGATATTTAGAAGCGAACCTAAACGTCAAAATAATGTATGAACTTTTTAAAAAAATATCCCCAATACCAATGCGTAAAATACGACTATTACAGAAAATATTTTAATGATAATCATGGCTACAGATTCAGTCGGCCACAAGTAGACGCTTGTGCGACTTGCGAAGAACTCGATGCAAAAATAAAAAGTCCATCTCTCAATGAGAATGCGAAGAGAGTGGCGGTTGCAGAAAAAAATGATACATCTTAAACATGCTAAAAAGTTTTATAATAAACAGAAAGAAATTTTGACCTTGTGTCAGTAAAGAGAAGATGTAGGAGCCGTTGTATTTTATTACATGCAAAATTTGCCCATTCCTAAGATCCCAGTTCAAGAGATGTTTTATTTAAGAAAACTATAGCTGTATGTGTTTTGTGTTCACGACTTAAAGACGAATTCTGCTGATTCTACACTTACCATGAGGGTGAAGGTAAACGAGGCCCGGGGCCGGATGAAGTATGCAGTTTATTGTGGTAAACTATACAGGAGATGGATCCCTCTGTCAAAGAACTACGCGTTTTTAGCGATGCTTGCGGGAGACAAAATGGAAATAACACCCTTATAAGATTCTTTCTCACTCTTGTTGCAATGAATCGTTTTGAGAAAATATATCAATACTTTCCTGTGCATTGCCATTCGTTTTTACAGTGTGACAGAAATTTCGGGACCGCTAAAAGACTCATTAGGAGAAAGGACAGAATTTACGTTCCAAATGAATATAATAATCTTATTTTGGCAATAAAAATCAAGGGTTTTTCAGTTAAACCCATTACTTCTAGCGGCATACTTGATTTTAAAAACTCATGACAGCGATGTTTCAAGAAAAGCTGTAAGTCATTAGACAAGGCAACAACATTCAAGGTTTCGCAATATAGAAGCTTTGAGTATAGTTCAAGTCATAAAGGTTACTTGACATGTTCCGAAAATATCGATGGTTTCATTAAAGCTACATTTTTGCTCCAAAACCTTCTACAAACCCAAAAATATCAGAAACTCCGGCATATGTTACTAAATTTCCCATAAATGAGAAAAAAATGAACGACATACAAAAAATAATCCAATATATTCCTGACGAATTCAAAGATTTTAACGATATTATTCTGACCTGGCCAACTACAAGATCCTAAAGTGAAGAAATAGATGAATAATAGAGTGTCCTTACGTTTTTTCTAATAAATAAATTGTTTTTGTCATTATATTGTTTATTATTTCAAATTATTTTGTATATAGTATATGATAAATTGGAAGAAGGGAATAAATCGAACTCATTTACATATACATATATAAATGAATATTATGTATTTCAGCCAGCTCTATAAGTAAATAAATCAGAATTTATATTTTCTTCATTATCATTGATATCCCATAAGCCTATAAGTTGAAAATAAAAAGTTTTAAAGTTTTTTTTAATTATCTCCATGCTTATTTTTTGGATTTATTCCCTTCTTCCAATTGGTGGTTCAATTGAGGACTAAGAATGGAAAACGTCGAAAGTCCAGAAGAGAAAATTTTTCAAGAGAACGAAAAGAAGAAAAACTCCTACTTCTAGTACGTATAGCGTTTTCCATTTTACTCCTTTCGGGATTTTAGTACTTACAGCGTTTTCCATTTCACTGGTTTAGGGCTTAGTTCAACACTGAGCTTAGTTTTTAGTTCAACACTTTAAAATGTAGGTACCTAGCTTCTTTTCGTTTAGTGTTTAAATACCTAATATTATCATTTGTAAACATTTCTTTTATTTATTTATTTAAAAAATTTCACCTTGCTTAAAAATATCCCATTGATGTAAACAATAATATCATGATCAAGTTGTGTAACAGTCTCCAGTCGCCGAGCATCTTATCATTCGCGCTTTCAGCCTTCTCCACTTCACTTCGTGATGCACATTCAGCGTTCTCCACTTTACTTCGTGTGACACTTTCAACCAGTGACATTTTTCTTCTCTTTTTTGAACTATTTATACTAGGATTGGCACTTCAATGGTTCTCGTGTTTGTTAAGCTTGACATTTAAGACATTTTTTTGTAAAAAAAATATTTTCAATTTTTTGGTACTTTCAGCATTTTTCCTTCTTAGTCCTCAATTAGAGATCAGATCACACAAAGGGTTTAATTTTTGTGTAAAATTGAATGTGGGTGGTCATTTCCGGTTGCTTTTGATAACATTAAGTGATTGATAAGAATAACCGTGATCGCATTAAGCGACATCTACTGTATATCTTCTTTACATGTACAATCGATATGTAATATATATTTGTAGCCGGCAACTATAACATCAGTCTTATAAACTAACTAGCCGCCCTTGGCGCCCAGTTTGGTTTCCCTTAAATGTATGCTAAGCATTTTCGTTTACCTAGCAAAATTAATGGTAGTACTGGAAATCGGCTTTCTAGATGTTTTTTGGGTCGCTGAATCCGAATCGTCCGCAGCCCTTAATTCTTCCACTTATTCCGACCCTTTTGCGGAAGCAAGGTTCATAGGTCCCCAGCCACGTCCCGAGTAAAAGACACTCTAGCGAAAGCCAGGTTGAAAAAAAAATCAAAAATTGAAACCGGACAAATTTAAAAGGGAAATTGCGCAAATGAAAGACACCGAAAAGAGGAAAGGGAGGGCTTGGGGCGATGAAGCTACTAATAATAAGCTAGACTTAAGTGAACCGCCGCGGCGAGCGGCCTCCTTTCGTCCGCAGCCCTTTATTCTTCTACTCTATTCCGACTCTTTTGCGGAAGCAAGGTTCATAGGTCCCCAGCCACGTCCCGAGTGAAAGACACTCTAGCGAAAGCAAGGTTTAAAACAAAATCGAAAATTGAAACCGGACAAATTTAAAAGGGAAATTACACAAATCAAAGACACAAGATTTCCAGTGTCACTTCTCAATGTTAATTTAACATAGAAAAGCCTATGGAGATCATAACTTTTTCATTTTTTTCTTCCCACCTTTTTGTCCCTGATGCTACTCATTTTTAATTCTTTGCTAATTCTAATAATATTATAAATTCAAAGTGTAAAAACATTTGCCAGGCGTCAGGATCAAAACGGATCATAAAATGCTTTTGCATATAGGTGGATTATAATCTAGAGAGTAACATGGGATAATTTTTATTTACATTATTCAAATATTTTTCTTAATAATTCCAAATTTCGCTTTTTTCATTGAGAATCAACGGACATTTTCTAATAAAATTTAACATTTTTCCTTCATTGTTGTAAATAATTCAAAAGCCGTAATAATAATTTGCCTATTTTTAGTTGAATGATATTCACGTGAAACATGAAACTGAAGAACTGAAATAGTATTTTTTTTTTTTTTTAAGAATTAAAAAGAAGATGAATGTGACGTCATAGTGGAAAAAAATGATATTTTCAAGCAGATTTTTTAAGTTCAGATTCTAATTTTTTTTACCAAACTACAACAACCTGCATTACTGCAGAAACATTTTGAATTATACATAGGTAAATTGCGTCACAAATTGTGATGCGATATCGCACAAATCAAAGACTGATGATGATGCCCTCCATTAATTTTGAAATGTGTTTGTCTGAATGCAGTAGTTATTAAAAAACTTGACATATTAAACAAAAACCTAATTTGCAGAACAAATTAAAAAAACAAAATTTATTTCCTAAATTTTTTAAGCCCGAGAAGGGGCAGATATTAAAATATTTCATTCAATTCGTTCTACATTTAATGTTAAATTTTTGTAACAAATAAGCTAAACCAATTGAACATTAAAAAATAAAAATGAAATTCATACAATATAATGCTTTAAACACCTATATACTTAGATTCCGTTCAAATGAAATTGAAGTAAATCTTAGACTTTTTCCATTTTTAAGTTGTAAATATTTGTACTGCAGATTTTGCATTATCTTTATGACGATTGTACATAATACGATAACGTACATGCAAAATACAAAACTTTAAAAAAAGTCTAAGATTTATTTCGATTTCATTTGAACGGAATGTAAGTATATAGGTGTTTAAAGCATTATATTGTATGAATTTCATTTTTATTTTTTAATGTTCAATTGGTTTAGCTTATTTGTTACAAAAATTTAACATTGAATGTAGAACGAATTGAATGAAATATCTTAACCTTTTACCCGCCAACGTTCCACAAGTGGAACATAAACTATGTGATGCTGTATCTTTTTAAGTATTTGTTAAATCCGTTTGAAATTTTAAATATATATTTTTAAAGATATGTTTTAATGAATTATAAAATATTATTTAATAATTTTTTTGTGGTTCCCATCTTGGTGCTTGTTGAAATGTAACAAAAAACGTAAATGTAGTAGGCTGTTCTTTTTCCTGTGTCTATAACTTTAGAATTCAAATGTGAGTGTTGTGATGATTATTATTGTATTGTTTACTGTTGTTTATGAAGTTTCATGCATAAATGAATGTTTTATTTTACTTTATTTTTGTTTTATAATCATTTGAAGTCCAATGTTCCACATGTGGAACGTTGGCGGTTCAGAGTACAAAATTATCTTTTTCTTACTTTTATTAGGATTTTGATCATTTTTACCAGGATCCATCAGGCAAATATTTTTTTATTATTTTCTTACCAGTATTATTAAAGAATACATTTAATTTTATGGTATATGTCTCTTGCACCTGTCGCCAAAGTGTCTGTGAAATATTTTTGAGCAATAAATGGCAATAAAATCCGCAAAAGAATTTCTGTAACACGAAGGAGGAAATCTTGATTATTATAGTGATGGCAAAGTTGTTTGTGTACGATAGAGTGACAACAGTGTCGTTACTGTTATATCAAATTGGGAAGGAGCATTGCTAACTCAAAGTGTAACATGGTATTCTCGAAATTTGAAGCGAGAAGTTTCAATCAAACAATATCGATTGATTAGATTGTATAATTAGAATATGGGTGGTCCAGATGTTTTGAATCATTTGCTTGGGACGTATCGTCCAGGATTCGATGATAAAAATGAGGTTGAAATCTGTTTCTAAAATGAACTAAATATGGCTGTTGTTGCTGCTTAGAGACTACATTGTCATGCAGTAGTTTCAAAAGAAGCCCTAAGCCATTTGGAGTTTCGTCGTGAAATTGCAACTGTTGCCATAAAAGTTGAAACTGATGTTTTGAGAAAGGGAATGGGAGGTCCTACTGCTATAGTAGATATGGACATTATCACTTCATCCGGCAGTTATTGCTTTTCATCTACTACTGAAGGAAGATGCTCAAATTGTCAGAAAAACATGAAGAAATGGTGTGAACATTATGGAAAGCGTATGGATGAAAAATGTTTTCAGGCCTTTCATAAAAATTTTGCTGTTAGTGACTAGTTACCATGTTCCTAAAATAAAAAAACATTTTTTACATTACTTTGTTTTCTTATGTGTATAGTGCTGGTATGATTTGGAAAGAAAAATTTGCCAAAATGGACAAATGTTATTCGTACCGCCAACGTTCCACAAGTGGAACAGACCTGTAACTCCACTTCTATTTTACATAACATCCCAAAATTTGGCATCCAACCTTAGAATTAATCTAAATCGTCTCAAAAAAATTTCAAATTAATTTGAGAAGATGTTCATGGTGCGGCGGTTAAAAGGTTAAAAGAAGCAGTGCGGGTAAAAGAAGATGAATATGACGTCATAGTGGAAAAAAAATGACATTTTCAAGCAGATTTTTCAATTCCTACTATTAGCTCACACTCTCCCTATATTTATTTATATATTTATCTTGTTCAAATTTTCCATCGTTAATAAAATACTCATTATTCATCCTATCAAGTTGAAATATTTTTTTTTAAACTTGTACTGGATGACAATTGATGTTAATACAGTTTTTTATCAAATATTAATTAATTAATTAAATTTTAATTAATTAATTTTAGTTTTGCATGGGAAACAAAATGGCGGCCATTGCTTATTGAAGATCAATGAAAGTATTTTCAATAAGGGGTTACCATAGGGGGGACCCTGTCCTGTCGCCAAATACCGCCAAGTTTGTAGCCAACTTGGCGATATATCGCCAAATTTGGCGGCCAAAATGATTCGCCAAAAATGACGCCAACTTGGCGATATCTCTAATATTTCGCCAAATTCCCATAGAGTTCCATTGTAAACCCACTTGTTTATAGAAAATCAACAAATTGAGATATTTTAATGCAACAAAAACTAATATTAGCTTAAGGGATTATATTAAATTTTTCTTTGATGGCCTAAGTAGGAATTGCCTTTAAAAACAAAATTTTTGTATTACTTGTTTATGTGTATTTTAATTATTTAACTCAAGGTGAATATAACACTAGAATTTTAACTTTCCTTTATTGTATAATTTCCATTTATAAAGTTGAAATATTTCATTGCAATTGGATCGATATGTCGTAATTTTCCCAGTTTTTAGCCCCCGATATGCTTTTTTCTTTCGGCCAGCAATTAAAGTGTCGTCTTTAAAAAATAACATTACGTTCAGTGGCGTGGCGTCCGGTCATCGCTGGATGCGGCGATGACCAAGCAATATTTTAAAACTCTTAATAAGCTTTTAAAACTCTACGATCCAGTTTTAGCAGAACATTTGGAGTTCATGTATAAGTGAAGGTAAGATTTAAAGTTTCTTTTTTGAACATTCAACCATTGAATTTTAGAGTTAATAATTTTTCACCGCAAACTTAAATAATTGCGATGACCACCGAAAATTTTCACGCCACGCCACTGATTACGTTATATAAGCCAGCCGTAAAACAAAGCAGATGTATCACAGTACGGTGAAATACGGATAATCTCTACTGCAATATTCTAAAATTCTAAGCATTGCAAATTTTCAATTTTCATACCGTCGTATTGGGGGGAAAAAAGTACTTTAAAATGCAATTTGTTTGAAAACTGCATCTCAACTTATTTTTGAGATATTACTATTTTTGTAGTTTTTAGCGACATTTGTTTAATGTTGGCAACCGGAATACTTCATTTCTGTAAAAAGTAAGTAATTATATCTTTTTGTTGCCATTTTCCCATAACAACGAAAAAAATGTAATTAAAATACGTGCTATTTTGAAAAAAATATATAAATGAATGATTTTTGATAAAACATGGTTGCTATTATAAACTGTATTTAATTTTAAGTATCTATATTAATGTTACAAACAAATGAAGGCATATGAATCATTAGATAGCTGGTTCTTCTTTCTTTCTTTCTTTCTTTTTTTTTTTTTTTTTTTTTGGTCGAGTTTCTTGAATGACGACATCGCTTTTTGCTGGATTTGTGTATTATTCATCGATAGTGACGTCATATGCATACTTTACGGCAGATGTTGTTTAAGATTGGAATTTAAATGTGGAATTCTTCAGCGGATGCGAATGACGTCATTTTATATAAAATAAAAGCGTGTGTTTTAAGTCTTAAAACTGAAATATGTTTTGTACTATCTATGTACTACCTATGTTTATGTACACACATATATATGCATATATAATAATAATAATAAATTTGAAATCACAAATATATGAAGAAATTGGTAAAGTTCTAAAGATGATTTAGAAATGAACAGAGGAAACCAGTATGTAAAATAAGAAACTATATATATTCATCGGGGGCGACACAAAATTCTGAAAAAACACAATTTGTGTTTTCTAGTTTTCATTTTGCCTGGGCTGAAATTAAAATTTTAAAGGTATTTGAAATTTCGGTGTACTGATATTCTTAAAAAAGAAATATTTTTGACGTAATTGCAACAAATATTCAAAAAATTTTTTTAATTTATATATATTATTTGAAATGTCGTCATTTCCACTTAATAAATAATCTTGCGAAATTTTCATATTGTATCCAGGAGAAATGTTTTCCTCTACCTTATACCTACAGTTTATTTTAAATTTATTTTTCAATTTAAATTGTTCGGTTATTCAGGCTTTAATTTTAAATAGTTAGATATTTTTAAAAATCTCCTAAAATTCTTTACTATTATATTTTTTCATGAAAATTTAAATAAAACATAATTTAATTTAATAATATTTTATCGTATTTATAAATTTAAGAAAATATATTAACAGAAAATATATAAATATATAATATATATTATATATTTATTTATTTGTTTATTTATTGCCACTCACTCCAATGAAGCTACGAATAAAGTTTGATTTATTTATAGTTCTATGTTCAACCCCTTATTATTTTTCTATACTCAAAACGTTCTTAAATTAAGCACTCTGCTGGGACCCAGTCTTTTCATCTATTTATCTTTGGATATCGTATGTGATATCAACAAGATGTAACGTAACGGTAGAGATACAAATTCCTTCTTTGCTCATGGTTTGTTACATCATTTTCCCTTCACTTATAAGATATCGAAATCATAACAAAATTGTGAGCTCCCTGGTTCATGCCTGTTTTGTGCTATATTGCGGCATGCAATAATAATCCTGGGGACCCATGCCATTTATGCTCGTGTCGTGTATTCATCTCATTCAACGAGCTTTTGAAAATTTCAAAACAGTCACTATTCGTTTGTAGTTGAAATTCAGTAAACTGATTTATTTCGTCTGTTTAAATTCTTGTCAGGAGAATGACTAACTTATTGTCTGAAAGAGCAAAAGTATCAAGAGATTATGACCATTTTTTCTTTAAAAATTTAGAAATCTGTAACAGCAATCCTTTTAATGCGGCGACTAACCCTTCGGGTTATGTAAATCTTGGAACCCCGATGAATGACTTGTGTGATGACATTCTTAAACCAAAATTAAAGGACATATGGAGATTGGATTTTGATATGCTCGGATACAAGCAAGGCCGAGGTACATTGAGGCTACGAGAAGCTATGGCAAATATCATGACCGAACTTTTAGAAAGCCAGGAACCAGTGTTGGCTGATGATCTGTTTTGCTTGACTGGAGTTACAAGTTGCATTGATTTGATGGCTCATTGTCTTGCAGATCCTGGAGAAGTGTTTCTACTTTCAACTCCAACATTAGGTAGTATTAAAACGGCTTTCGTTCAGAGGTCTCTTGTTGAACTTTTTCCTATACCAGTGTTTACTGATGATGGTGATGAAAAATCAGAGTTGACAATGGAAAAAATTATTGGTACATATGAAAGTGCTCTCACAGCAAACAAAGTTGTTCGTGGAATCTTTATGACTAACCCGCATAGTCCTTTGGGCGACATACCATCTCCGAAATTGTTGATGGATGTAATGACTTTCTGCAATGAGAATTCTCTTCACCTGGTGATCGATGAGGTATATGCATTGTCTGTATTTTCTAAGAGAGAAGCATTTCACAGCATTCTTAAATTCAGAAAAATTCCAGATCCAACGAGAACACACCTTCTTTATGGATTGAGCAAGGATTTCGGAATTGCAGGTCTGAGAGTCGGAGTAATTCACACCAAATGCACAGAACTTCAGAAATGTCTAACCCAGCTTTCTTACTTCCAGTGTATACCAAGTCCGGTTATGGAAAATGTAACCACACTTCTAGAAGACTTGGAGTGGTGCAAAAAGTATGCAAGCACGTATCAATCCCGTCTGGCAAAAAACTATGAAGTTTGCGTAAATTACTTAAAGGAAATTGGAATCAAAGTACGAGATTGCCCAGCTGGAATCTGCTTTTGGATGGATTTGCGTGAATTATGTGGAAAGTCTTTCGACGGAGAGAGAAATTTATTTAATTTCTTACTCAAAAATTTCCAACTGTACATTGGTCCTGGTGAAGAGCTCTTATCTCACGAACCAGGTTGGTTTCAGATTGTCACGACTCAAAGAGCTGAGAATTTGAACGAAGGCCTAAACCGCTTCAGTGAAGCATTGAAAAACTACAAACCATCAAAAGACTGAAGACACTGCCTCACCAACAGTTTCAGAGGACGAGAATACTGCTGAATAGCGAGGGACAAATAAAACAATGTAAGTGAGAGAAAATAAAAACCTAAATTGAAAAAATAAATTAATAAAATGTGTTGTTAAAATATATAGTTTAGGAAACATGAGTTGAAATCGCACTTTTTAATAAATTTTTATTCTGTTTTAAAATTAAAAAATTTTCTTGGGTGAGAATGATTTATAGGAACATTGCCGTTAATTCAGTAATCGGATCCACGACAGAAGTTGGTGTAAAAGATTTGCAGAGAATTTCGACATCATGGAACAGATGTCGCAGACGCACTAGGGTTGGTGAAATTTGTTTGTGCTATTTTGGCAAGAAAGCCTTTTTCGAATACCGCTTAGGCCTAACGTGCGAAAACAGCATGTACTTTTTATTGCCACAGATGTCATATATAAAACTTTGGTACTTGTTAATTATCCCGTCGACCAAATTACTGTCGCCATATTGTAAGATTAAATGCCAAAATGGTTGATTGTAAATGTCACATTCGCTTGACAACACGTGTTTACGTCATCAAATGATTTTTATTTCGACGTTTTATATGCATTTTTATTAATGTTATACTAATTTATTTGTTTTTTAGTTATTTAAAATAAAAAATATGCCAATTTGTATAATTTGGCGAGTGGTTTGGCGATTTATATAATTTGACGAAATGGGTCGACGGGATAACTAACAAGTACCAAAACTTTGACACAGATGTCATATTCGCCCCATATTGGCGCGATTTTTTTCTGTCGCCAACAGTGGCGGCTCGTGCCAATCTTCACTGGTGGGGCCCGGTCCTCATAACATATTGTAAATTTTTATGTATTAATATTTGTTGTTTAAACATGAAAACAAATTATTTAAAACTAACTATTATTTAAAACTTTTATTTCTTACTTTTGTAAAAAAAAAAAAAAAAAAAAAAATATATATATATATATATTTTTCAAGTAATCAACGTTAATTTCAAATTTATCAAATTATTACAATTTTTAACATACCATTAATTGCCATTATTAACATTGAACATACTTTGATCAATCATTATTTAATTAAAAAACAAATATACAAAATAATAATAATAATAATAATAATAATAGTAATAATAATAACAGTCTCACAATGTTACAGAAAAAAAATATAAACTTTACTTGCAAACATTGAAACTGTTCAGAAATTAAAATTTAGTACATTATTTAAATAAAAGTTTGGTATGTTTTTAGATGCGCAAATCTTTCACTAACTTTAAATTTAATTACCATTATTCACATTAAACTTACTCTGGTCAAACATTATTAAATTAAAAAACAAATTCACAAATCAAACAAAAAATAATTATCTCATAATTTAATAGAAAAAAATACATATTTTTCTTGCAGAGATTTAATCCATTCACAAATTAAAATTTAATGCATTATTTAAATAGAAATTAGGCACGTCGATTTTTTCGACTAGCAAATCTTTCACTTACTTTTACATCAAATTCTGATATTGTACTAATAAAATCTTTGTGGACTGAAAGAACAGCAAGAGTGTGCTTAATCGTTCCTGTCCCATAGAGTTTTTCAAAAATGTTTTAAAATTTTCTCTCATTCGCTCTTGAACTCCAGTATGACACCCGCTCACAACAGCGCACCGTCATGTGCTTGCGCAACAAGCTTATCTTTTAAATAAAACTTTTCTAAATTTTGAGTTAAGATTATAGTAAGTCCCTCTGCTGTTTTATCATAGACATCAATAAATTGGACAAACCTTTTCAAGGGTTTGTTGTTTTTTATATATCGTAAAATGATAACAAATTGCGAAGTGCAGCTTACATCAATATAGTTTCGTCAGCTTGTAAATCTACAAAATTAGAAGCAGAAATCTCATTTTTAACTTCATGCATATACGTTTCATATATACAATCCAACAGCTCATATTGTATAGTTTTTTAAGTATTTTTAGGTACTGTAGCATTGTTTAAATGGTCTTCCAATATAGTCTCCAGTTTTGAGGCGTATGTGACCAATTCTCAAAACATACCTCGGTTTACGATTTAGCACATACCTGTTCTTCTCAACCATTTCATTATGTTTTTGTAATGAAATCCTGTAACCTTCATCCAACTGCACTACAATATTGACAGTTCCGAAGGTTTTATAGTTAAAAGCATTATTTAAATGAGTAGTATTCATTTCATGTTTTTTTTTACTCTTTCAGAAAAATGCTTCAAATCGTTACAACCGGCCATACTCCATAATTTCACCCCTCCAAACAATAAAAAATAAAAACAGAACAATGCTTTTTTTTTTCTTCACTTGCTGAAATACACAGAAATTTTTGATACCACTGTGTAGAGAAATAGCGTAGTTTTCCCCCCATCTTTTCGTTGCATTTCAAAATTCTTCGGTTGATAAGGTCCCAGGCGTTTAATTTCAAATTTTTCTGCCAAATTCATTGTTGAAAAGGGCATAATAAATCATCTACAGAATTCATTTTTTTATTTCAAGAATTTAAGGGTGTGTTCGAAAAAATATTTTTCCACCCTCAACAGCTCGAAATTTTCTGGGACACTTTCAGACTCATTTTTAAAAGTAAAAACATGAAACTTGCTGAGATGATTTTTGAAGTGATGTTTAAGAGGCCGTGTGGTTTCATTTTTCGCTCAATTCAATAGAATTTGATTTTAAAACAATTATTTTCTCATTAGGACCCTTTTTTTCATCCCCAGATCTCCCGCTTCAGAAAATTCGGTTCAAAACTCCCACTTTGATAGCATTTTTTTTGCAATATTTTCTGCATTTTTCAAAAAATCGACAAGCACGTCCCATTATGTAGTTTCTAAATAAGAGAATTTGCCAGTTTGATGCGTTTGAGAGTAAAAATGAATTTAAAAATAAATCAGAAAATAAGCAGTTTGGATTGGAATACACCTTAACAATAACATGTGTCTCCGTTTAAAGAGAGTACAGAGTACTTAAAGATCGCGTAATTCAACGAATAAGCAGCAATAGTAATACAAATGTCGACGAATATTTTTGAGAATCCCCGTATAACAAACTTTGGATCAAGGGCACTCTCGCCCAGTGCCCCCCATTGCAAAAAAAATACGGAAGATTTAGCTCTAAAAGAGCAGTACATCGCCAAAATTGAATGACACGTAAGGGAGGGAAATACTCATTATCGCGCCAAATGGGCACAAATGTCTTGTGCCCCGATACAGTAACCTTGGTGTTCAGAAGTAAGTAGTGGCCAGTAAAGTGATTTATTGCCTCTGAGAAAGAAATAGATGCTGAGAGTCGATAACGGATGAGTGGGCACGATGTAAGAAGGAGTTTCTTTGCAATATATTTTTAGTAAACAATTCTTTTTTATTTTCAAGTTTTAAATTAAAAATATGAATCAAAATTTTTTAAATGAACAGAAAATTCTAGTGGGGCCTGGCCCCAGTGGCCCCAATGGACCGGCCGCCCCTGGTCGCCAATATCATATAGGCAACAGGTACTTAACTTGCGCCAAAGTGTCGTTATTTTGCTTGATGTGGTAACCCGGATTATGTTGTTTATGCTGTTGATGTTTTCGCCAAATTGGCAACCGAAAAAAATCGCGCCAATATGGGGCGAATATGACATATGTACCAAAACTTTTTATATATGACAATTTTTTTCCGACGCCAATTTGGAGAAAACATCAACACCATAAATAACAGCATCCGGGTTACTATATCAAGCAAAATAACAATACTTTGGCGCCAGTTAAGTACCCATTGCGAATATGACATTGGCGTCAGAAAAAAATCGCGCCAATGTGGTATATGACATCTGTGCCTTTATTTAACACACACATTTAATTTTATTTATTAATTAGGTACTACTTGATTATCCCGTCGATTAAAAAACTATCGCCAAACAATAAATTCAATTATCAATAATGGCTGATCGTAAATGCACATTCACTTGACATTAAACACGCTACATTTGTTGTGTCAGGAAGGGATTTTTAATTCAACGTTTTATTTGTATTTTTATTAATGTTTTACTAATTCATCTGTTCTTTCATTATTTAAAATAAAAATTATGTCAATTTGCATAATTTGGCGAAATTGGCTAACGGGATAATCAAGTAGTATCATTAATTATTTTTATATTATTTTATTTTATTTATTTGCACACGCATTTAACTTTATTATAAAACACTACTAGCCGCCCTTGGCGACCAGTTTGGTCTCCTTTAAATCTATGCTAAGCATTGTATCATGTTACTTTTATTCATAATTGAATTTACTTGCTTAAATCGGAACATTCTGATACAGAAATCATGAACTCGGTATTTTTATGTTAGCCGAGTGCAGGTGACAAATCGCCAAACATTGTACCCGTCGTATTTTTTCTTATTTCATTAATTTCATTTAAAATATAATACTTTCACTCATTTTATTTAAAATGCATAACTTTAATTTAAAACTGAAATACTTGAAATTTATGGCTCTCAATTTTCTCTTATTTCTTAAAAGGAAAAAAAAAAAAAGAAAAAAAAAAGAAGAAGAAGAAGAAAAGTAATAAATAATACCATAAACTATGACATTTAATTTCAACATCAAAGCTTTGTTTTAATTTACCTCACGAAAAATTGTTAATGATGGTCACATGAGAGAGACTGTTATAATACCGGTGATATGATGGCGATGGAACAATACTTGGCGATTTATCACTTGCGCCAGGCTAACATTAAATTACCAAATTGGCTGTTTGGCATATAAAAAGTGAAGCGGTCAGCCCGGAACTATTGATGACAATCACATGACTTAAGCTATTATTATAGAGATGTTGCCATACGAAGCAAAAATCGCCGAGTTACCACCCGAAGCAAAAACATCGCCATTTTGACACCAAAAAGAAAACCAGCTGCGTGTGAAACATCCTGTACTATGCTTATCTACTATGAAATGTTCACTACAACAAACAAACAAACGTGGTTACAACAATGTATTTCATTTTGCGCCAAACCTCTCTTTAAAATATATCGATTGATTTTTGAACTCGTTCACGGAACTTTCTTATTAATGGAATATGGTTTTAGTTAATATATTACCATTGATAAAAGGGAAATATTCTCAGTTTGTGTGGATGAAATAGGATTTAGTGCAAAATATTTGTTTTTCAGGATTCAGAGTGTTGTATCAGCGATATGCAATTATTGATCATAGAAACTAGACAGAGTTTCTCGCCAAGCAAAAGAAACAACTAGTGCTCACGATTACACGTATAATACGTATAAAACGAGTACGTAGAAAAAGGCTTTTACCATATTATATCTATCCAAATTCCGAAAAGGTGTAATAGGTTTTATACGTATTATACGTATAATCGCGAGCACTAGAAACAACAGTGCAATGAACCGTAAATGAAAGGAATTTCCGCCAATTGATGCCAAACGATTATGAAAAAATTTTCTAGTTTATATTTTCCAGACTAACCAAAACGGGATTTTGACACCTCTATACCTGGAGTTCTATTTATGATAGAAACAAAATTCTTCTGTCTATGTGATGGGGCGTGCCACGTGACTCAGGAAACAAAAGTAAAGTGGAATCCGGTGAATATGTTTTTAGTAAATGCGATTTTAAAAGTGCTGTTTTTTGCACTTTTTTAAATTCTTATTCAGACCAAAATCTGTTGACAGGTCTACAGCGATGTGTAATTATCGGATTTTTACACGGTTTACGGCAGTTGAATTGTTTTTATGAGCAGTTCAAACCTTTGAAAGTTCCATGTAAAAATATTAATTAGTTTTTGATTTATAGCAGTTTAAAGTAATTGATTCCTATATTGCAGCGTGGCGTACGTAATATGTAAACATCACATTGCAGTAAACATTTATAGCCTGTCTCGAAAGTTTAAGCACAAGCATAAAATGTTGATTTTTAATAAATAATAAAAAGTTAAAATAAATAGCTCTTTTTGGTACTTCTTAGTTATCCCGTCAACCAAATTACTGTCGCCAAATTGTAAGATTAAATGCCAATAATGGTTGCCATTAATTAATTAATTGTAAGATTAAATGCCAATAATGGACAATAAAACCATTAATTTGACGTTTTATTTGTATTTTTATTAATATTTTACAAATTTATTCGTTCTTTCGTTATTTAAAATAAAAATTACGTCAATGTCTATAATTTGGCGAAATTGGTCGACGGGATAACAAAGAAGTACCCATTTTTTATATGTGTATTTCGCAACTTCATTTAAATAAATGATATCAAAAGTAGAAAAATTTTAATTATATATTTGTAAAAAATATAATTTAACTTTTTTCTAAACAAAACTGTCTCAAAAATTTATGCACAATGTGTCAAAAACAACTGCATTTATCATTTTTACAAAACTGTTACATACAAATTATTCTTCCGTGATTTCGGATTAGTTCAAATAAATGCGCGTATATCGAAATTATTAGTTTTTGTAGGGTTTCTGGTGGCAAAGAGTACCATGCTTTCTCTATAGCCTCTTTGAATTCTTCAAGAGAGTTATACTGTTTTCCATTGCTGCAAACATGGTGGGTTAAAATGCCATGGTCATTGTCAGTCGGGTTTATGCGAGGACTTAAAGCTGGCGAGTCAAGAATTAAAAAAATTTTCTGCGAAAGCCACGGTTATGTAGTATGTAATATGTACATTGAGGCATTAACTTGTTCAAAGATCCATTCACCCCCCCCCCCCTCCAAAATGTCACTGAATGGAAGGAAATGTTGGTTTAGCGTCTCTTAATATTTTTGGAATTTTGTCTTCCGGTTAGAAAATCCAGAGAGGGCAGCCTGTTGAAATCGAATACCCCAAACCATAACAGGCTTACCGCCTTGCTGCCTGTTGAAAAAACTTCTTGGTTCCTTTCGAAGATCATGCCAATACATGCTCCACCAATCAGCGCCCATTCAAGTTCCGTTTTTTACCATCACTGAATAAAACAGTAAGACACTTGTCCCCCGTAGGTCATGTGTTTTTTTAGCTCAGTTCATTCTTGTTTGTGAGTGGTGTAGTTTGAGACATGGTTTGTAAGTCATTTTCTTTAGTATCATGTAATCACATTCTTTAATACTTCTATGTACAATATCTTTGAACACCTGTACACCGAGATTAATTTCAATTTGCTGTATGGGCATATTTTATCTAAACAGGAATCGCCGTATTCTTCGTAATTCGTTGTATTCCACATCTTGGTTTCCGGTTGAAATTATCATTTCTAGAGAGTACTTGATATAGATACATTGCTTTGATCAATTTAAAATTTTTGAAATTTAAGAAACAGTTTTATTTTGTGATTTAAATTTAAAAACTTTTAAAATCTCACCTTTTGTGAATTCTTTGCTCTTCGGCATTTTTAAAACGAGTGGAAATAATTTTTCACTTTTATATTTTAATAAAATTGGAAAATGACGCCACACAACCTCATTACACCCATCCAATCCCGTGTTTCTAAAAAAATTTGCATTATATGCTTAAACTTTTGAGACAGTGTTTCTTCCAGAGAAAAGTAAATTAAATAAAAATTAAATGTAATTTTTATTTTAACCAACAAAACTGCTTCTTTTATTTGATTTTGATTAAATATCGAGTATTTATTGTAAATTGGCTTCATATATTATCTTCTTCAATTATTTTTAACCATATTTGAAGAGTGCATAAACTTTTGAGACGGATTATAGAACTGGTTAGAACTCGCGCGAGGGTTGAACATAAAAAAGGCAAAAATTCGTCAAAAAAATAAAATAAAAAACTAGAGAACAGGAATTCTGCTTTTTCAGAATTTAATGTCGCCCCCGATGAAAAAAAAATATATGTATATATAAATAGTACAAAACCTATTTCAATTTTAAGACTTAAAGCACACACTTTTATTTTATCTAAAATGATGTCATTCGCATCTGCTTAAGAATTCCACATTTACGATCCACTCTTAAACATCTACAGTAAAGCATGCATAAGGATGTCACTATCGCAAAATAATACACAAATGCAGCAAAAAGATGCCGTCATTAAAGAAACTCCAGAAAAAAACGGCTATCTAATGATTCATAGGCATTCATTTGTTAGTAACATCAATACAGACGATTTCAGTCGTGACGTCAGTCATGACGTTTTCGTTGGAAACTGACTCCAAACAAACGGTTGCTATGTTGTATTTTCTATTTTGTTTGTGTGTTGCAGCTATATCTTACATCTATATCTCACATCTAAGTGTTTTAATACTTGATATGTACTGGTAACATTTTCCACAATTTATATTTAAAAAGAAATGACGCATAGCAACCGTTTGTTTGGAGTCAGTTTCCAACCAAAACGTCATGACTGAGGTCACACTAAAAGCGTCTACAGATACTTAAAATTAAATATAATTTATAATAGCTCCATGTTTTAACGAAATTATTCGTTTATATTTTTCCAAAATAGCACGTATTTTAATTACATTTTCCTTCGGTTGTTATGAAAAAATGGCAACAAAAAGATATAATTGCTATTTTTCAACTATTTTCCTTTTACTGAAATAAATGGAGTACTTGAGTTGCCAAAATTAAACGAATGGTGCTAAAAACTACAAAAAATTAATATTTCAAAAATAAATGGAGATACAGTTTTCCAACAAATTGCCTTTAAAAGTACTTTTTTTTTCCTATACGACGGTATAAAAATTTAAAATGTGCGATGCTTAGAAATTAAAAAAATTGCTATAGAGCATTTAATCGCACAATGATACATCTGCTTTGTTTATTGCTGCCTTCTGTAAGCTAACGTTATTTTTTTTTAGACAAAATAAGCTGGGAGAAAGAAATAGCATACCGCCCCGGGAGCTAAAAATCTATTGAAAATTTTCAAATTTTTGTCCCCAATCGTTCATGAGCCCCCTACAAGCAACATATTTCGTAGCTCTGCGCCCTGTGGTTTCCGAGTTTTTGAGGTTACATAGATAGATACGCGCACGGGTTTTAATAAGGCAGATGTTATACTGCATTCCATCCAATTAAGCTCTCTATTGTAATGCGACCTTTAAGCATTTAAGGTTCGTTTACAAGATCACTTAAAAGAGCTTGATTACATTGCAACCGATGGATATTTACTAAGTGGCATGTATTTTAATGAATTTGTACTATTTCTATCTCTAGAAAATTTTATCATGTTACTTGAAAGTTGAATATGAATTCAATTTGTTCATCTAAAAGCTCAACGATCCATGTTTCTATTTCATGAAAAATGTTTCTATTATCCACTTTATTAAAGATGCTTCTAGGTTTCAGCACACACCCTTTTGAAATTCCAATACTATGGGTATTTTTGCACACAAAATTTAGATAACAATGAAACGAAATTTTATTTTCCACGAAATCGGAATGATTTTTCACGAAGGTACTGTGCACCAGTGGTGTAGTCGTAAAAAAGCAGAGGGCATACGCGGTAAGCAGAGGGTATATACTATAGCTTTTTTGAGAAACAGAGGGTATACGGTGTTACTTAAAAAAATCCAGAAGGTATACGGCGTATACCATCTTATACCCTCCACTACATCCGTGCTGCGCACAATAATCATTGCGGAATGTCCCACTGATATTTGAGGAGAAACTAGATTATAGAAACGTACCAGTGGACCTCGATCATGGAAAGAATCTAGGTAAACATCTACTACGGAGAAACCACTGAACATGCTCGAAAAGATAATGTCAGCACTTTAGTGAATCACAGAGTACTTATAGTCATGCAAACAATTCGACAGAACTTTAGGATTACTGTTTATCATGAAAATGTTCTCTTCTGTGTTGCTTTAATACTAAAACGCACATATCTACCCTATATATATAAAATCCTAATGAAACGAATTTATGAAACGGATATATGAAATGACTGAAATGAAACGAATTTATGAAACGATTCTTTGAAACGACTGATTAAACAACTGATTATGTTTCACGGCGATTTCTCCTAAAATATGGAATACTTTGCGATGAAATTAACACCAAAAATCCGTATTGATCCGCAGATCTCAAAACTGGTATTAGAATTTTTAAACTCGAATTAGTTTTCGGAATATTATTTTTTTTCTAATTTTAAATACTTTTTTCTAATGATAGCAACTCAAATTTTAATCGTAACAGATATTTTTTCATACATCAGAAAAGATTATCATTTAAAACTAATTTGGAGACCAGTTTGGCCTCCCTTAAATCTATGCTAAGAACAATGCTTTTTTTTTATTTCGTTATCATTTTATTTAATACAAAACTTTCCTTTAAAACTTAAACATTTATCATTAATGGCTTTCACTTTTTTTTTTAAACGAAATGAAAAGAAAAATATTAGTCGCAGATGTCATATATTGGCCTAATTGTACCTAATTGGCACCAAAATGGCGTTATTTTGCCTGATATGGTAACCCGGCTATTGTTGCTTATTAATAAATGTTTATTTACCTTTATTTTCTTTTTATTTAAAAAGAATGTTATGAATCGTTTTGTTCTATAGTTATAATTAAACTTTTTTTTATTTATTGTTATGTCATTTTAAAAATAATAGAAAATAATTTAAAAGTACATATGTAACTGGAATACGAAAACGAGGTTTTCGTGAAACAAATATTAAATAATGCAACAAATCATGACATTTAATTTCCCACATTAAAGCAATACTTTAATCGTACTACTTAGTTATCCCGTGGACCAATTTAACTAAATTACATAAATCGCCAAACACTCGCCAAATTATACAAATTGACATAATTCTTATTTTAAATAACGAAAGAACAAATAAATTAGTATAGCATTAATATAAATACAAATAAAACGTCGAAATAAAAATTACTTGATGGCGTAAACACGCGTAACTTCTTTAAAAAAGTCAAGTGAATTTTGACATTTACGATCAACCATTATAGGCATTTAAGGGTCCTGTCCCTGCCGACGAAGACACTCACGAGCTAATGCTAATCCTATAGGGAGGGATTTTTCTAATATCTCGTTTGCATTTCGACATTTTTAAATAATTTTTTTTGCATTGGGTAGCCGAGGTCCGTCTCTATAGCGCACCTTGGTTACTTTTTCGATTTTGGTTGCAGATGTTTTTTAGAATGACACTTTCATTTTCAGAACCGGTTTTGAAAATAAAAGTAACTTTATTAAAAATATCTGCGACCAAAATCAAAAAAGTAACCAAGGTGCGCTGTAGAGACGGACCTCGGCTATCCAATGCAAAAAAAAGAAAAAAAAAAAAAAAAAAATTAAAAATGTCGAAATGCAAACGAGATATTAGAAAAATCCCTCCCCATAGGATTAGCATTAGCTCGTGAGTGTCTTCGCCGGCAGGGACAGGACCCTTAATCTTATAGTTTGGAGTTAGATTTCTGGTCGAAAGGGATAACAAAGTAGTGCCGTTTTAATTTACCATTTGAAAAATAAAAAAATGCTAACTGGCGAGTTAAAAAAAAGCTATTGGCGAGATTTGCACCCGGCTAACATAAAAGTACCAAGAATTCTTTGCGATCATAGTAACTTTTATGTAGTTTTATTCGAAAAATTAATTTTGATTCTTTAAAAAAATTGAAAACCTTTCATAAGATAAGCGAATGGCCGTAATTGTTTATGGCAGCGCAGTTACATGACTTGGACTATTATAGTATAGGTAAAATGGTGGCGATAGAATAATATCTGGCGATTTATCATGTGCTAACATTAAAGTACCAAAATGGCCGTCTGGATTATAAAAAGCGAAGGGATCCGTCCGGAACTGTTGATGATAGTCACATGCCTTAGGCTTTTGTTATAGAGATTGTTTTCAATTCTAAAAACAGCGCAAAGAGTAATATTTCCTTACGATTAAAAAATTATTTACACGTGCCTATTAAAAACAGAAAAAAAAACCCTTTAAAATCACTATTAAATGAGTACGTGTTAACCCCTTGGGGACGAGCCGCATAGTATACGTGCCGCATGAAGCGCTCAGAATCCTTGTTTTTACTCACCAGTAAAATTTTACTGTAAAATTTGCCTTATTTAATCAGCGCATTTTCTCGATTCAAGAAGACGCAAATTTCTGTTTTTAAAAAACGGTGACAAAAGATTAAAAATTTAGTAAAAGGCTCCCGTCCCGAAGGGGTTAAAAGCAGGAAAATATTGAAAATTGCGTCTTGAAAATTGTATTTACACGTGAATATTAAAAGAGAAAGGAAACTTTAAAATAATAAATATATTAATATGCATTTAACCCTTTCAGGGGCAAGGTACTTCTATTCGTAATATGTTGAAATAAGTGAATGGCACCAGAATTTACAAACAAATTTATTTCGAAGTACAAAAATGCTTTTCTTGACTTACTTGATCACTCTACCAGGGAGCCAACCAAATAATGGCAAAGGCCCTGAATCCCTGGCAGAAAAACGTCCTCCACCATCTAACTCAACCCCAGCCGAAACAGACCCGGAAACAGTGACAAATAATAAAACTAAAAAGTCACAAAAATATGGCACACTCTGCCTAGCAAATAAAATACAAAAATTAAAGTCATGTACAAGTTTTAACATATGACTGTAACCCTAGTTACAATAAAATAAAAATAAAGCTAAAACTAAAACTAAGACTGAATGGAACTGAAAAACAAAATTTTAAGTTATTTTCAGATACAAATGACTGTATAAATATATCTTAAAACTAAGTACGATTTACACTAATAATCAAGACAAGATAAAACATTAAGCCAATAAAACAGACATTTTAAGTCAATTCGAGTTACAAAAGACCATCAGACCCTGAAACTCCAGAAACAACTCAAAAATGCGTGAAGGCAGAAAGATTAGCAAAGCACTATGTGGATAACAGTCCGGCAAAAGTCCACCAAAAATTCTTTAATTACACCAAAATATTCAAAATCTGTACTTTATGAATGAATACAATTTACTCAGTTCATTATAAATAACTGTCAGTTTATAATAATTCGATCTCAGCAAGAGAACATTTTGCAAATTCCAAGACAGAGTTCTATTTCGCACAAAGTTAAAGAACAGAGGCATCAGAGGACACTTGCCGAAAATAAAATGCTTAACGTCGCCGACGTTACCGCAATCACACTTATCTGTTGGACGCTTGCCAATCTTAAATAAATACACTGGAAAAGCACCATGCGAGGAATTGAAATAGGCTACTACCCTTGAATAACACAAATAAGAAACGTCCGGTGAACGCAAGATGAGGAAGTTATCCCTACCCTTTTCACTAATTTTCCAATCATTAGTCCACCTCGTGATAATGTTACTCTTATAAAATCGCTTGACGAAGGAAACAGGGATTGGAATATCCAACCTCTCATCAAACTCATCATCCAGACTTTGCCAGATAGTCAGCCCTTTCGTTACCAGCAAGGCCAATATGAGATTTAATCCAACCCATAAAAATAACAATACAACTCAACAGTCTCAAGTTAGAATATATGTTATACAAAATCTTATCAGTTGGAAATAAGTTCTGCAAGGCTTGTACTGAAGAAAAACTATGAGTGTAGATGTGAAATTCTCTGAAATCAGCCCTGCAACACCAGTCGATTGCCTTGTCAATGGCTGATAATTCAGCCTGATAAACAGTATTATAAGCGTAAAGTTTAAAACGTTTTTCTAAAAGGACCTCTCCATCATTATAAACAACAAAAGCGGAATCAACTGTGTTGTTCATCTTGGAACCGTCTGTGTAAATTACAGGGTGGTTAAAAATAGGTACTACAGAAGTGACTGACATTACAAACTGTATATGATGAGTTGACACAAAATAAGGATAATCAAATGTATGTAAATGTGGCATAATATTTTCCTTAGTTACACAAATATCATTTATCCATAATAGATCTTCATGACGCACCGTGTTATAGTGACCAGACATCTGTTCCAACTCCAGCTCCAGGGGAGGTATACCCGAAATTACGCAAAGAGCTTCCGTAGATACAGATCTGTAAACTCTGATTATTGATAATAAACAAAGACGCTCGCATGAAGACAAGCGTCTAATTCCGTGGTATCTCAAGTCCCGGAACCAAATTTCATATCCATAAGATATCTGCTTCTTAATTACCGAATGATACCAAGTTTTCATGTAGTCCAAGGGAAGACCCTTATCTCTAATGCGGGTTTTGCGCTTGGAGCACGAAAAGTCTATAACTTTGTCACGAACAAGATCCAAATGATCTAGCCAACGAAAACGGCTATCCAGAAAAAATCCCAGGTATAGTACATTGTCCTTGACCGAAATGCTAGTATTCCTAAGCTTAAAAATCGTACGGCGTTTGTTCAAAGTATATTTACTGAAAAGCATTGCTGATGATTTCTGAGCGCTGCTTGTCAAGCCAAACTCTTTACATGCGTTCATAAAATATTCGATACAACCGTTAACTCTATCTTCCAGCGCTGCACGACTATCGGCCCCTTCCACAACAGCTGAATCATCAGCGTATGAAATGATTTTTCTAAAACGACGCTTATAATATTTTAATATTTTATCAGCAACTAGAGTTCACAACAAGGGATCCAGACAGGACCCCTGTGGACAACCTCGAAAAGCATGAAACCAGCGAATCCCTCTCATAAACTTGAATCCTACCAATCTATGACTTATGTAGTTCTTCAAGATCTCTTTTAAATAATCCTGTATAGGAAGGTCATCTATAATACTAGCAAGTATTCGCCAATCGATTACGTCGAAAGCACTAACGATATCGAAACTAATTAATGCACAATATTTAAAATCATTAAAATTCTCCCTAACAAAATTCTTTACAGCAGCCATTGCCGTTATAGTACTCTTAGACTCTCTAAATCCATGTTGAATTTCGTCCAGATATGCAGAAGATTCCAGAACTGTAATTATTCGCATTTTCACTATTCTCTCCAAAATCTTGGCAATAATCGGCAGCAATGTAATTGGTCGGTAAGACTTAGGCAACTCAGGTGGTCGGTTGCGCTTACGAAAAAACAAAACAAGACCCTTTTTCCAACACATAGGGAAATGAGCAAAACGAAGACAAGTATTAAAAAGCTTAAGAACAAAAGGCGTAAAACTTTTACAAAGATTTTTTACTACCAAGGCATCTATCTCATCAAATCCTGGAGCCTTATTGTTACCCTGCTGGCGCATAACATAAAACAATTATCTTTTTGTAATGGGATGGAAATCCTCCTGATTAGTATAATAATTTGTACTGGTAAATTCATGCTGATCTGTAAAATCAGCATTAGCATCAAAGTGATGATTCATTAGTTCTTCGGCCACGTCGTCATAGCTCGTAAACACATGAGAATTTTCTAAAGTAGTAAATATTAAATCTTCATGTGACAATTTCTTCTTAGAAATAAATTTATATAAGGATCCGCATGAATTATTAGTTGAATTGCAGAACTTAAGCCAAGCATTTCGCTTCGCCTTGCGAAGATTCTTCTTATACTCACGTCGAGCTATGTTATAGCTTTCTTTATACGTAATAACATCTAAGTTTTTTAAATATCTCTTATGCAAGGCACTGACTCTGTTTCGTTCCCTTCGAAGATCTTCATCGTACCAAGTAATAGTTGGACAATGACGTAGGCGACCTCTAAGAAAACACTGATTCATGATACCCTGTAGTAAAGCGGAAAACTCCCCAGTCTAAGTATCTAATGCACTTTGATTAGGAATTTCATCCAGAGTATCATTTAGACGAGACAAGTGTTGTGAGAACAAAACATTGAATTTACACATCTTTTTATTCTTAGTTTTAAATCTTGTATAGAAATGTTGGACTGGAGACAGACTCAGAATAAAACAAATATATCGATGATCACTATGCGAGTAATGATCTATATCAACTTTCCAATCTTGTAAAAAAGGTAAAAGATCTTGTCCGATCAATGTGAGGTCAGGACGACCACGTCTCCCGTCTTGAACAAAGGCGTAATGCGAGTCCGGTGAGTTAACTATGGATAGGTTAGTGATCATCAAATATTCTTGGAAAATTTCTGTCCTTTCGCTTTCTCTGGTATACCCGAGAGAAATAATAGGTACATTGAAGTCTCCTCCAACGATGATTTTAGAAAAGTCTGGGAAGTAGTAACACCAGTCTCTCAGGTCATTTTCGATTAGTTTAGAAGGTGCAGCATACACTGATCCGATGATTAAAGAACCTTGATCTATAGTTATATTAATAAAGACACTATTGTTTAAACTCAGAGTGTTTACACATACATAGTCGTCCGATGTACAGATAATAGCAGCAGAACCAGTTAAAGAGATGAAGCATATCCACCCTGTGGGGAGACCAACCCACGAACCGTCATAGATGTAAGGATCTTGGCAAAGAGCAAAGGTTATATTGAAATTGTCCATATAATGTAAAAGAGCATTAGAGGCATCAGAACAATGGTGTAAGTTAATTTGAACAAAACGTAAACGAGAGCTGTTGACAAAAGAATTAGTAACAACTATCACAACCGTTTGCTAAGAGTCTCTGCTCGATAAGATTTAAAAGTGGGTCAATTCATGCTATCGGCTCTATGACCAGCATTAGTGTCAGTATCCTCCGCAAAAAGACAGTTAGCACAAGCTATCTCCGAAACCGTACAGTCCTTAATAGAATGATGTCCTGCACACTTAACACATTTCATATCATTCTCACATTTGGCTGCGGTGTCTCCGAAGGATTGGCAGTTGAAGCAACGGACTATAGGAATAAAACTTACGACCCTGTATCTCTCCATATCTATACAGATACGACGCTTCTTAACCAAAATTTCGGAGTCACACCTTTTGACGCTAACTAACCAATTAACCTTACCCTCCCCGAAAGAGTATGTATTTTCTTGACAATTTCAATTCCATCATCGTCTCCGTCTCCGCCGGCACGTCCCTCAACGAGCAACGATCTGTGAAGAGAAACACGAACCGCATCTTCATCAACTTCAGGCTCCACACTAAGAACTAGGACCCGGTCAAGTCTTCGTCTGGGCACGGTGACCTTTATTTCTTCCTTTAAAGTGTCCATTTTATCTAAGGTCTCCTTGAATCTTTGCGTGTCGACCCTAGTTTTAACTTTGAATATGAGCCGAACTGCCTTCGTCGTAACTACATCCTCCGGAAGAGGCATCTGTACTCCAGAACGACATGCATTTTTTATTTCCCTCTTTATTTCTTCAATTTGTTTCTCTCCAGAAGACGAGATCCCAACGGAGAAGTTCGGCTCAGCTGGTGGTTCCGCTATTTGAACAGGAACACGCTGGGGAAACGCAGAATGGCCTGACGAGCGAGAAAATCTCTCCGCAAGAGCTTTATATGCCTGAGAATTCGAAACCAAAGTCTTTAATTTGGCCTCGCTAGTCAGATAATCACGATGAGCACGAACAAGACTTAAACCTATAGGGTCAAAACATTTTCTTGTTGTTGACATAATCTCCGCAGTGAATTTTCCAATCTTGTTTAACTGACCCTCGAAAAGCTCATATAAAAAAGCATGCACCTTATTCACAACTTCCGGAAATTCCAAATCCTCTGCTTCCTGAAATAGAGACTTCATAGAAGCCTCCATCGCATTAGCTTTCTTCGACATTAAATGCAACACACGCCACTAAGTTATAAATAATCAAAAATTACCAAAAACTTAAAAAACCCGAAAAAACTACAGTACGCCACAAGACCGATCCACCAAAATAAATCTCCAAATCAATCGTAAATCACAAAAATATAGTACACCACAGAACCACTCCACTAAAATAAATCTCCAAATCAAAAATAATTCACAAAATGCAGTACACTACAAGACCGCTCCACCAAAATAAATCTCCAAATCAAAAATAAGTCACAAAATACAACACACCACAAGACCGCTCCACCAAAATAAGCACAAAACAACTCAACACAAGATGGTGACGTAAACAGAAGACAGTCACAGAAACACCGACATCAAGAAAATGGAGAAACTAACTAAAACTGCATTAAATTAAGCCACAGAAGTCTCAAATGAAAGCGAAAAGCAAGGAAAGATACCAGTAAATTAACTAGTATAAATAAATGTAAGAAAAAATGTATAAATTAAAGTAAAAATAACATAAATGCAGAACGGCAAGGCTTAATAACTAAAGCACATGTTCTCGGAACTTCAAAAGCTTCAAAGTTCCAGAAAACATAGAAAAAAGCAGCCAAAATACAAAATTAGTATATAATTATAATAAGAGAAAGCACAAAAAAACTATGCATGTAATACTGAGTCAAAATAATGAATATTTACCAACTTAAAACTTGTAATATCAGGAGCTCCCAAAAACACGTTAAACACACGCAATGGCGGAAGGACATTTTTTTCTTGACTTACTTGGACACCCAGCCAGGACGCCAACCGTTAGGCTAATGGACCGCATGTCCTGGCGGGAAAACCCTCTCCACCAATCCAGCTCCACCTCATCCGCCGGAACAGGCTTACCAACGGCAATTATTTAATCAAATAAAATAGAAAAACAAAAGCACAATCCTGTGCAGCATAGATTCCTGCTATGCCAACAAAAGTTAACAAAAACGCATGTTTATAGGTTCCATGCAAATATAATATAAAATAAAAACTAAGATTAACTAACCTGAATGAACAAAAATCGCATGTTTAGAGGTTACATGCAACTTTGGCAAAAACAAAATTAAACTAAGAAAACATAATTCGCATGTTTATGGGTAACATGTAACCAGTGGCGTATCAAAGTCCATACTGATAAAAAGTTCATGCATAATGTCTATACAAAGTCCCAAACTTAACGCACCACATTCACAGACAGAGTCAGAGAAGACGATCCTCAAAGTTCAGTCATTACACTTCAATATCCATAGTCATGTAACATCACGAAAATCTCAGTAATCGAGTTCTTGACTTACTTAATAGAAGGAAAATTTTCATTCCAATATTCTGGTGCCAATGTGGCATTTAAGAATTAAAATTAAGAGGTCCAAAAATGAACCACCGCTCTTGAAGGGGTTAAAGCAGTAAATTGTAGTAATTATAGCTAAACTTCATCATTGCATTGGGCAGAAATGAGACTTGAATAATTAAGAAGAACTAAACCTAATTCTAAATAAATGATAATTTAGAAAGTATTTTGAAGTTTTTATGCTCATTTTATATGCTCATTTCAGTAGTAATTTGAAGTTTTGAATTTTTTAGAAACAATCTTCTTAGTACGCGTTTACATCTTAAAATTGATCATCATGTCAAATCCAAGCTTCTTGTCTAACGCTCTACCACCTCTCTGCTGGTAGTGGTACCAAAAAATAATGCCTATCTTGAAGCAGGGACTATCACCATTAAATTGCCAACATTAATTTTGAAATCGATTTGGTATTTCCTAATATTCTATAGAAAATATAATTTAGTAAGTTTTTAAAGGGTTTTTTAGAACGTTTGTTGTTCTTGCCAACCCGAGGTGGGAGTGGCACTTGCATAAAATATAGCCCTGTGTAGGATGAGAAACTGTCACCATTGATTCTCAACCATTACTTTTAGAATCGGTTCATTATTTTTTTTTAGATTGCATAGAAATCGTAATTTAGGACTTTTTTAGAACGCTTTCGCTCCTTCCCTTCGCTTCACAAACACTTTTTAAATTTCGAATTTGTTTTCGACTGTTCGTAGAGGGCATTTATATTTTATAAGTAACTACCAAACCATATTTCCAGTTTCTAGCCTCTTCAGTATCACAGAAGTCGCAATTTAGAACGTTTTTTTCTCCTGCTACTCTCTAGTGGTAGTGTTACTGGCATAAAATACAGCTTATGTTTGAGCAGGATCTATCACCACCAAATTGCAACCATATTGCTTGGTAGTTCAATAGATTGCATAAAAATCGTAATTTAGAACTTTTTTTTTTTGCTAACTTCATCCTTTTAAATTTGGAATTTCTTTCGACGGTTCTTAGAAAGTATTTAATCCTTCAGCTTTAATTAATTACCAGGCCAAATTTCAAAATGTAAGACCACTCAGTATCACAAAAACGCAATTTAGAACATTTTTTGCTCTTGTGGCCCCCAGCAGGTAGTGACAACAACATACAATATAGGCTATGTTGGAGCAGGGACTATCACCATCAATTTTCAACAATTACTTTTCAATTTGGTTTAATATTTCCTGAGATTGCGCAGAAATCAAAATTTAGAACGCTTCTAGAAAGCTTTTCGCGCATTTTCACCACTTTTAAATTTCGAATTTTGTAGAAACTGTTCTTATAGAACATTTACGTCTTATACGTAACTACCATGCCAAATTTCAAGTTTCTAGTCCCTGCAGTATCACAAAAATCGAAATTTAGAACTTTTTTGGAACCCCCAAGTGGTAGTGACACCGACATGAAATAGAGCCTATGTTAGTGTCACCATCAATTTCCAACCATTATTTTTTTTTATATCGGTTCGATACTGTTGGAGATTCCATAGAAATCGCAATTTAGAACGTTTTTTAGAACGCTTTTCGCGCATTTACACCTGAGGACGTGAGCTTAAATACTCGCCTTATCCAGGAAATCAAATTTTGGAAAATCGCGAAAAACCTCTAACTGCGACGCCGTGTATCGAATACATACAACTTTTTTTTTTTTAATTTATAACTAGTTGCGCTATGACACCACTCTGTTAAAGTGAAAAATCTACTATAATTAATTTAATTAATTAATTGGAAAATGTTTTGGATAAGAAGACTTTTGTTGCCAAACTATGGATAAGAAAAGTTTTGATACCAATTTCTTTAAAAAAACACATCGTTAACAAGTTAGCTGAAAGATATCAATAGTTTCTATTTTTGGTCATCGGATGATAATATTCGGGACTTAAAAGTAATCTTTACGACACCAAATAAGTATGATTGAAATTCAGTATTACGTTTTATTATGAAAAATCAAACTTATAAACAATAAAACAAAATGTATCATAAATACTTTATCATTAAGATAACTTATTTATCTTTTAAAAAAAGAACGTTATATGATATAACCTATGTAACATAAAATATTATATATATTTCTATATTTAATACTAGGGGGATCTGCTCCCTACGCGCTGCGCTCGCCAACCCCCGTTCAGACACCCCATATTCTAAAAGCACGCTAATTTGACAGGCTTAAAAAAAGATTGAATTATAATTTAACAAGCAAGAAAAATCATGTGTGACGCATAGATTATGAAACACTTTCCAACCCTTCCTGAATGCCTTAACAAAACTTTGTTATTTAAGGGGAAAAAGTATATAAGAGAACTAAGCAAACATTTTAGAAAACGCATAAAACATTTGAAAAAGTGATTTCCGCAGTTACCGTCATAGCAAATATGTATTCCAATTCTTTTGAACCGACCTGTATTTGATCTGTAGATTGATATAGGGGAAATTTAGTTTAGCAAGGAAACGCACAACAGGTTGAAATTTCTCCTTCAGCAATTTATACTAATAGATGGAAACATACTTCTATACTTTTGTACAACCCTGTAGTTAACCTAGTACCTTTGTTACATGCCACTATTTAGCTAAAGTTTCATTCAAAGTAAAGTACTTTTAAAACTACTAAAATCACATTTCCAGAAATTATCATTTATAGACGGCCATGTTTCCAATTATTTGCGTGACCCTGTATATCATTTTATCTATATTCTACAAACATTTCTTAGTAAACTAAATGCAGTTCAGCGTAAAAATGCATAACTCATTTAAAAACCACCTTTGAGCAATTTGCAGTCATACCCAGTAACCATTACGAATTCTTTGTGTAGCCCTGTATATGAATTACAGCATTTATACGCACCATATACTATGCATAAATATATTGAAACATAAAAGCACATAATATAATAAAAAATGCATTTCCAGCAATCATCGCTACTGTACAGTATTTCGGATACAATATAGCATCTGAAACCTTTTGTGTGTCCCTGTAAATGCTATGCACTTCGTATTATACATGAAATAAGTTATAGGTCACCTCAGCGACGTATATCAAGTCCATTATACATGAAATAATTTAACATAATTAAAATACGCCGCAAACAATTCCCTCCACCCCTATATCATTATGTAACGGAATTCTTTTGTGTGGCCCTGTAAATGAATAATAACTATATTTTAAAGAATGCATATTTTAGTGCACTTGATAAATGCAGATTAATTTTATTATGTTTGAAAGTATGTAACATCATTAAAAATAATTTTAAACGATTTTTTTCCATAGGTTGTAATGTAACGAAAAAATTTGACTGTCACTGTAAATGAACTAAACATGCTAGACACTTCATTTGAAATAGGGAACGTGCTATGGTAAACATTAATAACATCCAAAAATTTCAGGGCAATCCGAGTATATTTACGGGAGTTAGAGCGCGGCCAGACGGCTAGACGTCCAGACAAGCCGAAATCACAAACACTTTTCAACTTCGTTGGAAAGTGTTAAAAAAAAGTGGCGATTTCTCTGTAAACGGGTTTCCATTCGTTTTCTTTTGATTGGGGATTTTTAAGACCAAATGAGCAGCTGTTAAGAGATACAATGGCTGTTTTCGTCTTTGATAAAAAAAAAAAAATAGTTAAACATTTGAAAATAAGCTATAATGTAAAATGAATTTAATCAACAGAGTCATTGTCTCCCGGTATTTTTTAACAGCGCAATAAGAAAGTTCTTTTAAATAAGTCTTTGTAAATGTATCGTTTTAAATCTGCGTAACTTTCACCAAATTTTTCTTTCTCTCATTAATATTCACGTGAAAATACTTTTGTTGTTAGAAAGGAAATATTATTTGTGCTGCCTTAGAATTCACAACAATAGTTGAAAACATTAACTCAAAATAGGAAATAAATGTCTCGCGCAAACATATTTTTAAATTTAAACTGTTCTGCATTATTATTTGGCCATTTTAAATATGATGTAATTTCCTCCATTTATGACTTTTATATTATAATAAGGAATTTTTTATTTTAAAATTTTCTTTCTTTTTTAAAATTTAAGGGTAAATATAGTTCTTATGACGTAATTTTCAATATTTCCCTGCTTTTAACACGTAATCATTTAATTCTAATTTGAAAGTTTTTGTTCTCTTTATGATATATTTATCGAAATCCATATTCTTCTTTTTTTTGTTCATTATTAATTCTTGTTACATAGTACAAGGGGCTTTATTTTATACATAGCAGCTTGTTTATTATGTTTTTGGCATCCATTCAGTGTGTTTGGGGACACTGTATTGTTGTAAATTCATTCATACTATCACAATTATTGATGGTGGTCAGTAATGTTTAATTAATGGTTGTATATATATATATATATATACATATATACATATAAACGCAAATAAAATTTAGCCCCACCAGTGGCCGAGAGGTTCTGCTCTCGAAGCTGGTAGACGGGAGGTGCTGGGTTCGATCCCAATCGAGCCCGTCGGCCTAATCGTTCGGAGTTTTCGTGGTTTTCTTCGAGCCGTGGATCTTCCATGCGTTAATACGGATTAGGTTCCCTTAGAAAGACCCCCACGGAGGGCACTCCCCCCGGGCCTATATCCCTCGTGTAGATAATTGGCCGTCAAAAATCAACCCAACTCAACGCAAATAAAATTTTGTAATTTTGTATTTTGTCGGGAAAATAAATTTGTAATTTGATAAAAGAATTTGAGAAAAAAAAAATCTGTTAATGCAATTAATAGTTGCAATTTATTTAAGTGACAAAAGATCATTTTTAATTATCAAAATTTATTACAGGTTTCTTTATGCATGTTTTAAAAAAATCAGGATTTAATCTGAGTTGAACTTTTTAAAATTTAAGTTATATAATTATTATTTTGGCGCCAGCTATCGGCAATTAATCCGTGAAGGTCTCTTATTTTTTCTTCTGATTTATAAGAATTTAAATGCAATGAATGAAGACGAAAGTTAATTGACAATATGTTTTAAAATAGCATTATTAGTACTAATTTGCATGTTTTTTTGTGAAATAGTTCTTGAAATTTTGTGAGTGAAGTTCTTTCTTGCAAATTAAGTTTCGATGAAAAATGGGCTGTTTTTATAACTATTTTACCCCACCTGATCCTATTAGTCATATAAGATAAAATTTATTACTTCATAATTCTTTTTATAATGCAATGCTATATCATTCTTTTGAAAATGCAAACACGTCATTCTGACGGTCTATCTTCTAGTATAACATAATATTCTTAGGAAAAAAATATAATTAACTCATCGAGTTCTTTTGGGATATCGTCATTGTCCTCCTCGAACATTTCCTCCTGTTCTGGTTCTTTAGACATATTTTTACAGAAAGTAAGCTCCTCTATTTCTGACCAGTTTCCACCAAAATGTTTCTTTAACAATGCGACGACATTCTTAAGTTTCTCTTGTTTCACTCGGACAGAACATGGCAGTTGCTAGAGATTCATGAATCTCAAACTTTTTCCCCTCTTGGTGAATGATTTGAAAAAGCTTACGTCTGTTTTGTACTGGGGCTCACCTTTAATCAGTACAACTTCTCTCTCCTTCAAGAGGCTGATATGCAGCTGGCTTGAAGTTTTAGAGTAGAAGCCACTGCTGATTTGAAATCGTAAATGGGAACTTCCTGGCTTGCATTTCGTGCACTGCCAAACTGGGATAAAAAATTTCCAGGTAGTCTTCAGGATGGATTATACACTCCTATTTTTTAGATTTCTCTCAATCCTGCCAAAAACTCTGTCTGGCAGTAAATAATAAAGGCCCACAATGGGAAAAATAAAGCCAATCTGTTTAATATTCAAAGGGGCTAATTTTATGAGCCACTTTGCTAGCCTCTCTATCATTGTGATATTTTTATTTTGTCCAAACCATCAGAAAACATCTGAATTTTTTCGAATCCTACCAGGTTTAAGGATTTAAGATAAAAAAGATTATGGAGGATATCTCATTTGATCCCTTGTTGCGTTTGTCCTCACTCCAAGTAAACATATTTACTGTTTCCCTGTTTTGAGTGTTTCTTGATGTTCCCGCACATATGGTAAAGTTAAATTGGTATATTTGTCTGGAGTAATAAGGAGTTTGGTCGGAAACTTTGGGCAAAACAAGGTTTTTCTGGCAGTCGAATGAAAATTTACTTACTCCTTCCTTCGTTTCTCCCAACATTTTGTGAAAACTTTTTGCTTTTAATTTGCGAACCCTGTATTTAGCCATAGTCTCTAGATTTTCCCTCCAGACTTGAGTTTTAATTAGTAGCTTTAATCTTATACATTCTGAACAAGTATCGTTTGCGGGAGATTTAAAACTTAGCTTAAAATCACGATTGAAAATATCTCTGAAAAGATGGTATTTCAACAGGAATAAAGAATTGTCTGCTTCCTTGTTGTACGCCTTCCATAAGCATTTCATTCTACAGTCACTAAGAAATACAGTGATCCCCGTTTAAACGAATAGTGACGGTTCCAGAAATAATATTCTATTAAGCGGGGTATTTGATTAAACGGGGAATCATAACTGTAATATTTAATGCATGATAAAAAGGCAAAATAACAACCATCTACGGTATATTTAATTAACAGCATAATAAATCGTTAATAGAATAACGTAAATTAAAATAAATACAAATGCTAATATAAAGTAAGTACGTATTAATTTAATGTCAGTACATACATTTATATGGTTTACATCACACTTAATGCAGCTTGTTTGAATTGGGTCAAAACTTTGCTATTTCTAATTTACGTTACTTATACTGCCTTAAAAAAATCGTTTAAAGTGGTTTGTTTAAGTGGAATTTTAAAGGAGTAAGTATCAAGTTATTTTTCGAATGAGTGCAAAATATCAGAACTACCATCTCGAGTCTCGAAGTGACGGCGCATTGCCATTAAAGCTTCAAGGTGGGGAAATCATTTGACCTGTCCATTATACACCTGCCGGCCGAAATCATTTCTGGAAGAACTGAAAATTTGTTTTCAGCCTAAAGGAACCGAAAAGGACAAAAGGTGTAAGAAAATTCCAGCTGAAACGAGCTTTCCGTGCTTATTTTCAAATATCGGTCACACAGTTGTCATTCGATTAAGCGGGGCGTTCGTAAAAGGTATTTGGTTTAAGCGGGGAAAATTAACATAGAACCAATAGGAATAAATTCGGTTCCGGAGGATTCTATTCGAATAAGCGGGATTCGATTATCCGTAACCCGATTAAGTGGGGAGGACTGTATTGCATTTTGCTTTTTAACTTTAATCTCTTCCGTAATGTGAATCGATGCACTTTCATTTTTGGATGTAACATCGTACTGCGGCATTTACCTCTGCGAGTTTTTATGATCTTCTATCCCCCCCCCCCCCCTCTTTTCTTAAGGTGAATGTACAGTTTTCATATGTTTCTTGCACAGGTTTTGCTCTCTGAATTTTGATATGCCAAGAATCTTCAGAAATCCACTTCCACAAATTTCAAGATGGCCATGGTTCTTAGTCTTTATATAGTACGTTATAGTAATGCCTTTGGAAGCGCCCTCAACTGCACTTATAATAAATAAATAAATAAATAAAAATTAGAAAAACGCAAGGTGTATATTTTACTTTTCTGGATGCTTCATCGAAAGAAAACCCAACTGTACGGCTACCTGAAGGACATGTTTGAGATGTAAACTTCAAAATAAAGTTATCTTGTGCAATTTCGTCTTTGCTTGAATAAAAAGCTTGGTGGACTTCCTGCATTGAGAGAGTTGCACACTTCAAGTTCTTTTTCTGGTGAGTGCACTTTGGGAGAACCGGAAGTGCCTTCGGTTTATGCCTGAGAATGAACATTAAATCTTTTAACACCTTGTGACAGTAAGAAATGTACAAAACATGACTCCATTTTGAACTTATCTTCCAATTTTCTTTTGTGTACTTGCCCATGAGTTCGTTTTTAGGTGCGTTCGTAATTATATAAATACGTAGCACCTATAGTCGTCGTTCGGTCATTCTGTCTGTCTGTCCGCATATAACAGAGCAAAAACTACCCAACCGAATAGTCTGAAATTTTAAATATATAATTGTTGCACAATTTTGACGAGTCATTTCAAATTTTATGAAAATCGGAGGTCTAGTTTCATTACAGGGGCAGTCAAAAGTTTTCCGTTACATTACCGCCAATGGGAAAAAATATTTCAAGTGAGTTTTAATGATGTTACAGCCTTTCGAACAGAATTAAATTGATATATATTTATGAAGTTCCCTAAAATACACATTCAGTACAATATGCTGTGCCAAAAATATTTATAAAACTCGTTATAGTACGAACGCACCTCATTTGCCACGTTTGACGTGCAATTTCCAACTTGCTATTTTTCTCTTCTTCGCCTTTCCCTCACAACATTCAGGAGTTGATACACTATCCATTATACATAAGACACACAGTAAATCGTATTTAGTTTGTATGAATAGAACTGATAAAAACTTTAAACGAAAATAGCAACAGGTCGCAGAGCAATGAAGGAAAAATACTGTGATAGTAGATGATAAGCTCACCGTGCGCTGATGTACGCATACGCAGGGATAAAGCTAGTTTTCTTTCCAACTCCCTAATGGATAAGGCGAGTTTGGAAAGTAATCCAATATTTCATAAAGCTAGAAATACAGGATAAAAGTACTTTTTTCGCAGACTGTAGTGTTTTTACGGTGCAGGTTGACAAATAGAATAGATTGATAGAGAAAACTCGTTTTTTTAAATTCTGGATAAGGCGAATTTTGAAACTCACGCCCTCACCTCTTTTAAATTTCGAAATTTTTAGGAAATGTTCTTAAAGATAATTTATATCTGATAAGTAACTACCATGCCAAATTTCCTTTTTCTTGGCCTTTCAGTAACACAAAAATCGCGATTTTAGAATGCTTTTTGCTCCTGCACCCTCTTTGGGGTAGTGGCACCGACATAAAATATAGCCTATGTTGGAGCAAGGGCTATCGCCATCATTTTGATATCATTACTGTTGAAATCAGTTCGGTAGTTCCAGAGATGACCCCTTACAAATAAACAAACAAACAAACTTTACTTCTTTATAATATTAGTATAGATAAATAACAATAGCCAGGTGTCCATGCCAGGCAAAATAACGCCATTTTATTCCCAATTAGGTACCCGGTGCGTATATGACATCTGTGCCTTTTTTTCCTCATCAATTATGTTTATCGTTTGTGTAAATTAGTAAAAAAAAATGCTTAGTTGTTAAATTGTTTTTGTTTATGGTTTTACTTCTTAAAAAAAAAAAAAAAATGAAATGCGTGAAAAGCATATATTTTAAATGTATGTCATAAATACATTTTTAATGCATATATGTAAATGAAAGTTATTAGCCCCCGATATGCCATTTCTTTTGGTGAGCAATTAAAATGTCGTCTGTAAAAAATAACGTTCCGTTATATAAGCCAGCCGTAAAACAAAGCAGATGTATTATTGTACTGGATAAGCTCTACTGGAATTTTTTTTTTAACTTCTAAGCATCCCACATTTTAATTTTTTATACCGGCGTATAGGGGCATAAAAAGTCCTTTTAAATGCAATTTGTTTGAAAACTGCATCTCAATTTATTTTTGAGATATTAATTTTTTTTTTTTTTTTTTTTTTTTGTAGTTTTTAACGATTTTTTTTTTTTATTTTGGCAACTGAAGAACACCTTTTCTGTAGAAAGTAAAGGAAAAATAGTTGGAAAATAGTAGATTACTAGTATAAACGACCGTCCTAGGACGGTGGGTAGAAATCGCAGTTTCTCTTAAAATTTTAAATAACTGATAAAAATATTTATTTACTATTATTCTGTAATCGAACTATTTGTTTTAAAAATCCAAAAATGTCAGTAAATTGATATACAGTTTTCAAACAATTTACATTTGAAAGTACATACTCCCTATTCAACGGTGTAAAATTTAAAATTATGTAATGTTGAAAAATAATTAAGTTTGCAAAAAGAAAAAAAAAAAAAAAAAAAAAAAAAAAAAAAAAAAAAAAAGGAAAATTGATGTTATTTATCAAATCTATTTTTCCAAAATAAATTAAACATACAAACCTGAAACAAACTGAAGACATTAATACTCAGAAAATAGAGTACTTTTATATTAGCTTGGTGCTGTGATAAATCGTCAAATATTGTTCCCATTTACATAGTTCATATTGCATTAATTTCATTTAAAATATAAACCCATTTCATTTAAAAAGCATACCTTTTTTAAAAATACAAACATTCGAAATACATATATTGCAAACAATTAAAATACATGCCTTTCACTCATTTCCTTTAAAATTCATAACAATAATAATAAATACCATAGAATTTTACTTCAACTTTAAATCATTGTTTGTAAATCACATATGAGAAAATATAACTACTATTGGCCCTAAAAACCCTGTTATTGGCGAGATTTGTCCCCGGACATCAAAAAAGTACCGAAAATGGACTTGAGTTTTCTTAGACTTCGATTTTAAATTAAAAACTATTTTCATTGGTTTATAGGCGAATGACGTCAAAGGCATATTAATACTACAGAAGTTAAAATATTCAATGCGCGGAAGTTTTTAAATTTTTATCAATGAATTTTCAAAAATAAATGGCTCACTTTGTTTACATTTGAAAAATTAAACACACTTTCTGAAATGTTCGTTTGTTTATATCCGTAATCTGCTGTTGGTAGTAAAATGCATTTTTTTACCTTTCTAACGCAGTTTGTCTAGCAATTTTCTGACAAATACTTTTCGAGCTACAGTAAATTCTGTCTAAGGCGGACTCTGTGCAAGGCGGAAATCTGTCTAACGCGGAAATTTTTTCAAGTCCCGGTAAACCCATAGGAAATAACATTAATTCTTGTTGCATAAGCCGGAATCTGTCTAACGCGGAAACCGAAATATTTTTAAGGTCCCACCGAAACGAAAATTTTTCATAAGACGGAAAAAAAGATATTTTAAAAATGGAAAGGATTTCGTTTATGAAACTTTCACACTGATATACAAATTTAAGATTTCTGAATTTAATACATACTTTCTAAAAATAAGGGACTTTCCTTGCCTTCACCTCTTTAAAAACAAACAAAAACCCCATTAAAATCAAAAAAACCAAACTGTTTTTTTTTTTTTTTTTTAAATAAATAACCCAGGTTTTTTGCAACCCTGGGTGGAATTGAAACATATCAGGATGGCTTGAGAAGAATTAGGTGCCTCGAAATTATTTTTCTTGTTCAGAGAAAAAAAAAATATTACTGATAATAACAGCGCCAGTTATATAATAACAGTTATCTATAATAATAACGCGTTAGTGCAGAATGCATGGTAAATCAAAAGAAAAAACAAGCAACGATAAAAGATTATTTTTTTATTTTTAAAACTACTATGCAAAAAATGAAGTTTGTAATTGTATTGGTTAAATTAAATTGTTTTCATTAAATTTCAGAATTAGAGCAATTTCATATTGGTAATATTTATTTATGTGTTCAAATACTGTTTTTCGAGATTATTAAAAACTACAAATTTAAAAACAATCTAATTTCATTAAAAATTTCATTTTAAAGAACAGTACTAAAAGTTACGAACGTAAAAAAACATACGGCTTGCGCATTTTTTTGGAGAGGGGGGGGGGGACTCTTTTGTATAAGCCGGAATATTGTCTACCACGGAAAATTTTCTCAGTCCCGACCGATTCCGTCTTAGACAGAGCTTACTGTATTAATTTTTTCAGTAACTTCAAATGTTTCATTTTCCGAGATTAATCTGTGACAACGATCAGCGAAAAAGGCCGTTGTCAGCAACGCGTAGCTTTTTATTAAAGAGGATTATATCTTTTGATTAACATTTTCCCATAACAACTGAAAAAAAAATTGTAAATAAAATACGTGCTATGTTGAATTTTTTTTTTTTTTTTATGATTTCTGATAAAACATGCGACTAATATAAACTATATTTAATTTTTTAGATGTTTTTAATATAACGTTTTTTGCTCCGACACACACTTTGGGTTAGTGGTATGGACATAATATATAGCCTATATGTTGGAATAGGGACTAACACCGTCATTTTGATACCATTATTTTTGAAATCGGATTGGTAGTTTCAGAGATTACCTCAAACAAACAAACAAACAAACTTTACTTCTTTATAATATTAGTATAGATTGAGCTGTACTATACGGCGCTTACTGTAGAATAAAATGTGCATAGAATGTATCTTTGATTTACAGGGATACACAAAAGCATTTGGCTGCAGTAAGAAAATGAACAATTTGAACTATTGAAGCCTATGAACAATAATTGCTGGAAGTGCATTTTCAATTGTGGTAAGCATTTTTACAGTGATTTTTTTAAAATATTACTTGATGTGTATATCTTCTACAGATGATATACAAGACTGCACAAAAGTTCTCAAGTCCATTTCCGTTCATTCACGAAAAATACTGAATGGAAATTTTCAGCTGTGCTATTCGTTTAATTCAACTAACTTTTAGTGTACTATGTAGTACACATACAAATTTATTGATCATATACGGAATTGCACACACAAAAAAAATCGGATGTTTTCTGACTGTTGATGGTAATAGCAAAAATTCTGCAGTAGAACCTTTTTTATCCGAAACTCTTTTAACCAAAACCATTTTTTTTTTCCTACCACATTTCTTATGTGCAAAATCCATTTTGAAAGCTTTTTTTTTAAGTATTATTTTCCTTGTGTGCAAGCGGTCCTTTCTGAACTACGAGCACACATAAATGTTTTTGATCCCTTTCCTTTGAGTTCCTTTGAATTTAACTTGAGCTCCCGTAAGCAGCAGGGTGAACGAAGAAAACGAACAAATTAGCAATTCTGAAGCTTTTGAATGTTTCGCAAAAGTTTTGGCACGGCTGAAGTAGCTGAAAGACTGTGATACTGGTGAACTATAATAACATTTAAAAACTCCGTGATAGAGCTTCAAAGCAAAGGCAATCGAAACTGCGACAAACAAAACATTTTTTCAAACCCTTGTGATTTATGTAAAATGTACACAATTTCAAAATTAAAATTCAGGTAATTTATTCTTGTTTGTATTTTGCTATTGCTTTATTTTTATTAAGCACTTGTTACCATAATAAGAAATATTGCATATAGTTAGTTCTCCTTAATTTTAAAATGGAAGCATTCTCGATTATCCGAAAATTTCGATTTTCCGAAAGAGGGTCGGTCCCAATTACTTCGGATAATCGAGGTTCTACTGTATTTTCAAATGCGTTATGTATTTTCCTATTTATTTAGACAACATCTTTCACCTAAATAAACTGTGAAGTTTTGTTACAGCAGTGGTTCCCAAAGTTTTTGACTCGCGGAGCCCTTTTTAGAAAGACTTTCTTAGACGGAGTCCCTGAATCCTACTGTACATTATGTAACAAGTTAATGTTTTTAGGTGCCTTTCTACCGATCACAGAAAGAAGGAATGAATAGTAATCTAAACAATTGTGCATTGTCCCAGAAATAAAATTATATTTTGAAACTTTAACCGTATAATACTGTATTTATTTTCTATTACGATCAAAACAGGTAAAAAATAAATACAACAACAATGTGGACAATAAATCTTACATTGTTATAGTGACGATCAATAACGCATAAACGTTTAATGTGATTGAATTGTTTAGCACAAATGTTTGAATTCGGGCCCAGTTGATAGTAATTGATGGAGAGTATTGCGTTCTACATTTAAAAGACTTCTGTATTTCGTTTTGGTGGCTGCGTTAGTCGTAAACCTTGCTTCATAGGCATATGCATGTCATTGAGAAAGGTAGCAAAACTAATTATGCTTTCTTAGACAAAGTTTAAATTCATCAAATGAAATAAAAAATCTGTTAGGCTTTGGTCTTAAAGTAAGATCTTTAACACTATATATACACCCAAGTTTTATTAAAAATATTTCAGACCAGAATTTTTATTTAAAATTATTTAACCTTTTTTTGTTTGTTTGTTTGTTTGTTTAAACAAGATTTTCAAACCAATAGGATGCCCCTGAATATTTATTTATATATTTTAAATCTCCTGTTGTTTGCACTCTTTTTTAACAAGAGGTACGTAATCGATATCATTATTTCCCTCAGAATTCGACCAATACACGTTTCATCTTAAAAGAAGACACGTTTGGTAATTGCATCAGAAATTGTGACAGATTTTCATTGCAGTGATAGATACACTTACTTCATTTTGCTGAACATATCGGCCAAATATGCTATTAGCATTCCCAATATTCATCAATTAAAAGTTTTGCCAGATTAAAGTTATGTTTCTTTTAATATCCCCTCTGCAGTTGAAACAATCGTGTAAACGGTCTTCCTCGACATGACCCTCTTACTTCGGTATGCAGTAGGAGGGGCTGATGCAGAGTTCCAATAACTTCACACATAAGTTTAAAAAGTTTGCGTTTAAGAGTTCGTGATTTTATATAGTGTATTATTTTAATGGCACCATTCATCTTTTTCATAAGCTCAGAAGTGGTTTTTTCGGGGACAGTGTGTATCTGTAAAGAGCGCAATAGATGTTGCTACGGTGCTTTGCTATCTTTTTAATTTTTGCAAATGTTCCAGCATTGTGACCAATCATTGCTTTCGCATCATCAGTGCCTTTCTGAAACATCATAGCAATAGAGATGTTAAATCTAGTTCCCAATGCCCGTTTCAAAAAAGTAAGTTCAGTACATTCATGCATTTGTAGTGCAAATTTGGTACATCTGAAGAGGCTGTTAAATGTTCTTTTATGCCATTAGTCATATAATTAATATTTTTAAATAACGATGTTACCTGGAAAAGGAATATTGGACACTAAATTAACAACTTTTTCACGAAGCAAGTTCTTAACAATATAATATTTTACCTTGTTTATTAAGAATCTCTGCAATTATATGATCATCGCGAACTTAAGCGACTTGTTAAACTATGAGGTAGGCGCCAGGGTCATAGACTCCGGCTTAACGGTGGCGACGGGGTCAAACCAAGAAAACTTCCATCACTAATTTTAGAACATTATTTTTGTCCTAATGATTCACAGGGATTAAGCAGGACAAAAGTTAAAGTTTAAATTAGTAGTAGAAGTATATCTTTTTGCCTATTTAGACCCTGTGAAGTGTCATATTTGTTTTAACAAGTGTTGTGATATTTTCTTTTGAAGCATGCATACGTTACTTTGCCCTTCATTATTAAAAAAAAAAAAAAAAAAATCAGCCGGTTTATCTTTTAAATCAGAATGGTTTCTTTCGAAATAATGACGCAGTAGAGCGTGAAACGTGGAGTTACTGGATAAGACTTCAACTCAAGCCACACAGTGAGGAATTCAAATAACCACTTTTTCCTTCAGAATATAACTTTTCGCTTTCTTATATTAAATTTGCGTTTGTTTCGACACTTATCGAATTTTTTTTATTAGAAAACGTAAAAATAGAGTACTAGTGGAATACAATATTTGGACCGGATATCTTTTAACAGAGAATAACATTTAGTTTATTAAATTAGTTCAAATAGTTGACAATAACTATTAATGTGTAAATATTTTTGTAGCAAAAATATCTGTTCACATTTTTGAAAAAAAAAAACTTCATTTAAATATATTGGTTTCATTAAAATTTTATTTATTTTCCTAAAGCGCGGCGGAGCACAGTTTGAGAACCTCTGTATTACAGTGTTCTGAATGTGTTAAAAAGTGTTTCATAATCTATAATGGACGCATGACTTTTCGTTCGTCTTACATTTTATTTTTAATTTTAGAAGTTTTTAATGATTTATTTTCAAAATGGTGGCTTTATCGGGTTACTTTCTTTGCTGCTGAGAGATCGAGGATACTTGAGATTATTGTATCATTATTGATGCCATTTTCTCTTTTTCATTTTTTTGTGTTTAATTTTAATAACAAATGACGTCATATTTAACAGTAAACGCTCGAAACCAAACAACTATCTCTTGTCGGAGCAATTTTGCCGCTTGTAAACGAAGCGAGCCGCCAGTAACAACCAATCAAATGCTTCGAAAACTGAAGAGGGACTAATTTCCCGAACAGCCAATGAAATGCTTGGAAAACGAAAAAGAGTTGTCGCTTTTCTCGGGAAAATTGAGGAGACGCAATCAATTTTTGTCGCTTCAAATTTCCATAGCTCTTTTAATTTTAATAATGTTAAGTCAATAAAATTTTCAATAATTTTTCATTCCTTTGATTATGAATTTGCAAGTCTAACCTAACAAATTTTTGATGCGAATTAAAATGACGTCATATTAAAAAAAAAAAAAGAAAAAATTATGCGTCAAGCTGATTATGATACACTTTCCAACACATTCAGCATAATATAACAAAACTACTCCAGTTGAAAATTCCCCTTCAGCAATTTCCTTTAATAAGGAGAATGGTACGGGAATACCTTTGTGCAGCCCTGTATATGAGATATAGAATTTATATATAACGAGTAACATGCAAAAAATTAAATTAAATTTAAAAGCGCGTACCGAATTTTAAACCGTACACTCCAGCAATTATTACTCACCGACAGTACTGTAACCGATTTCTTTTGTGTGTCCCTGTAAATGAATAAAAAATGCTATGAATATCCTGTTATAACGTAATCGTAGTGAAATTCAGTGATTTATATCAGTTTCAGTACATTTGAAATAGCGTCATGTCATTAAAATACTCTGCAAACGATTTTTCCTCAAATACCACAATGTAATGGAATACTTTTGCGTGCCCGTGTAAAGGAACTATTAATCCTACATACTTCAAATGCAATACCAAACATGCTTTGGTAACCGTATCGCTCTATACTAAGTTTAGGACCACAAGTGAAAATGTACGTGTACTAGTTTCTGCTAGACACTATAATAAAATAGATTTTTTTCCGTTTTCACAGATTTTACTGTTTTAAAAGTAAAAGGTTCGACGAGAATGTTTTAAGGATAAAAAATACAAAGTATAGATATATTCACAACGGGTGTACACCAATTGCGCGTACGGTAGGAGAAGATCATCAATTGCGCTTACAGATTCGATCCCATCTGTATGAACTGCGCTCGAGGGGGTGAGATAAGCAATCCATCATTGTATTTAGGGTTGCCTTTAAGAGTTATTTTTCCCATAAAGTCTTCTGAATGCAAATCTAGCCATAATAAACCCTGGCGACAATAATCACAATACTTATAAGCATGTGGCCTGTATTCATTCATCTAGATTTGCATTTCATCTTTACTTTTTATTTAAAAGTCAAAGTATTTTAGCGATAAGATATTCAACGTAATAAATACAAATAAAATATTAAAATGAAGTATAATTCCTTAAGTAGAGAACACTAACTAATATTTACTTTGAAAGAAGGGCAATAATCAAAGGAGTATTGTAAAGTAAGGCAATAATCACATATGTAATGTAAGGCAATAATCACGATACTTAGTATAAGTAAAGGGGATTTCGATTTAAACGGACCCGGTACAAACTGCCACCCCAAGTTTTGTTAGCTCTTTCAAGTAATTCCACGTACTATCTAATGTTAATTAAAAACACACATTGTAACATTTGGATAAAAAGCGATTTTTCGTTTTTAATCACAAAAAATGCTAAAAATTCATAAAATTAAAGTTATCATATCTCGGCAAGTTTTATTTGTACAAAAATGAACCTTTTACTTTTTTACTTATTAGTACACGAAGAAAATTTTACTAAATATATAGTACTTAGATACAGTAAAAAAAAAAAAGTAACTTTAAAAAAATATATATATATTTTGTATAAACGGGTTTACTAGGCTGAAGAACAACTTCGAAACATGTTTACTAATGAAGCTATACGCCTAAAGCAAATGGTTTAGAAAATTAGTCATTGGGCAACAATTAGAGCTGGCATTCTTATATACTATTTGTCACGATTTTTAATATTTTATAATCAAAAGTTCATTGATTTTCACAAATGTTTTCCTCATATAATACCAAATCTGTCAGTAGCATGTTTAAATTAACAACATTATTACTGTAAGTTGTAGTATTACTATTATTATTAGTATTATTTTTTTTAATGAAGCAGAATGGAGAAGGGTCAAATTTAGGATTATTTTAAAAATCATTAATATGTTAAATTTTTCTATCACAGCATAATTTTCATCTATTCACGTATTTGATATTCTCTTTCAGATATCAAATAACTGATCCATTAGTTCTACTTAAAAATTTCGCTTTTAAAAGTCAGCAAAAATTTAATTCAAAAATATTTTGAGGATCAATCATAAAGTCAACAATAATATATTATTTAAAGTGTATTTTTCTTTTATAAGAAGCCATCTATTAATAAAAAGGATATTTTATCTTTATAGATAAATAAAACCTTAAAACTATATTTGGAGCAGATGCGTTGATGTAATACGAAATTAGAAAATCATAATCTTATACGGATGAAAGTTTTTTAAGATTTAAGGATGTTGTAAGAGTTTTCCTCGAAATTTTCTAACTTACAAACTCATTTTTTTAACGTAAAAGCATGTCACTTGCAGACATGACTATTGAATTAATTTAGAATCTAATAATATTTTCATTTTTAGATAAATGAATGAAGGTTGAATTAATAACGATTCTTGTTTGATGAAAATTTTATCAGATTGTCAAGTCTGGAAATTCAGTTTAGAACACTTTGTGGAAATTCAGTTCAAATGCTAAATGCTTTTAACAGTATTTTGTGAAAGATTGCTTTTAATGAAAATTTCGTAAAACCGTTTGATTTCACAGTTTCTAAGTAACAGCATCAGTCACTTTCATGCAAGTACAAACAAATATGAATTCTGGAAAGTAACTAGTAGGATTTTAAACAGTCTTAAGGCTGCTCTCAAATTCAAAGAAGCTATTTTTTGACACATTTCTGAATTCATTTTTGCTTGAAAATACATTAAATTAGAATGTATTTTTATTCAGAAAATATGTAATCGAATGACTTTTATATTTTATGAAAACGCAGATGATTTTACAGAAAATACTATAAAAGTTGGCATTTTGAACCAAATTCACGACGCAGCAGTGCGAGAAAGAAGAAAAACTTGTCGTCACGTAACAAGAATAGCTTATAACTCTATAAGTAAATTATTTATCTGAAAATGGAAAATGCTATTCAATTAAAAATTGCTTCAATGGGCCTGTTAATTTTATTCTTTTAAGTATAAAAATGAGTCAGATAATGTGTCATAAAATTTTGTGTTGGGAGCAGGGAATTTGTGAAGCACCTTAAGTACAGCTTAAAAAATTAAGTTTCTTTACACCACTTTTGTATGCATGTTTTTCAAATGATAATGCAATTCTCAGTTTTGAATTCATGAGAATTTACTACTCTTCTTCTTATTACTATTAATTTATAAGCATGTGCATAAGAGAATCGTGCGTGATTATAAGAATTATGTATTCAGTAAAAATTAAATTTGATCTAGAAATATATATTTAAGTTTCGCTTATAAAACATCGTGAGTAGTAGAAAAAGGCCGCTCCGACCCCAGCAGGTGGCGGGTGGTGGGAGCTCCTCCTCCTCCTCCTCCTCCTCCACCACCTGCTCCTCCTCCACCTGCTCCTCCTCTACCTCCTCCTGCTCCTCCACCTCCTGCGGAGAATGTGTGCTCTAAGAGGAGGGGTTAGAAAGGAATGTTGATCTCTAAGAAGAGGGCGGAGTTTAAAAAATTTTTAGATTTTTCTTTTTAAGAGTGAAATTTTTTTAGCGAACTATAGTACGAGGGATCATTTTGGAGAATGAATTTTGAGAAGTGAACTATAATTCGAGGTTTAAATATACATTTTTAGGAAGAATTAAGCAGATAAATTTTGGAGTTATTTTACTGAATTACAAAGATCCTTTTTCTACTACTTTTATTTTAAATGAGTTTAAGTTTTGGAGCACTTTAACAAAGAGGAGGTATTTTCCAAAGAATAAAAATATTTTCATTCAATTTTAGGGAGATTGAAATATTTTAAAAAAGAGAAAAATATTTTTGAAGAGATCGAAACTAATTTAAAAAATATTTTTTCTTTTGGGAATTGTCATATTTCGAAGGCACACTCTTCCAGGTACGGAATTCACTATCTTTTGAATTCCATACCTGGAAGAGTGTGCCCTCATCTTTTATCCGGGCTTGGGACCGGCATTCTCTGTTTACAACATTGTTTAATCATAAGCAGTGAATGGCAGATTTACACACTCACAGTAGTAGAAAACGGACAGTTCAACCCCAGCAGGTGGAGGGTGGAGGGAGCTCCTCCTCCTCCTCCACCTCCTCCTCCACCTCCTGCGGAGAATGTGTGCTCTAAGAGGAGGGGTTAGAAAGGAATGTTGATCTCTAAGAAGAGGGTGGAGTTTAAAAAATTTTTAGATTTTTTTTTTTAAGAGTGAAATTTTTTTAGCGAACTATAGTACGAGGGGTCATTTTGGAGAATGAATTTTGAGAAGTGAACTATAGTTCGAGGTTTAAATATACATTTTTTAGGAAGAATTAAGCAGATAAATTTTGGAGTTATTTTACTGAATTACAAAGATCCTTTTTCTACTACTTTTATTTTAAATGAGTTTAAGTTTTGGAGCACTTTAACAAAGAGGAGGTAATTTAAATTTTAAGGTAATTAATTTAAAGGAGTATTTATATTTTAAGGAGGTAATTAATTTAAATTTATTATTAAATTTAAATTAAATAAATAGTGTTTCGACTAAAATTGAATATTCGTGGTCACGTGCCCCCCCCCCTTTTTTTTTCAACTTGTATAATAAACTATTGAAATTTCATTTTAAAACCTAGAATTAGATATACTGCAAATAATTATTCGAATTTTCAATAAGGTATGAATGTTACAAATATTTTTTTAACTGATTAAATATTTATGAGAGGTTTATCGAAATTATATAGAAATACAGGGTTGTTCAAAGATAGGTTTTCTTTTAACATGTATGAGGTATTTTAACCCCCCCCCCCCCCATAATGGGTGCTTGATACTTTTTTAAATGAATACCCGGTAAAATTAAAATATACACCCTTTTCTATTATGTTAATGAGTCAATTCGTGAATTTCGCTAATGATGTCATGGAGGTCTAATTTTTTGACGAAATATATTTATTAATTATATATATATTTTTAATGTCGTTCGCAAAATATATGAACTCATTTAGATAATATTTTTAATATTGAATATATTTTTATCGTTATTCGTGAAAATTTTAATGTTATTACCGAATATATTTATTGCACTGAATAAATTTGTAATGTTGTTGGTGAAATATATGAACTCAATTAGATAATTTTTTAAATATTGAATACATTTTTATTGTTATTCGTGAAAATTTTAACGTTATTGGCGAAAATATTTTTTTTTTTTTTTTTTTTTTTTTTGCACTGAATAAATTTTTAATGTTGTTGGCGAAGTGTATTAGTAAATTTTGAATGCAGTTGACTAAATCTGTTACTAGTTTTCATCAATGCGAAAGATACGTTTGAATATGAGTCTTACGCAATAATTCCTGCATATACAGGACAGTGTAAAATAATTAGATGAATCTCGTTAATATGTACATTTTATTGAAAGTGTAAAACTATTTTCTTATAAAAATAATTTCGCATATAAGATTTTTTCTTCACCGCCTTTAGCAATCAAAATTTAAATAGCGATAGTGGGATAAGCGAGTTTTTTTTTTTTTTTTTTTTTTTTCCCCTCCTAACCGACGAATAATATATAAATCACAATTCAAAGCCAGATTTAGATAAATTTTAATTAAAAATTGAATTTTTGTTTTAAAAGTTCGAGTGAACTGTATTAGAAAAATGCATATACGATTCATTTTTACACAGTATACAAATTATATCTAGAGAAATCATAAATTTTAAGAATGCGTATATAGTATTTATTTAGAAAATGCATATACGAGTAATTTTTAGACTGCTTGTATATTACTTATTTGGAAAATTCATTTCTAAACAACATACATTATTTTGCCTTTGAAAGCAATTTCAGTAAAAGATGTTCTGACATATTATTTATTTTGTGTGCGATTAGTTTTTTAAACCGCGACTATATTATTTTTGGATAATGTCTTTATGAATAATTTTTAGACTAATTTTTAACTAATTTTGGAGATTAAATATAGTTTTGATTCATTTTTTTCTTTAAGGTGTTGGTCCTTAGACTGCCTCATTGAAAACATGATATAGGCTACTGCATTTTTAAAACTATATGTTCATTGAAACAGTTATAATTTGAAAACAATCTAAGTAAATTATACTGTATGCTATTATAAGACCAATTGAAATGCTTTCTTCAGTGATTTTTGAACTAGGATTATTTTTAATAAAATTCAAATCTAAAAAAATTTTTGAGTTCGAAAAGAAAATAATTTAGACAAATCCTTTACCTAATAGAATATTATTTTGTAAAAATATTTCACATGATTTATTTTACTTTGCAAAAACAATGCATGAGATTTTCATATCGCGAAAATTAATATTTCTAATATTATGTTGGAAAAATAAATATTAAAGAATAGATTTGAAATAGAGATAACATCTTCATAGATTAATATTAATGAATTTCGAACCTGCTATTCCCAAATTAAAACATATAGTATACGCAGTTTCAATTATACTCAAAAGGAAATTTAACGGAAAAAAATAAATACCTATTAATACCTAGTTTTAGATGTATATTTTTTAATATTAAATCGAAATATAAAATAAAAGCATAGTACCTGTTAATAATCCATAATGTCTTCTCAAATTTGGCCAGTCACCTCACACGTTAAAAATCTCGCTGCAACTATACTGTTTATCTACTTTCTGTCGGAACATGCATCTACAGGAATGTTATCTCAAAGATCAAAGGAGCCGCATTAAGCGGTCCCTTTCAATAGATAAAAGAGATAAGCCGATATTATTCGAATAACAATTAGTAAAGTCTGTCTCAATTACAATATATCTTAATTAAGGGATTCTTATAAATTTTTAAATATAGGATAGATTGAAGTTTTATACCTACATTTAGATTTTAATAACAGCATCAAATGTACTATACTGAAAATCTACGTATTCATTTTTTTTAACATAATGTTAGCCTTTTACCCAGTTTTTGAGATGAAATCACTATTAGGTATCATACTTTTTAAATAATTTACAGTTATGGAAATATTTAGACGAAACTTTCTGTACATGTTATATTCAAGGATAATTTTTCAAACATGCATCGACCTAAATTTATACTATGTTTTAGAAACAAATATTCTATGCGACTACCTATATCCATTTTAATACACGTGCATACTATTTAATATAGTTACACCATTCGAAATACATAAATTAACTACACACATCCCCATTGAATCAAAATTTCTATATTTATAATGCTAATAGATGATAAGCTATTTTCTAGGGTGATGTAAGAATAACGTTAAATGCTTCACGTATTCTTATATAAAATATACCTCAGTCATTATTTTCACTTCGTTAGAGACAATAATAATTAATCGTTTAAACTTTTTTCTATCGATATACCTAGAAGTATTTTTTTTTTTTTTTTTTTAAGTATTTTTTTTTTTTTTTTTACTTTAGCAAAGGAACCCAAAGAAGACAATTTAATTATTTTCACATTTTTTTTTTTTATTATTAGCGAAATGAAGCTTTAACATTTGAAAAGCAATTTTATTATTATTTGTAAATTTTTATTATTATTAGCGACACAAATTTTAAACAACTTCAGAGACGGAAGAAAGTGACCCGAATTATCAATTTCATACAAGAACAACTTTTTTCAGTCACCTCGTCTGGTTCGAGAGGTTTCCAACTCACATGGCCTGACTTCACATTTCAGGTAGAGCCCGATTTAGATTGCAGTGGTACCCAAGGCCCAACAACTTTTTGCCTGCCCTTCCCTCATCCATAGACCCAAGGGCCTGGTTGGCCTGTGCGGGTATTAGGCCCCGATTTTAGGGAGCCTGGTTGGCCTATGCGGGAATTAGGCCCTAATTATAGGGCGCCTGGTTGACCTGTGTGGGAATTAGGCCTCGAATATAGGGAGCCTGGTTGGTCTGTGCGGGAATTAGGCCCTGATTTTAGGGAGCCTGGTTGGCCTATGCGGGAATTAGGCCCTGATTTTAGGGAGCCTGGTTGGCCTGTGCGGGAATTAGGCCTCGAATATAGGGCCAATACACTAACCACAACGGTTAATTGTGTTTTTGATGGCCAATTATCATCACGAGGGATATAAGCCCTAAGGGGGGTAGTGCCCTCCGTGGGGAGTCTTTCTAAGGGAACCTAACCCGTATTTACGCTTGGAAAACCAAGGTTAGAAGAAAACCACGAAAACTCCGAACGATTAGGTCGACGGGCGCGATTGGGATCGAACACAGCACCTCCCGTCTACCAGCTTCGAGGGCGGAACCACTCGGCCACTGGTGGGGCCTAAGCGCAGTATATTAGTCACGTGATTTTCATCTTTTAAGTTTTTGGGCTACATTTTCACACACACTAGACTATATTAGTTTTAGGAAAGTATTGTTATTTTTTTTTTCATTATTAAAAGTACCCTGTTTTAGTTTAGTGGATGTAAACATTCATATTAATTCAAATAACCTAGTTCAACTATTCAGATTTTATAATATACACTAGGTAAAAATCGATAACTTCCCTATTTAGTTTGAAACATTGGTCAGATCACGCGACATTAATGTTTTTTGAAATAATAGCAACTTTGATTGCAACTTTTAGTCAAAATTTAGTGAACTCTTTATAGGAAAATCTTGGTTAACCATGTTATTTATCGCATATCAAATTACCAATATACATTTCACCCTTCCCCTAAAACCCCCAGAAAATTAACTAGATATTTGAAACTCGCCACAGGAGGAAAACCCTATTTAAAATAATGAATCAGTAATGAACTATAAAAATTAAGCAATACACATAAAATTAACAAATGAATAACCAAGAGAATTTCAACTATCACATAAAAATTTCCTTGTTGTAAGAAAAAATATTTATTAGTTAGTAAAAGTAAATTATTCCTTTTTTACCTTCTAGTCTTTGAAAAATATCGTCTTAACATACTAGTGCACCTTATGCGCATATGCATACTTATAATATATATGCGTATGTATATGTTTGCCATTGAATGGTTTTGAAAAATATTCACGTTATGAAAAATGATTTGTAAACAGTAAAACTTAACTCAAAAATAAATTTTAGAAATCACAACTAAATAAAAAATGTTTCTTTTTAAATATATAATAATAAAAAAGTTTTTAACAAATCACAACTTGATAAGAAAAAAAAAAAAAATCAGGAAGATAAAAAAAAGTTAAAAAAAATACAAACGAAATAAAAAAAGTTAAAAAATTTTTATGTTAATAAATAAAAGTTAAAAAAATTACAAGTCAATAAAATTTTTGAAAGAAAATAAAAATTTTCTAATGGTTATCAAAATGGTTTTTGAATTGTTTGTATACGACATGTATACGACAATTTATATGCACATTCATATATGTGTATTTATATCCTGGCATACTATTTACAAGTAATATCTGTGTAAATATACCTGCGTAAAATATTCATAAAAATTATTTATTTTTTTTTTTTTTAAATCTACATGTTAGTCAAACTCTCTTTCAAAATGTACTAGACATACCTGTGTTAACTACCGAATAAATGCATCCTAATCGAAAGTTCATGAAAAGTTTTCGAATTATTTACAACTTTAGAAAAATATGTGTACATCCATGTTTGTGCGACTATATGTGCTTACACATGTAGGCAAAAATTCACCAAAAAGATTACGAATATCTACGGATGAGTCGAAGTATTTAAGAAATTGACATTATATGTTCATACATGTGTGTTTGTAAATTTTGAGTGTTTTAACTAACGACCGAATACATCCAACCAACCTACCTGGTCTACGGATTCCTCTAACCAACCAACAGTTTACTTTAGCAATCAAATGTTTTACATCTGCACATGCGCAGAAACTTAATTGATGACGTAATAGAACAATCCGTAACATATTATTTGTTGAAGTTGACTATTATGTATGATTTGATAAATTAAGAAAACATTGAGCTAGGGTGCAAACTTTGTACATTCTCCATAGTAATTCATTTATAAATTATTGGATATCTACAGAAATCAACAGTGAAAAATTAATAATTAAATTCTCACATTCGTTTGTAATATCAGTAACTTGTAATATTGCTTTGTTAACTAGAGTTGCCACTTAAAAATTTCTTTTATGGATTTACTATGATAAGCAACTTATATGACTAACCTTTTATTATTTTCAGTTCATCTCACTTTCGTGAGCTAAACCTGCTCAGCTTACAATTCTACTTTTAAGTTAGTTTTCTATTTCAAATTATGGTTCTTTAGTTATTTTAATATTTGGAAAATAATTATATACTCTAGCATAATCATTTTAAGGCATTCAAATTCTAACATATAACAGAATCATATTTCACACTTACCTAATATACCAGCTTCTTGAAAACACGTCTATCTCATAGCACGATTTGGTGTGGAATGCCAGTTTCTTATCACAAAAACCGGAAATCACGTGGCCGAGGGTTGATCACGTGACACTTCCTGATATAGGATTGGCCGATAGCGATTCCTTCTAAGTGACGTCACACGACGATAAGAACATCTAGATAAGCAATATTCACGCCATTTTGATCACTGTTTTCGAATGAGTGGTCCTGTTCACTTGTCTAAACTTGTCTGACCTTGTCTGCTGCTTCTTTCTTAGCTAGTCTAACATGTGAGTTTATTCATGAAAATCGTTAGAGATGTATATTTTTAATTACTATATATAATTAGATAATTTAAACACCAATTGTTTATTGTATTCAAATCATGTGGACTAATTGAATTTTTATAATAATAATAATTGATTTATTATTTTATAAAACATAGTATCGACTTAAGAAATTATTTTCTTATAAGAGCGAAAAAGAATATTTTATCATAGGCTTTATATAATATATAATTCAGCAGTGTTTGTATATATGCTATTATTTAACATCATTTATATGAAATAACAGAATAACTGAACAATCATTTTATAATATATACATAAAAATAGTATACTTATCTATTGTTTATTGTAATCATATTATTTTCATTAATTGATTTTTATAATAATTCAAATAATAATTGATTTATCTATTTATTATTTTATAAAACATAGTATCGATTTAAGAAATAATTTTCTTATGAAAGCGGAAAATAGGTAGATTAATGAATGTCTGTTGTTTTAGCAGCAAATCGATTTCATATATGTCTATCCGTGTGTATGCATGTGTGTATCTATACTTGCCTCTAAAATCGTGTATAGGTATTGTCTGTATGCATGTGTGTGTGTATGTATCTGTGGATAAGTGTCTATTTGCCTGGCTATGTATTTATGTATTCTTTTTTTTAACAAATAAAATTTTTAACAGATTAAAAAATTTTAACAAATTCAAAAGTTTTAACAAATAAAAAAGTTTTAACAAGTTAAAAAAAATTTTAACAAATAAAAAAAACCTTACTTAAAAAAACTTTTAGAAAATTTACCAGACTTTAAAAATTTTCACAAAATTTACACAGAAAAAAAAATTAATAAATAATAAAAAAAAAAACTTTTTTAAATTCATTAAAACTTTCATTTTAATTTGTAATAAAAAATTTCTAATTTTTTAAAATTATTTTTCAAAGACTAGAAGGTAAAAAAGGAATAATTTACTTTTACTAACTAATAAATATTTTTTCTTACAACAAGGAAATTTTTATGTGATAGTTGAAATTCTCTTGGTTATTCATTTGTTAATTTTATGTGTATTGCTTAATTTTTATAGTTCATTACTGATTCATTATTTTAAATAGGGTTTTCCTCCTGTGGCGAGTTTCAAATATCTAGTTAATTTTCTGGGGGTTTTAGGGGAAGGGTGAAATGTATATTGGTAATTTGATATGCGATAAATAACATGGTTAACCAAGATTTTCCTATAAAGAGTTCACTAAATTTTGACTAAAAGTTGCAATCAAAGTTGCTATTATTTCAAAAAACATTAATGTCGCGTGATCTGACCAATGTTTCAAACTAAATAGGGAAGTTATCGATTTTTACCTAGTGTATATTATAAAATCTGAATAGTTGAACTAGGTTATTTGAATTAATATGAATGTTTACATCCACTAAACTAAAACAGGGTACTTTTAATAATGAAAAAAAAAATAACAATACTTTCCTAAAACTAATATAGTCTAGTGTGTGTGAAAATGTAGCCCAAAAACTTAAAAGATGAAAATCACGTGACTAATATACTGCGCTTAGGCCCCACCAGTGGCCGAGTGGTTCCGCCCTCGAAGCTGGTAGACGGGAGGTGCTGTGTTCGATCCCAATCGCGCCCGTCGACCTAATCGTTCGGAGTTTTCGTGGTTTTCTTCTAACCTTGGTTTTCCAAGCGTAAATACGGGTTAGGTTCCCTTAGAAAGACTCCCCACGGAGGGCACTACCCCCCTTAGGGCTTATATCCCTCGTGATGATAATTGGCCATCAAAAACACAATTAACCGTTGTGGTTAGTGTATTGGCCCTATATTCGAGGCCTAATTCCCGCACAGGCCAACCAGGCTCCCTAAAATCAGGGCCTAATTCCCGCATAGGCCAACCAGGCTCCCTAAAATCAGGGCCTAATTCCCGCACAGACCAACCAGGCTCCCTATATTCGAGGCCTAATTCCCACACAGGTCAACCAGGCGCCCTATAATTAGGGCCTAATTCCCGCATAGGCCAACCAGGCTCCCTAAAATCGGGGCCTAATACCCGCACAGGCCAACCAGGCCCTTGGGTCTATGGATGAGGGAAGGGCAGGCAAAAAGTTGTTGGGCCTTGGGTACCACTGCAATCTAAATCGGGCTCTACCTGAAATGTGAAGTCAGGCCATGTGAGTTGGAAACCTCTCGAACCAGACGAGGTGACTGAAAAAAGTTGTTCTTGTATGAAATTGATAATTCGGGTCACTTTCTTCCGTCTCTGAAGTTGTTTAAAATTTGTGTCGCTAATAATAATAAAAATTTACAAATAATAATAAAATTGTTTTTCAAATGTTAAAGCTTCATTTCGCTAATAATAAAAAAAAAAAATGTGAAAATAATTAAATTGTCTTCTTTGGGTTCCTTTGCTAAAGTAAAAAAAAAAAAAAAAATACTTAAAAAAAAAAAAAAAAAAAAAAATACTTCTAGGTATATCGATAGAAAAAAGTTTAAACGATTAATTATTATTGTCTCTAACGAAGTGAAAATAATGACTGAGGTATATTTTATATAAGAATACGTGAAGCATTTAACGTTATTCTTACATCACCCCAGAAAATAGCTTATCATCTATTAGCATTATAAATATAGAAATTTTGATTCAATGGGGATGTGTGTAGTTAATTTATGTATTTCGAATGGTGTAACTATATTAAATAGTATGCACGTGTATTAAAATGGATATAGGTAGTCGCATAGAATATTTGTTTCTAAAACATAGTATAAATTTAGGTCGATGCATGTTTGAAAAATTATCCTTGAATATAACATGTACAGAAAGTTTCGTCTAAATATTTCCATAACTGTAAATTATTTAAAAAGTATGATACCTAATAGTGATTTCATCTCAAAAACTGGGTAAAAGGCTAACATTATGTTAAAAAAAAATGAATACGTAGATTTTCAGTATAGTACATTTGATGCTGTTATTAAAATCTAAATGTAGGTATAAAACTTCAATCTATCCTATATTTAAAAATTTATAAGAATCCCTTAATTAAGATATATTGTAATTGAGACAGACTTTACTAATTGTTATTCGAATAATATCGGCTTATCTCTTTTATCTATTGAAAGGGACCGCTTAATGCGGCTCCTTTGATCTTTGAGATAACATTCCTGTAGATGCATGTTCCGACAGAAAGTAGATAAACAGTATAGTTGCAGCGAGATTTTTAACGTGTGAGGTGACTGGCCAAATTTGAGAAGACATTATGGATTATTAACAGGTACTGTGCTTTTATTTTATATTTCGATTTAATATTAAAAAATATACATCTAAAACTAGGTATTAATAGGTATTTATTTTTTTCCGTTAAATTTCCTTTTGAGTATAATTGAAACTGCGTATACTATATGTTTTAATTTGGGAATAGCAGGTTCGAAATTCATTAATATTAATCTATGAAGATGTTATCTCTATTTCAAATCTATTCTTTAATATTTATTTTTCCAACATAATATTAGAAATATTAATTTTCGCGATATGAAAATCTCATGCATTGTTTTTGCAAAGTAAAATAAATCATGTGAAATATTTTTACAAAATAATATTCTATTAGGTAAAGGATTTGTCTAAATTATTTTCTTTTCGAACTCAAAAATTTTTTTAGATTTGAATTTTATTAAAAATAATCCTAGTTCAAAAATCACTGAAGAAAGCATTTCAATTGGTCTTATAATAGCATACAGTATAATTTACTTAGATTGTTTTCAAATTATAACTGTTTCAATGAACATATAGTTTTAAAAATGCAGTAGCCTATATCATGTTTTCAATGAGGCAGTCTAAGGACCAACACCTTAAAGAAAAAAATGAATCAAAACTATATTTAATCTCCAAAATTAGTTAAAAATTAGTCTAAAAATTATTCATAAAGACATTATCCAAAAATAATATAGTCGCGGTTTAAAAAACTAATCGCACACAAAATAAATAATATGTCAGAACATCTTTTACTGAAATTGCTTTCAAAGGCAAAATAATGTATGTTGTTTAGAAATGAATTTTCCAAATAAGTAATATACAAGCAGTCTAAAAATTACTCGTATATGCATTTTCTAAATAAATACTATATACGCATTCTTAAAATTTATGATTTCTCTAGATATAATTTGTATACTGTGTAAAAATGAATCGTATATGCATTTTTCTAATACAGTTCACTCGAACTTTTAAAACAAAAATTCAATTTTTAATTAAAATTTATCTAAATCTGGCTTTGAATTGTGATTTATATATTATTCGTCGGTTAGGAGGGGAAAAAAAAAAAAAAAAAAAAAAAACTCGCTTATCCCACTATCGCTATTTAAATTTTGATTGCTAAAGGCGGTGAAGAAAAAATCTTATATGCGAAATTATTTTTATAAGAAAATAATTTTACACTTTCAATAAAATGTACATATTAACGAGATTCATCTAATTATTTTACACTGTCCTGTATATGCAGGAATTATTGCGTAAGACTCATATTCAAACGTATCTTTCGCATTGATGAAAACTAGTAACAGATTTAGTCAACTGCATTCAAAATTTACTAATACACTTCGCCAACAACATTAAAAATTTATTCAGTGCAAAAAAAAAAAAAAAAAAAAAAAAAAAATATTTTCGCCAATAACGTTAAAATTTTCACGAATAACAATAAAAATGTATTCAATATTTAAAAAATTATCTAATTGAGTTCATATATTTCACCAACAACATTACAAATTTATTCAGTGCAATAAATATATTCGGTAATAACATTAAAATTTTCACGAATAACGATAAAAATATATTCAATATTAAAAATATTATCTAAATGAGTTCATATATTTTGCGAACGACATTAAAAATATATATATAATTAATAAATATATTTCGTCAAAAAATTAGACCTCCATGACATCATTAGCGAAATTCACGAATTGACTCATTAACATAATAGAAAAGGGTGTATATTTTAATTTTACCGGGTATTCATTTAAAAAAGTATCAAGCACCCATTATGGGGGGGGGGGGGTTAAAATACCTCATACATGTTAAAAGAAAACCTATCTTTGAACAACCCTGTATTTCTATATAATTTCGATAAACCTCTCATAAATATTTAATCAGTTAAAAAAATATTTGTAACATTCATACCTTATTGAAAATTCGAATAATTATTTGCAGTATATCTAATTCTAGGTTTTAAAATGAAATTTCAATAGTTTATTATACAAGTTGAAAAAAAAAAGGGGGGGGGGGGCACGTGACCACGAATATTCAATTTTAGTCGAAACACTATTTATTTAATTTAAATTTAATAATAAATTTAAATTAATTACCTCCTTAAAATATAAATACTCCTTTAAATTAATTACCTTAAAATTTAAATTACCTCATCTTTGTTAAAGTGCTCCAAAACTTAAACTCATTTAAAATAAAAGTAGTAGAAAAAGGATCTTTGTAATTCAGTAAAATAACTCCAAAATTTATCTGCTTAATTCTTCCTAAAAAATGTATATTTAAACCTCGAACTATAGTTCACTTCTCAAAATTCATTCTCCAAAATGACCCCTCGTACTATAGTTCGCTAAAAAAATTTCACTCTTAAAAAAAAAAATCTAAAAATTTTTTAAACTCCACCCTCTTCTTAGAGATCAACATTCCTTTCTAACCCCTCCTCTTAGAGCACACATTCTCCGCAGGAGGTGGAGGAGCAGGAGGAGGTGGAGGAGGAGCAGGAGGTGGAGGAGGAGGAGGAGCTCCCTCCACCCTCCACCTGCTGGGGTTGAACTGTCCGTTTTCTACTACTGTGAGTGTGTAAATCTGCCATTCACTGCTTATGATTAAACAATGTTGTAAACAGAGAATGCCGGTCCCAAGCCCGGATAAAAGATGAGGGCACACTCTTCCAGGTATGGAATTCAAAAGATAGTGAATTCCGTACCTGGAAGAGTGTGCCTTCGAAATATGACAATTCCCAAAAGAAAAAATATTTTTTAAATTAGTTTCGATCTCTTCAAAAATATTTTTCTCTTTTTTAAAATATTTCAATCTCCCTAAAATTGAATGAAAATATTTTTATTCTTTGGAAAATACCTCCTCTTTGTTAAAGTGCTCCAAAACTTAAACTCATTTAAAATAAAAGTAGTAGAAAAAGGATCTTTGTAATTCAGTAAAATAACTCCAAAATTTATCTGCTTAATTCTTCCTAAAAATGTATATTTAAACCTCGAATTATAGTTCACTTCTCAAAATTCATTCTCCAAAATGATCCCTCGTACTATAGTTCGCTAAAAAAATTTCACTCTTAAAAAGAAAAATCTAAAAATTTTTTAAACTCCGCCCTCTTCTTAGAGATCAACATTCCTTTCTAACCCCTCCTCTTAGAGCACACATTCTCCGCAGGAGGTGGAGGAGCAGGAGGAGGTAGAGGAGGAGCAGGTGGAGGAGGAGCAGGTGGTGGAGGAGGAGGAGGAGGAGGAGGAGCTCCCACCACCCGCCACCTGCTGGGGTCGGAGCGGCCTTTTTCTACTACTCACGATGTTTTATAAGCGAAACTTAAATATATATTTCTAGATCAAATTTAATTTTTACTGAATACATAATTCTTATAATCACGCACGATTCTCTTATGCACATGCTTATAAATTAATAGTAATAAGAAGAAGAGTAGTAAATTCTCATGAATTCAAAACTGAGAATTGCATTATCATTTGAAAAACATGCATACAAAAGTGGTGTAAAGAAACTTAATTTCTTAAGCTGTACTTAAGGTGCTTCACAAATTCCCTGCTCCCAACACAAAATTTTATGACACATTGTCTGACTCATTTTTATACTTAAAAGAATAAAATTAACAGGCCCATTGAAGCAATTTTTAATTGAATAGCATTTTCCATTTTCAGATAAATAATTTACTTATAGAGTTATAAGCTATTCTTGTTACGTGACGACAAGTTTTTCTTCTTTCTCGCACTGCTGCGTCGTGAATTTGGTTCAAAATGCCAACTTTTATAGTATTTTCTGTAAAATCATCTGCGTTTTCATAAAATATAAAAGTCATTCGATTACATATTTTCTGAATAAAAATACATTCTAATTTAATGTATTTTCAAGCAAAAATGAATTCAGAAATGTGTCAAAAAATAGCTTCTTTGAATTTGAGAGCAGCCTTAAGACTGTTTAAAATCCTACTAGTTACTTTCCAGAATTCATATTTGTTTGTACTTGCATGAAAGTGACTGATGCTGTTACTTAGAAACTGTGAAATCAAACGGTTTTACGAAATTTTCATTAAAAGCAATCTTTCACAAAATACTGTTAAAAGCATTTAGCATTTGAACTGAATTTCCACAAAGTGTTCTAAACTGAATTTCCAGACTTGACAATCTGATAAAATTTTCATCAAACAAGAATCGTTATTAATTCAACCTTCATTCATTTATCTAAAAATGAAAATATTATTAGATTCTAAATTAATTCAATAGTCATGTCTGCAAGTGACATGCTTTTACGTTAAAAAAATGAGTTTGTAAGTTAGAAAATTTCGAGGAAAACTCTTACAACATCCTTAAATCTTAAAAAACTTTCATCCGTATAAGATTATGATTTTCTAATTTCGTATTACATCAACGCATCTGCTCCAAATATAGTTTTAAGGTTTTATTTATCTATAAAGATAAAATATCCTTTTTATTAATAGGTGGCTTCTTATAAAAGAAAAATACACTTTAAATAATATATTATTGTTGACTTTATGATTGATCCTCAAAATATTTTTGAATTAAATTTTTGCTGACTTTTAAAAGCGAAATTTTTAAGTAGAACTAATGGATCAGTTATTTGATATCTGAAAGAGAATATCAAATACGTGAATAGATGAAAATTATGCTGTGATAGAAAAATTTAACATATTAATGATTTTTAAAATAATCCTAAATTTGACCCTTCTCCATTCTGCTTCATTAAAAAAAATAATACTAATAATAATAGTAATACTACAACTTACAGTAATAATGTTGTTAATTTAAACATGCTACTGACAGATTTGGTATTATATGAGGAAAACATTTGTGAAAATCAATGAACTTTTGATTATAAAATATTAAAAATCGTGACAAATAGTATATAAGAATGCCAGCTCTAATTGTTGCCCAATGACTAATTTTCTAAACCATTTGCTTTAGGCGTATAGCTTCATTAGTAAACATGTTTCGAAGTTGTTCTTCAGCCTAGTAAACCCGTTTATACAAAATATATATATATTTTTTTTAAGTTACTTTTTTTTTTTTTACTGTATCTAAGTACTATATATTTAGTAAAATTTTCTTCGTGTACTAATAAGTAAAAAAGTAAAAGGTTCATTTTTGTACAAATAAAACTTGCCGAGATATGATAACTTTAATTTTATGAATTTTTAGCATTTTTTGTGATTAAAAACGAAAAATCGCTTTTTATCCAAATGTTACAATGTGTGTTTTTAATTAACATTAGATAGTACGTGGAATTACTTGAAAGAGCTAACAAAACTTGGGGTGGCAGTTTGTACCGGGTCCGTTTAAATCGAAATCCCCTTTACTTATACTAAGTATCGTGATTATTGCCTTACATTACATATGTGATTATTGCCTTACTTTACAATACTCCTTTGATTATTGCCCTTCTTTCAAAGTAAATATTAGTTAGTGTTCTCTACTTAAGGAATTATACTTCATTTTAATATTTTATTTGTATTTATTACGTTGAATATCTTATCGCTAAAATACTTTGACTTTTAAATAAAAAGTAAAGATGAAATGCAAATCTAGATGAATGAATACAGGCCACATGCTTATAAGTATTGTGATTATTGTCGCCAGGGTTTATTATGGCTAGATTTGCATTCAGAAGACTTTATGGGAAAAATAACTCTTAAAGGCAACCCTAAATACAATGATGGATTGCTTATCTCACCCCCTCGAGCGCAGTTCATACAGATGGGATCGAATCTGTAAGCGCAATTGATGATCTTCTCCTACCGTACGCGCAATTGGTGTACACCCGTTGTGAATATATCTATACTTTGTATTTTTTATCCTTAAAACATTCTCGTCGAACCTTTTACTTTTAAAACAGTAAAATCTGTGAAAACGGAAAAAAAATCTATTTTATTATAGTGTCTAGCAGAAACTAGTACACGTACATTTTCACTTGTGGTCCTAAACTTAGTATAGAGCGATACGGTTACCAAAGCATGTTTGGTATTGCATTTGAAGTATGTAGGATTAATAGTTCCTTTACACGGGCACGCAAAAGTATTCCATTACATTGTGGTATTTGAGGAAAAATCGTTTGCAGAGTATTTTAATGACATGACGCTATTTCAAATGTACTGAAACTGATATAAATCACTGAATTTCACTACGATTACGTTAGAACAGGATATTCATAGCATTTTTTATTCATTTACAGGGACACACAAAAGAAATCGGTTACAGTACTGTCGGTGAGTAATAATTGCTGGAGTGTACGGTTTAAAATTCGGTACGCGCTTTTAAATTTAATTTAATTTTTTGCATGTTACTCGTTATATATAAATTCTATATCTCATATACAGGGCTGCACAAAGGTATTCCCGTACCATTCTCCTTATTAAAGGAAATTGCTGAAGGGGAATTTTCAACTGGAGTAGTTTTGTTATATTATGCTGAATGTGTTGGAAAGTGTATCATAATCAGCTTGACGCATAATTTTTTCTTTTTTTTTTTTTTAATATGACGTCATTTTAATTCGCATCAAAAATTTGTTAGGTTAGACTTGCAAATTCATAATCAAAGGAATGAAAAATTATTGAAAATTTTATTGACTTAACATTATTAAAATTAAAAGAGCTATGGAAATTTGAAGCGACAAAAATTGATTGCGTCTCCTCAATTTTCCCGAGAAAAGCGACAACTCTTTTTCGTTTTCCAAGCATTTCATTGGCTGTTCGGGAAATTAGTCCCTCTTCAGTTTTCGAAGCATTTGATTGGTTGTTACTGGCGGCTCGCTTCGTTTACAAGCGGCAAAATTGCTCCGACAAGAGATAGTTGTTTGGTTTCGAGCGTTTACTGTTAAATATGACGTCATTTGTTATTAAAATTAAACACAAAAAAATGAAAAAGAGAAAATGGCATCAATAATGATACAATAATCTCAAGTATCCTCGATCTCTCAGCAGCAAAGAAAGTAACCCGATAAAGCCACCATTTTGAAAATAAATCATTAAAAACTTCTAAAATTAAAAATAAAATGTAAGACGAACGAAAAGTCATGCGTCCATTATAGATTATGAAACACTTTTTAACACATTCAGAACACTGTAATACAGAGGTTCTCAAACTGTGCTCCGCCGCGCTTTAGGAAAATAAATAAAATTTTAATGAAACCAATATATTTAAATGAAGTTTTTTTTTTTTCAAAAATGTGAACAGATATTTTTGCTACAAAAATATTTACACATTAATAGTTATTGTCAACTATTTGAACTAATTTAATAAACTAAATGTTATTCTCTGTTAAAAGATATCCGGTCCAAATATTGTATTCCACTAGTACTCTATTTTTACGTTTTCTAATAAAAAAAATTCGATAAGTGTCGAAACAAACGCAAATTTAATATAAGAAAGCGAAAAGTTATATTCTGAAGGAAAAAGTGGTTATTTGAATTCCTCACTGTGTGGCTTGAGTTGAAGTCTTATCCAGTAACTCCACGTTTCACGCTCTACTGCGTCATTATTTCGAAAGAAACCATTCTGATTTAAAAGATAAACCGGCTGATTTTTTTTTTTTTTTTTTTTTTTTTAATAATGAAGGGCAAAGTAACGTATGCATGCTTCAAAAGAAAATATCACAACACTTGTTAAAACAAATATGACACTTCACAGGGTCTAAATAGGCAAAAAGATATACTTCTACTACTAATTTAAACTTTAACTTTTGTCCTGCTTAATCCCTGTGAATCATTAGGACAAAAATAATGTTCTAAAATTAGTGATGGAAGTTTTCTTGGTTTGACCCCGTCGCCACCGTTAAGCCGGAGTCTATGACCCTGGCGCCTACCTCATAGTTTAACAAGTCGCTTAAGTTCGCGATGATCATATAATTGCAGAGATTCTTAATAAACAAGGTAAAATATTATATTGTTAAGAACTTGCTTCGTGAAAAAGTTGTTAATTTAGTGTCCAATATTCCTTTTCCAGGTAACATCGTTATTTAAAAATATTAATTATATGACTAATGGCATAAAAGAACATTTAACAGCCTCTTCAGATGTACCAAATTTGCACTACAAATGCATGAATGTACTGAACTTACTTTTTTGAAACGGGCATTGGGAACTAGATTTAACATCTCTATTGCTATGATGTTTCAGAAAGGCACTGATGATGCGAAAGCAATGATTGGTCACAATGCTGGAACATTTGCAAAAATTAAAAAGATAGCAAAGCACCGTAGCAACATCTATTGCGCTCTTTACAGATACACACTGTCCCCGAAAAAACGACTTCTGAGCTTATGAAAAAGATGAATGGTGCCATTAAAATAATACACTATATAAAATCACGAACTCTTAAACGCAAACTTTTTAAACTTATGTGTGAAGTTATTGGAACTCTGCATCAGCCCCTCCTACTGCATACCGAAGTAAGAGGGTCATGTCGAGGAAGACCGTTTACACGATTGTTTCAACTGCAGAGGGGATATTAAAAGAAACATAACTTTAATCTGGCAAAACTTTTAATTGATGAATATTGGGAATGCTAATAGCATATTTGGCCGATATGTTCAGCAAAATGAAGTAAGTGTATCTATCACTGCAATGAAAATCTGTCACAATTTCTGATGCAATTACCAAACGTGTCTTCTTTTAAGATGAAACGTGTATTGGTCGAATTCTGAGGGAAATAATGATATCGATTACGTACCTCTTGTTAAAAAAGAGTGCAAACAACAGGAGATTTAAAATATATAAATAAATATTCAGGGGCATCCTATTGGTTTGAAAATCTTGTTTAAACAAACAAACAAACAAACAAAAAAAGGTTAAATAATTTTAAATAAAAATTCTGGTCTGAAATATTTTTAATAAAACTTGGGTGTATATATAGTGTTAAAGATCTTACTTTAAGACCAAAGCCTAACAGATTTTTTATTTCATTTGATGAATTTAAAACTTTGTCTAAGAAAGCATAATTAGTTTTGCTAACTTTCTCAAAGACATATGCCTATGAAGCAAGATTTACGACTAACGCAGCCACCAAAACGAAATACAGAAGTCTTTTAAATGTAGAACGCAATATTCGCCTGCAATTACTATCAACTGGGCCCGAATTCAGACATTTGTGCTAAACAATTCAATCACATTAAACGTTTATGCGTTATTGATCGTCACTATAATAATGTAAGATTTATTGTCCACATTGTTGTTGTATTTATTTTTGACCTGTTTTGATCGTAATAGAAAATAAATACAGTTAAATACGGTTAAAGTTTCAAAATATAATTTTATTTCTGGGACAATGCACAACTGTTTAGATTACTATTCATTCCTTCTTTCTGTGATCGGTAGAAAGGCACCTAAAAACATTAACTTGTTACACAATGTACAGTAGGATTCAGGGGCTCCGTCTAAAAGTTGCAATCAAAGTTGCTATTATTTCAAAAAACATTAATGTCGCGTGATCTGACCAATGTTTCAAACTAAATAGGGAAGTTATCGATTTTTACCTAGTGTATATTATAAAATCTGAATAGTTGAACTAGGTTATTTGAATTAATATGAATGTTTACATCCACTAAACTAAAACAGGGTACTTTTAATAATGAAAAAAAAAATAACAATACTTTCCTAAAACTAATATAGTCTAGTGTGTGTGAAAATGTAGCCCAAAAACTTAAAAGATGAAAATCACGTGACTAATATACTGCGCTTAGGCCCCACCAGTGGCCGAGTGGTTCCGCCCTCGAAGCTGGTAGACGGGAGGTGCTGTGTTCGATCCCAATCGCGCCCGTCGACCTAATCGTTCGGAGTTTTCGTGGTTTTCTTCTAACCTTGGTTTTCCAAGCGTAAATACGGGTTAGGTTCCCTTAGAAAGACTCCCCACGGAGGGCACTACCCCCCTTAGGGCTTATATCCCTCGTGATGATAATTGGCCATCAAAAACACAATTAACCGTTGTGGTTAGTGTATTGGCCCTATATTCGAGGCCTAATTCCCGCACAGGCCAACCAGGCTCCCTAAAATCAGGGCCTAATTCCCGCATAGGCCAACCAGGCTCCCTAAAATCAGGGCCTAATTCCCGCACAGACCAACCAGGCTCCCTATATTCGAGGCCTAATTCCCACACAGGTCAACCAGGCGCCCTATAATTAGGGCCTAATTCCCGCATAGGCCAACCAGGCTCCCTAAAATCGGGGCCTAATACCCGCACAGGCCAACCAGGCCCTTGGGTCTATGGATGAGGGAAGGGCAGGCAAAAAGTTGTTGGGCCTTGGGTACCACTGCAATCTAAATCGGGCTCTACCTGAAATGTGAAGTCAGGCCATGTGAGTTGGAAACCTCTCGAACCAGACGAGGTGACTGAAAAAAGTTGTTCTTGTATGAAATTGATAATTCGGGTCACTTTCTTCCGTCTCTGAAGTTGTTTAAAATTTGTGTCGCTAATAATAATAAAAATTTACAAATAATAATAAAATTGCTTTTCAAATGTTAAAGCTTCATTTCGCTAATAATAAAAAAAAAATATGTGAAAATAATTAAATTGTCTTCTTTGGGTTCCTTTGCTAAAGTAAAAAAAAAAAAAAAATACTTAAAAAAAAAAAAAAAAAAAAAAAAAATACTTCTAGGTATATCGATAGAAAAAAGTTTAAACGATTAATTATTATTGTCTCTAACGAAGTGAAAATAATGACTGAGGTATATTTTATATAAGAATACGTGAAGCATTTAACGTTATTCTTACATCACCCTAGAAAATAGCTTATCATCTATTAGCATTATAAATATAGAAATTTTGATTCAATGGGGATGTGTGTAGTTAATTTATGTATTTCGAATGGTGTAACTATATTAAATAGTATGCACGTGTATTAAAATGGATATAGGTAGTCGCATAGAATATTTGTTTCTAAAACATAGTATAAATTTAGGTCGATGCATGTTTGAAAAATTATCCTTGAATATAACATGTACAGAAAGTTTCGTCTAAATATTTCCATAACTGTAAATTATTTAAAAAGTATGATACCTAATAGCGATTTCATCTCAAAAACTGGGTAAAAGGCTAACATTATGTTAAAAAAAAATGAATACGTAGATTTTCAGTATAGTACATTTGATGCTGTTATTAAAATCTAAATGTAGGTATAAAACTTCAATCTATCCTATATTTAAAAATTTATAAGAATCCCTTAATTAAGATATATTGTAATTGAGACAGACTTTACTAATTGTTATTCGAATAATATCGGCTTATCTCTTTTATCTATTGAAAGGGACCGCTTAATGCGGCTCCTTTGATCTTTGAGATAACATTCCTGTAGATGCATGTTCCGACAGAAAGTAGATAAACAGTATAGTTGCAGCGAGATTTTTAACGTGTGAGGTGACTGGCCAAATTTGAGAAGACATTATGGATTATTAACAGGTACTGTGCTTTTATTTTATATTTCGATTTAATATTAAAAAATATACATCTAAAACTAGGTATTAATAGGTATTTATTTTTTTCCGTTAAATTTCCTTTTGAGTATAATTGAAACTGCGTATACTATATGTTTTAATTTGGGAATAGCAGGTTCGAAATTCATTAATATTAATCTATGAAGATGTTATCTCTATTTCAAATCTATTCTTTAATATTTATTTTTCCAACATAATATTAGAAATATTAATTTTCGCGATATGAAAATCTCATGCATTGTTTTTGCAAAGTAAAATAAATCATGTGAAATATTTTTACAAAATAATATTCTATTAGGTAAAGGATTTGTCTAAATTATTTTCTTTTCGAACTCAAAAATTTTTTTAGATTTGAATTTTATTAAAAATAATCCTAGTTCAAAAATCACTGAAGAAAGCATTTCAATTGGTCTTATAATAGCATACAGTATAATTTACTTAGATTGTTTTCAAATTATAACTGTTTCAATGAACATATAGTTTTAAAAATGCAGTAGCCTATATCATGTTTTCAATGAGGCAGTCTAAGGACCAACACCTTAAAGAAAAAAATGAATCAAAACTATATTTAATCTCCAAAATTAGTTAAAAATTAGTCTAAAAATTATTCATAAAGACATTATCCAAAAATAATATAGTCGCGGTTTAAAAAACTAATCGCACACAAAATAAATAATATGTCAGAACATCTTTTACTGAAATTGCTTTCAAAGGCAAAATAATGTATGTTGTTTAGAAATGAATTTTCCAAATAAGTAATATACAAGCAGTCTAAAAATTACTCGTATATGCATTTTCTAAATAAATACTATATACGCATTCTTAAAATTTATGATTTCTCTAGATATAATTTGTATACTGTGTAAAAATGAATCGTATATGCATTTTTCTAATACAGTTCACTCGAACTTTTAAAACAAAAATTCAATTTTTAATTAAAATTTATCTAAATCTGGCTTTGAATTGTGATTTATATATTATTCGTCGGTTAGGAGGGGAAAAAAAAAAAAAAAAAAAAAAAAAACTCGCTTATCCCACTATCGCTATTTAAATTTTGATTGCTAAAGGCGGTGAAGAAAAAATCTTATATGCGAAATTATTTTTATAAGAAAATAGTTTTACACTTTCAATAAAATGTACATATTAACGAGATTCATCTAATTATTTTACACTGTCCTGTATATGCAGGAATTATTGCGTAAGACTCATATTCAAACGTATCTTTCGCATTGATGAAAACTAGTAACAGATTTAGTCAACTGCATTCAAAATTTACTAATACACTTCGCCAACAACATTAAAAATTTATTCAGTGCAAAAAAAAAAAAAAAAAAAAAAAAAATATTTTCGCCAATAACGTTAAAATTTTCACGAATAACAATAAAAATGTATTCAATATTTAAAAAATTATCTAATTGAGTTCATATATTTCACCAACAACATTACAAATTTATTCAGTGCAATAAATATATTCGGTAATAACATTAAAATTTTCACGAATAACGATAAAAATATATTCAATATTAAAAATATTATCTAAATGAGTTCATATATTTTGCGAACGACATTAAAAATATATATATAATTAATAAATATATTTCGTCAAAAAATTAGACCTCCATGACATCATTAGCGAAATTCACGAATTGACTCATTAACATAATAGAAAAGGGTGTATATTTTAATTTTACCGGGTATTCATTTAAAAAAGTATCAAGCACCCATTATGGGGGGGGGGGGGTTAAAATACCTCATACATGTTAAAAGAAAACCTATCTTTGAACAACCCTGTATTTCTATATAATTTCGATAAACCTCTCATAAATATTTAATCAGTTAAAAAAATATTTGTAACATTCATACCTTATTGAAAATTCGAATAATTATTTGCAGTATATCTAATTCCAGGTTTTAAAATGAAATTTCAATAGTTTATTATACAAGTTGAAAAAAAAAGGGGGGGGGGGCACGTGACCACGAATATTCAATTTTAGTCGAAACACTATTTATTTAATTTAAATTTAATAATAAATTTAAATTAATTACCTCCTTAAAATATAAATACTCCTTTAAATTAATTACCTTAAAATTTAAATTACCTCCTCTTTGTTAAAGTGCTCCAAAACTTAAACTCATTTAAAATAAAAGTAGTAGAAAAAGGATCTTTGTAATTCAGTAAAATAACTCCAAAATTTATCTGCTTAATTCTTCCTAAAAAATGTATATTTAAACCTCGAACTATAGTTCACTTCTCAAAATTCATTCTCCAAAATGACCCCTCGTACTATAGTTCGCTAAAAAAATTTCACTCTTAAAAAAAAAAATCTAAAAATTTTTTAAACTCCACCCTCTTCTTAGAGATCAACATTCCTTTCTAACCCCTCCTCTTAGAGCACACATTCTTCGCAGGAGGTGGAGGAGCAGGAGGAGGTGGAGGAGGAGCAGGAGGTGGAGGAGGAGGAGGAGCAGGAGGTGGAGGAGGAGGAGGAGCTCCCTCCACCCTCCACCTGCTGGGGTTGAACTGTCCGTTTTCTACTACTGTGAGTGTGTAAATCTGCCATTCACTGCTTATGATTAAACAATGTTGTAAACAGAGAATGCCGGTCCCAAGCCCGGATAAAAGATGAGGGCACACTCTTCCAGGTATGGAATTCAAAAGATAGTGAATTCCGTACCTGGAAGAGTGTGCCTTCGAAATATGACAATTCCCAAAAGAAAAAATATTTTTTAAATTAGTTTCGATCTTTTCAAAAATATTTTTCTCTTTTTTAAAATATTTCAATCTCCCTAAAATTGAATGAAAATCTTTTTATTCTTTGGAAAATACCTCCTCTTTGTTAAAGTGCTCCAAAACTTAAACTCATTTAAAATAAAAGTAGTAGAAAAAGGATCTTTGTAATTCAGTAAAATAACTCCAAAATTTATCTGCTTAATTCTTCCTAAAAATGTATATTTAAACCTCGAACTATAGTTCACTTCTCAAAATTCATTCTCCAAAATGATCCCTCGTACTATAGTTCGCTAAAAAAATTTCACTCTTAAAAAGAAAAATCTAAAAATTTTTTAAACTCCGCCCTCTTCTTAGAGATTAACATTCCTTTCTAACCCCTCCTCTTAGAGCACACATTCTCCGCAGGAGGTGGAGGAGCAGGAGGAGGTAGAGGAGGAGCAGGTGGAGGAGGAGCAGGTGGTGGAGGAGGAGGAGGAGGAGGAGGAGCTCCCACCACCTGCTGGGGTCGGAGCGGCCTTTTTCTACTACTATCGTGCAACCGCTTTGGAATTTTAAAATATACTTTAGAATTTAGAAAAAAATTAAGTTTTGAAAGAACATAATAAATTATTTAAATACCATAGTTTCAAATAAGTTAATAATAGTATAAAGAAAATATATAGAGTAATAAAAGAAGTACTAATTAGCGTTCATAGGATTATTTCAGCAGCAAGAATATTCTTCTATTTAGAATGTTGTTCTTTTTCCTCAGCATCTTTCTTTCAAAATACTACAGAGAATAACTTTAAGATGAAAATTATTTCTAGTATAGTAATTGAAATACGAAATATCTGTAAATATCTGTATATAAATGTTAATATTGTATATCTATATATAAATGTTAATAACGCTTTAAAGTTCTTGAAGAATCTTAGAATGAAACATCTGAAGGCACAGTCAACGAGAAATTAGTTTAAACCTGACAGAAATATTTGTTTCCATACATAATTAGACCATGTCAAATATTATATTTCTGAACGAAAAATAATATGCTTGGAGAAAAAAATGGCATTATTAGGTAACAAGTGTTATTTCTTCATAAAATTTTCTTTTCCAAAGTAGTTTTAAAAAATTCTCCAATGTTTAAATTTTTATGTAAATAATTGAAATTGATGATTATTTGTAATATTCTATAATGCTTATATATTTACATATATATGGATTTTTTTATCATCATATTTTTATTTATTCTTCCCCTCCCCCTTTTTTTTTCAATTAGTGCATTTTATATTAACGGAATATACATTTTTATATTGTCGTTTATTCTGTGATTTAATAGTTATTATTAACAAAAAATTTATAAAAAAATTTTGCGAGTTTAAGTATTATTAATAGCCGAAATTATCGATAAAGCGCCTAATTTAGCAAATTAACGCCAACAGAAAAGAGTCTTTCCAACAAAAAAAGCTGTCTCTTCGGCCCATAAATATAAAAGACGGGGGTGACAATGATATCCGGTCCAACGTGACACTGAGCGCAGTTCATACAGAGGGAGGAAAAGAAGGGTCGGTATCGGCGCAGTTAGCCGGTCTCCTTTACAACGAATACTTATGTGATAATTCAAAGTACTATTTCTTTTTGTTTATTAATGAACCTTAATACAGCATTTAGGCATGGCGTCACATGCGTCTTTACCGATATTTTGAAAATATTTTTTTGCAGCATTATACGCAGCCACAATTGACCTCATTGAATAGATGGAAACGATTTTACAATAAAGCAGGGTTCGATTTTTTCCAAAAGCAGGACCTGATTAAAGTTTGAGCAAATTGGGCCATGACCCATCAATTTAAGCAATTTAGTATCAGATGTATATATTTAGTATATATTTGTAATGTAAATCATATGCATTTTATGACCAAAAGTAAAATGGCATCGAAAGAAAAGTGCATGTATTCGAAGTTCGAAGTATAAAAAAAAATTGTGGTTATAAAATTTGTTAGTTATCTTAGAAAACTTATAAGAAAGTTTAACGTTTATCACTGCTACATAAAAATTCATGTTTAATAGTTAAATTTTAACCTTTGTATTTGAATATCATGAAAAGATGTTACAGATATTTAAAAATTTTAAAAGTTAAAATTATATACAATTTAAAAAAAGAGAAAAAATTACTATTAATCCCACATTTTCATTTTATTTTAGTAATTTACTGCAAAGATTGAAATTTTATATTTTTTTCTTCCTTTGAAAGTACACACATTTTTATGTTATGCGTGTTAGAATAAACTCACTTAACCCTACAATGCATGATTTTTATTTCTCCCCCTCCCCCCACCCTCTAAAAAATTATTTAACAGCTATATATTGAACAAGAAAGGTATTAAAAAAATTCATGTGAACTTTTATCTGTAATTTAGAAAAAATGAAAGTGTGTCAGATGGCTGTATTATAAACTGAACAACATATAAAGTGAAATTTGAAGTGCGAAAAACGGCTACGCTATGCATTCAAAGGTTAACGCGTTTTCGTGTTACGCGATGGTTTCCCAGAATGAATTAACTGCATGAAACAGAAACACCTATACATGTTCGGTACACCCATAGACTTCTAATATAACCAATTCAACCATTCAATTCCTCCTCTAAGGGTACACCACTATGTTATAATTTTCCATCCGATTTATGCTCTTGCCTGTAGTTACGCACTTTCCACACTTTCCCTTACAAATAAAAAACAGCCACTCTGAAATTGGTTGCAAATGGACCTCCCGAAGTAAGGATATTACTATATTATGAATATGTTTTCAGAAATGAAAAATTCTTTAAGCGACTTCAAAAAAGAAAAAAAAAAGGACGTTCTTAAGTCGACGCATGTATTTTTTTTTTTTTTTTTTTATGTATGCTTATCGATTACTCTGAAACTACACGATCGATCATGGGATTTTTTTTTGTTTGTTTGTTTAAGTGAAGGAGGATACTCTCGAATAGTTCACATTTAAATTTCACCAAAATTGGTTCAGTACCTTTTAAATATTCAACAAAAAACCAAAAAATAAATAAACATCTTTAAAATATTTTTATTTTTAACGATTTTCATTAAGTGACGCAATCTGTTTGGCGAGAAAGTCGTTACCCGACGATTTTCCTCCCTCTTTGGTTTGGTAGTAGTATCTTTAGTAGAGTTTTGTTTCTATGATTGTTAATTAATATAGGAGGGGACAACAATTCCTGAATTTTTTTTAATTTAATATAAATTAAATAATTAGCGTGCAAGAGTGCGGTTAACAAAACTGTCACTTTAATAAATAATTTCTGACTGCCAATGTAATTAGGTTCGGAAAAAGTCACGCACGCAATCGCTGCTATCGCAGTGTTTTTTTTTTTTTTTTTTTTTTCACTTACCACCATCATACGTAGTATAAGGTAAGTCTTGTCATCGTTTTAAAAATCGAAAAAAAAAAAAAAAATGATGCATTTACACGTTTCAGACTCTGGAGATTCCGAAAAACATATTTTTAGGAAAAAAAAAACAAAATTGCCGTCCATGTGTCTGTATGTGTGTCTGTAAACGCTCTATCTCCCGAACAAATTCAATAGAGACTTCAAATTTAGTATTCAAAATTAGTATGTAATAATGAGAAGATGCCTACTGAATTTCAGTAACCTCGATTATCCGAAATATTTTTTCGGACTCTCGGAATATTCGTTCTGATAAAAGGTACATAAATTTTTTCGAAATACTTTATTTTAAGGAGTGAATATAAAAGACAATAAAAAAACATAAATTTTGCATAAAAAATGAAATCGATCCGATAATTAGTTGCCAAGATATTTGTAATAATACTGTCCGCACTCTTCGATTTTTCATGACACTGTATTTCATTCAAATTTCAATTCAAAAATATATTTTAATAAGTTTAAATTTTATTTTGGAATTGCATTGCATTTTATAAATAGTTTACACATGTTTTATTTTCATATTTATATTATGCATATCTATGGCGGGCAAGTATTACAGTGGCCCTCAATGACTAGTTCTACTTTGTACTTTGGAGTTTTTTTTTTTTTTTAACCATTTGGTAAAATGGTTATTGTCCTCGTCAGTGTAGGAAATCAAAAGCATATCCGAAGCTTTTTATTGGTTTAATCCGCATTGTATTCGCGTTCTGATTGGTCTATACAGTAATCTTCATTTCCCTTTACTTTCAATAGAGATGGATTACTTCTGTTGCCACTATGACAAAAAAGTAATAAAAACTACAAAAAAATTAATAACTCAGAAACAAATTGTGATACAGCTTTCAAACAAATTGCACTTAAAAGTACAATTTTTTTTCTCTATACGACGGTATAAAAAGTAATATTGTGGGATGTTTAGAAGTTTAAGAATGAAATTTCATTTAAAATGGGTCGTCAGATTTTTTGGACGATGGAAAAGCCTTTTCCCGGACAGCCAATGAAATGCTTGGATAATACGCAAGTTTCAGGTGGATAATACGTAAGTTTTAAGAAATCTGACGGGTCACAGGCGATTTTTGTCGCTTGCAATTTTTACGTGTAATAACACTATTAATGTTTAATTCATGGCGTACGTAATGTAGGATCAACTCCGTGCGATTTTTTATGTCTTAGATTGTAGTCTTCGAAAAAATCATTTTCCAAATAGTCGTTGTAATTTGTTAAATTGCTCTTTTTTTTTTTTTTTTTTTTGTTAAAAAGTTCATAAATTATTAAACTTAGGCTTTCTCAAAATTCTTCAAGTCTTTTCGGGATTTCAATTCATAAGTAAACAGTTACTGAAATATCCTGAAGATATGCCAAATATTATGATAGTCCCTTTTAAATTGATTTTCATTGTTTTCAATTTTGATAATCTTTTAACTTAAGCTTTCAAAAAATTCGTTACGAAATAGAGAAAATATTTTATCTATTTTTATCAGAAGCGTGGTAAAACACAGATGACATATGGGATCAGCGACTGCTTATATATCAAGCAAAAAGATTAAAGCATTCTTTGAAAATATCTTTATTAAGAACAAAAAATGAAATGGTTGATCTTTAGCATTTTTGTTGCAGCTGTCCAAGGTAAGATAGAACTTTTTTTTTGCGTCATTTTTATCAAAACTGAACTATGCAATTTAATGTAAAACCATTTATCATAGGCGTAACCAGCCTTTTGAACGGGGGGGTGCCCAGACTTTTTAACCTGAACATGTTGGATACAAACAATATCTTACATAGTAAAACCTGCTAAAACGAAACCACATAAAACCGGTCAATTTTCCGTTTTAGACAGGTTTTCATCTTAGAAGATATAATTGTGTGGTATTTCTTTTAAAAAGGGCTCAAACGCGATTTTTGTTTGTGTGAGGGGGTGTGAAAAGGGGTCCAAAACATCAAAACTAAATCTAATGGTAAAAAAAAAAAAAAAAAAAAAAAAAAAAAAAATGTAAATCTCCTTGCAGCAGTGACATAATACAATAACTAAGTATGGTCACATGTGTAAAACCTTTTGCCACCCTAACTTCTTATAAAGATTAAAAAAGACCTTTAATCATGCTGGAAACTTCTATAGACACAGAGACATTGCATGAGACCTAACATTATCTCTGTCAAAGTCTTGTAGATGAAATTTTGCCGGATGATAAATCTCAGATAATGCATGCTGTACACCAGTAATACCCACAAAAGTTTTTCAGAATGTGACTCCATGTCTTCTTAGGGATCACCGGGGGGAACCAACACATTTTGGAGGAAAGTCTATATAAATAATTATTATAATATTATAAATAATTATAATATTCATTAATAATTCATGTTTTTAACCACAGAATGTGTCGAATATATTAGGTAAAGCAAGGCATGATAATTATACACTAAATTTTGGCAAGATGATAAAAATTATATTATCATGATGCGACTGTAATAATAAAGATAGATGCTTGTCTGTCTCTCTCTCTCTGTGTGTGTGTGTGTGTACGCGCGCGCGCTGAATTCTGAAAAAAAAAAATGCCATCCTCACACCCGCAAGATTTGATAGGAAAGTATCTGTATGCCTGAAGTCATGCATATCGAAGACAATTTCTGAAATTTTTCAATTAATTTTTTATGCTAATTTTTTCAAATTAGTAAAGAAGAATCTGATTTCAATATTTAATCCAGTAAACTTTCTTTGTTTTCTTTTCAATAAAGTTTTTTCGAGATTCTTACAGCGATTTTTCAATTTGTAACAATTATTTTATGTTATTTTTAGAGGGGGTTTTTTTTTCGCATTCCTAAAAGGAATCCGGTTTAAATATTTTACCCAATTAGTTAATTTTGTTCCCTGCTGTTTTTTAATTTTTTCCGAATTTTTAATGCGATTTTTAACGGGGTTTTTTGTACTTTGAGGCGATTTTTTAACTTTTTTTGAAACAGAAAAAACTCTCCGGTAATTTTTTCAATTGCCGTGATTAAATTCGAATTGGAAGAATGTCAAATCAGTTCTTATAAGAAAGCTGAAAATTTAATTTGGCTCGAAATAAAAAAAATCACGATAATTCAGGATTCGTTTGTTTCGAGACAGAAGTGGTAGTAGCTTGCTCGGGGCGTACGGTCTCGAAGGCAGTCCCCCCCCCCCCCCAAATCCTACATTTCTTTAATTCTATGTTCGTTTTAAAAAAAAGCAACGAGCGAAACTCTACTGAAGTTTTCTTTGAGGACAATGAAGTTTTCTTTGAGGGGCAGGGTTTGAAATAACGTGCAGGATCGCTCGATTTGTGCACAGAAAAGGAAAGTCCCGCATAATAAAAAAATGCTGTGCAGTATTTCCGCCCTAAAAATTCTTTCACAGATCTGTGATTCTTCAGTGAGTATTTAAATTTTTTTTTGATGTCCGCGATTTTTATTTCTTTTATGGAACTTCTCAAAATCAATTCTTGACTCGGTCCCGGAAAAATTCTTCAAACGATCGTGGAAAATATCGTGAGTTTTGATAAAAGAGTGCAGAAAAAATCGCGAATTTCGTCAATGATTGCGTAAAAAAATGACGAATTTCGATAAACGATTGACAAGAAAATGTTGCAAATTTCGTCAAAAAGTCACGGAAAAGAGTAGAGGATTGTGATAATTGGTACGGAAAGATATCGAGAATTTTCCCGATCGGTCGTGCAAAACTATCGCAAAGTTCGTCAAATGACCCCTGTAAAAAATCATTTTCGTGAATCGCTCAAAAAAAAAAAAAAAAGTCAAAGGATCTCGGTGAAAACGAGAATTTCGTCAAAAGATCGCAGAAAGAAAATGTGAATTTCGTCAAAAGATCGTGTAAAGAAAACGCAAATTTCATCGAAGGATCATGCTAAAGAAATGCGAATTTCGTCAAAATATCGCGGTAAAAAATGCGAATTTCATCAATGGATCTCGATAAAAAACACGAATTTTGTCAAAGTTTAGTAGTGAAAAATGCGGATTTCGACAAAGAATCTCGTAGAAAGACATGAATTTCATCAAACGATTTTGGGAAAAATTGTAAATATCATGAAATGATTGCAGAATAAAATCGCGAATTTCGTCAAAATTTACTGCACTGGGCTAAAAGATTGAAACCGGGTCCTTTTCCTAGTTTCAAAAGAACGCCGTGAAACAAGAAGAAATTGCAAAAATCACATAAAAGTTTTCAGAGGAAAAAAATTACTATATTGACTTGAGAGACTGCAACCATATTCCTTTTACGAATGTCAAAATATAGTCGTGAAACACTAAATTCCACTAATCAGCCAACTCCAGATTAATTTTAATTTTCTGTGCTATTATTTCTCATTTTCAAAGGAGGCAGGGTCTGTGCACCCCCCCGCCCCCCAACCTTTCCCTCCGGGTAATCGCATTATGGAATTATTATTTCACATCTGCATTCCCTTTCAAATTTTTTTGCTCCTTTCTAGGACTTTGGACCACGAAATCAAAGAGACAAATAATTTAATTTCTGTTTCTATCCTCGTCTAGAACTTGCGTTAATTTCTCATGAAATTGCAGAAACATGCAATAGAAAGATCGGTGTTTAAAAAAAAATCTCCCACAGACAAAAGACGTCAAAGTGGAATTATAAAACCACCCTTTTGACTTACTATGACTAATACATATTCTTGTAAATATTCTAGTTTTAAAAAAGATAAAGAACATAATTAAAAAAAAAAAAAAGAGCGTGAAATTCTTTTTTTATCACAGTTGAAAAATTAGGCTGTTAGTTTTCTGAACTAAACTAATTTGCTAAAATAACTGAACTCTGCTTTCACTTCTTTTTTCTTTTGTAGATTTCGATTTTTCTTTAATAATTGTGCTTGAGTCCGCGCAAGCGGGGGGGGGGGGGGTGCCCGGGCACCCAGGGCACCCCCCCTGGTTACGCCTATGTTTATAATATAAAAAAAAGCCTTATTCATTGCTGTGACATTTGAATTAAATAAAAAAACAAGTCCTTTTAGATTCACCGGAAGCGTAGGTTGATTTATTTTTTATTTTAAGGTACAGTCGTGGAAAAAAAAAGTAAACACCCCCTACTAACTCCTCAACAAATTACCGTAACGAAAGTTACCGGTACCGATCGATTGGAAAAAAAATCTACCTTTAAATGATGTATATAAAATTTTCTTAGGGGTCCATCTACATATTAAAACGAATCCAAACTTCATTTTTTTTTCAATGGCAATACCCAATTTTAACGAGATATTTCAAATCTTCGGTTCAAACTATGCCTAGACTCTAAATTTCAAGTCATTTGAATGATATGTTTTTGAATTATAAACATTCAAAATTGAGGTCTTGTAATGTTAAATTGCATTTTCATAGTTTTATTTATGTCTCCTGGAATTATGCTCCTAAGTGCTTTTTTTTTTTTTTTTTTTTTTTTTTTTTTTTTTTTTTTTGTAGTAATAATACTAATATACCCAAACATAAATACGCTGAATTTGCAATTTTTATAATTTTATGGTATGAATTATGAATTATGAAATTAATATTCGAAAAAATTATGAATTGCAACCTACAATTTTCTTGATGGATTTAGATTTATTAAGTCCTGCTTTATGGAAATCCAAAATTTCGCATTTTTTTTTCAAGTAGTTTTCAAATTATGCTTAAAAAACGGCAAAATGATGGTTTATCTATGATAGAAGTAAGCAGATATTTTGAAATTTACTCTGCTATCCTGTAATCTAACAGGCTTCATTGACGCCTTGAGTGGCGCTTCAGGTACCTTGATCAAGAAGGGGGCTCTCTCGGTTAACAATGAAGTACGGAACTTCAATTTGGATACAGCCCTTAAAATACGCTCGTTTTAAAATAAATAATTTCTTGGAAACTTATGGTACGAATTGCATAAAAATTTGTTCTTAGGCTAATTGAAGGGTATAGAGTTCATTTATGCTGTCAAAATTGTGTACTTCTATTGAAAAAAAAAACAAAGTTATGGTTCGTTTTAAAATGTAGATGGTCCCCTAAACAAATTTTATATACATCATTTAAAAGTAGACTTTATTTCCAATCGTTCGGTACCAGTAACTTTCTTCTACGATAATTTGTTGAGGAGTTAGTAGGGGTGTTTACTTTTTTTTTTTTACTTTTTTTTTTTTGACTGTACATATAGATCAGATTTAATACAAATTGAACAAACTGTTCTGTTGGTCAACAAATTGGTCTATTTCTAAGTTTGCTATTTTGACGAGACAGGTAGGGGAATTTTAAATTTGGTTTACTTAATGTAATTGAATGGATGAGATATAATTATATCAAAAACGTTAAAAAATTGTTGAAATCATAATAAACACCATCCATAGGCTGTAATATATTTCCGAAGATTGAACAAAATTTGAAGCCAAACCACTCAATTAAAGTCACAGAAAAGTTTTAATATGTCTCACCTAACAAAATAAACAACTTTAAACAGGAAGGGAAAGTCATACGTCATGTGTAGATTACGAAACGTTATCTAACCTTTCTCTAACACTTTAACGAAATTTCATCATTCAGTAAGATAAAACAAGATGTCTAAATAAACAATTTAGAAAATGCATGAAACAGTGGAACACCAAATTTGAGCTATTAGCGTCCATACCAAAGCCGCCTAAAGACTATCAAGCCAGACACAATTTCATTCCCCCTCATATGTGACGTAACGGTCCGGGGCTGGCCCCAACGAGGAGCATTTGTATCTGGCTGTTTAGAATCAGAGTACAACGTGTTTTTTTTTTTTCGGAAGCAAAGAACGTTTCTTTTTAAGGTAAGTTTATTTTCAAATTAACTATTTATACACTATTAGTACAAGTTATCTCTTTTTGTTCACAATGTATTTTATTTTTAATTTGTTTAAAATAAGTTAACTAGTAAATCCTAATGAATTATCGTGTTGTAATATTCCGTGTCTCAAAAAAAAAAAAAAAAAAAAAAAACGATATTAATCTAGTTCTGTTTCATTTAAATACAGCAATAATTTAAAATGAAAAAAATGACAAGATCGTGTCGAGACTTACATCATTCGTAATTTGCTAAAAATTGGGACTTGAATTGTATGAATAGGTGAATTATCTCAAAAGTTATTGATTAATAAAATTTCCATTGTTTAATTATAGCCTTTATTAATTTGTCAAAATAATCTGATTTCAATATCTGCTAGACAATTCTATTGGCGCCAGCACATTTTGACTTATAATTTGGAAGCTATTTGTCCGATTCACTTGAAATTTTAATGTCCTATGTGACATATTTTTCTACCTCAACTGTTAAACTTTCAAGTGCAAATTTTAATCAGTTCTTTTAATTTAAGAAAATTAGTAAAAAAACTTTAAAATTATTATTACTCAGAAATTTACCACTGAAAACTGATGAAATTTTGTATACAGTAAGTACAGCATAAATATTATTAGTTTAAACTTTACCTTTCTTGCTATTCAATAATTTCGATTAAAACTTCTGACTTTACTAATCATGCTAAAACATTTTCAGCCAAAAGTCTTAATTACAAGCTTAATTATTATGTAATTTATAACTTGTCACACCTTCCTATCTTTTTAATTTTTTCTGTTTTCTCTCATTAGAGTGACTTTTAATGATCGACTTTTATTAGAAAACACTGGTCGTGAGAATAGTAACTCTGATTATTCTGTAGGCAGAATTGATTGGGCTTTAACTTGATACCAAAATTTATGTATTTTTATAGATATTTTCATACTTAAAAATGTAAATGTACTAGAAACTTTCATCATAATTTCTATGGATGCATAACATTGTTATCTTGTTTATTTCTTTTAAAACCCGATCAATATACATACTAATTTATTGGTGTTTTTTAATCTTAAACTCTTAATAAAAATTCATTTTATAATATTTGTTACACAGTGCATGCTTATACATGACAATTGCAGATATAGGAATGATGTGTCTGAATCTCTTTATTTTTACAATTACTGTAAACAATTTATCCACCCCCCCCCCTTCCGAATTCGCAAAAATTGTGTGTATTTTTATATAACTTTTAACGTTTAATTAAAAATAACAATAAATAAAATTATTGTTACATAATTATAAATTTACTTTTCTGTGTAGTCAGGACCCGACTTTGTCTATCTAGGTCCTCGGAGCAAGCACCATTCTGGGACCCCCCTTTTATCTATCCGTAGAAATTATTCTTGAATAATGCATAAGTGGTTAGTGCTAAACTTCATACGTATAGTATGCATGCATAAATTTCGTACCAGGTACTATTTACATTTGTATACAGGGTATCACAAAAAGATGGTCACAACTTTATGAAAAAATATTAGTAGAATAATAGTAGAAAAAATCATGGATATTAATCCATGGATTATTAAAAATCATGGCAAAGGAGTATTTGTTTGCAAACTTTTATTTGTTTTTCTATTTATGTTATAAGGTGTCTAAAACAAATACCCCCAATTGGTCCATAATAAATGATTTCAACTTGACTCGTTTTGAGGAAAACGTGTATGAAGAATTTCTTTTGAAAACAATGTAATACTAAGTTGTTATAATAAAATTTAAATCATTAGTTTTCTAATGATATATAGTACAAAGTCCAAAATCTTAATTCTTGAATATCTGAACAAAATAAATATATGTTAGGAATATTTCAATTCCAATTGATGAAAGTGTTTTCTTTCTTTCTTTTGTTCTCACCAGGTTTCAGTACAATTTTTAAAATCTGTATTGCTTGTACCTTGCATAATATCTTAAAATAATACAAAAATTAAGAAAATAATAATTTTCTGTTTCATGACCTTGTTTTATTTTATTATGAGAGCTTTATGTTTTTTCAATTTAATCGATTTTATGTGAAAATTACCCATTTCTGCTAAGTAAAGTTTACAGTAAGAAAAATTTATCTGTGTTGTTACCTAATTTCATGCACTCTGTAGTTTTACTATTTATTTATATTAAATTTATTATACTCCTTTGCATGTTTCAAATCACTAAATCTTTAATAGGATATTTATTGTATAATTTCAAGCCACAATGGATAATAAAAATAGCATACAACTTGAATTTGTTTTCATTTAACAATCATTTTTCATCCACTTTAATTTAATTTTAAATGTGGGTTTTGATTGACAGAATATTGGTATTTATTTATTTATTTTTGAAAATGAAATAATTGAAAGCAAAGTAATTCTCTCTATGTGTTTAAAACTACATATATATGTTTATATATATTATATACATATTTGTAGATTTTGCTTATATATATTTATTAATGTCTTGTTTTAGAATATATAGAAAATAGATAATTGATATTTTTGTAAATTTCGTAAGTAGAATAAATAATGAAAACTGTTCACTAAATTAAATTTAATACTTCGATTTTTTTTTTCATTAACCAACCATTTTTCTTTAATGTAACTTTAAATAAGTGCACATTTTGACTGACACAGTGATATTATTTCATAAATTTTGTTTTTGTGTTATCATTATTATTATTGTTTCGAGTGATCGAAATTGATTAAAAAGCACTTAATTAGCGTCTTTAAACTATAAGTTTTTATTTTTTTCCCATATGCTGTGATAATAAGTTGGTATGCAGAGGAAAGAATTAATATGTTTTAAATAACGTATGTGCTCTTCACGGCTGATCTAAGCCCCGCGTCGTGACGTCACGAAACCTCGTGTTTGGCTTGTAGTCTTGAGGCGGCTTTGGTCCATACCCGGTGTTTTCGCGTGTCCTTTATCAGGGGCCTCGCTAGGGGGGGGGGGGCTTCCCCCCCAAAAAAAAACGTTTGCGAACGCTGTTACACTTGGCAAATTTACAAACTTAGTTGGGAAATTTGTTTAAATTTTTAATAAAAACTATAATACACTTTCTATTTCTGATAGACTTGGCAAAAGTTACAAATCTAAGCGGGATTATTATTAAACTTTTTACAAATAAGAACCATATTACATTTTTTAATTGTGGTAACTTGGCAAACTTATAAAACTAGTTGGCAAGTACTGAAATTTGACTTGGCAATTTAAGGTCCTCACCCCCCACCCCGAAGAAAAAGTCTTAGCGATGACCCTGGTCTTTATTACTGCCAGTTGATCGTCGGGTGCATGTGCATACGTGTGTGTGAAGCATAAAAAAAATTACTACTAAGCTATTTCCTCCTCTGAAATCTTTTTGGGTGTTTATTAATTTCATAAGGTTGGTAGTACTTAGTATAGATATTTAAAATATTTTTTTAGGCTAAATTTGCTTAAGACAGACACTTTTAGATAACTCTTTAAGTTATTTTATAAGTAAAAGTTTCTTCATGTGATATGTAGAAAAAACGCGAAAAAATCGTGTAAAATACTAAAATACGGTATTTACCAGAAAAATGACAAATTATAGAAAAAAAAAATTGATCGATTTTTTTTTGTTTAAATATAAAATTTGAATATTTTTTTTCCGGTAACATTCATATTTTGCATTTTGCGATTTGAACAGTTTAAAAACTAAATATCCCCCGCCCTTAAAAAAATTGCATGCATAATTTTTATTAAAATATACAACATTATTTTTCCAAAAAAGACAAAAGAAACTGGCAAGAAGTGGGTTAATACCAGATCTGGAAATGGCCCACTTAAAATACAATTAGCTTTCTTGGGGAGCATATACCCCTCGGCGGGATGCATATTCACAATACCTACTCGGTTCAGATACGACACTGATATTTCTCAGTATAATTTTGTGGTATGTCATGTGGAATATTCTGAAACATTTCATGAAGGCGATCGCAATGTCGTAGAAGCATGGAATTATTATTTAATACATTTGGGGTCGCGCATCCTATTCAGAGAAGATATCTTTTAATAGAGTATTATTTTGTTTTACCAATCATTATTGTTTAATCCTAATAATATTATAAGTGTGAAAGTCTGAAAATTTTTGTCGAAAGTAGCGTCAAAAAGGATGATTAAATGCCTTTGTATTCATTATCCAATATAATATCTCTTTTCTTTTTTTTTGACCAGTGTGCAAATTTTTCACTTAAGGTAATAAAATTTACATATTTTATTTGTTTGTAATATATAAAATAAAAGTTAAAAAATTAAACCTACTTTCAATCAAATGTTACAAGCAAAGGTTGCGTTTGTAATACAGAGCCATTTCAAAGAAAGAAAAATACCAAAATTCATTTGATATTGAAGTAATAATAGGTACAACAACGTTAACCTTACTAAAAATGTACATGATGCAACAATCCGGAGTGATTGTGTTTCCGGATTTATGCAAAATATTTTTTTGCTACCAGTTTGTAAATATGTGCGAAATGTAAATTGGCAAAATATAATTTGCAATTTCACTATTAAAATTTACAATGTAAAATAAATATTTTTGCAATATGGACGTTTTGTTGGAGATAATTACAATGTATAGAGATATTTCTGCAGTATTGACGTTTCATTACAAGTATTTCCAATGTAATTTTTCTAATATTGACATTGTTGTTCAAGTATCATCGTTAGCAATCAGTGTTGAAAACTAAGCGTAATTTTGTATTCAAAATGTATATCAGAATTTTTTAAATAATTTTCGCTTTTTTTAATTACAGACTTTCGTGGATTAAATAAAATGCAAATTACTATTTTAAAAGTATGGTAGATATTTCGAATTCAGAATTCCGTTAAATTGGCAATACTGTTAGTGATTAATGCAAATATTGGTATAATATAACAAACATAACTGATATTTCTTTTGAGAGTAATTGTTTTCTGGGTTTTTATAATCGCTATTTTCAAATAAGTAATCTTCGCCTTATTTAATCTCAGAATTTATAAGGCGAATATTACTATTAGAATGAAATAATAGTTATAAAAAATCCAGTAACACAATCATTTATCAGTTCGCCTTAGGTACATTTTTAGTAAGATTAACATCGCTCTACCTATTAATACTGCAATGTCAAATCGAATTTTACTTTTTTTAATTTCATTGAAATGTCACAATATTATAAACGGAATAGAATATTATATTGTTACATTATATTGATAAGTAGGTTTCAGTTTTATAACTTTTATTTTATGTATTACAAAGAAATATAGGATGTAAATTTTACTAAAGTAAGTGAAAATTTTGCTCATTGAAAAAAAAAAAAATAGTAATAAAATATATAATGAATACAAATCATCCGTTTTAAGCTGACTGAGCCAAACATTTTCAGGCTTTTACACTTTAAATATTATCAGGATTAGGATACTATCACTACTTCATAGAGATAATAGCAAAACTAATCTTTAAAACAAAATAATACTTGATGAAAATACTTGTTCTCTTAATAGGTTACTGGACCACGAACGGATTAAATAATAATTCCACTCCTCTGTGACACAGCAAACGCCTTCATGAGTGTTTCAGAATATTTAAAATTTTATACCAGAAAAATATACTTATAAATATCTGTGCCGAATCTGAATCGAGTAGGTATTATGAATATGCTGGCGGGATCCACTTATATAAATAATGAAATTAAGAAATTCCTATCAAATCAGCAATATTAGAATTCTTTCCGCTAGTGACGCCATCTAGTAGTTAAATATAAAGTATAACTTAAATAGAAGTCTGTATTTTATTCGTTTTAAGAATGCAATGGATGAAAATGAAACGTATGTTTCAGACATTATGATTCTGCAGTGTAAAAAACCAATTCTAAAAGTTAACTAGAAAAAAAAAAATCTTGCATCAAGCACAGCGTATGACACACTTTCCCAAAGCGTTCAGAATACTGTAACAAAACTTCATCATTTAATAAGGCGAGAGATGATGTCTAAGTAAAGAATTTGGAAAATGCAAAAGACACAACTTCAGCAGTTACCATAGTCGTATAAATATACGAATTCTTTTGTGCAGCTTTATATATGATCTGTGGATTTGGATATATACTACAACATAGTAGGCCAACATTTAATTCAGTTAGGAAATGCCTAACGCACTTGAAAATTCTCTTCAGGAATTTCCGTCAATAAACGGAAATGTACTTGAGATCTTTTGTGCATCCCTGTATATGATCTGTAGAATTTATACACACCAAGTAATATGCAAAAATTTAGTCAAATTTAAAAATCCATACCGCGATTAAAAACGCACTTCTAGCAATTATTGCTCATAGAGTACTGTAACCAAATTTTTTTGTGTGTCCCTGTAAATGAACAATAAATGCTATGCACACATTATTCTATAGTCAGAATGTTGTAGTGCATCTCCGAAATTTCAGTATGGTTGAAATAGTGCATCATCATTAAAATACACTGCAAACGATTTTCCCCCGTAGACTATAATGTGATGGCAATCTTTTGAATGACCCAGTAAACAAACTATAAATACTACACTTCATTTTCAATACCGAACTTGACCTCAGTAACTCATATTAATTATATGGCAATCTGACTACATTTAGTTAGAACCAGTGGAGTAGCGGAGAGTATACAGTGGTATATATCGTGTATGCCGTATATATTCTGGATTTTTTTTTAGAAGCTTCATATAGTCTCTATTTCTCAAATAAAGCATTAACGTTTATTCTCTAGCTTTAATAATGGTACACTGTAAAAAAAAATCTGTAATTTTTACAGAAAAGAGTTGTATTTTTTACAGAAAAAAACTGTTTTGAAGAAAAACGGTATTTTTCTGTAAAAGAAACTGAATTTTGTAATTTTTGCAGAACAAATCTGTATTTTTTACAAAAAAAAAACTGTTTTAATGAAAAATTACAGCTTTTTTCTGTAAATTAAACGGTTTTTTACTGGCACCAAAACTGACAGTTTTTCCCTGTCAATTTCACAGATTTTTTTTTTTTTTTTTTACAGTGTAATAATAACGCTCCTAGTGGTAATAACAACCAATGATTCTGTGTACACAGGGCTCCTTTAAAGCAGGAGCCTTATGTGCATCCTATACGCCACGTATACGCAATATACGCCACAGAATGGTTAATAACGTAGGAGAATATTTGAAGAATTTTCCTCTGCTTTAAAATATACAGGCATTTGACAAGTTTATGGTGCAAACCGCATTACGATACGACAATTTATTAAATTTTTGTGAATTTTTTAGACTTGGAAAGCACTTAAGGGACTTTGAATTAAAAAAAATAATAATTATACGTTTATATATAATTTTTTAAAGCATAAATATTTGTTTTTTATTTTTTCCTGTCTCGATTTTTACAAAAAGACAAAAAAATGCACTTCGAAGAAAAACAAAAAATAGATATAGTTTTTAATAAGTTTTTTCAAATTAACAGACAACGTAAAACAGTGTCGTGAGTAGTAACTACAGATGAAAGAGGTAAACACATTAAAAATCCATTTTTGACTTAAAAAATTGTTCGAATTAAACATTTTTAGCATGTATGAGATTTATGAATACTAATTTTTACTATATGTATATGCTGGGAATATATGACTCTAAAAAATTTCAGTATAAATATTTACAGTTGATAACATGCGTCAATGTACAGGATTTTGGTATAACCCTTTATGACCGGAAGATTTTTGGAAGAAATGAAAAGTTTTAGGGGTTTCTCCTAATTAATAGGATCATATTTGATTGAAAAAAAATGTTTAATAAAATATCCAATCTCAGGTTGTGCTAAGGGAGGTGGTGTTGTTTTATGAGGTCCAATTATCAACACGAGGGATATAGGCCGGAAGGGAAGGGGATGCCCTCCGTGAGGATCTTTCTAAGGGAACCTAATCCGTATTTACGCAAGGAATCCAAGGTTCCAAGAAAACCACTGAAAACTCCGAACGATTAGGCGGACGGACGCGAAACCACCCGTCTACCAGCTTCAAGAGCAGAAGCTCTCGGCCACTGGTAAGGCCTATGTCAAGGGAGGATCCACGCAATTCTGTGGATGCAGGATCGACTTTAAATTGTACGTAAAGAGGTAAATGTTTTTTAGGTAGATTTCGTATGAAATACTACCTATTGCGATCGCTCCTATGTTGGAATTTCTGAAAATTTTTTGCAGATCTGCACCGATCATGACCCTTATAACCCGAAACCACCCTCAGTAAAAAACTCTCTCTCTCTCTCTCTCTCTCTATATATATATATATATATATATATATACATAGGGTTATATATATCACTTTTTTATGGACACGATAACTTCCGTAATTCTGCACAAAACTCTTCCAAACTGATTCATAGAATCAAGGGCATAAAATCTCGGTCAAGTTCGTTAATGGGCAAAATCGGACCAAGGAGATGGAAATAGGAAGGGGTTTTGTGAAAACCGAAAAAAACCCATAACTTCTTAATTTTTGTACAGATCAAATCAGTTTAAAGTTTTTATTACGTCTAAAAATAGGGCCAAAACTTTATGTAACAAGGATTTTTCATAAAATTAAAAATGGGCTCAAGGAGCGCAAAAAACAGGGTTTTAGGGGGAAAAAAAATCACGACTTCGTCAATTCTCAAGATATCAAATTCAATGAAATTTATTATAAATGTTCTTAATATTATCTACAACTTTTATATTGACAAGTTTTTGATGGAACCAATTCGTACCGCAAAATAAATAAATAAACAAATAAAAACGAAAAAAAAAGGGGGGGAGGGTTGCAGAAGAAAAAAATCCATAACTTCGTCAATTCACAAGATATAAAATCCGCCTGAATTTATTATATATCTTCTTAATATTATCTACATTATCTACTTACATATCTACTTAATATTTATATTGACAAGTTTTTGATATGACCAATTCTTACAGCAAAATCAAATTCAAGCAAGTAAAAATTAAATTAAAAAAATAAAAGCGTAAAAAGCGAACTAATTAATTATTTCTTATCAATGTGAAACTATTTTTACTTTCTTCTATCTTTACAAGAAGAAAGTATTGGTTTCATGAAAATTTTCGAATTCCAGTTTTCGACGGATTTACACGTTTTATGGGCCAGAGATTCCAAAAAACATGTTTTTACAAAATGTCTGTCTGTCCGCCCGTATTGTGTCTGTATGTGACACAAATTTTGTGGGCGCTCTATCTCAAGAACTAATGTATGGAATTTAATAAAAATTTATATTCAGGTAGTCCCTGCAGGGACTACCTGAATATAAATTTTTCACCAATCTATATCATGATATAGATTGGTGCTGATTAGTTTTTGGTGTAAATCGCCCTGAAGGTGGCGCTGCTATGTAGCATTTTGCAGGATTTCCACAAAAGCTCTACCTCAAGAACTAATGCACGGATTTTTATAAAACTTCAGATTCGACATGAATGGATGCTGTTTACGTTTTGGTATAAATCGCCCAACAGGTGGCGCTGCTATGCTGCATTTTGCAGGATTTACACTATTTTCGCAGTAGCTCTATCTCAAGAACTAATGCACACATTTTAATCAAACTTCGGATTTAGTTAGTCCTTCATATGAAATGATGCTGACTACATGTTGGTGTAAACCGTCCAATAGGTGGCGCTGCTGTGCTGCATTTTGAAATATTTCCTCAATAGCTCTATCTCAAGAACTAATGCACGAATTTTCATCAAACTTCAGATTTAAGTATAACTTGATTAATATTGCTGCTGATTATGTGTTGTTGGAAATCGCTCAACAGGTGGCGCTTCTATGCTGCATTTGTCATGATTTGCGCAATATCTCTGTCTCAAGAACTAATGCACGAATTTTCCTCAAACTTCATATTCAGTTAGACGTTGACATAAGTTGGTGATAATTAGGTTCTGGTGTAAATAACCCAATAGGTGGCGCTGCTGTGCTGCATTTTGCTGGATTTATACCATTTCAGTGACAGTCATACCTCGAGAATTAATGCACGAATTTCATATTTTTAGAATTCTCATGATGAACACAGATTGTCATTTAATTTGGCACTGAGATAGTGAATTTTGAAGTATTGACATGTATGAGATAGAAGAAAGTTTTGTGATGGCCACAACATACTAGTTTATATTACTTACCTATTTTTTTATTTACTTATATTGATGACTTTTAAGTTGTGTTTAATTGTTAGTTCCTATCTATAAACACTGTTTTGATGAGGCCTATAGATGTCTATGAAGGTTACAGTTGCAGTAAAGCTAGAGATCCCACCTACACAACTTCCAGGTTCTGTAATATTTAAACGGAGCTTCTGACTGTAAAATATCCAATCAAACATCCTCTTCATTTTGACCTATCCAATGATATACCACTCAATATGGTACGTAAAAATTTTTTTTCGTCCCTACCGCCATTTTGAATTTACAAAAACAAAACCTAGCCTATAACCATCGGGCGGTTAAGACGAATGATAGAGACCTCATTCATTAAAATCCATCCAGCCGTTGGGATGTTTCGAGGGTATAACGAAATCCACATACCAAGATACGCGTAAAACACATAACCCTTCTTGGGAGTCGGGTAAATACATAGCGGTTGAAGAAAAAAATCATCGTATTACGGTTGCATTCAAATCCAAACTGCTTATTTTCTGACTCCTTTTTAAATTCATTTTTGATCTCCAAGGCATTCATTTGGTAGGTTTTCTTATTCAGAAACTATATAATGTACCGTACTGGTCGATTTTTTGATAGAGGCAGAATATATTTCAAAAAATTATGTCAAAATGGACATATTGAACCGAATTTCCAGAAGCGATTGCGTTGGAAACGAAAAATATTGTCCTACTGAGAAAATAATTGTTTATAAATCAACTTTTAATTAATTGAACGAAAAATAAAAACACAGGTCGCTTAAAAATCTCTTCAAAAATCACGTCAGCAAGTCTCATATTTTTTCTTTTAAAAATTAATCTGAAAACATGCCAGAAAATATCGAGTTGTTGAGCATGGAAAACTATTTTTTTGAACACAGCCTTAACATTTTTCTGATAAAACCAGCTCTTATATAAAATGAAATTAAAAACTCGTCAAAAGCGGCCAGATAAAATTGTTAAAGTGTATTTATCTCTAATCATGATTTAGTTTTTGTTGTTGAAATTAGTACTTAGTTTTTGTTGTTGAAATTAGTACTTAAATTCGAAATCTACCTGTGCTTGTAGGCCGAGCCGGGAGGGGATTTTTCTTTTTCTTTAAGATCACCTGTGTAGGTGAGATCTTAAAGGCCTAGGAGAAGAAATTTATTTTTGCAATTCACTCATTCGGTCAGTTATAGATGGTATCTCATTCCAAGTCGAACCCGCATTTTCATTCATAAATTAAGGGATGGCTCTACTTCTTTGTGACTAAATTTTCGACTTTTTATTTTTTGCATCCCTTAAGATATCTGCCTACATTCAAATAACCATTTTTGTGAAAATTTTATTTTTTTATTTGAAAGAGCATTTTTTTAAGATTCCAAATCTGTTTTAATTTTATTCCTAGGATTACTAGAAGAGGAGTTATGTTCAATTTAATAAACAGAAAGTAATTGAGTCAAATACCGGAAGTGAGCAGGAAAGCCAGAAGAAATGTAAACAATGTTTCTATGCACGATTTTCTTACATTTTTACGTAAAAACATGTTCAGTGCCAGAAGAAATGTAAACAATGTTTCTATGCACGATTTTCTTACTTTTTTTTACGTAAAAACAGGTTCAGTTCCAAAAGAAATGTAAACGATGTTTCTATGCATGATTTTCTTACGTTTTTTACCTAAAAACACTAATAAACCTTAATCGACACTCCTAGATTAATTTTATAGGTAGGAAATAATATAGATAATTAATCATTGAATGCAGTTTCTGGAAAATCAATTTTTCCGTTATTTCCATATACGATACACTTTATTATGTAAAATGTTTTAAACATATTTAGGTGAAATTTTGTCCGAATGCTTTCCATATTACTCACTATGTTCTGAACTACAATCTAAGCTCTATGTGATAATGTAATTATTTTATAGGTACTCGGCTTTAAAAAAAATGGTAATTTTTAATAAAAAAAATTTTTTTTGATATATTTTGAAAAATCTCAGTTAATTTTTAAATATTGTTAAACTTCTAGTTCAGTACGCAGGTAAGTGTAATAGTAGAATGTAGTAAAAAAGAAATTGAAATATATTTAGTTTGCTATCATTTTGTATTACAATTGAACTAAAAATATGTATATTTATTCAATATTGTACATTTTTTTTAAAGTGCTCCTAACGAAAGGTTTAGTATGTAGATCATTGCGGTAAAGCGGTTTCGCGAAATTCTCATTCCTTAAGACCTTTTTTACTCGTTGAACGTAACGTTATAGTAAAACTTTAAAGTTGCTTTTCTCGAAACGATGTTTTTCAAGCTGGGCAACCATTTTTCTCGAGAACTATTCGACTGATTTAACATTCTTCTTCTTCTTCTTTTTTTTTTTTTTTTTTTTTTAAGAAAGTTAATTGGTTTTGCTGGAGCTTATACCACCAAAATATATAATTTTCATTGATTAATTATTTTTTGAGTTTATGAAAGGTAAAAAAAAAAATTAGGTGACTAAATTTTTTAGAGGCTTGTGACTGGAGAAAAACTGTCGCCCACTTGTAAGTTCACAGCTCCAGATACTTTTCATCGCACAAGATTTGTTATTAAAATTTTTTACACAGAAAAATTTAACTGTATAAGTGAAACACCAATAAATATGATGCAAAAAGTCCGAAGTTGATCTCTCTTTTCGTTGTAATCGAAAAAAAAAAAAAAAAAAAAAAAAAAAAAAAAAAAAAAAAAAAAAAAAAAGAAGGAAAAAAATCCACGTGGATTTTAGACCAAAGGCGTGAAACCTAAACTTAAAATAATAATAATAATAATAATAATAATAATAAATTAAAATAAAATAAAAACTGTAAAAAATTGCAAGAGACCAGTTTTGCTATGTGTCAATTGTAATGACAGAAGATGCGGAAATGCCTTGTAATTTGGTCAATGGCACTCATACTTACTATCAGCTACATTTTGAATTATGGAGCGTCTTTGTAAAGTTATGAACGGAATTTCGGGTCGGCTTGGAGTGAGAAAATCTTTATTTGCGAGCATGTAAATGGTTTGCGATCTTCGTTTCCCATTACAAAAGTTGTTTATTTCCACGTGTTACTGTTAAAAAACATGTGTTTAAACAAAGGAACAAGAGCCTGCTCCTTTTTACTTTCTTCTATCTTTACAAGAAGAAAGTATTGGATTCGTGAAAATTTTCGACTTTCGGTTTTGAACGGATTTACACTTTTAGGGGTCAGAGAACCCGAAAACATGTTTTTACAAAATGTCTGTGAATCTGTTAGTCTGTGAGTCTGTCTGTCTGTCTGTCTGTATGTGACACAAATTTTGTGGGCGCTCTATCTCAAGAACTAATGCACGGAATTTAATAAAAATTTCTATTCAGTTAGTCCCTGATATAAATTCGTGCTGATTAGTTTTTGATGTAAATCGCTCAACAGGTGGTGCTATGCAGCCTTTTTCACGATTTCCGCAATAGCTCAATCTCCAGAACTAATGCACGGATTTTCATCAAACTTCAGATTCAGTTAGTCCTTAACATGAATTGATGTTTTGTACATTTTGGTGTAAATCTCTCAACAGGTGGCGCTGCTATGTGCACTTTTCAGAATTTCCATTATAATTGTATCTCAAGAACTAATGCAACAATTTTCAGCAAACTTCAGAATCAGTTATTCCTTGATATGAATTGACATTTTGCACATTTTGGTGTAAATAGCTCAACAGGTGGCGCTGCTATACAGCATTTTTCATGATTTCTGCAATAGCTCTCTCTCAAGAACTAATGGACACATTTTCATCAAACTTCAGATTCAGTTACTATGTGATATGAAATGATGCTGACTACGTGTTGGTGAATATAGCCCAATAGCTGGCACTGCTGTGCTGCATTTTGCACTATTTCCTCAATAGCTCTATCTCAAGAACTAATGCTCGAATTTTCATCAAACTTCAGATTCAAGTACACCTTGATAAAGGTTGATGCTGATTATGTGGTTGTGTAAATCGCTCAACAGGTGGCGCTGTTATGCTGCATTTGTCGTGATTTGCGCAATAGCTCTATCTCAAGAACTAATGCACGGATTTTCCCCAAACTTCATATTCAGTTAGACATTGACATAAGTTGATGATAATTAGGTTCTGGTGTAAATCACCCAATAGGTGGCGCTGCTATGCTGCATTTTTATAGATTTACACGATTTCAGGGACAGTAATATGTCAAGAACTAATGCACGGAATTTCATCTTTTTAGAATCCTCATGATGAGCATAGATGCACTGTGATAAGGAATTTTGAAGTATTGACAACTATGAGATAGAAGAAAGTTTTGTGATGGCCACAACATACTAGTTTTCATGTAATTTTAATTCTAAAATTAGTATTTAATGTTCTGAATTTCAGGTACTGATACAAATTAAAACTACTACCATTTCCAGACCATTCTTTACCATTTCTAGAAATCGTAAAGTATTAAAAGATATTAACAAATTGTGTTCCTTATTTCTGTTATAAATTATTAAATAAAAAGTGTATTTTTTGAAAATTATTACACTTTTTAATATTTATTTATATATTTTGTCTACATTTTAGTGCTTAAATATTTCATTGTTGCCGTTTCACAGCCAGTTGGGCTGTTTTAGAAAGCGTGGTTTTGGCGCATAATTAACGCTATTGTTGTAATTCGTACACATTTGTAACCATATACCGTAAAGTACCGAAAGTAAGCCCCCATTTAGCATCGGACAGAAAATTCTAAGGATTTTGGGGGTGGGGAGGGGCTTATAATTGGAACTTTTGTGAAAAGGATAGAAAAATTGGGAGTGTGGGGGAGGGTATATTTAGGATTTATGAAATTTCACAGCAATTTTTGCAAAATAAAATCGGGTCAAATTAACATTTTTTGTTTTAAAATTCCCTTCCATAGAAACTAAAAATTTTCCATTAATAAAAATAATAAATTAATGAAACAAATTTACATAAAATATTTAATTAGATATCAAACAAATATGAACAAAAATTATAAAACTTAAACTCAATATAAATATGTATTAAATCATAGTGCAGAAAAATCAAGGAAAATAATAATAGTATAATACAAAGAACACATGCCATTTCGATACAATGATATGTAAAGAGATTATATTAAAAATAAAGTCCATAAGATATATTCATTTAGAAGACATGGAAACAAAAATCTTAAGAATTTCCTGGAAAAACAGTAGGATTGAAAGCGTCAGAAAATAAAAGTTGCAGGATTGGGCTTATAAATGGCACTTTAAAAAAAAGGGAAAAATCCACATATGTGAGAGTGGGCTTATATTCGGTGGGGGCTTACTTTCGGTATTTTACGGTAGTTTATATTTGAAAGAATATTTGACGATTTATCTATTATTTGACGATGCCCAGCTAACGGAAAATTTCTCTAAAATTAATATATTAATGTATAATTAAGTTCTAAAGATATTAAAACGTTAGTTTTTCATTAGAAATACGGCTGTGTGCATAATTTATATAATTCTAGCACATCAAGACGTGAGTGAAATTCTATCTTTACATACACGAACCAAGTAAATGAAGTAAAAAGGTGTAAATTCAATGAAAAATACCATACATTTGAAATCTTTTTTGCTCATATAAGTGAGTATCTTTAATTTCGTCTTGTCATTTATAGTCCTGGTGGCAGCGTCACATTTTTGCAACAAACTTTAGCTCGAAGATTTTGGTATATATATAATAGACGGTACAAAAAACGGAACCAACCGGTTAACTGCCGCAGTAGCAGAGGGCGTTGGGTGGTGTCATAACCATATTCCACAGTCTGCTACAATATGAAATGAATGGCAGCCCGATTATTGATGTTACTCCAACTCATATGCATCATCAGTAATTAGGTAGTCATTAATTTAGCCCCTTCAAGGGTGGTGGTTCATTTTTGAACCACCTAATTCTAATACCTAAATGCCACATTCCCACCAGAATATCGGACTGCAAAATTTTCTTTTATTAAGTACGTGAACAAAAGCTTGTGCTTATTATGAAATAAATTTGCTTGTAAATTCTGGTCATTCATTCCTTTCAGCAAGTTGCGAATTGAAGTACCTTGCCCCTGAAAGGGTTAACATTGCAGCAGAGTGTGCGATGTTACTATGGGGCACTCTCTCAAACTCCGTTGGTGCGCCAGCTGCGACTGTCAGTTTCGTTAACTATACTATTTGATCCATGATTATACCAAATCATAGACGCTAAAATTATGTGCAAAAACGTGACTCTGTATTCCGGAGTATTAAAATTGAACAGATTTTCCCGGAATGTTGGTGGTTTTGTCATTTACTTTTAGTTTCTGAGGAAGTGGCTCCATCTATTGTGAATAGTTTCATGTTCGCGATTGTATGCCCAGGCATCTTCGTAGGAAAGGAAGAATCGGAAGCATACTCGATAGGAAGTATAGTTTTTGGCCACAGCTAGTGTTGCCAGGTTTCAAGTATAAATCAGGTTTCCAAATGCTCTAGATACCACTAATTTTTTACAGCTTATTTTGGCATCTTTAATCATAGAGAATTATGTCATTAGACAAGGCGAAGAAAATTACTTTAAAATACTGGTTCCCAGAGCATTTTTGGAGACTCGAGTTACACAGGACATCTGAGAACACGAGCCACAACATAGTTCGTTAGTTTTTTTCATATTATTAAAGTCTATTTCTAAGTTTGCACAGACTTATTTCCAAATTTTTGAGGTAAAAAAAATAAGCACACGTTAAATCACTTTTACGGAGAGGGTGTGTGTCAAAAATGAGAACATGTGTTTTCAAATGTAATTTTATCTCGGAGTTAGTTTGTTGTTGTTTTTGTTTTATGACGGCCGATTTTCTACACTAGGGATATAGGCCTGAGAGGCTCATGCCCTCCGTTAGGGTCTTTCTAAGGGATTCTAACGTGTATTTACGCAAGGTTCCAAGAAAAACTCCGAACGATTAGGCCGACGGGTGCGATTGGGTTCGAACCCAGCACCTCCCGTCTACAAGCTTTGAGTGTTGGTGTTGGTGTTGTTTTATGGCCGCTAATTATCAACACGAGGGATATAGGCCCGAAGGGGGGAGTGCCCTCCATGGGGGGGGGGGTGTCTTTCTAGGGAAGTTAACCCGTATTTACGCAAATACAAGGTTTGAGAGCAGAAGCTCTTAGCCACTGGTGAGGCCGGAGTTAGTTTGGGCACATATTGTACTTGAATGTAAGCAAATATGTCTCACAGTTATAAGAAAATTTTGCCTTGAAGCTATTTTGAGCCCATTTTGTGCTTGAAAATTAGCAATTATGCGTTCGTTGTAAGAATGCAGTTTTAACCGTGTATTGTCACCTCAAACTGTTTATACTAATAATTATGAGACATCTTGCATAATGTAAAAAATTGTCACATAATAACATTAAATAAAATCTTAATATTAACTGTTCTTAATAATCTTTTGATATCTTTCAGGCATTAGCAAAGAAGATCTCTGCGACTTAGACCCTGACAGAGGAGGATGTTCAAGTTTCACACAGATGTTCTATTTCAACCGTTTCACGGGGCAGTGTCATGAATTTGTTTTCAATGGTTGCCTGGGCAACAAGAACCAATTCGAAACGAAAGAAGAATGCCAAACTTTTTGCGAAGGTCATTACCTTGTTTTTTTCACAAATACACAGGAGGTCTCCCCCCCCCCCCCCCCCCCCCCGCCAAAAAAAAAAAAAAATGTATACACAAATGAACTCTTTATAACGTACTTTTTTATTAAGTAACACACACTTTATTTCGAATTGTGAAACGGAATTACAGTAGTAAACATTTTATTTAATTAACACCTTCATTTAAATTAATGGCCTTTCTGGCCAAATCACTGCTGACAACGTGAAGCAATGGAATCGTAAAACAGACTCTTAATTTGCGGTGTTTTTTGATGATCGTAGTCTTGCCGAACATTGCTTGTGAACATTTTAAAGAGTTCCGTGTCTAATTCTAGCGATTGTAAATCACTTAGGGGCATCCTTTGGAACTCTCTTCTAAACTGTCTTTGCATTTCAGCTAAGTTTCCGAGCTTCTGGTAACATTTTAGAAAAGAGTTCTTTTGTTCAGAGCTTAGTCAGGTTTCAGTCATTATTTTAAGTTAGTTAAACCTCAAAGAAAAAAAGAAAAATGCTAGTTATTAGAAAACGAAGTGTGTATACATTTTTTCGGGACACCCTGTATGTGTTATTTGTTTAACAAATCACTAAAAATATGTTTTGTTCATTTAAGAAATTCAAGTCCGTTCACATTTCTAAAAATCATATAAAAAATAGTTGTAATGAAAGTGCGATTTGCACTATAATGTGTCGAATGTGTGTTAATGTGTCGAATTTTTTGTAAAAAAAAAAAAAAAAAAAGGTTTAAATTTTCGTTAAACCGAAATTCCCGACCGTTTGCCAAGTCTTATAGAACAAATGCACTCCGACGTGACAATTTGTTATTTTTTAATTGGTTTTTTAAATGTGAACAGACTTTTGGATCTCTTTGAACTATTTTTTTCACTCTTTATTAGATCCAAAACTTTGAGAAATCTCATGGTGCAACCACAGGCACCGAATTTACGGGTTCGAAATAGGAAATCAAGTATTCTTCTACCAATATTTGTAAAATGTTTCTTTTTTTCTATTTAATCACTAATTTTTCGAGACAAAAATAACATTTTAAAATTAGTAATGGAAATTTGCCTGATTTGCCCCCCATTAAGGCGGCAACCATGGGAGCAATCCAGTTTGTTATTTTTTACGTATTTTTGAAATGTGAATGGATTTATGGGACACGCTACATTTAATCAATCACAATCACGGTATTAGAGAACGTATTGTGTGTTACATCTCGGTCCTAATATTTCATAAAAACACTTTTTTAACTAAAAAGTTAACTAAAAGTTTTTCAACTAACAGTGTTTCTGTGTGCATTTTTATTTGGAACCAAAAATTGTACGTTTCTCTGCCTGCTTGCTTATTATTTCTCATTGCTCTAATTTTAAGAAGAAAAAAAAAAGACAACCATCACATAATTTTACGAAAGTAAATTAGTTGTTAACGTAAATAGTATTTACTCTATTTAAATTAGTTGTAGCATTGTACTTGCATTCTTTTATTTAATTACCATTTTTCTTCTCTTACACACAGACATTAAAAATTCTGTTGGTAGTATTTCAAAGCAACCAACAAAATGTTGCACAAGTTCGATCATATCCCTCAATATTTATTTTACTTATTTGTCAACAATAAAATATAGGTAAGTTACTTACTGTTTAGCTTACTGTTTGTTAATCCAAGATATCCAGTGTGATCTGGTATTCTTCAGGGGTGTTTACTTTACAGGAAAACCGTGTATCCATATTATTACAATAAATTGTAATCATCCGGACATTTCTGAACCTTATGTAAAGCTGTGTATTTTTCTGTACATATTAATTCTTCTTAATTTGAAAGAAAAGAAACAAAATTTAATTTCTGATTACATATACACACCAGCTCATATTATTGCTGCATTTCTCGTACTGAGTCTAGAATTCAAATGAAGTATGAAAAATCATATATAGTACATTATTATTATTAAAACCGAAAGTTAGTGCAACTTAATTTATTATTTTTTTATATTAGAGTCAATAAAATATAGTTCAACAGTTTATCGAATGTGCAAAATGTATTATTGGAAAAACTTTGACATATGATGAATTGTTTATATTAAATGTTTCACAAACAAGCGTAACTTTCTTGTTCACCAGTCATGAGTTCTTTCTTAATTGCTTTTTTATGAATTATGTTGATAGAAGAAAAGAGTTTATGAGTGTGATTGATTAGATCATCTTCATTGGTAGATTACATTTCGTAATATATATCAACATTATCAACTATAGTTCTCACAAAAATCTGAATAATTACTTAAGCAGATAAATGTATTTATAATATTTTAAATCGTAATTATGTCATTCATAATATCATTATGAATAAATTAAAGGACTATTACGTCTTGAAATTAACATTGCATATAAAATAAAAAGATTTACTAAAAGACGTATATTACACAGAAAAGGCAAAACTGTCAAAACATTAAATAAAATTTTAGAAGTCTAAAACCGACAAATTTCAACCACTCTGTGGCCATCATCAGGGTCTTACTTCAGTCAGAGACAAATATTTATTAGTTCGTAAAAGTCAAAAGTAAACATAACACGTCACCATACCAGCCCCATCTGTACAGCTGCAGTCCAAACATTAGACTTCAAAAAAGAAGAAAAACGTAAAGAAATCAGATTATTAATGTCAATGTGTCAGACCTCTTTAACTTTGGGTTAAATTCTGTTTCAAAAAATTTGACCACAACCTATGTATACCATAAGAAACTCCTTCATTACAAACGTCTCCAATTCTCAGTTCTATTTCTAGGGATGCTCTAATTATACTTTTTTTGCGGATACGTGCAGGGCCAAACAATTTTTTGCATTTTCATAATCTATTGCTTTAAGGGGTCTCAGGACTCTTAAAATTGGAAAAAATGAAAAAAAAGACTATTTTCAACATTTAATATCTTAAAATGTATTTGATTTTAAGACACAATTTTAATTGGAATAAAATATATAATTATGTTCTTTCATTTCATGTATTTAAAAAATTATAAGATGCAGAATTAGCATTTACAGGGGGCTCCAAACTGTTAGACATTTGACGAGCAAAAATTCGGCATAACAGCTTACGCGCACGATTACAAAATAAGTATTGCAACTAGAATGAAAATTTGGTGCCTACTTATACTTCAGATTTTAATAATTACCCTGAACCTAAATAAATTTGCATTTAACGCTTTTTTTATATTTTTAATACAAAGTTGTATTTAGCTAACGCAAAATTACGAAAATTTCAACAGTATAATCACCTAAAAAATATTGTTTTGAACAATAAAAAGGAAATTTTAGGTTCAGTTTATACAGACTAACATGAAACATATGTTTTGAAAATTTCATGAAAAAATATTCATAAGTTTTTGAGATATCGTGCGCGTTATGCCCAAAAACGTCATTTGGAGAAAAATGGTTTCAAAGTTTCCGAAACGACGCGACGCTTCAGCTATTGAACGTGTATAAATGTAAAAGCCATAACTTCAGTTTTAATAGGAATTTCAAGAAAACAATTATATCAAAATGTTCAGAAAAGATAGGAGTTTAACATCTAAAAAAAATTAAAATTTCGAAAATTTTAAAGCTTTAAGAGTCCTGAGACCCCTTAATCTGACTTATAGAGCAAAATCTTGCAAGAGCTGTGGATTGTATATTATATTTTATATCTGCTTTATGTTCTTTTAATCTTGTTTCAAATTTTCTTTTTGCCATACCTATATAACATATTTTCTCATTGTTATCTAAAATAATTGGAATTTCATAAACACCGGCTAAACTGAGAAGGGGGGTAGGGTCAATTTTACTTGAAAGTAAATAAATAAATAATAATGTTAGGTCTGGGAATTGCTATAAGGTGAATATTAAACGGTCTGATTCACCTTATAGCAATTCCCAGACCTAGCATTATTAATTTACTTTCAAGTAAAATTGATCCCCCCCCCCCCCCTCTTCCGAGTTTAGCTGGTGTTTATGAAATTCCAATATTTTAGATAACAGTGAACAAATATAATATATAGGTATGACAAAAAGAAAATTTGAAACGAAATTAAAGAGACATAAAGCAGATATAAAATATAATAGACAATCCACAGCTCTTACAAGATTTTGTTCTAAAAATCAGATTAACTTTCTCACCGCGCGAACTGATATATCAGTTCACTAAGTTGTAGGTTTCACTGCAATAGAAGCATTATTTACAATAATATAATTCTGCAGATATAATTCAGTTTCACAAAAATTAAGTTATGATTAATACTGCCAAGGCTTACATGCTTATACGTAATATAAAATTTTATATCATGTTAGAAAAAACACTCTTTTTAGCATTAAAAAAAAAAAAGTTACAAGGAAAACAACATTACAATTTTGCCCTTTTGCTCGGCAGTCAGGGGATTAAAGCAATAGATTATGAAAATGCAAAAATTATTTGGCAGTGCACTTATCCGCAAAAAAGTATAATTAGAGAATCCCTACAAATCGAACTGAGAATTGGAGACATTTCTTATGAAGGAGTTTCTTACGGTATACATAGGTTGTGGTTAAATTTTTTGAAACAGAATTTAACTCAAAGTTAAACAGGTCTGACGCAGTTATTGACATTAATAATCTGGTTTCTTCACGTTTTTCTTCTGTTTTGAAGAAGGATAGTTGGACTACAGATGGCGCTGTTATGTGACGTGTTCAACACAGTATGTTTACTTTTGACTTATACGAACTAATAAATATTTGTCTCTCTTGGTCTGAAGTAAGTACTGGCCACAGAGTGGTTGAAACTTGTCGGTTTTAGACTTTTAAAATTTTATTTGATGTTTTGAAAGTTTTACCTTTTGTGTGTAATATACAGGGGTTGGACCAAAAATATGGAAACACCTAAAAAAAAAACCCATATTATCATGCCCTGAAAATCCCATCTTATGGAGCTCCCTTCTTATTGTTTTGGTGCTGGCAGGCTTTATGAGTTCGACATTTAGTTCAGCAGTAACTTTTGCATCTGTCGTCTTCTTATTTTTCGTCACAATCAACTTTAATGACCGTCTGTCACGATCATCCAACACACACTTTTGTCCGCATTGTGACTTAACGGATGATGTTTTTCTCTTTTCCTGTATGCGGTATAAACCTTCGATACGGTGCCCTTTGAAACATGAAAAACTTCGGCTAACTTGATAACGGAAGCACCCACTATACGAGGACCAATAATTTGTCCAAGTTCAAATTCACTTAGCTCAGCCACAGCGCAAAGTGCTCACAACTACACAGAAGACAGAACACTTTTCTGACAACGACTGACACTTGCAACGTATTGAGGGCAGGTGGCGTTTGTGGGAAAATAATACAGCGTCACCGACAGGATTGGGGTAGAATCAACATTTACGTTCAAGCATGCATTTCACGAGGTGTTTCCATATTTTTGTACAACCCCTGTACGTCTTTTAGTAAATCTTTTATTATACAGGGTGCAATATGTTATCTATCGCCGACCTTTAATTTCTCAACCGTTGGTCGTAGACATACAGTTCCAATTACAAAAATGTTTCAAATGAAATAAATATTCATGCTGTGGTATTATTTAAAGAAAAAAAAAATCAAGTTTATAAAAATTACGAAATCTAACTTTTTATACGGTCCCCCAGTCCCTATATTTAGTAAATTATATTTATAATATATATTGTTTTACATTTAGTATTTATTATATATTATATTTATTTTATTATATATTATATAATAAAATATATATAATATATAATAAAATATAATTAATTAATATATTATTAAATATAATAATATATTATATAATAAAATATAATATATATTAAATATAATATATTTATTATATATTATATTTATATTTATATTTATTTATTATATTTATTTTAGTATTAGTATTAGTATATATTATATATTTAGTAATATATATATATATATTACTAAATATATAATTTAGTAATATATATATATATATATATATATATGTCCCTATATTTAGTAATTATATTTAGTAAAAGTTTACACATATCATAGCACATATAACACAAAAAGTTTCACATCTGTACTACAAAAATTGACAGAGTTATTAAATTTTAAATTTTGAGATTCTTGAACTTGATTTTGTCTTTCATTGGGGGATCCGTTAAAAGATGAATTAATGTAATTCGAGATCAAAATCAGGGTGCTATATGTCCTTTTTACGGCGAAACCACCTTTAGCCGGTATCGCCAAATCGGGGTATCACCAAAGAGGGTTATTTCATCTAAAAATTTGAGCTGACTTTTAGGGGTCGTATACAAAGCGAAGAATGAAATATTGAAATTAAACCGAAAAATAAATATCAGTTAATTATAATATCGAAAACGGTCTACTATAAAAAAGGAATACAAAAAATGCCGGAAACTACTAGAGATACTGCTCAAAGTGTTCTCCATTGGTGACAATGCACAACAGAATGCATGACAGTACTGAGTCCTGGACACGTTAGAGCATAGCCGGTATACAATCTGTGCGACAATCAAGAATAACGCGCTGCATCAGATAAACCATAGAAGTAGTCTCAGTCACATAGACTTATGCCTTGATGTAATCCCAGAGGTAGAAGTCCATGGAAGTCAAATCCGGCCACTCTACCGAACCACCATCTCCAAGGATCTGTTGACCAAATTCGGTGGCCAGATACGTCCGGATGTTTGATGTTTTCTGCGGTAAGGGCCCCATCATGTTGAAACCACACCCGGCAGGTATGTCGGAGAGCAATTCTTCATACCAGTCACGTATCGTGTTTTGTAGCAGATGCAGGTACCGATAGCCTGTTAAGGTCCCATCTTAGAAGATGGGTCCAACAATCCAGGTTCACCATATATCGCACCACACGTGTCATAATGTCCGACGATGTGGAGGTTACCAGGTCGCATCATCCTGTTGATTATCGCACAGTTTGCACACCTGCTATGCTCTAACGTGCCCAGGACGTAGTACTGTCACGCATTCAATTGTGCATTGCCACCAATGGAATACACTTTGAGCAGTATCTCTAATAGATTCCAGTGTTTTATCTATTCTTTTTTTTCATACTAGACCGTTTTCTGTTATTATGATAAATTGATATTTATTTTTCTGTTTAATTTCAATATTTCATTCTTAGCTTTGTATACGACCCCTAAAAATCAGCTAAACTTTTTAGATGAAATCTTTGTAAAACCCCGATTTGGCGATACCGGCTAAAGGTGGTTTCTGCGTAAAAAGGACGTTGAACCCTGATTTTGATCTCGAATTACTTTAATTCATCTTTTAATTGATCCCTCAATAAAAGTCAAAATCATGTGCAAAAATCTCAAAATTTGAAATTTAATAACTCTGTCAATTTTTGTAGTACAGATGTCAAACTTTTTGTGTTATATGTGTTATGATATGTGTAAACTTTTACTAAATATAACTATAGGGACCGGGGGACCGTATAAAAAGTTAGATTTCGTTATTTTTAGAAAATTGATTTTTTACTTTAAATAATCCCACAGCATGAATATTTGCCTCATTTGAACCGTTTTTGTAATTGGAACTATATGTCTACAACCAACGGTTGAGAAATTAAAGGTCGGCGATAGATAACATATTGCACCCTGTATATGTAATATCATAATGGTTAAAATAATTTTATGTTATAAAGCTAAGTAGTAAAACTCACTGTTTCAATATTGGAAGATTAGGTGATATTTGAAATTAGTTATACATTTCGAAAAATGTTTATTTGCACTGATAAAAGTTCATGTAGAATTGTTAGATTTCATTTACTAAAATGTTTTAATTAGCAGCAAAACATTCCAATATTTAGGTAAGGAGTTTGAAATTTTGCTTTTAATTGCTAACAGAGTGATATGTTCTCAAGAAGATCCAGTATACTTTGAACTATTTTCTTTAATTTGAGTATATTTATAATTTCTTATTGACACATTATTAAATAGTTTTATGAAAAAATATTGATTTAATCATGCAAAAAGGAAATTTTTGTATTAAAATTAAAAAATATATATTATTTAAATTTAAGAAAATTTAAAACTCTTTTACAATTTTGAACATTTTGAAATATTTTTTGTTGCATACTTTTTTCAGAAGTGAGCTCTAGCTGTATGGGATCATATTTCTGAAAAGTTAATTAGTTTCAGAAAAAATAAATACATGTCTTGGCAGGTATAAACAAGTCGGAAATTGTACGTCAAACATGGGAAATGAGGTGCGTTCGTACTATAACTAGTTTTTATAAATATTCAGATCTTGGTGCAATAGTTGTTGCACTGTTATTCAAAAATGCATGAATACAAAATTTATTACGATTATATATGTTAAATTCAGTTATGCGGAAATAATATGATTCCATCTTAAGTAGGACGTAATCACCATGGTAACATAGAATCGTTACAAAACATGGGATATCGAATATCATTGAATTAATTACTTATGATAGGATTTAATATAATGAAGAAAACTTTTATTAATATCCTTTTAAGTTTTGATTCGCTTTTCATAAAATTTAAAATGACTCGAACTCTGCAACGATTACATATATTAAATTTCGAGCCATTCGGTCGGGTAGTTTTGCGCTGTTATATGCGAATAGACGGACAGACAGACGGACGGACAGACGAACGTACCAGACTACGACTATGGTGCTACGCATTTATATAGTTACGAGCACCTAAAAATACGGTAAAAACGACTGTTCACGTAACATTTTTATTTTTAATTAAACCATTTATGTTACTGAACATACGATTCATAGTTAAATGCAGATAAACTCTATATCGCGTTTTACTCGTGTTTGAAATAGATTTTTTATGATAATACAATTTGTCTTTTTTTAAAGAATGAGACGATTATTTTTATGGGATTTTATTTTTATCAAATTGTAAATTTGTATTTCTAAAATATTTTTACGACTTTTTTATATTTATATTTATATTTATTGATTTATTGTTGTATTTATTTATTTATTGGGGGAGGGGATTCGTTCCGATATTAATAGGTAGCATTTTTTAATCTATTACTGAATAATAAGTTTTAAGAAAATAATAATAATAATTCTTATCCCATTATGTTAAATAATGCCCATTTCTAGCACGCATCTCGTGCCATTTCTTATGAAGGTACTCCTTATAAGAAAGTATTACCAATAATATAACCAATACCCTTGATGTAGGGGAAGGTGGCCTAAAATGATCCTAGCGGGCAAAACGATCCACATAGCTTTTCTTCCAGACAGGTCGCGCTATCTACAGGGTAACACATAAACTCGTTGTGCCAAGGGAAGAAGAAGCAATGGCGGTATTCAAGCGGTCGCAGTATTATGCGCCTGAAAAGAATTCCTTGAAAAAGTGGTTTTTATAACATCTCTTATAAGATAAGCACTAGCTTTCATATTTCTTTAGATATACAGCCCTTCATGTACAGAAATATGACTTGGTTTACTTAATAAAATGTGATTTTAGATGTGAATTACACTTGCTAAGTTTGTTATGTTCCTCGGCGTAATCCAGTTATAGGACCTAAAATGTACGGCCATGTTGCCGGGTAAAATGATCCATTATGTGGATCGTTTTACTACCATTTCATTGGCTGAAGAAAATCTGGTACCGCGTCCTAGCCATCATGGGAGCCAAATGTGTGACTGTCCCAAACGTTTCTCTTTGAGTCCACTTGTGGACCGATCATAATTTTCAAATATTCATTTTTTCAAAATTATTTGTGATACTTTTTAATTTTAAAATTGACATAAAATAAATTATGTATGCTATTTGATTGCAAAGCTTATATCATTTCATTATCTATTGTCTTAATTACTTTTATATCATTTATTTTGCCGATAAAAAAAAATTTACAATTATTTTTAAATGAAGGATAATTTTGCTCTTGGGTGAGGGCAAAATGATCCTTTGGACACTTTTTCAAAAATCTATTTTTTTCATTACTCAATTTGGGTTTGAACAATTATTAAAATAATGTTTACAATGCAAAATATAGTGTAAAACATATTAGCACAGGGCCAAAGTTTCATTTAAACAATTATGTTATTTTACACAAGTTTTCCCCTTAAGGGGATCATTTTAGGCCACCTTCCCCTAATTAGCATTTTTGATGATTTTATCATCTGTCCTTTTCTTGCTACGTTTGTCGATAAAAAGAGGGTTTTTATTTTACTTTTTATTAAATGAATTTACATGAGTACATTCAAGAACATGAAACTTTAACTTTTGTTATTTATTCTAAACAATTGCAGGCATGGCTCTAGACAAGAAGCCTCACTGTAACAAAATGGCTGACAAAGGCCCATGCGAAGGATGGATGATCAGATATTACTACGACGCAGATGTAAAACACTGTAAATATTTTGAATATGGTGGTTGTAGAGGAAATGCCAATAACTTCGCAAGTTACGAAGACTGTATGGATACCTGCTACGAAGAGTGAAAGTTACTTGAATTGAGTGAAATTTTTTAAGAAGGATGAAACATAAAAAGATGAAATATTCACATACAAAGCTACCAGCACAATTAAAGAGAAAGTAGAATAAAATGCGACAAAGTTTTCAAGCAGATATCTCGTACTGTTCTGAGAAAATCACATAAGTTGTGTTGTGCTCTGTACATATCACTATGTTTGTAATTTCTGCATAATAAAATACCATTTGTTCCCTATCAATTATCTGAGAGTTGGAATATGGTTTAATAAACGTTTTTGTTTCAGATCTTCTCAAACATAATTTTAATGGACAACAAAGCAATGCAAATAATGCAGCAAGGTTTTCAGAAAATATGAATGAATTATTGTCTCTTTTTCATGCGTATTTTTACTTTAAAATTTATTTGAATATTAAGGAAATGGTACATTTCTTTATCGATTCTTGCTATACGCCTCAGGTAATCATATAGCATCGAGATGCAGAATCGCCAACCACACTAAAAATGTGAGATAACGTGATGCAATGAAAACTGATAACTACCGGAAAATTATTAGATCAAAAATAAACGGGTTTTAATTCATGCTGTTATGGTTTTAAAAACAGGAATTGTAAGTTTAAGTGTAATGAAAACACTACTGTAATAGAAGAGAAACCGACAGGAAAAAATAGAAATCTTAATGGATATCAATGTTTTTCAACCTTTTTAGGGTTCTCTATTCGTCTCACTCTTCTGTCTGGGTGTCTGTCGCAGAGCTCGTTCTCAGAAACTGCATAAGTTGGAGTCCTGAAATTTTTCATACTTATAGCTGAACATCTGAGATCATACGACAAATCATAAAATTTTGAAAAGTCTTATATTTTGTTAATTGAATGAATTCGTTCTTTTTCGATTTGGAAACATTAATCTTAATTTCATCATATTTTGTAGCGGATCCATAGCGCAGTGGTAATGCGTTCGCTTTCCGGTTGGAAGATTGTGAGTTAGAATTTGTCAGGCGATACTTTAAAATTTTGATGTTATTATTATTACATTTCATTTTCAGATTTTTTTCAGAAAATTTCCCTTTTGTGGCCATTTTAAAGGCTTATTTTATTTTTTGTGCAGCGGTAATTTTTTAAATCTATCTTTCTCTCTTTTTTTCAAACAGAGAAAATCTGGAATTTCAATTAAAAAAAAAAATATGGAGAATTATTAACTTATATTTTTAAAAAATGCACAATTAACTATTGATGTTTAACATTTCAAATGGTATAGTCAAATTAATAGAATCCAGACTTTTAATGATTAATTGGATACAAATATTGTCATCTGAAGTAAATATTTTTGCTTGCTGCTGTCATCTACTGGCATTTTTTTTTTTTTTTCAAATAATGGACTTCTATGGACAATTTTTTTCAAGCTGTGTTTCTAAGCATTATTCAAGAATTGGTTGGTTGGTTGTGATTATGACGGCCAATTATCGACACGAGGGATATATGCCCTAAGGGGGGGGGGTGCGGAGTGCCCTTCGTGGGGGTCTCTCTAAGGGAACCTAATCCGTATTTACGCTTGGAAATCCAAGGTTTCGAAGGAAACCACGAAAACTCCGAAACGATTAGGCCGACGGGCGCGATTGGGTTCGAACCCGGCACCTCCAGTCTACCAGCTTCGAGAGCAGAGCCTCTCGGCCACTGGTTGAATTTTGAAAATTGAAATTTTTTTTCTTTTTTATTTCGAATTTTAATAAATGTTAACATCTTTTTTTGGCACCATCTAGTGTGTGGTATTTTTTTCTTTTAAAAATTTTATATCATTTTTACCCCTGCTAAATTTTTAAAATTGCTGAATTTAAAAATATTCGGATTTTTTAAAATTTTATTTAAATGATTTTACTTGAATATTTTTAAGTTCATTTAAAAATATTTTTTCAATTATTTTAAAATTAAATGTAATGGTTCTGCCATTTATGTAAGGATTTAATGATTATAAATTAACAATTTTGATTTATTAATTTAAGGATAGAGTGTTTTAAAGGAGATATTAAACGAAACCCTCTGTGCGATGTGCGGTCACAATTACCCGCTTGTTTAACTTGTCATGGCACACTTACTTGGCTTGGCCCACGGCATGTTAAATTTACGCTGTACACTTTAATCTAAAGTTAAACCTACGCCGATAGCTTGAATAATTATTATTTTTCTTTGTAATTAATAAAAATTAATTGTATTTAAGTTAATAAAATATAATTTTATAATATTAATATTCTTTAAACAAGAAATGTTTAAAGAACTTATTTAAATATTTTAATAATTAATTCATTTTATTTAATATAATTAAATATAATTAAATATTTACATTAAATTTATTTATTAATTGGAGCGAAATGTTGAATTACGACCAAATGTTAAAGGAAAAAAAATATTTTTTAAATTTCAATAAAACTTGTCATTGGGGGTCACCATAATACTTACCCATTATGGATATGCATAATTTAAAATATGGAAATGAAACAAGTGTAAACTTTTTATAAAATGCATTGCAATTCCAGAATAAAATTTAAACGTATATTTAAATATTTTTAATACACAGTAATGCTCTGTTACTGAATTGCGGGTACTACTTGATTATCCCATCGACCAATTTCGACAAATTATATAAATCGCCGAACTACCCGCAAAATTATACAAATTGGCATAATTTTTATTTTAAATAACGAAAGAACAAATAAATTAGTAAAAGTTTAATGAAAATAAAATAGAACTTCGGATTAAAAATCACTTGATGACGCAACATTTTTTGTCAATTGAATGTGACATTTACGATAAACCATTATTGGCATTTAATCTTATAGTTTGACGATAGATTTTTGGTATACGGGATAATCGAGTAGTACCGAATTGCGTAAAAGAAACATCCTTATAACTCCAAAAATGATAATCATATTAACTAACAGTTTCTTACGTCGGGTTAAGCGTCTTATTTCCAATTAAAATACATCTTTGAATTGAAATTTGAATGAAATACAGGGTCACGAAAGATCGAAGAATGTGAAAAATATGATTACAAATATCTCGGCAACTATTTATTCGATCAACTTCATTCTTTATGCTAATTTCATGTTTTTTTATTGTATTTTATATTCACTCCTTAAAATAAACAATTTCGAAAATTTTTATCTACCTTTTATCAGAACGAATAATTCGAGAGTCCGAAAAAAATAGTTCCGGGTAATCGAAGGTACTGATATTCAACATGCTTCTTCCCATTATTACATACCAAGTACACAACAAATATCAAGTCTCTATCTCAATTTGTTCGGAAGATAGAGCGTTCACATACACACGCACACACACACACACAGACGGACGGCATTTTTTTTTCTTCTAAAAATATGTTTTTCGGGATAATATAACCCCCCCCCCCTTTTTTTAGAATATTTTGTTATCTTCTTTGCAGGATTCAATTTTGTGGTAGGCATATTTTTGAATTTTCTCCCAAGAATTCTAGCTTCGATCGATTATACTTCGCTGAAATATGTAATAGCTGACCAAGCATTTCTTTTTTATGCAATATTTAGAAAGTCATTCTTTAGACGTATTGAAAGGAGAATAATTTAAGGGATGACTTCTAAAAATTTTCGCGGCACATCTAAGGTTCTCTCACATTACACCAGTGCGCCGCGGTACACTGCTGTATTGTGGGAGTTTTTCTATGTAATTGAGATCATTGTCACAGCAAGAGGTCAATGTACCCCCCCCCCCTCCCCCAGCAGCAAAAAAAAAAAAAGGCTAACTCACCACACATTTTAATCAGGAAAAACCCTTCAACTGGAAATTTACTTATTAAATTTAATTTTCGAAACATCTTTGAATTGTAATCTATATATTTTTAAAACAGAAATTAATTTCTAGAATATTTAAATACGCAAACCTAAAATTATAGCTTATTCTGCCACGTAGTTGTTGAGTTATGCTTAAAAAACTACTCGCATTGCAAACTGTTTTGCAACTATTACACATTAACTTAAAGAAATATTAATTAATTTAATATTAAGAGTTATAAACTTTAAACCGTCAGAATTCCTAAACTACTTGATCGAATAAATTTCCAGTTTTTTATCGTAGGATAAAATTTACCGAAAAAGAAAAAAAATATATATTTATATATTTATATATTTATATATCAATATATGTTCATATTGAAAATTTCAGAGTTTGATACAATTTCAGTATGAAGACGACCCCCTGAGTTTATTTTTTAAAACGTATATTGAAAGAGGTCATAATTTCCAGTCCAACGAGTACTTTTTCTGTGATAATTTGGAGATAAAATGGAGGGTATTATTTTATTAATTTTAATGGATTTATTTTTATTTTATAATTTTTTTTTGTCCGACTGTAATAGTGCGTAATTTTTGGATTCAAATCTTTGCAAATTAATTTTTTTTCTAACCCCATTAAAATGATTTAAAAAATATTTTCAAATATCTGCACAAATAAATAATTTAGCTTAAATTTACTTTTAATTTAAGCTGTCTCTCTGTTCGGGTTTAATTTTTAAATCCCAGTATTCCCCCCCCCCATAAAATAATGATTACTATTAATTTTATTCCTTATTTAATAAAATCATTATAAAAGATTTTAACGGGACTATTTATATTTATTTGAGAAATTTTTTTCGTTAATTCCATTCAATTCCCATCCCTTGTTATTTTTTTTTTATAGTAAAGTCTTTTTGGCGAGGTACTCTAGTTTATGATAATGTTCCAAAATGCGATTTGTGGTATAATCCACAGCCGTTTAAAATTAAGATGGTAAAATGTTCTGTGTTACGACTAGTGATGCAACGAATAGTGGTTTGGCCGAATAACCGAATACCGAATATTCGGCCAAGTTATAGCCGAATATTCAGCCTATTCGGCCGCCGAATAATGAACTTATTTTTGCCTAAAAACAAAATATAGTATGCACTATGTGCACAATTCTTGTATATTTCACAATTAAAATGTATTGTTTTCTTTTAAAAAATTATTTGTATACAAATTTTTAATTTTTTAAAGCATTATTTTACTTTGAAAAAATATTCGGCTATGTTCGGCCTAAAAATTGCCTCAATAATATAATTCAGCCCCCCCCCCCCAAAAAAAAAGAAAAATTCTTAGCAAAAGTTCCTCATCAGGTACTCTCTAATTACATTTTAATAGATATGTGTGTTGTTGTTACATTTTAAAATAATGACAAAATTTTAAATGTACTAGGAAACATAAGTTTCAGCTTTCAGATAAAATAAAAAATAAGAAATTTTAATATCTTAAGAAAAACCACTGATAGAAAGGGTGAAAGGAATATCCTCTAAAATAGTGGAAAGAAATCATTTTAGACTTTATAAAGCTCACAATTAACAAATTTTTTTTCATCTTTATTACCTTTTTTTCTTTGCTGTCAGCAGTGAAGCCTCTATAGAAAGTTCCCCTCAATTTGAAGAAGGAAAAGAAATTAGTAATTTTCTTTCCTAGCCACTGCTAGGCCACAACAGTGTCTGGAGTGGTGGGCAAAAAATTCGGAAGACTTTCCAAACCTTTAATGATTAGCCAAAAAGTACCTTTCTGCACCAGAAAGTACCATTATATAGTAAGAGATTATTTTCAAAAGCCGGTAACATTTACGAAAAAAAAAAAAAAAAAAAAAAAAAAAAAAAAGAAAAAAAAAAAGAAAAAGGCAATCACCTGAGAATGCTGAATTATTATTTCTGCATCACAATCTTCGTTTATTGAAAACATTTTAACTGTTTTTGAAGGCAAATATAAACATTACAATGATATTCTTGAAAAAAATATCTAAAACGTAAATGCATATGCATACTAATTAAGAATTTAGTATTTACATTTCTTTCATTATTTAATAAGAAATAGTAACACACTTAAAAAAATCACTTAAATTATATTTAACTTTTAAACGTATTTTACTAAAAAAAAAACCTTAAGTATTGCAACATATGACTTAAATATCTTAAACATCTGTATCTAATCAATCATATATTTATGTTCTTTATAGGTATAATTCAAAATATTATTGAAAGAAATATATTTTTATGTAACAAGGGATAAATGTTAAACTTCCCATTATGATAAAAAAAAAAAAAAAAGAATTAGCTTGTATAGCTGTGTTAAAATAATTTTGAATAGATTTAATGTTAGCTTATTACAGATACTTTTTGTGCTTACTGATACCACATAAAATTTTTTTAACATGATTCCTAAATTAGCATCTTATATAAAAATGGGTAGATAAAATCCATTCGCAGTATGAAAGTTAATGGGGAAAAAAAGTGTTAGTTAATTTCAAATAAAATTTTCATTATACATGATGAATATAAATTGTCAAATTAAAAAGTTATACTGTGTAAATATAAAAACATTTATTACAGTACTATTCGGCCAAGGCCGAATAATGGACTTGATATTCGGCCGAAGCAGAATATTCGGCAGACAGGCCGAATGGGCCGAATATTCGTTGCATCTCTAGTTACGACTGAGGAAAATTTGGCAAATTCTATTAAATTTTCTATCAAAGTGGAGCATCGGTTTAAGCTACACTGTCAAAAACGGCAAAAGTTTTTTTAATCTAAGGGGAAAAAATGATAACCAGGAACGAAAATATACAATAACAATAATCTCTTCCAGGTTACCCACGATTCCGAAAAGTGTTCTTTATCTTAAAAACGTCATAGACCGGTAGCGAGGCTAACGAGAAAGACAGGCTACCGCGGTGGGTTCGATTCTTCTTTTTTTACAGACCACTGGAGTCACGTGATGCTCGAATGCACCAATGAAGGTGTGCGAAAAGAGCGTCACGTGACTCCAGCGGTCTGTAAAAAAAGAAGAATCGGACCCACCGCGGTAGCCTGTCATCTCGTTAGCCTCGCCGGTAGCCAACAGTACAGATAATCACTTCATCGAGTGCACGGCTAAAATTCCAGAATTAGTTAAAACTCGATACGCATATTAAAACGCAACCGGTCTGCCAAGTCATATGTTGGTGGAAAATATTTTAGCGGTCAACCGATTTTAGCTTTCGACTCGTAGGTTAATTATTGTGTTTTCCTGCACCCAAAAGTATCAAAACATGGAGGATTGGGAGCAGGAAAACTCAATAGTAAGCGCACGAGTCGACCTCTAATCGAGTTTTCAGGTGTTTTCCACCAAGATATGACTTGGCAGATCGAGTGCGTTTTAATATGCGTATCGAGTTTTAACTAATTCTGGAATTTCAGTCGTGAACTCGATGAGGTGATTGTCTGTGTTGCCGGCTCCTGGTCTATCAGAAACAAATACATTTTAGCGATTTAAAGAAGCATTTATGTAAAGAATATTTTTTTTCCTGCCACTTATTTTCGATTTCATTGCCAAGTATTTTTTTTATAGTGGATAAATCAGTTTTTTCAATCTGAAATATAGGTTTTTCGGGATGCTATCAATGTTTAATTACACATTTTCATGTTCAATAAAGATATTTTACAGACAAACATAATAAATTAACAGCATTAACATTAACATTAAAATTAATATTATTTTTGCTACTCTTGCATGTATAAATTCAATTACGTTTCTGAAAATGTTTAATTGTGAATTGATAGAATCCTAAAAAACGGTATTCCGGTTTGAGAAAATTGATTAACCCTTTCCGGCGCGGTGTCCTTAAAAAAGGACACTTAATTTTAATTCCAAAACTGACAAATGCCACCAAGAATATTTAACTAAAATTTTCCTATTATAATGTACATGAAAATAAGCAAGTTCGTATTTTCAAATAAATTCGTTTATAATTTGCGGTGTCAGTTCATTATTAAAGTTCATTATTTCAACAGAATTACTCCGCGCCGGTCAGTCCATTATTTCAACAGTCAGTTCATTATTTCAGCCATTATTTCAACAGAATTACTCCGCGCCGGTAAGGGTTAATACATTATACAAACTATTTGGAGACATTTGCGAAAATGAGTGGCAGCAAAATAATTTTCTTTTTTATAAATTCGTCTTGAAATCTCGAAAAACATATTGGTTTCTGATATTTCTAAAGATAAAAAGGGCTTTTTAGAATCATGGCCAACTCAGAAGAAGTTATTGTATATTTTAGTTCGTAGTATAATATTATATTTTCGTAGATTAAGGAAAAAATGTCTTTTTTATAGTGTAAATCATTACTTTCCATCATATTGAAAAAGACTGATTAGAGTTCACAATATAAGAATGTTTCTTTCTGAATTATTTGTAGTGATTAAAATGGGCGTAAAGGAAATGACTTGTTATCTCAACGGAAAAGAATATGAATGAACGTCTTATAAAGAACTAATTAGTGGTTAATTTATTTGAAACATCCAGAAGAACACGAACAAAACATATATCACATCTTTACACAGGTTAGTAATTTTGATTTCTTATTTTTAAGATATTTTTAATATTTTTAATTACAGTGATGAAGATGTTAATGAAACAAATTTTTAAATAAATATAACTTTTAAGATTGTTAAATGTGTGTTAATTATTCAACAATAAATATTTTATAAAATGAAGACTCATTTAAAAGCATTTTCACTTTCTTTTTATTTTTAGTTTATTTCACATCTTTGCATCTTGTAATACAACTTATTAATTTTTTTTTGTTTATCTAGTTGCATTTTAAATAATTAACGTAAAACCTGTCTAAACATTTATCTCGTCACATTTTAAACTTTTTGAATTCTATAAAATATTCATAAATGACCCTTTTGTCTACGAATTATTTCTTAAAAACAATTCTTTAAATTGGTATAATTAAAATGCTATTTTAGATTGTGTATAAAAAATCCTTTATACGACATATGAAATTACAGTTTAATAAGTGATAGTCAAAGTACAATTTAGTCGAAAACCGATTTTAAAACATTGCTTTTTATATGTTAAAACCCTTATATGGGGTCCAAATGAACGAGAAGATCTAAATCTTATGAAATGTTTAATGTATGAATTTGCAAGCATTCCTTACCAAGAGAAAATAATATTTGTTTCAAGTTTATAAATAAATGTTTAAAATTGTCCCATTAAATATATATATATATATAAACTAATATTTTGTATTAAATAAGTCATACTATTGGCAAAACTGCAACGACAAAAAATAGCTTTATTAATTTAAGAATTATAAAATGGTGCAAAAAACGTACCATCCGCAAGAACTATATGTATATATAAATGAAATGAAATCGGATATTAATAAAACATGAATTCTTTCTAAGATGAAGAAACTTCATCAAAATTCAAATTTCAATTATTTATGAAATGTTTCAAAGTATGCGCAAGCACGTTGAATTTTCTTCAAAGGGTGAAAACTATAATTTTCCAAACTTTTTAACCCTAGATCTACCGGGAATTTTATTCAAGTTTTAATAAAACGTTCTACACCAGAATTTTTATTTAAAACTATTTAACTTATTTATTTACCTTATTTTTGTCTGGTTTATATACTTAGTTTATTTTAAAGAAATTTCTGGTTTGAATGAATATTTTGTATGTACCTGTCGGGTCCAATGGACCCGTCTGGTAGACGGAGGGTTAAATATAAACTAGTTGGATGTGCCAATCCCAAAACTTTCTTCTATCTCATATATTTTAATATTTTAAAATGTTGTTACAGATGTCAATATTTCATTTTTTTTAGTTCAATACTATATCAACTTTAACTTTCATATTAAATTTCTGCTTCAGTCGGAGTAAAAACGATTTAATCTCGATCATGATATTTATTAAAATCCCGAATAGTCGTGAATAGTCTGCGTATCAGGATGGGAAATTCCCGTCGATTCACGAGTCGCTGGTGTACAATAGAACTACGAATAAAATAAACTTAAAATATATATATATATATTAACCGACTTAAAAAAAGAACTAAAAAGAATTAAATATTTTTTTTTAATTCTCTAATGACGAAATGCTTTCCAATAACCACATATCGGATATCATGTATCGGCTTAAAAACGTTAAATGTAATATATAGAATTTAATATTCACCAAACATGGATTTTCTAAAGAATATTTTTTGCAAGAGATTAAAATATATATTTATGATTTAATTTGCGAATATATACATATAAAAAGTAATCAATTACTTTTGAAGTTGGTGCCAAATTATCTTAAGAATAGTGAAATTGTGAATACATCGTACCAATTACCATGAAGAAAGTGATGATGGAAAATATGATACAAAGTCGGAAAAAACGCTCTATTTCTCCAGAAAATTATTTGTTTAATCATTATCGATTGTGATTGTTTGGCACCAACTTCAAAAAGTAATTGATTACTTTTTATATGTATTTATTCGCAAATTAAACCATAAATATGTATATTAATCTCTTGTAAAAAATATTCTCTAGAAAATCCATGTTTGGTAGATATTAAATTATATTATATTTAACATTTTTATGCCGATACATGATATCCGATGTGTGGTTATTGGATAACATTTCGTCATTAGAGAATTTTAAAGAATTATTTAATTCTTTTTAGTTCTTTTTTTTTTTAAGTCGGCTAATATTTTCTTTTGAAAAGTTGATTTTATTTTCTACTTTTTAGTTATTTATACCGTAATGCATAATTATCCTGATTTCAATACCCGCTGAATAAATAAATAATTTGTCATAGAAATTATAATTAATGGGATTTATTTATTAAACAAATAGTTTTTAACAAAATCTTTGTAATTTCATTAGAAATATTGATTTTATTAGCATTTAATATTTATGATAAATTCTAATATCTAATCCGATAACCGAACATGAATCTAATGACAGTGTCGCTACATATAGCAATGCACTCTACTGTGTACTGACATATGAATGCATTTTGTGCCTTCAGCTCGACAGGCATCCTCTTACACACGCACTTACGCTCTGATACGCGAGTATAGTGCCTAGAATAAATAGTGTGGGAATCTGCTATCCAAACAGCGCTAAAAATTTATATCCCTTAAATGTGCAACGATGCTCAAATCCAAAGAACCGATCGCAGCGACATCTACGATATATTTTCAAATTTCAATGTAAAAATCGTATTATCACAGCATCTGAACCAAATATTCTTACAGTTTTAGAAAATATCCTGAAGATTTCGCTGCGATCGACTCTTTGGATTTCAGCATCGTTTGACATTTAAAGGATCCAATATTTTAACACTTTTTTAAGTATTACTCGAATAGCCGGTTTCCTCACTATATATTCTAGACGCTGTAACACAAGGAAACTTTAGAGACTGATTTTCAGCTTTTTGACACTTACTTCCGATATCTGTTGGTATCGATGTGCCTTCCGGTTTGGTGGATGTGAGAACTTGGCTGGGATCCTGGAAGCTTTTGCGCTGTTAGGGAAACCTGATTGACCAATCAGAAGCCTGTATTTTTGAGAAATTTTGCCTTTAAGTAAGTAAATTTCTTATTGGTCAATCTAGTTTCCCTAACAGCGCAAAATCTATCTGGATCCTGACCATTGTGCAGTCAGGATTTCGCCCTTTGTAAAGATCTCGTATCGGTGTAAGAGTAATGGTGTTATTACACGAGGACTCAAAGACGCTTGGAATCCCAGGCGTCTAGCAACAACAGCCGCCTCACGGTCCGTCTTTTCCAAGCATTTCATTGGCTGTTCCGGAAAAGGCTTTTCTATTATCAGATTTCCAAGCATTTGATTGGCTGTCACTGGCGACTCGCCTCGTTTCAGGCGTCAAAGATGCTCAGACAGAAAAAAGACGCTCGCTCTCCAAGCGACTCCCCTGGAGCCATAGGAATACATGGAGATGCCTGGAATCTGAAGCGTCTTTGACCCCTCGTGTAATAACACCATTAGAGTATGAAAAATGGACGCTTCTAATGAGACGACTGCTTCAAAAAAAAAAAAAAATAAAATTTTAAAGTTTTTATTTAAAAAAGTTCTAATCATCAGATTTTTATGAAACTGGAATGGGACCACACGGGTGTATTACACTTTCAAACAAAAAAAGAATTATCAAAATCGGTTCATATTTACGTAAGTTATGTGTGAACAGAAAATACATACAGGTCGAATTGATAATCTCCTCCTTTTTGAAGTCGGTTAAAAATTAACATTACACAAAAATCGCTATTACAGCGCCTTTTTCGGGTAGTATTTTTCCACATTCAGGGAGGACCTTCTTGCTATGGCCAAAAACATACACAAAAAATTTGGTCCAGTACTATGCATAACTTCATACACTTTTCGATGGTACAATATTCAAAATGGCACAAAAATCGCTATTACAGTGCCCCCTACCAGCGTAATTTTTCCACATTCAGGGAGGACCTTCTTGCCATGATCAAAATCATACACAAAGAATTTGGTTCAGTTCTATGCATAACTTCATACACTTTTCGATGGTACAATATTCAAAATGGCACAAAAATTGCTATTACAGTGCCCCCTACCGGCGGATTTTTTCCAAATTAAGAAAGGACCTGCTTGCCATAACCAAGAACTTAAAAACATTATTTGGTTCAATTCTATGCATAACTTCATACACTTTTCGATAGTACGATATTCAAAATCGCACAAAAATTGCTATTACAGCGCCCCAACCGGCGAAATTTTTCCAAATTAAGGAAGGACCTGCTTGCCATATAACTTAAAAAAAAACTTTTAAAAAAATTTGGTTGAATTCTATGCATAACTTCATACACTTTTCGATGGTACAATATTAAAAATGGCACAAAAATCGCCATTACAGCGCCCCCTACCGCCGAAGTTTTTTCACATTCAGGGAGGACCTTCTTGCCATGGCCAAAAACATACACAAAAAATTTGTTTCAATTCTATGCATAACTTCATACACTTTTCGAAGGTACAGTATTGGAAATGGCACAAAAATCGCTATTACAGCGCCCCCTTCCGGCGGAATTTTTCGAAATTCAGGGAGAACTTTCTTGCTATGACCAAAAATATACACAGAAAATTTGCTTCAATTCTATGCAAAATTTCATACCCTTTTCGATGGTACAATATTCAAAATGGCACAAAAATCGCTATTACTGCGCCCCTACCGGCGGATTTTTTTCAAATTAAGGAAGGACCTGCTTGCTATAACCAAGAACTTAAAAAAAATTTTGGTTCAATTCTATGCATAACTGCATACTCTTTTTGATGGCATAAGGGCGACAGACAGACGTAAAGACGGACACACGGGCAGACATTTTCTATAAACATGTTTTTTGGTTTCTCTGACCCCTAAAACGTGTAAATCCGTCGAAAACCGGAAGTCGAAAAAGATTTAGTTTACAATACTTTCTTCTATTGAAAATAGAAGAAGTAAAAATTGTGATTTTTGACTAAATTTTTATTAGTTAAAAGTTAATCACATTTATTTTAATAAGATGAAAAAATGACTTAACTTTTTGAAGGGTAGATGCATATTATTTATATCACTTTAATTTTAATCCCGAAATATACCAATTTCACGAGAATTTTGGAATAAAATTTTCTCTAAGAATGAACGTAAAGAAAAACTTTTACTTATTTTGAAATTTTTCTTTCTTCTAAATTCTGGCGTCCTTCAAAATCTTTCAACATTTTATCAACAGAAGTACTTTTATCCTAAAACGGTTAAGGAAAAGGTTCCTTTTTGCATTATCAGCAAAAAATGGATTAAATTTTTGTAAGAAAATTTGGAAATTCATCAGATTTATGAATTTGCAGTTCTAAATTTTTGTAATATTACACGTTTATAGTTTTATACTTTTGTAAAGCTTGTAATTATAGTTTAAAATATTTAGTTTCATTATTGTCGATAGAGATAATAAAAATAATTTGAATTTTCCTAATATAATTTCCAGTTAATAAATGTATTATGCCGGGATCAATGGTATCCTTTTCATACTTAATATTTTCTAAAAGTAAAAGTTATTTATATTTCTCAAAATAAAAATTGCAGCTATTTTTTCCCCAAAGAGTTTCTTAATTTGTGTAAATACAAGGTCATTGAAAAAGGATGAATACATAAAAAAAAAACAAAAAAAAAACATAACTCCATAAGTTATTGAAGAAAAGAAACACAAAAATTTTTTGTTCAAAATACTCGATAATTCGAACTATGCACTTTCAGACGACACGTGGAAGCTAAGAGCGGTGAAAGAGCTCTTCGTGATGGCCAACATTTTTCGCTGATCTTGCATAGAACAAACTAGTTGGATGTGCGAATCCCAGAACTCTCTTCTATCTCATGTCAACATTTCATTATAATTAGTTTATTAATATTTTTATTAGAATTAAGCATAACTTTATACACTTTTTAACGGTAATATATTGAAAATTGCACAAAAATTGCTATTACAGCGCCCACTTCCCGCGGAATTTTTCCAAATTCAAGGAGGACCTTCTTGTCATTGCCAAAAACATACACAAAAAATTTGGTTCAGTTCTATGCATAACTTCATACACTTTTCGATGGTACAATATTCAAAATGCACAAAAATCGCACAAAAATCGTTATTACAGCGCCCCCTACCGGTGCATTTTATCCAAATTCAAGGAGGACCTTCTTGCCATGGCCAAAAACATACACAAAAGATTTTGTTCAATTCTATGCATAACTTTATACACATTTCGATGGTACGATATTCAAAATGCACAAAAACGTTTAAAAATCGCTATTACAGCGCCCCCTACCGGCGGAATTTTTCCAAATTCAGGGAGGCAGGGGCGTATTTAAGCAGAATTCATTAGGGGGGCGTATATGACGATTTTGCCGACTAACTTAAATATATATATATATATATATATATATATATATATATATCTTAAAAAGTACGTTTCTTTGTATATATGCATCTACCCAGAATCCTAAAATAGACTGATTTTAAAACTCAATAATTTGCAAATGGTGACAGCTATAAAATTAAATTCTTGCAGGAGTGTTATGTAAGATGTCAGGAATTATTTTACTGTGATTCTCGATTTTAGTTTAAAGTGTTGGTGGTAGATGGCGCTGCTTGCAATATGCGCTAAATCGGGGCCTGATTTTTGGCCTCTCTCTTTTCTCAATATTGATCCATTAAGAAGATTAAATATATGCAGTGGGACCCTAAGAACAAAACTGCATTGGCGACTGAGAGTCATTCCATATATTTAATCTCCTTCTTTCGCATCAATACTGATAGAGAAGAGAAAGAAAAAGTTAGACCGCGATTTAGCACATAATACTAGCAGTGCCATGTTTCGCTGCTATTTTAAATTAACATCGAGAATAACTGTAAAAAAAAAAAAACAACTCTTGACATCTTATATAACCCTCCTGCAAAAATTTTTTTAAATAGTTGCCACCATTTTCAAGTTATTGAATTTTAAAATCAGTCAATTCATATTAGGACACCCGGTATGTTCTATATAAAATTCAACATTATTAACCCATCGAGATCAAATTGTTCACTTTAGAACGTCGAATACTTTACACTTTAGAATATTGAGGAGGATATAAGGTAGATTTAAAGATGGATACACCCACGGTTCTCGCTGGCTTTTGACGAACATTAGCGATTTGGCGAATAAGAAATAAAAAACAATAGCCAAATGAAAAAAATAGTTAACAAAATAGATTTGGCGTGAAACACTGAAAAAGATATCTCTAACCCCTTATTGTATCCCCTTTTTTTCAATATGTTCTACAATAACCTTTTTTTTTCTTTTTTTTTTTTGTAAGTGTTTATAAAATAGATATTCGACTATCTGCTGCAGAACCTATTAAAAATAAATGTATTCCAAATGTTTTCTAAATGTCTAAATATTTCAGACATTCTTTTAGCAGTCTAAATAAAAATTTAAAATGGCTATCTTTGATTTATCATTGTGAAAATTATGCACTAAAAATTGCTATATTTCCACTCTATCCGATAGAGAAAAAAATGACCGGCCAATGATACTTTGTATACAACTAACAAATAGTATGGTAAATGACTAATTTCAACACTGCATTCCAGCAAAACTTTTCTTTATTTGGCATTTGATGCGAGTAATTTTGTTTTTATGCGACGCAGGCATATAGATAGCGATTAACTGAGGACAAAGAAATAACTATTGCATATTCCTTTCTGTGTCTTTGGCTGTTGCTGAACTGAATTGGTTCTGAGTCAGCATCTCTATAAATCTAGCTATGTACAGTAGAACTTCGATTATCCGAAGTAATTGGGACCGACCATCTTTCGGATAATCGAGAATTTTTCAATTTTAAGATTAAGGAGAAATATATGCAATATTTCTTATTATGGTAACAAGTGCTTAATAAAAATAAAGCAATAGCAAAATATAAACAAGAATCAATTACGTGAATTTTAATTTTGAAATTACGTACCTTTTACATATATCACAAGAGTTTGAAAAAAATGTTTTGTTTATTGCAGTTTCGATTGCCTTTGCTTTGACGTTCTATCACGAAGTTTAATATTATTAGTTCACCAGCATCACTGTCATTCTGCTGCTGCAGCCATGTCAAACCTTTTGCAAAACATTCAAAAGTTTCAGAATAGCTAATTTGTTCGTTTTCTCCGTTTCACTCCGCAGCTTACAGGAGCTCAAGTTAAATTCAAAGTTCAAAGGAACTCTAAGAAAAAGGATCAAAAATATTTATATATACTCTTAATTCGCAAAGGACCGCATGCACACAAGGAATACGACAGTTCATAAAAAACTTTCAAAATGGATTTTGCACACAAGGAATGTGATAGAGAAAAAAAAGCTTTAAGAATGGATTTCGGTTAACCGAGAGCTTCGAATAAAAGAGGTTCTACTGTAAATGGCACGGTATGATTGAACATTTAAAGCGACATCAATTGTTCAGTAACGTGGATAAGAATCTCGACGGTATTGGAAAACACACACACAAAAAAGACCATAAATTGAGTACTCGCAATTTGGCGAATTTGCTTGTTTGCTTAGTCGCCAAATGAAGCATTTTGCCGCGATTTGGCGCAATGGCGAGTGGCAGCGAGAACCCTGGATACACCACACCTTCACTTATGTTACATTGTTGTAAATGTTCTAGTAAAGTATTTTGATATTTTTTGCTGAATGTGCAGATGGAAATCTGCAATTCGGATTAATTAAACAAGTTGAAGTCTTTGGTAAGATGCTACTTGGAACTTATACAGAATCAGCTTATTTATATTTACATTAAAAAGTATTAAATCAAAACTTATTTTAATTACATGTTTGTTCATTCATTGCATAGCATGCATTTTAACCCACCATTTTTTTAGACGAGTCCATCTATTCACGACAGCGCCCAAATCTAGGCATTTCAAAATATCCTTCTCAAATGTAAGCATCATGAGTGTATTCAAGCGTGGATATGTCATTGTTGTTCTTAGATATTTTTTCACAATTTTTAATTTACAATGTTCTTTCATTCGAGGCAACTGTGACTGGAGAAGTTAGAGCCAGACTGCTGACATGGTTCGCAAGTGGCAGAATGTATCTCAAAGATTCTGTTTTCATGTAAATATCGTCCATTCTTTCAGCCTCTGCGCAAAAGTCTGACAAAACTTTCAACTCTGTGTGTAATGCTTCCATATCAGGAACTGCCAATCTTTCACGAAAGACCGCTTTCGTGAAACATTTCGGTACCGCTTTCTTAATCAGATTTAGTGTTACATTATTTTATCCAGTGGTGAGATTATGCTGATGCAATAATTAAGACTTTCAGCTATCACCACCGTAAGAGTATTCAGTACTTTCTGAAACTCCATGCGTTAGAACATTAGAAGTTCGGGAGCAAAGAGATTGTTTCAATTACCGTCTAACTTCTTTGGTGCCAATTGTGATGGATATATTTTTGTAACATATTATAATCCATAATATGGGCCGTTAACTTGAAAGGTAAATTTAAATTTGAAGTTCTTTTTAGTAACATGCGTTGTGTAGTATTGCAATAAGACCCTTCGTTCTTTGAGGTCAGCAATTGTAAAAAAATAGAAATAAATGAAACTTCTTACTTGGATCGTGTAGTCTGTAAAATAAATGAAGAGGAGACTTGATAAGCATCAATCAATCTTTTATTTTATCTTGAAGGAGAGAAGAAAGGGCTTCCCGTTGGTCACCGTTCATAAATTAATTCAAGTTATTTAGTTAGTTTAAAAGTGCAGCATGAATCAAGAAATTATTAAGAAATAATTTAACAGGAGTTGTTAAAAATCGCAGACATCGTTTACGCAAAAGCTCTTTACCGGATTCCACCTTCATCGGCGTCGGCAGACCGGAGCCGGAGCCCGCGATCTTTTTAAAACCAAAACTAAGTCATGACAGCTCTCCAACAAAACAGATTCTGATTTAAAATTAACGGAATTTTTAATTTATAGTAAGAATACGGGGACTTCAAAAGTTAATGAAAGAAAAGATTTAAATCTATTAGAGAATTTAAAATATTAGCTAATGTCTTAATAAACAAATCCAAAAGAAAACATTTAAAAAGCTTATTTTAATTTGCTGTATGCTCGGCGAATAGACACACCTCCAAAAGATAGCTACCCATTCAATGCATATGCCGTGAGAGGCTTGCTCCGATGACGTCATCACAATCGTACAAAGTTCAAAGGAGAAGCATCCCATGCCAGGGGCAGCCGAACGTCAGCGAACTTGCCGATGTGCGGTGAAGCGAAATCGCCCGCGCAAAAATAAATATGGATTTAAGCTTAAAGAACATCGATGTATAAGGCCAAAAAAAATAAAACAGTAACATAATTTAAACACTGTGAGATTTCATCTCACACCAATCTTCTTCGATACTGCATAGCAAATTCATTTAATGGATCAACACCTTACACGGTTTAAAAGAGAACTACACCCTATATTTCCCAATTCACATTTTCATTGTCATTGTTGATTGTTTTCAGTGATTTGATACAAGTCTTCAGTATTTTCGTAGCGTCTATTTTAAGAGTCTTCGACTTCATTTTTTCAGCAACTAACTTACACTTGTACTGAACGTTCTTCAGAAAAATCATAGTGAAGCAATGAAGTCAAGCGATAACATTTTCTTTCTTAAACCTCGTGGCTTGATCATTGTTTTGCTAACAGAAGTAGAGGAATCAACCTTTTCAAAATTTGTAGGATACATTCATATGAGATCCAAACCGCTTTCAACGATTCCGCTCGAGCAGTCCATCTCGCCTTAGAAAGATTCCACAGCAGAAGAGCATTTTGTATTTCTTTGAGCTTGTCTACTAATGGCTTCTTTCGTTTAATACCTGCTGTGAAAAACACAAACATCTTCCAGCACGTCGAACACATCGCCTATAACATTGCTGGCATTGTAGATATGGGAAACGAAAGTGTTGAGTCTGTGACATTGACAAGGAACATAGGGCACAATTCGACACACGATTTCTGAAAACGTCTCCTAAGTGTCGCTGAATTCTCCAGACGTGCTGCTTGTAAAATCCACAGACTTCTAATATAAGTAGACTCCCAATCGGCAACCTTTTCTTGTCTCCTACATCTCTGCCCTCCATCACGCGATGGAAGGCAGATTTAGCGCGCCAAACCGGTTTTTCTTCTGGGAATCTCTCTCCAGATTCCCGCCGAAACATCGTCTGTCATGAGTTGACCGCACTTTTGCTTTGCCAATAAAGGTATTACCGCCAAAATACGGCACCCTTTTGGCGATGAAAGCAAAACATGTTGGAGACAAAACTTTCCCCAGAGAACAATGGGATTGGGAGTCTACTTATATTAGAAGTCTGTGGTAAAATCGTATGACTGGAAATGAATCGTATGACCTGTTCTATTTTGAGCTCATTCTTTGTAAGGATGTGCGATATCTAGCATGCAAGGTCGATATTGGTTTTGACGACTTCTTTTAAAACTTCCAAAAGCCGATCGGAGTTTTTAAATCTTTGTCGACATATTTCAGCTCAACAGCTTATCGATCGTAGTGCGAAGCATCTGGTGTCGTATCTGCCATAATTCGATAAAATTATACTTCTTGAATATCCTTGACTATCGTTTTGTGCACTGCTGTAGCAAAAATTTCAATCATCTCGTTTTGGGATGAAGCGAAAAGGTCATCTATATGGTATGGGCTGAAACGTGTGTCCTCAAACATGTCCTCTGTTGTGGGTTACGTCTGGAAATTAATTTCACAATTTTTCAAAAGTTTCCATTTTCGTCTTTGTCACTTCCACAAACCAGATCTTGTCTACTCAGCATTCGCGTAATGTCCATTAAGATTACTACAATTGCTGTGCTGAATGTAAGGTGTTGCTGTTGCTCTTCCAGAATAATCTGTTTGTAGTTGCTCTCATCGAGTAAGTGATTATGCCTCATCATGAACTGGCAAAATAGGAAACCGCAAATTTGGTGGAAGTTGAAAGAGAAACGTGCGAGCTTTCTGTTCTTTTCATTTCCTTAAGCTCTTCATTTTGTGTCCTTTATTTACACCACTCTCAACTGAACCATTTTGTATTTTTTCTCTCCCAGGTACTTCATGAAACACGCAAAAAAAATTAGCATTAAGTTCTGTGCTATATTCCAAAAACGGATGCTCTTTTGTATCAAGCGCCGTTGAAATGTCGCTGTGTATCTTACGGATGGAACCATTTATCGGATATACGCTGAGTTTTGGCTGATACAGACCTAAACTTATCAAATATGTCTCTGATTGTCTAACTTCATTTTAGATCTTTTTCCTGGGTCATGTTCAATGATGGAATCGTTCCCACTTTCCGTAATGCTAACCTCTCGATTTCTTTCACGATCTTACTATAAATATTTGACGCAGATGAACAATTTTATTTTTCCCTGTCAATATCTATGGTCTCCTTAAGGAACAAGAAAACACTTAATTCATCAGATGGGGTAAATTTTTCAATAATCGGCTTGCAATCATTTAAACAATCCACTAAATGATTCAATTGTCGAGCACATTCCAATATATCACGAGTAATATGAATATCTTTACCAAAGTCGTCAGATGTTCTGAACCCTACTAATCTGCTGCGGACTCTCAAAAAGACTCTTTTAAATATTGAGAAACAAGTCTCTCCTGGTTCTTTCTCAATTTATTTTCAGCAGTCACGTGAAGTCGAAGAAAGGAGAGGCAAACTTCAGATTTTTGAAAGAAATTAAGACAAATGCTAAGGATTGGTGTTTTTTAGTGTATGTTTTAAGAAAAAAATTGAAAAAATTGAAAAAAAAAATTGATTGTTTCAGAGTTGTATTGATCGGTACTGACTACTTAGAATTTGCCGACTGTGATCAAAGTTGCCGACATTGGGGGGGCGAGACGCCCCCCTACGCCCCCCCAGTAGCTTCGCCCCTGGGGAGGACCTTCTTGCTCGTGCCACAAACGTAGACAAAGAATTTGGTTCCATTCTATGCATAACTTCATACACTTTTCGGTGGTACAATATCCAAAATGCACAAAAACCGCTATTACAGCGTCCCCTACAGGCGAATTTTTTCCAAATTAATGGAGGATCTGCTTGCCATATCCAAAAACTTAAAAAACAAATTAGTTTAATTCTATGCTTAACTTCATACAATTTTGGTGGTACAATGGCGACACACGAACATACGGACAGACGGACACATGAACACACGAACAGTCGGACTGACGGACACACAGACAGATAGACATTTTGTATAAACATGTTTTTTGTGATATCTGACCCCTAAAACGTGTAAATCCGTCGAAAACAGGAAGTCGAAAAAAATTTCGATTACAATACTTTCTTCTATTGAAGATAGAAGAAAGTAATAAAATGTTATATTAAAAAATAAATATTAAGCCAGTTCTCGAATCCCCTGCTCAACAACACGAAACTTTCTGACATATTTTCCGACTCATTTTTAAACGGAAAGGCATAAAATTGGCAGGCGTAACTATTGAAGCGATTTCGAATTGAAATGAGCGATCCATTTTTTGATAAATTACCTATCGAGTTATAAGCAATTGGGGTCACGTGACGCCCAGTTTTTACTCCTTCCTCGCCGTTTGGGAGTTTAATTCATAACATGAACTTTAACTGTATTTTGTGAAAGATCTTTTGCGTTTGCCAAAATATTGAAAATGTCTTTGGATTACATAGTTTCTGAATAACGACACCTGCCAATGAGTTTTCGAACAAAAATTAATTTAACCCCTTTACAGTCGCATTAAATTACGGTTAAAAAATTCAAATTGCTTATTGGCACCACTTTTTTGAAAAAGAAACATTCACCTTATTTAATGACAGGCAAAATGATACCATAATAGAGCCGATTACGCTATTTTATAAAACTGGTGGGAATCAAAACGTCTGAATAAAAGGCACAGCCCGCGAATATCACGGGAACTAGAAATAAGGGGTTAAAAAAGTCTGAGGAAGTAGCCCCTTTGGATTTCAGAATAGCCTTAAAAAAGTGCACAATCGCACGATATACAAAGGTTACATAGCGTTTTCATATTGACAATATATTTTCAATAATTGTGAAGCATTTGACATGATTTTACTATAAAACATTATATAGCCAAACACTATATAGCCAAAAATCTCCGGGAACTTTCAATTTTAGACGTTTTAACGGATATCTAAAGAAATATATGAGGAATTCTTTTAGAACTTTGGGAATATAAAAAACATGTTTGACATCATATTTTTCTCGAAGATTCGATCACAAGGGCAAATGCAAGATAAAAAATAATATTTGCGATCACCCTGTAAAATAAAATCCGCGAAATGACATGTTGTTGCAGCACATGTCTATGCGGATATTGTACAATACATAATTTTTAACTGAGCATGCGCGAACAACACCGAAGCCTTTTTTTCTCGTGATTCCGATGTCAACACTGTAGAACAACGAATATAAAAAGACCAGTCGAATATCTTGAAAATGCATGAAGATATCAACGATAGAGTGGACTGAATTTCGATTGCCTTAGAAAGGTAGTCATCGAATGATAAGGGATTTTCTACAAATCACCATCTTTTATTAACTGGCTCCTTATAAAGGAATCAATATTTAATGAATGTCAACGAGCAGAATTGGAACGGACGCTTTGATTTTTATAATATTTTTATTGGAATAGGATCATTTTGGATTTTTTTCCATATAGAACTAAAACAGAACCAAGAAGAACTAGGAAAAAAATTTAAAAATGATAATTTGTGAAAAATCCCGTATCATCCAGTTACTTTTCGAAAGCAACTGAAATTCAGCTCTCACTATAGCCAATATCGTTTTGAAATTTCGCTATATTCGACTGGTCTTTTTATATGTGTTATCTATAGTGCTGACTGTAGACCGGGATGCGGCTGCATGAATCATCAAAGGGGCTATTTTCTGAGACTTTTTTAACCCCTTAATTCTCGTTCCCGTGATATTCACGGGCTGTGTCTTTTATTCAAATTGTTTGATTCCCACCAGTTTTATAAAATAGCGTACCTTATCGAGTTGACTGTTGAAATTCCAGGATTAGTAAAAACTCGATTCGCATATTAAAATGCAACTGGTCTGCACTTGGTGAAAAACACCTGCAAACCCCATTTTAGTGGTTGACTGGTAGGTTTACCACAGTGTTTTCCAGCTCCCACTCCTCCATATTTTCATAACTTTGGGTGCAGGAAAACACAAGGATAAATCTACCGACGAACCACTAGAATCGGGGTTGAAGGTAGTTTCCACCAAGATTTGACTTGGCAGACCAGTTTCATTTTAATACGTCAATTGAGTTTGGTCTAATCCTGGAATTTCATCTGTCAACTCGATGAGGTTATGGTCTGTACAGCCACCTCCTGGTATATAAGAGATTTTCCACAAATAGTTATTGTTTATTAACTGGCTCCCAACAAAGAAGTTAGTATTTAACCCATTTATGCCTAGCGTCCCATTTTTGGGACGTTTCGCATTTTTAATATTTTTTTATAAATTTCTTCTTCTTTATAACTTGAAAATTGTATGAAATGATTGTCTATGTATGTCTTTATCTATTACCGAGAGATGACAGCATAAGATGGATATTTATTTGCTTAAATGAACGCCTTTTTTCGGTGTTTATAGATTTTTCATTTTTCAAGATAGCGAAATGTAAAAATTAAGTTTATTTGTATTTTTTTGTATCAAGAATCCAAATAAATAAGTCATAATCCTAACTTGTAGGCTTCTTTGAAATAAGTATTTTTTTAAATTGCGAAATCATACGTTGAAGGCTATTTTTTGTGCATATTTGTATCGTACTAGATAGAGGACACTAGGCGCAAATAGGTACATATTTCTATTAGACATTTAGGCAAAAGATATTTATGTAAAGTCCTTTTCAAGATGATTTTGAAATAAAAAGATTCTTGGCCTCAAACACCATTATTCTTAATTTATTATTAATTATACTTATAATGTTATTAGTCTCTGTAAAGAAATAAATATATTTTTAATAGTTCAGAAAAATACTAATTATAGTATATAATATACAATTTAAAAGCTTAATTTATACAATTTTAGACAAAGCATATAACTATGCATTTTTCCACATGTGGATATTCCTATATATAGTACACTTACATTTTATCAAATAAATACAAAAATATTTTAACGCAATTTTTTCTAGTATTTTTCCAGTTCATTTTGCAACATTTTAAAGTGATTTACCAACAAATTTGAGAAAACAAAAATTCAGGCATAAATGGGTTAATGAATGCCAACGAATAGCTTTAGAACGGATACTTCGATTTTGATAATTCTTTTTTTTTTTGTTGAAATAGATTCGTTCTCGTGACTTCCAAAAAGAACTAACACATAAAAAGGAAAATTAAAAAAAGAAAAAATTCGAAATTCAGAATGACAATTTCGTGAAAATTCCTCATCCATCTACTTTTAGAAAACAGCTGATGTTCAGCTCTCATTGTCGCCAATATTTTTCTGAAATTTCAATATATTCAACTGTTTTTAGGGCTCCGTATTTAAAAAGTAAAAACGGAACCATTATAAGATCACTCGCGTGTCTGTCTGTCCGCTTGTCACAGCCGTTTATCTCGAAAACTATGAAAGGCGGAAAGTTGGTTAAAACGGTAGAATTATAAAGGCTATTGACCCACATATTTATAAATTATTAACCATTGATCACAAATATTTTAAGAAAAAATTCAGGGAGGCTAATCATGCTACTTTAATTTCTTATAAATACTGTGTCTGTGTGTGTATGGGGTGGGGGGTATCGTTCGAAAAATCTTGTATAACACCGAACTAAAAAAATATGTTTTTAAATTTTAGATTATTATTTTTTTTAGAGATATCATCGAAAATGTACAGCAAAAATATCCCTCCTCTCCCATTTCCGAATTTACTGAAACTAAAATTATAAAAAAATAGACGTAGTAGAAGTTTATTTAATACTTTCAGGAAAAATATAGCGATTATTCTACGTTACAAAGTTTTTGAGAAAATCGCATTTTCCCGCCACACACAAATTTTATTTTGCGGGCGCTCAGCTGGGAAGTTGAGGTGCGACGAGGGGGAAGTTGGGGGTACCTATCGACTCGGAATCATCCAAAAATTCTTGTTAAGGATTTTCGGAAATAGTTTCTGGTTGTTAGCCGAGACACTAATTAAAAAACTATCGAGAAAAACACGGCACGGATCAGGGAAGCATTGCAACCTCCTTTCGAAGCGCGCTTGGTAGAATCTAACAAGAACTTAAGGCGAATTAAAGTGATAAACAGCCAATGCGCGGAGCCCTTTGTGAGCGAGTAAAACTCGCACTCGACCGATTTATTTTTAATATAAGTTCTCTATAGAATTGAATACCAAATCATGAAAAAAATATATTTGGTAATGTTCACGGATATGTCGTTAAAAAATATTTCCTACAAATGCTCAAGTTTCATCTAATATTTTACATATTTATACTCTAATTATACGATATTGTTTCTACTGTACTTTGTCAAGTTTTCTGAAAATGACATTAAATTTGGTTGAAAACTCTGCATGCTTTATAAACAAAAAAGTCTAGGATTTTCAAAGAAACCTTTAAATTTCCATACGTGTACATGCTGTTGTTACACAATATCCATATAGTCATGCGCTGCATTTACATATGATGTCGAGCATTTCATTTTACAGGGTGATCCCAAATATTATTCTTTTCCTTCAATTTTTTGTTGATACCCATAATACATTCGTGATCAAACCTTCGGTGAAAGGTATGAAGTTAGAGATTTTCTTTATATTCCCAAAGCTCCAGAAGAATTCGACAAGTATTTCTCTCTATATTCGACAAAATATGTAAAATCGTAAGTGTCCGGTGATTTTTGCAATATAGTATATGTGTCAATATGATCCTTTTTTATTTATTTATTTATTTATTTATTTTTTTTATGACGCACTGAAAAAAATGAGTACTCAAAATTGAGTAAAAAGTTCTCAATTTTAAATACATCACATACTCAAAATAGCTCCGATCCAAATGTACTCAAAATTGAGAAACACATGTACTCATTTTTGATTCCATGGTTGTGTTCAAATATGAATCGTTATGTACTGCCCCCAGAACCTTCAAATTAAAGTAAAAATGTACTGACATTTATTTCCCGTTCACAATTATTAAAGAGAAATGATTAATTGATTATTAATTAAGAAAAATAGCAAAATTATTAGTAAGATACCCAAATCGAATATTTTTATGACAAGAGCATTATTTGCAAGCACTTTTAAATTATTTTAGAATACTGTGCATAATTTAATATTCATATTAATAAATATCTTTTATGCCGCCATAAATGAAATAAACCATTACAGGGTACATAATTATTGTTTTTTTTTTTTTTTTTTTTTTTTTTAGTTTGATAACATGTAATGGATCAAAATTGAGAAAAGAATAGGTTCATTTTTGATCCAAACATACTCAATTCGATATGAGTACATCGATTTACTCATTTTTGAGTACTTCATTTTTTTCAGTGCGGGCACTTGGTAACTAGGCATTCTCCACAATAAGACCGGAAGTGATAGCGATTTTCATTAGGAGAACTCGGAGGGCGTCCATCGCTACTCGAGTTGATCTCTTAATTTTGAACCTTCATCAGGTGACGAGATCATCACCTGACTAGGCACCTCCACAAGCGTAATTCATAGGAAACTTGGAGGACTTTGCACCCACGACGGATTTTACATGCACCAGGCGCCATTAGCATATATGGCGGATTTTTAGTTGGCGGCGAGCCTCGAACCGGCGATCTTTAGGCTACGAGTCCGATGCTCTGCCAACTGGGCCATCTCAATATGATTATATAATGTATGAAAAATGTATTAATGATGAAGTAATTTTTTATGTTTATTTTTGAAATTCTAACTCATTTTTTTTTAATTTCTAGATAATGAAGACCCTAAGTTTTGTTCTATTAGCGACATGTATGCTAGTTATTAAAACAGAGTTTGTAGGTAAGGTATTACTATACATTCCATTATTGTTACTACATCAACTGCATATTTCATTCCTAAAATTTCCTATTTACAATTTAACCCTTTTTTTAACGGGAGGAAAAGCTCTACAAAAAGAACAAAATATTTGACAAAAGCTCTAAAAGAAAGGAATAACAAATGCATCTAACAGTAATTGTTAATTCAAGATCATTGCTAAAATAAGCGTTTATCATAAATAAACATGGCCAAAAATTTCCAATCCAGTGTTTTCTGCACAGCATGTGACATCTTAGTGACAGGATAGCTAAATCCTATATGTATGATGTGAATTATAACAAAAACAGTTTTTTTTAAAAATTAATAGCTATACAATTTCAATTGAACATGCTTAAAAGAAAATATAAAACTAGAGAACAGGAATTCTGCTTTTTCAGAATTTAGTGTCGCCCTCGGCATTTCCATTATTTCATTTTCTTCTAATGGACTGATGGCTCCTATTATTACGAAACAGCCATTATAAATGAAGTGTTAGGTGAAGATGAAAGAGCAGCCGTAAAAAGTTAGAACTCTGATTTTCTTGTCAGAATGGGGGGGGGGGGAATGGCCATAATTTTTCTTTACGGCTGCTCTTTCATCTTCACCTAACACTTCATTTAAATTGGCTGTTTCATAATAATAGAAGCCCCCAGTCCATCAGAAGAAAATAACTCGGTTAAGCGGAACTCTACTGCAGTACAAAACCTATTTCAATTTTAAGACTTAAAGCACACGTTTTATTTTATGTAAAATGACGTCATTCGCATCCGCTTAAGAATTCCACATTTACGATAACTTAAACATCTGCAGTAAAGCATGCATAGCACATCACTATCGCGAAATAATGCACAAATGAAGCAAAAAGATTCCGTCATTCAAGAAAATCGAAAAAACAGATATTTAAGGATTCATAGATACTTACAATTAAATATAGTATATAATAGCTCCACTGTTTTAACAGAAATCATTCGTTTATATATTTTTTTCAAAATAGCACGCATTTTAATTACATTTTCTTTCGGTTGTTACGAGAAAATGGCAACAAAAATATATAATTAATATTTTACAACTATTTTTTCTTTACTTTCTACAGAAATGGTCTACTTCCGTTGCCAATATTAAGCAAATGGCTCCAAAAACTACAAAAAAATTAATATTTCAAAAATAAATGTAGATAAATTTTTCAAACAAAATGCATTTAAAAGAACTTTTTTTCCCAATACGACGGTACAAAAATTGAAAATGTGCGATGCTTAGAAGTTAAAAAAATTGCTAAAGAGTATTTAACCGTAATGCTTTGTTTTACGGCTAGCTTCTGTAAGGTAACGTTATTTTTTGGACACAAAATAAGCTGGGAGAAAAAAATAGCATACCGTACCGGAGGCTAAAAAGGGTCATATATCCGCAACAGGACAAAAGGAAAATTTATTACAGTTGAACTTGTTGAATAAGGGTTTCATTTAGCCCTTTTCAAGTTAAACTAGCAACAAAGATTTTCGATAGTCGCATTTCAACGGTTTCTTATATGTTTCATTTAGTTTTTAACAAAGCGTTCATAGCGACAGCTGTGCTACTAGATTTGCACATATTAAGTTTAATTCATTAAAATTGCATGCTTACATATTTATTTATTTTTAAAAATTTAATTTATTTTCTGGTACTAAATTTTAAAAAAGTATTAAATTACTAATTTATATGTCGGATGTAATTCAATTTTCGAAAATTAATTATTCAAGCAAGCAAAATTTATAATGTGGTTTACAAATTTGTGCTATAGATCGGCAAATTAATTTCACTTACGATTAAGAAAAATCAAAATAGTTTTGGAATGATAAATTTCTAACTTCTTCCATCGTTGTTTTGAGAAAAGCAACATAAAAGTTTTTTTTTTTTTTTTTCCATACGCAAAACTGTAATTACAATTATTTCGAGATTCGACAACTTGCCTAATACGTTCCTAATACGTTAAATGCGTTTATGTCAGCTGAAATTGGAGACAAAATAACTAATGACTCTTAGTAAATAACTAGAGATCGACCGAAAATTCGTTTTGGGGCTAAAATCTCAATTTCGTCGAAAACAAATTTTCGGCGAAAACAAATTTTCGGCGAAAATGCTGTCGAAATTTCGGCCGAAACGAAGCTCGACCGAATCTATCCGTATTTCGAAAATCTTGTTTCTTCTTTTGGAAATTTTCGACACTAGTCATTGATTTGAGCTGTATCGACTCAAACTGGAGACACTCTTTATTTATTGTTATGAACTTCACTGCTCATAATTATGAGTCACGTCTGACTCAAAGCGTAATTGCAAATTATAAAGCAAGCAATTCCTATATGATTAAATTTCGAAGACGCTTTTCCCGAGCACATAAAAAGCTGCAGACTTAAAAGTACGTAGTAGAAAATTTTCATTTGAAACCGCAGAAGTGTTTCGAATACTCTTTGAGAAAATTGTAGTATAAAATATGATTATTTACAAAAATCATTATAAAAGATAAATAGAGGTATGTATGCCTAAAACATCAATCATTCTGTGTCGTTGGTGAATTAATTAAATTTTATTTTATATAAAAATAAAAAAGTTTTGGTCAGAGTCACAGAAAGCCAACTTGGGTCACACGTATAATTAATTAATAATTATACATATCGTCGCCTTAGAGCAACAGTAGGGCACCTAGTAATAATAAAAAATGAGATGTATGACTTACTGCTATGAGTAACTGTGTCTGCATCAACTGGAACAACTTATGAAACACAGTTATAATTAATAATACATCTCAGATGTGTTTTTTAAAAATTCTCTATCATTCCACTCAAAACAATTAGGGTGTATGTAGCACATGGTTTTAACGAAATTACGCAAATATTTACGCCGATAAGTAACGTAAAATAAAACATCCATAATTTAAAGTTCTGTAGAAAACAGATAAAGAAAACTTCACCCGTAAATTAAAGTTTATGACGTCAAAAACTGGAAAAGGTGATAAGTGCAGAAATCGGGATTTTGCAGAAACGTCTGTTTCACTGCCTCAGTTGTAAAATTCCATTGCTCAGCTTGTGTTTTGAGAAACGGTGGCTTGAGAATGTCACAACAACATGATTTACCGCAATCCATGGCTTGACGTGTTATCGGGACAGTTGAATTTGAGGAAACACAACGAAGTGTAGTGGACGCTGTTGGAGTCGCAAGAAGTGTCCATGAAAGGCTGTGGAATCGATTCCAAGACACGTGGAATGGTAGTCATCGACAAGTGCAAGGTCGAAAATGTGCTAACACAGAAACTGATGACCGATAAATACTGTTAACAGCTTGTCGAAGCGGTACGGTCAATGCTACTCAGATGCAAACACAGTTGTTCTTGGCCAAAGGACGAAGAGTATCCAGCCAAACAGTCCGAAATAGGCTTCGTCAGGGTGGTCTCTATGCACGTAAGCCAATGGACTGTATTCCGTTGACCCCAAGCCACTGTACGGCCCAAAGAAGGTGGGGAACTGAACATCGAGTTTGGAGGCAACGTTGTTGGAGTGAAATTCTGTTTACAGACGAGTCCCGATTCAGTCTGGATGTGACATCTGATGTGTTTTGGCATGGAGAGAAAGAAGCACTCAAAATAATCCCACATTCGTTCGTGAAAGATCACATTACAGACGAGGTGAGTTGATGCTCTTGGCTAGAATCAGCATAGGTGGGCATACGGGACTGCATATCATATGGAATGGCACTTTGACGGTCCGGAGTAATACAGACGAGATACCGAGACCTCATGTCGCTAAATTACTTTTATGTTGCACTAATTACTTTTATGTTGCAGTAATCAGTGATTTCTTTTTTTCCATGCATGATAATGCCAGACTTTATACAGTTCGTCTTGTGGAAAACATGCTTGAAGCTAAAACAATACAGCGTATGCAATTACCAGCATGCTCTCCTGATCTAAATCCGATCGAGCATGTTTGGGACATACTCAGACGACGCATTGCTGCGAGACCGAGGCCTCCTTTTACTATCCGGGACATGGAGATTGCAATTCTTAAGCATTGGAACAGTATTCCCCAAGTCTTATCGATAACCTCATCGCATCCATGGAAAACCGGTGTTCAGCAGTCTTAGCTATTCGAGGAGGCCACATGCCATATTAAAAATCTTGCATATCATTTCTAAACAGTACTCTTTTTTTATGATTTACATGATACCAAATTATTGCCCTAAATCATCTTTTCATGTTCTCTTCATCTTTTCATAAAATAAAAGCTCCCTTACCATTTTTTGCTTCTTTTTTTAGGTATTGCGCATGCTACACGTGTACTAGCCATTGTATGCCCATACATTGCTGTTTTGCACTGTTCTCTTCACTTTTTTGCTTGCTCCCCTAATTTTTTTGAGCAGTGTATTTATTAAACACGTATAATTAATTAATAACAAGAATCGTCACAGAATGATCGAAAAATGTTTAGATATCAAACCCGTCGGCTGATTCTTCCAAAAATGTATACAATTCCTGCGAAAGTGGCCTGTAACATTTTCAGCAAATGGGAGCCCACTCGATATCACAGTGTGGGCACACATAGCGAAATAATCAAAAACGAGCTCTGGACGCTTAATAACGCGAGGAAAATCTAATATAGGGAACCCGTATGTATACCTTAGCTTGGTTACAAAATCACCAGGAATTGCAATACACACTGCAAATAGAGGCATCTTAATTTCAGACACTTATGTGACTGAAAAAGTAATTCAGACACTTAAATGTCTGAATATGAAATTTCAGGCATCACAGATGTCTAAATTTAAGACATATAAGTGTCTTACTGTGATCATGGTATGTATGAACTGAAAAAAGTGTCTTAAAAATGATGATACGTCTGAAATTAAGACATTTAGAAATCAGACACTTAAGTGTCTGATTGTAATACAATTGTATCATATGTATGATGACTGTATATACAATTGTATTGCAATATAAATGTCAGCAGAATTATAATACGTTTTCAAATGGTTGAGAGACGTTTAAAATTCCATTCACTAAATTTGGTATAAGCAACGTGATTAGACCATGGGGCGTTTGTCAAAATTGTAATAGTTCGTTTACTAAGTTTTGGAAGTAAGTTATTTTTAGTGCAATAAAGTAATCAACGTATAGTATTTAAAGTAATCCTTTCACAAAATATAAAGTTCTCCAAATAATTATCTTAAAATAATGTACCAGCTAGCCACCCCCCTCCCCCCCGGCACACATGCTCACCTAATGGCTTAGCGTAGGTTTTTGTGCACCAGAAGCAATTCAAAATACTGCAACCCAACCCGCTATTACAGTTTCATGCTATAATTTTTATGCAACAATTGCTGGCCGCCTTAAAAAAATTCGCTCGGGGCAATTATCCTCTGCTTCCCATATGCTAAGCCAATGTCCCTTAATAAAAATCTGCTGCTATATTTACACAGTACTGTTTTATAATTAGATAATAAAAAATATTGTACAAAAAATACGAAAGGGTGTTGTGAGTATGAGTCTATAATTATTTAAATGTGAAAATTCAATACAAAAATAATTATAAAACATATTATAGAAGTATAATTGCATGCCAGTCATGTCAAGAACAGGAAAACAGTCTCATATGTGTTCATTTGTTTACTACTGCTGTTTTCGCCAGCTACGGCTTTTTTTTTTTTTTTTTTTTTTTTTTTTTTTTTTTTTTTTTTAACGGCTCGACGAAGGGAATCGCTGTACTAAAATAATCCCTGGATTTGCTAAGTGTAAAACAAAAATTTGAAATGTAGAAATTTATCATTAATTTGTTAAAATTTGATAAGTTATTTGAAAGTTTGGCGACAAAATATTTACTTTATGCCGTCGTCTGAAAGCACCTTAACTGTAATAATTATATCTTATAATGGATAATTGTAACGCATTAAAAAATATACTAAAGAAGAAAAAGAAAACTGTTCGTTCGCACTAACTTATTCGTTCATTAGTTCATTTCCCATCCCGCTGATAAAAATCAAATGATTTGAACTGAAATTCATTCTCTCGTAGCCCGCAAATCAGGTCCGAGTCAGCTCCCAGTTTCTTATTAGTCAACAATTATATCATTAACGGAATGAACGGGCGCGAAAAAAAAAATATGCTGACAGTCGGGTAATTTTCTTTTGTGAAGCAGTGTTACCAGATTGGGGATTTTGTCCCCATTTTGGGGAATTTTGAGCCTCTAGGGGATTTTTTTTGTGGACAAGTAGTTCCTGGGGAAATTTTTGGGGACTACAAAAAATTTGAGAAAAAATTTGGGGATTTTTTTTTTTTTTTTTTTTTTTTTTTTTTTTTTTTACTATTTTTCGTAAAGATTTCTTTTTGTCCTGTAGAAAAACTGGATCTATCTCGAACTCAATTTTGATTTGAAAAACGAAAATACAATCCAGAAATCGGAAATATCCATAATTATTCTCTTGGATGTGGTCGAGTTCGTTGTTTACTACATTACAGTTTACACATCAGATGCATGAGACTCTAAAGTCTTAAGCAGCTTAAACCTGCGCGTGACTAAATATGCAGGACTTTAACGAAAAATTCTTCCGCTGTACTTAAAAAAAAAAATTAATTTAAATATGTGGAAAGCAGATATTTTTCTCTTTTATGATATACAAAAGCACATCGATTGATAAAGCGAAAGTACTTCGCCTTATGATTATGCACTTGACAAAAAAATTAAAGCAGCGTACCATCTCGGATTCATTCAAATCCCTACTGATAAGAGATTGTCTAAAGCTATGGAGCTAATGTAATAATAGTCCAACAGTGTTAGACACTACTTTTAAAAACAAACGTAAAATAACTTGTCACTGCAAAATATATCTCTCATTCTTTTAATTTAGCTACAAAATATGCATTCAGTCAAGTTTAAAATTTTTTTTTGTAAATGGGGAATTTTTACAAAAAAAGGCTTGATTTGGGGAAAATTTTTGAGCTTAAATTACTTAAATATTTTTTATAGTGGTAAATTGAAAATTAAAAAATTCCCTTTTCAGTAAAAACTGAGTTGGGGACTTTTGCGGAAAAAAAACACTGATTTGAGGAAATTTTCAAAAATTTTGGGGAAATTCACTTTTGACTATCTGGCAACACTGTTGTGAAGATGTGTGTAATGTAAGATTTTTGGCCTATTAATATTTCAAGTGACGATGATTTTCAACTTAGTTTTGTGATGAGCTCCTGTTTCTTTATTTAAAGCTGTGCAGTACTAGACAGAAATATTTTAAATACAATATTGAAAAACTATGTATTTGGATATTACGTACTTCTTAAAGAAATGTCTACTTACTTTAAAGTGTGTGTTCGCAAATAGCCGTATGAAAAAAAAAAAAAATCGAAATTAAATTCAGAAATGCATGCGAATTTTTGAATCTGGCATTAGAAATATTTTTTATTATATATGGTTTTCATTAACACATTTAATAACTAGTTGCATGTGCCAATCCCAAAACTTTCTTCTATCTTATACATCTTAATATTTCAAAAACTAGTTACACATGTTAATACTTCAATATTATTAGTTCATTACTATACCAACTTTGATTTTCATCTTAAATTTCTGCTTCAGTTAATTAAATAAACTAAAAACGAGTTAATCTATATCATGATATTTGTTAAAATTAATAGTTTTTCCTTATTATGTTGTTATCAGATGTTTGTGAATAGCCGGCTTAGCAGGAAGTGAGTTCCCGCCTTTGCACGAGCCGCCGATGGACAATAGAACTACGAAAAATCTAGAAAAGTATACAAAAATCGCCATCACAGAGCCCCATTACCGCGCGATATTTCCAAATTCAAGGAGGACTTGTTGGCCAAAGCCAAAAACGTGCACAAAATATTTGGTTCAATTTGTATGCATAATTTTATACAATTTTCGATTGTACAATAAAGAAAATGGTACAGACATCGTAATTATAGCGCACCCTTCGAACGGAATTTTTCCAAATTCAGGAAGGACCTTCATGGCATGAACAAAAAGAAACGCAAAAAATTTGCTCAATTCTCTGCATAACTTCATACACTTTTCGATGGTATAATATTCAAAATGGCACAAAAATCGCTATTACAGCGCCCCCTACCCGCAATTTTTTTCCAAATTAAGGAAGGACCTGCTTGCCATAGCCAAGAACTTAAAATAAAAATTTGGTCAATTCTATGCATAACTTCATACACTTTTCGATGGTACAATATGCAAAATCGCTATTACAGCGCCCTCTAGTGGCAAATTTTTTCCAAATTCAGGGAAGTGCTGCTTGTCATAGCCATAAACTGAAAATAAAAATTTGGTTCAATTCCATGCATAACTTCATACACTTTTGGATGGTACAATATTCAAAATCGCTGTTACAGCGCCCCCTACCGGCGAATGTTTTCCAAATTGAGGGAGGATCTGACTGCCAAAGCCAAAAACTTAAAATAAAAATTTGGTTCAATTCTATGCATAACTTCATACACTTTTGGATAGTACAATATTCAAAATCGCACAAAAATCGCTGTGACAGCGCCCCCTACCGGCGAATTTTTTCCAAATTTAGGGAAGACCTACCTGCCATATCCAAAAACTTAAAATAAAAACTTGGTTCAATTCTATGCATAACTTCATACTCTTTTTGATGGTACAATATTCAAAATCGCACAAAAATCGCTGTTACAGCGCCCTCTACCGGCGAATTTTTTCCAAATTCAGGGAGGACCTACCTGCCATATCCAAAAACTTAAAATAAAAATTTGGTTCAATTCTATGCATAACTTCATATACTTTTGGATGGTACAATATTCAAAATCGCACAAAAATCGCTGTTACAGCGCCCCCTACCGGCGATTTTTTTTCTAAATTCGGGGAGGACCTACCTGCCATGACCAAAAACTTAAAATAAAAACTTGGTTCAATTCTATGCATAACTTCATACTCTTTTTGATGGTACAATATTCAAAATCGCACAAAAATCGCTGTTACAGCGCCCTCTACCAGCGAATTTTTTCCAAATTCAGGGAGGACCTACCTGCCATATCCAAAAACTTAAAATAAAAATTTGGTTCAATTCTATGCATAACTTCATATACTTTTGGATGGTACAATATTCAAAATCGCACAAAAATCGCTGTTACAGCGCCCCCTACCGGCGATTTTTTTCTAAATTCGGGGAGGACCTACCTGCCATATCCAAAAACTTAAAATAAAAATTTGGTTCAGTTCTATGCATAACTTCATATACTTTTGGGTGGTACAATATTCAAAATCGCACAAAAATCGCTATTACAGCGCCCCCTACCGGCGAATTTTTTCCAAATTCAAGGATGATCTGCTTGCCATAGCCAAAAACTTAACATAAAAATTTGGTTCAATTCTATGTGTAACTTCATACACTTTTGGATGGTACAATGGCGACAGACACACGGACCGACAGACAACTTCTAAAAACATGTTTTTTGGGATCTCTGGCCCCTAAAACATGTAAATCCGTCAAAAACCGGAAGTCGAAAAAAATTTCGATTACAATACTTTCTTCTATTGAATATAGAAGAAAGTAAAAATATAGTATCAAGATAGAAGCATCAAGAATATTTTATATACAGCTTTACATACAACTTTTTTTTAAAATAGCGTTTTACTGCTACTTCATGAAATACTTTATTTCATATCATGTTTTTGCAAAAATGGATTTCACTGTGAAAGGTAAGAAAGAACCCTTTTGTACGATTACGTGAACTCTATTTTAAACAGAAATTGTAGAGGAAAATAGTGACTTTTATTAGATGATTAAACATATAATAATATTTATAATCTAAGTTATTTTTATTTTAATAATTTGCATATTTGATTCTTTTTTATATCAATAAATATGTTTTGTTTTAAAAGGCTTTTGTGTTCATTTGTGTGTTTTCAATAAATGCATATCATTTTTAAAATAATGAATTTGTTTACTATTTCTTTAGACCTCTATTTTATAAATAAATATTTTGTGGTGCAGAAGTAATTTCCCCTGCTTGTTATTAAAAAAAAGTATATATATATATATATATATATATATATATATATATATTAATGATTGCTAACAGCTTGACCAAATTGCAATTATCATTTAATCTATATAAACCAATGCCTATATATAAATAAAAAGAATCTAATTTCAGATGATATTTCATTATTAAGTTCTTTCCTTTCAATTTTCAGTAGTTTATATTTATGATATAATTTTACATATTAATTTTCATTTTTTGCTACAATGACAAGAGTATCATTTCATTTAATTCTCTTACAGAGTATATTTTCGATGTAAATGTTTTAATATTATCAAATTTAGGCTTATATAAATATGATAAATGTTATGATTGCTTTATATGATGGATATACTAGAACGTGAAAGGAAATCGTGAAAGCACCAGAGTGAAGTTATTTGGAATATTTGAATATTTTATAAATATTTTATAGTTTTTCCAAATGGAAAATAAATCCTACCTATATAGTATTAATTTTTTTTTAATAATCCTACTAAAAGCTTGCTTAAAAGATACAAAATCTGATTTGATTTTCTGTGTTCCATCTCAACAACATATTTAATTTTCAAGCCACAGAGTCATCTTGAAAATGTGGTTTAAACAAGGAATAGAAATCGTTGTAATTAGTCCAAGCTGTGCTAAAAAGCATCGTAATTATTCCTAGCTGTGCTAAAAAATTATTTAAAAAATCAAGTTGAATAAAATCCTATTTAAAAAAATGTGCTCATTTTTAATATTTTGGGAATGTAATGAGATTTGAAAATGTAAATAAATATTCTTATAATTATTTTGATCTGCAGATATATTTTTATATTATCATCATTCGTCTTTTTTACTTTCTTCTATCTTCAATAGAAGAAAGTATTGTAATCGAAATTTTTTTCGACTTCCGGTTTTCAACGGATTTACACGTTTTAGGGGTCAGAGATCCCAAAAAACATGTTTATATAAAATGTCTGTCTGTCCGTGTGTCCGTCTGTCTGTCGCCATTGTACCATCAAAAAGTATATGAAGTTATGCATGGAATTGAACCAAATTTTTATTTTAAGTTTTTGGCTATGGCAAGCAGATCCTCCCTGAATTTGGAAAAAATTCGCCGGTAGGGGCGCTGTTATAGCGATTTTTGTGCGATTTTCACTATTGTACCATCCAAAAGTGTATGAAGTTATGCATAGAATTGAACCAAGTTTTTAGTTTGAGTTTTTGGATATTGCAAGTAGGTGCTCTCTGAATTTGGAAAAAATTCGCCGGTAGGGGGTCGCTGTAATAGCGATTTTTGTGCGATTTTCAACATTGTACAATCCAAAAGTTGTATGAAGTTATGCATAGAATTGAACCAAATTTTTATTTTAAGTTTTTGGATATAGTAAGTAGGTCCTCCCTGAATTTGGAAAAAAATCGCCGGTAGGGGACGCTGTAACAGCGATTTTTGTGCGATTTTCAATATTGTACCATCCAAAAGTGTATGAAGTTATGCATATAATAGATCCAAATTTTTATTTTTAGTTCTTGGATATGGCCAGTAGGTCCTCCCAGAATTTGGAAAAAATTCGCTGGTAGGGAGCGCTGTAATAGCGATTTTTGTGCTCTTTTGAATATTGTACCATCCAAAAGAGTATGAAGTTATGCATAGAATTGAACCAAATTTTTATTTTAAGTTTTTGACTATGGCAAGCAGGTCTTCTCTGAATTTGGAAAAAAATCGCCGGTAGGGGGCGCTGTAACAGCGATTTTTGTGCGATTTTGAATATTGTACCATCCAAAAGTGTATGAAGTTATGCATAGAATTGAACTAAATTTTTATTTGAAGTTTTTGACTATGGCAAGCAAGTCCTCCCTGAATTTGGAAAAAAATCGCCGGTAGGGAGCGCTGTTATAGCGATTTTTGTGCGATTTTGAATATTGTACCATCGAAAAGTGTATGAAGTTATACATAGAATTTAGCCAAATATTTTGTGTTTGTTTTTGGTCATAGCACGAAGTCCTCCCTGAATTTGGAAAAATTCCGCCGGAAGGGGGCGCTGTAATTGTGATCTCTGTACCATTTTCATTATTGTACCATCGAAAATTGTATGAAATTATGCATAGAATTGAATCAAATTTTTTGTGTACGTTTCTGGCTATGGCAAACAAGTTCTCCCTGAATTTGAAAAAAATCTGCCGAAGAGGGGACGTTGTAATAGCGATGTTTGTGCTATTTTCTTTATTGTACCATCGAAAAATGTATAAAATTATGCATACAATTGAACCAAATTTTTTCGTGCATGTTTTTGGCTTTGGCCAACAGGTCATCCTTGAATTTGGACATATTGCGCGGTAAAGGGTCTTTGTGATAGCGATTTTTGTATGCATATTGTTGATTTTTCGTAGTTCTGTTGTTCATCGGCGGCTCGTGCAGAGGCGGGAACTCGCTTTTTGCTAAGCCATCTATTCGCAAACATCTGATAAACACAGAATAAGGAAAAACTATTAATTTTAACAAATATCATGATATTGATTAATTCGTTTTTAGTCCGTTTAATTGACTGAAGCAGAAATTTAAGATGAAAATCAAAGTTGTACAGTATTGAACTAAAAATATTGAAGTATTAACATGTGTAACTTGTTTTTGAAATATTATGTATAAGATAGAAGAAAGTTTTGGGATTGGCACATCCAACTAGGTTTTAATTTCCTTTCAATTTTCAGTACTTTATATTTCTAATATAATTTTACATATTAATTTTCATTTTTTTGCAACAATGACAAGAGTATAATTTAATTCTCTTACAGAGTATATTTTCGAAGTAAATGTTTCAGTATTATCAAATTTAAACTTACATATGATAAATGTTATGATTGCTTTATATGATGCATATAGAACATGAAAGGAAATCGTGAAAGCACCAGAGTGAAATTATTTGAAATATCTGAAAATTTTATAAATATTTTTTAGTTTTTCCAATGGAAAATAAACCCTACCTATATGGTATTGATTTTTTTTATGTATAATCCTACTGAAAGCTTGCTTAAAAGATACAAAATCTGATTTGATTTTCTGTGTTTCATCTCAACAACATATTTAATTTTCAAGCCACAGAGTCATCTTGAAAATGTGCTTTAAACAAGGAATAGAAATCGTTGTAATTAATCCAAGCTGTGCTAAAAAATCACTTTTAAAAATCAAGTTGAATAAAATCCTATTTAAAAAAATGTGCTTATTTTTAACATGTTGGGAAAATAATGAGATTTGAAAATATAAATATTCTTATAATTATTTTGATCTGCAGATATATTTTGATATTATCATTATTTGTCTTTTTTTTTCTTTCCTTTCAATTTTCAGTACTTTATATTTCTGATATAATTTTACATATTAATTTTCATCTTTTTGCAACAATGACAAGAGTATCATTTAATTCTCTTACAGAGTATATTTTCGAAGTAAATGTTTCAATATTATCAAATCTAAACTTATATATGATAAATGTTATGATTGCTTTATAAGATGCATATAGAACATGAAAGGAAATCGTGAAAGCACTAGAGTGAAGTTATTTGGAATATCTGAAAATTTTATAAATATTTTTTAGTTTTTCCAATGGAAAATAAATCCTACCTATATAGTATTCATTTTTTTTTATATAATCCTACTGAAAGCTTGCTTAAATGATACAAAAGCTGCTTTTATTTTCTGTGTTCCATCTCAACAACATATTTAATTTTCAAGCCGTAAAGTCATCTTGAAAATGTACTTTAAACAAGGAATAGAAATCGTTGTAATTAATCCAAGCTGTGCTAAAAAATCATTTTTAAAAATCAAGTTGAATAAAATCCTATTAAAAAAATGTGTTGATATTTAATATTTTGGGAAAGTAATGAGATTTGAAAATCTAAATATTCTTATAATTATGTTTGATCTGCACATATATTTTTATATTACCATCATTTGTTTTGTTTTTTTTCCTTTCAATTTTCAGTACTTTATATTTATGATATAGTTTTACATATTAATATTCATTTTTTGCAACAATGACAAGAGTGTCATTTCATTTAATTCTCTTTCAGAGTATATTTTCGAAGTAAACGTTTCAGTATTATCAAATTTAAACTTATATGCGATAAATGTTATGATTGCTTTATATGATGCATATAGAACATGACCAGGAAATCGTGAAAGCACCAGAGTGAAATTATTTGGAATATCTGAATATTTTATAAATATTTTTTTTAGTTTTTCTAATGGAAAATAAATCCTACCTACATAGTATTCATTTTTTCTTTTTTTACTAATCCTACTGAAAGCTTTCTTAAAAGATACAAAATCTGCTTTGATTTTCTGTGTTCCATCTCAACAACATATTAAATTTTCAAGCCACAAAGTCATCGTGAAAATGTACTTTAAACAAGGAATAGAAACCGCTGTAATTAATCCAAGCTGTGATAAAAAGCATCGTAATTATTCCAAGCTGTGCTAAAAAATTATTTAAAAAAATCAAGTTGAATAAAATCCTATAAAAAAAATGTGCTGATATTTAATAATTTGATGAGGTAATGAGGTTTGAAAATATAAATATTCTTATAATTATGTTTGATCTGAACATATATTTTTATATTATCATCATTTTTTTTTTCCTAAAGTAAGTTATTTTTACCGTCATGTTAACAGAAAGAAAATGTTTTTGACTTCAATCTCAAGTCACTTTTTATGTATCTAATATGGGGGAGGAAGAGAAACCCATAAAATAATGAATGTTTTTTTTTATTGTGTGCATGTGGGGGGGGGGGGGGATCGGATTTTCAGGATTATTTTGTTTTGTATTTGATAATGTAGCACTTCAACACACGTTATCTTAGTTGCATTTAAATTTAGTATGTTTTTATGACCAAAAATAAATAAAGCAATAAATAAACCTGCATTGAGATGCTACAATGTTAACCCTTTGTATCATCGCGTTGCACATCTGCAACATACCCAAAAGTCAATGTTACTTACCCAGTAAGCTTTAAAATACGATTTTATTTATTGTTCCTATTTCCCAATACAGCAGAATATAAATTGACCAGAGAATTTTAACAGACGGAGATAATGAGTTAATTTTTTATATCAAGGTTTTTCTTTATCATTTGAGCAATTTCACATCGTTATTACTAAAATTAACTTCTTAAAATTTGTCAAATAAAAAAAAACTTCATACTATCGAAAATAGATTTTTACGGTGATACTTATTATATTATTTATCGTTTAAATGTGTCAAATAGGCATGCTGTCCATCCAGAATCCTATAACTACTGTAGAACAGTCCCAGCCGCCGATATGCGGTTGTCAAATGTTTCAGTATATCTTGGTAATGATAAATAGTATAAAAAAAAAAAAAAAAAAAAAAAACGAAGAGAGATAAAAAAATAATAATAAATAAAAGTTTCATCCTCATTTTTTTTTTTTTTTTTTTTTTTTTTTTTTTTTTTTTTTTTTAAATCTTATGTACTGCAAATTTTGTTGAATCTAGTGTTAGATTTTATTTAACACATACATGAAAATGCAAAAAATGCTTAAATTAATTCACTGAATATCTAATTTAAATGGGAAAAAATTGCACAACAAAACAGGGATAGGTTTCATTTCGAAAGGGGTGAATCATTTTTACTTTCTTCTATCTTTACAAAAAGAAAGTATTGGATTCATGAAAATTTTCGACTTCTGGTTTTTGACGGATTTACGCGTTTTACGGGTCAGAGATTCCAAAAAACATGTTTTTACAAAATGTCTGTCTGTCCGTCTGTATGTGACACAAATTTTGTGGGCGCTCAATCTCAAGAACTAACGCACGGAATTTAATAAAAAATTATATTCTAGTAGTCCCTGATATAGAATGGTGCTAATTAGGTTTTGGTGTGAATCGCCCAGTAAGTGGCGCTGCTATGCTGCATTTTGCAGGATTTCCGCAATAGCTCTATCTAAAGAACTACTGCACGGATTTTTATAAAACGTCAGATTCAGTTACTCCTCCATATGAGTTGGTGCTGTTTGCATTTTGGTGTAAATCGCCCAACAGATGGCGCTGCTATGTTGCATTTTGCAGGATTTACACTATTTTCGCAGTAGCTTTATCTCAAGAACCAAAGCACACATTTCATCAAACTTCGGATTTAGTTAGTCCTTCATATGAAATTATGTTGACTACGTGTTGGTGTAAATCGCCCAATAGGTGGCGCTGCTGTGCTGCATTTAGAACGACTTCCTCAATAGCTCTATCTCAAGAACTAATGCACGAATTTTCACCAAACTTCAGATTCAAGTATACTTTGATTAATATTGCTGCTGATTATGTGTTGGTGCAAATCGCTCAACAGATGCCGCTGCTATGCTGCATTTGTCATGATTTGCGCAATAGCTTTATCTCAATAACTAAAGCACGAATTTTCCCTAAATTTCATATTCAGTTAGACGTTGACATAAGTTGATGATGATTAGGATTAGGTTCTGGTGTAAATCACCTTATAAGTGGCGTTGCTATGCTGCATTTTGCTGGATTTTCACGATTTCAGCGATAGTCATATCTCAAGAAGTAATGCACGGAATTTCATCTTTTTAGAATCCTTATGATGAGCATAGATTGCCATTTAATTTTGGCAAAGTTATAACGAATTTTGAAGTATTGACATGTATGAGATAGAAGAAAGTTTTGGGATTGGTACATCCGACTAGTTTATAAATGGGAATAATTTGTTAACATAAAGCCGAGCTGATTGCAGCGTGGTCTAAGTGGGCTGTTTCTATGGGTCTTTTCTTTACGGGCCCCAAAATTTAGTATGAAATTTCCATACAGTTGATATTTTAAATTTGTTTTGATCTTATACTTAATAAATATTTAAATAATAAATATCTTGTACTTTTAGATCATGATTAGGTTAAAGGAAAGGATACATTTATCCAAATATGTATTTGATGACATCGATTAGGCTTAATTTTTTTTGTAACAATATATGAACGGGGTGGGGGGGGGGGGGTGAAGGAATACCAGGTCTCTGGCCTAGAATTCATTTCCAGTTGCCACTAAACGTAATTAAAAATTTTGGTGCCGTAGGGCATATATGATATTACATACATACATGTAGGTGAATGTACTGATTATAATCATCACAAGGTCAAAACATATTTAAAATATCAGCTTTATGAAAATTTCATACCCAATTTGTGATGCCCTATAATCAGGGGACAGAGGAACATCTCAGTTTTCCCACGCTGCAATCAGCTCTGCTTTATAGTAACAAATTATTCCCATTTGTAAAATATTATTCAATGTGGTCAAACATGGCTGCGTGTATGGCTTAGAAGGAAAAGTGGTCAAAGAGGGCTTCATATTGGGGAAAAATAACAGGACAAAGATGGCCGCAATTAAGACATTTGAAATGTCTGAAATTCAGACGCAAGAAGTGTCTAAAAAAATTAAGACATTTTAAAACGTTTGAAAATTGAACATTCTTGTTTCAGACACTTAAGTGTCTGAAATTCAGACACAAGAAGTATCTGAAAATTTTCAGACATTTTAAAACGTCTGAAAATTGAACACTACGTTTCAGACACTTAAGTGTCTGAATTTCAGACATTTCAGTTTACAGTGCAGGAGCCAAAAATCACGCAATGAAAAATTCATGCACCAACGCTCAGGAAAACTAGACAAACATGGCTGTCGAAGTTGATCGGCAACATGTTTTCTTACTTCTGCTTATTGCCGCTTTCTGGCAGCACCTCCTTGACACAAAAAATGTAAAACTTCATTCCGCCCCGGTTTCCCCTATACGCATACACTCACATATGCATATTGCATAGATTTAAAAATAGCGAAAACGGACTCAGGGAAACTCAAAATGCAAAAATATACCAATACAGTCGTACCTCCATATATCGAAGTAGCAAATCTTCGGAAAAAAATCGATATATAGAAGGGATCTTAGTTTTATAATAATTACTCCTAAAACATTAAAATTAAAGCTAATTTTCGTATACGGAACTGTATTTCTAATGCGAATCGCATTAAATGAAAGTTAATAATTAAAAAAATGAATTAGTATGAAAGGTTTATTCAGTACTACATACCTTTTAAAAAACAATAATCCAGACAGTGGTTACAATGCTCACAGTTACATTCTGTTAAAAAAACTACGAATATCTTACTGAACAGCCATTTTTGCGGAAAGTACATCATAGAAATATTCGAATTTATTCAGTCCACTAAAAACTTCATGAGGAACATCTTCTGCGAATTGAAGTCAACGACGTGTTGTTTCAAATGCCTCTCGCATTTCTTTTTTCGATGACTTGGAAATGTTTTCAGATTCATTTACTTCCCCTGGTTCTTCGATTTCTATTTCAGATTCATGAAACGAATTCAGTATGTCTTCCTCCGTAAAATAATCAGCAATAATTAACTTATCATCGGCTGTCAGAAATTCGTTAAGAAGAATACCGTCTGTAATGTGACCTTGGGAACGCAAATTTTCCCAAGACTGTTGAATTTGCGGGAACACGTCCTGTTCTTCGATTGCCGTTAATACACTGAACCAACTTTTGCGAAACAGCTTTTTATTGTAGATTCAGAAACGTCATTTTCCCAAACTTTGACTAATTCTGCCATACATATCCTCAGATCAATCACCTTATGTAAAGGTTTTTCATTTTCAAATGTTCAGATAAGTCGTCGGAGAATGCGTTTTCTGTAATGAAGTTTCAGGTTTTTTATTACACCCTGGTCCATTAGTTGCAATTAACTTATCATCGACTGTCAGAAATTCGTTAAGAAGAATACCGTCTGTAATGTGACCTTGGGAACGCAAATTTTCCCAAGACTGTTGAATTTGCGGGAACACGTCCTGTTCTTCGATTGCCGTTAATACACTGAACCAACTTTTGCGAAACAGCTTTTTATTGTAGATTCAGAAACGTCATTTTCCCAAACTTTGACTAATTCTGCCATACATATCCTCAGATCAATCACCTTATGTAAAGGTTTTTCATTTTCAAATGTTCAGATAAGTCGTCGGAGAATGCGTTTTCTGTAATGAAGTTTCAGGTTTTTTATTACACCCTGGTCCATTAGTTGCAATTTTGAAGTGGTGTTCGGGGGAAAAAAAAGCAAATCGACATTTGATAATTTTGAAGATACATTAGGATGAGCCGGGCAATTGTTTACAAGTAAACGAATTTTTCTATTTTGATCACTCATTTTTCTATCCAATTTCAAAATCCACTTTTCAAAAATTTCACCTGTCATCCATGCGTTTCTATTAGAACAATAGTCAACCTCTAAAGATGTTACATTTTTGAATACTCTAGGTTTCTTACTTTTACCTACTACCAATAATCGAAGTTTTTCTTTGGCACTCATGTTAGCGTCTACCAGTACTGTTATTCTGTACTTACTGTTCTTGCCTCCATAACAATCATCGTATTTGAAAGTTACAGTTTTGTTGGGTAAACACTTACAGAAGAGTCCAATTTCATCAGCATTAAAAATATCATCGGGCTGATAATCTTTTAGAATTTTTTTCAAATTGTTGCTTTTCCAGTCATCGCAGACTGCTTAAGATACACTTTTACTTTCTCTGGAAATAACCTTTTCCTTGATGCCATGCATTTTCTTAAATATGTCAAGCCACCCGGAACTTACTTGAAATTCATCATATCCAAAATATTTAGCAAATTCCAAGGCCTTCTCTTTTACGAGAGGACCAGAGATCGGCAAGTTTTGGTCTCGAACATTCTTTATCCATTTTAAAACGGCATCGTCCACTGTATCGTAAGTGCATGTTATCGAACGTTTTCTGTTGGGTTCAGTACATTCATAGGATTTCATTACGGCATTCCGATTTTTTATAATAGTCGACAATGTGCTTGAGGGAATAACAAATTTAGAAGAAATGTCTTTTTTGCGCATTCCACTATCTACATCCTTTAGCAATTCAACTTTATCCACAACACTAAGGGATTTTCTTTTTGACATTGTGATCGAGAGAAAAAGTAAAAGTTCAAAACGAATTTATAAAACACTACTTAAATTTTCACTGTAACTAAGCAGACTTAGGAGTGAGGACCAACCACTTGACAAAAGGAAATGCTAGAAACTGGTTTCACCACAGAGACCCAGATTTGGTAACCTTTTCTTGAAGCATGACGGAGGGCAGCCAAACCGGCTTTTCTCCCGGCAAAAGCTCTCACCGGATCTTGAATTAACCCAGAATGAAATCCGAAAGTTGCGAATAAAGCGATCGCCGCCAAAAAAGACATCTTTTTGGCGATGAAAGAGCGAAAACATGTTGGATTCAAGTTCTGGCTGAAAGAACAATGGGGTTCGCTTTTCACTACAGGACAGATCGCAACCAAAATTCGAAAACGAGTTGGGGAACAACAACCTGTTTTATCCAACTCTCATCCCCAGCTGGAATAAGGGGTTCGTAGTGACCTTCAATAAACTTCCTTTATCCCCTGACCTTCATTTTTCGTGAGACAACAGATCTAAAGGGGAATAAAATCTCTCAATATATCTAGAAAAAAGTTTCGATATTAGATTTCGATTCGATAGTTTTCAATTAGATTTCGAAGAGGTTCTTTCGATATACAGAAACAGTTTGTCTATGTAATGAACATGGAGATTTGCGAAAAGTTCGATATATAGAAAATTTCGATATGTGGAAGTTCGATATATGGAGGTTCTACTGTATTCTCATAATCGAGTTTTTATAATCATTATAATATACTTTCCTTACACTGTATGTGTACGAAAAGTAAAAGTTAAAAATACATATTTTCATAAATATTTGACAAAGCTTTAACATTTCGATGGTAAAAATAACACTATAATTCAACTTCATTAATCGATAAATACTACAGCATAAAGGGTAGAGAATAAATAATGTAACCACTCAAAAGGGAGTTACTCTATTCATTCTCGTATTTAAGGAATAATACGATGGCAGGATTGCAGATGACTCTACAAACACTTCTAGCAGCCGATTTATTAAGAGTATTATAATTTTCTAAGACGTATTCTTGAATATAAATATACCGATTTAGCATATAAATATAAGGATTTGTCAATACATTAATCAGAGTTTATAAATTTTCTTAATATGATTTTCAAATGCCATTTTCGTTTGTTATGTTTGGTATTTACAGAAAGCGTCTATAGACGGCTTTGCTTGCGAGAGTTGCAGCCTTCAATTTAAGATTCTAAATAATGTTACAATTTCAATATTTTATTTTAAAGAAAGTTAATTTGTTTCTGGTATTAATGTTTTTTTTTTTTTTTTTTTTTTTTTTTTTTTTTTTTTTTTTTAAATCTATTAAATTGTTGATGAACATTTATTTTTTAGATACGAAATGATTCAGCTTTCTAAAATTAACCACTGAAATCAAATTCCTGCGTCTTCCGAAGCAAAATTTTTTATCTAAATCTACAGGCTTTTATTATAAATGTGCAAATTAATTTCATATAATAATATTTATATCAAATTTGAAAATTAATAACTGTTGGGTCTGTTTAATAAAAGATAATTGGATCGAATTTCATTCCGTACATACAGTCAGTGTGCAGATGTCGCAACATTCTGTATTTTTAGGGTCTCGTTCATCTGACGAAACCCTATTTGTCTCGCTCCTCTGTCTGTCTGTCTGTCCATCCGTCCGTATGTCTATCTGTCACAGAGCCCGTTCTTAGAAATTATATATGTTGGAGACTTGAAATTTCGCATACTTATAGCTGAACACCTCACATCAAACGACAAATCCATAAAATTTTGAAAAAAGCTTGTATTTATCCGTCTGGGTTTTAACTTCTGTATTTTAATCTTTTTGTTCTAACTGAGCCCCTAATTAAGTCGAAGACTTGAAATTTTGCATACTTATAGCTGAACACCTCACATCAAACGAAAAATCATAAAATTTGAAAAAAGTCTTATATTTACCCGTCTGGGCTCTAACTTGTGTATTTTCAACTTTTTTTTCTAACTGAGCCTCTATTTAAGTTGAAGACTTGAAATTTTGCATACTTATAGCAAAACACTTGCGATCACGCGAAAAATCATAAAATTTTTTAAAAATCTTATATTATTTACCCCTCTTGGCTCTAACCTGTATATTTTTAGCAATTTTTCTAACCTCCCCCCATTGCACCCGGCGGGGACTTTTCTAACTTTTGCCGATACCCCTTTGACCACTCTTTCATATTATGCACATAGCCTTACATCTTTCAGTTCCACTTTTTACCGCCTGGTGGCGCCTACCTATCTCGGATGCTATGGGCACGATCCCTTCGATTTATATATCTACGGATAAGTTGTAAAACGGAGTTTCGTTTGGATAGAGGTTTGTGTAGAATAGAGTGCACCTCCTGGTTGTTAAATGAGAAAATAACAGATTTTGCAAAAGGATAAAGTGTTTTGAAAGGAATATTAAACGAAACCCTCTGTGCGATCTGTGATCGCACTTACTCACTTGTTTATAAATTCACTTTACAACCATTGTCAAATAATGATCTGCGTGATGGATTTCTTTAACATGTGCAATAGTAACCTCGCACTAAGATTATTGCTTAGAAAGAATCACAGTGATTATTTAATATGTAGTCGTTTCTAGCCCTGTGTGAGTCATGTCGATACTCATTCTTTTAGAACTAAGCAGCATCAGATACGCTTTAGCTAAGAAGTGGGGTATACAGGGTGGTTCAGAACTATATGTCAAAAACGTAAAGGCAGGTAGAGGGAACTTAAATAAGCAGATTTCGTATAGCAATGTGGGTGCAGAAATGCAGCGTTGAGGCAGAAGAGCGCGCTGTTAAGTTCGGTGGATGAAAGCGCTTGGTTAGCTTGAATCGTCATTCCCTCACAGATTTCGTGCAACATGCATCTTCACACGAATGCAGAGATTGCCGACATGCATTTTATGTATGTGGCTAAGCAAGTAAATAATTCACACCCAACGCATGTCCAACAGCTTTTGAGCTTGTCGACGAACTATCCTCTATTGTGCATAATACTGTGTCTTCCACTGCAGGAATTCTGCGATATCTTACAGTGCCCTTATCACGCCTGGAAGCATAAAACGAGTGTTGAATTCAGACACTTTTCTCCGTGAGGGGTTCCTTTGGCTCCCGGGAGGGGAGCATTATAGAGTTCCGGGTGGGAAATTGTACTTTTTGACCATTGAAAACACAAAATCTCAAATGTTCCGGTGGGGAATGTCACCCTCCGGGACACCCCCCAAATTCAACATTGTATAAAACGATCCACTCGCTCACAACTCCTAATGAAGACTCTCAAATGTTCGGGGATCCGGCAGAATCCTACCCCGGAATCGTTCAATCTAAATCCTTTGAGCAGCCAATCCATTTCTTTGCGCAATACATGAAATATATTTCGGCAAGCTCCGCATTAGTGTAATAATCCATATTGCTCGAAATCCGTGCGAGAAATGACGGTCATTAGCCCTCCCATCTTCCCTCCGAACTTTCTCTATAAGGTTTAAATTTTTTGAGTCGCTGAATCCGAATTTTTAACTTACCCCCAAAATTTCCCCCCGAAACCCCCCCCCCCCCCAAATAGTTGTTTTTAACTTAAATTTCTTATTGTTTTAGGGGAAAAGCATTACGAAATTCAGAAACTAGACAAAATTTGCAACAAATAGGATATATGACCTTATGACGTATGATAAACGGGTAGAGAGGGGGCTGCCTCGGAACATTCCCCGCGCGCTTTTCTCAAAAACCAAATTTTCCCAAAAAATCAATTTTTTGGGGGGTTGCGGGTGAAATTTTGGTGGGAAGTTACACATTCGGATTCAGCGACCCAAAAAACATAAAGTGAGTCGAAATCCAGAACCAGTATTAATTTTGCAGATAAAATCCCCTATTGCCTGGACTTCGTAATTTAGTGCACATAGCGCCGCAGTGCATGTTCAGAGGCAGCCCTCACCCTCCCCGTTCATCCTAATTCATAATTTAATATATCCTATTTGTTGCAAATTTTGTCTAGTTTCTGAATTTGTAATGCTTTTCCCCTAAAACAATAATAAATTTAAGTTAAAAACAACTATTTGGGGGGGGGGGGATTTTTGAGGGAAAGTTAAAAATTCGGATTCAGCGACCCAAAAATCTTAAAGTAAACCTTATAGAGAAAGTTCGGAGGGGAGATGGGAGGGCGATTGTAAACGTGTGAGTGGTTAATTGGAATTGCGCAACTTAGTCCACGCAGCACTGCGGCGCACGTTCCGAGGCAGATCCCCCCTTCCCCTTCATCCTAAGTCATAATGTCATACATCTAATTTGTTGCAAATTTTGTCTACTTTCTGAATTTCTAGCTACTTTTCCCCTAAAACAATAAAAAAATGGAATTTTTTAATAAAAACCTTTTTTGGTGGGCTTTTTTCCAAAATTTGGGGGGTTACCGGGGGAAATTCTGGTGGGAAGTTACAAATTCGGATTCAGCGACCCAAAAAACATCTAGAAAGCCGATTTCCAGTACTACCATTAATTTTGCTAGGTAAAATTCCCTATTGCCTAAACTAATAGATGCTATTGAAATTTTGATTCGTTTGGAGCATAGTACTATCACTGGAGATTTCTGAATAGGTGAATTTTAATGATAATTATATTGTACATAAAGTTTAGTGCTGCAGAAACAGTAAACGATTATACTGTGCTACTAAGCGAGTCTTTTATTCGTTCTTCGAATAAGCGGTATAAGAGACCGCTCACAAATTTTTTCACAGTTGTTAAGGGTTAATGGAATATTTCTTTTTAAATAAAATACTTTAATTTGTCGAAAGCTTGTTATCAGACTCTGGCTTGACAATATGTCGGGCGTACAGAATAAATGTTGTTCAAATCCATAAAACATTATCCAGAGGTATTTGCAGGTATAGTTAATGGGCTTCACTGTATTTCATTGAGAATTATTGGAGAATAGCGTCATTCTACGTTCGTATTTTCTATGAGGATTTAGTTTGTTATAGCACAGAACAAATTGCTGTAAATAGAGCGAGAATTCATCTCAAATTCAGTTGAAAAAAAAAACTTTATTCCCTATGGTTTTGAGTGTCCCATATATCTATAAAGCGCAAACTTGTCCGTCAGTAATATGGCGAATTCAAAAGACAAAATAGATGATAAACATGTGCCATTAATTTGATTGGAAATATCTTCGCCTCTAAATATTCCATAATTTAAATTTTACTCCATCCTATATGATAAAAGAAGATACTTTAAATTTAAAAAATATACTAGGTGAGCCAAAAGTTAACTTTAAAAACTCGTAAAAAAGGAAAAAATAATGATAGAGGAGTGCTTTCTGCAAGAAAGGAATCACAAGGTATTCGGATTTTCTTTTTAGCAGAAACAGAAATTAGTTAAAAAATCACATGTAGAGGGCGCTGACGCCCGAAACACTATGAACAGGACAACAATACGCTCCATTCATTTGTTGTTCCAAAAACAACTGTTCAATATGACCTCCAGAACTTTCTACGACACAACTGTTATTCTTTTCATTCTGTTTCGGGTCATCAGCCCCTTTGCATGGGATTTTTTAACTTTTTTTTTTTTTTTTGCTAAAAAAAATCCGACTACCTTTCTTGGAATACGCACTCCTTTATCATAATTTCTTCCTTTTTTATGAGTTTTTAAAGTTGTAACGAGCTTTTAACTCGCCCTGTATACAGGTGTCCACGTATAACCTGACCGACCTTTATTTTCGAAACCGTTGGTCCTAGATGCATACTTCCAATTACAAAAATGGTTTAAATAAGGAAAAGAATTATTTTTAAAGCGATTTGGGTCAAGAAAAACATTTATTAAAAAAATACGAAATTTAAACTTTTATACGGTCGCCCGGTCCTATAAGTGATATTTAGTAAAAATTTACTGTGACACTAATAAGTAAGACAAAAAAAGCCCCATTAACTAACATTAAAATTGACCGAGTTATGAAACTTTCAAATGCATGACTTATACCACTTTTTTGCATCTCAAAACAGATGATTTCGGCCATGATTTCAGGGGTCGTATATAAAGTACTTAAACTTATTTCAAAGTATCCGCGCTTTGAAAGAAATGGTACGACTATTACGATTGAGTTAACATTTATTACTTAAGCTTCAGATTAGTTAAAATAATTGTATTTTTAACATATGTTTTATTTTGTAAGGATTTGAGGCCATGATTTCTTTTAACAGAAATTATATTATTTTCATAAGGTTTTATGTAACTTGCAACGATCGTCTTTCCAGTTTAAAATTTGTACTCGAGCTTTAACTCCCTTTCAAATGTCCGATCGAAGTTAAATTTTACATACTGACTTAAATCCGAGGACAATGTAATATTATTATGATTTTCGACGCTTACCATCTTATATTAGAGGATAACACAAAAAATTAGGATAGATTACCGTCAACAAGTTTAAGAGGGAGTTTTAGATTAGATAACATAAACCTGCGATGGTTGTTTTTTTTTTTTAACGTTTTACGTATTTTTTAACGCTGAATAAAAAAATTACCTTCACTTTTAACCATCATGTCAGGATTTTTCGCAAATCGTAAATTTCAATGTTAAAAAATAGCGAAAACTCTGATACTATAAAATAGATGTAGGACATTTTTATTCAGTTTAATGTTTTTTTTTTTTTTAAATTCAATAATTTAAATTTTTTGGGTTATACTGGGTTTCTTACAGCTAAACAGCTCAGGGGTCCGATGAGGTTGGGAGGGAAGGGGGATCAATTTTAACTTTGAAATTTGCGATTTGAGGAAAATCCTGACGTGATGGTTTAAAATGAAGGTCATTTTTGAATTCAGAACTAAAAAATAAAAAGCTAAAAAACATGGCACGACCCGAAATTTGAAAGACAGTATAATCTAACAGCATTTTAAAATATGTATCATTTTGTAAAAAAATGATGGTGTTGTTTTTCATCCTTTTGTTTAACATGATCATATCTAACTCTAAAACCTCCTTGTCTTTCTGATAAGGGATATATTCACACTTCCATTTGTATACGGCCCCCATACTATGCATGATAACTTTGAACTCAAATTTCACAGTGAATACTGGTCGTACAGATGCAGAACTTTTTGTGTTTGCAATACTTTTGAATGGAGAAAATGTCCCTAAGTATAAGTATAGGGACCTGGGGGCTATATAAAAAAATTTAGATTCTGTAATTCTTCACTAAATTGTTTTTTCTCCCCAAACTTTTTTATCTTAACTCTGCACCTAATTTTGACCACTTTTGTAATTGGAATTATGCATCTAGAACCAACGGTTGCGAAAATAGAGGTCGGTCAGGTTATACGTGAACACCCTGTATATTAAGGTTGTATATATATATATATATATATATATATATATATGTATATATATATTATCTATCAAAGCCTGAGATAGAAATAGCAACTATTTGTTCGTGGCAATAATGTAACGAAATGTAATAGTATGACTCACATAAAATATGCAAAAGAAGGAGAAGATTAACACAATTGACGATTTATTACTGAAGCGCGGCAAGATTCTTCTTCTTTTTTTTTTTTTTTTTCAAAATTCATCTCGGATTACTCATAAAGTAATAAAATTTATTTTTTTTACAATTGTGCATAACTTTCTCAGAATTACCGGGAATAAAAATAAAGAAAATTCTCAACGTTAAATATCTAAGCCAAGTAGTAATTGTTCTCGCATGCTATTTAAGAATATTACTTTTTATCTAATTGCCCACAAATATTATTAACCCATTTGTGCCTGAATCTTTGTTTTCTTAAATTTGTTGGTAAAGTCACTTTAAAATGTTTTAAAATGAACTGAAAAAAATACTAAAAAAATACATTAAAATATTTTTGTATTTATTTGATAAAATGTAAAAGTACTACACATGGGAATATGTATAATATTTCTAATAGTACTAGGACTTCCCTCAGAGGGATTCGTCTGAGCGATATTACTGAGAACATAGATTTAATAATAACATGTGGAAGCAAAGAAAATGAGATGATATCTTTAATTGTCCATATACTGCGAAAAATTGAAATGATGAAAATAAACGAATTGTAGAATTACAAAATCTTATATATAAATTCGTATACACTGTTTAAAAAAATGGGAAATCAAACCATTCAAGACAGCCATGCATGGATATAAAATTGAAAGTACGCAATATATTAAAAGTAAAATAGAAAATGAGACACTAATTTACTTATATTGGAATTTTAACTGTATAAAATGGTGTCAAGAGCATAATCAGACGCTCCGCACCAATTTGAGTAACTTTAAATGACCAATATATGATGTTTAAAAAGAATGGACTATACTTTATATGGTGTGTGCTCCCCCGGAATAGTTAATAATTACAATATCTGTTTTCCACGGATGCAATGAGGTTGTCGATAACATTTAAGGAATTCTCTTCGCAAAATCTAATATAGTATCAAAGTACCGAATACATCAAAAGTGGCATGCAATGCTTCGTTAGAGTGTGTTTTAGATATGCTCGATCGGATTTAAATGATGAGTGTATGCTGGCCACTACATACGCTGTATTGTTTTGTTTTCAAACATATTCTGCACAAGTTGAGCTGTATTTAGCATGTATTAAATAAAAGAAATCGGCAATGATTACAACATAAAGTATGACACAAGATCTGAATATATCGTCTGCATAACTTTTGAGCTGTCAAAGTGTCATTTGAAGTAATTTACAAATCCATACATATTTATTCAGCAAATCATGCAAGCTAACATATGCCAATATGAACCCGATTACAAAATTTCACCAGAATAAGTTAATATATAAAAAAAATACTAATGATAATTGAGAATATGACCTTATGATAAAATGTCTAGAAAAATGAATCGGATAAAAATTCATATCACATTTAAAACGGCTCTTCCCTCTGTTAGTGGCCTTGGCGAGAGAGGGAAAAGCCTAGAGAAGGAACACCTTAACAAGTACTTTCGGGCAACCTACTCACTGTTTCATACAGGTCTTTATTCAATATTTACACAATTTATTTAATGCTAAGTGGGTATCTATCAGTTTTGTTGAATTTAAATCGCATGTTTTGCAGCATTATGAAATATTTAAAGTTGCTGTACCTAATAATTCCAAATTAATGGTAATTGAGATCGCTTTCCGTTAATTTCATCTTTATAAATTTTAAATTTTTTAGAAACCATTCATAGAGACAATTGTACATTTTAAAACTAACCCGAAGCAAAATTTCAAGATTTTGGGCTCAGCAGTAACAGAGAAATAGAAAATTTTTGAAAGTTTTTTGTTTCTGCACTGTTTTATATAGAGACATTTTTAGAAATTGTTCTATTGTGAGAATTTACGTCATGATAAATGCAGCCATGTCAATTTTCATGTTTATATTCCTAACAGTTCCATGTTCTTCGTTACTTAGATCATCTTTAGATCTTTTTCTGCTTTGTTTAGTCTTTTTATTTTTTAGAATTCGTTCTACAACGAGCATTTACATCTTATTAATTACTACCATGCCAAAGTTCTAGTTTCTATCCCCAGCAGTATCCCAAAAATTTCAGTATTCCAAATAAATCATAGTTTAGAACCTTTCTAGAAATTTTTACGTTTATCCGTCAAATTGAATCTTTTAGAGAGCGTTCATTACGAGTATTTACATCTTAAAAGTAACTACCGCACCAAATTTAAAGTTTCTAACCCAATCAATATAGCAGAAATCACAATTTTAGAACTTTTTTGCTCCTGCTGCGTTGTAGGTTCTTGCACTGACATAAAATAGTCTTTTTTTCGGAGCAGAGATGGCCACCAACATTAAGTTGGCTATGTAGTTTCAGAGATACCACCTCACAAACGTACAAGCATTAATAATATTATATACTTTATAATATTATAACGCTTTATAATATTAGCATTAGATGTACAGATACAAAAGCCATTTATCTGTTACAAACTAAAGTGCCGGGGTTGCCCAGAATCTGAAGGATGTTTGTTCTGAAAAATCAATTTCAAAATTTAACATACAACACAAAACAAACATTAAAAAACGCAGTCGAAATGTTGTTGAAGGAATCATATGAAAACGCTATATAAAAATGTATAAATGTATATAACAGACGCAAAAGAATACAGCTATAAATGAACTTATTTCAATTTGTAATTGGAGCAATAATGATAAAATACGCCAATATTTCCCTAATGGGGTTTTTATCATGCTTCAATACATTTTTCACCCTCATATGACGTTATACTGTATCCACCATGCCCTTTATATTTCCAATATGACGTAATATTTTCCTCTTTCACGTGGAAACCTTGAAATAGAAAAGTTATGAAGTTATATTCACTTTCACTGAAATTCGTCAAACCATTTATTTCATTTTCATATTTCACGTGAATATCTTGCAATAGAAAAGTTATGACGTTATATTCACTTTTTTTTTTTTTTTAATTCGGCAAACTATTTATTTCATTTTCATTTTTCACGTGGAAATCTTGCAGTAGAAAATTAATTGTTGTAGTAATAATTTTATTGTGTTTTTTAATTGTTGGCAACTGCTATAACGAAAAATGTTTAAATTTGATAAGAAATTGCTGTTAAATTGGTGGTTTTTTATTAATTAAAAATTAACTATAAGTTATTTCGATTCCGGATTACTTTAGTTGTCTCGGCCATGTTTTAATACACATGTACGTATCTCTTCACAATTTTGGCTTTCAAATTGTTTATTATTTATAGAATTACAAACAGACAGGTAGAGAAGTTTTCATTTTTACATATCTCTCTATTCTATAAAAAGTAACTAACGCTGTCGCCGCCGCCGCCGCCGCCGCCGCCGGTTTTAAATTTTTTGTGACCGGAGGTCTTTCTTCGTTAATATTAAGAAAACTATTGCATACAAATATGTGACAATCGGTGGTATTATAGCGAAATCTTTGATCAACACACTAATGCATACAGTTTTCAAATCGAAGAATTATTTTAAGAGATATTTAATGCTAAAGTTGGACAAAATCGTTCCATTAAAAAAAAATTATAAGAGCAAAAGCTATACATGGGAATTTAATCATTTTTAGATCATTTTATTCAATAGAAGATCCCGGTCTGCAGATTTCATTAATTTTTTTAATTTGACTAATTTTTTGAGGTTTTATTTCTATTTTAAATCCAAATATTCAGCATTTTGACAGATATTTTTTACATAATTTTGAAAATGGTATTAATTTAAACTGTTGCCAACTGTATAAACAGCGCAAACAATAATGTTTGCTTCAAATAAAAAAATTATTTACACGTTACTATTATAAACAGAAAAAAACCTTCAAATTAGAATTAAATAAATAGGTATAAAAAAGCAGGCACTTATTGGAAATTACGCCATAAAAACTATATTTACATGTGAATTTTAAAAGAGAAGGGATATTGTAAAATAAATAAATTAACATGCGTTAGAAATCTGATATAGAACAAATTACGTCATATTACACTTATTATGCAAAATGAACAAAAAATAGTATTGCAAAACAGTTTAAATTTGAAAATTGCGCGAGACAAAATATTAGAGGTTAAATATTAGATTTTTTCAAAATTTTATTATTTGTCGTTTGATGTGAGGTGTTCAGCTATAAGTATGCAAAATTTCATGTCTCCAACTTAATTAGGGGCTGAGTTAGAAAAATTGCTTAAAATACACAAGTTAGAGCCCAGAGGGTTAAATAATAGACTTTTTCAAAATTTTATTATTTGTCGTTTGATGTGAGGTGTTCAGCTATATGTATGCAAAATGTCATGTCTCCAACTTAATTAGGGGCTGAGAGTTGGAAAAATTGCTTTAAATACACAAGTTAGAGACCGGAGCGTTAAATATGACTTTTTCAAAATTTTATGATTTATCGTGTTATCGCAAGTGTTCAGCTATAAGTATGCAAACTTTCATGTTTCCAACTTAATTAGGGGCTGAGTTAGAAAAATTGCTTAAAATACACAAATTAGAGCCCAGAGGGTTAAATATTAGACCTTTTTCAAAAATTTTTTTATTTGTCGTTTGATGTGAGGTGTTCAGCTATAAGTATGCAAAATTTCATGTCTCCAACTTAATTAGGGGCTGAGTTAGAAAAATTGCTTAAAATACAGAATTTAGAGACTGGAGGGTTAAATATGACTTTTTCAAAATTGTATGATTTATCGTGTTATCGCAAGTGTTCAGCTATAAGTATGCAAATTTCAAGTCTCCAACTTAGTTAGGGGATGAGTTAGAAAAATTGCTTAAAATACATAAGTTAGAGCCCAGAGGGTTAAATATCAGACATTTTTCAAAATTTTATTATTTGTCGTTTGATGTGAGGATTTCAGCTATAAGTTTGCGAAATTTCATGTCTCCAACTTAATTAGGGGCTGAGTTAGAAAAATTGTTTAAAATACATAAGTTAGAGCCCAGAGGGTTAAATATTAGACTTTTTAAAATTTTTATTATTTGTCGTTTGATGTGAGGTGTTCAGCTATAAGTATGCAAAATGTCATGTCTCCAACTTAATTAGTGGCTGAGTTAGAAAAATTGCTTAAAATACAGAAGTTAGAGACCGGAGGGTTAAATATGACTTTTTCAAAATTTTATTATTTGTCGTTTGATGTGAGGTGTTCAGCTATAAGTATGCAAAATTTCATGTCTCCAACTTAATTAAATTAGGGACTGAGTTAGAAAAATTGCTTAAAATACACAAGTTAGAGCCCAGAGGGTTAAATATTAGACTTTTTCAAAATTTTATTATTTGCCGTTTCATGTGTGGTGTTCAGCTATAAGTATGCAAATTTTCAAGTCTCCGACATATATAGTTTCTGAAAACGGGCTCTGTGACAGACGGACAAACAGACAGACAAAGGAGTGAGACAGGTAGTGTTTCGTTAGATGAACGAAACTCTAAAAACATGCTGCGGATGACTGTAACAACATCCTAAAATTACATTACCATCAGCGATCTACCAATCCCGAATTTAGTTTATATTCATTTCATTTATTCTTATTCTTTTGTGCGGCCCTGTCAAATAATTATCAATATTATATACAGTAAAACCTCTGAATAGCGGACACCCCGAGAATGCAGAATTTGTCCTCTATTTAGAGGTGACCGCTACTGAGAGTAAAACATGTACAGTTATTTAAGAGTTGGTAATCGAAAAAATGTCCGCTAAATAGAGGTATCCGCTAATCGGGTGTGTCCGCTATGGAGGTTTTACCAGTAAAACTTCTGAATAGCGAACACCTCGGGAGGGCAGAATTTGTCCTCTATTTGGAGGTGTCCGCTACCGAGAGTAAAAAATGTACAGTTATTTAAGGGTTGGTAATCGAAAAAATGCCCGCTAAATAGATGTGTCCACTAATCGGGTGTGTCCGTTATGAAGGTTTTGCTGCATAATAATACCATCCTTTACAAGAAAATTGCATGCTGTATGATAGACAGACAGACATTCAGAGAAAGATAACCTCCCGGATCAATAAACACTTATGTCTTTTGTTTTAATCATCCACAATTGTATGTCATACAACATGCCAGATTTTATACAACAGGCTAAAAATGGTCACCGTGGTACGGAATACTGTATTATTATTTGTTTGCCCACCAAAACTGGTTGCCACGGGTTGTTGCAAGGTTTCTGATCACGTGGTTGAAACTGATCTATTCAATATTACTGCGTGCGTATTTTTTTTTATTTGCTCCATGTGCTTAAACCAGTTGTCTACGAAAACATCAACCGGTGAAAGTGACGCACACCAAATTTCTGTGACGTATGCAGATAAATTGTGCTTTTTTATCAGTTTTTTCTATATAATTTTTAAACGGTTTGGAACTTATTTTTCATAGTAGGTGCATTCAGTAGGCGACCCTCATAGATACATTCTGGTGCAATCAGAAACGAAATCCGACAAATATTTTTTGAGTTATGCTTGACGAAAGGTTTTTATTAGGCTTTTTTTTAGTAGGACATGGCGTTAATATCCATCGTAGTAGTAAAGTGTCCGGACAGTAATATTTCGCTGAGTATTAGCCTTCGCTTCGCTCAGACAATTATATGCATAATTATATGTTTTGTCTAAATTTATGTGTAATAAACTTTTAAATTGTATATTATATACCAGGGATGGCGAACCTTTTGGAGTATGCGTGCCAAAAATTTCAAAATTATTATGTACCAACATTCTAACGTGCCAGAAACATTTTAATTTAGATAAAATCCAATAATTAATTTTTATGAAATTTTTACTTAAATATTTTTACACTTATATTAAATTCGATTCCTAACTTATTTATTATGTTGTATTTACTCAATAATATAGCTATGTCGCATGGAATTCCTAATTAATAATCTATAAATGAGTTTTCTTTTATTGTATACTCCCGAATCAGACCATTTTTAGTTCTTCAGGTAGAAGCAGGTTCAATAGATACATTAATATATATCAATAGATTTACGCTAACAGTTAAATTCAATTTTGAAAATTAAAACCTAAATATAATAAAACTTAAAATAACTCAAAATACTAAACCTAAATAAATCAAATAAATCCTAAATCTGAATTAGAAGGGTGTCAATTAAGTATATTACTATGCAAACTATCTCTTAAAATTCAATTTTCAATAATAAATAAAACCTTTGAAATTTGAAAGAGAAACTGTGATTTGGAAAGCACTATATGTTGAACGGTTTGGCGAGAAAATGACGCTACATGTTTTAAAGTAAATTATATACCTGCTACACAAAACTATACTTTCTGTAAAGAAAAAAAAAAACCATAAAATGGATTGTTCTTCATAAACTGAATATAATATATGTTTTTTCGCGTGCCAGTGAAGTTTTTTTACGTGCCAAGTTCGGCACGCCATCCCTGTTATATACTATAATTGGTATTTTTATGAACTAAAATACATTTATTTCTTTACATAGATTAATAACATAATAAGTATTAGTAATAATAAATTAAGAGTAATCGTATCTGAGGCTTAAAAACAATTTGTTCCATAATCATTTTTAAAAGAACTTTACATAAATAACTGTCCCCTAAATGTCTAATAAAAATATGAACTCATTCTTGCCTTGCGCCCAATATTTTGTAAATTACAAAAAAGCATAAAAAATATGCTTGAACATAGAATTTCACAATTTTATAAAATACGTATTTCAAAGAAGGCTACAAGCTAAAATTCTGGCGTATTTGTTGTATGTTTGGTAGAAAGAACACAAATAAACTTACGTTCTACATTTCGCCATCTTGAAAAATTAAAAATCTATAAACTCCAAAAAAAAAAAAAAAAAAAAGCCTTCATTTAAGCAAATAAATATCTATCTTATGCTGTCATCTTTCGGTATAAGACATTTATAAATAATTATTTTATACAATTTTCATGTTATAAAGAAGAAAATTATACAAATTTATTAAAGTTCGAAGCGTCCAAAAAATGGATGATTGGCATAAATGGGTTAAGGCGACTAGGAACCAAAAAAATTTATTTTGTAATTATAACAAATAATTATATTTTTACGTTCACGTTTGAATAAAACGTAATCATAATAGATCATAAAAAGTGTTAAATTCTCAATATAGCAATAACTTAAAAAAATAGAATAAAAAAAAACAACAATTTTAAAATTACTTCTTCTTTTTCATTTTTCATATTTGGAAGCAGATTTTTTTATCCTTCATTTAGAGTATTTTTTTCTATTAATTTAAATATCGTATTTTTGATTAGTCTATTAGAACAGCAGGAAAAAAATTAGTGAATGTTTATTTAAAAAAGTGGGAAAATAGTATGTTTTCAAGTTCATATATGTTTTTAAGCTACAAACATATCAAAAATCCAATACTTAGTTATCACACACAGAGTCTAAAGATAACCTTTAAAATTTTTCAGACAATTTGCTTAATTATTGTAGACACCTTTCGATTAAAATTAAAATATAAAAAATTGCGAAATGAGAAAAATGAGTTTAAACATTTCACTTACACAAAACTGATATTAAATTTCCTCTTTATGAAGCATATCTGCTTTTTTATTTATCGAACCGTTCCGAAATATGGACAGAATGTTCTAAGAAAAAATACTAAGGCATATTTTAAAATAAAAATCTGAAATTCGACATTTTTGACATTTTTTTTTTTCAAAATGAAAGATACTGAGTCCCCTTACACTTTATTTGAGACTGGCCGAATTAGGAATTATTCTGTAGCACTTTCATTCAATTATGCATGAAACGTTAAGACCAACTGTTAATTTTTTTTATTTTTCCGACTTTTGAAAGATTTTTTTTTTTATGTGCATTATGTATATTGCATGTCATTTTACGGCTATATATAATTTAAGAGAACAATAATAATTTGAGCGATAGGACATTCAATAAAATGCCAATGGTTTTTAAAGATAAATAATGTGTTTATATGACCCTAAATGAGCTTTATGTCCTGACAAATTTCCCATCGGAATAACTGGGTGAAACTGCCACGTCAACCTTTGACGTCACATCATGCTTCTTAAGCACCAATCAGAAGTGTTGCGTCACCGATGATCACTTCCGAGCGCCGGCGGTCAATGGCGTTTTCCCTGCAATGCATATTTCGAGTGATGCAATGTGATTCACGTTACGGACAGATCGATTCCATAGCAAAACGCTCGCTAAGAATAGCCCTTCAATTCCATTGTGAATGGAGTCTTAGAAGGGTCGTTAAGAAGTTGATTACTCACCTGTGGAAGGAAAAAAAAGAGAAGAAAGAAATTGAAAACCGGATAATTAATTTTATGAATCATCGGAGAATTTTTAATATTACTCTTCCGGCCAAGTGGTTAATTCAATGCAATTTATGCAACTATAGACAGAGTTGCATCATTGTTGAACTGAATAATTTAAAATTTAAAATTAGGAATAACATAATAATAACTACAAGGTCCAACCCGGAATCGTTAAGAAGTTGATTGCTCTCATGCGGAAGGAAAAAAGAGAACAAAGAAATTGATAACGCAATAATTAAATTTATAAATCAGCGGAGAATTTTTAATATTACTCTTTCGGCAAAGTAATAAATTCAATACAATTTATGCAGCTAAGGGCAGAGTTGCATCATTGTGAATTTAATAATTTAAAATTAGGAATAGCATAATAATAAGTAGGAAGTCCAACCCGGAATCGTTAAGAAATTGATTACTCACATGCAGAAGAAAAAAAAAAAAGAGAAGGAAGAAATTGAAAACCCGATAATAAAATTTATGAATCATCAGAAATTTTTTAATATCACTCTTCCGGCCAAGAAAGAAATTCAATGCAATTTATACAACTAAGGACAGAGTTGCATCATTGTGAATTTCATAATTTAAAATTTAAAATTAGGAATAAAATAATAATAATTAGGAGGTCCAACCCGGAATCGTTAAGAAGTTGATTATTCACATGCGGAAGGAAAAAAGAGAACAAAGAAACTAAAACCGCAATAATTAAATTTATAAATCAGCGGAGAATTTTTAATATTACTCTTTCGGCAAAGTAGTAAATTAAATACAATTTATGCAGCTAAGGGCATAATTGTATCATTGTGAATTTAATAATTTAAAATTTAAAATTAGGAATAACACAATAATAACTAGGAGATCCAAACCTGAATCGTTGAGAAGTTGATTACTCACATGCGGAAGGAAAAAGAAGAAAAAAGAAATTGAAAACCCAATAATTAAATTTATGAATCAGTGGAGAGTTTTTAATATTACTCTTTCGGCAAAGCAGTAAGTTAAATGTAATTTATGTAAATACGGGTAGAGTTGCATTAGTGTGAATTTAATAAATTAATATTTAAAATCAAGACTAACATTATAATAACTTGGATATCCAACCCGGATTTCCCGGTTTACAGGATATAGATGAAAACAGTTTTTGTTTTATTGAAAACAAATAAAAGACTTTGTACATTATATATATTTTTTGAGATTAACCAATAACAACATCAAAAAGCATTTGGATATGAAAAATAGTAATGATGTTTTTAAATAAAGTTTTCAAATTTATTAAAAGCGATAATTTCGTATTAGCCGCATGCCAGGAGTTAATAACCGAAGAAATCGCACAAAATTTCTTTACTTACCAGAAGCCTTATTAATTCTGATAATTTCCCTGGTATAAGCGAATAGTTCGAAGCGAGTAGTCTATTAAATTTGTATATTTTTTAATATAATAATATTAGTGTTCCGTACTTAAAAAATAAAAACGGAACCATTATAAGATCACTCGTGTGATTGTCTGTCCGTCTGTCACAGCCATTTTACTCGTAAACTATGGAACGTGGAAAGTTCAAATTGGGGGAAGTGATGAAGACTATTGACCCACATATTTACAGATTATTAATATACAATTATTATTACATTACATAACATAATATACAGATTATTAATTACATTTACAAATATTTTTAAGAAAAATGTAGAGGGCTAATTAAGTTACTTGAAGAAAAAAAAATACTTTCTTTGTATATCGTGTGGGGGTATCGGTTGAAAGCTTTCGTCACGCTGAACTCAAAAATGCATTTCTTTTCATTTTAGGTATTATGTTTTCAGAGATATCGTCGAAAATGTAGTGCAAAAGTATGTCTCCCCCCCCCCTCTATTTCTGAATCTACTGAAACTACAATTATGAAAAAATTAGAGGTAATAGAGGTTAATTTAAACCTTACAGGAAAATTATAGCGATTACCGTAGGTCACATAGATTGTGAGACAAGCGCATTTTTCCGTTACACACAAATTTCGATTTGCGGGCATTCAGCAATAGTGTTGAGGAGCGCTGGAGGTACCTATCGTAGCAGAAGTATAAAAGCATTATTGATAATGATTTTTGATAAAAATCGTCGGTAATTAGCCGAGATATTAATCCTTAAAGACACAGACGGTTTTCACGTACATAATGACAGGGGCGGCGTACTGTATGTACGATCGGCTTTCAAGGCCTAGATAACAACTTTGAATGATACATTTGTGTAATACAATGTCCAGTAGCAGTATAAAAGCAATAAACGTAAAATTGTTAAAAACAGACTAATTTAATTAATTAATTTCATAAATACTATGGGATTCGCAACTAGTTTGTATTGAATATAGATCTCTAAATACGCCTCCCGTGTCTTTAAAAGTTAATAAAAAATCTATCTGGAAAAACGCGGCACGGACCAAGGCGGCGTTGCTAAGTTTGCGATCTCCTTTCGAAGCGCGCTTAACAAAATGCCGAGTTTAAACTTTGAACTATGGTTTTGTTTTAGCCACACTGTAAAGAGAAAAGATTATTATGACGTTGAATTTCGTTTTATGAAAGGGCAAATGAAATTTAAATATGCATTACTTTTATTGTCAGTGCCGAATTAAGTCCACCATAAACAGATTGGGATAAGATTTAAATAAGAGTTGTACAGAATAGCAATATTTGATATTATTTAGGCTTCATATCTCTTTGAACTTTTACGGTAATCCCATTCATGCTTTTCTAGTATATATACAGCTATACCAAACCCTACGTTGTATAATTCTTTAGTAAAGATTGTTTTTAATAATACATTTAATAATTCATATATTTATTGTACGGAACCCTCTGAGAACGAGTAATACTCGCACTTGGCCATTTATTTTATTTATTTATTGATGAAAATTTAATTTCGTTATGGAATATTAGCCCAAAACAAATGCTGAACTATTTATATTGTTTTAAGTGCAAATGGGTTAATTTTTTGTAACAGGACTGCAGGCGATAGAGATTAAAAACAGATTCTTCAAAATTATTTTTCAAACCCTAAAAAATCAGTAAACTGAAATACTGTTTTTAAATAAATTGCATTCGAAATAAATTTTCTTTTCTATTCGACGGCATAAGACTAAAATTGTACGATGTTTACAAGCTAAAAAATTTGCAGTAAAAGCGAAATTTATTGGACAGGTGTTGCTACAATCCATATGACGTCAGCATTACTCACTGACATATTTTTGCACTATAGTATAAATTTAAAGAAAACATTATTCATAGCTGCTTTTCAGGCATGCATTCATAAGCTATTTTTTCCAAAGTAGAAGATTCAAAATAATAAAACCATGCTTTTTTCTTTTAGAAATATTAATTGAAATATGTTAAAAAATAATAAACACATTCTTTATTTATTAGTCGTTTAGTGGTATTCAAAATAACTGTAATTATAAAACTCTAACTGTTTAATAAAAAGCATACCTTGAAAAACACATATCTGATATTTTTTATGACTTAGTATTTGCATTTATAAGTATGATAAAAAGTTTGAAGTCTTGAAATATCATTCATGTATAAACAAGTTGATTCTATTTTAACCCTTTCCGGCACTGAGTAAGTCTGTTTGTAAAAGGGTGAAATGATGGATTGACACCTGAATTCACTAACGAATTTATTAGAAAATAAAAACTTTCTAATTTTCCCGTACTTTATTAATGGAAAATTTGAATTAAATAATCTTGGTGCCGTTTGTCAGTTTTGGAATTAAAATTAGATGTCATTTTTGTGGGCACCGTCCACTAAAGGGTTAAATGAAGAATAGACCTTGAATTCCACTACGACAGAAACTTTAGCAGAATAGTTAAGAAGTCTTATTACTCACCTACAGAAGGAAAAGAAAAAAAAAGTAATGGGAAATCGAAAATTGTTATAATTAAATTTATAAATCAGCAAGAAAATTTTAAAAAAATACTCTTTCTGAAAACCAATAAATTAAATGCAAATAATGACAGATTTGAGTTACTGCAAACTTGATATTTTCATATGTTCAATTAAAAGTCAAGATTTGAAGAGTAGATAATTTAAAACCAGATTCCCCCCCCCCCCCAGGAGTGTATGTACTGCTTTTGATCTTGAAAGTTCTTATGCAATTTTTTTAAATGACAAAACTATTTTTTAATAGATATATTGCTTGAATTATATTAAATAAATAATCAGAAAATTCCTTATTATAAGAAGTTGTAAGGACATTCAAGACGCAATGTTATTTGTGATTTCCGTATTTGGAATTATAAAATGAACAATAATATTATCAATTCAAGACGTTAAAGAATAAACATTAAGGCTCATTTTGACAGTTATGACTGTTGTAATGTAATTATTGTAATTGTAAACGTATAATACTAATACTAATACTAATAATAATAATAATAATAATAATAATAATAATGATAATACTAATAATAATGATAATAATAATAATAATGATTATTACTTATAGTGAAAAGTAATTGTAAATGCATATTTTAGTTGCAAATACGGAAAATAAATATAGTTGCATATTTCGAGTGATGCAGTGTGATTCAGATATAGACAGATCGATTTTATCTCAAACTAAGAATAGACCTGGAATTCCATATTGGATCGAACTTTAACAGGGTCGTTAAGAAGTCGATTACTCACCTGCAGAAGGAAAAAGAGAAATAGGATATTGAAAAGCCAATAATTAAATAGATAAATTAGTAGGAAATTTTTAATATTTATTTTGGGTAAAGCAGTAATCTTAGTGTAACATATGCAAATAAGGATAGATTTAGATGCTGTGAATCTGATATTTTAATAATACAATCACTGCGTTTCATAATGTATGAGACACTGTTTTTTGGGAATAAAAATACAACAAAAACATTTGCTATAAATCAGACATTTTATTAAAAAAAAAAAAAGAGAGAAATTACTATCGTTCCAAATCAAATAAAAAAATATCAGAATGTAATAAGTGATTATTTGTACATTTTATACGAAATTTACTGTTTCGTAATAATATTACCACATTTTTTAACACTTCGTATCAAGATTTTGATTAACAGTAGAAATACGATCTGGCAATGAATAAACAATTCTTTAAGCATTGTTTGGTTAATATTTTCCCATTAACAAAGAATCCCTTAATTTCACAAAACCTTGAGTATTGTTTTCTCTCTCTCTCTCTCTCTCTCTCTTTTTTTTTTTTTTTTTTTTTTGCTACACACTGTCGCCTAATAACTCCAAACGTTTTGGGTTTAAATCCTGTGAAATTGGCTGCTAGTAACTGACTGGTATTAAACTACAATCAGAGCTGTAGTGGAGGGTATACGGTGGTATACGACGTATTCCTTCGGGATTTTTTTAAGAAGCTCTGTATACCGCCTGCTTCTCATGTAAAGCTATAAGTATAATTTTTAGCCTATACCTTATTCCTATAGCTTATATCCTCTAGTTTTTGTGTGATTACAACACTGACTACGTACTGACTACGCTATAGACTGCATTCAGATGGGGAAACATCCAGGTTCTTTAAGTACACTGTAAAAAAAGGGACATACAGATATATATATATTTTTAATCTAGGAAAATACATTATAAACACGAACGAAAATATACAATAACCTCTCCTGAGTTATTAACAATTCCGAAAAACGTTCTTTAGAAAGCCCAAAAATCAATACATTCATGAGATTTAAAGCATTTATAAAAACAAAGTTTCTTTGGCTACCGCTGATTTTCGGAAAAGTTTCCGAATAGTTTTTTTTATTATATAAACCTTTTTTTTCAACCCAGAATATAACGTTTTTGGCTGCTACTAATTCTCAAGTAAAGATTTCCATATTCAACAAACATGATAAATTAATAGCATTAACATTAAAATAAATATTATTTTGTTACTTTTGCGTGTATAAGTTCAATTACTCAATTTTGCATGTACAGTCGTGAAAAAAAAAAGTAAACACCCCTTACTATCTCTGCAAAATATTATCGTAGAAGAAAGTTACTAGTCCACACGATTGGTAATAAGGTCTACTTTTAAATGATGTATATAAAATTTGCTTAGGGGGCCATCTACATATTAAAACGAACCATAACTCTGTTTTCTTCAATAGCAGTACACAATTCTGACAGCATAAATGAACTCTACACCCTTCAATAAGCCTAAAAACAAATTTTTATGAAATTCGCACGATACGTTTCCGAGAAATTGATTATTTTAAAACGAGCGTATTTTAGGGGCTGTATCCCAGTTGAAGTTCCGTTATCGATTGTTGACCGAGATAGCCCCCTTCTTGATCAAGGTGTCTTAAGCGCCACTCCAGAAGTCATTGAAGACTGCTAGATTACAGGATAGCATAAGAAATTTCAAAATATCTAGTCACGTCTATCATAGACGGTATAACCACCTTTTTGCCGTTTTTTAAGCATTAATTTGAAAACTACTTGGAAGAAAAATGTGAAATTTTGGATTTCCATAAAGTAGGGCTTAATAAATCTAAATCCATTAAAAAATGTAGGTTGCAATTCATAATTTTTTCATAATTCATAATTCATATCATAAAATTATAAAAACTGCAAATTCAACGTATTTATGTTTGGGTATTTTAGTATTATTGCTACACAAAAATTTAGCACATTAGGAGTATAATTTCAGGAGATATTAATGAAAATATGAAAATGTAATTTAACATTAGAAGCACTAAATTTTGAACGTTTATAATTCAAAAACTTATCATTCAAATGATTTGAAATTTCGTGCCCAGGCATAGTTTAAACTGAATATTTGAAATATTTTGTTAAAATTGGGTATTGCCATTGAAAAAAAAGGAAGTTTGGGTTCGTTTTAATATGTAGATGGCCCCCATAGCTCCCTAAGCAAATTCCATATGCATCTTTTAAAAGTAGACTTTATTTCCAATCGTTCGGTACCACTAACTTTCTTCTACGATAACTTGTTGAGGAGTTAGTAGGGGCGTTCACTTTTTTTTCTCACGACTGTACGTATAAGTTAATAGTATCCTAAAAACCAATATTTCGATTTGAGAATGATTCTTTAATCATTCAGATATAATTGTAAAGAACACTTTTCGATACCATGGATAACTCGGAGAGGTTAATGTGTATTTTAGTTCATAGTTATATTATACTTTCGTAGATTAAGGAGGATTCGTCTTTTTTTTTTTTTTTTTTTTTTTTTTTTTTTTTTTTGCTACAGAGTAGATCCTGCCAATAATTATTGCACCCATTCGGACTATCCATATTGAATTTCTTTTCATCAGACAACATAATTCGTTCCGATCCAGACTTTTAGGACATGTGAATATTCACTGTAAAAAAAACGGACTAAAAAACGGAACTATTATTGGCAATCGAGACGCCATTACTATTTCCGTGTTTTAACGGAACTTTTTTCCGGTAAATTGCAGCAAAAATTCCGTTTTTTTTTAATTTACGGGGGAAACTTCCGTTAAAATACGGAAATAGTACTGGCGTCTCGATTGCTAGTAGTATTTCCGTATTTTAGTCCATTTTTTTAGAGTGTTCGGTCATGACAACAATCTTTGAAGTTTGTGTCGTTTTCTCCACCATTTTCTTTAAGTATTTCGAATTTTCAGAACTTTTAATTGTTCAATATATGACTTCTAGCGAATTAGGGAAATATGCGATGGATTTTATCGCAAATAAGAAAGGCTTTTGAATTTCACAATGTAGTGCAATCTTTCTGGATACCAAGAAATCATTTATTCATCTACGGAAGAAAAAGGTGATATTCAAAATTGGAAAAACGGATTGTTAAATTTTTAAATCAATAGGAGAATTTTATAATGGATTGTCAGATGACAGAATTTACTATAATGACTTTTTAGCGACGAAGTCCTATATTCAGTACGTACTGTTTATCGCTAAAAAATGCGTTGTGCGCTTTTGGATGCCTGCTAAAAACCAGCTGCTATTTATATTTTTGATTTTTTTAAAAAAAATTAGCTGCTGTTTCGTTGAATAACAGGGCTCAACTGACATAACCTTCCCCACACCTGTTGAACATTTTAATTCAAATTTTATTTAGTTATTATTACGGACGTAATGGATAGTGTTTTGTTGCAATATCAAATTGAAGAAATCTGTAAGGTCTGAATTGTGCTTACTTCCAAACGTTTACGGCTGCAGTGTCCTTTAAAGTGAATGCGAATACCATTTTTGGCTTTAAATAAATCTGCGTTATTGTAATATTTTGTTCTCCCTAATCAGCTTAAATGCAAAGTGAGACAGCTCGATTGAAAAGTAATTATATATACAGTTGAACTTTCACATAACGAACTTCTTCTTTTGCGAAAATCTCTATTTAACGAAAATTCTTCTGGAACCTCGATTTTCTACAAAAAATTAAATAGAAAAAAAAACTGTCTAAATAACAAATATGATCTTCTATTTAACGATATTTTCAAGCCAAATAATCAAAGTTCTTACTGAAATGGTACTGTAAATATTCATCTTGCGCATCTTTTTTGAATAACAGAGCAAAGGTATAAGAAAGCACTTTTCGAAAAATTATTTAATTTCCTTTGTTATGCGATGTGTCCACGTATAACTAACCGACCTTTATTTTCGCAACCGTTGGTCCTAGATGCATACTTCCAGTTACAAAAATGGTTTAAATAATGTAAAGAATTATTTTTAAAGTGATTTGGGTCAAGAAAAAATTGTATTAAAAAATTACGAAATTTAAATATTTATACGGTGCTCCGGTCCTATAAATGATATTTAGTAAAACTTTACTGTGACACTAACAAGTAAGACAAAAAAGTCCCATTCATCAACCATTAAAAATGACCGAGTTATGAAACTTTGAAATGCACGACTTAAACCACTTTTATGCATCTCAAAACAGATGATTTCTGCCATGCTTTCAGGGATCGTATTTAAAGTACTTAAACTTATTTCAAGGTATCTGCGCTTTGAAAGAAATCGTACAAATATTACGATTAAGTTTTATTAGTTAAGTTTCAGATTAGTTAAAATAATTGTATTTTAACATATGTTTTATTTTGTAAGGATTTGAGGCTATGTTTTCTTTTAACTAAAACTGTGTTATTTTCATAAGGTTTTATTTAAATTGCAATGATCGTCTTTCCAGTTTAAAATTTTGTACTAGAACTTTAACTTGCTTTCAAATGTCCGATCGAAGTTAAATTTTACATACTGACTTAAATCCGATGACAATGCAATATTATTATGCTTTTCGACTCTTACCATCTTATACATATTTATATTAGAGGATAACACAAAAAAATTCGGATAGATTACCGCCAAGAAGTTAAGAAAGAGTTTTAGATTAGATAACATAAACCTTCGATGGTTGTGTTTTTAAAATTTCATAGTTACATTATATGTATTTTTTAACGCCGAATAAAAAAATTACTTTCACTTTTAACCATCATATCAGGATCTTTTTCAAATCTTAAATTTCAAGGCTAAAAAATAGTGAAAAATCTGATACTATAAAATAGATGTAAGACTTTTTTATTCGGTTTAATTTTGTTTAATTCAATAATTTATTACATTTTTTGGCTTATACTGGTTTTCTTACAGCTAAACAACTTGGGGGTCCGATGAGGTTGGGAGGGGAGGGGGATCAATTTTAACTTTTAGCTTTTTAACTTTGAAATTTGCGATTTGAGAAAATTCCTGACGTGATGGTTTAAAATGAAGGTCATTTTCGGATTCAGTGCTAACAATTACATAAGAATCAATTTTTAAAAGCTAAAAAACATGCCACAACCCAAAATTTGAAAGACAGTGTAATCTAACAGCATTTTAAAATATGTATAATTTTGTAAAGAATTGAAGATGTTGTTTTTCATCCTTTTATTTAACAAAAAATCTGTTATTTTTATCCTCTTATGATGTTTAGTAGAAATTGTACATTTTCAGTAATAAGTCAGAATGATTAAAGATTTCAAATTTATATTGCAATACTAATTTTACTCTCAACCATTTCTTTAATATATCTGACGAAATTATATTTCTACAAAATTTGTGAATGACCCCTAATATGCAGCAAAAAGTATACTCCAACTTTAAACAGCTATTACTCGGTCAATTTTAATCGTAGAATAACGGGACTTTTTTGCCGTACTTGCCAGTGTAACAGGGAAATTTTACTAAATATAACTTATAGGACCGGGGGACCGTATAAAAATTTAGATTCTGTAATTCTTCACTAAATTATTTTTTCGCTTCAAACTTTTTTTTTTTTTATCTTAACTCTGCACCTAATTTTGACCATTTTTGTAATTGGAAGTATGCATCTAGGACCAACGGTGTCGAAAATAAAGGTCGGTCAGGTCATACGTGGACACACTGTATATCATTATATCACATAGTTCAATTTTATTATACCATTAGCGCCTTCTCCTTACAAGCATTCACAGATGTGTTTGGTAGTAAGTAATAAAACGCAATTGATCCATCAGACAAGGCTCATATTTTATGAAATTTGATAAATTGGTAATAATATAATTAAATATCCATCAGATATTGAAATCCTAGAAATTGATAAAAAAGTATCCCTTTTGAACATTAAGAGCTGAAAAAGAATTTTCTCGAAATTCATGTCAAAAAGAAATTATTAAGTTTTTCAAAAGAATTCGGTGCCGGGTGCAATTTTCAAATGGTTTTCGTGAAATTGTGAACAATTTTACGAATAATCTTTTCTCAAAATTGTATCAACACCAAATCGCGGATTACTTCAATTGCTGGTTCAGAAAACTTCATAAAATAAAGTTTTGAAAGCTATCTTCCATTTTTAGGAAGATTTCGTAAGAAATACTACCTATTGCAGTCGTTACCATGGTGCGACTTTTGAAAAATTCCTTCATAACTTTTCATTATAGGACCCCAGGAACCCAAAACCACCCCCACTTAAAAAGTTTATATATATATATATATATATATATATATATATATATGTGTGTGTGTGTGTGTGTGTGTGTATGTATGCATGTACTAAATTTTGACCGCACGATAAAAGTCGCAATTATGCACGGATCGTCTTCAAACTCGCCAACAACTTTGAGATGGGTAATATCTCGGCGGGAATTGAAAATGGGCAAAATCGGCTCAAGGGAATGTAAATGATGAGGGTTCAAAATTTTGAATACCATCTTAACATGATTCTGATAAAACCAGCTCTTTCACAACAATGACAGGAAAAAATAAATATTTTTCGTTATAGCAGTTGCCAACAATTAAAAAAAAAGCAATAAAATTCTCACCACAACAATTGCTTTTCACGTGAGAATTAAATTAAATAAACCGTTTGGTGAATTAGAAACAAATTGAATATTACGTCATAAGTTTTCTAGAGCAAGATTTCCGCATGAAAACTCAAAATGAATTAAACAGTTTGACGAATTAAAAAAACATCAAAATATTGCGTCATATTAGAAATGTAATGGACCTCAGCAGGTGAATATGTAACGTCATGTGAGTTTGATGAAACGTATTAAAACATGATAAAAACCCGACTATGGAAATATTAACATATTTTAACACTTTGAGGTTCTTTGAATTTGCTTTAGCCATTTTTAAACCTATTCCATATACATGCGTGTGTGTATTCGTGTATATTAGAATTTTCACAAAATGTTTAGCTCCCTAGAGTTCATTCTTAGTGAAGGAACTGGGTTTATCTCTAATCTTGATTTAAGTTTTGTTGGTGAATTTCGTACTTAACTTCGAAATCTACCTCCGCCTGTAGGCCCGAGCCGGCAGGGATTTTTATATAATGAAAAGACTTAATTAATATTTATAGAAAAGATAGAAATTAGCAAATATTTGTAATTTAAACACTGCAAAGGAGCGTTGCATAAATTTTGTACTTTGTAAAATATAGTTCATTAGATTTCCATTTAACGTATTTTTTAAATTACGACTTTTTGAAGGAGCCTTGAGATTTGTTATATTAAAGATTCATTGTGCTTTTCTTGTGGCTTAACAGTGTTATCAATTAGTGGGGCTTCCGAGTTGACTTCAACTTCATGCCCAGTCTATTGATGAATGTCTGAAATGAATGAGGCATTGGAATAGAAAGTCTAACTGTAGTTAAATACTACGTAAAAATTTCATTAAAAATATTAAAAAAAAAGTAAAATTACTTTTCAAGAAAAGTGGTATTATAAATGTAAAATAGTAAGAAACATTACTGGTTTAGAATTAGGAGAGAAATTAATGTGTGCGATATTTGCCCCAACAATTTGTATTTAATTTAAACTTTCTGTTAGATTATTCCGGTACCTAGTTTCAGTTTCTGTTTTAATAATTTCACAGTCTCATTTTTTTTATGAAGGCCGTTTAAGTTGCAAAAAAAGTCTTTAACTAGTTCATTTTATGATTCTTTCTGAATTTGGACGTGTATTTTGTACAATAACATTTTGTATATTTTAAGATATATGATAGTTAAAAAAAAAAAAACTTGCGTGTGTGTAAGAAAAGCACAAAGTGAAGTCAATTTTGAAAAATAAAGTAAATAAAGAATAAATAACACTGGGTCGAATGCTTGATCTTTTTCTTTTTAACTGTAAAGGGTAAATAGAAAAAAAGCATTTGCATTATGATATTTCCTGAAGTAACTATATCTTACAAAAATTATAATAAAAGAAATGTCATGAATTTTTTTTTTACACAAATTTACAAAAAAACTTAGCATACAATTTCAGTTTCTGCTTAAATAATTTTACAGTCTCATTTTTTATGACTGAATAGGCTGTTTAAGTTGCTAAAAAAGTCTTTAACTAGTTCATTTTATGATTCTTTCTGAACTTGGACGTGTATTTTGTGTAACAAAATTTTGTATATTTTAGGGGATAGGATAGTTGAAAAAAAAAATGCGCGTACATAAGAAAAGTCAAAAGTGAAGTCAATTTTGAAATATCAAATAAATAAAAATAAATAATACTGGGTCGCATGCTTTATCCTTTTTTTAACTGTAAGGGGTAAATAGAAAAATTTTTTTACATTATTATATTTCCTGAAGTAAATATATCTTTAAAAAGTTATAAGAAAAGAAATGTCATGAAATTTTTTTTACACAAATTTACAAAAAAACTTAGTATACAAAATTGCATTCTATTAAAGATAGCATATTTACACAATAATTTCAGTTAATGTAACAGTTCAACAGTCAGTCTTTGAAGTACCTTTTTGCCTACTGTCTGAAACTTTAATAAATTAAAAGGAAAAAAGGAATGCCAAATATAATATTATTCGAACTAAACGTGTTTGAGAGCAAATTTGAGGTAATTAATTAATTAATTAATTAATTAATTATATACATTATCATTAAAGTTTTTTATAACTGCTTTCTAAACAGTTTGAAATTTCGTATTTAGAGAAAAGGTTTTCCTCTGTCTGTGATTTAATTACTGATTATCTAATAAATAAATTTTATTGATATTTTTAATGAATGGTATTTATTGAAAATTTTCAGGTAATATTTTATTCAAGTAGGGAAGTGCATGCGGTTCCTGCAGGAATATGAGCTAATCGCGTTAATTAGAAAATATTCATTTGATGTCATCAAGGAGACGTTTATTTTTTTTTTTCTAATTTTGAAATGAACATCAAGATAACTTTAGTTCTCGAAAGAAAGTTTGTCTTCGAACATTTAAAAAAATAGTCTTTTCATAACTGCGCATTTATAGTTATTTTACAGAGCCGCACAAAATAATTCAATTACACTACCGTCTATGGGCGGTAATTACACAAAATGCATTTTAGTGTCATATTTGAAGCTCTACAAAATTTGTACATGCTACTAAAGCTTATTGTGGTATGTTCTCTGTTGAAAATATGATATGTGACATTATAGTACTTTTACAAGCCAACACAAACAATATGGGTGAATTATATTTTATCATCAATTACTGTTGGAAGAGCTACTTTCTATGACGTTTATTTACCTTTTGATGCTTCAAACATATCTATGTGTATAACTATGTTTTCATCTAACGCATAGTACTAGTAAGCTCACTTACCACGAACGAATTTCGCACAAACAGAAAAATCTTCCCCGATTGACATTAGTATGTATATTCATAATTTTTTTTGTCTGATTGGTCTTCTTATGCTGGTAGCGCCTCTGGTGAGAAATTGCATAACTAAAGTTTTAAATTGATTTTTTTAATGTTTTCTCATATAGCAACCATACTCCAAATTAAAATTAGATAGCTAATTTAAATTCAAGTTTGTTTTACGCCTATAACGCCCCCTAGCGAGAAACATATTAAACAAATTTGAATAAAGGTTTTTTTTTATTAATTTTAAATGTGTGGTCTCTGCATAAAAAAAAGCCGGGGAGTAGTGGTATAAAGTAATTTACACTGTAAAACAAAATCTGTAAAGTTAATAAAGTTTTTCTCGGAAACTGGGATTCCTAGAACTTTTTATGTAACGGTAACAACAAAAATTAATGTAACAGCGTCTGTTACAGGAATTTTTCTTGTTGACGTTACATAAAAAGTTCTAGGAATCCCAGTTTCCTAGAAAACCTTTAGTAACTTTACAATTTTTTTTTTTTTTTTACAGTGTACTCTTGCGTCTATAGTACATCCCGGGAGGAAATTGCAACCAAATTTAAGTAAAATTGATTTTTTATGTTTCACTGATGATTTAAAAAAGGTTAAAAGTTAAACTAAAGTTAACAAAAGTTAAAAGTGGGTGACATAGATTCAACTCAATTTTCTTTCGTGTTTATAGTGTCCTTTGGTGGGAATTAGGGTAGCTAAATTTAAATAAAATTGCTCCGTCATGTTTTCTTAAATAAGTTTTTAAATTAAGCTTCTGTCACAGGGAAATTTATGCTTTGATAAAATTGTTTACTGGGTAGGGTTTTTTACGCTGGTAGCGCCCTGTGGCGGGAAATTACATAACTAAAATTTCAAAGTGGATTTTTTTTATGTTTTCTCATATGTACATACATTATCGAACGTAAAATTAGGTGAAACAGATTCAAGACATTTTTTTACGTTTATAGCTTCCCCTGGCCAAAAATAGGATAAATAAATTTAAAGGAAATTTATTTTTATATATTTTAATAAATCTTTGTAATAAACTCCTGCCCCGTAAATTTTATGTTTTGATTTAAAAAAATAATTACGTGATAGGTTTTTTTACGGTGGTAGCGACCCTAGTGGAGATTGCATAAGTAAAAATCTTAAAATTGATTTATTATTGTATTTTTTTGCATGTGTGGCAAGTAAAACGTTATTTGTTGGCGAAAATGCCAAATATTTTTTTAATTACTGTACACAAAATTTATTTACCAAATTATAATGTTACTTATTGCATTTCAACTTTATATATTTTTTTATAGTTAATTGATTATTCAATTTTAAAGTACGGGGCATCCTGTAATTGGTTATATGAAAATAAATAAATAGTGTAATAATTATATAATGCAGAATTTACTGTGTTTTATTTTCAGATTCTTTTAAGCTGTTGCGCCACAGGAGAGACACTGAGAGCGACTATGATAGAATTTCAGAAATACCTGTTGATACCTCACCTTTACCAAGTAGGTGCGCGCAGCCGCCAGACAGCGGCATGTGTTTGGCCTATTTTCAAAATTACTACTACAATTCAGCAAAAGGTATATGTGAAACTTTTGTTTACGGTGGATGTGGAGGAAACGACAATAACTTTTGGAACCAACGGGATTGTGAAACTGTGTGCGGAGGTGGAGCAATAAGTAAGTGTAAAGCTTAAATGTTTAATTAGTTTGCGTCAACGACTAGCGATGTTGTAAAATTGTGTTCCCACGAAACTATGGAAGTGAAGCAACATTAAGCGTAAAGCTTAAATGTTTAATTAGTTTGCGTCAACGACTAGCATTGTTGTAAAATTGTGTTCCCACGCAACTACGGAAGTGAAGCAGCATTAAGCGTAATGCTTAAATGTTTAATTAGTTTGCGTCAACGACTAGCAATGTTGTAAAATTGTGTTCCCACGCAACTACGGAAGTGAAGCAACATTAAGCGTAAAGCTTAAATGTTTATTTAGTTTGCGTCAACGACTAGCAATGCTGTAAAATTGTGTTCTCGCGCAACTACGGAAGTGAAGCAACATTAAGCGTGGTCAGTAGTTGCGTGGAGGAAAACTGAGCTGCGGTTGTCTTCTTTGTGGATAATATAAAGGGTGTCTATAGAAGAATGTCCCAGTTACAAATTTTAATAATATCCACTGTAAGCGTTGCAGGAGTTTTGGTTCAAGGTCATAAATAAAGAGCAACTCAAACAGTTTTAGATAAGCGCATACGCGAGTACTGCTTTGTTATTGACTCGCTTGCAGTGCCACACACGCAAAATGGCGACTCCTCAGAGTAAACCGTCATTGCTGGGCTGAAGATTTTAAAGCCGTTAGAGTCATGCGATTTTTTTCTTTGGGGCTTTATAAAAGATCGTGTCTACTTTCCGCTGTTATCTAATGATTTGATGTTGATTGAGTTGAGATACAGAACTGAAGAGGCTATGGCTTCCATTAGTCCGGACTTGTTAACTGAAGTGTGGGGAAGAATTTGACTTTAGGTTGGATGTGTGCCGTATAACTAAAGGTGCACATTTTGAACATTTATAAGAAAAAAGAGATTAATTTAGCTTTATTCTGATGTATAATTTGTTGTAACTAGCCTAAATTAAACTGTTATGATATCTCAAATATTACATTAACTGTAAAAATGTCTTAATTTACTTCCATTAATCATAAGCTTAATAAAATATATATTTAAAATAACAGCAAAATACATACTAAAAGTAATTTAATTACTTAAAAGACGTCAGGTATAAAAAATTTTATGTTATAATATACCATTGAAACTGGGACATTCTTATATGGACTGCTAATATAATCCTGTAATACCTGTACTTTGAATCAATGACATGGACAATCCTCTCGCTTAGAGATCTGTTTTCTCGCAAAGTTATTTTGTTCATTTTTTTGCTAAAATATATAATTATTGTTACAGTTTATCAGGAATGAAAGTTCGGACTCATCTTAATATGAAACACCATGTATTATTGACTGAATAAGTGGACTGCGATCCTAGTGTCCCATATAAAAATTGTTTGACTTGACATGCATTACCACCTGATAGAGTTCTGACCATCAGTTCAGATACACCTTGTATGCTTACACACTCACTAACATATATTTTCCCACACGTGCATCTACTTAAACATGCAGTTTGTAGAAAAATAATCCAAACGCAGGCTATAATTTTAGTCCTAATCGATACAAGAAAACAAAATTAAATACAGTTTGTCGAAGGTTCTCTGAAACTGTATATGATTCATCTTGTCATAGGGGCTTTTAGTGTAAGGGATTTTTTTTGAAATCCTTTAAAATTTTATCTACATAACAAAATTAAACACAAGTTTTAAAAGATTATAAACAGCAACATAATGTTATTACATATCCACATTTTCTTGCTAAAGAATAAATAAATAAATAAAAAATTGCAATTTAACAAATTACAACGACCATTTGAAAAATGATTTTTTCAAAGACTAAAATTTAAGACAAAAAAAAAATCGCACGGAGTTGATCATACATTACGTACGCCATGGATTAAACATTAATAGTGTTATTACACGTAAAAATTGCAAGCAACAAAAATCGCCTGCGATTCCTCACATTTCCCGAAACTTACGTATTATCCGTTTGAAACTTACGTATTATCCAAGCATTTCATTGGCTGTTCGGGAAAAGGCTTTTCCACCGTCAGATTTCCAAGAAATCTGAGGACCAATTTTATATGAAATTTCATTCTTAAACTTCTAAACATCCCACAATATTACTTTTTACACCGTCGTATAGAGAAAAAAAATGTACTTTTGAATGCAGTTTGTTTGAAAGCTGTACCTCAATTTATTTCTGAGTTATTAATTTTTTTTTGTACTTTTTATTACTTTTTTGTCATAGTGGCAACAGAAGTATCCATCTCTGTTGAAAGTAAAGGGAAAATACAGATTACTGTATAGAACAATCAGAAAACGAATAAAATGCGGATTAAACGAATAAAAAGCTTCAGATATGCTTTTGATTTCCTATCCTGACGAGGACAATAACCATTTTTTCAAATGGTTTTTTTTAAAAAAAGGACAACATGGGAATAGTATATAATTTTGATTAAAATTATACATGTGTTCACGAATGCTGGGTTTGTTTGTGTCTCATGTTTCGTCACAGGATTGTGTGCTCATGAAGACTATTCCATTTTGTGCTTCAGTTGCAGCCTTACCAACATATGTGGGAAGAGCTAAGCTGGGCATTGTCCTCGTAGCTTTAATGGTAGAGCACTTGAAGCGCTATTCCAAGGGTTCCGGGTCCGATTCTCGTCTTGGGCACTTTTCACATTTTTGGTTCTACGCTTCGTTATCAATGGGATAATTCACATGTGTATGTTGAATACTATTTTTTACCAGTGGTTAGTAAAACATAAATTACTTGAATTTTAACTACTTTTAAGGAAAAGCGTTATTTATTTGAATGTAGACGTCAGAATAACTTATGCATTTCTTTACTTTTTATTTTATGCAGGGTGCAATATATTATCTATCGCCGACCTTTAATTTCTCAACCGCTGGCCGCAGACATATAGTTCCAATTGCAAAAACGTTTCAAATGAGTTAAATATTCATTTTGTGGCATTATTAAAAGTAAAAAATCAATTAAAAAAATTACGAAATCTAACTTTTCATACGGTCCCCTAGTCTCTATAGTTCTATTTAGTAAAAGTTTACGCATATCATAACAGATATAACACAAGAAGTTTGACATCTGTGCTGAAAAAATTTACATAGTTACTAAATTTCAAAGTTTGAGATTTTTGTACTTGACTTTCTCTTTCATTGAGGGATCAGTTAAAAGATGAATTCAAGTAATTCGAGATCAAAATCAGGGTGCAATGTCCTTTTTACGGCGAAACTACTTTTAGCCGGTATCGCCAAATCGGGGAATCATCAAAGAGGGTTATTTCATCTAAAAATTTGAGCTAACTATTATGGGTCGAACAATATTCAAATGTCAAAATAAGTATAATCGACAACCGTAAAATAAAATATACTCACTAAGCCCCAGATAAATGACAGCGGAATTGCACCCTGATTTTGATCTCGAATTACATACTTTAATTCATCTTTTAACTGATCCCTCAATGAAAGACAAAATCATGTGCAAAAATCTCAAACATTGAAATTTAATAACTGTGTCAATTTTTGTAGTACAGATGTCAAACTTTTTGTGTTATATCTGTTATGATATGTGTAAACTTTTACTAAATATAACTGTAGGGACTGAGGGACCGTATAAAAAGTTACATTTCGTAATTTTTATAAAATTGATTTTTTACTTTAAATAATGCCGCAACATGACTATTTACCTCATTTGAAACGTTTTTGTAATTGGGACTATACGTCTACGACGAACGATTGAGAAATTAAAGGTCGGCGATAGATAAAATATTGCACACTGTATAATGATTTGTGAATGTCAAACATAATGTACACGTATATTTTAGGTTATCCTGCTTTTGAAATTTTAATTTTTTTTTAACAATGAGAATATCTGGTATTCATAAATAGACACATATACATTTTAGGCATTATTCGAATTATCAGGGTCGAAATGTTGCAAAACAAATAGCATTTTCCCTTTGGTTTTACATTGTCACATTATGCAAAAATTTGTAAAAAGAGCAACGATAGGGGTCTATATATCAGAATGAAGTTGAAAAACTTTTCCTGACATTTGATATGTTTAACAAACAACACTGTACTTCCGGATTTTCAGATAAAAAACTTTACTCCAGATATAAAATAAAAGTCATAATATTTATTTTAATAGCTATAACGGTATTTTTATTCAACTTCCGATTTTCGAAATAAGTTTAATAGTGACGCCGTCTCCAAATATATTTTAACTCTTATTTAACGCTTTTTTTTTAAGAAAAAGTAGTAAAAATTTATACTTAAGATAAATAAAGGAGGATATCATCAAATCATCGAAAGCTCTGAATTTCTGTTAAAAATTTAACGCTTCGATCAAAAACAAATATGTAAATAGTCACTGAAAGTATCAAAAATCTGTTAAAAATATAGAAAATCATAAGCAAGTAGGTTTCATAAAAACAGCTTTACTCGCCAATGTTTAGAAATGTAACTATGATTTGCGTTGTGATTTTTCTTTTTTCTTTCTTTCTTTCTTTTTTTTTTTTTTTTTACAACTTTGTATACGCGCGCGTATACGTACTTGCAGACACGTATTATTATTATTATTATTATTATTATTTTGATACAGAAATATATTTTTATCTAACTTATGTCTGCATTTTTTTTTCACGAAAAAAATTTTGCGAATATTTATATAGCAATTTTCTGAATTATTTAATGAATGATTTTAAAGTTAGTTATATTTCAGATCTCGAATTCTCCCTATCCAGTATTAAACCTCTGCCCATGTATCATATTCATTATTTTCCAATTTCTCATCAGAATATTAAACTGTTTAATTTATTTTTTTTGCATACTATTTTTAGATTATACCTTATGCTATCTTTATGCGGTTTCCAGATAAAAATTTTGCTAAAATATATACATAATTTTATATTTTAAGTGTTGATTAGAAATATAAAGATTAAAAAAAAAAAAAAAAAAAAAAAAGAAGCTATGCTATAGGCAGAAGGGAGATTAGAGATTATGCGCAATAGCTGTTTTTTGAAACAAATACGGTGAACGACGGTATACAGTGTTTACCACCGAATACCCTCCACTACATCGCTGGTGTTGAAAGTTTATTGACAACTCTTTAGCTTCACTAAGATTTTGGCACTTAAAATAATTTTCAGTATATATAAAATATACAATATGGACTTCTAAATGCTCACGCCCTTAAAAGGCGACTAAAATAATAAAAAAAGATGTTACAAGTTAAAAATAACATTTTACTTAAAACTTCTTAGTACTTTCGAGCTGTATTTCCCAAGCCGATCATCAGAAAATATTTTAATAACAAATTGTTGTTTATTTATACAAATACGTCATTTCGTTTTGAAAATGAGAGAGCCAATAATTATTAGAGTTGAAAGTAGAAGTAGCAGTTTCTTGGATTGAGCTTAATTAGAGAAAATATATATTAACTGCGGTAAAAGAAAATAAATGGTACTGCAGTTAATAATAATATATATTTTCTTTAATTAAGTTCAAACCAAGAAACTGCTACTTCTACTTTCAACTCTAATAATTATTGATTCACTCATTTTCAAAACGAAGTGACGTATTTGTATAAATAAACAGCAATTAGTTATTAAATATTCTCTGATGATGGGCTTGGGAAATACGGCTCTTTTAAATTAAATGTATTTTTAACTTGTAACATGTATTTTATTATTTTAGTTGCTTTTTAAGTAAAACGGTGAGCATTTTAAAGTTCATATTGTATATTTTATGTTTGAATCAAGGGGAAATATTGCGTTTCGTCTTATTATTTTATTTCAGTATGTATTTTTGAAACAGTTGTCAACTAAAATGCAAAGTGACATCATCTAGGAGAAGTATTTGGGCAATTCCATACAAGTGTCAACTTTGATCAAAAATATTTTTTTTATAATTTTTATAAATTAAGTTAAAAAATATATTGAAATATATTCCAAGTTTTCAAAATAATGTTTTAGACCCAAAACTTTTATTTTATTTGCAACTGGCAATTGTCCAAATAAACAAAATGGCTGAAAAGTAAAATGCTTGCAGTTGTGTGCAAATAGTATTCTTGAAGAACACTTGAAAAAAGAAGGTAATTGTTGTTTGTTTTACATTTTTTAAATAAATGAATGCATGTAGTATAATATTTAATAGTTTACAATAGTCTTAAAGCAATATTCTTGATAATAATGCATGCACAATAAAGTCTTGTATTGCGTCAATCTGTCACATGTTTTTGTGCATTTTTTATTTCAAATAGTAGGTAATCGTACTCGATATGTCTTTGAAAATACTATCAATAGAGAATACATAGTTATGTAATGTACGTTCATTCTGAAATTTACTAGTTTAATCATTTTTTTAAAATAAACGTTTAAGAAACTTTCTGTCATTCCGTCACGGCCATTCCGTCACGTCAAATGACAGTTAATAACTGCAACCCTAGTACAGATAGGTTGTTCTAAATTATAATTTTGTACTGCTTATACATCATATTTAAGATACATATTAGTTTAAAACTAAATGTTTTCCTAATTAACCAATGTTTCCAGTTTTAAGTAACAGGTTAGAGTCATGGTTGCAAAAATGTCATTCTGTCACACACACACAATAAGAAATTACTCAAAAATGAAAGAATAAAATCTGCAAAAAAATTGTTTCAGGTATTTTTTTAATCTTTTAGTCAATAACAGTCATGTGCAAACTGAAAAATTAATTTTTGTGTGAAAATAGCTTCAGGGGAATTGCTTTAGCTGTAATTCTACAACTCAAAATGTCAGTCCGTCACATATGGAATAACCCATTTAAGAAAATATAAAATAAAATATTTCTGCCGAGAAACTACAAAATACGAATGCATTCCTTGGTGATAAATTTAATATTGTAGAGGGGAATTTAATGTCTGACTGATCCGAGGTTTTAAGAGTTTTTTAACAGTTATATTTTTTAGATGATGAAGATGAAGAAAACGAGTTTAACTTGATTATGGAAAGTCTTCAACCACTTGTCGAAAGAAAGGATGACTGTGAATATCCACCAGAAACAGGTGAATGCAGAGCAGCTTTTCAGCATTATTATTTCAACGGGGAAAAATGTGAAACATTTATTTATGGTGGTTGCGGAGGAAATCCTAATAATTTTCCAACTGAAGAAGAATGTACTGCAAGATGCATGACGAACTCCGGAAATGAAAGTAAGTTGTACAAATATATCTCACAGAGAACATATAAAAGAAATTAAGTTACTTATAGGTTAGTCGGAGGCAGGCGATAAATCGCCATATATTGTTCTCATCAGCATTACACTATTGCATTCATTTTATTTAAAATATGACCGTTATATTCATTTACTTTAAAATACACAATTTCCATTTAAAATGCATATATTATACACATTTATAATGCATGCCTTTAACTCATTTAATTTAAGCATATATTAATTTTATATTAATTTAATTAAAATTAATATATACTAATATAATTTTATATTACATTAGTATATATTAATTTTATATTAATAATAAGCACAAATAAATAAATAAATAAATAAAATAATAAGAAGAAATAATATTATAAATCAAAACATTTTATTTCAACATCAAAACATTGTTTTGTATTCACAGATTATTACTCGTGAGAGAAAAAAAATGGTTTTTGGTGAGATTTGCGTCTAGGTAACTTAAAAGCACCAAAATTTAATATCCTGCTTTTCTAAATTTAAAGTTAGATTTCCAGAGCTGGTAATGATAAGAGCTTTTAATGAAAATGTGTTAATTTAATTGTTGATTAAAATTAGAACTTTAAGGATATATACCAGTGTACTGTAATTAATTGGAATTAAAAAATGTAATTGTTAGATTCCAGCCAATTATTAATTATAAAGTAATAGATGAGTAAATTTAAAAGATAGCCTGCTAAAATCGTGAAAAGAGCCCATGGGCGTACTACTAATATGAGAATAAAATTTTTAACTAATTGTGCATGTTGCATTTTTTTCATTATCTTCGAAGACATCAATATCAGTGTTAAAATAACTTGCTAATATAGTCACAGAAAATTAATTTTGATACAATCCCAATTAATAAACAAATACATATGGATCATAACATTTCTTTTTTATATAAATTGAGAATTCAAAAATTGAATTATGAAAAACTGACGTTACAGCTTCTTTTGTTAACGTCAAATCACGACATATCATATAGTATGAGGTTTTTTAAAGTCAGAATGTATAAGTCTTTCTTAACTGTTGAAAATATTTTCTTAAGTGTTGAAAAAAAGAGGATTTCCTAGATGTGCTACTGTGATTTTCTACAGGGTAAAATATCTTGTGTGTTATTTACAGAAAAATGTCGCGGAACTGTCACATATACCGATATTCCTACGTATATATTAATATGTCTAGATATTCGGCATGTACTTAACTCAAATTTGCAAAATTAGTGACTTACATAATTCTTCCTTTAAACGCTTCCATTTCATTGATTCTTCTTATAACTTTAACTATTTAGTTTTTTTACAAGAAATAATCCATATTAGAACAGGTGTGCGAGAGAGGCAGTTGAAAAATAAATAAATAAATAAAGTCTAAAATTAATGCCAAAATACAATAAAGTGTAAAATTAATTGCATTTCAGTATAAAAATTAGAAGATTACTATATACTTCATGATAATGTGTGAATAAAGATCAGATTTTGTGCGATTAGATTTCCATGAATTAAAAAAGTGCTTTTCGCCTCTTAACAAAAATTCTTATGTTGTTTTTTTTATTTTATTTTAGGTGAAGAAAATGAAGTCTAAAAAGATAAACAGAAACTAAAAAAAAAAAGAAATCTTTTTTGATTTTTAAATTTTGTAATGAGGGAATTTTTGTAATTTGTTTCTAAAAATATTTTACTAAGTGCATGGAAATAATGAATGCATAAATAATTTGAAATGTACTTTTTGCATTAAATAAATTTTTTTTATATTTTCATGAAGTTTTTTATTTTTATTTAAAAACATCCCTTCAGAATGTTGTAAATATTTTTAGGATGATAAAATTACAGTCCATCTAATACATAAACTTTAAATAGTGAAATTGATATAATTACAAGAATGCAGCTAATGATCATTATAATAAATATTTTTGATTTTATACTTCCCACAGCCGAAATGGACTCAAAGAAATATAATTGATGTGATGACTTTCGTCTTTTAAATTCCCCTGTTGCACATTTCCATGTTTAAATATTTCAAGATATTTCTGTAATAATCTGAATAAAATGAAAATAAGTAACTTAGTTTGCAGTAATGAAGTTGATGATAAGTCTCTTGAATAATAAGTCCATTTGAAGATGTAGAAAACGATAATTAGAAACAGTTCATAATTTTTGGAGGATGTACGTAGATACTTCTGAATAAAAGAACCATATAGAAGAACGCTGAATAAAAGAACCATATAGAACAGGCATGTCAAACTCGTCTACCGCCGCGGGCCAAATTAAGAATTGCATACAAAGACGCGGGCCACATCAAACAAAGTAGATAATGTTATTAGAATTGCCCACAGCAATATTTTTACGTACAAAACATAGCCATATTAAACAAATATTCAAGTAAAGTTCCAAAGTTATTATTATAGTTCATAGTTTATTTTATCTTATTTTTCGAAAAAATACTTGGCATTACTTTTTATCAACCAAATCTATAAAGTTTAATCTGATTTTCTAAATTGACTAAAAAAACCTAAAAAAAAAAAAAAAAAAAAATTACACAAGCTATGTTAATCTAGGAAAGGTATAACTTTTAATCTTCAGGATTTTTTTTTTCAAGTAAAAACTTAAAAAAAAAAAAAAAAAAAAACATTTTGAAAAAAAAAAAAAATTAATAAATTGTGTCTTGTATTTATGCGCTACGTATTTCATTTCATTTATGAAACACATTTTCCTGTTCAAATTATGTTGCTTTTACCAGAAAAATTTTGCTACCGAACATAGTTAATATATGCCTAATTGCTCACTTTGCACCATTGCCAACTTTTTCACTCAGTTGGAAAATTGCAACTCGTAACTGAATTAAACAAAGGTAAAATGCCAAAGGATTGGCGGGCCACAAAGAAGTTGTCGGCGGGCCAGTTGTGGCCCGCGGGCCGCGTGTTTGACATGCCTGATATAGAAGAACGCAAAATGGAGAGTGATTATATTTTGATCTGTTGAAAATAAAATAACCAACTACACTTTTATAAGATAATTGAAAAACAAACCGTCATCAATATCGCTGCAAAAGAAAAAGGAAAGAAGGAAAAGTGTGCGAAGATAGAGCTTGTCCATCTTGCATCTTAAAATTTTTAATACTAAAGGCTACATTTTGATTTTCAAAATGGACGTATAAATGTGCATGCCATAATGAATTAAAAACTTGTGTGGAAAACTGAATACTAAAAAACCAACGTTTGAACACACAATATCCAAATGAAGCACCATAAAAACGAACATACGCACATTTCGTAAGCAACTTGGCATTACATCATCAGTGTCAATAAAAATAAAAATTACAACCCCCCCCCCTCCCCCCTGAAACTGAATGCCATATGAAACTGACAGCCAAAAACCCAATGTAGATTTTTTTCCGATCGCTTTTTAGTCTAATACAATTTACATAAAAAATTTTTGTGTACTGATTCGAATACGAGAAAATTAGATAAACTACATTAAACGATGATAAGATATACATTTACTTCAGCAAAGTTCATTTTGATTAGTTAAAAAATCTTAATACTAATATACTGCTTACGTAAAGCCATTTCACAATCGAGTTAAAAACTGTTGAGCTTAAATTTCGCAGATAAAGTGTTTCTAGATGACAAAGAAAAATCAAGGAAAAATCTTCTGTCTAATACATAAAAATTATCTCTAAACAGGATTCCAAAAACGGTTTTTCAGAATGGCAATAATAAATTGCTCGTTAAATTAAAAAAATTCTTAAATGAAAGAATACGTTTTTTATGTATTTTACAAAAAAAAAAAAAAATTATGCACAAAAAAATTGACGTAAATATGTGTTGCTTGGCGCAAAATTACTAGCAGCTTTTTAATCGAGAACATTTTCTACCGAACTTTTTGCTTAAACTTAATTGTTTAACACAAATCGAAAGAAGATATACTTTTCAGTTGTATGGCTATTTTTAATTTTTACGATAAAAATTGGTGATTAAAGTGTATGTAGTGTTTTCTCTTTATTTTGGCTGACTGTACCCTTTTGGTAAAACAGGACTGTACCCTTTTGGTATGTGAAAGGTTCTACACGTTAATCAGTACACAAATTGACGATGTGTGCTTCTTTGCGACTCTCATACATCATTGTTCATTACCTTGGATTCTTTAACACTCGCAGTACTAAGATAAAAATATTCCTTAAATGCCTAAGATTTAAAAAGGGGTCACCCTATAGGTAATTTAGGTCCCCATATATAATTATAATGTTCATACGATGCGACGATTCGTTTCGTTGAATAGCGAAATTTACACCCAACTGAACACAAAAACAAAGAAATAATGAAATGAGGGAGACGCTAACACTCGCTTGCATGATAACACTGTACCCACAGTGCTATCTAGTGAACTACATTTGACAAGATGTAAAAATTCTCTTTCTTTCTCTTGAAACGTGATAAATGATAGAAAGCTTTCATTTATTCCCTGTTTGCCTAAGATGGGAGTAGATGTGACTCCATTCGCAATTTCTACAAATAAACAAAAAAATATAATTGTGCGAAAAATTAACTATCAAGTAGACAAAATTATGAAAGAAACCTTTATAGGATAATTCCTAGAAAATAATTTTAACATACATATTCAAAATGATAAAAAAACAAACAAACTGCAAAATGTCCAGAGGGGGTCAAATTGACCCCGTCTTAGTACTGCGAAGATTAAATTAAGTATGAGTGTAACAACAGCGAATACTTCTTTAGGTCATAAGAACAATGAGTTTTCTGTAATCAGCATTTTATTGCATTGTAAACAGCAGTTTGACAAGTTTTCATTCCACTATTATTTTACTTCAATTACACGCCGTTTCTTTCTTCAGTTTCTTGCTCATCGTGAGTGACTGTGCGATATTATTTTGCAACCATACAATATGCTATAGCAATCTCACTAAATTAGGGTAAATTCCATCGTGGATAATATATTCGTCTTTCGATAATAGCATCTTCACAACTTAAAATAAGCATCTGACTACAGTAAAATGCCATTTATAACTCTTTTTATATATGGAATATCCTAAGTCACCGTTTTCAGAATTAATAGACGAGATTCTCAGCATTTATACACTTACAGAAAACTCTAGTTACACCCATAATGAAGTATGGAAAAAGTATTAAATACCCGACAATAAACCTATTTGATATTTTACAATTACAGAAATGTACAGTGCTCAGCAAAAGTTTAGACAATGATCTATTATGCTTCTGTGCCGAGAAGTATGTAACGAATTGTTGTAATTCAACTGTCATATATTACTGGGGACTTATCCTTCATACACAAATAATAAATTTTAATTTATACACTTTACATAATATATAATGAAAAAAAAATGAATTTAACATTGTTGCAAAAGTATAGACAATCTGTCTGTTAACAGAAAAATATCCATAAATTAAAATCGAATTGCACCTACATTGTCTGTTGTTAATGCAAAAATGTGACTTTCCATCGAAGAAACTAAATCCTGCATCACTTGGGGTCTATTTCGTGCCAAACACGTTCAACATCTGATCGAAGTTCATTTATAGAGGAGTATTGTTAAAAAATTGCATAAACCGTATGAGATATGATGCAACAAAAGTTTTCGATTGGGTTCAGATCAGGGCTACACGCGGGCCAGTCGAAAACAGTAATATTTTGAGAGTTAAACCAATTTTTTGATTTGTATGCAATATGAATAGACGCATTATCTTACTCAAATACATACTTTGGAAGAGATAAAAGTTCACCAAATGGCTGTAAATTGTTTTCCAATGTATGTATGTAGTCTTACGTAGCTTGGCGACCATTGAGAAACTCCAGAGATACTTGAGTATTAAAACAAAGTGAGGCCCAAGTCATCAACCTTTTCGAGGGCAAAGGACACATAATTTTAATTCCAGTAATGGCAAGAATATTTAATTAAAATTTTCCTTTTATAATATACGTGAAAATAAGCAATTTCATATTTTCTAATAACTTCGTTTATAAATTCTGGTATCAGTCCATTATTTCATCCGTTTATAAAAAGAATTACTCCGCGATAGAAAAAGGGTCAATTTGTTGTGAGATTTCAAAGCTGGTGGTTTTATCATTTTCATCTAAACTAATGTACATCTTTCTTTAATGCATCTACAAAATTATCCGTCGACACAGAAAGCTCTAACTCCCTTTTAATGCGATTAGCAGTCATCATTTGTCTAGATGCCAGTTTATGGATCCTTCTATAATATCGTTTTCTGGCCACACGAGTCCTTCCAGATCTATGTTTTGCTTTGAAAGAGTCACCCTTAGACAGTACTTAATAGACAGAATTCTTTGGCCGATTGAAAGTAGCTGAAATTTCCGTAACAGTCTTCCCTTTCGATTTCAGCTTCCATGCTTTAATTATTTCATCTGACTGAAACTTTCTTGCTCGCGCATCTTCACTAACCGATGCTATCGCGAGGTGCACTTAAATACTTCATGCATGTGACGTCATAAGTTTGAAATATGCGCTTTTCGGTAAACAATATCCAAAAAATCACAAAAGTGTCTAAACTTTTGCAATATGCAAATTTCACTTTTTTCAGTTAAATGAAATAATATCCTACATTAAAACCGTTATTTCTGTCTTAAAACGCTTAAAATATATTTAAAAATAAGTACAGTCATTTTTATAACCCAAGTGTTCGTATTTTTTATTTAAAGGTTAAAAATCACCAGTGTCTAAACTTTTGATGAGGACTGCATAACAAAACATCTTTACTGTTATTATAACTTTTAGAAATTAGAAATTATACTTTTTATGTAGAAATGAATAATGAAAAATTTTCCTTACTCAAATATATTATGAATAATGTAGAAATAAATAATAAACCTTTGTATTTACGCAAATAGCTACAGTATGAATGTTGAAAAAACTACCGAGCGAGGCTCGGTCTACCTATACCTCAGGTACTATACTCGTATGTATATATATATATATATATATAGGAAAGAGCAAACAAATATGTAAAACGCTTTGACAATATGATTCCTTAGTACTTCAGGATGCTAATATTGCATCATTTGTCTCTCATCAAATCGCTTTACAGTAAATTCTTAAAGTTCATTAAAATATTTTTTGAGTATGAAACATGTTTTAGCGGCTGTTAGTCATTTTTATATAAATTCAAGGTTTCAGAAAAAAATAATCCACAAACATTTGAAAACATTCCCATAAAACTGAAGATACTATAAGAAGATTTATGAGATATTATAAGTCACAGAAAAACTTAAATAGATAGGAGTTTTATTTCTATAAAAAATAAATTATCGTTTTTAACTTACACAGTACAACAACCGATAATCAATGTTCAGAAAAATCTACTATTTTTAAAGTAATCAGTGAAAACATATTATTCCAACTGATAGCAAATGATTGATACTTTTTTTTCTATTTTAAGTAAAAGTTAAGAAATTATCTTTAATTTATTATTTCTTTTTCCACAATGTCCTCATTTTTCTACTTTTTCTGAAAAAAAGACAAACTTGCAGAATTTATTTTCATCGTATATAATTTGAACTGGAAAATAATTTATAAAGTATTCGTATAAAGTGTATAATTTATAAAGTATAATAAATTCAGAAGTTCTGCTGAAAAAAGAAATTCCGAAATGCGGAAAATTGAAAAACGACTCTTTTCCGCATTTTCTTCAATGCCTTAAAGATAAATACGTATTCTAAGAAAATATTTAAAAAGAACGTATATGCATGACTAGAATTGGTCTTCTAATAAACGACTTCGATCCTAAAACTTACATAAGCAACTGTCGATATATAGATTTTTCTTGGGGAAATTCAATATTTCATACATCTCGTTTTACTATTTTATTTTATAAATTGTTCAGCTGAGTTATTTTATTATAGTTTAGCGGAGTTGAATAATAGAGCATATTTCATTTACGTTTACAAATTGCTTCTTTCATCCATAGTGTACGTCATCTCAGCTCTAAATCTGCCAAAAGATGCGAGACATACTACTTTGTGCTAGTTACTAGGTTGAGCAAAAAGTTCTGGGAAATTCGTGAAAGTTGCGTTGTTATGCGCAAATTAACAACAAAAGCAACAAGGACTATTCTTCAAAAAAGAGACCATCATAGTCCACGACTTACTGCCATCATTCTGCCACATTCCGGTTTGCTGGAAGTACCATGGCGGCTTCTTGGAATCGAAAAACTCTTGACATGCTTCTTCAACTTTATTAAAAGATTCAATTTGACGGCCCTTGAAAAAGTGTTACACTGGTCGAAAGAGGCCATAATCGGATGGAGCCACGTCTGCACTATAGGCGGGGTGTGGGAGAATTTCGACGCTGTCCAACTGTGCAAACTTGTCCTTGGTCCTCTGGGCCACGTGCCGTTTGGCATTGTCCTGCTGAAACAAAACGCGCTTTCAGCGGACCAATCTTGGATACTTCTGCACCAAGTTGTCGTAGACGCGATCCATTGGCTGGCAATAGAGCTCGGCATTGGTGGCACGACTATCATATACGATAAAAATTCTGGTAACTATTAGATTAAAAATTTCCCAGAACTTTTGGCTCAACCTAATAAAATGAAATTTGAAACTTTTTTCAAAAACCTTAGAAGTTATAACTTTCTGCTATCGTTTATGTTTATCATTGTTGAACGTATTTTATTTTCTATTTCATTGTTGTAGAACAGATAAATCTGCGTCCCACAAGAATATAGCACCGGAAAATCTTCATTTAAAAAAAGTACAAGAGGAAATAAAGGGAAACAATGACATGTCATACCTGTATGTTTTAGAAATGCGTGACTTCTAACCTCATTTTGTTGGTAATATCCGAGTTTGAGTTCCTCATCATCTATCTGATTCACCAGATTTTACGACACTTGACTTTTTCTGTGGGGTCACCTAAAAAGGAACATCTATGAGTGTGCGTCCGTGGGTGGAAAAGGAGATTAAAGACCAAGAGCAGTGGGAAAAAGTTTTTATATTAACGCCACCGTGTTGCAAAAGTGCAACGTACCCAAAAGTAGATTATATTTCCACAGCCAGCTTAAGGTGATTTTATTTTTGCTAATATCTTCCAACTCTGAAATTAATACAAATTATTCACAGTATCCCCAACAGACGGAAATGTTGAGTTAATTTTTAAGGTTCCGCACTTAAAAAGTAAGAACGGAACCATTATAAGATCAATCCTGTGTCTGTCTGTCCGACTGTCACAGCCATTTTACTCGTAAATTACGGAACATGGAAAGTTCAAATTGGCTGAAGTAATAAAGGCTATTGACTCACCTATTTATAGATTATTAATCATTCACAAATATATTTAGGAAAAATGTAGAGGGGATAATTAAGTTACTTGAAAAAAAAATTCTTTGTATATCGTGTGAAAGCTTTTGTAACGCTGAACTCAAAAATACATTTTTTTAAATTTTAGATATTATATTCTCAGAGATATCGTCGAAAATGTAATGCAAAAATATGTCTCCCCCCCCCCCTCTATTATTGAATCTACTGGAACTAAAATTATGAAAAACATAGGGGTAGTAGAAGTTAATTTAAACCTTGCAGGAAAACTATAGCGAATAACGATTCCTCTAGGTCACATAGTTTTGAAAAAATCGCATGTTTCCGTTACACACAAATTTCGATTTGCGGGCGTTCTGCAGAGGATTTGAGGAGCATTGGAGGTACCTATCATCGCAGAAGTATAAAAAGATTGTTGATAATGATGTTAAAAAAAAAAAAAAAATTCGCTAATTAGCCGAGGTATTAAACCTTAAAGACACGGATGGTTTGGGCACACATAAAGACCCGGGCGGCGTACACTATGTGTCATCGGCCTCTAAAGCCTAGATAACAGCTTTTAGGGATATATTTGTGTAATGGAATGCCCGATAGTAGTATAAAAGCAACATCAAACTAATAAAAACAAAATAATAGACATATAAATAATAAATTTAATTAGAATTAATCGCATAATTACTATGGGATTCGTGACTAGTTTGCAATGAGTGGCTCTCTCAATACGTCACCCGTGTCTTTAAAGATTAATCAAAAACCTATCTGGAAAAACGCTGTACGGACCAATGCGGTGTTGCAGCTTTGTGACCTCCTTTCAAAGCACAATGCCATTTCTTAGTACAATGCCAAGTTTAAACTTTGAACATTACTTTTCTTTTAGGTGCACAGTAAAAAGAAAAGATTATTACTACGCTGAATTTGTGTTTATGAAATGCCAAATAAAGTTTAAATATACACTACTTTTATTGTCAGCACCGAATTAAGTTCATCATAAACAGATTAGGATAAGATTAAAAATAGTTATACAGAATAGCAATATTTGATACTATTTAGGCTTCATATCTCTCTGAACTTTCATGGTATATCCATTTATACTTTTCTAGTATATGCAGCTATACCCAACTCTATGTTGTACAGTTTTTTACAAAGTCTTTATTAATCTTTTAGCAATGATTTTTTTGTCATAATACAGTTACAAATTAATATATTTATTGTACGAAACCCTCTGTATGCGAGTAATACTTGAACTTGACCATTTCATCATTCTAAAATTTAATTAACACCTTGAGTAGTTTCAAGCGTTTATTTCTAAAATGAACTTCGTGAATTTAGCGAAATTAAAAAGGCCGGATGCGGTCAGAAACAGATTTCTCTCAAAGTTAAGTTTATATACATTAAAATTTTGCATTAGAACTGGAGATGTTGTGATACAACTGATTAAGAATCGAAAAGATTTGTATCTATATTACAGATGTTTTGCAAACATGTATTCGTACAGCTTACAGAGGCAAGATAGAAGAGAGATAGCACTGAAATTAGAAGGCGTGTGTCTGTCTTGCCCCGGTTTACCAAATCGCGTTGTCGGAAGTCAGTAAAGGCTCAACATAGGTGTTCCAGCATGAAATACTAAATATTTTGATGGCAGCACTAACTGGATGGGTTCTTCTTTAAGTATAGTTTTTAGTAGGGATATTTAGATGTCTACAAGTTCCGTCTTAGACAATTTCGCTCCCTTTTCAAATCCTTCATGTGTTCAGGTAGTCGAAAGTAATCAACTACCCTCTGCCGTGGTTTTGTAAGCCCTTTGGATGCATTCTGGTGGAATTCTCTAAATGCTTGAATTGAAGAAGTTACGTCATCGGTTGAGAGAAAATCCATGTCTTCCATGATAGATACAAAATCTTCCCAGTTAACCCAGAAAGTCTTAGGTATATCAAGTTGCAAGTTTTCCATGTCGAATCTGACTGCAAACATGGAGATAATTAGAACAAGGTTGTCTATCCTTTGAATGATGTGTGGGAAGGGGCAGTTACGATTGATTGCAAAATGAATGATAGAGTGAGAATTTATGAGAGTAGATTCGGGGGACGCTAAAATTTGCGCATAAATTTCACCTATACACTTTGAAACCAGAATAATTGGAGTTGGGTCCGCCCCATGAGAACTGATGCGTATTAAAATCAACCCGAATGTTAAAATTTGAAAAAGAGCTCTTTAAATTTCAAAGGTCAGTTCTAGCAGACGGTCATCCTTAGAAGGAGGGTTGTAAATAGCTGCAATCATCAGCTGGGAAATGGAAGGAAATTATAACATAATAGGAATGGCCTCAATACAACCTATGGGCTTTAGAGAGAGATGAATTGAATCATTTCTAATATAAACAGCACTGTCGCCACTTGAAAGGCCACAAATCAGTGGTTTGTCTACATTGAAAAGAGCAAAATTGACAACATTAAGAGGATTATCCTGGAAGAAACAGATCATTAAGATCAATATGATATCTAAGTAATTATTCGTAATAATATACTTAAACTCAGAGGCTTTACGACTAAGCCCGCTAGCGTTCCGTAAGCAAACGGCGCGAAATTGGACGTTCCTGAGGCTGGGAATTCATGAAATAGTGGGAGGCGACTGGTGGCGAAAAAGGTATAATTTTGCGAAAAAGTAAAATTAACCAGATAAACTGGGCAAATTCATGCGAAGGATAAAATCCCGGTCAACTTCCGTAGCTGCAGTATGCAATTGGAGGAGGTATTTTTGGAAGGTCTAAACTGTTTTACGAAAATTTATTCTGTTTAACCCTCTTGTGCAAAAGATGACCTTAGCGCCTGTAACTAATCGAACATTTTTCCGAAGTTAAAAATTTGATTTGTGAAAACAGCGTCCGGAATAGCATTATCATCATTATTTTTAGTGTGTTTGTTAGCTGGGGAGGTCAGAAACATCGCTAATCACAGCTCTTGCAAAGGAGGGTTATCACTCACTTTCCTGGCAGAAGCAGGTGGAAAATTTTTAGTCTTATATTTTCCTCCAAAGATTTATAATTTATTTTTACTTGGCCAACCGCGAATTTGGAGGAAAGCAGAATAATTCGCTCAGTGCGAGCTTGAGCAATTGGCTCATTTGCAAAAGTCCTTAAAATGGCTTCTGACAATCGGCAGCCGTATGTTCGTCAGCATATTTAACACACCACCACTCTGTATATAACTACATCTCGTTTCTGTCTTAATTGGTTGTTATATTTCCTGTACTCAAAGGTATGAAAATATGAAGGACTGGGAGCAGGAAAACACAATAGTAAACCTATACCAGTCAACAACTAAAATCGGGTTTTCATGTATTTTGACTTGGCAGACCAGATGCATTTTAATATGCGAATGGAGTTTAACTAATCCTGAAATTTCAGCCGTCAACCCGATGAGGGGATGCTTGGTGCAGCCACCTCCCTGTCTAATATATATTCCTCTTTGAAAAGAGGAAAATTTTTAGACCTGGTATATAAAAAGTAATGCGCATTTTCAAAATGCCCTAGATAAAATTAAAATGAATCAAAATCTTAATAACACCCTTTTTAACACTTTCCAACATAAAAAGTGTTTATGAATTCGGTTTCTCTGACTGTCCGTGCACTAAAATTTACTCGGATTACCATGCATACTTTAAGTTTTTTGGGTCGCTGAATCCGAATTTTTAACTTACCCCCAAAATTCTCCCCCCCCGAAAACCCCCCAAATAGTTGTTTTTAACTTAAATTTCTTATTGTTTTAGGGGGAAAGCAGTACGAAATTTAGAAACTAGACAAAATTTGCAACAAATAGGATATATGACATTATGACGTAGGATAAACGGGGAGACAGGGGGCTGCTTCGGAACATTCCCCGCGCGCTTTTCTCAAAAACCAAATTTTTTCAAAAAATCAATTTTTTGGGGGGTTGCCGGGTGAAATTTTGGTGGGAAGTTACAAATTCGGATTCAGCGACCAAAAAAACATCTAGAAAGCCGATTTCCAGTACTACCATTAATTTTGCCAGATAAAATCCCCTATTGCCTGGACTTCATCATTTAGTGCACGTAGCACCGCAGTGCATGTTCCGAGGCAGCCCTCACCCTCCCCGTTCATCCTAATTCATAATGTCATATATCCTATTTGTTGCAAATTTTGTCTAGTTTCTGAATTTCGTAATGATTTCCCCTCTAAAACAATAAGAAATTTAAGTTAAAAACAACTATTTGGGGGGGGGGGGGGAATTTTGGGTGTAAGTTAAAAATTCGGATTCAGCGACCCAAAAATCTTAAAGTAAACCTTATAGAGAAAGTTCGGAGGGGAGATGGGAGGGCGAATGTAAACGTGTGAGTGGTTAAGTGGAATTGCGCAACTTAGTTTACGCAGCACCGCGCGCATGTTCCGAGGCAGATCCCCCCTTCCCCTTCATCCTAAGTAATAATGTCATATATCTAATTTGTTGGAAATTTTGTCTACTTTCTGAATTTCTAGATACTTTTTCTCTAAAACAGTAAAAAAAATGGAATTTTTTAATAAAAACCTTTTTGGGGGGCTTTTTAGCAAAATTTTGGGCGGTTGCCGGGGGAAATTTTGGTTGGAAGTTACAAATTCGGATTCAGCTACCCAAAAAACATCTATAAAGCCGATTTCCAGTACTACCATTAATTTTGCTAGGTAAAATTCCCTATTGCCTGGACTAATATGTTAATGATGTTAGTCTGTTACAAACATAATGAAATCGATACGCATCACTGAGATCAACTATAACAGGTTTTCTATTCTGGGGAGTAATGAACAAGTAGTATTTATGGTTCGTTTACTGGGATGCACAAAAGAATTCTAATGAATTATATTCAATGGGGAAAATAGTTTGCGGTGCATTTTGATAGTGTTAGGATTCATAAAACATGATGAAATTTAAAAGCATCACTAAGGTGTACTGCAAAATAGTTTTTATAAATTATGGAGTACATACACTGCAAATAGAGGCGTCTTAAATTAAGACACATATGTGACTGAAAAGGTATTTCAGACACTTAAGTATCTGAATCTGAAAATTCAGTCATGATAGATGTCTTAATTTAAAACATATAAGTGTCTTACTATGATCATGGTGTAAACGAACTGAGAAAGGTGTCTAAAAAATCTGCAAGTGTCTACTTTTAAGACACTTTGTAACTCCGTTCCGCATTAACCACCAGGGGCACTCTAGTTGCGCATGCGTTTTAGATGCCTTTCGTTCGAATTGGATGTTCGTTTGTAATTCAAACTGAGCGTTTGTTTTATCTACGCGTACATTTTAACTAATAATTTATTTTGACTTGATTCGGTTTTTGCGGAATGTGAAGTTCCAGGATTTAATCCGTATCGACATAGTGATATTCCATATTAATGAAAGGTGTCAAGCAATAACAATAATATAGTGTTCTTCGTCTCGTCAAAGCAGGTAAAGAGAACTGTTGTCTGGCGGGCTATGTTTTTAGGATGGAAATATTCCATTCTTTTAACAGAGCTAGCCGGATGTGCAAAGGGATTTTCTTTTTTAAATATCAAAGTCTGCTTAACTCACGGACACTAACGTAGCCTCCAATCCGGACGTTGCCTGGGTGGATGTAATTTTGGAATAATCACACCTTTTTCCAGGTAAGTGGACCCTTCACTATGTATTGAAAACTCTCTGCGAATGTTTTCTCTTTAAATAGAGACCTCACACGAGTCTATAGCTTTATTAGTTCCTGAGTTATGCCAAAATTTGTTTAAAGCATTTTGCCTATGGGATTTCCATGTTAAAATTTTATCTTGCTAATATTTAAATTTCTACTATTCAAATCATCTGCAATCATGTTTCCGTATTATTTTACATCCGATGTTATCCTTAAAATAAGTTTTGGAAAGTCTGCATGGTGTATTAGTTGTTACTGAATCTATTGAGATACACCATCCTAAGCCTTCTTTCTCTGTCTACTCGCACGCCATTACTTTAAAAATAGCAGTGACAGCACCTGTTGATCGGCTCATAATTTCTTAATTACCATCAAGGCTATTTTAACAGCGTTTTCTTAGAGTAATTATTACACAGGAGTACCTTTTATATGGGTTTTATTTATGTATACAATATTTTTATAAGCATTTAATGCGACAGCATTTGTAACGTTCACATCGGTTTTACATTTCCCATAGGTTTAATATGTGATATGTACTGAAATTCCCAATTCTTTATAGTAAACATCCTTATTTAATTTTTATTTATTATGTATGCTTTTCATGTCTGATGACGTTTTCTTGCGTCTCAGATTTTATACACCGTGATAAATTTTAAGTTATTTAAAAGAATATAGTTCGAAAATCCTTCCATTTACCCATATCATTAATTCCCCCATACATACAGCGAATTACTTGTCTTCATTTATTAGATTAAACTGTTTTGACTGATAAAACTCATTAAGGGTCCTGTCCCTGCCGGCGAAGACACTCACGACTCACGAGCTAATGCTAATCCTATGGGGAGGGATTTTTCTAATATCTCGTTTGCATTTCGACATTTTTAAATAATTTTTTTTGCATTGGATAGCCGAGGTCCGTCTCTACAGCGCACCTTGGTTACTTTTTCGATTTTAGTTGCAGATATTTTTTTAAAGGACACTTTCATTTTCAGAACCGGTTTTGAAAATGAAAGTAACTTTATTAAAAATATCTGCGACCAAAATCGAAAAAGTAACCAAGGTGAGCTGTAGAGACGGACCTCGGCTATCCAATTAAAAAAAATTATTTAAAAATGTCGAAATGCAAACGAGATACTAGAAAAATCCCTCCCCATAGGATTAGCATTAGCTCGTGAGTGTCTTCGCCGGCAGGGACAGGACCCTTAAATCCGGTCATGAAATCTGTTTTTTCTTTCTTCAATATACTTTTGTTGTTTCCGAGCATTTTAGAAATATTCTATTTCCTATACTGAAAGTAGTCAACTTCAGATGTTTTCATTTTCAAGCCCGGTGATTCACACCACAATTTGAAGATTCATCAGAAATCGTCTGAAATCTGTAGACGTAAAGGGGAGAAAATTTTGTTGGCGTCTTCAAAAAATCTTCTTATTTAACGATTTAGAAAATGTTTTCGCCTTATCTCTGTATTAGTCATAATGATTATTTGTAAATTCTTAAATTCATGTAATTATGTGCTGTTAACATAATTGTAAAAATACGGTAAATATATACAGCTATATTTCATTTGAAATCAATTATAATATTGATTTTTTGATTATTTTTAGTAAAAAAGAAATCTGAAATTTAAAATGAATATCAGTAAAAAGATAGAATTTTATACTATATGTACTTAAGCATAACTAGATTTTGCACTTAAAGCTGAATTATTCTATATTTACTGAATCACAATGCAGAGTTGGAATTTTTCTAGAAGAAGGACTTGATTAAAGCAAGGGTAAATGTTGACATGTCCCCCCCCGCCCCCCACCACCTCTGATTTTTGCTGCCCCAATTCGATATGCAATTTTTTTAAAGCTTATACGTTAAATGTGTTTCGACATTGTATATTGGTTATAACTGGTATTTTGAACTAAAAAAGTAGAATAAGATTAAAAGTTAAGTACAAAAAATTTTAAATACAGTAAAAACTCTTAATCGCGGGCACCTTCAGAACGCTGAATCTGTCTGCTATTCGATTGTGTTAGCTTTTATGAGGTAAATATATACACAGTGAAACCTCCCTGTGCGACCACCCCCTGAACGACCATTTTTTCATGGTACGAAATTTATTCCCATAGGCTCACTACTAATTTTACCTCTATTCAGAGACCACCCCAGTTGAACTCCCCCCATAAGGAACCCATTTCTTTGAAGAAAATGGAACAAATTCCGTTCTTTCCGGGTCGCTTGAAAAGGGTTTTATTAGAATAATAATTCCGGAGAGCGCATTATTTATAAAACTTCTAAACTAAGTTTAGAATTTTTATTTATTCCGGTAACTTTTAAGTGTTTAAACCCCTTTGTTCCTGTTTAGGCAATGAATTTAACTCTGATGACGCATTAAGGATGACGGTCCATAAACTCCCCTGAAAACTCTCAAAGAAAACTCTCAAAGGAATAGATAAAGTAATGAAATCGTCAAAATTCGTTCCAGACAAAAAAAAAAAAAAAAAAAAAAAAAAGCATTTATTTATTGAATTTCGAAAGGACTTGGAAATAAAATTTATAGTAGATAAACCATAAAAGCAAAGCAAACATCAATGTATCCAGTTTTTAAACTCTGCAGTTATTAACTTATGTAATTAACTTTTGTTTTGATACTTAAATTTTCATATGTTTTCTTAATTTGAAAAATATAATTTTAGTAACATTAATTGTTACATTTTTTCAACAATTAAATTCTAGATTTTAACATGACCTCCATTAAGAGACCACCTTTCGAAGCGACCAATTTTTATTGGAACGGAAGTGGTCGCTTTAGGGAGCTTTTACTGTATATTGATAAAGGTGAGTGTTCGCTAAAGACAACTGTTCGTATGAAGGCTTTGCAGTAAAATCTCCATAACGGACAATCCTAAATAAAGGGCACCACTATTTAGGAAACATATTTTTTTATTGAAAATATGCAAAATTTTTATACACTTATACCTCAGAAAAGCAGACACCTCCGAACGTCGGACAAATTCCACGGTTCCGAGGTGCCCGCTATTGAGAGGTTTTACTGTATTAAGAAAAATATATTTTGTTTTTAACCTTATTCTACTCTAGAAATTCGTAATATTTTTTAATAATAAATATTGATTAATAAATATTACAATATAATACTCATATACTGTAAATTTTGGGGAATCCAGTGTTAGATTTTATTTAACACAGAAATAAAAATGCTTAAACTAATTTACTGGGAATATCTTATTTAAATGGGAAAAAATTGAACAACATAGCAGGGATGGGATTCTTTCTGAAGGAGGGAATCATTTTTTATATTTCGGAGTAATTTGTTACCATAAAGCAGAGCTGATTGCAGCATGGGCAAACTGGTCTGTTTCTATGGGCCTTTAGCTTTACGGGCCCCTAAATTTGGTACGAAATTTCCATAAAGCTGATATTTTAAATTCGTTTTGATCTTACACTTATTTTAATAAATATTTTGCACTTTTAGAACATGATTAGGCTAAAGAAAATGATATATTTATCCAAATATGTATTTGACGGCATCGAATAGGCTTATTTTTTTTTTTTTGTAACAGTATATGAAGGCAATGGGGGGAGGGGATGAATGAATACTAGGTCTTTGGACTAGAAGCAATTCGAAGTTCTCACTAAAAGTAATAAACATTTTTGATGCCGTAGGGCATATATGATAACACATAAATACATATTTAGGTGAATATACCGGGTGTCCCAAAAAGGACTGATTGATTTTAAAATTCAATAACTTCCAAACGGTGACAGATATTAAAAAAATTCTTGCAGGAGGGTTATGCATAAAGTCAAAAGTTTTATTACAGTGATTTTCGATTTTAGTTCGAATTACAAACAATAGATGGCGCTGTAAGCAATAGTCGCTAAATACAGGCTCGATTTTTGTCCTTTCTGTTGTTCCATGCAGAAAAAGGAGATGGAAATGTATTATCCGGGCCACGAAGTACCGAAAATCGAGCCTGAATTGAGCCTCTATTGATCGCAGCGCCATCTATTGTTTGTAATTCGAACTAAAATCGAAAATCACTGTAAAAAATCTTTTGACTTTATGCATAACCCTCCTGCAAGAATTTTTTTAATATCTGTCACCATTTGGAAGTTATTGAATTTTAAAATCAGTCAGTCCTTTTTGGGACACCCGGTATATATATATATATATTATCCTATTCTAAAACTACAAAATACTGATTACAATCCTCATAAGGTCAAAACTGATTTAAAGTATCAGCTTTATGAAAATTTCATACCCAATTTGGGGTACCTTAAAATCAGGGGGCAGAGAAGCATCCTCGTTTTCCCACGCTGCAATCAGCTCTGCTGTATGGTAACAAATTATTCCTATTTATAAAAAATGATTCAATGTGGTCAAACATGGCTGCGTATATGGCTTAGAAAGAAAATGGTCAAAGATGGCTTCATATTGGCTAAAAAAAAAAAAAAAAAAAGGCTCAAAGATGGCCGCAATTAAGACATTTGAAATGTCTGAAATTCAGACGTAAGAAGTGTCTGAAAAATTTAAGACACTTTAAAATGTCTTAAAATTGAACACTCGTGTTTCAGACACTTAAGTGTCTGAAATTCAGACGCAAGAAGTGTCTGAAAATTTTAAGACTTTTAAAACGCCTGAAAATTGAACACTGCGTTTCAGACACTTAAATGTCTGAATTTCAGACATTTCAGTTTACAGTGTAGCATTTATTATTAACTAGCTGACACGGCGGGCGTTGCCCGGGCCGATGATAATATTATTAAATAAACCTTAATTTGTATGATTTTACATCTGCTGAGCACGCGCTGCTCAAATGATTTATCAAATAACTACCAGATAAAAAAAGCTCGTAAAATTAAAATTATTAATTAATGTATATTCGTTAATTGTTGTAGGATTTCAATGAAAAATGATATTTCTATTCGTCGTTAAAAAATACGCATAGGTGTGTTAATTTCAAATCGATAAAAGCAATATAATATATATATATATATATATATATATTTATATATTATATATATATAACGGCCCTTAATAATTCCTAGTGTGCTTTGAAATGTGGCACCCTGGCTTACTACAAATTCTGGTATCCCCCCCCCCCCATCTTAAAGACGAATCTGAAAAAGAATTTTCATTCGGCGGCCCGATTAAAATCTATGTTTTTTCCTTCTGCAAACCGCTAGCCCTGATGCGATTTCAAGAGAGTGTTGATTGGACAGTCTTGCGCGACCCTCGCATAGGGGTTCAATTCTAGTCAGCTTGTGGTTTTGATGAAAGAAATGCTTTTTTTAATTGCTGCCGCTTGATGAGTTTTTAATTAATATCCCAGCTAATTATTAGACATTTAAAATTCTGAGTCTCATGTGCATTAGGAGAAGCCTTGGGCTATCTTCATAAAAACCTCCAGCCTCGTTGGTGCCGTAGATTTCGCTAGCCATCACAGACACATAGACAGACAAAGAGAGCGAAACTTTCTTTTGTATAGATTTACAGACAAACACACAAAAAATAGGTCACAAGACTGGAAGGCTGCAATAGCCGGAAGGGTGTTTTCCGTTGTGGTAGCCCGTCATCCATTTTTTACTTATCCAATTTTGATAAGTAAAATTATCAAAAATTATATAAATCGTATACAGGGATGCACGAAAAAAATTGCATACAATACATATTATATGATACCATGGGCATCAATATGTGGAAGTGGACTTTTATTGAATTATTTGCTTTTAAATTGCTTATTTAGATATTTCGTTTCATAATATGAAAAACAAAATGCAATTTCAAAATGATATCTTTTCAGTGTTGGAAATTTATATCATGGTCGATGCCTGTCGCATGATTTTTGGTATTATTTTAAACTTTTTATTTGTAATTTGTTTGCTATATAATTCATATTTTAATCTTTCATTTCGCAGTCCAATTACATTAAATTTTTATATCTTTTCTTGAAAGTCCTAATCTATTCACAACATATACATTTAAGCAGGGAAAATATGCATATTCTTGCTATAAAAAATATGTGTAAAAGGATTTATGAAAGCCTTCTTTTATAAAGTTACTAATGCATGAGATGCAAAACTATATAAAAGTAAATGAAATAATTAATGGCAAAGAAGAGATAACACGCAAACGGTCAGCTTCAACTTCCTTTTTCGTTTATCAAATAATTACAACAGGAACTTTAGGTAGTCGTTTGAAGGGAGAACATAATGTGAAAGACACATATAATTGAAAAAGTAAGTAATTTTTTAAGCATTTTTTTTTTTTAGTAGTTACGTGATATTAAAACCATATAACATGTTTTTTCTTTTATTTAAATTTCTTGCAGTAGAGTATATTAAAAATTGTCTAATACCTTTATCCCATCCTTTGAAATGGAATAGATATTCTTTGAATTGCAATATAATAAAGTTCTATGTCTATTATTTTGTTGAACTCTTTAATTGAATCGGTCATTTTGAAAAGCTGCAAACTCCTATGCAATAGCATAGCCCTTTTCAAAATGACCGATTCAATTAGTAATGAGACGAAAAAATATATTATCTTATTTAATTTAAGTTTTAGTTACATTTAATTTGAATTTTTTCTTATTTTTTATTTCATAATAAACACTCACATATCTATATAATCACTGTTTCTACTACAAAAAAAAAAAAAAAAAAAAAAAGTAAAGAAAAATGTTTATTACTGAAATGTGATTTTTATTTTTATTCTGGGGCTTAATCTCGACTGTTTTGAACAATTGAACATTTTAAAATGTTGTTGTATTCACTTTTTCGTGTAATTACTATATATCTATTTTTTAAATGTAATTATATTTTTAATTTTTAATCCCATCCTAAACGGTTTCTTTATTTATGTATATTTATAATTACAGCCACTTTTAAGTAGTTTAGACTACTGTTAGATTTCTTCTCTCTTATGGCTCTCCAAGCTCTAGAAATACAGCTGCTGCTCCTAGACAGTGCGTAATGTTCGCGTCTACTAGGAATCCCATGAAATGCATGAACTATCCAAATATTCAACTAAATTAATTCCAATTTAATTTACTTAATTTTTCTATATTGCAATATTTTAATTAAATTATTTAAACCATCTAAAAGGATTAATAAAATAAAACACCATTAAAAGGGCAAAGAATGTCTTGTACTGGTTCAAAAACTATTATTTGGTAAATTTTTGATTACGTTATTATTATTTTCTTCTATCTTCAATAGAAGAAAGTATTTTCGAAATTTTTTCGACTTCCAGTTTTCGATGGATTTACACGTTTTAGGGGTCAGATATCACAAAAAACATGTTTATACAAAATGTCTGTCTGTCCGTGTGTCGCCATTGTACCATCAAAAATTGTATAAAGTTATGCCTAGAATTGAACCAATTTTTTTTTAAGTTTTTGGCTATGGCAAGCAGGTCCTCCCTGAATTTGGGAAAAATCTGCCGGTAGGGGGCGCTGTAATAACGATTTTTGTGCGATTTTTTTGCATTTTGAATATTGTACCATTGAAAAGTGTTTGAAGTTATGCATAGAATTGAAACAAATTTTTTGCGTATGTTTGTGGCCATGGCAAGAAGGTCCTCTCTGAATTTGGAAACATTCCGCCGGTGGGGGGGGGGGGGGGTGCTGTAATAGCGATTTTTGCGCATTTTTAATATTGTACCATCGAAAAGAGTATGAAGTTATGCATAGAATTGAATCAAATTTGTTGTGTATATTTGTGGCGATGGCAAGAAGGTCCTCTCGGAATTTGTAAAAATTCCGCCGGTAGAGGGCGATGTAATAGCTTTTTGTGTGCGATTTTTGTGTATTTTGAATATTGTACCATTAAAAATTGTATGAAGTTATGCATAGAATTGAACCAAATTTTTTAAAAAGGTTTTTGACTATGGCAAGCAGATCCTCCCTGAATTTGAGAAAAATCAACCGGTAGGGGGGGGGGGGGTGTAATAGCGATTTTTGTGCATTTTGATTATTGTACCATCGAAAAGTGCATGAAGTTATGCATAGAATTGAACCAATTTTTTTGTGTATGTTTTTGCCCATGGCAAGAAGGTCCTCCCTGAATTTGGAAAAATTCCGCCGGAATGGGGTGCTGTAGTAGCGATTTTTGTGCAATTTTCAATATTGTTCCATCAAAAAGTGTATGAAGTTATGCATAATTCTAATAAAAATACTAATACAACTAATTAAAATGAAATATTGACATGAGACAGAAGAAAGTTTTCGGATTGGCACATCCAACTAGTTTCAATGGAAATTATCGCAGAACTTTATTGACATAAAAGTATAATAAAAGAAGTTTTTTCTCCAAAGAAACTTCGAAGAAATTTGTTGTTTGGATATAATATAAAATCTGAACACTGAAGAAATTTTAACAATAGGTTTGCAGAAGCCTGTTGGGTTCTTGAATTTATGTTCAAAATGCCCGAAAAGATAAACATTATGTTTTAGAAGTATCTATTATTTTTTAATTAGGTAATTATGGGGCATATTCTGGAATCCATTTTTGCAAGTTATTGCAAAACTTATGATTTTTAATGTGTTGTTTAAGATGATGGACTTCAGTTGAAATAAATGTTCAATAAATGCCGTTAATCTTGTGAAGGGATCTCAAGACTCTTAAAACTTCAAAATTTTCGAAATTTAAAATTTTTTAGATGTTAAACTCCTATCTTTTCTGTACATTTTAATATAATTTTTTCCTTGAAATTCCCATTGAAACAGAAGTTATGGTTTTTAGTTTTAAACCCTCAGAATTGCTGAAGCGGTGTTTCCGAAAATTTGAAGTCATTTTTCTCCAAATCATGTATTTGGGCATAACGGGCAGGATAGCGGAAAAACTCCTGAATATTTTTTCATTAAATTTTCTAAAAATATATTTCATGTTAGTCTGTATAAACTGAACCTAAAATTTCATTTTTATTATTCGAAAAAATATTTTTTTACGTGATTATACTGTTGAAATTTTCAAAATTTTGCATTTTAAATACAACTTTTATTAAAAATATAAAAATGCTTTAAATACAAATTTATTTGGATTCAAGGTATTTGTTATAATCTGAAATATAATTAGGCACAAATTTTTTTTTTCTAGTTGCAAAATTTATTTTATAATCCTGCGCGTTAGCTGTTATACCAATTTTCTGCTCGAAAAATGTCTGACAGTTTGAAAACCCCTATAAATACTAATTCTGCATCTTGCAATTTTTTAAATACATGAAATGAAAGAAGATACTTATATCTTTCATCCCAATAAAAATTGTGTTTTTAAATCATATATATTTTAAGATATTAAATGTTGAAAATGGCCTTTTTAATTTTTTTTTTCCATTTTTAAGAGTCTTGAGTTCCCTTAAAGCGGCTATTTAACTTTCAAATAAGTACATAGATAGAGATCTAGATACCTAAAAATGAGTTTAGAGTTAAAAACATAAGCATAATTGTCCTGAAATGAGAAAACAATGCAAATTTTTCTCATATTTTACAAGAATGAAAAAAAACCTTCTTTAAAAAAAATGCTTAAAGTTAAAATTATAATAATAGTCCAGGCAATAGGGAATTTTACCTAGCAAAATTAATGGTAGTTCTAGAAATTGGCTTACTTTATGTTTTTTGGGTCGCTGAATCCGAATTTGTAACTTCCCACCAAAATTTTCCACCGGCAACCCCCCCAAATTTTGGTAAAAAGCCCCCCCCCCACACAAAAAAAGGTTTTTATTAAAAAAATCAATTTTTTTATCGTTTTAGGGGAAAAGTATCTAGAAATTCAGAAAGTAGACAAAATTTATAACAAATTAGATATATGATATTATGACTTAAGGATGAAGGAGAAGGGGATCTGCCTCGGAACATGCGCGCGGTGCTGCGTGGACTAAGTTGTGTAATTCCACTTAACCACTCACACGTTTACATTTGCCCTCCCATCTCCCCTCCGAACTTTCCTTATACGGTTTACTTTAAGTTTTTTGGGTCACTGAATCCGAATTTTTAACTTACCCCTAAAATTCCCCCCCAACACCCCCCCCAAATAGTTGTTATTAACTTAATTTTTTTATTGTTTTAGCATTACGAAATTCAGAAATTAGACAAAATTTGCAACAAATAGGATATATGACATTATGACGTAGGATGAAGGAGAAGGGGATCTGCCTCGGAACATGCGCGCGGTGCTGCGTGGACTAAGTTGTGTAATTCCACTTAACCACTCACACGCTTACATTCGTCCTCCCATCTCCCCTCCGAACTTTCCTTTAAGTTTACTTTAAGTTTTTTGGGTCACTGAATCCGAATTTTTAACTTACCCCTAAAATTCCCCCCCCCCAAATAGTTGTTATTAACTTAATTTTTTTATTGTTTTAGCATTACGAAATTCAGAAATTAGACAAAATTTGCAACAAATAGGATAGATGACATTATGACGTAGGATAAATGGGGAGAGAGGGGGCTGCCTCGGAACATTCCCGCGCGCTTTTCTCAAAAACCAAATTTTTTCAAAATATCAATTTTTGGGGGGTTGCCGAGTGAAATTTTGGTGGGAAGTTATAAATTTGGATTCAGCGACCCAAAAAACATAAAGTGAGTCGAAATCCTGAACTAGTATTAACTCTTCCAGGTAAAATCCCCTATTGCCTGGACTTCATAACTTAGTGCAAATAGCGCCGCAGTGCATCTTCTGAGGCAGCCTCCCCCTCCCCGTTCATCCTATGTCATAATGTCATATATCCTATTTGTTGCAAATTTTGTCTAGTTTCTGAATTTCGTAATGCTTTTCCCCTAAATCAATAAGAAATTTAAGTTAAAAACAACTATTTGGGGGGGGGGGTGAAATTTTGGGGGGAAGTTAAAAATTCGGATTCAGCGACCCAAAAAACTTAAACCTTATAGAGAAAGTTCGGAGGGGAGATGGGAGGTCGAATGTAAACATATGAGTGATTAAGTGGAATTGCGCAATTTAGTTCACGCAGCACCGCACGCATGTTCCGAGGCAGATCCCCCTTCCCCTTCATCCTAAGTCATAATGTCATATATCTAATTTGTTGCAAATTTTATCTACTTTCTGAATTTCTAGATACTTTTTCCTAAAACAATAAAAAAATTGATTTTTTTTTATAAAAACCTTTTTTGGGGGCATTTTACCAAAATTTGGGGGCGTAGCCGGGGGAAATTTTGGTGGGAAGTTAAAAATTCGGTTTCAGCGACCCAAAAAACATATAGTAAGTCTTTTTCCAGAACTACCATGAATTTTGCTAGGTAGAGCTCCTATACGGTCTCTATTGCCTGGACTATAAGGGCAATTTGCAAATTCTTCCATAAAAGGAACTTCTTGGGACCAGACATATGCTTTGGCTGATTAACAGCAATATAAAATTATTATCGTCGAAACTAGGCATTTTTCTAAGCAGTTTTGATTATTCAAGAAGTTTGGTTTCAATTGATCTCGTTTTTGGTACATTTTAGCGTCACATGCTATTATAGCCTGAATTTAGTTGCTTCTGCTTTTAATTTAAACACAAGCTATTCTTAGAAGTTTGAAAATTTTCTCTTATTGTATCTATGGCGTATTAAATAGGTACTGTAAATAACAGTAAAAATTCAGTAAAATTATCCTAATTATCAAATATCTTAAAATAAAGTTATTTTTTACAGATAAATGCGCTGAAATGCACAATTTTCTAATTTGTTTTTATTATTTCCTTAAAATTTTCAGGTATTTTCTTAGGAACATAAAATATGAAGGATAAAATATCGTACATTTTATTAGTACTTTTGGTACTGGGTCCCTTTAATGCGGGTAAGTTGTCTCGTTTTCATACTTCTGTTTTCAATTCAATAACTGTCTTACATTAGGTAAAACTATCAATTTCTAAAATATGGATAATTATACTATTTACCTGACACAAATCTATAGCACTTGGTATACTTTAAGCTCTTGGCACAAAATTGCTTGTACAGTGTATGACATTTGGTTAAATTTATTCAAGTTGTTATCATTATTATTTAAAATTGAAAATAAGGAAAATGGGACAACATGTGAGTGTCGCCCCTGCTTTCAAAGTAGACGTACGCATTTTTTGCGTCTGGTGAAGGAAGACCTTTGAAAGGTCTTGTGCATTTATAAAAAATGTTTTTTGGTGTTTTAAGAAGTTCTTTTCTATTACTATTTCTGATCTCATCGATGACTTCATAATACAATACATCAATGCAATGCCTTCGGATCAACAATTTCCTGTGTGAAATCTGATTTGCATAATTATAAAGATATGAATCTGGAATTATTCAGTTTGTAAAATAGAATATTGCTCGAAAGCATTTTTTGGCATAAATCCAACAGAAGTCGGCTCTCGAAGTCTCTTTCACGCTCTGCTTCATGATTTCTATATATGCAATAAACTTAGATTCTGATGCTAATTAGATTCTGACTGTTTTTTATTATACAGTAATACCTCGACTTACGTCAGGAATTCGTTCCAAGACTAGTGACGTAAGTGGGGATACATTTAGATAAACAAAAAAAGATAGGTAATAAAAATTCTCCAAATTCTATTGAATGTATTCTATTGCATTTAGGGATTATGTTACATACCTTTAACATTAGCAAAAAAGTATAAGTAATAAAAATTCTCCAAAATCTAATTAATGTATTCTTTTGTATTTAGGGATTATGTTACATACATTTAACATTAGCAAAAAAGGATAAATAATAAAAATTCTCCAGAATCTAATGAACGTATTCTATTGTATTTAGGGATTATGTTACTTACATTTAACATTAGTAAAAAATGCGTTTGCAATACAAGAATTTGGAATAAATAACTTACAAACTTGTTCTTCTAGCTGCCCCGTTCGAGTCTTTGAGAGTATGAAAAAATCTTGTACTGTTGTTTGAAACGACAAATTTTTCTTTTTTTCCTCTTAGAAACTCTTTGTAACAGCAGAGTTAGATTTTTCTAGTGATTTTTTTTATTTGTTTGTCACTATCATGTCACTGTCTCGGGAAAGTTTCCCGGAAAGCGTACGACAATGTGTCAGAAAAGCAGGCTTTATATTAAAAAAAAAGGAAACACACATTTCCGACACAAATGAAGAATTAAGTTAAATAAATAAATTAATGAAATATATCAGGCGTGAAGAAACGACCGAAAATTTCATTAATATTGATGATGAGTTACCAATACTGAAGAAGAATCAGTTGATGTATGCGAATATATTCCTTCAGAATTTTCGACAAAACTGACTCTATTAATGATGATGAAACAGATACTGAAACTAGAAATGCTTCCTACAATATCGAGAATTTCCAAGAAGCGGCAAAATACTGTGAGCAGTTACACAATTTTTTTGTAAAAAAAAAGATGATTCAGATGGATTAAAACAAAACTACTGACAGAGTTAAAACTTCACATTGAAAAACAAATTACATGTAATCTCAAGCAAAAGCAAACTTCTGTAACAGATTTTTTTCGTAAGAATATAATAAAAAGTGGATAAAGTCACAATTTTATTTCAGTTTTATTGCTTAATAAAAAAAATTAATTTCCGATTGATTATATATAAGAGGTTTCAGGACATATAAAAATCAAAAGCATTTCTTAGCAATTTTTGAATCTCTGAGGTGTTGCCAATAGTGGGCAGTTTCCGCGCTCTCAAGGTTTCCGTTATTTAGAGGTTTTACTGTACTAATAAACATTCTGTTTTAGTATTTTGGCCTTTCTAACCGCATCGGAGAGCTATTTTAGGCAGCTGGATTTTACTTTACTACAAATAGCCCAGTGGTTAGGGAGTTGAATTCGGAAATAATTAGTGGAAAGCTGGAAATTGTTTTAACCCCTTCAGTTTAGGTCTAGAATGAATATGCTGCATTTTCCCCCTCGTACTAGGTGAGCGTGAGGAATTATGCATTGATTTATGGTCAAAAATCACGTGTTTTTTTTTTAAATACCATAACACTATCTCGAAATCACTAACTTTTTTCAAAACATTGTTAATAGAAATGTTGTAGAGCTTAAAATTTTGAATAGAATGAGTACCTACACTTAATAGTTTTGTTGAATATTAAGGTCACAATTCTACTTTAAACTTTTAGCACCGTAGTCAGAGGGTTGAACTCAGAATTAAGTAGGGGAAAACTGGAAATCATTTTAATCCCTTCAGATTAGGTCTAAAATGAATATTCTATGTTTTCCTTCTCGTGCCAAGTGAGCGTTAGGAAATATGTACGTATTTACATTCGAAAAACACGTTTTTTTTCCTTAATATTTTTAACAATATCTGAAAATAGTTCATTCTATCTGTGAAGGTTGCCTATACTCCGTGGTCGAGAGACTTTAGGAAACTCGGAATGGCAACAGCCAGAGACAGAGAGAGACGATGTAGTTTTTTGGATGTGTTCGAAATTACGCTTGTGAGATATGTAATCGGGAAGCGTATTATCTAATAATATATATATTGTGTGTGTGCTGTAATTGTGTTCGTCTAATGTAAAAATTAAATGTATTTAATTGGAGCATTTAAATCTCTTCAATGTGTTCTTTCTTCATCAGTATTGTGGAATACCGAACCGGTCATCATAATGGCGCAGACGACTAGGATGATGTTCTTCAGCTTTTAAAAATTATAAGCAGTGTTATCGTATTAAATGGCATCGTCGAATATTGTGGTGAAGAAAGCTGTACCCTAATCTAAGTGAAGAAAGCTATACCCTAATCTAAGTGAATAAAGTTGTGCCGATAGTGTATGATTGGCATAAAAGAGAGTTCGATGGCTGGCCCTGCTATCACAAAGGTTTTTTTTTTTTTTTTTTTTTTTTTTTTTTTTTTTTTTTTTTTTATTCCATCGAGAGCATATTTTAAATGTATGTTATTAAAATGGTTATTTAAAGTGTAAATGTTTTATATTATGTTTCGAAACAACGGGTTAATATTTATTCAATTAATGGAATAAACATGGCATTTTATTCAGTAATTAAGTTTGAAAAGTATGCTTAAGAATTGTATTGTATACTATTTAACTTGCGCAGTAATATGAATGCCGAATTATTTATTACGGTTGTTAAATTGATCGAATGTTAAGATAGAACTATGTTTATAAATAATTATGTTTAGCATGAAAGTTTAAATTTTGTTATTTAATACATATACTCCTGTTATTGTTATTTAAAAAGAAAAAAAAGTACATAAAATGATTTAAAATTATCATTTTAAAAATTCATAATACGTCTATCTATGAAGCTATTTATTAGCTAAGAATAAACTTTGTGAAAAAAAAAAGTGTTACCTGAGTGAATTCTCGTTTGCAGAAAAAAAGGGAAAAACAGATTTATTTCAAATGTTTTTACTTATTCTTTTATCTTTGGGATTAAGATAAAAAGGTGCTATTTCAAAGTATGTAGAGGAAATGTTTTTTTTTGTTTTGTTTTGTTACGTATTATTCTGGAATTCTTTGAAATGACTCATTCAGATTAAATTTGAAATAAAAGTTGAGTAATCTTTGTTCAGTGAAACCGAGAATTTATAAATTTGATTATTACGGATTGGGTTGTTTATTTATTTATTTATTTTTTTAATTGTGGCAGAATATTAAGCATTTGTTTGTTTTCTTTTGTTGTTGCTTATTTTCGATTTACCAATTGAAAGGAAATATGTAGTTTTGATTTGAGTTTTTAAATCAAGATAAAAGAAAGATTTTCAGATCTTGGATACAATTTAATTTAACTAAAAGGTGTTAATTTCAGATTGTGATTTATAAATATTTGTTTCGTTTTGAAATATAATTCAATAACAAATTAAAGTGTTAAAAGCAAAACATGTTAATGTATTATGTATTTTTGAAGGATGTATTTAAAAATTAATACGCAAGGCATTGACAAATTCTTATTTTGTTAGAACGCAAATATTTTATTTATATTTTTAACTTGACATATTGGTGAAAATATATTTTAATTATTGCAAGAATTGTTTTGTGAATATTTTTTTATTTTTATTGTGTAAATGTGTTTTAATTTAGTCAGTAATACTAATATAAGTATTTAAATAAAATAAATTTCATTCAATTTGAGGGGTTATTTACAAAAGAATGTTCAGGTTTAAATTAAATTTGGTTTAAGGCGTTAAAGGAAAGGCTTAGGGAAAGTTCCAATTAGGGTAGAAACACTGTTTGAATATTGCTGATTATTTCGATTTTTTTTCTCAAATATGGCGTTTTTAAGCAAAGGTAGTAGAAAAGAAGATTTACGGAAAGTAGTGATTGAACTTGGAGTTCAGGATGTCGAAAATTTAAAAATTATAGATCTAAAAAAAGCTATACTAGAAGTGGAAGACTACGAAGAAGAGTTTGTAAAGGGATTTTTGAGTTCTGTAATTGAGGAGAGGAAAAAGAAAGAAAAAAATGGAGAGGGAAGAAAGAATACGTCAAGAAGCGAGACGTCAAGAAGAAAGGGAAGAAAAAATACGGCAAGACGAAAGGGAGGAGCGAATATCCAGGGAAACGAAAGAACATGAATTGGAAATGAAAAGACTGGAACAATTACAGAAATTTCCGGAACAAAGAAATGAATCGAAAGTTGAGATAGCTACAAAAATTCAATTAGCACAGATTGTCCCGACATTTGATGAAAAACGTGATGAGATGGGATTATTTTTGATAAATTTTGAAAGAAGAGCAGAAATGGCACAAGTACCGAAGAAAGACTGGGTAGCTTACCTGTTGGTAGTTTTATCGGTGGAAATTGCAAATATGCTAGCTAGAGAACCCCCAGAAGATGCAATTAATTACGATTTTGTGAAAACTCTTATCTTAAAGCGATGCAGGTTAAACAGTGAAAAATTGAAACAATGTTTCTACAGACACCACAAAACACATGAAAAATCATGGCGGAATTATACACAAGAGCTTTTAAGTTATTTTACCGAATGGATCACAGAATTAAATATTAACACTTTCCAGCAATTAAAAGACTTAATAGCAACCGAACAATTAAAATTTCGTGTGCCTGTAGAAATAAGAGAACATTTCTTAGAAAATTGGCTCACATTTACCACGCCGTTAGAATTGGCAGAAAAACTTGATGATTACGAGAGCATTACCGACAGTTTCAAAAGAAAAGAATTTCCAAAGAAAAATTTATCTAACTCTCGAAATCAAAGTTGGAATAATTACAGTTCGGAATAAAAAAAAGATATGAGAGATGGTAAACCGAAATTTGAACCCAAGACTGAAGCATCTCTCGGAGTGCAACGAGAAAAGAGAGAATTCCGCACAAAATATACCTGTTTCGCATGTAGTAAGGAAGGGCATGTAAAGAAGTATTGTTCCAAATTTAATACAGTAAAACAAGATGGAGAAAAAACTTCGAAAAGTGAAGGTCTAAATGCAATTTGTCTGAATGTGAATATTCCGGTTGAAGAAACAGATGGGAAACTCCTTAAGGGTGTATTCGAAAAAATATTTTTCCACCCTCAACAGCTCGAAATTTTCTGATACATTTTCAGACTCATTTTTAAAAGTAAAAACATGAAACTTGCTGGGGTTATTTCTGAAGACATGTTTAACATGCCGTGTGATTTCATTTTCAGCTCAATTCATTAGAATTTCATTTTTAAACAATTATTTTCTCAGTATGACCATTTTTTTCATTCCCAGATCGCCCGCTTCGGAAAAATCGGTTCAAAACGCCAACTTTGACAGCGTTTTTTACAGTATTTTCTGCATTTATCAAAAATTTATTAAGCACGGCACATTATGTAGTTTCTAAATAAGATAATTTCCCAGTTTGATGCGTTTGAGAGCAAAAATGAATTTTAAAATGAATCGGAAAATACGCAGTTTGGATCGGAATACACCATTAAGGTAGATCTAGGAATCGGTAACCAGAAGTTTCAGGGAATCATCGATAGTGGTGCGGAGATTACAGTGCTCCGGAAGTCGGTGGTGCCGGAAGAGTATTTACAGTCATGTGGAAAAGTATTCTTGAGACCCGCAATAGGGAGTCCTGTAGAAGCAAAGCTTGTTTCCGTTCCGCTCACTCTTCGGACAGAAGATGAGGTTATTCCGTATGTACGAGTACAGGTTGCGGTAGTGGAAGGATTACACGAAGAAGCTTTGATCACTCCCAAGGTTTTCGCTCTGTTAAAAGAACAGCAGAAGTTGTATTTAGGGGATGAGGTAGATATCACCCCGGTTGAAGAAAATAAAGAAAAATCTGTATTCAGTGTGGAGGGAAGGTGTCCAGAAGGAAAACTAGAAACAAATCTATATAATGATGATGCAGACAAAGAAGCTTCAGATTTGGAACTGATTTCTACTCCGGTCGAGGCAACTGTTTTGCTCGAAAATGTTGGTAACGAGGACCAGAAGGAAAGTTGTTCCGTTTCACAAGCGCAACTGTTGAAAAAGGAGCAATTGGCTTGTTCTACATTAGAAAAATGCTTTGAAGATGCAAAGCGGCAGAAAAATAATTATTGGGTAGAATCCGGGTTATTGTATCATCGAGGCAAGGTTGGAGGACAAAATTATGTTAAACTTGTTGTACCTGCCTGTAGAAGACAAGAAATTTTGAGATTAGCTCATGAAACACCAACTGGTGGACACTTAGCTGCTAAGAAAACAAGAGATAGAATTGCTATGTCGTTTTGGTGGGAAGGAATGCCAAAAGAAGTAAAACAACTATGCGCAGCTTGCCATGATTGTCAAATGCGCAGAAAAACAAAAGTAACAGGCAGAACACCTATTGAAGCGGTCGGAAGACCAGAACTACCATTTCAAGTAGTACATGCAGATATTTTAGGACCAATTGAGCCGAAGTCTTCTCGAGGCCATCGGTATGTTCTGGCTATTATGGATCAACATAGTCGTTGGCCTGAAGCAATCCCTATTAAATCCTTGACAGCAAAAGCAGCTTGTGAAGCGTTTATTGAAGTTTTTGTTAGGACTGGAATTCCTAGAATGATTGCCATGGACAATGGAGGCAATTTTGCTTCAAAATTGACAAAAGAACTTTTGAAACGATTGGGGTGTGTCCCTAAGTTTTCTAATCCAGGTTACCCACAATCACGGCTACTTTTCAAAGAACAATGAATCAGACCTTGAGACCGCATAGTGATTATGCAGAAAGTTTTCTTGATGATATTATAATTTTCTCTTCTAACAAACATGGACCTATTCCCGAGAAGCTAGAAGTAATAAAACAAAACATCTCAAAGCTCCCAAAACGAAGAAAGGACTGAGATCCATATTAGGTCTATTTAACTATTACAGAGAATATGTCCCGCATTATGCTAACCTTGCAAAGCCTTTGACAGATCTGACCAGAAAAACTGTTCCAAATGATATTCCATGGTCGGAAGATGCTGAAAAGTCGTTCAATAAGTTAAAGGAAAGCTTATGTGAAGTTACAAACCTTTATACCCCAGACATGTCCAAACCATTCGAAATGAACAACGATGCTTCCATATCGGGTTTTGGTGCCTGTTTAATGCAAAGGGACAAAGACGGCATGTTAAAGCCCATAACCTTTGCCAGTCAAAAGCTTACTCCAACTCAATCAAAGTGGAGCACAATTGAAAGAGAAGCATATGCTGTAATCTGGGCACTTGGGAGATTCGAAATGTGGACTTATGGAACCACCATAATATTGCATACGGATCATAATCCCCTAAAATACTTAACAGAGGGAACTCCTAAGAACGCTCGATTACAGAGATGGTCGTTGGCACTATCTCGCTATCAGGTTTCTATTGCTCATAAACCAGGAAGTTCTAATGTAGTGGCACATGCTTTATCTCGCATTTATGAGTAGAAAAAAAATCTGTATATATATTTTTTGTATTATTTCATTATTATATATTGCATAATGTGTATTTGTAATATGTGTATTTTTAGTATATAGTGTATAAGAATTTGTATATCTTAAGTAGTTTAAGTAAATGCTCTCGATGGGACAAGTAAAGGACTTTTTAAATAGAACTTTTTTTTAAAATAGGACTTTTTAATTGGGACTTTTGATAGGACTTTTTAAGTAAGACTTTTGTTAGGACTTTTAAATGTAGTTTCACAGTGTGGGACACAGTCCAACATGTAGAAACTGGAGGGAAGGTGTGAAGGTTGCCTATACTCCGTGGTCGAGAGACTTTAGGAAACTCAAAATGGCAACAGCCAGAGACAGAGAGAGACGATGTAGTTTTTTGGATGTGTTCGAAATTACGCTTGTGAGATATGTAATCGGGAAGCGTATTATCTAATAATATATATATTGTGTGTGTGTGTGTGCTGTAATTGTGTTCGTCTAATGTAAAAATTAAATGTATTTAATTGGAGCATTTAAATCTCTTTAATGTGTTCTTTCTTCATCAATATCGTGGAATACCGAACCGGTCATCATACTATCAAAAACATTGTCAATACAAATGTTGTAGAGCATAAAATTCTGAATAAAATGAGTACCCACATTAATATTTTTGTTCAAAATTAAGGTCGCAACTCCATTTCAAAATTTTGCCTTAACCACTAATCAAGAGCTTGAAGAGAGGAGAGACCAGATTACCTTAACAATATCACAAAACAGCTAACTATATCAAAACATTGCCAATACAGATGTTGTAGAGCTTAAAATTTTGAATAAAATGATTACTCACATTAATATTTTTGTTCAAAATTAAGGTCGCAATTTCAGATATTGTTAAAAATATTAAAGAAAAACGTGTTTTTCGAATGTAAATGTGTACATATTTCCTAACGCTCACTTAGTACGAAGGGGAAAACATAGAATATTCATTTTAAACCTAATCTGAAGGGATTAAAATGATTTCCAGTTTTCCCCTAATTAAGTCTGAGTTCAACTCTCTGACCACGGTGATAAAATTTTAAAGTAGAATTGTGACCTTAATATTCAACAAAAGTATTAAGTGTAGGTACTCCTTTTATTCAGAATTTTAAGCTCTACAACATTTGTACTGACAATGTTTTTGAAAAAGTTAGTGATTTCGAGATAGTGCTATGGTATTTAAAAAAACGTGATTTTTGACTATAAATCAATGCATAATTCCTAACGCTCACCTAGTACGAGGGAGAAAACGTAGCATATTCATTCTAGACATAAACTGAAGGGATTCAAACAATTTCCGAATTGGGCTTTTTTTTGCTCTCCTACCACTGGGCTAAAATAGTTCAGGTGAATGAATTTTTTTTAAAATATTATTTTAATTGAATATTTTGTGCTAAATCGTTCCGGTGTAACTTTTAGTATATTTTTCAATACAGAAAATAACAAAGTAGTATATGCCTTTTATTTATCATCGGACATTTTTTTCGTGTTAGGAACAGATTTAGCATTCCTTGAGCCGTCTTTCCTGGACAGCTGTCTACTTTTCACACATCGGACAGTGCACGTAATAACCATTGCTCCATGCTGAATATATTATACATTTAGCTGACAAAGCTTATGACATTGAAAACACTTGAACAGATGAAAGGCTGTTTTTAAAAATTTTTCACAAGCACATATTCAGTATCACTGGAATGAATCATATTATTTTTATCTGGGCCATAATCGCAAAATTCAGGTTACCAACATGATTTTGTATTCATAAAACCTGCCTAACTTTGTAACGAATGGTCGTATCAACATGCGGATAGGGTTATTCCTTTTAGAATTAAAAAAATACGTAATAAATGATACTCCACTTTACCTGATTAAAAAAAGTTTAATTCTCCCCTCCCCCTGAGTAAAATATCACGTCCCCTTCCCCTTCAAACACGGTTAAAACAACTTTATTTTCTGGGGAGTTATCGGATCTTCATTTTTAGTGCCAAAACGATGTTTTAACTAAATTTTCGTGAATGGCCATCAGTTGTTGCCATTTTACCTATATAAAGTATAATTATGGATACACAAATTCTTAATTAGGTTTCTTAATTCACATTAAGTATATTGAATTTATTATACTGTAGTTCAGATAAAATAGGTTTTTTTTTTTTTTTTTTTTTTTTTTTTAACAACTGATTGCCATTCATCAAAATTGGGAAGAACTTCGTTTTGGCACTAGAAAGGAAGATCCCCAAAATAAAATTGTTTTATTATGGTTCTTTTTATTGGGGGGGGGGGGGTCAAGAAGGGAGCATTTTTAACCCAGCGAGGGTGGCAAATTCAAAAATGTTTAAGTAGGTCAAGTGAAGTATTGTTTCTTGTGTATTTTTTAATTCTAAATTGAATGACACCATCCGCAAGTCGATACGATCATTTTTTACAAAGTTACGGAAGGTTTTATGAATACAAATTCGAAAATTATTCTTTATAAGAACATCGTTTTGGTACTAGAAATGAAGATCCTATGTGTCCCCCAAAAATAAAGTTGTTACACCGTTGAGCAGAAGGGGGTAGCATTTAAACTCGTGGAAAAAATTCCAACTTTTTTAATTAGGTCAAGTGGGGTATTTAGGTCATTTTTAATTAGGTATTTTTAATTAGGTCAAGTGGGGTACGCTTGTTATGTATTTTTATGTAATTCTGAATCGAATGACATCAGCCGCAAGTCGATACGATCATTCATTACAAAGTTATGGCAGGTTTTATGAATACAATGGCGAAAATTATACTGTTGTTGAGCACAGCTTTGTCACATCTATTTTGTGTTCAAAACGCGATTTTTTGGTCATAGCAAATAATCTCAAACTTAATAAATGTCTTCAAATAACAATACTTAAAATGAGGATCATCTGAGTCTTTATGAAGGTCATTAAAATTATCAAAATCCCTGTATTCATGAAACCATTCATGAATTTGCGTTCCTAACTAATGAATGATCGTATCAATATGCGGATGGTGTCATTAAAGTTAGAATTAAAAAATATATAATAAAGGATAAACCCCTTGACCTAATTAAAAAAAGTTGAATTCACCCCTCCCTCACCCGAGTTAAGATGCCACCCTCCCCCAAACACTGTAAAACAACTTTATTTTTGGGGACTTATCGGATCTTCATTTCTAGTGCCAAAACGATGTTCTTCCCAAATGTTCGTGAATGGCCATCAGTTGTTATTGTAAAGAACCATTTTACTTGCAAAAAGTATAATTGTCGACTTTGCATTCACAAAACCTGCCATAACTTTATAAAAAATTATTGCATTGCTGATGGTGCCATGTGATTCAGAATTTAAAAATAGTACTAATAAACGATACCCCACGTAAGGTATTAAAAAAACTTGATTTTTCCACCTTCCCTAAAGTAAAATTTTAAGCTTTTGACCCCTTCCTCCACCCCGTCGCCCCCCCAAAAAAGCAGGATAAAACAAATTTATTTTGGGGGGACTCATCGGATCTTCATTTCTAGTGCCAAAACGGAATTTTTTCGGAATTTTCGTGAATGGCCATCAGTTGTATATTACTCAATTTTGGGTGTACTTTAGTACTATTAGCTGTATTAATGTTGGGTATTATAAAAGTAAAAGGGAAAATTCGACCAAACAGAAATTGACCTTGTTTCTGTTTTTTCATTCAGATATTTTAAAACAGTACAGAAGCATCAATTTATATATTTATTTAAGAAAAGTAAATAAAAATATGTATTTTTAAAGAATTTTATAAATAGTTATGCTTCCATAAGTATTTATTAAACAGGTAGCTAAAATATGCAAGTGCATTTTCGTATAATCCATACTCTAGTAATTAAAAGTTGGGTGATTCCTCCCGAAGAAGTTTTGAGAAACTTCCTCATAAAGCTATTTTCTGATTGAACAATTTTTTTCATGTGAAAATATACTGAAAATTTGTCGTTTCCTAACATTAACGTTCTGAGAAATTCTAATATATAACGGTTGCAGAAGTAATAATAAAGAAAATGTTGAAACACAGCAAGCCGAAGACAAGCGAAGCATCCCACGTATCTATAACAAACCGACAATCAAATGAACAAGATTTTTCGGCAATAGCTCGACCAATTACAATGATATTCACCACAAACATTTGAATGTAGTAAAACTGAGTACTAAGTTACTGGTAAGAAAGTTATCTATTTCTTGTTTATCCTATATATATACACTCCAACTCGTATATATCCACTCAAATTTAACAATAAAATGAACAAGGATCTCGGTAATGGCTCGAACGGTCACAATGCAATTTATCACAAACAGAGAAAGTTATCTATTTCTTGTTTATCCTATATATATCCACTCCAACTCGCATATATCCACCCAAATTTGACAATAAAATGAACAATGATCTCGTTAATGGCTCGAACGGTCACAATGCAATTTATCACAAACAGAGAATTAAGTAACACATAAGTATTAGCGTTACCCAATTTTTGACATTCTATATATAGCCTGAGTAAATAATGGTCGAAGTTCTAATGCAAATACTATGAGTGAGTGCAAATTTTAAAAAATATCGAGCGCGAAATTTCAAATTTAGTAATTCTTCACTTATAACTAGGTGCATTAATTCTACAGGTCATTTTCACCTAATATACGTGTAAGAACTATTTTTAGAATGCAACTTTTATTTTGAAGTACTTTTAAGTTTGTACATTCATTTCTAAATGGGATAAATATTTTGGGAGCGCGAGAGCGAACAAAATTTGGAAACAATTTCAGATGACTCTGGCATATGCCAAAACACTGATTGTTACATGGAATTACACTTGATAAAGTAATTGTGGATATTGGTCGAAACGAAATCTCACTTAGACAAGCATTTGTCGGCTGCTCATGTGTAAGAAAATTTAATGATCTGTTATTAGATCCATCCTTAATATTGATCGTTTGTTGAATATGTACTCGAAGAAGTCATTGATTCAAAAACGGTTAGAGACAGCGTTTTTTAAATTTACAGTAAACTCTTTATGACGCTTTTTTTTCAAATAAAATTTCAGAAATTTCAATCGCCACATATTCTGTCGAAAATTTGAGTGGTATCTTATTTTTCTACAGTATATCCTTTTGAATCTGGTATTCTCTTATGAGTAACTTTTGGCGGTGTTACGATAATTTTCTGAGTATCATATAGTTAAAAAACAATCTTCTGCGCTTGAGTTACGAATCCTTTATTCAGCTTAGTGTTTTGTAAGTTGTTTTGCATGTAACTATTAATTTGAAAGTAAATTTAAGGGGCCTTTATTTAATCATCTTCTACTTAATATTTTCCAATTATCTTCAAACTTATTTTCTCTGTCAAATTAAAATATATATATTATTTTATCTTATATATTTTTAGATGTTTGTTCCAAGGTTCTTTCCATTAATTTAAATTACGTCTTTTCAAGTTTGATTAAGCTTTTCGTTTTAAATTTATTTACTTTTAAGAAATAAGAAATTTTATCATTCTTAAAATGCGATTTACTTTCAGACTGTTTCAATTTTCTGAAGAATAAGCTCACAGAAGACGATCCACTCTCATTAACTTCGGATCCAGGTGTGTATTGAGTGTACATTATAAAAATATATTTTTTTATGATTGTTTTTAAGAATTGCACGAGATTTTTTTTTCTCGTATAAGCACCAAATCAGTTTTGGCCCAACATACCACTTGTTGGCGTCAATATGAATTTTATTGTTGTCAGTATAGAATTACCCAAGTAGCAAATATTGCTGCCCCATCCGTCGAAAGTTTGTAAAAACCGTTGAGAAATGGTAGTGTTGGGAAAGGCCGCGTTGGAAAATGGTTGAGGAAAAGGTAGGTACTGAGATCCCTGTAATTTGGAGAAAATATGAGCCGGATTCTGACCAGGTAACGGTTGAACCTCTGTTGGGCCTTTGCTTGCAAATGGTTCGTTGGCCCATAATATGGCAAGGCGGGCATTAAGGCAAGGCAAGATCCAACATGAAACAGCAATTATACAACAATTAGACAACGTTGGCTCAATCATTTTGTATTACTTGTGTAGTTAGGCATATACCGGATGCCCTAAAAGGGACTGACTGATTTTAAAATTCAATAACTCGTTAACGGTGACAGATATTTAAAAAATTCTTGCAGGAGGGTTATATAAGATGTCAAGAGTTTTTTTTTTTTTTTACCTTGATTCTCAAATTTAGTTCGAATTACAAAAAATAGATGGCACTGCAAGCAATAGGTGGTAAATTCACGCTGGATTTTTTGGCATTTCTCTTCTCCCATGCCAAAAAAGGAGATTAAAATGTATTGAGTATGTCAAAAATCGTTCCTGGATTTAGCACATATTGCTCGCAGCGGCATCTATTGTTTGTAATTTGAAATAAATTCGATAATCACAGTAAAAAAACTCATGACATCATACATAACGCAATAATTCTCCTGCAAGAATTTTTTAAATATCTGTCACCGTTTGCAAGTTATTGAATTTTTAAATCAGTCACTCCTTTTTAGGACACCCGGTATATTATTTTTTAACTTTACATTGGAAATACTAGCACCGTAATTTCAATATTGTATCAATATTACTACTTAAACATCGAGCTAACATTTTCAATCTACATTTAACCCACTATTGAAATTATTTCCATTTTAATCCAAATAATTCTGTAATAATATTTGATGTGTATCTAATATTAGGCCAACATGTAAGCAATACTGTGTATTTATTTGCTATATAATTCCAAAATATAAACACTTTATAAGTAAACTAGCAAACCCCGCGGCTTTGCTCACGTAATATTTGAAATATGCCAAGTGATATTTATATGTCTAATTTTTATTAAAAGGTACTAACTAAATTTTTATTTTATTAAAAGGTAATATTTTATTTTATTAAAAGGTACTTATTACTTTTAGGAATAATTAAAAAATTACTATTTAAAACACAGTTTGATTAAACATCATTGTTACACTGCATAAGGCAGAAATGAGACTTAAACTAATATAACGAAATAAAACTAAATAAATAATAATTTAGAAAATATTTTGAAACTTTTATGCTCAATTAATACGCTCATTTCAGTATTCATTTGAAGTTTTGAATTTTTTAGAAACCATCTTCTTACATCTTAAAATTAACCATCATGTCAAATTCCAAGTCCTACCACCTCTCTCAACAAAAAAGGGCTATGTTGAAATAGGAACTGTCACCATTAATTTGCCAACATTAATTTTGAAATTGGTTTGTTTTTTCCTAATATTCCATAGAAACGTAATTTAGAAAGCTTTTAAAGGCCTTTTTTAGAGCGTTTGTTGTTCGTGTGAATCCCAGGTGGTAGAATCATCGGCATAAAATATAGCCTGTGATCAGAGAGTCTTTCCATTGATTCGCAACTATTACTTTTATATTTGGTTTATATTCCCTGAAATTACGTAGAAATCGTAATTTAGGACTTTTTTAGAATGCTTTTCGCACCTCCCTTTCACTTCACCCCTTTTTAATTCAAATTTATTTTCGACAGTCCTTCGAGGGCATTTATATTTTATAAGTAACTACCATGCCATATTTAAAGTTTCTAACCTTTTCAGTATCACAGAAATCGCAATTTAGAAAGTTTTTACCTACTGCAACCCTCTGGTGGTAGTGGCACAGACATAAAATATAGCTTATGTTTGAGCAGGTTCTATCACCAACAATTTGTTATCATTATTTTTTTAATCGGTTTGGTATTTGATAAGATTACATAAAAATTGTAATTTATAACGCTTTTCGCTCTCTTCATATTTTAAATTTGAAATTTTCTTTCGACAGTTCATAGAAAGCAGTTGCATCTTGTAAGTAAATAACATGCCATACTTCAAAGTGTTAGACACTTCAGTTATGTAAAAAACGCAAATTAGAACATGTTTTTCTTTTGCAACCCTCAGATGGTAGTGACAACAACATAAAATATAACCTATGTTATAGCAGGGACTGTCACCATTGATTTGCAACCCTTACTTTTGAAATAGCTTTGGAATTTCCTGAGATTAAGTAGAAATCGCAATTTAGAACGCTTTTCGCGCATTTTCACCCTTTTTAAATTTCCAATTTTTTGAAACTGTTCTTAAAGATCATTTATATGTAATAAATATGTACCCTGCCTAATTTTAAGTTGCTAGCCCCTACCGATCACAAAAGTCGAAATTTGGAACGCTTTTTTGCTCCTGCAACGTCTAGGTGATAGTGATACCGGCTTAAAATAGCATCTATGTTAAAGCAGAGGCTGTCAGCCCCAATTTCTTACCATTGCTTTTGAAATCAGTTTGATTCTTCCTGAGATATTGGTGACAAATCAGCATTTAGAACGTTTTTAGAACGCTTTTCGCTCATTTTGCTCCTGCATCTCCTCTGGGTTAGTGGAAACATATATAAAATATAGCCTATCTTGGAGCAAGATCTGCCACCATCATTTTAACACCATTATATTTGAAATCGGTTCAGTATTTCCTGAGATTGCATAGAAATTTCAATTTAGAACGTTTTTTACAACGCTTTTGCGCATTTTGACCCTCCTTTTAAATTTCGATTTTTTTAGGAAATGTCCTTGGAGATCATTGATATCTTATAACTAACTACCATTCTAAATTTCACGATTCAAGGCCCTTCCCTCATGCAAAAACCGCAATTTAGAGCGTTTTTCTCCTGCACCCCCTTTGGGGTAGTGGCACCGACATAAAACATAGTCTATGTTGGAGCAAGGATTTTCATCATTATTTTGACGCCATTATTTTTTAAATCGGTTTGGTATTTCCTGAGATTGTGTAGAAATCACCATTTAGAACGTTTTTTAGAACGCTTTTCGCGCATTTTCACCCCTTTTAAATTTCGAATTGTTTAAGAACTGTTCTTAGAAATCCTTTATATCTAATAAGTAGCTGATTCTTCAAATTTCATATTTCTAGGCCCTTTAGTAACACATAAATCGCATTTTTAGAATGTTTTTTTGCTCCTGCACCCCCTTTGGGGTAGTGGCACCGACATAAAACATAGCCTATCTTGGAGCAAACGTTGTCACTATCATTTTGACACCAATATTTTTTAAATCGGTTTGGTATTTCCTGAGATTATGTAGAAACTACCATTTAGAACGTTTTTTAGAACGTTTTTTGTGCATTTTCACCCCTTTTAAATTTCGAATTGTTTAAGAACTGTTCTTAGACATCATTTATATCTTATAAGTAACTAATATTCCAAATTTCAGATTTCTAGGCCCTTCAGTAATGCAAAAATCGCATTTTTAGAACGTTTTTTGATCCTGCACCCCCTTTGGGGTAGTGGCACCGACATAAAATATAGCCTATGTTCTAAGTTGGACTAACACCATCATTTTGATACCATTACTTTTGGAATCGGTTCAGTATTTCCTGAGATTATGTAGAAACTACCATTTAGAACGTTTTTTAGAACGCTTTTTGTGCATTCTCACCCCTTTTAAATTTCGAATTGTTTAAGAACCGTTCTTAGACATCATTTATATCTTATAAGTAACTAATATTCCAAATTTCATATTTCTAGGCCCTCCAGTAACACAAAAATCGCATTTTTAGAACGTTTTTTGCTCCTGCACCCCCTTTTGGGTAGTGGCACCGACATAAGATATAGCCTATGTTCTAAGTTGGGCGAACCCCTTCATTTTGATACCATTACTTTTGGAATCGGTTCGGTAGTTCCTGAGCTTATCTCCGACAAATAAGCATTTTTTTCCACTTTATAAGATGAGTATAGATAAAAACTTTTTGAGCATCAAAAATTTACCAACTATTATAGACTAGTTTAGGTAGCATTCAGTGTATGTGGATGTATTCTACATACGCTATGTGGATGCCGTATTATGATGTCAATAACGCTGACACTGACATTTTTTGACACTGATGACGATAAGCTGGATGCTACCGATACTAGTCTGCAATAATTAATAAATGTTTGGTGCGCAAAACGTTGTTTTATTTACTTATACTGTACGGCGCAAAATTTCATCTTATTTTTCATATAAAGCTCTTTAATATTACCATAGATTCCCACAGAACAAAATCTAGAAAGGGGCAAGATTTTAAAATAGTTTGCTACCAAGGGCATGTTTTTTTCAGTGGAGGTTATGGGCATGGAATGAGATAAACTGCAATTTTTTGCAGGACACTCGGTGCAAGATAGTTTTAAAATTTATCAGCACACAAAAATGCAGAAATGCAACATTAAAAATCCAAAGTAATCATCATCTACCGGCATTTTCTTCTAAGTGAAGAATTGAAAAGTTTATTATATTTTTTGTTAGGGAGGAGTACGCCCCTTGAATCTCTCGTTTAATATAATTTTTAAAATAGATTGACGTAAACAGAAAAAACAAACAGAAAAAAAAATCACAGCGGTTCAGAGAGCACTCCCCTGCTTCTCGCCCCCTTTCGAACGAAAAGTCCTTAGTTTTTCCTTTGTGTTTAACTATTTTAAGTCATTCGCGAAAAATAGATTTTATTATTTTGTCTACAGTCTCCAGAAAAAGAAAATTTAGTTAATTTAACTGAGAAAACCAAGAAAGGGAAATTGCCCTCTCTACACCACCCTACTTCACACACTTGCAGGCGTCTATGCATATGAGGCCCAACATTCTTCCCTTCCAAAATTTAATTGATAATACTCCAGTATAGATTTGCTCCCCAGTATATGAATGAAATGAGAGGAAATTTCGAAATTAAATTGGTGATAATTTATTTCACTTAAATTACTGTAATTTTATTTGATTTTAAGTTTAACTAAATAATAAGGAATGTCTATTTTGAACCAGCTACTTCTTTATGGACACATATACTATTAAGACTAAGTGCATGTTTTTTTAAATTTTAAAGAATCCTTCTGCCGATATTTAGCATTCGACATCAATGCTTGATCGTTTCATAATGTCACACACACACAAAAAAAAAAAGAACTCGATTTAGTATAAAAAGTAATTTTGGTCGTCCATCGGCCAGAAACCGAAAAGATCTGCTCCTCTCCATCGTTTTTTTCTCAAACTCTCTCAACGCAGTTGAAAAAGGTTTGAGATTTGTCTATCAGTCTGTCGCGATCTAACTTTCGTAATTATCCTTTAATAAAATTTAAGTATGCAATTAAGGCATCGCATTTCGTAATAATATTCTCGTAAAGTAGTAAACGTTTTCATAATATGTGCACAGTTCTATTAAATGTACATATAAATAGGGGGAAAATGGAGTTAATTTCGAATTTTAAAAAAAATGCCATACTTTGAATATATTTTCAAAAATCAGTACCCTCAAACATCTTTTTAGAAAATATAATAATAACAAATGATAAAAAAATTACCACAGGTAACAAGTAAACAGTACTTGTTTTATTCATATGAATATTGGGGATATTTTATTTAAATAATCTAACATAAAATACTGAACTCTACGGCGTTAATATCCACGTACAATCAAAGCCTGCAGTATCCAATTCCACTTTTATGACTATAGGCATTGCCACCTAAAGTACAAAGCCTTCTGGTTGACTGGTGATGTCAGCAGCAAGAGGTGAAAAATCTGTATATCACATTGATAAAGTAAAGTTTAATATTGCTATGTTTTTCTATATAAACCATTAAGGGTTAAAATGACCTAAGAATAGAATTGTAAGCTTGATTGTACATCAATAAATTACTACTGACATACAAATTAAACTTTATAACTATAAATTTTTAACATGAAACACATTTATCATCACTTTTATGTTTGCTGAATTTTCTTGATATAGTGATAAATACTACTAATTTCAAAAATATCTTTTAAATAAAAATATTTTAAACTAGATTGTTCATTTTATAATCAAAAGAATCACTACTCTAGGTGGCAATGTCATAGGTCTAAAATGCTTTATCGACATGTGTCAGGTTTAGAACTCCTATAGTTTAGGCTGAATCATCCAGCAATTAATAGGACAAAAAAGTTGTATCGAATGAAATGATTGAAAGAAAGAAGGTGGCAGCGAATGTGTCGAAGGCACCGATTCAACGAAAGGTCGCTTTGGACTGCAAGATGGCGGTTATTTTGGACTAAAAGATGGAAATACGTCAGCTTTTTTTATGGGAGTCCTAGTCAAGATCAAGTGATCCGCCTGATACAAAACTCCGAGGGTTTAGTTCTCTAAGGCTCCGCTTACAAAGAAAAAAATCCTCCCTCTCATTGTAAAGCAATAAAAATGTCACCTGCCCATTCTTTTCCTATCACACTTGTGGTTTTACGAAAAGAAAAGATATTTAACAATGCAAAAGGGATAAGAAGATTAGATCGAACTCAAAAAAACTTTTTTTCTCCTGCTGGATCTCCAGCAATCCTTGTAAAGTCATTAAAGATTAATAACATCGCTTGACCAGAAAAAAGGCAGCGAATAAATGATACGTGTGTCTAGACCTCAAGCACGCACGGCACTTATTTTATCGACCTGGAAAAGATGAAGTGCTGAGTAAACCTTAACCAAATCCGGAGGTAAACCTCGGACCTGTAGTCTGGCAGCGCAATACGTAAACCCTTGATCTACACTGTAAACAAAAATCTGTAAAGTTACTACAGTTTTTCTAGGAAACTGGGATTCCTAGAACTTTTTATGAAATGGCAACAAGAAAAATTCCTGTAACAGACGCTGCTACAGGAGTTTTTGTTGTTCCCGTTACATAAAAAGGTCTAGGGATCCCAGTTTCCTAGAAAAACTTTAGTACCTTTACAGATTTTTTTACAGTGTACCTGGAATCAAATAATGAAATATTTGTTGTGAAAAAATAACATCTATAACAGAGGTTGCAAAAGATATTTTTTTAAAGCTCCAGTAGTGAATGCAGTAATAAAAAAAGAGTTACTTTTAGACTTTTTAAAAATATAAGTGTACTTGAAATCAAAAACATAATTCTGAGCTTGTTGTATTTGTTTTATTAATTTCCATTCAATAAGATATTATATTATGTTTATTTTCTTTACAGAATCCGATTCTCGAAAAGAAGTATCTGACAGCTTTCTAAGCTTTGAGCTTAACAACCCTTTAAAATCAGTAGAAAAAGAATCTGGTGGTCTTTTGAGTTTTGAACTTAATAATCCGTTAAAATCAAGAGATGACTGCGACTATCCGAAGCAGACTGGTTATTGTTTTGCTTCAAAAAAGAGATTTTATTTTAACGGAGAAACTTGTGAAGCTTTTACATATGGAGGCTGCGGTGGAAATCGTAACAATTTCAAAACAAAAGAAGAATGTATGAAAAAATGCAGTCACAAATTGGATATAGGAAGTAAGACATTATTTTATTTCCAATGAAAAGAGATAGGTAGATAAGCATTGATTTTGGAACCCTAAAAGGGTCAATGTTTTTTTATTATTTTTTTTTTTATTGTTTCAAAATAATTTAGGGGCTATATTTTCTGCTTCTCTGATTGATTTTTTAAAAATTGTTTAAAGTATTATAGAAGATAAAAACCATAGGTTTATTTAGAAAATTTTAATGTTCTGGGTTTTTTAAAAAAATTCTCGATTTAGCGAAATTTCGAAAAAAAAAAGAAATTTCAAAAACTTTTTTTTTTGCTCTAAACTACAATAGATGCTAAAATTTCCCAATTGCCCTTCTCCAATTTCTAGAAATCCATGCGCATGCTCAATAATTTTCATGAAGACTCGTTCCAGCTCGTCAACTATTATACATACGTTACTATACATATATTATGTAATGTGTTATAGAAGATTAAAAACCCAGATTTATTTAGCAAATTTTAAGGTACAAAGCGGATTTTTTTTAACAAAACACTCGATTTAGTGAAATTTCGAAAAAAAAAAAATACATAGAAATTTCAAAAACGTATTTATTTGCTCTAAATCTAAACTACAATAGATGTTAAAATTGCCCTTCTCCAATTTCTAGAAAAGCACACGCATGCTTAATAATGTTCATGAAAACTCATTTACATATGTTCATTACGAAATTAGTGTATTATTCGTTTAATTTCTGAATTGGATAGCGCATACTATTCACTGGATTTTTAGGTAGCTTTCATTACAGCTACCTATTGCAGCCGTTCGGAGGAAAGCGATTTCAAAAAATTTTGGTATATTTTCATCGATCATAACCCCCAGACCCCGAAACCACCCTCCGTTCAAAATTGATATCTACCCTATATATATAAAATCCTAATGAAACGCATTTTATGAAACGGAAGTATGTAACGGAAGTATGAAACGCAAGAATGAATCGACTGATTAAACAACTGATTATGTTTCACGGCGATTTCTCCTAAAATATAGAATACTTTGCGATGAAATTAACACCAAAAATCAATATTGATCCGCAGATTTCAAAACTGGTATTAGAATTTTTAAATTCGAAATAGTTTTCGAAATATTAATTTTTTTCTAATTTTATATACATTTTTCTAATGATGGCAACTCAAATTTTAATCATAACTGATATACTGATATTTCTTTTCGTATTTTAGAAAGGATTATTATTTTTAATTAATTTGTGAACAGTTTGGCCTCACTTGAATCTATGCTAAGAACAATGTTTTTTTTTTTTTTTCATTATCATTTTATTTAATATAAAGCTTTCATTTCAAACTGAAAAATTTAAAATCAATGGCTTCAACTTCTTTCTCTTTTTAAAACGAAACGAAAAGAAAAATATGTCATATACGCACCGGGTTACCTAAATAGCGCCAAAGGGCGTTGTTTTACCTGACATGGTAACCCGGCTACTGTTGCTTATTTATTAATAAAGGTTTATTTACCTTTATTTTCTTTTTATTTAAAACAAAAAAAAAGTTATAAATTGCTTTGTTCTATAGTTATTAATTAATTATTTTTATTTATTATTAGTTCATTTTAAAAACAATAGAAAATAATTTAAATATACATATACATATGTAACTGGTATTCGAAAACAAGGTTTTCGCCAAATTCTTAAAAAAAAAAAAAAAAACACGCCAAACCCGATTAAATATTGCAAGAAATCCTGACATTTAATTTCAAATTCAAAGCAATGTTTTAAATGTACTCTTAGTTATCCAGTCGACCAATTTCGCCAAATTATATAAATCGCCAAAGCACTCACCAAATTATATAAATTGACGTAATTTTTATTTTAAATAACGAAAGAACAAATAAAGGCACAGATGTCATATACGCATATTGGCGCGGTTTTTTCTGACGCCAATGTTGTATACGCAGAGGTACTTAACCCTTAACCGGAATCGTGGGTCCATTTTGACCGGACAACGACCAAAAAAAAAAAAAAAAAAAAAACTTTTAATTTCGAAACGCGCGCATCAACGCTTAAAGAACTAAATAATAATTAAAAAAATGCATAGTTTCAAGATATATATGAATAAAAGTTGATTTATATAGTACATGAAACTTTTTTCAATGCTCTTATAACCCATCTAAGTGGTAATTTCATATATATTAGAAAATAGCTTGGATTTTAATTAAAGGGTCCTTTTGGACATAAGATTCCACTAATGTGGAACAATTTAGCGATCCGGTTAAAGGTTAACTGACGCCAAAGTGTCGTTATTTTGCTTGATATGGTAACCCGGACGTTGTTGTTTATGCTGTTGATGCTTTCGCCAAATTGCCATCGGAAAAAATTCGCGCCAATATGGGGCGTATATGACATCTGTGCTTAGCATTGATAAAAATAAAAATAAAACGTCGAAATAAAAATCCCTTGGTGGCGTAAACACGTGTAACTTCCTTACAGTCAAGTGAATGTGACATTTACGATCAACCATTATCGGCATTTAATCTTATATTCTGGCGATAGATTTTTGGTCGATGGGATAACCAAGTAGTACCGTTTTAATTTACCACTCAAAAAATAAAAAAATGCTAACTGGCGAGTTAAAAAAAGCTATTGGCGAGATTTTCACCCGGCTAACATAAAAGTATCAAGAATTCTTTGTGATCATGGCACCTTTTATGTAGTTTTATTCGAAAAAATAACTTTGATTCTTTAATCAAAATGGAAACCTTTCTTAGGAAAAGCGAAGTGTTGTAATTGTTTATGGCAGTTACATGACTTGGACTATTGTAATATAAGTGAAATCATGGCGATAGAATAATATTTGGCGACTTATCGCCTGTGTCTGGCTAACATTAAAGTACCAAAATGACCGCCTGGAATATAAAAAGCGAAGGAATCCGCCCAGAATTGTTGATAATAGTCACATGACTTAGGATATTATTAAAGAGATTATTTTCAATTCTAAAAACAGCGCAAAGAATAATATTTCCTAACGATTAAAAATTTATTTACACGTGACTATTAAATACAGAAAAAAAAAACCCCTTTAAAATTACTATTAAATGAGTACGTGTTACAAGCAGGAAAATATTGAAAATTATGTCTTGAAAATTGTATTTACACGTGAATATTAAAAGAGAAAGGAAACTTTAAAATAATAAATACATTAATATGCGTTTAACTCTTTCAGGGGCAAGGTACTTCTATTCGTAAAATGTTGAAAGCAGTAAATGGCACCAGAATTTACAAACAAATTTCGAAATACGAAAAGGCTTTTGTTCACTTAATAATAAAAGGAAAATTTTCATTCCAATATTCTGGTGCATTTAAGAATTAAAATTAAGTGGTCCAAAAATGAACTACCGCCCTTGAAGGGGTTAAAGCGGTAAATTGTAGTAATTGTAGTAAATTGTATTATGTCAATCGTTTTATAACGCTGTTAAAAAATACCGGGAAGAAAAGACTCTGTTTACTTAATTCATTTTATTTTAGCTTCCTTTCAAATGTTTAACTGGTCTTCTTTAATCAAACACGAAAACAACCGTTGGATGTCTTAATAGCAAATGATGCGGCCTTAAATTTTTGCAAACAAAGGGAATTGAATGGAAACCCGTTTACAGGGAGATCGCTATAGGTTTTTTCAATTATAATTCAGTCTTCTCTAATCTTTTTAAAACCGATCAAATTAGCGTGCTTTTAGATTCTGCGGTGTCTGAATGGGGGGTTGGCGAGCGTAGCTTGCAGGGGGCAGAGCCCCCTAGTATATATATATGGGAATACGGGTGAGACTCCATACATAACTCACAACTCACTTTTAGGACGAACACTGCCATTTATTGAGACGAATACACAAACAAAAAATACAGATATAAACACTCTTCTCGTTCTTTAATTAGCTTAAAGTCTATAATTCAGGACGTCGTTGAATATTTCTCAGATTTTCTTACGTCGTGTAAATATTCAATCTTATTTCACCGTAATATGTTCTGTTCTTTTTTAACAAAACCCTCCGTCGTCAAACTCATTTCGTTCTCTTTACTTCTTCTGCATTTCCACTTCACACAGCTTCGTTAAGGCTCGTTTCCTTTTTAATCTCGAAGCGGAAAAAATGGGGATACTCAGTCTAATGCAGGTGTTGCTTGCGAAATCTCCACAAGCGGCCGTCCTGACATCTGGAGCTGCCGCAGCGACTTGTGGTAAAATAGAATCTGAAAAAACAAAAAACAAAAACCAGTAACTGTTCTTAGGGGGAAAAGAGAAAGAAAAAAAATCTGCACGTCATAGTTGAAGTAGCGTAACATCATATGGGTTGACTTATAAAATTGTTACAAACACATAAGAAGAAAAGATTTAAAAAAAAAATGTTTTTGAAGTTTCAGTTATCGTCAGGCCAAGGTTTCATGTATTCAGCACAGGAGCTAGTATTTATCGGTCCTTCAGTTGATGAGATTTTCGTTACGTCGTAGGTGTCGTTAGACTTCACTTTGATTACTTTATACGGACCTAAGAATTTAGATTTCAACTTTAAACCTGGTCCTTGCTGGGTTCTCTTAATTGCTACAAGGTCACCAAGCTTGTACTTACGGGGTTTCTTACGTCGTAAATTATAGTGCGTAAACAAATTCAGAGAACATCAAAATGTTAAAATATGCCTAAAGTACCCGGCGTTTCTGCGGAATTTTAAAAATGTTTGTTTTGAAAAATCAATTTCAAAATTAAACATACCGAGTTAAACAAACAATAAAAAAAAGAGGTAAAGCCATCTTTATTTCGGTTCTTCATTAAGATTGAGCTCTAGGGACATAAACCTTTGTGAAAATTCTAATATACACGCGTACACACACCTATACATATGAAAAATATTTAAAAAATGGCGTAAACAAATTCAGAGAATATCAAAATGTTAAAATATGCCAATATTTACATAATCGGGTTTTATCATGTTTGAATACGTTTCTTCAAACTCATATGACGTTAAATATTCACCTGCTGACATCCATTACATTTCCAATATGCCGTAATATTAACTTTTTTTAAAAAAATCGTCAAACTATTTATTTTATTCTAATTTGTCACGTGGAAATCTTACAATAGAAAAGTAATTGCTGTAATAAGAATTCTATTGTGAATTTTTAATTTCTGGCAACTGCTATAATGAAAAATGTTTAAATTTGATAGGAAATTGCTATTAAATTGGTAGTTTTTTATTAATTAAAAATTTACTATAAATTATTTCAATTCCGGATTACTTTAGTTGCCTCGGCCCTGTATTAATGATATATATGTACGTAAAATTTCGCAATTTTGGCTTCGAAACGATAGATTTGTATAGAGTTACAGACAGACAAATTTTAATTTTTATATACACTGCTCAAAACAATTAAAGGATATTTGAAGTTTTATATAAAATAAAGATATAAACGAAATTTTTTTTTGCCGAAAATAGAAGAAGAGAATCACAAATGCAAATTTTTCTGGTTTTCAAACTGTGGAGTATGCAAATTTTGAGTTCGGCGTCAAAAACGTCGCTTCAGCGGCAGCGAATGAAATTTGACTTTCAACTGGATAAAAGAGAATGAAGACAAGGATGATCAGCATTCAGTGATTGCTTTGTTTCGATGAGTACGATGTCTCAGCGAAGTCATTTGACAGATTCAGAAGCTTTGAGAATTGTTGGTAGGTTAGAAGGGGGCCAAACTCAAGCCGAAGTAGCGCAAGCCATTGGAGTGTCACAAAGTGTCATTTCCAGGATCTGGAACCGTTTTTTGGAGAGTGGATGTGCAGGCCGAAGACTAGGGCAAGGTCGTAGACGGGCAACAACGCCCAATGAAGATCGGTATTTAGCGTTAACAGCTCGGAGACACCGAATCATGAACGCTACTCTTCTCCAACAACACCTTCGCTCGGCTACAGGCACCACGATTTCAACTCAGACTGTCCGAAACCGGCTCCATGCTGTAGGTCTGTATGCTCGCCGACCGATGGTATGTGTTAGATTAACATCAAGGCATCGTCGCGACCGCAGGGAGTGGGCAACCGAGCATGTCAACTGGAGGAGAAATGAATGGAGCAATATTCTGTTTTCTGGCGAGTTCCGTTTTTCTGTGCATCCGGATAATAGGCGTATTTTCATCTGGAGGGACCGTGGCAGTAGGAATAATCCTGCGTTCGTGCACGAAAGTGTCAGATTTGGCGGTGGAGGAGTGTTGGTGTATGGTGGCATCTCCATTGACGGGTGCACTGACCTCTACATCATTCGAGATGGAGCTCTGACTGGTCGCCGATATAGGGATGAGATCCTCAACCTATTGTAGTCCCTTACGCTGCAGCAATCGGAGATAACTTCATTTTAATGGACGATAACTGCAGGCCACATCGTGCAAACCTGGTGGAGGATTTCCTTTTCGAGGAAGGAATCGTTCGAATGGAATGGCCAGCGTGTTCTCCAGACATGAATCCAATCGAGCACGTTTGGGACGCTCTAGGAAGACGAGTTTCTGGCCGCCAACAACCCCCACAAACTCTCCAAGAACTGGAAAGAGCTCTTCTTAAAGAGTGGGGCAGAATACCCCAACTCGTCATTAATAGCCTCATTGAGTCCATGCCTCAAAGGTGTTCAACGTTGCTGGCCGCCCGTGGAAACCATACCCCCTACTGAAAATGATTTTCTTTGAAGAAAACACCTTTTCTTATTCTTTTTTTCTCATATGCACAAATTGTGTTTTTTTCCTTTAGTACACAAATGCGCAATAAAATGCATTTTTTTCTGCCAAACATGTGTAATTTATTCTCATATAACCTACTATGTCTGTCGACCATGTATCAATCAGCTAAACAGTTTACCAGATACAAAATCCACCTAAAACTGCAATATCCTTTAATTGTTTTGAGCAGTGTATTAGATATGTATGTTTATGAAAAGATGATGTTCGCATTTTAAATTTAAAGATTTAAAAAACATTTTTAGCATAATCTTTTCTCTCTATTTAAACAAATAGAGCGGATGCTTGACCCACTTCACGAACACGCAAAGTTGCATTTTGTTTATACATGTTATTTTAAAATAATGTATAGTACGTTTCTTTAATTCTGAGTTTAATAATACCTTTTAAACTACAGAATATTTCTTTACGCTGAAGCATATTATGTATTATGTATTTATATTATAATCCTTTAAAGTATACGTCTTATATTTGCATAGTTTCGAAGTCTTCCGATTTTTAAGTACCATTAATTCAGAATAGTAGTACGTTATAAAAGTTTTTTACTTCATCATATTTTAGTTTACTTTTACAGTACTTTAACGTTATCTTATTTAATTGCAAATCCCTGTCAATAAATAAAGGGAATATTTCTATTCGAGATTAATGGTACACAAAAACTGGAAGATTTGGCAGCTGTGTATTATTTGATTCCAATGTATATTCTATTTGAATCGACTTATATGTTACGTTTCTTCACAGGTGGAGTAGCTGAAGACGAAGATGGAATGTTTTTAATTTCTTTTCCGTAATGCTTGTAAATAACAAAGAGAAAATTACTTAAAATTCGTGTAATTTTCCTTTTATTGTATCACAGATGATTTCAAATAAAGGTTAAGATGTACTATTATCTTTTAGTTAGTTGTTCCTAATAAAATGTACAGTACGCGCAGAAACAAGAACGAAAACAAATCATGCAACATGCATAGATTATGAAACGCTTTCTAATACTGACAGAATATTGTTAAGATTTTTCATTTTTTAATACAAAGGAATGAAATAACTAAATAATTTAACCCCTTGAAGGGCGGTGATGCCGTTGCGGTATCACATAATTTTAATTCCTAATTGCCACATTGGCACCCGAATTTTTTTATGAAAATTTCACTTTTATTAAGTCCACGAAAATATACTTTTACATGTCTACAAATAAATTTTCTTGTAAATACCGGTGTCATTCAATTATTTCAACATTTTACGAATACAAGTACCTTGCCCCTGAAAGGGTTAAAAAAGCAGTAAAAATCCATTTTCACCAATTGCTGTCCATATTCGGTAATGTGTACGAATTACTTCCTGAAACCCTGTATCTATAGCATTTATACACACCTCTTAATAGATTAAAAATTAAATGTTTAAAAATGCATACCCAAGCGATAAACGCTCTCCCACTACTTATCGATCATAGTCAGTCATGTAAAAGAATTATTTTGTGTGTATCTGTAAATGATCGACACATGCTATGCCTTCCATAATCTAGAGCAAACCTCTTGTAGCGTACCTTGGTGATCCTTTTATATTTCATCGTGTTTGAAATGTCATAACATCCGTTAACATTTTGAGGTCTACGCCCGCGTGTCACTCGGGTTGCTGTATTCAATGAAGCGAACTATGCCCGAGAATCACTCGGGGTCAACTTTTAACTCTCTAAGCTATAAAAGTACCCGCTATGCATGTTCACGGTCTTTTCAGATATTATCTACGGACCTTTTATTTAAAAAATATATATATGTAGGTGGCAGGAAACAGAAGTAAATATATGAAAATATCTAGAATCAAAGCTTAACTCGAACTTCTTGTAAACCTTGTGGTGTTGCTCTTTGTGCTTTGAAATGTATCAAATTTTACTAAATAATGTTTATATCCAAATAAAACGTATTTTCAGATATTTGTACTACATTTGGGTAAGTTTTTATTCAAGTCTAAGTAAAATTTTATGTTAAAAAATAATGTTTTCACATGCGGAACTTTTAAAAAATATATAAAACATGCTTTTTTCAATAATTTCTCATTAAATATTAATTTTTAGCACATTTAAATAGTTCTTTGATTATGAAGAATTTTATAATTAAAAAAAAATATTAAAATACATATCTTCCAAGTATTTTTTTTTTTTTAATCATGAAAAGTACCAAATATTCTCAGTCCAGAGGGCTGAAAAGACTCAGACCTCGAAGTGTTAAATGCACCACAAACTATTTTTTCCCGATAGATCATGATGTAATGGAATTCTTTTGTACGCCCCTGTAAAAGAACTATTCCTGCTGCATAATCTATAGGTAGACCGGGGCTAGTTGGCTAGCTTTTTCTTCTAATAATTTTTAAAAAATTACAATTCAACATTTTAAATTTCTTTTTATGTTACCACTATCAGTGTACTTTCAGGAAGAAGTCACAATAATAAAACTTGAAAATATTAACAATAAGTATTAGTTTAGAAGCTCAAACTGACACCAAGTCGCTTGGGCCAACCTGCCCGATTGCAGGGTAAGTTGGCCCGCCACTTTTGACGACATATTTTAATGTTCTAATAGTGTAGAAGTTTAGGAAATGATCAAAATTTTACCAAATCTTAATTTTTATTTCTTGCGAACGAAAACACAATATAGCCTCAAAATTAAAATAAAAATGTTAAATATTAAAACTGTGAGTTATTCAAATTATTAACTTCGACGAAAAATTGCTTTAAAATTTGAATTTATTTTCTCATAAAAAATGTTTTTAATACATTACGGAACAGTAATAAATTTTAATAAGGGCATGCTAGGTGTTAAAACACCGTAAATCTTAGAGTACATTAATTTAAGAAATCATTCATCCTTAATTAGGTGATTTATTATTAACATCAGATGATAAATAAATTGTATCAAGGCCTCTGTACATCTGTTAAGTGCAATAATAATTCTTTTCTTTCGTTTATTATATTTCTCTAACGTACGTTTCTCTAACGCATCATTCCCTTCAAATTTCTGTCAGTAAAGTATAATATTTCTTGATGATGCTTTGACTAATGCCAGCTTCTGTGAAATAATGATAATTTCGTTTATATAAAATTTTAATTCCTAATTAAGTATTAAAAAACACAGTTTGTTTTTCATGAAATATATATATTATAGATCACATTCATGATTTATTATTGGTATAATTAGATTTAGATAATCTAATAACTTAGGATATAGCAATGTGCTTAATATAATTATGTTGGATGATATAATTTTTTTATATGTTTTGTTTGAATTACTGATCTGTATTAACGGATAGGGAAGTGTAGTTCTATTCTGTCTGTGGAAGGGACAACATGTCTCTTAAAGGAAAATATATTTTTTGATAATTAAACATTTTTTTCCTGAAACTGCCCTTTTTATGGATTATGAAGAGAGAAAGGATTATTTAGTTTCAATGAATAAGTACCCAGGTAAGAGGTTTTCCCTTCATAAAATGTGATGTTATTAAAGCATTATTTGTGGCAAACTCTTCTCTGGACGGGGTAATAAGAGGATTTTATTAATAATTGAGAAATATCAGAGTCGGGTAGATTTTGATTGTTAGATTTGTTACTTTTAGCGGTAGTATGTAACACTAGGAGGCCGAACTTTTAGGTAGATTTCGTAAGAAATACTACCTATTGCAATCTCCCATATGTTGGAATGTTTGAAAAACTTTTGCAAATCTACACCAATCATGAACCCTAGAGTCCAAAATCCCCTCCAGTTCGAATTTTTATCTATTTAAATATCTATATATATATTTACAAAACTTCTAGGAAAAGGGCTAAAAAATTATGCATGACAGATTTTTGATATAATTAAAAATGGCTTCAAGGAGTGCAAAAAATAGGTTTTAGAAGAAAAGAATTCCTAACTTCATCAATTCACAAGATATCAAATTCACTTAAATTTATTATAAATCATCTTAATATTATCTACAATTTTTGTATTGACAAGCTTTTGATAAGAGCAACTCTTACAGCAAAAAGAAATTAAAAACTGGGAGAGGGAGGTTGTATAAGAAAAAATCACATTTCCCTTAATCCGTTAAATTATTTGTGAAATTGATACTTAACTTCGAAATCTACCTGCGCCTGTAAGCCAAGCCAACAGGGATTTTTCTATAATTATGAAAGTTATAAATGTTTTTGTACAACAGGAGCTGCTGATTTAATTTGGGGAGGAGGTAAACAACGTTATAACTTCATTTTTAAAAAAGATTTACTGAAATAACCAGGAATTCCATTAATAAAATAATTCCTTACTATTAATTAATAATAAATTAATTAAAAAATAATAAATGTTTATTAAAATAATTCATTAAATCTATCAAAATTCCAATACTCCACAGCCAAATGGGCCAACATGCCCCGTGCCAAATGGGCCAACTAACCCCGTATTGCGATTTTTGTTTTTCATGACTATAAGGAATTATTCGGAAAGTATTTCAATAAAAAAACATCCCCTACAATAACTACGAACAATTATTTTTCTGAATTATTATGTATCAAAACCTAAAATGTAATCTACAAACAAATAAAAAACGATTATTTATAAGAGAGGAAATCTACTCACCTTTTCAAAATTTAAAATATTCGCAATAATTCTTTAACGGGCGCCCCGATTTCAATGGTGCTGATGTTGGAGGAGGATAGCGAAGCAACGCATACTTGGCTGGACTGACAATGTCATCTAACACAAAGTTTAAAAAATATTACGACTGGGCCAACGTGCCCCTATGGCCAACTCGCCCCGGTCTACCCTACCCCTAAGAAAGTATGTTGTAGTCGATCTCATTAATACATATTAATTTTATTATGTTTGAAATATCGTAACATCAATAAAATGCGCCGCAAACGAATTTTCTCCAAAAGCTATAATGTAAGAGAATTTTTTTGTGTATCACTGTAAAATAAGTATAACTGCCATACACTTCATTTTCACTATCGAACATTCTATAGTAAAACATCATTAACACATACAAATTTCCTGGCAATCCGAGTTTTTACAAGAGTTTTTTTTTTTTTTTTTTTTTTTTGCGATTCCCGATTTTGGTTCAAAATATCAGCGATAGATGACTCTGAGAGCAATGAACGCTAACTCGAGGCCCAATTTTTGAGCCTCTCTCTTCAATCAATATTGGTGCGAAAGAAGGAGGCTAAATAGTGGGTGTCCCAGAATAACATTGCATTGGCAACTGAGACTCCATATATTTAACCTCCTTCTTTCACACCAATATTGAGAGAAGAGAGAGGCCAAAAAATCGTGTTTTGAATTAGCATTTATTGCTCTCCACGTCATCTATCGTTTCTATTTTGAATTAAAATCAGGAATCGCAGTAAAAAACTTCTGACATCTTCCATAATCCTCCTGCAAGAATTTTTTTAAATAGCTGTCATCATTTGCAAGTTATTGAATTTTAAAATCAGTTGGTCCATTTTAGGATACGCGGTATACTGTATCACTGACAAGGAGAGGGCGAACCTTGTTAATTACAGATTTTGATTATTTTAATATATGTTGTAGGGTAGAACCTGACCCCTTAGTGTCAGGTTCAACGGATTTTATCCAATGCCCCTTAGTTCTTGAAAAACCGGGGGGTCTAATATTAGTACAAAACTTAAATGCTTACTTCGCAACCAAAATTATAGGTTAGTCGTAGCTCAGTTGGCATGGCGTTTGCCGGTTGATCCGAGGGCCCGGGATCGATACCTGAATACGCTACATTGTTTTTTGTCTTATAAATATAGTTGTAATTATAATTTAACAATTTCAATTAAAAATTTTAACATCATACATTAATTATAATGTTAACAAACTTAAATTTATCATTTCTTATTTGTAAACTATTATTTCTCATCCATTAAAGAGGTTTAAAAAGAAATTGGATCTATTATTGAATGATAAAAATTCCAAAATCGTGACAAATTCTGTTGTGGTGCCATCTAGTTATGATAAAAAAAAAAGGGAATATTCAAATAAAATAAAAATGAAAGCAGAAAGAAGATAAAGGGAAAAGCAAAATAATTGAAAGCGCAAGCATGCTTATTAAAAATTTAAAAATCTTTAATATGCAAAAAATCGGTTGTAATTTAATTCTGATGCTAATTTTTAATATAATTATGCTTGTTACTTTAAAAACAGAATAATAGTATTATCGCATTGACTTCCTTTGTTAAAGCAATGCGTAAATGATGTTTCTTTAAAATCACGAATTGACACAATTGCTCAATATCATTGCATCGATAAAGAATATATGAAATACATTTTAAAAGTGATTTAAAAAAAAAAATAATAACAGTTTTATGATGTTTTATTACAACTATTTAGTTAAAAGTAAAAAATTAAATAGGTTAAAATTATAATTGATATACAATATTAAAAATTTTAATTGACAATGAGATTATTAAGTTATACTTACAAGTAAATTCATAAAACAAAAAATGAGAAAAACAAATGTAGCAATTCAGGTATTGAACCCGGGCCCGCGAATCAGCCGGTAACCACCATACCAACTGAGCTACGACTAACCTGACATTGTTGTTGCAAAGTAAGTATTTAAGTTGTGTACAAATATTAGACCCCCCCCCCCTCCCGGTTTCTCAAGAACTAAGGAGCATTGGATAAAATCCGTTGAACCTGACACTAAGGGGTCTCTACACTACAACATATATTAAAATAATCAAAATTTGTGATTAACAAGGTTGGCCCTCTCCTTGTGAGACTTCATTATTCCACACTTAATTCTACAGCTCATATTCAAAATATTAGAATAATTACTTTTTTTTTTACAAACTGAAAATATCGTTTGGCAAATTTAATGTCTTTTTATGCAAATATGCAAACGATATTTTTATTAAGAATTTATCGTTGATTAAGCTTATTTATTATCTTAAAATTAATATCATTTTTGGAAAGATTAATTGAAAAAAAAATTTATTTTGAAAAGTCAAAATATTAGAATATTTATTCAAGTGGTTCAAAATATTAGAATATTTCACATTAATTCTCCTTTAATTATCCCCAATTCATAACTGGTGGCATCATGAATTAAATTAAGACGATTTTATTTAAAATCAATATTCTCTTTGCAGTTTGTTTGCTTTTTCGTGTTAAAATGGGTCGTGTGAGTGACAGTCCAGAATCTATTAAACTTGGGATGGTTGATTTGTGCTGGCACGGTAAAAATCAAAGTTATATAGTGAATTTTTTACACTGTTCGCAATCAAGCGTTAATAAAATACTAACACAATATTTAAAAAAGGAAAATTTCAAAATAATCGTCGAAATGGCGGCCGAAAACTAAAAACATCTGCTAGAGATGACAAGAAACTGAAGCGTATAGTTCAGAAAAACCGTTTTAAAGGTGTGCGATTCTTGCACCGAAAATGGAAAGAAGAAGGAGTTGAAGTCTCTACATCGAGAACATTAAGACGTCTCCATAAATTTAAGTTTGAATCTCGTGTACCGAAAACAAAACCTCTCATGACTGCAAAACAAAAGCGTATAAGATTGAATTGGTGGAAATCAAGGCGTTTCTGGAGCGAAGAAGATTGGAAAAACATATTAGTTAGTGATGACATTATGTTGTATAGTTACAAAACATACTTTCATCACTAAATAATATATTTTTCCAATCTTCTTCGCTCCATAAACGTCTTGATTTACACCAGTTGAATCTTATACGTTTTTGTTTTGCAGTCATGGGAGATTTTGTATTCGGTACACGAGATTCAAACTTAAATTTATGAAGACGTCTTAATGTTCTCGATGTAGAAACTTCAACTCCTTCTTCTTTCCATTTTCGGTGCAAGAATTGTACACTTTTAAAACGGTTTTTTTTAACTATACGCTTCAATTTCCTGTCAGCTCTAGCAGATGCGTTTGGTTTTCGGCCGCCATTTTAGTGATTATTCTGAAATTTCCTATTTTTTTAATATTGTGTTAGTATTTTACTAACACTTGATTGCAAACAATGTAAATAGTTCCCTATATAACATTGATTTTTACCGTGCCGATACAAATCAACCATACGAAGTTTAATAGATTCAGGAATATCACCCACACGACCCATTTTAAGACGAAAAAGCAAACAAACTGTAAAAAGAACACTTATTTTAAATAAAATAGTCTGAATTTAATCAATGATGCCACCAATTATGAATTGGTGATAATTAAAGGAGAATTAACGCGAAATATTCTAATATTTTGAACCACTTGAATAAATATTCTAAAATTTTGACTTTTCAAAATAATTTTTTTTTTCAATTAATCTTTGCAGAAATGATATTAATTTTAAGATAATAAATAAGTTTAATCAACAATAAGTTCTTAATAAAAATATCGTTTGTATATTTGCATTAAAAGATGTTAAATTACCAAACGATATTTCCAGTTTGTGAAAAAAAAGTAATTATTCTAATATTTTGAATATGAGCTGTATTATCTGCTATATAGATTTCTTTTTAATTTGTTATCTTCACGTGTATTTTTATTTCATCTTTGCTAACAAGGGGACCACCAAACATGGTCCTCACTGATTTTGATGTATTTAATGTATATTGTGAGAGTTATAATCTCTAATTACTCTGGAGAAAGGATTTCTTCAAATGGGGCTCAGATTTTGAGAAATTGGAGGTCAAAGTTCAGCATACGTTTCAAATATTCATTTTTTTTCATTCTTCAACTAGTATTTCGAGGCATGACGACGTAGTTCTCGCTCGCCAGCCGAAGGACACGAGTTCGATGCTGCCTCCCGACTTTTTATTTTTTTTTATATTAATTTCATACTTCTGACACTTTATAAATTTTAACCAAAGTTAAGAATTTCTACAATTTTGAAATTGTGACATTTTCCTAAAAAAATTCGATTAGCGTTTTTGATTTTTCACGGAAATATCTATTTTTTCTCAAATTTTTAAACTAATATTTCTGTTGGCAGAATTACAAATTAATTCGTGTTTAATTTGTGCAGAAAATTTCTTTTCACAAAATTAATATTATTTACCTTTTTATATTTTAAATACAAGTTTCAAATAATACCTCTTACATATCTTTCTAATATTTAGTTTGTTTTAAATATATTAAAATATGTTAAATGTCAATATATAAATTTTTTTAATATTACAGACATTTATATTTAAGTTTAGTAAATATACAATTAATCGGGTGACATATATCGTAAAAATATTCAAAACGGAATATTCATACGGAAAAATTTCCTATATAGAGCATAATTTCTTACCTAGTACTTGTCTTCAAAAGAAAAGAAAATATATTAGTTTAAAAAAATTGATTTATTTAGATTTTATTCTGAAAGTCTAGCTGACGGTTTCTTAAAATATATATTTCATAAGTTATATCTTATGCGGGATCCGAAGATGATTTTTACATTTCCAGTTGACAATTTTTGCTTTATTATCATTATTTGTTTGGATGAAAAATATTTTGAAACATAGTTTGTTGAAACATAGTAATTTCTATTCATCTAAAGATAAAAACTTTTGGACATTTAGCATCAAAATTATTATTTATAATTTACACGAAATAATAAATTTTTACTCAAAATTCCATAAAGTAAATAAATATATATAATGTATTATTTCTAAACTTTGCTTAAAATATAACAATATATATAGGTAAATAATAATTTAAAAAAAATCTAGACATAAAGTAGTTTGGATTTTCGTCAGTAGAGATAAATATGTATAAAATATAAATTTTTATGGAAAAAAAATCATAAGCGTAATTATATATTTTTTAGGATACATAAAAAAATTCAAATCCAATTCAAAATATTCTTTTATTAATAAATAATTTTTTTTAACATCCGAATAGTAGGTACACAATGAGACACGTCTCACTGCGCACCACAACTGTGTGTCTCACTGTGTACTTTCGTTGCGTTGTAACAAAATGGATGCCACATCTGTTATATCAATTTCATCGCTTTAAAAAGTCTATGTCGTTTTGAAGAAATAGTCTATTATTAGATATAGCTAGGTTTAGTTAAATAAATATATGTCATATTGAAGGAAATAAACTCTAAAATAGACGTTTATGTAACTTTAACCACTATAAAATAAAGAATTATTTATTATTTTGTCGGACGAGTAACTGAAGTGCAGAAACTACATCCACGTGTTGCATAAGATGAGGTCGTTATGTGTGTGTGCCAGCTTGGAGAAAAAGTTACAACTATATGTCAAAGTGGCTGCTGTCTTACTGTGTACCATGTCTCATTGTGTACCACTCTTCCCTATTTGAAAAAACCCAATACTCACAGAGATTTTAATTGATAAAGGAGGCATTTGACAATAAACGCGATTAGAAATTTGGAACTTTACAGCTCATTTTCTCAAAATGATGATTGTGTCACTAACTACCTTTATTTTATTATGTGAACTCTTCATGTACGAGGGTGATTTGAAAAGTTCACGAAATGAAAAGGAAAATTAGAAATTTGTTTTGTCAAATATGTTTTATTTTCCTACATAATCTCCTTTAAGTTCAATGCACTTCATTCAACGATGTTCCAAAACCATTATACCATCAAAAAAGTGCGATTCTTCAAGTACTCCAAAATAATCGTCGACAACTATGCTTTTACTTCTTCTTCCATGGGAAATCTTTTTTCCTCCAAGGAAATTTTTTGAAAATTTTTAGTCGTGGGAATAGATGGAATTCAGAAAGAGCCAAATTAGGAGAATAAGGTGGATGTACCAAGAGATTGTACTTCAATTCATTCAATTTTCCTACTTCTACCACACGTGTATGGGGACGTGCATTGTCTTGATGAAAAATGGTCTTCTTCTTACGCAAACAAAGTCTTTTTCATGAATTTTTTACCCGACTGCCAAGAAGGGTTATGTGTTTCACGCGTATCTGGGTATATGGATTTCTTTATACTATCGAAACATCCCAACGGCTGGATGGATTTTAATGAATGAGGTCTCTATCGATTCGCCTTAACCATCCGATGGTTATAGGTTAGGTTTTGTTTTTATAAATTCAAAATGGCGGTAGAGACGAAAAAAAAAAATTACGTGCCCTATTCAGTGGCATATCATTGGATAGGTCTTTCAAAATGAAGACTATGTTTCATTGGCTACTTTACAGTCAGATTCTTTGTTTAAATATTACACGACCTGGACGTTGTGTAGCTAGGATCTCTAGCTTTACTGCAACTCTAACCTTCGTAGACATCTGTAGGCATCATCAAAACAGTGTTTATAGATAGGAACCAACAATTAAACACAACTTAAAAGTCATCAATACAAGTAAATAAAAAAAATAGGTAACTAATATAAAAAATAGTTAACATTGATGAGAAATAATTAATTACAGTAGAGTGCCGATTATCGGAACTCCAATTAACCGAACATCCTATTTGTCTCAATTTTTTTTTTAACCGAAGTTCCAGTTATCCGAACAGCCTATTTCTGCCAACTTTTTTTAACCTAACTCCCAATCATCCATTGGCTTGGAATAAATTTTAAATAAAGAAAAACTGATAATAGATGATAAATAGAAAACGAGGAATGTAAAACAATAAAGGAGATGGGGAGAATCCTCAGCTATGAAGAAAATGAAATTAACAAGTAGTTTAATAGTGAAGTGCATGACCCTGGATATCAGATTTTAAAAGATGATGAGATTGTGGTTGAGATTCATGATGAAATAGAAACTGAAGAAATGACAACGAATGCTCGGAAAATAACGCAGGTCCATTACATAACGAAGCCTCTGAATGCTTGGAAAGAGCTATGAAATGGCTAGAACGACAGAAGAACGTTTATTCTATTCAACTAAGCTATTTAAGAAGAATTGGAGATATGGTAGCACTGAAAAGAATGTCTTTGTTGAAGCAAGCAACAATCAAAAGCTTTTTTGCTTAAATTATAGCCTCTGCAGTTCAGAAAATGATAAAAAGAGAAAAAAAAAATAATGATAAAAATGTAAAACAAAAAAAGGTAAACATGCCAGCACTAACTGGTGTTGCGAGTCCTAAGCTTAGATAACGTATGAAGGTTTTAGTATAGCCAGAAACATCCCCTAAATTGTCTGTCCATTTATCCGAACTTTTGCTTATCCGAAATAGGGTCGGTCCCGACTTGTTCGGATAATCGGCGCTGTACTCTAGTTCACTTTTTACGCAGTCGGATTTTTTGATTTTTCAAATTTAATTTTTACTTCTTTATCTATTTGGTCTAAAAGTTTCCCGTAGTATTCACCGTTTACTCTTTGGTCCTTTGGAATATAGTTAGTAATATTCCCTTAGCATTCCAAAAGACTGACGCCGTAACTTTTCCAACTGATTTTACGGACAATGCCTTCTTTGGTAGTGGAAAACCACTATGTCTCCATTGTTCTTTATTGCTGGTTGGTCTCAGGCGTATAATAGTGAATCCAAATTTCATCTGTTGTAACAAATTGACGGATGAAATTGGTTTTATTTGCGTTGATACGGTCTAGAATCTCTTGACAAATTTTCATTCTCTGACGCTTTTGATCCATTGCGGCAGCCATCATGCCGAAAGCCTTTTAATCCCCAATTCCACCAGTTAGGATATGAAACGTTCTTTCATCTGAGATTCCTATTCCCTTAAAAATTTTGGAAGCCTTTAATCGACGATTTTGCATAACCATATCGTGGTCTTTTTCGACGATTTCAGGCTTTGTGACAGTTTTTGGTCGTTTACTGCGCGGTTCATCTTTTAGGCTCACACGACCAAGTTTAAATTCCATCACCCACTTATGCATAGTCGTAAATGATGGAGCAGAGTCTCTTAAAGTATCCTGAATATGAATTTCTGATGCCTTCCAACCTTATTTCAGAAAATATTTTATAACAGCGCGCTTTTCAGTTTTATCCATTTTGCAATACTTACACAATTAGCTTTATTCAAAGCAATTCGAAATTGATTACTGCTTAGCAGAACGATATCTAATTTGAATTTTGGGCACAAGAGAGTTGGCGCTATTTGTTACGCAATTTTTATTCCAATAGATGCTGCCATTTGTGATTCATTTTGCAAACTTTTCAAATGACCCTCGTATATAAAATACAATTGGAAGTTTTGTTCCAGCTGCTTATGACTTGAGTTTTCATGAAAGAATTTTGATGGCACTTGTACCGTTAGTTAAATAATTTTTAAGGGAAGTTTTTTAGTATATTGCATATCGTTCTACGTTGCTTAGAATTATGGGGGAAAGTTCTATAATTAGGCAAATCCTATTACGATAGATTAATCTTTTTCAAAAGATTCTGCTGAATGGATTTCAATGAGACTAGTATTGTTAATTAGATAATTTTTTAGTGATGTTTTTAGTATATTGCATATGTTCTACTTTTGTTTAGTTATAGAATTATTAAGTAAAGTTTTATAATCAGGTGAACCCGATTATGAAAAATTATCCTTTTTAAAAAGGTGTATTGGACAGATTTTAATGGAACCTAACACGATTAGTTTTATAATTCTTTAGTGATGGCTTTAGAATATTACACATCTTTCTTCGTTGCTTAGTTATAGAACTACGCGGGAAAGTTCTTTAATCAGATGAACCCGATTGTTATAAATTAGCGTTTTAAGAAGTTCTACTGGACAGATTTTCATGAGACTTGCATCATTAGTTAGATAATTTTTCAGGGATTGCATTAGTATGTTGCATATCGATATATCGTTCTTTACTAAATCCTACTGTAAATGATACTGTAAATGACCAACGAAAAGAATTGGCCCTTAACAGGCCAAATTTTGACTGACTCATAAGAAAATATAATAGGGCAATAGTGTTCGTATAGTTTATAGCAATGCGGAAGAGCATTTCAGTTAATAGTCCACATTTCTTTGAAATACAATGTCAAATTCACCGATATATTTCGTTTAATTCAACGTTCGTGCGGAAAAACCGACCAGCACAGAGGGTACTGTTATCATAAATAACACATTTTCCGGCAATTCAAAGCAGAAAGCAATTTTTCCGCTGACATTTTGCACTTGTAAACTGAAAGCAAGTAACTTCTAGATGTAAATTCTTCATATTTCTTAAATCGAAATTGTGCAATTCGAATTTTATGTAAGTTGATATTAAATTAAACTATATTAAGAAAAATAGGAAAATACTGGTTTTAATAACTAAGTTAAAAAATATTTGCAATTAGTTCTTTCAGTGGCAAACTTAACTTGGACTTGTAACAGAAGAGAGTTTGAAATTGAATAATTTGTTATGCTAAAAGGAAATATATCTCGTTTACCATACGTCTCATGACAGGGACAATCCCGAGTTTTTTTTTAGATTATGTCCTGGCGTCCTACCGGGCAGTACATTTCCTCCGGTTTTATCGTAAGTGGTCCGAATAGTTTTTTTGAAGAGCGATTTATCTAACATAAAGAAAAACCTACGAAGATGGAGCTTGTTTTAACGTAGCTCTCCATGAAACAGAAAAATTTCATGGTACCACCAAAAATAATAACTTGCAATTATATTGTCGGTACTATGTCAAACTATCCAATATAAAAACAGTGGGCTACCGTTTTTAGGTGCGTTCGTAATTATATAAATACGTAGCACCTATAGTCGTCGTTCAGTCCGTCTGTCTGTCTGTCCGTCCGCATCTAACAGAGCACTGTAAAAAAATTCAGAAACGTTTCTGAATATATGAGGCAGCTACGGTGCATGTAATTTTCAAAAACGTTTCTGAGTATTTCGGAAACCTTTTTCCGACATACTCAGGAACGTTGTTGACTATTTCAGAAATCCCAGAAACGTTGTTGACTATTTCAGAAATCAAAAGATTTTCTGAAATAGTCAACAACGTTTCTGAGTATGTCGGAAAGAGGTTTCCGAAATACTCAGAAACGTTTTTGAAAATTACATGCACCGTAGCTGCCCCATATATTCAGAAACGTTTCTGAATTTTTTTTACAGTGAGCAAAAACTACCCAACCGAATGGTTTGAAATTTTAAATATATAATTGCCGCAAAATTTTGTCGAGCCATTTAAAATTTTATGAAAATCGGATGTATAGTTTAATTACAGGGACAGTTAAAAGTTTTTCTTTACATTACGGCCAATGGGAATAAATTATTGCAAGTGCATTTTAATGATGTTACAGCCTTCCGAATGGTCTGAAATTTAAAATATATAGTTTTTGCAAAATTTTGCCGAGCCATTTCAAATTTTATGAAAATCGGATGTATAGTTTAATTACAGGGACAGTCAAAAGTTTTCTGTTACATTACGAGGAATGGGAAAAAAATTATTGCAAGTGCATTTTAATGATGTTACAGAGTATGCACTTATCAAGTGCAAAAAAACATACATTCAATACAATATGGGGTAAAAAATTATTATAAAACTAGTTATAGAACAAACACACCTCATTTGCCATGTTTGACGAGCAATTTCCAACTTGTTTAATTTAGATTTCTTGATTGGCACCACTTTTCTGAAATGTAAAAATTCTCCTTGTTTTCGACTTAGTTAATATGTCATTAAATAAGGCGAATTTTACTATTTCAAAAAAGTGGTGCAAATCAAGAAACCCGAATTTTAAAAAAGTAGCCCACTGGCAATACAGTTTTTGATATTGGATATGACATGGTACCGACGATATCTGCAAAGACAGGCTAAAAACTGATTTTTTTTTTTTTTTTTTTTTTTAGTTTTTTGCGATTTAGTCTTAGTAAGTTTTTCTGCATTTAGAATTTGCGCACTTTATTTCAATAAAATAAAACCCATCGTGAAAGTTCTTTTCACGACAACTAAGAAGAAAGCCATTTTGAAAAAATCATTTTACACTTCCAAAACAAATTAGTTTTACGTCTATGCACATAAAAAAAAAAAAAAAAAAAAACTAATGAGTTACATCCTAAGACTGAGAAAGGATATCCGTTTCCGATGAAAAAACGAACTAATCTTTGCGTTACTTGTGTTTTGGCACAAAATTTAATATGTAACATACTAGAGACGAGTTAGGGTTCTTTTCTTGGAGCTCGTGCCCAACGATTTTAAATCCGACCAAGTCCGGGGCCGACGATTTGCAAGCCCGAGTCCGAGACATTCTGTGTCATCAGAGCCAATATCAAAAGTACGCACTAGACCATTTTTAATAACATTTTGAAACTGTTTCAAGATTAAAAAATAAATAAAAAAATCGTAATCAATCGCGGGATCAGAACGCAAAAACTATTAAACCCTAAACCGATCTTTCTAATTTTTTTTAAAATTAAAGATAATATAATTTATTGGAGCTTTTACCACTTTCAGCCATTTTTGTAAAAAATAAATATTTTTAGAAGCACGCCAAAGTGGGAAAAAAAGGATCAGAAATGCACCTTTTTAACACTTTCCAACAAAGTTGAAAAGTGTTTATGACTTCGGTTTGTCTGGCCGTCTGTCCACGCTCTAACTATCGCAAATATGCTCGGATCGTTCTGAAATTTTTGGATGTTAGTGACCTCTACCATAGCACGTTCCCTATTTTAAATGAAGTTTGTGGCACGTTTAGTTCATTTACAGGAACAGTCAAAAGTTTTCCGTTACATTACGGCCAATGGGAAAAAATCGTTTCAAATGATTTTTAATGGTGTTAGACTCTTTCAAACATAGTATAATTCATATTCATTTATGAAGTCCACTAAAATATGCGTTCTGTTGCATATGCGGTGCAAAGAATAGTTTTTGTTCATTTACAGGGCCACATAAAAGAATTCCGTTCATAATGCTATAGGGGGAATTGTTTGCGGTGCATTTGAAAAGATTTCAGATACTATATTGTATCCGAATTACTGAATATTAGTAAAGATTACTCAAAATGCATTTTTAATTATGATATGCGTTTTTTTCACTATATTTATGCATATTATAAAGTGCGTATAAATGCTATATTTCATATACAGGGCTACAGAAATGAATTCGTAAAGGTTACTGAGTATGAGTATAATATCCTTAAAGGTGGGTTTTAAAGGAGTTATGCATTTTTACGCTGAACTGAATTTAGTTTACTAAGAAATATTTGTAGAATATTGATAAAATGATATACAGGGCCACGCAAAGAGTTGGATACTTGGGCGTCTATGGGTGATAATTTCTTGAAATGTAATTTCAGTAGTTTTAAGTGTATTTTAGTTTGAATTAAAGTTTAGCTAAATAGTGGCATGTGATAAAGGTACTAGGTGAACTACAAGGCTGTACAAAAGTATTCAAATACGTTTCCATCTATTAGTATAAATTGCTGAAAAATGAATTTCAACCTGTTATGCATTTTCTTGCTAAACTAAATTTTCCCATTATATAGTATGTATATCAACCTACAGATCAAATACAGGCTGTTCAAAAGAATTGGAATACATATTTGACTATGGACGGTAACTACTGAAATCAGTTTTTCAAATGTTTTATGCGTTTTATAAAATGTGTACTTAGATATCCTATTTACCTTATTTCCCTAAATAACAAAGTTTTGTTAAAGCATTCAGGAAGTGTTGGAAAGTGTTTCATAATCTATGCTTAACGCATGATTTTTCTTTCTTGTTTCTTTTCAAATGGCTGCCACTTTGTCGATTTTCAACTTTTGTACTTCAAAGTGCTTGAAGCTCCAGACAATATTATATATTTTTATAATTCTTAACGAAAATTGATGCCAAATGTCTGTGGTGATCTATCGGATCTCACTCGATTGGAAGTGCATGGAGCGCACGCTAGGACATCCACCAACGCAATTCAAATAACATCATCAATTTTTTATTTAAAAAAATTGAAATGTTCGTAAAATGGTAATAAATAACATGTAAAAACCCGGAGCTAAAAACTTTATTCCTTTTCCAGAAAAAAATGCTAAAAACACCCTTTTAAGTGCGTTCGTAATTATATAAGTACGTAGTGCCTATAGTCGTCATCTGCTCCGTCCGTCTGTCCGCTTATAACAGCGCAAAAAATATCCAAGCGAATGGTTTGAAATTTAATGTTGTATAATCGTTGCAGAATATTGTCAAGTCATTTCAAATTTTATGAAAATCGAATCAAAACTTAAAAAGATATTAATAAAAGTTTTCTTCATTCTATTAAATCTTATCATACGTAATTAATTCAGTGATATCCCATGATAGGTAAGGATTCTAGGTTACATGGTGATTACGGCCTATTTAAGATGTAATCATATTATTTCCGTATTACTGAATTTATAGAATCTTAATAAATTTTTTACTCATGCGTTTTTCGTAAGAGTGAAACAGCTATTGCACCAAGATCTGAATATTTATAAAGCTAGTTATAATACGAACGCACCTCATTTGCCTCGTTTGACGACCAATCTCTTTCTTCTTTCAGCCTTCTACAGGCAAATCCCCCTTTAAAGTAAAGATAATTTTAAAATTAAAAAGTATTTAGTTATTTTAATTACAATAGAGCATAAATGAAATCTTTCAATAAAGTTCCATTTTTTTTTTTGTTACATTTATTTTTAAAGTTTGCATTCTTATTAACAAACTTTATTAAAAGAAGAAAAAAAAAAAAAAAAAAAAAAGAAGAAGAAGAAGAAGAAGAAGAAAAACCCTAAAAGTGTCCCGCAGGTTAAACTCTTGATGAAAGTAAAATTTGTTTCAGTGTTTGGGGGAAGTTGCAATTTAAATAAACTACTCCTATTTTCCTTTTATTTGAAATATTTTAGAAATATGTTTAAAGAAGTCCTTTAATTCAGAAATAAATCCGGAATTTTGAAAACTGTATTGATGAATATTTCAGTTTCATTGTTTTTTACCTATAGAGGAATAAGTTTGAAAAATCTCTCTATTCGAAAAAAAAAAAAAAAAAAAAAAAAAAAATACAATTTAACAAATTACAACGACCATTTGGAAAATAATTTTTTCAAAGACTAAAATTTAAGACATAAAAAATCGCACGGAGTTGATCCTACATTACGTACGCCATGAATTAAACATTAATAGTGTTATTACGCGTAAAAATTGCAAGCGACAGAAATCGCGTGCGACTCGTACGTATTATTATCCACCTGAAACTTACGTATTATCCAAGCATTTCATTGGCTGTTCGGGAAAAGGCTTTTCCATCGTAGAAATCTGATTTTATCCGATTTAAACATCGTAGAAATCCCATTTTAAATGAAATTTATTTCTTAAACTTCTAAACATCCCACAATATTACTTTTTATATCGTCGTATAGAGAAAAAAATGTACTTTTAAATGCAATTTGTTTGAAAGCTGTATCTCAATTTGTTTCTGAGTTATTAATTTTTTTTTTTTTTTTTTTTTGTAGTTTTTATTACTTTTATGTCATAGTGGCAAAACTCTGTTGTCCATCTCTGTTGAAAGTAAAGGGAAATACAAATTACTGTATAGACCAATCGAAAACGAATAAAATGATGATTAAACCAATAAAAACCTTCAGATATGCTTTTGATTTCCTACCCTGACGAGGACAATAACCATTTTTCCAAATGGTTAAAAAAAAAAAAAATAAAGAGAGAGAGAGAAAGTAATGCTGTTGCTGCAGTAATTGATTTTATTGTGACTTTTTACTTTCTCAGCGTATCCTGCAAAAATATTGCCTATGAAAATATGCAAATTAGTTTTATACAGAAAGGTATGACAAACGTGTTGAAGTAGATGATTTTTATGTCAAAAAAAATTTTAGGTGCTACTTAAGAGAACAACGGACCTTCAAAATCATTATTATTATTTTTTTAATTGCATCTTAAATACTATTCAAGGGCACACTATATGATTTATGACATATATTTATCACATAAGACATTAAAAAACAATTTTTTTGGAGTAAAATAAGGAATTTTCCTGAAAGTTTTAAGCATGGTGAAGAACTTTTCCAAATGCCACATGCACATTTCATATCAATTAAAATCCCCAATTTTTTTTTTTTAAATGCCAGTTTGGTTTACATATAAAAATAAAACTGTGCATCGAATTTTATATATTTGTCTATAAAGGTAAGAAAAACATATTTCTTAAACTTTATGAAATTTTCAGCATTTTTGAATCACATTTCTGCACTTAACTATCTTTAACTTTCCCGATTATTCTTACTTTCAAAAAACTATGCACAATTTTATTTTATATGTAAGCCAAGGTGGTATAAAAAATATTGGGAATTTTAATTGATATAGAATGCGCATGGGGCATTTTGAAAAGTTCTTCATAACGCTTAAAATATTCAGGAAAATTCGTTATTTTTTTCCATTTTTTTTTTTTTTTTTTTGCAATTTCTTGTCTGATAAATATATGCCATAATATATACTGTGCCCTTGAATAGTATTTAAAGTGAGATAAAAAATGAGTTTGAAGGTCCCTTGTGCCATTAATGTTGAAATTGCTTAAAACTTTTTCAGTTACATAGGTTTTATAGGGTCAAAATCTATGTATAAAGATTTAACCCTCTTTTGCAGGCAAATACTTGACTAGATTTTGGGGTTTAGTGTTCAATCCTTTTTTTTTTTTTAAATCCCACTTTTTAAAAATTTCCCATTCTTATTAAAAATTTCTTAATATGAATAGAGATTATTTAATTCGTAGTTCGAAATAGCCATTTTTATTTACTGTTCCCAGATTTAAAAAAAAAAAAAACATATATAATTGAAAAACTATTTATACGTGAGTATATATATACATATATAAAGAAAATTTTAAAATGTTTAAATTATTTCTTACGAAAAGGATTTAATGGTGGAAATTACGTCATATTTAAAGCAATTTTCTTATAGTATTTAAAAAATACTTTTCTCCAAGACGTTATAAAAGTCCGGGTGCCAGTGAAAACACCCATTCGTTAATGTTAATTCTATAAAAGAAATCTTTAAAGTTAGGTTGCTTGCATTTCAATATTTTTTAAATGATTTTTTTTTTTTTTTTTTTTTTTTTTTTTTTTGCATTGAGTAGTTAAGGTCGATCTGTACAAAGGCCGTTTTTAGCCCCCGGTACGGCATGCTATTTCTTTCTCCCAGGTTATTTTGTGCCGTCTCCAAAAATAACGTTACCTTACAGAAGCCAGCCGTAAAACAAAGCAGTACGATTAAATACTCTATCTCAATTTTTTTAACTTCTAAGCATCGCACATTTTCAAATTTTATGTCGTTGTATTGGAAAAAAAAAAGTAGTTTTAAATGCAAATTTTTTTGAAAACTGCATCTCCATTTACTTTTGAAATATTAATTGTTTTGTAGTTTTTGGAGGCATTTGCTTAATATCGGCAACGGAAGTACTCCATTTCTGCAGAAAGTAAAGGAAAAATAGTTGTAAAATATTAATTATATATTTTTGTTGCCATTTTTCTCATAACAACCGAAAGAAAATGTAATTAAAATACGTGCTATTTTGAAAAAATATAAATGAATGACTTCTGTTAAAACATGGAGTTATTATAAACTATATTTAATTTTAAGTATCTATTAATGTTACAAACAAATGAAAGCCTATAAATCATCAGATAGTCGTTTTTTTTTTTTTTTTTTTTTTTTTTTTTCTTTTCGTCCAGTTCCTTTAATGACGGCATCTTTTTGTTGCATTTGTGTATTATTTGGCGATAGTGACGTCCTATGCATGTTTTACTGTAGATGTTTAAGAGTGGATCGTAAATGTGGAATTCTTAAGCGGATGCGAATGACATCATTTTACATAAAATAAAAGCGTGTGTTTTAAGGCTTAAAATTGAAATATGTTTTGTACTATTTATATGTACATATATTTTTTTTCATCGGGGCGATAGTAAATTCTGAAAAAGCAGAACTCCTGTTTTCTAGTTTATTTTTTCGGTTTTCTTTGCAAGTTTTTTTAATGAAGATACTTTCAGTTTCGAAACCAGTTCCAAAAATAAAAGTATTCTAATTAAAAAAAAACAAAAAAAAACTTGTAAACAAATTCGAAAAAGTAAAAAACTCCCTTTGTACAGATTGATCTCAGCTAGCTAATGCAAAAAAATGGTTTAAAAATATTAAAATGCAAATGAGATATCTTAAATAAAATTCTTCTGTAGGAGTAACAATAGCGAATGGTTGCTTTATCGTGAGTTAAGCAGCCTCTTAATCATTTCATACAAGGTCATTTGCAAATGCGTAATTGACCTTTACTTAATCAATCACGAAAATAGCATTGATGCGGTCTTGGGAACTGAAAAATCGGGAATGAATGCAGTCCGATTAAAGAAGATCGCTACTGGTCGTGATAATATCATTCAATCTTCTTAAATACGGTAATCTCTTTAAAACAAATAAATTATCATGTTTTTTAGAGCCTGCGAGGTCTGGACGAGAAATGGCTAGCTTAGCTCGTTGGGGGAGCCCAGCGACCAATATTTAAAATAAAGGTAATGTGAAAATTAAAAAGTATTTAGTTATCTTTACGACTCTGGCATGTAAATAAAATCTACCAGTTAGACAGTCATTTCCTTTTCTTTTCTTTTTTTCTTTTTTTCCTTTCTTTTCTTTTTTTTGCTTTGTTTTGCTTTCAAAGTTTGTATTCTAATTGACAAACTTTAATATACAAAACCCCTGAAAGTTGAGTCCGAGCTGTTAAACACTAGTTGAAATTAAAATTTGTTATGCTTTTAGATCGAAATTTGCAATTATAATAAGCATTGAATCAAGCTCTCTTTTTTCTTCTATTTGAAAAATTTTAGGAAAATTAAAAAGAAAAAAATATTTTTGATCCGAAAATCAATCTATTGGGTCGTTCGGAAAGTCATTTCAGTTTGGGAAAATTAATTAGTACCGGAAGATTCTATAATTTAATTATTGGAAATTAATTCCAATATCTAATGTCTAATAATTAACGGGTATTTTCGGCACGAATGGATTTTTTCAAACGAAAAAGATTTTCCGAACCACTCAATAGATTGATTTTCGGATCAAAAATTTTTATTCGGATCCTATATAATTTTGAAAATTACATTTAAGAAGACTGCAGTCAAATTAGTTCCATTATCTGACAATAGATGTCGCCACCAAATAGATAAAATGTATTGCTTTATATTGTATTATCCATTTACTTTTAATCCGATTTTTATCCATTTATCAGTGATGAGTTTAATTTATTATCATTAAACAAGTTCGCATCTACGGGAGAATCACGAGGGTTTAATTCGCACCTAAGAAATTTCTGTCAGGATGACAATAACTTTGTCATTAAGTATCTGATACAAAAATTGAAGTATCAAGATACAAAAATTGAAATTCTATAGGATTATGTTTAATGTTTCGCTCCATTAGCATGTTGCAATTTCAAGTAAATCTTTGCGATTGATAGCTATTTTTTTAATCAAACTCCGTAAAAGTTTAATTTTAATGCTGTGAAATAAAATGATTACTATTACTTGCAATGGCGCACAAAGAGGGGAATGGATGGTAAAATCTTGGGGGCCCCTGATATGCTAAAGTTTTTATTATTTTTTAGTACAAAATTTGCAATTAAAAGTATCGAATCAATTTCTTGTTTTACTTATGTTTGAAAATCTTTTGTGACATAAAAAAAAAATCTTTAATTCGAAAATCAATCTAAAATTTTGGAAAATGGTATTCGTGAATGCTGCAGTCTTATTAGTTTTTCTAATGGCACATAGATGTCGCCACCAAAATGATGAACATTTTTGGTTCTGCATTATCCATTTACTTTTACCAGATTTTTACTCATTAATCAGTAGTGAGTTTAATTTATTGTTTTTGGACAAGGTGGCAACCAGCGGGAGCAGCATGTTGCAATTTCAAGTGAATCTTTAAAATTCATTTTTTAGGTTCTTCGTAATTATATAAATACGTAGCATGTAGCATCTATAGTCGCCATCCGGTCCGTCCGTCTGCCTGTCTGTCCACATATAACAGCGCAAAAAGTACCCAGCCGAATGGTTTGAAATTTAATATATATAATCGTTGCAGAATTTTGTCGAGTCATTTCAAATTTTATGAAAATCGAATCAAAACTTAAAAAGACATTAATAAAAGTGTTCTTCATTCTATTGTTATCCTACGTAATTAATTCAATGATATCCCATTATAGGTAATGATTTTAGGTTGCCGTGGCTATTACGTCCTATTTAAGATGGAGTCATATTATTCCATATTACTGAATTTAATATATATCATTGTAATAAATTTTGTATGCATTTTCGCATAAGAGTGCAACAGCTTTTGCACCAAGATCTGAATATATATAAAACTAGTTATTGTACGAACGCACCTCATTAGCCTCGTTTGCCGTACAATTTCCGACTTTTTTTTTTTCTAATGGAACTCTGTAAAAGTGGACTTTTAATGCTGTCAAATAAAATAATTATAATAACCTTCAGAGGCGAACAGATGAGGAAGACATACGGGAAAATTCATGGGGCCGCTGCTACTACAAGTTTTTTATAGACTAGAAATGAAAAAAAAAAATACACTGCTCAAAAACAAATTTATAAGTTTATTTTGATTTAAAACAGTCTATTTCATGATCGATATAGGCTTCTCAATGGGGCATTCCATGTAAAAATACTTATCATTATTTACAGTATAACAGACACTCGCGAGACACCTTCATTTAGCTGACACTTTTTTCGATTCTCATCATCTATATATTTGTTCAATTTTACCTTTAAATAGAGGATACCACCGAATAGCGGGAAAATTAAACGCTTTCGAGATGTCTGTTATTCAGAGGTCTTACAGTAAATTTTGCATAGAAATTTCAAATAGTACATCTTAATTGAACATTAATTTGACTTGAAAGATGAAATTAAATTAAAAAAAAAAATCCCTGCCGGCCCGGCCTACAGGCAGAGGTAGATTGCGAAGTTAAGTATACTAATTTCACCAACAAAAACAAAATCATTATTAGATATAAATCCACTTTAACAGTTTTATCTGTCTGCTTTTGACGAGTTTTTATTTCCTTTTTATAAAATAGCTGGTTTTATCAGAATCATGTTAAGGCGATATTAAAAAAAATATTTTTCCATACTCAACAACTCGAAACTTTTTGGCACATTTTCAGATTCATTTTTAATAAAAAAAAAATATGAAACATGCTGACGTGATTTTTGAAAAGATTTATAAGCCACCTGTGTTTTTATTTTTCTTTCAATTAATTAAAACTTGATTAATAAACAATTATTTTCTCAGTAGGGCAATATTTTTCGTTTCTAACAATCGCTTCGGGAAATTCTGTTCAAAATGCCCACTTTGTCATGATTTTTTGAAATATATTCTGCCTCTATCAAAAAATCGATCATTACTGTACATTATATAGTTTCTGAATAAGAGAATCTAGCAATTGGATGCGTTTGAGAGCAAAAATGAATTTAAAAATGAGTAAGAAAATAGACAGTTTGGATTTGAATGCGCCCTTAATAAGATGATTTTTTTCTTCAATCGCTATGTATTTTTAATTTTCTTTTGCTGTAAGAATTGGCCTTATCAAAAACTTCTCTATATAAATATTGAAGACAATATTAAGAAGATATATGATAAATCCATGGAGATTTTATATCTTGTGAATTGACGGAGTTATTAAAATTTTTCTTCATCAACCTCCCCCTTTTTTTTTTAGTTTTTAATTTTTTTTTTTTTTTTTTTTTTTTTTTTTTTTTTTTTTTGCGGTACGAATTGGTCTTATCAAAAACTTGTGAATATAAAAGTTGTAGATAATATTAAGGAGATGTATAATAAAATTATTGGATTTGATATCTTGAGAATTGACGAAGTAAGGAATTTTTTTCTCCCCAAAACCCTACTTTTCGCGCTCCTTGAGCCTATTTTAAATTTTATCAAAAATCTGTGATGCATGAATTTTTGGCGCTATTTTTAAAATTAATAAAAACTTTAAACTGATTTGATATATACAAAAATTAAGAAGTTGTGGGGTTTTTTCGGTTTTCACAAAACCCCTCCCTATTTCCACCCCCTTTGTCCGCTTTTGCCCATTAACGAACTTGAGCGAGATTTTATGTCCCTTGATTTTATGTATCAGTTTGAAAGAGATTTGTGCAGAATTGCGGAAGTTATCGTGTCCAGAAGAAAGTGATAGCACAATTTGCTTCGGGAAATTTCGTTCAAAATGACCATTTTGACATCATTTTTTGAAATATATTCTGCCTCTATCAAAAAATCGATCATTACTTTACATTATATAGTTTCTGAATAAGAGAATCTAGCAATTGGAGCGTTTGAGAGCAAAAATGAATTTAAAAATGAGTAACAAAATAAGCAATTTGGATTTGAGTGCATCCTTAATGCAATGATTTTTCCAACACAATCCGCTTCGGGAAATTCGGTTCAAAATGTCCACTTTAACAGCATTTTTTTAAATATATTCTGTCTCTATAAAAAAATTGACCATTTCGGTACATTAAATTGTTTCTGAGTAAGAAGCCGTAACCATTGGAAGCCTTTGAGAGCATAGGCGTAGCGTGACCAGAAATTTTGGGGGGGCAACAAGGCCGTGAAACTGCGCCCCTAGCGAATTTTCAACTTTGCGACACCCCCCCCCCCCCAAAAAAAAAAAAAAAAAAAAAAAAAACTTTTTCTTTGTGATGGGTGTTATAAAATTGATATAAAGTGCAGAAACATAAATAAATTCTATTGAATAAATATTTCGCGTTTATTTTGGAACTTTAAGAGGTTTAATTTTAATTTAAAAATTTAGAACAACTAAATAACATAAGGGAAAATTGCACTCATTTCTTAGAGAGTTCATGATATTTTGCGACAGGAAAAAAAATGATCAAGAGAGAAAAAGAAATTCCCCGGAAAATGATCGGCGGCCAAAAAATGAATAAAACCGTGGTTCGCAGAATAAATTTTGCGCCCGGGGCGACCGACCTCTCCTTTAACAACCTCTTTCCAAGGCCCTGGGGAGGCACACTAGAGGTCTGCACGGACCGCAATTTCAAGGCTTGGACCCAGCTCGGCGTAAAAATTAAAACTTCCACCCGAGCCCGGCCCGTTTATATTTTCACAGTTTATGGCCAAGCCCGGCTCGTACAAAAATCAGTAAAAACATGCACGGCCCGTGGAAAAATCAATTAAATCAGGCCCGGTCCGGCCCGGCTCAATTTCTCATAAAATTCCAATTTTTCTTAACATACAACTGCAGGGCTGCACTTGCTACTAAAATGCTACTGAAATCGACTATTTTAAGCATCCGGCGGCTATGCCGACTATTTTAGGCCAAAAAGTGACCATTTCAAGAAAACAGGTGACTTTTTTTGGATTTAAGCGACTATTTTTACTGAATATATTCGATCTTTTTCTTCAAAGCGCTTGTAAAGTCATCTTCCCAAACTCACTTTTTCAACGGTTGTTTGAGGAGATTCGCGATCTTTTCCGCGACGAATTCCAAAATTCGCGATTTTCCCCATAATCGATTGACGAAAATACCTCTTTCTTTCTGAGATCTTTTTATACTATTGTTGAAGGAGATTTTGCGATTTTTTCCGCGATTCTTTGCCAAATTTCACAAATTTTTCTACGACAGATTGACGAAATTTATTTCTTTTTCGCTACCACTTGTCCAAATTTGCGATACATATTTTCCGCGACCGATTGATGGTAGTTACTATTTGTTTCAGAGATATTTCGACGAAATTACCGATTCTTTTCCAGATTGTTTGTCAAAATTCATGATTTCTTTTCACGACCGACTTACGAAATTCGTGATTTTTTGCGCGATCATTTGGTTAAATTCTCAATTTCTTTTAAGAACCAAATTTGCGTTTTTTTGTCTGCGACCATTTGACAAAATTTGCGATTTTTTTTCTTGTGATCGTTAGACGAAATTCGCAACTTTTTGTCCATTTTTTGACGAAATTTGCAATAATATTTCCGCGACCGACTGACGATAATCGCCATTTGTTTCCGCGACCTTTGTTAAATTTCAAGATATTTTTTACTGTTGTTTGAGGAGATTTGCAATTCTTTCCGTGCTCGCGATTGGCAAAAATAGTTATTTCTTTTCGCCATCTTTTTCAACGATCGTTGAAGGAGATTTCGCAATTTGTCTTTTCTTTTGTCGATCGACTGAGGAAGTTCTTGATTTTTCACTCAATTTTTGATTAAATTCGCGGGTATTTTTTTTCCTGTCCATGACAGTTTGACAAAATTTTCGATTTTTTCCCATAATCCTTAGGCGAAATTTACAAATTTTTTTTGCGACCGATGGAAAACTTTTTTTTCTACGACCAATTGTTGATATCTGCGATGTTTTTCGTTACCGATTGGCAAAATTCGCGGCTGTTTGAGAATTGATTTTGCGGAATTCCCGAAGAAAAAAAATCGTGGCTTTCACGAAAAAAAGAAAAAAATCGCTTACCAATCATATGCCTGTGAAAGAAGTAAATTTAAAGATTCCATCCAAACGAATTTTCTTATTATGCGGGATTTTCCATTTTTCTGTGGGATTTACGATATCCCACACGTTATTTCTAACCCTGCCCCTCTTATAAAACTTTTCTTCCTTCTGTTCAAGAAACTCTTGAATTTGAAAGGCCTGATGGAAAATAGTATCGGGGGTAATCTGCAAGAAGTTTTTACTACTATGTTTCCTGGTGCTCTACATAATTTTTATTGTTGAAGAACCAAGCTTACTTACTTCATAACTGAAACATTAGGGCCTTATTTTCTGGATAACTTGCTTTCTCATTTGAAGAAATCACTCTATTCTTTATTCAGTGATTTGAGTGATTTCAGTGATTGATTGATAAACTGTGAAATAAGATCTGAACATTCATAAAGTCCCTTCAGTTGTTATAGATACATTTTTTCTTCCTTTTTTTTAAAGTGATGGGTATAGGACTATTTTGGCTACTATTTTTTTCGTTGGCGGCTACTAAATCTACTATTTTCAGTGTCATTAGGCAGTGGCAGCCCTGCAATTGAGATGCTTTTATGAAATAGAATAAAGTTTTTTTTTCTAAAAAACTCCGATTTTTTTATAAAATAACATCAAAGTTGGACTTTTCATTTCCGAATTCGAAGACTGACAATTACAAGACGGATCCATTTAGTAATCCGCTTTAAATCAAGCTGCTTCGAATTAGGAAAAATGTTAGGAAAAGAAAGGACGCTACTCGATTCTTAAGCACCTGTCACTTAAACATCTGTAATTTTCAGGAAAATAGGAATAGAAATGAGTTTATGATGTGCCAAAAATAATCACATTTTTGAATGGGGATTTTTGTTTTTTCTGAAAACGTATTAATTTACTAAAACAAACAATTCTGTATATTCTTACCTTCTGTTCCATTTTCGTCCTTCTGAAGCCAGACTTGCATGAATTTAAAACCAGCATGTCGTACTCCGTGACATCTATTTTTATTGAGTTTTCTATAAAAAAAATTCCTACTTTTTTATCGCGCTTGTTTTTGCGTGGGTCATTCATTCCTGACCAGTTTAAAAAATAATAACAACATTTAACTACAAGCACATTCCCACACAAATGACCAGATTAGACCAAACCAAGTGTGTGTATGAGTGTGTGTGGGGGAGGGGGGGGAGGTAAAGACGCTCCTACTATCTCACTTTGCACAAGAGGGAAACACGAGTTCAGAGGTCAAAGAAGTTCTTTGCGTGACCATGTTACTCACTGCAATTAAACTATGTGGGTGACTGGACACTATAAAAAATAGTATATAGCTTTGCAGGAAAAAATTTTCTTCTACCGATCAACTTACAACTACTGACCAAATATCAATGATTGGCTAGCACCGTATTGATGGTTGAGAACTAAAGCGTTTTTGTTTTTTGTGGAAGAGAGAGTGGGTGAAGTGCTACACACTAAAGAGGTTTAAATTTAATTGCATCTTTAAAAAAATTAAAAATTGAAAATCACTGCCATTTATCGTTTTTGTAAAAGTCTCAATAAGTCACAATCCTAAAATATGTGAATATAAATTTCACATTAATTTATCTGAAAATCCCATGTATAATACACTATCGCATATTCTTTTGAAACAGTGATTAATGAATGTTTTTAATAATTTGCACAATAAGTACTCCCATAGGATTAACATTAGCCTGAGCGTTAAGAGCCTAAACTAGTTACGCGAAGAAACTGGATCACTAATGCTAAACGTATGGGGGCGTTCTTTTTAAATTGTCCCGCTTGCATATTAATAGTTTTAATTTTTTTTCCTTAGAAAAGCTGAGGTTGAATTCTAACCAGGTTAGTGTTTACTTTTTCGATTTTGGTCGCAAATTATTTTTATAAAGTTACTTTCACTTTCAGTACCGGTTTCGAAACCTAAAAGTATAGCAATGCTAAAGATCAATCTAAACTATCCTAAGAAAAAAACAAAAACAAAAAACTCTTAAAATATTAAAATGCAAGCGAGAAATTTGAAAAGAACACTCCCATAGGTTTAACATTAGCTTGCGAGTTTCCTTGTATTTCATATATATTTATACATTTTTGTATGAAACGACAACCAAAATCTTCATTTGGCGCCCCTTCGCCTTTGTTCTGGCACCTGGGGCACATACTCTTTCTGCACCCCGCCCTAGTTTCGGCCCGGGCTATAATAGTCTTAAAAAAACATTAAAAAAGGGAGTTACTATTCTATCTTGCATATATTTCAACCCTTAGTCTTTAGCCGTTGAGAGTTGCCCGACCTCGCGCCCTTTGAGGCCGGATCTGGATGTAAAAAAAGTAATTTTAGTAAAAGGCATGGGCGACATTTTTCAGTTGTCACCTACCTAGAAGTTTCAAAAGGACGAGAAATGTAATTTGGTAAGGTAAAAGCAGGAGCGGCTGCGGCTTTACTATTCATGGCGCCCTGGGTGCCAAAAAAAAAAAAGGGCGCCATGGCGCACTTTTTTGTTTATCACGGGCAGTCACCCAAGCTCGCCTCGTCTCTCTAAGACTGGATCTAGTTGGTAGCAAAAAACATTGCCCCAAAAGTAATGCAAAAAATAATGCACCAAAAGTAATGTAAAAAATAATTGCACCAAAAGGGACAGAGCGGTATTTTTTAATTTCCGCCTAGGGTGGCAAAACGCCTAGAAATGACAAAAAGAAGAGAAAAAATCATTTTGAGGGATAAAGGCAGGGACGACTTTATTAGCCATGGCGTCCTGTGCGAGATTTTTTACTGTACCACTGCAAATGCTATACTCTTTTTTTTCTTTTAAGTGGTTTTACTAAAGGATTAAACTTTTTGCACTCCTTCCAGGGCCGAAACTAGCTATCTTTTCACTCGAGGCAAACATGGTTTTTGGCGCCCCCCTCTTCCTCCGCAAAGTAAATTTACAAAGAGAAATTTGCGAAAGTTTCAATTAGCGGACTTATTTTTAAATTTTAAATGCGTAACAGTAAAATACGTAATATTGAAATATATAACCAGCTTTATCAAATATTTATTCACTAAAACCTGGGAAAAAATCGAAAGGAATCGGAAATAATTACGCTTTATACAGGTTTCCGTCTTAGCAGGCATAACTGTTGGTATTTTTTCTGTTGGGAACCATGTAGTTTTTTCATTTAAGACAAGATTCCATTGTATACACATTTTATTTTTCCTGATTTTACATGTTGTTGTAGCATTACAAATTATTACAATTGAGGCACTTTAATGTCATAGTGATATGAGTCACATCGTTTTAGGAACTAAAAAACCACGATTTACTATAGGCATAAAAATGAATTCCAGTATTGTAAAATATTTCCCTGTACTATCTACACCAGTTTTGTGTAATTATCACTTATACCACTCATCTTATTTATAGATTGATATGTCTAGATACTTTTCTGAACCTAATGCTAATTTCTTTATGTGTGACTCAAAACAACAACAACAAAATTATTAAGTTTTTACTTTGTGAATTTTCGACCGCTTAGTTTTTATTGTCCCAGCCAGTCACCTGATCTCACCATCTCTAAGTTCAGATATGGTGATATGCCTGTAAAAAAGTAATTATATATTAAAAAAAGAATGGGATTATTCATTTGCTGTCTTGTATATTGCAGGCGAATCTTTTTATCTATTTGACAATTTTAATGCAGATTACTCAGCTTTTCTTTTTGATTTTTCGGCTAGAAAATATTTTTTACACAAATTTCACACGCACATATATATATTGCATAAAACGGCAAACCAAATTTTCATCTGGCGCCCCCTTCGCGTGGCGCCCAGGGCACATGCCCCCTCTCCCCCCTTAGTTTCGGCCCTGACTCCTTCTCTTGTTTGTTTTTATTGTCCCGGACAGTCGCTCGACCTCGCCCATAGCAAGGCGGGAAAAAAGGAAGTTCAATGCTGCTCAGGGAGAGAGATTTTAAAAAAAATAGAACTACCTTCTTGGAATCTGTTTATCAGAAAAGTCAGAGTCAAACAAAGTCTTCATTTGGCGCCCCCTTCGCCTTTTGTTCTGGCGTCCGGGGCATATGGCCCCTCTGCACTCCCCCTCCCAGGGAAATCGGTTGGCGTTTGGCAATTATCGAGGGTCAGTTTCACACAGAAGATAGGGGTGGAGACTGACCTTGGAAAATGTTATTGATTCTCCTGACACAGGAAGGGATTTAAATGATAGAAGGCGTAAACATGGTACATTTGGAATTGTAGAACAGCTCTTTTTTCTAATTCATTTGCAGTATTCTGTTATAGATGAATCTTTTTATATATTTGTAAATTTTAATACATTTGGTTCAGTTTTCTTTTTGGATTTTCAGGCTGTGAGACATTTTTATGCGAATTCGATATATATACATATACATTATACATTTTTGTATGTAAAGACAAAAAAAAATCTTCATTTGGCGCCCCCTAAGCTTTCTGTTCTGGCGCCCGGGGTACAGAAGGTTGGGGGGGCACGTGCCCCCCCGTGCCCCCCCCGACGCTACGCCTATGTTTGAGAGCAAAAATGAATTGTAAAATGAGTCAGAAAATAAGCAGTTTGGATTTGAATACACCCTTACTTAGAATTTTTTTCTTCAACCGTATGTATTTTTTATTTTATTTTATTTTTTTTTTTTTTTTTTGCTGTAAGAATTGGTCCTATCCAAAACTTGTCTATACAGATGTTGTAGACAATATTAAGAAGATATATGATAAATTCATGGGGATTTTATATCTTTTGAATTGACGGAGTTATGGATTTTTTCTTCAAACCCCCTTTTTGTTTTCGTTTTTAATTTTTTTCTGCGGTACGAATTGGTCCTATCAAAAACTTGTGAATATAAAAGTTGTAGATAATATTAAGGAGATTTATAATAAAATTAATTGGAATTGATATCTTAAGAATTGACGAAGTTATGAATTTTTTTCTCCCAAAAACTCTATTTTTTGCGCGCCTTGAGCCCACTTTTAACTTTATCAAAAATTTGTGATACATAAAATTTTGGCCCTATTTGTAGAAGTAATAAAAACTTTAAACTGATTTGATATGTATAAAAATTAAGAAGTTATGGGGGGTTTTCGGTTTTCGCAAAACACCTCCCTATTTCCATCCCCTTTGTCCGATTTTGCCCATTAACGAACTTGACCGAGATTTTATGCCCTTTGATTTTATGTATCAGTTTGGAAGAGATTGGTGCAGAATTACGAAAGTTATCGTGTCCAGAAGAAAGTGATATATATATATATATATATATAAAGTTTTTTACTGAGGGTGGTTTTGGGTTCTAGGGGTCATGATCGGTGTAGATCTGCAAAAAATTTTCAGAAATTCCAACATGGGAACGATCCCAATAGGTAGTATTTCATACGAAATCTACCTAATAGTGATAATATTTAATTACAAATGAGTTGTTTAAACCATACAAATTTATTAAAAAAATTATTTAGATAAATATTATTAAAAACTTCTAAAATCTTTCCTCCCTTTGATATAAATACATAGGAATAATATGGATCCTATGAAATTTTTAGCCCTGTATGCCCAAATAGACTTTATGCGCCTTTGATAGCTTGTTATCGATCGTTCAACTTATTTAATTGAAACTTTTGAAGAATACAGCGGCATTCTTATTCTCAAACATCCACAAACTTCATAAAGATCTGGCGAAACTAGGCTATTTCAATGACACATAGTAAATATTGTACGAGTTGAAATTTAGACACTGAACGTAAAGTAGATGCCATTCTTCATCAGTTACTGATAAATTTTATCAACTGTAATGATGCTATGCATCTTATATAAGAGCATCATAATAACAACTTCTGATAACAGTCCTTCTAACTTATACAAGGTACAAGATTCCCATGTTCTGTCCCCTTCCCCGGTTTTTAACATATTGTTAGTCGACAATTTCCTATGAAATCTGTGTTTCGAGACAATGGAAGCCCCCACCCCCTTTTTCTGAAAGTCGGCTGCCTAGAGAGGTTTTTCGAGTTTATCTATCAATAAATATTTTGAAAATGTTTGGATTTTATATGAAATGTCGAAAAGCTAACAGGAAATGGCCAGCTATTTGGTATAAAGACGTAATCTTTCTGATAAAAACTTGCTGATATTTTATTCAAGAAAAATGGCATAGGCGGAACTAAAGATCCAGGATCCAGTACATGCCTGTACTCCACAATGCATCATTTTAGAAAGACGAGTATGCTCGTGACCGTTCAACAAAGTTTTAAGATTATGAAAATTCTATTTTTGGAGCAGATGGGAGTCGTGTTCAGAGATTCTAGAGAGATTTAACAGAAAATTGAGCTTATAGCAGATTGCAGCAATTAGAATAGATTTTCCAACCCTGTTTATCGTCTATAGGTGATTATTTCTTAAAGTACTTTTACTTATGCTGTACGCTTTTCAGATGAATAAATTTAATTTTAGTATGCTTTTTGGTTTGTGTAGCATTATACAGGGTGTCCGGTCTCAACGGTGTCCAATGGCTAATTCCTAAACCGTTAGTCATAGACATATAGTTCCAATTACAAAAATGTTTAAAATCAGGTAAAGAAATATTTTAAAAGCGATTTGGGTCAATAAAAACATTTCTTAAAAAATTACGAATTTTAAATTTTTATACGGTCCCCCCGGTCATATATGTTATATTTAGTAAAATTTTCCTTTTACACTGACAAGTAATACACGAAAAGTCCCGTTATTCTACGATTAAAATTGACCGAGTAATAGCTGTTTAAAGTTGGAGCATATTTTTTGCTGAAAATTCTTGCTCATTCACAAATTTAGTCGAAATATAATTTCGTCAGATATATTAAAAAATGGTTGAGAGTAAAATTAACATTGCAATATAAATTTGAAATATTTAATCATTCTGACATAATAATGCAAAATATACAATTTGTAATAAACATTTAAGAAGAAAGAAAAAACAGAATTTTCGTTAAATAAAATGACTTGAAATTAACAGCCTCAACACTTTACAAAATGATCAAAAAAGAAAATAGGCTACAAATAAAAAATTACATCAAAAAATAAAATAGGCTACAGCAACACTGAGATTAAAGAAATGTAAAGTTATGTGTACCTTGGACAGGAAATATCATCGGAAAATATCAGGTAACCAAAAAAAGTTCTGTCGTTTTTAGGTGAGAGAAAGCAAACAGCAAAAGCAAACAGCAAAATGTATAGGAAATAATACAATTTATTTATAAAAAAACAGCCCTCACATGCAATAACCTTTTCCCAACGAGAAACAAACTTATAAATTCCTTTTTTATAAAAGTAACGATCTTTAGAATTGAAAAAGTTCTGTAACTCCATTGCCCTCTCGACTGCTGAACTGTCGATTGTGCAGATCATTATAGACTTAAAAATAGGTGATAGCCAGAAGGGCTAATGTGCTAATGTCAGGGGAATAAGGATAGTGCCAAAGCGGTTCCCATCCTAGCGTCTGAATTGTGTCAGAGGTCAAACGTGCGACATGCGGCCTAGCATTATCTTGTAGGAAAAGAACGCCTTTACGATTCACCAAAGCTGGCTGGTTTTTTTAAAGTGATTGGTGGACTCGGCGGAGTTGGTCACTATAGACATTCGCAGTAATCGTCTGACCAGATGGTAATAGTTCATAGTGAACAATTCCATTTGCTGTCCATCATACGCACAATAATTCCTTCTGCTGATGGATATTGGGTTTAGTGCTCTGTGGCACAGCATCAGTGGCTGACAACCAATGATGCGATATTTTGAGGTTGCTCTACGTGTACAACAGCCACTTCTCATCAGAGATAACACACGGGCAAGAGATGGTTCCGTTTGATGGCGATGCAACAACCCCAAACAAATGTTTAGGCGCTTTAGCTTCTGGGCAGGTGCTAATTGATAAGGTATCCATTTGCTTAGCTGTGCTTAGCATACATACACTTTCCCCAGACGATGCACATATAAACGGATAGTTTCATCACTGACGGCGAACCTTTCTGCTAACATCTCACACATTTGAGCGGAATCTTCTTCGATTGCAGCCTGTATTTCCTCATCATTAAGGACATACTGCCGCCCTGCTCGTGGGACATCTTTCAGCGACTCATCGCCGGTAGCACATTTCCTAAACCACCTTTGGGTAGTGCGAGTGCTGACACAACCTTCTCCGAAAGCTTGGCATATATTTTGAGCCGTGTGCACAGCATTTGTTCAAAGTTTAACCTCATACAACATACAAGCACGAATTACACAGTTTGGAGTACTTCAGTTCACGTTTATTTTTCTACTGTTACGAGATAACCTTTCCAATTCTCTTTATATTCGTTGACTCTGCATTACATCTTGGTTAATATATTTTGGCAATTGTAACGTCATCTACACTCTAAATAAAAAGGAGTGACTATTCACTCCGGAGGAGTGAACAGTCACTCTATCGCAGAGTCAAAATATGCCCAACCTCTTTAGAGTGACTATTCACTCTGAGCAAAAGTGAAATTTTTGACTCTCTGAAAGAGTGAATAGTCACTCCTGGAAAGTGAATATTCACTCTAAACAGGGGTGGATAATCACTTTTCGGAGGAGTGACTATTCACTCTTGCGAAAGGAGTGCGGTTTTTCACCCCTGGTAGGAGTGAATAGTCACTCTTTCATAAAAGTGAATGTTCATTTTTTTATGTAGTCTTTTTTTCCCTCTTCTATGGTCATTTTAAAAGAATCATATCTTTTACAGCATGCAATGAAAATAGATACAAGCGTAGTAAAGATTGGAATAAAATACTTTATTAGCAATATTTATTTAATTCATAGTTTGTAACACTAATTGAAGTTTTAGGGAAAAATTCAGTTAAAGTTACATACGAATTTAAATTAGATTACTAATAGTAATAAAGTAAAATATTTTATTCCTATCTTATCCTTTGTGTTTGCTTTTATTGCATGCCCTATAAAGATATTACTTTTAAAGTTTTATTAATAACTTTTTAATCAGCGGATGTTATATGTTTAACAATGTTTGATTTGATTTTAATTTTTGTTTTAAATATAAAACCGCACTTTTTCTTTAAATTATTTCTATTTTTGCAAAGTCCTATTGTTCTAAAATATTTTTAATTTTTCCATTTAAAAAACAATACTTATAAACTCACATATTTTTAAAATAAGTTCTAAGCATGATTTAAATATTAAGAAGGTATATATATATTTTATCCGCTGTCATTTGCTTTTGTTTTATTTAATATGAACATGGAGTCTAAAGTTAAACTTTTAAGTTCTCTGGAATATGTATATATTTTTCTTTTAAACATATTCCTTAACTTAATCATGATTTCTAATTTTCGTCCGTCATTGCTGAAAAATGAAATTAATACAATACTTATTAATGAAATGACGCGATAAGCCATGTTTAAATTAATTTTTTTATTCGCGTAGATATTGTATTTTGTGAATATGAGCAAAATAGATTTTATATGTTTTATAGGAAAAGATTGACCTCGGAAATAGAAACAAGTTGGAAATTGCTCGTCAAACGTGGCAAATGAGGTGCGTTCGTACTAAAACAAATTTTATAAATATTTTTTGCATCGCATATTGTGCTGAATGTATATTTTGGTGAACTTTATAAGTGCATATCAATTTCATTCTGTTCAAAAGACCGTAACATCATTAAAATGCACTTGAAATAATTTTTTCCCATTGACCTTAAAGTTAACGGAAAGCTTTTGACTCCCTGTAATTAAATTGTACATCCGATTTTCATAAAATTTGAAACGACTCGACAAAATTTTGCAACAATTAAATAGGGTAGATGTGCCAGTAATGGACACTCTTAAGGAATTTCTTTTAAAATTATTTTTTTATTAATAATTATAATTATTACATTCCAGTTTTTTCAATATTATATTAATCTATCAACAATATTTAACCATTCTTATAGTCTCATTTCCCAATGTGAATCGAAATTTAATTTTAAATAACAGGAATATACCAAAACACCCAAAAGCCCAGTAATGGACACCCTCTGGCCCAGTAATGGACACCCCATAAAAAGTAATAAATATAATTGTTTTTATGACTGTATTTAGAACCAGAATTTAATGAAAACATACTAATGAAACAAAATGGTTATTTTCAAATAAATTTAACAATAAGGATACCAGTAATTAATAAAATATCTGTGATGATCATTTAATGTTTGCATCAGTTATTGTAATTATCAGACGATCAATGTTTTAATTATTTTAGATGGATAGTTTAAAATACTAAATATCAGGCAATTACAGCTATTTAATTATTGAAACAGTGGGGGATTTAAAAGGTAATAATAATAAAAAAAAGTTTTGGAATTTTAGTGATGTTTAGTTTTGTCTCGCTATTTTTAACAATTAATCTTCCAGAGACTGCTTGATATATCATTTATAATAATTAATATTATAAATATGAAAGAAGTGATATTGTGAGTTGAATATTTTAAATTCTAAGTAAAATAATTTCAAAATAAAACTGTAGAACTGATGTTTGAGGCCAATGATCTGCAGATTTACCAGTTTCATGAATATTGCTTATAAATTAAGGAATATTACTTTTTTTTCCTTCTTTTTTTTCAGATAAGAATAACCAAACATTTAACACAGAAAATAGATTTTTAATAGCTTCTGTAACTTAATTGCTTTTATTTAAAAGGAGAGGTATTAAGCCCTAAGAGCCCGTCTTTGGCTGTGCTCTTAAACAATATTTTCTTCTACCTAGCTGGTTTGATTGCCAGATTTTAAAATAGCAAAGTATATATACATAAAAAAAGAATAAAATATTGAAATTTTATTAATCACATAAACTAACTTAAAAGCAGCTATTTAAAAAGTTTTGGTGGAAAATGACTAATTTACCATTCTAGTAATAGACACCCTCTCTTAAAACCTTAAAAATAAATGAAATTTCGTAAATGACCGTTAGTATATAAAAGTCTAAGTTTTCTATTGCTACTCAAACAAAAGCATTCAAATTTTGCGAGAAAATAAATAATATATAAATTAATTAAACGAAGCCAGCTCTTAGCCTCTTCATTAAGATTTTCACAGAAAAACAGCAAAACTTTGAAACATTATTTTCTACTTCCTAATTGGTTTGATTAAAAGTGTCAACAATAACCCAGTTTTATAAAACATGCAAGGGGAAATTATAAAAAAATTAATTAAAGTTAAATATTTATTACTTATTTTTTTATGAACCAAAAACATCAAAGGGTGACCATTACTGGCACATCTGCCCTATTTAAAATTTCAGACCATTCGGAAGGCTGTAACAACATTAAAATGCACTTGCAATAATTTTTCCCATTGGCCGTAATGTAACAGAAAAATTTGACTGTCCCTGTAATTAAATTATACATCCGATTTCCATAAAATTTGAAATGAGGCGACAGAATTATACAACAATTATATATTTTAAATTTCAAACGATTCGGTTGGGTAGTTTTTGCGCTGTTATATGCGGGCAGACGGACAGACAGACGGACTGACGACGACTATAGGTGCTACGTATTTATATAACTACGAACGCACCTAAAAAGCGATTTTTATTTTTTTATATCATTAAATAGTTTAAACATTTGTCTTTCCAACGATGTGTCACACATGTTTATATATATAAAAAAATAAGTGTTGAAATTATTCATTCTTTCTAAGAGTACTTCACAGCTTAATGGCAATAAATCTTTAATCGACTTTTTCTTAAAACTTGGATTTTTCATGTTTATGTTCCTTTTTTAGGTGCGTTCGTAATTATATAAATACGTAGCACTATATTCGTCGTTTAGTCTGTCTGTCAGTGTTGATTTCAGGGGGTGGCCTGGGGGGGGGTCATTTCCCCTCCGAAAGATTTGAGATTTTGTGTTTTCAATGACCAAAAAGTGCAATCCACCCCCAGGAACTCTATAATGTCCCCCCCCCCCTCCGGAACCACAGAAATCCCTCCCGGAGATAAGGGTCTGAATTCAACACCCGCATATAACAGAGCAAAAACTACCCAACCGAATGGTCTGAAATTTTAAATATATAATTGTTGCAAACTTTTGTCGAGTCATTTCAAATTTCATAAAAATCGGATGTATAGTTTAATGACAGGGACAGTCAAAAGTTTTCCGTTACATTACGGCCAATGGGAATAAATTATTGCAAGTACATTTTAATGATGTTACAGCCTTCCGATTGATCTAAAATTTTAAATATATATTTGTTTCAAAATTTTGTAGACTCATTTCAAATTTCAGGAAAATCGGATGCATAGTTTAATTACAAGGACAGTCAAAAGTTTTCCGTTACATGACGGCCAATAGGAAAAAAAATATTTTAAGTGCATTTTAATGATGTTACAGCCTTTCAGAACAGAATGAAATGGATATGCACTTATGTATTGCACTAAAATATACATTCAGTAGAATATGCGGTGCAAAAAATATTTCTAAAACTAGTTATAGTACGAACGCACCACATTTGCCACGTTTGGTGAGCAATTTCCAACTTGTTTCAATATCTATTAAACATAAGAACTCAGATTTTTTTTAATACTTATACTATGTTATATTGTATACACAGGGATTTAATGATTTGTTGAGAATTATTTATTTTAGGCAGTGAAATCTTTCCAAAAAGTGCTAATTTAAAAATGACTTTCAACAAATAATTAATAATTAATTTTGAATTTTACTTAGAACGAAAATGGTCTGTTAAAATACGTAAAACATGTTATTCAAACTACTCTAAAAAATCCAGACCTCTATCTTTCACCATTTCTGAGAAAAATGTACATAAAGTTGGTGAATTGAACATGGCGGAGATACGGCTTTTCCGGTCCCCTTAAAACAATTACATTTCAGTCCTCTACATGAAGAAATCTCACAATCACTTTAGAACGAAAATGGTCAGTTAAAAAACGTAAAACATGTTATTCAAACTACTCTAAAAAATCCAGACCTCTATCTTTCACCATTTCTGAGAAAAATGTACATAAAGTTGGTGAATTGAACATGGCGGAGATACGGCTTTTCCGGTCCCCTTAAAACAATTACATTTCAGTCCTCTACATGAAGAAATCTCACAATCACTTTAGAACGAAAATGGTCAGTTAAAAAACGTAAAACATGTTATTCAAACTACTCTAAAAAATCCAGACCTCTATCTTTCACCATTTCTGAGAAAAATGTACATAAAGTTGGTGAATTGAACATGGCGGAGATACGGCTTTTCCGGTCCCCTTAAAACAATTACATTTCAGTCCTCTACATGAAGAAATCTCACAATCACTTTAGAACGAAAATGGTCAGTTAAAAAACGTAAAACATGTTATTCAAACTACTCTAAAAAATCCAGACCTCTATCTTTCACCATTTCTGAGAAAAATGTACATAAAGTTGGTGAATTTAACATGGCGGAGATACGGCTTTCCCGGTCCCCTTAAAACAATTACATTTCAGATCGCTACATGAAGAAATCTCACAATCACTTATGAATACTCCACGATCAATCTTTTGCTATACAAACATACAACTATTTAGCTCATAATCTGGACATTCCACATATCTACACGGATAAATGCTTAAAATTAAACAAGACTTACCTTCATTTTATGTATTCCAAACAATAATTTTAATCATATCCTAATCTGTTAATCTTAAAATGGTGGACGAAAAAGTGATCATTTTTCTTATCTTTAAAGGGTGTCGTCGCCTTGCTGCTCTGATTGGTTAATAAGCAACGCACACGTAAGTCACTCTCCTTTCAGGAGTGAGACATCTCACTCCTTTCTAGAGAGTGGAAAACTCCACTCTTTAAGGAGTGTATTTTTATAAAACTCACTCCAAAAAGAGAAAAAATGCCTGTCACTCTTTCAAAAAGTGAACTTTTCACTCCTCCCAATTTTAGAGTGTATTATCCATTGCGTGTAACATTCTTTAATGTTTGTCGTTCCATAAAAACAACAGAACTTTTATGGTTACCTGATAGTACCATGAATGAAATCAATAACAGAATAAGAAATGGATGGAGTGCTTTTGTGAAGAACAATATTATTCTGAAGAGTAACACGGCTCTTTGTTTGAAAAGAAAGGTGTTTAACCAATGTGTTTTGTCTGTACTAACTTATGGAGAAGAAACATGGACGCTAACAAAACGGATCGTACAAAGATTACAAATAACACTGAGAAGTATGGAAAGATGTATGCTAGGTATAACTAGAAGAGACAGAAAGAGAATAACCTGGATAATAAGTCAGACGAAAGTTTTTGACGTTATTGAAAGAAATAAACGGCTAAAATGGAAATGGACTGGGCACATTACAAGAAGACAAGACAATAGATGAACACAAACACCCTACAGTAGTATCCCAGAGATGTAAAACGACCAAGAAGACGACCTCAAGTAAGGTGGAATGATGAAATCAGAAAAGTGGCCGGTGTTAATTGGATGACTGAAGAACTAGACAGGAGACATTGGAAAAATCTGGGGGAGACCTACATCCAGCACTGGATTGAAAACGGTTGATGATGATGATGATGATATGTGTATATAGGAGTTCTAGACTCGGGTAATGCTAAATGCGGTAAGTAGATTATAGGCGCATATAAATTTAAGTAGTTACAGTTTCAAAGTTCGACCTCTGCAGATTTGACGTGTTTTTTTGTTTCACGTTAAGTCCTTGCCTGGAAATTCCGTGTAACTAAGTTTCATCGACTGCTTTGGATAAGAGATGACATCATTAAAAGAAATTCGCAGTACCTCTAGGAGAAGGGTACAGAAAAGTACTCTATCCGTGGCAGGGATGTTTTTTGTTTCGCATTTCGAACTAGATCAGACTGCATTAAAATGCTGAACTTCTGAGGCATTTTAGATCTCTGTTAAAATTCGTCTCGGTATCATATTCAGGATATCTGTGTGTATACGTATTTTCCTATTATGTTAAGATTGTTTACGTAATAAAGAATATAACGTTCTTGCAAATTCATGTTCTTTCTAAATTCATGTTCTTTCTGAAATAAATATTGTGTCATCTGAAAGATTATTTTTGTATGGCGGTTCTATTTAGAGGATTATTTCAGTATTTCTTTTAGAAATGAAATTCATTTCGTTCGTCATAATCGGGAAAATACCCGGACAACCACAAAATTATGATATAATATTAGAACAGAGTATAGGTATTTAGTAAAGTAAATGAAACATTGCTTTTCTTATCCATCTAATTTTAGTTAATTGAAGAAAAATGCTACAAAAGTTAATATCTTGCTTTATGAGTATTTAATTTATTATAATTGACGTAATAATGTAGGCATATCTCATTAGTTTGGATTCTGAAATCACATGTCTCTGATCATAACGTAAATCGGACCGAACGGCTTTCAAAGAATGAGGATTATAGGCGAGCAATTATGTAGCACATTGTGAATCCTATTTCCCAATTTATAGGAATAGCAAGATATACAATAGCTTCAAAAGATTTTCGTGTACTGATACCTAAGTATCTTTACCAGACAAAAGCTATAACCAAAATCCAAGGATGGAAGTATACTTCAAAGAATCTTTAAAATCAATTAAACACATTAGCATTACTAATTGAAGCAGAGTTACTTAATATACAGAGTTAACCTAAATGATCCATCGGGTTTCAAAACACTGCGTATTGAGAGGTATACGACCTCCAAAGACGGATGATACATGACAAGATACATGTACTGACCAAGTTTAAAAGCCCACCTCGTGGCTCGTGCGCGCGCTAGATGGCAGGCCCGTGGCGCCACTGCACAAGATGGCGGCAATGGGGATGTTCCTCTGTTGCCATGCCCCCCCCCCAGGTAGCGGAATTCTAAAATGGAGGGCCAAAATCACAGTCAGGTGAAATCCGAGCATCTCATTGGTCATTGAGTCGCGTCCTGTTCAGAGAGGAATCTCTAGCGCTAGGGGAAACGTTTCCGAGAAAAAATCATGTATTGAAGCGAATTTTTTGTTTCGTTTAAAATAAGCCATCGAAATTAACTCATGATATTTTGATGACTTTTTATAAAATGTGAATGAAAGATTTCGATTTTAAGCTGTAAAAAAATTTAAATAATATGACAAGTACTTTTTTAGTTAATGAAAATTAAAAATGAAACTTGCATTTTTCCCCCCTTATGTTACTTTTAAAATCCAAAATAAAACAAATATTCGCTCTTTTCTATAGAAAAATTTAATAACTAACTTAGAATACTAAAAACTTTGAAAAATTTTTGCCTAATGGAAAATAATTTTAAAAAATAATGTCAGTTTTTAAACCGGTTTTAATCATTAAGAATAAACAGAACAAAAAACATTGCATGAACAATTTTGTAGTAGTATGTTAAGTTATTTTGTTTCCTGGTTCATGTATTTAAATCTGGAATTTTTAAATCAATTTTTCACTCACTTCCTGGTAAGCTAAGGTTATAAAAATTATGAAAGCAGATGTGTTATCGATGACAATATAACATTTTAATATTTTGAGAATTTAATTATAAATTAATAATACGTTTCCCTAAGGAGGGTCCAGGTGATAAATTGCTAAATATTGTTTATGGTTCTAATTGTATAAGAGTTACAAGAAGAATGGAATTATGTGCCAAATCATGCACGCTAAAATATGCCAATTAGCCGTGAAACTGCAACAATGAAATATTTTAAAGATTAAAATATAAAAAATAAAATATAAATAAAATATAAAGAATGTAATATATATTTTTAAATGCACTTTTATCATTAATTAATTTATTTATTTGTGATTTTATGCTTTAAAAAATAATTTAGAAATCTTGAAAGGTTGTTTAAACTATGCTTTTTTTTCCTTTTGCATATGTTAAAAAAATAAATAAATAAATAAACAGAGAGAAAATAGTGATTTTTAAAATAAATGTACAAGTTCATGCTTTTCTAATCGTAAATTAAACGAAGGAAATTTCCATAATCGGGGTCCACGGCAAATTAACACATTGTAGCGGACTTTAATACTAATTATGAAATTAGGCTTGATTTTTAAAATAAACATTGAATGTGTATAAAAGAATGTTTACCTTTTATGTCCCAAATTATGAATTTATGAAAATTTCATCTTCTAAAGCATATTTTGTGAATTTTTGAAACTACATTAGAAGATTTACACAATCATTTAATAAATTTCAGAAGGATTTTGCCATAATTAATTAATTAAATTGAATTTATAGGGATTTTGTGCAATATTTGTAACTGCCCTCAAATCTTTTATTTCATTTTTTTTTTTTTTTTAGTATTTTGTAGAATTACAAAATATACAAATATAATTTTTTACAATAGAATATTTCCGAACAGAAAATTTCGCCCCACCCACCCAATCTGCCAACATCAAGAAAGCTGAAAAAGAAAAGATGCAAAAGCAAAAAAAATTATTATTATTATTATTTTTTTTTAATTTTCTTTTGTGCAACCAATAATGTTTTTTGGAACAAGATAAAGTAAAATATCTATAATTCATTCTAAACAGTATAATTACTAATCGATGTATGAAATTAGTTTTATAACAAGTTATTTTAATGGCACTTTAATGTACCGTCGGGCATAAAGGGTTAAAAACAGAAAAAACTTTTTACTTTCATATTTATTTTATGTGCAGAGAAACTGGGGCGACTTAAAAAAAAAGTTTTTGGATTTATTTTTCAGGTTTTTTTTTTTTTTCCATTTAATGCTAAAACATTAAATTCTGTATTTTTAAAATTATTTGTGTAATTTTTTTTTATATAATTTTGTTAATTTAAAGTCTAAAAAAGGGTATTTTTTTTTTTAGTTGTTGACTTTTTCTAGAATAATATTATTTTTTTGTGATTTTGTGGATTTAAATGGTGTATGTGTGTGTGTGGGGGGGGGGGGGGGTGGAGGGGAGGGTAGAAGAGAAAATTTATTGATATTTTTACCATATGGAATTTATAGACTATTTTTAAATGATATTACAAGTATTTTTCAATGAAAACTAAATTTTTATTAAAGAATGTTTGTCATGTCATATCATATAAAGATTGTTACAACTTATCTAAATTATTCACTCTCGTTGTATGAAATCTTATCAAAATATCTTAACTGAGTTAATTTTGATTGTTTATTATAAATAAAAGCGAACAAAATAATAAGGTAAATAATGCATAAATGTAAATAAGGTAACAATCGCTTCAAAATTACTTTTCCCTTCACTTCTTCCAAAATTCAAATGGAGAAACAACCTCACCCTTATCTCTCTTAAAACCACGCGGCCACACAACCATTGGCGTGGCTGTATATCACCTGGCTGTGATTTTGGTCCTTCATTTTAGAATTTCGCTCACGGGTATCCAGATACGCCATGTGATTTATTCCTGTGGGGAAATGTGAAGGACAAAGTTTATGACCCCCAATGCCAACAACGTTGTAAGCATAGACGCTTTCAGTCGTGACGTCAGATATGACGTTTTGCTTGGTTACTGACTCCAAAGAAACCGTTGCTGTGCTGTATTTTCTATTTTTATTATATATCATAGCTGTATCTTACAGCTATATCTCACAGATATATGCTTTAATACTTTATATGCAGTGGTAACATTTCCTACGATTTATATTTAATAAGAAATTAAACATAGCAACCGTTTATTTGGAGTCAGTTTCCAGGCAAAACATCATGACTGACGTCACCCTGAAAGCATCTATTGCAGTAACGTGTCACTGCTGATGTGACAGACATTGACAGAAACATGCTATTGAACGTATGGGCGGAACTGGATTACCGTTGGGCTGAGTGCCGAGTGACTAAGGGCGCACACACTGAACATTTTTAGTATGTACCAGAAACTTAACTTGGGGAGTGTATCTATCTTTTCATGTATCAACTGTCTTTGTGCGTCGTATACTTGTAAATAGTCTTTTGAAACCCGATGAATCATCATCAATGAGGCAGATCCTGTACTATAAAAATATAGTTAAAACCGTGAAAATGTGGTATTTTTAATAGAAATCAGATTGGACGACAGTACAATTATCTTATTTTTCTCATGAAAGTGATTTAGTGATTGTGTCAGAGAGTAGTACACATGAATTTGGGTATATACTTGACAGATAGCAGTGATAAAACCTAATTAAATTGTCATTTTCACTGCACGCACAAAGTTCATAAAAACATGGAAATTATACTGGCAACAGATTGATAGTATGTTTTCTGTACTGGACTAATTGCATAGACTAATACCGCAGTGGGAATTTTACAGCGCACAGTTGCATTTAGTAATTCAGTTGCTTTCGAATGCATTAAGGTAGGTGGGGTAAAAATACGCACGTTCCATAAATTTTAATTTTGAATGAACATATTGGTCTAAATTTGTATGATGGCTGAATAAAATGTTATATTAGATCCTCACTCAGTAACCCCATCAGCCTAGATTCTGTCAAATTATAATTTCGTAAGAAATTGCAATTTTTTAAAAACATTGCTTGTGCATCTTTGCTCCATTGATTGGGGTAAAAACCCGCAGTGAAAAGGCGAAGTCCCGTTTCGTTTAAAAGGCCAACTAAAAGTTCACAAAAATGCAATCGAGGTAAGCTATACACGACATTTAGAAGCTAAAGTGTTTCCCTTCTTCAATGAAGATTTGCAGTATTATGATCTCAACAACCATAAGAATTGTTTAAAATATTACATCGAAAATGAAAACTTGAAACTTAGGTAATTTTCTCTACACGGAATGCAACTTTCTTCAGATGATATCGACACAAAACTGTTACGATTGAAGCCTAATAGAATCTACTACTATTTCACATTGAAAGACGCTGCTTTCATATTAAAGAAGCCACTGCGTATTTTTGCTCGGTGAGTGTTTTTTCCTCCCACCTACCCTGTGCAGGATCCAAACTGTTCTCAAATTCAAACCGGCTAATTTCTGTCTCAATTTGGAATTCTATTCTTTGTAAAAGACTTAAACTTTTCAGGTGTTCATATTCAGAGACTACGAAATTCATTAGCGTTTTCCATTTTTCAATAAAAATAAAAGATCTTTCAGAAAATGCAGTCTAAATTGGTATTTTGAACTGAACTTCCGGACGCGATATTACGACACGAGACAGCAATCGCATATAACTGAAGATAATACAATTATAAAAGAATGAAATGCGCTATTCGATTCCAGAAATTTTTAGCAGTCATAGCTGCCAAATTCATGCTGTCCTGCTGAAGAACGAGTCCATGAATGTGCCATAAAATTTCGCGTTACTGCGCGGGGAAATATTTTTTTTTGAAAATCGGCTTAAATTAAATTTTTGTAATGTTGGAAAATATTTTCATAATCTATGTTTCACATATTTTTTTCTTTCTAGGTAAATATCTAATGCAGATTGAAAGCAAATCTACAAGGAAATGATAAGTACATGCAATTGTCGCTTGTTAGTTTTTTTTTTTTTTTTTTTTTTTTTTTTTTTTTGCGGTTTCTTCCTTTGAAATGTGAACAGCACAAAAATAATGTTATTTCGCAATCATAATTTAAGAAACAAAAAGGCTCTGATTGTTGCTGAGGCTTCATCAGTTGACCTTCATAATGTTATACAATAAATCAAAACTGAAATTTCACTCTTCCTAGAAATCCCCTGCATATGATTTTGTGAAGAATACATTTTCTTGTCATCAATTGCAAATTACAGGAAGTAAACTGCTTCACATATAATGAAATGAGAAAAGAAACATAAAAGCTGTCATTGAGTGGCATTTTCAGTACATTAACAAGAACCAGTCTTGTGCAATAAAGTGGGATTTTTAGTATCCGTTCTGAAAAGTTAAACTGTTTTATTTAATGTGTAGAAACACTGACATTTACTCATTTATAGCAATATTTACCAGAAGCATAGGACCGCAGAAAAAGTCTGGATGTCCCAGTAATGATTTGAATGCAGTCCCTAAGGCAATAAAGTAATCTATTTATATAATACGCTAAGGTGACGATAGCAGGTCGCTCTCATCCTCTGAAGAAAACGTATCACGGTCATCATTCCGATGCTGTAAATAAGGCAATTGTTCGACTTATGGAAATATTCTACGTTGTATCACATCTATTCTTCTTCATTTTCTCTAAAACCTTCAAAAACTATGCAATTATAATGTTTTAAGTTCTAAATAAAAAATACAACAGATTACCGATATAAACAAACGAACATTTCAGAAATTCTGATTAATTTTACAAATGTAAACAATGTAAAGTAAGTCATTCATTTTTGAAAATTCATTGATAAAAATTTAAAAACTTTCGCGCATTGCATATTTTAACTCCTGTAGTATTAATATGCCTTTGACGTCATTCGCCTATGAACCAGTGAAAATAGTTTTTAATTTAAAACAAAATCTTAGAAAACTCAACTCTATTTTCGGTACTTTTATGTTATCCGGGGACAAATCCCGTCAATAACGCCCCCCCCCCCCAAATAATAGTTATTTTTCCGCGTGTGTGATTTAGAAAGAATGCTTTGAAGTTGAAATAAAATGCTAGGGAATTTATTATTATTGTTATGTATTTAAAAAGAAATGAGTAAAAGGCATATATTTTAATTGTATGCAATATATGAATTTTGAATGTTTGTATTTTAAACAAAAGTTATGCTTTTTAAAGGTTAAAGACTAAAGGATTATATTTTAAGCAAGTAATGCAATTAAATAATTAAATTTTAAGAAATTAATACAATATGAATTATGTAATGGGAACAATATTTGGCGATTTATCACATCGCCAAGTTAACATAAAAGTACTCTATAATTGAGTATTATTGCAATAAACATATTCTTTAGTTAGTTTGTTTCAGGTTTGTATGTTTAATTTATTTTGGAAAAATTGATTTGATAAATCATTAACCCATTTTTACTTTTTTCTTTCGAACTTAATTACTTCTCAACATCGCATAATTTTAAAATTTACACAGTTGAATAAGGAGGGAGTACTTTCAAAACTAATGTGTTTGAAAGCTGTATTACAATTTACTGACTTTTTCTGATTTTAAAAGCAAATTGCTCTATTACGGAATAATAGTATATGAATATTTTTATCAATTATTTCAAATTTTAAGGGAAAATCACGATTTCTACCCACCGGCCTAGGACGGGCATTTACACTATAGCATTAAATAAATAAATATGTTGAATAATTAAAATAATAAAACTTTGTAAAAAATCACCATAAAATTAAAACAAAACACAGGACGCGTTTCGAGCTAAAAACATAACAGCTCGTCATCAGCTAAGCATACACGTGTCCGAAAACGGACAAGTTCAAAAATGAACTGAAGAAAAAGAATGTTGCGAAGAATGCGACAGATGGCGCTACCTGATAGAGGGAAATGTGTTGAAAAAAGATAGAAGAGAAAATGAAATGGAAAAAATGGAAATAAAAGAAAAAATAAAAATAAAAGAAGTAAATTAAAAATATAAATAAAATAATAAATAAAGAACTATAAAAGAACAAGAAAAAAATCCAAATTATTATTATTATTATTATTATTTTTTTTTTTTTTTTTTTTTTTTTTTTACAAAATAAAAAGAAAAGAAACAAGAGAAAAGGGAAAAGCTGTTATGTTTTTAGCTCGAAACGCGTCCTGTGTTTTGTTTTAATTTTATGGTGATTTTTTACAAAGTTTTATTATTTTAATTGCTTCATATCGCCAGTTTTCGGTGCTGTTTCGATGTTGAATAATTATTTTTCAAAAGGTAAGGCATATTTTCTTAAAATTTAAATATTGCTATACAGTGGACTCTCGTTAATGCGTCTCCGTTTAAGATGTTTCTCCGTTTAATGAGAACAATTTCGTTTTCCCCATCATTTCCTATCTATATATCTATATTATTAAGGACAAATGTGTCCGTGCGTAACGCTGACGTTATTTTGAATGTCAATAGCCGACGATTAAATTTAACTTTTATTAGCTTTTATTGCAATTTTTAAACTTGTAAATACCGCACATTTTCAATTTTTACACCGTCGAATAGGGAAAAAAATGTACTTTCAAATACAATTTAAAAACAATAAAAATTGAGTAAATTGCGATATAGTTTTCAGAAATTGCGTTTGAAGGTACAGTCGTGGAAAAAAAAAAAAAGTAAACACCCCCTACTAACACCTCAACAAATTATCGTGGAAGAAAGTTACTGGTACCGAACGATTGGAAATAAAGTCTACTTTTAAATGATGTATATAAAATTTGCTTAGGGGCCATCTACATATTAAAACGAACCATAACTTTGTTTTTTTTTAATAGCAGTACCCAGTTCTGACTGCATAAATGAACTCTACACCCTTCAATTAGACTAAAAACGAATTTTTATGCAATTTGTACTATAAATTTCCGAGAAATTAATTATTTGAAAACGAGCGTATTTTAAGGGCTGTATCCAAACTGAAGCTCCGTACTGGATTGTTAACCGAGAGAGCCCCTTCCTTGATCAAGGCACCTTAAGCGCCACTCAAGGAGTCAATGAAGCGTGTCAGATTACAGTACGGCAGAATAAATTTCAAAATGTCTACTCACTTCCATCATAGACGGCCCCTTAAACCATCATTTTGCCGTTTTTTAAGCATAATTTGAAAACTACTTGGAAGAAAAATGTGAAATTTTTGAATTTCCATAAAGCAGGACTTAATAAATCTAAATCCATCAAAAAAATTGTAGGTTGCAATTCATAATTTTTTCGAATATTAATTTCATAATTCATAATTCATATCATAAAATTATAAAAATTGCAAATTCAACTTATTTATGTTTGGGTATATTAGTATTATTACTACAAAAAAATTAGCACATTAGGAGCATAATTTCGGGAGATATAAATAAAAATATGAAAATGTAATTTAACATTAGAAGCACTAAATTTTGAATGTTTATAATTCAAAAACTTAGCATTCAAATGACTTGAAATTTGGTGTCTTGGCATAGTTTGAACCGAAGATTTCAAATATCTCGTTAAAATTGAGTATTGCCATTGAAAAAAATGAAGCTTGGATTCGTTTTAATATGTAGATGCCCCCTAAGAGAATTTTATATACATCATTTAAAAGTAGACTTTATTTGAAATCGTTCGGTACCAGTAACTTTCTTCTATGATAATTTGTTGAGGAGTTAGTAGGGGTGTTTACTTTTTTTTTTTCCACGACTGTACATTTTTTTTACATACAGTGTGTCCACGTATAACGTGACCGACCTTTATATTTGCAACCGTTGGTCCTAGATGCATACTTCCAATTACAAAAGTGGTCAAAATTCGATGCAGATTTAAGATAAAAAAAAGTTTGAAGCGAAAAAACAATTTAGCGAAGAATTACAGAATTTAAATTCTTATACGGTCCCCCGGTCCTATAAGTTATATTTAGTAAAATTTTCCTGTTACACTGACAAGTAAGGCCAAAGAAAGTCCCGTTATTCAACGATTAAAATTGACCGAGTAATAGCTGTTTAAAGTTTGAGCATATTTTTTGCTACAAATTAGGGGTCGTTCACAAATTTGGTAGAAATATAATTATCGTCAGATATATTAAAGAAATGGTTGAGAGTAAAATTAGCATTGCAATATAACTTTGAAATCTTTAATCATCTGACATATTACTGCAAAATATACAATTTGTACTGAACATATAAGAGGATAAAAATAACAGAATTTTTGTTAAGTAAAAGGGTGAAAAACAACAACCTCAATTCTTTGCAAAAATGATACATATTTTAAAATGCTGTTAGATTACACCATCTTTCAAATTTTGGATTGTGCTACGTTTTTTAGCTTTTGAAAATTGATTCACATGTAGTTTTCAGCGCTAAATCCGAAAATGACCTTCATTTTAAACCATCACGTCAGGATTTTTCTCAAATCGCAAATTTCAAAGTTAAAATTGATCCCCCTCCCCTCCCAACCTCATCGGATCCCTGAGCTGTTTAGCTGTAAGAAACCCAGTATAAGTCACAAAATTGAATAAATTTTGAATTAAATAAAATTAAACTGAATAAAAAAGTCTTACATCTACTTTTTAGTATCAGATTTTGCGCTATTTTTTAACCTTTAAATTTACGATTTACGAGAAATCCTGACATGATGGTTAAAAGTGAAGGTAATTTTTTTATTTAGCGTTAAAAAATACATAAAATGTAATGATAAAAGTTATAAAACACAACCATCGCAGGTTTATGTTATCTATTCTAAAACCATTTCTTAAACTTGTTGACGGTAATCTATCCGAATTATTTTATGTTATCCTCTAATATAAGTATGTATAAGATGGTAAACGTAGAAAATCATAATAATATTACATTATAATCGGATTTAAGTCAGTATGTAAAGTTTTAACTTCGATCGGACATTTGAAAGTGGGTTAAAGCTCGAGTACAAATTTTAAACTGGAAAGTCGATCGTTGCAAGTTAAATAAAACCTTATGAAAATAATATAATTTTTGTTAAAAGAAATCATAGCCTCAAATCCTTACAAAATAAAACATATGTTAAAAATACAATTATTTTAACTGATCTGAAGCTTAAGTAATAAGAGTTAACTCAATCGTAATAGTTATACGATTTCTTTCAAAGCGCAGATACCTTGAAACAAGTTTAAGTACTTTATATACGACCCCTGAAAGCATGGCCGAAATCATCTGTTTTGATATGCAAAAAAGTGATATAAGTCATGCATTTCAAAGTTTCATAACTCGGTCAATTTTAATGTTAGATGAATGGGACTTTTTCTGTCTTACTTGTTAGTGTCATAGTAAATTTTAACTAAATATCACTTATAGGACCGAGGGACCGTATAAAAATTTAAATTTCGTAATTTTTTAATAAATATTTTTCTTGACCCAAATCGCTTTAAAAATAATTCTTTACTTTATTTAAACCATTTTTGTAATTGGAAGTATGCATCTAGGACCAATGGTTGCAAAAATAAAGGTCGGTCAGGTTATGTGTGGACACACTGTATATTCGACGGTGTAAAAAGTGAAAATGTACGGTATTTAGAAGCCTCAAAAATTGCAATAAAAGTTAATAAAAGTCAAATTCAATAGTTTTCTGTTTCCACCTACAAAATGATGTCAGAGCTACGCACGGATACGTTTGCCCTTTATAATATAGATAATTATATGAATATAGTGTATTGCGGCCTAGCTAATGTAGCAAACATGCGTTTGCGGCCCGCGAGAAATAAAGATTGAGTCTGGCTGTCTTAGAGCGTTACTGTTGCTACTCATCAGATAATGCGGGTATTTTTTTTAACAAACTGACCGAGTAGAATTAAAACTGGTTCAAAATTAACTTTGATATAACTTTGGTTATTGATAGATTAAGAAGTTGACAGTGACAATACGGAAGAGAACAAATCTTTCTATCATTAAAAATTGCTAATGGCTGTTTTGCCGATATTATCCATCAAAATTTGATATCGTCGCCTCAGAGCTACAGTAGGACATCTAGCAATAATCGAAACTGAGATGTCTGAGTTACTGCTATGAAAAACTGTGTCTGCATCCAATGGAACAGTAGGGAATTTTTATAAAATACATCTGACAAGGAGAGGGCCAACCTTGTTAATCACAGATTTTGATTATTTTAATATATGTTGTAGGGTAGAGGCCCCTTAGTGTCATGTTCAACGGATTTTATCCAATGCTCCTTAGTTCTTGAGAAACCGGGGGGGGGGGGGGGGTCTAATGTTAGTACACAACTTAAATACTTACTTTGCTACAACGATGACAGGTCAGTTGTAGCTCAGTTGGTATGGTGTTAACCGGCTGATTGGCGGGCCCGGGTTCGATACCTGAGTGCGCTACATTTGTTTTTCTCATTTTTCGTTTTATAAATTTACTTGTAAGTGTAATTTAATAATCTCACTGTCAATTAAAATTTTTAATATTGTATATCAATTATAATTTTAACCTACTTAATTTTTTACTTTTAACTGAATAGTTGTAATAAAACATCATAAAACTGTTATTTTTTTAAATAAAAAATCACTTTTAAAATGCATTTCATATATTCTTTATCGATGCAATGATATTGAGCAATTGTGTCAATTCGTGATTTTAAAGAAACATCATTTACGCATTGCTTTAACAAAGGAAGTCAATGAGATAATGCTATTATTCTGTTTTTAAAGTAACAAGCATAATCATATTAAAAATTAGCATCAGAATTAAATTACAACCGATTTTTTGCATATTAAAGATTTTTAAATTTGTAATAAGTATGCTTGCACTTTCAATTATTTTGCTTTCCCCTTTATCTTTTTTCTGCTTTTATTTTATTTGAATATTCCTTTTTTTTTTATCATAACTAGATGGCACCACAACAGAATTTGTCACGATTTTGGAATTTTTATCATTCAATAATAGATCTAATTTCTTTTTAAACCTCTTTAATGGATGAGAAATAATAGTTTACAAATAAGAAATGATAAATTAAAGTTTGTTAACATTATAATTAATGTTTGGTGTTAAAATTTTTAATTGAAATTATTAAATTATAAGTACAACTATATTTATAAAACAAAAAATGAGAAAAACAAATGCAGCGCATTCATATATCGAACCCGGACCCTCGGATCAGGCGGCAAATGCCATGCCAACTGAGCTACGACTAACCTGTCCTTTTTGCTGCGAAGTAAGTATTTAAGTTGTCTACTAATATTAGACCCCCTGGTTTTTCAAGAACTAAGGGGCATTGGATAAAATCCGTTGAACTTGACACTAAGGGTTGTCTACCCTACAACGTATATTAAAATAATCAAAATCTGTGATTAACAAGGTTGGCCCTCTCCTTGTGAGACATAGTATTAAACATAACTTAGTGTTTCAGAATTTGTTCCACTAGATCAGTGGTTCCCAACGTGGGGCGTACGCCCCACAGGGGGCAATTTCAGATTTTTTATTAAGAAATTTTCTGCACTATTTTTTAAATTGAGAGTAGTGTCTTAGTTTAAAAATAGAAATTGAAAAAAATAGATGAAAAAAATTTTAATTACTGAATAAAAATTAAATTCCGAAACATTCCCATTTAAAAGTTCAAAATACACTGGCACCAGAATAATTATGCGAATTTTATTTTAAATATTTTGACACCCTTTTATATATTAAAATATCATTTTAATTTTTCTGGATCCAGTGTTGTTTTAGTAAATACCACTTCTTTTTTTTTTTTTTCAATTTATATGTATATATAAAACTTGTACATCTATTCATAGTGCATTACGCCCCATGAATGATCGTTTACATATGAAGTTTTGTAGGGTATATCTAAAATTGACCATTTGGACAGTTTAATGAATTATTTAAATGAGGTACTACTTTTATAAAATTAATAAATCCTCGTGCACATCACTGAAGGAAATGGGCAGAAAGTAAACTTCTTATGGCTCTTCTGCAGACCAGATACACAATTCATAAACTTACTTCATGACATATGCATTTTAAAATTTAAAGACGGGAAAAATATGGTGGCCAAATAATAATAATGGGAAAAGGAAAGCCCGCTATCAAAGAAATACGTTATCAGGAGAAAGAAAAACAGTTACTTAAAATAAATAAAACCTCGAATCCGAAAATGTTACTTGTGAATTATGTTATCCATGTACTATAGCCATATAATAGTAGTCTCGGTGATAAAAAAAATATCACTTGCTCTTAATGAAGTATTTAAAATCCACTATAAAATGTACCAATTCTATCAGATGTAATACAAAATGTGAGAGAGGTTTCAAGAAATTTTACGAAGACAAAAATGCAGATTATTTATCACTTTTAAATTTGAGGTAAGTTGCCAAACAACAATAAAACATTTCTGGATGTAAATGCGAAAATCCATGGCCTCATTGCATTCATAGAGTTTTGTTAAAAACATACTTGTAATAAAAAAATACGATTTTGATAAATTAAAGAATATGAAATCACTTATCAGAGTTAATGCAATTTTCGGATCATTCCGGGAAAATATAAGTTTATTTTTTATGTAGGAAGGAGGGGGACATCATGACTTTAGAAATGCTTGGGTGGGGCGCGGCCAAAAAAAGGTTGGGAACCACTGCACTAGATGCAAGCACAGTTTCTCATAGCAGTAAGTCAGACATCTCATTTTTAGGGTTTCGTTCATCTGACGAAACCTTATCCGTCTCACTAATCGGTCTGTCTGTCTGTCCGTCTGTCATAGAGCCCGTTCTCAGAAACTATATATCTTGGAGACTTAAAATTTTGCATACTTATAGCTGAACACCTCACATCAAACTACAAATCATAAAATTTTGAAAAAGTCTTATATTTACCCCTCTGGGCTCTAACTTGTGTATTTTAAGCATTTTTTTTCTAACTGAGCCCCTAATTAAGTTGGAGACTTGAAATTTTGCATACTTATACCTGAACACTTGCGATCACACGATAAATCATAATTAAAAAAAAAAGTCTTATATTTACCTCTCCGGTCTATAATTTGTGTATTTTAAGCAATTTTAGTAACCTCCGCCCTTTTCAACGGCGAAAGGGGGGGGGCACTTTTCTAACTTTTGCCGACACCCCTCACGTGATATATCATTGCACAGCCCTGTGATAACTCTTTTGTATTATGCACCATAGCCTTACATACTTTAGTTCCACATTTTACCGCTAGGGGCCCCTATCTATCTCGGGTGCTATGGGCCCGATCCCCTCGACTAATACACTATATGGCCAAAGGTGACCGGTCACTTGCGATTTTTGACGTTTTGTTAAATATCTAGAAAAATACATGAGGAATTAACCTGAAATTGCAGGTGTGTAAACAGTATAATATAGGTCATATATTTCCGCAAAATGTTTTTCCCGAAACCCCATAGGGGACCGTCGAAAAATTGAAAAAGAAAGAATATATTTTGGATAACCCTGTAAAAACTAATGGAGCAAAAGCGTTTAAACTCGAGATTATTAATAAGTAGCTAATTGTAATATACTGCGTTAATTTTTATGAGGATAGCATGTATACTCGTAAAGAAATTAAGGTTTTTATAAAAACAGTCCCAAATTTCGCCAAGTTTTTTGCTTGTAATTTGCAGAGTTCTTAATATAAAAAAAAGTTCTTTTCAGAAAATATGACGAAAGACATTGTACACAATACCCCGCAATCAGAATGAAAAAAACAATAAAATTCATATGAAAAATGAGCAGGTTTACAAAAAATGTTTCACTGCGCATGCGCGAATGCAATCAAAATATAATATGCATAATGTGTTAGCTAAACACATATGCATAATGTGTTAGAGCAACTTTTGTAAAAGTCTCAAAAACATAGTTTGAAAAGTCTGATAATAATCGTTTATAGAATAAGCTCAAAATCCGTTGTTCCCAAAATGAAGCAAAAACATAAGGGGTTGTATCCATATATACATTGATTAGTGACAATTTAGCATACACAATATTGCACGTAATACTGTATTTGGATACAATCCCTCATCTTTTTGCTTCATTTTGGGAACAATGGATTTTGAGCTTATTCTATAAACGATTATTATCAGACTTTTCAAATTATGTTTTTGAGACTTTTACAAAAGTTGCTCTATACATTTAGCTAACACATTATGCACATTATATTTTGATTGCATTCGCGCATGCGCAGTGAAACAATTTTTAGTAAACCTGCTCATTTTTCATCCAATTTTTATTATTTTTTCATTCTGATTGCGGGGTATTGTGTACAATTTCGTTCGTCATATTTTCTGAAAAGAACTTTTTTTTTAATATTAAGAACTGCAAATTACAAGCAAAAAAACTTGGCGAAATTTGGGACTGTTTTTATAAAAACCTTAATTTCTCTACGAGTATACATGCTATCCTCATAAAAATGAACACAGTATATTACAATAAGACACTTATTAATAATCTCGAATTTAAACGCTTTTGCTCCATTAGTTTTTACAGGGTCATCCAAAACATATTCATTCTTTTTCAATTTTTCGACGGTCCCCCATGGGGTTTCGGGAAAAAATGTTTGCGGAAATATATGACCTATACTATACTGTTTATACACCTGCAATTTCAGGTTAATTCCTCATGTATTTTTCTAGATATTTAACAAAACGTCAAAAATCGCAAGTGACCGGTCACCTTTGGCCATATAGTGTATATCAACAGATAGGTTGTAAAACAGAGTTTCGCTTGAACAGAGGTTTGTTTAGAATAGAGTGCGCCCCTGGGGGCAAAATGGGAACTAACAGATTTTCCAAAAGGATAAAGTGTTTTGAAAGGGATATTAAACGAAACCCTCGATGCAATCTGTGATCACACTTACCCACTTGTTTAACTAATAGATGTTCTACTGTTGCTGTGAGGCGACGATATAACAGACCAACTTTTCGAGTGTGTTGCAAAACAGGAAAATGATGCGGTAAAAACATCATTTGTTCAAGTGACTCAAAGAAAAGTGATTACTTTAATTAAAGTTATATATTGTAAGTACGGGCAATTTCTTTTCATATTTGTTTGTTCTCAGTATTTTATTCTTTTGTATTAACAAATTGTCACTAACTTTCTTTTAATTAAACTTACCAAAATAAAGAAACAAGAGATATACCTGGGCTTCCGGGTTACAGAATATAGATTAAAACCATTCATTTAATTGATATTCATCTAATCATTTAATTGATCTAATTTAACTAAATCATTCATCTAATTTAACTATATTAGATTTCTCACTTTTAATATTTTTTTTAGAATACGCACTAACAATATCAAAAATCACATTTATATGAAAATTGTATTTAGTTTAAATAAAGGTTTGAAATTTATTAAAAGCGTTTTTTTCTATAGATCTCGCAACAGGTGTTAACAGCTGAAGAAATCCCAAAGATCACTATTTAAAATCAGTCTTTTTTATTCTGATCATTTTAGTGGTTTAAGTGCATACTTTGATCACATGTCTTAAATTTGTATTTTATTTATATTTTATTGTTTTAGTTATTGATTGGAGAAGTTTTTAATTTCGTTATGTCATATGAGCTCGAAACAAATACTGAGCTATTTATATTAATTTAAATACAAACGGATTTATCTTTCGTAATCATCTGCACGCGATAAACATAGATTTAAAAAAATCATGCCAAAATATTATTTTAAAAACATTAAAAATTGAGTAAATAGCGATACATTTTTAAACAAATTGCGATACAGTTTTCAAACAAATTTAATCTGAAAGTACATTTTTTCCCTATTCGACGGTATAAAAATTTAAAATGTGCGATGTTTAGAAGTTTAAAAAAATTGCAGTAAAAATTAAATTTAATCGTTTGGTGTTGCCACCTCAAAATGACGTCAGCGTTACGCACAGACACGTTTGTCCTTTATAATATAGAAGGTTGTTTATTTTATGCTTCCTGCAAAAAACTGAATTCTATTTATTCAACAAAAAAGATTATTTTACACTATTCAAATTTTTACATCGTTTAGTGCGAACAAAGCCAAAGGAAGGCCGCCATAACGAAAATTCACTGTATTTACAAAATGTGCAGAAAACAATTGCATCCGATGACGTATAATTATTTTCAGCTGCCATGGAGCTCTCTGAACTCGAGATTTTCGTTTTACATCATAATCACTCGATAGTTGCACCACTGCTGATATTTGATACAGTGTGAAATTTTTTTATGTGCTTTCGTAATTACATAAATACGTAGCACCTTTAGTCCTCGTCTGGTCCGTCCGTCTGTCCGCATATAATAGAGCATAAACCACCCAATCGAATGGTTTGAAATTTAATATATAGAACCGTTGCAGAATTTTGTCGAGTCATTTCAAATTTTATGAAAATGGAATCAAAACTTAAAAAGGTATTAATAAAAGCTTTCTTCATTCTATTAAATTCTATCACACGTAATTAATTCAATGATATTCCATGATAGGTAACGATTCTAGGTTGCCATGGTGATTGCGTCCTATTTCAGATAGAGTCACATTACTCCGTATTACTGAATTTAATATATATTATCATAATAAATTTTGTATTGAGCAGTTTTGCATTCGAGTACAACAGATGTTGCACCAAGATCTGAATATTTATAAAACTAGTTATATTTACGAATGCACCTCATTTGCCACGTATGGCGTACAGTTTCCGACTTGTTTTTCTTTTAATGGTTTTGTTAGTGCTGTGTAAAATTTAATATACGTAATTTATAATACTTCTGACTTTTTTTAAAATTTACTTACCTGCAAGTTATTTTAACTGGAAAATTTTACATGGAAAATAGTACTTGAATAATTTCTTACTACAGTATAATCCGTCATCTACGTTCCGGGAATTAACGTTTTCCCGCAATTTATAGTTTTTCTTTATCTTCCGTGAAATGCATAAAGAGGGCAGTTTACTGCAAAGGTGAATTTCTATCAGCGTTTTTAGTAAAGAAATTAGTTTCCATAGGCATCTTATAGAGGGTGTTCATGTTCACATATTTTTGTAACGAATTCTGACTTTCTCTATGATATAAATTTAAATTTAAGAAAATAAAATCTATGAGACATGAATTCGGAATAAGGTTTAATTATCGTCTGCATCATTAAAAAATACCCCTGCTGGCTCGTCCTACAGGCGGAGGTAGATTTCGAAATTAAGTGCTAATTTCATCAACTAAAACTAAATCAAGATTAGAGATAAACGCAGTTTAACAATTTTATCTGACAGTTTTTGACGAGTTTTTAATTTTTTTTTTCTAATATACACGCATACACATATATATATGGAATATATTTAAAAATGCCGAAAACAAATTCAGAGAACCTCAAAATGTTAAAATATGCCAATATTTCTAGGAACGGGTTTTTATCATGTTTCAATACAATGCCGAAAACAAATTCAGAGAACCTCAAAATGTTAAAATATGCCAATATTTCTATGAACGGGTTTTTATCATGTTTCAATACATTTTTTCAAACTCACATGACGTTACATATTCACCTGCTGACATACATTATATTTCCAATGTGACGTAATATTCACTTTAAAAAAAAAATTCGTCAGCCTATTTATTTCATTTTTCTTTTTCACGTGAAAATATTGCTATAGAAAAATTATGACGTAATACTCACTTTTTTAAAAATTCGTCAAACTATTTATTTCATTTTCATTTTTCACGTGGAAATCTTTCAATAGAAAAGTAATTGTTGTGGTAACAATTTTATTGAGTTTATTTTAATTGTTGGCAACTGCTAACGAAAAATGTATAAATATTCCTGCCATTTTTCTGTAAGAGCTGATTTTATTAGAATCGTGTTAAGGCGGTATACAAAATTTTTAACCCTCCCCATTTCCAACCCCTTAGGCCGATTTTTCCCAATTGCAATCCCCGCCGAGATATTAGCCATCTCAATGTGTTTGGCGAGTTTGAAAATGATCCGTGCATAATTGCGACTTTTATCATGCGGACGAAATTTAGTGCATACATACATACATACATATATATGTATATATACATATATATCTATATATAAACTTTTTAGGTGGGGGGGAGGGGGGTTGGGTTCCTGGTATCATGTAATGAAAAGTTATGAAGGAATTCAAAAGTCGCACCATGGTAACGACTCCAATATGTAGTATGTCTTATGAAATTTACCTAAAAATCTTTTGCCTTAAAATGTCGATAGAAAATAAACAATGGATTAGAGGCGTATTTGCACTTTACGAAGATAAATACCTTTATTCATTTACTGAAAAAAAATGTGAAAAGCATCGTTTTAATATTTCTGCACGTAAGATAAGTGACATAATTAATGAAAACCGGAAACAAAAACTTCAAACTTTACATTTGACTGGGAAAAAGGTGAAAAATGCATATCCAACAAAAGTACGTGCACTATATATCTAGAGTCGCATCTCATGTTTTGAAAGAATGTCCAGTATTCTAAAGAACTATCGCAAACATCTCTATAGGAGCTGTAAATAAAATTATAAAATCTAATTTAAAGCTAATCAAAACAAAAACAACATGACGTTTACCGCCTATTGTGAAAACACGCTTCTCAGCGTAACAATATGTGCAGATTGTTGTATGAAATTTATTTGGAAGGTGAAAAATGGAAAAATGTAGTTACAATTGATGAGGCATGGATATATAAATCTGATTTCTATAGAAATAGACCGATTTATTATCGAAAAAGAGAAGAAAAAGGCCCAAAACGTTAGTTCAGTGAAAACAAAGGAAATTTTGCTGAAGATTTTATGGTTATTGTTGGATTCTATTATAACGGAAAACTGAAATAAGGAAAGTAGAAAAAAAATGTCATAAGTTCTCTTAGGGTAAGGCGACCAGCCACCAGCCATACCTTTAAAACTACTGCTATATTTTTAGAAAAAATAAGAAATTTAACTGCATTTCACCCAAATCCTTGACGTGCTTCCCATGGATTGAAGTGCATTTGGACTTTTAAAACAAGCTCTTTATAAAAGACATCCCAAAACATTGAATGATCTCTGGAAGATTGTAGTCAAGGAGTGGAACAAAACCAAGCTTGTTATTTGAAAAGCTCTTTTATCTTATAAATCAAGATGTAATGAGATAGTTCAACAAAAGATTGAACATATTAGAAAATAAAATTCTTATTTTTGTTTGCATATTTCTTTTTCTAAATTCATCACAAAAATGCAGTACATTTTCATATTATTTAAACTCAGATTTTAAAAATCTTAAATAAGGCGAAAATTTCTGTTACAAAATACGGTGGAAGTTTGACTCTGCGGTGAGTGGCATTCTACTGTAATTTCCACCAACTTGCACCTTTCCAGTACTTTCTTTAAAAGTAAAAAAAAAAAAAAAAAAAGAAAAAAAAAGAAAAGAAAAGAAAAGAAAGAAAGAAAAAGAGGGGTTCTACTGTATTCATATCTAAACAAATAATTTTTAACAAGAAATAAAACAAACTTCAAGGGATTGTTTCCCACTTTCGTGTTTTTGTGGAAATCCTTTATTCTTATATACGTGGCTATAATTAAAGTGATAGCACTCAGAGTGTTCTGTAGCGTAATTAAGAGAATGACGTCAAATTTTGTGGGACGTTTAAACAAGACGGGGAACGAAGGATTCAGCGAAAAAAAAAGGGTTCCAAAAGTCACCGCTAGGAGAATATGTGACACTGTGTAATAGAAAGGAGAGTTTTTTTTGTAGCGTAGGAAGAACTGGACTTTAGGTTGAATGTGTGCCGCATAACTAAAGGTGTGCATATTGAACATTTGTAAGAAAAACTAGGTTAGTTTACCTTCAATTTGATGTTTGATTTGTTGTAAATAGTCTAAATGAAACTGTTATAATATACAATTGAAACTAGGACATTCTTTTATGTACAGCCTGTATATGCGTCCATTTCTGGAATTTCTTATTAATTCAGAAATTCTTAATCCACATAAAAATTTCCGAAAGAAGGATTTTTACTTTATGTAATCTTGAAACGACTGTCATTAAATAAAGCAAAAAATACTTATTAAAAACTTACTTTACTAAAAGTACGTAAAAAACACTTAATTAAATTCTAAATTAAAAAGAAATTCCTGAAATGCACGCTTCGAATGCAAATGGGTTAGTTTAAAAAATTTTGAATGTGGGATATTAACATTACCAAATGGTCAAATCAAATAATTATGTTTCGACAGAATAATTCCAAAAACTTTGTAAATAGTAAACAGTTGAAACATTGAGGGATTCCTATTTGCAAGGAAACTTCAATCCCTGTGGATAAATATTTGCGTAACACATCTTAAAGGAGCCATGGAAAGAGAGTTTAACCGTAATACTATAGATGTACTACAATAAAATATAAAAAGGGTTAAAAAAATTAAAAAAAAGGTCTTCATCTCACCATCAGCGATAGAAATACGAATATATTAGGGTATAATAGGAAAGGTCGATAAAATCGGATTGGTTAATCCAAAAGTAGAAGGCGAGCTTCGTTGGAATAAAACAAGGATATCCAAAAAGTTGAAGAATTGAGAAGATATAACAGTAAAATTTAAATAATAAGACAGAATAATGACTAAAAAGGTTAACTTAAAGAAGTACAGATAAAAGTAAAAGTTTAAATTGTTTAGAACTATCGTAAAAATCGTCATAGTCGGAATCAGCAAGGAAAGCAAAGATGACCCATCCTTAAAAAAAAAAGAGGACGATTTTCATCGCCGTACATTTAAATAATATAAGAAAAATACTTAGTAAAATATCGAACAGATATAAATTACTTTTCATTAAATAAAATTTGTGATGATAATATTATTTTAAACCTCCCTTAAAATGAGTCAAACTGCACTGAAGTAAATTGAGGAGGTTTGACCCGCTTAATAGTGTTATGAGAAATAATTAAAAAAATCGTTTAGTGCCTTTTCGAAAATTTTATGCCGTAAGAAAACTGAATATACATGGTGTGTTCACAAAGTTTCAAGACTGTTCTGATAATTCAAAATTTATTAAACATTTTTGTACCGCGAACTAAAATTCTTCGAAATATGACCCTTGGGCATTAACATACCGCTGCCAGCGTTTTTTCCATTGTTGATAGGCCCCATAGAAGTCTTCGCACGAAAGGCTGTTAAGGGATCTCGTCGAAGTTGCCTGGATCGTGTTGAATCGCTTCCCTTTCAGGTCTTTCTTGACCCGGGGGAACAAAAATAAGTTGCTGAGACCGAGGTCGGGGCTATAAGGGGCTTGCAGCAGTATTGCCACGTTAAATATAGCCAAAACGGATGGAGCACTCCAGAAAAAATCTGACCTGACCCGTAGCGTCCGCCCAGACATCAGAAACAATTGGATTGTTCCCCACGACAGTGCACCCTCTCACACGTCGCTCGCTACCGCAGAAGTTTTGGCTATCTTTAACGTAGTAATACTGCCGCAAACCACCTACAGGCCCTACCTCGCTCCCATGACTTTTTTTTGTCCCCCCGGATCAAAAAAGATCTGAAAGGGAAGCGATTTTTCAGGATTCCAGCGATCCAGGCATAGCTTCGACGAGGTCCTTTAACAGCCTTACGCGTGAAGGCTTCCAGGGATCGTATGAACAACTGAAAAAACGCTGGCAGCGGTGTGTTGATGCCCAAGGGTCATATTTCGAAGAATTTTAGTTCGCTGTACAAAATTGTTTAATAAATTTTGAATTATGAGACCAGTCTTGAAACTTTGTGAACACACGATGTGTAATAAGCTAGTTTCATGTCACCAGGTGAGATGTTATTGTACGTCAAACATAAATTATGAACATTTTAGTAAAAAGTAGAATAAACATCACACGTCTTCCCCAGTGTTGCAGTCGTAAAAAAAGCAGAGAGTATACGGTATTGGCAGAGGGTATACGATGACGTCATGAACGTTCATAGCTAGGGTATACGCTAATGCTTTATTTGAGAAACAGGGGTATACGGAGCTTCTTAAAAAAATCCAGAAGGTACACGGCGCATACCCCCGTATACACTCCACTACATCCCGGGTCTTCCCACTATGCAATAATAATAATAATAAAGAAAACGCATATCAGAAAAAGCAGTCTGGGTTTTTGAATTACATTTGAGGTTTACATTATTGAATCATTAACACAGAGTAGAGTACAGCTTTTAACGAAATAGTGTTAAAATCGAATTCAACTTTCGAACAAATATTTCAGCAAGCATAGAACTATGGTGATATATCCATCCTCCCTGGTGTGTTCAACAAATGGTGCTACAAGCACAGTAAAAACACTTCTACTTCCACTTCTGCCTGTCTGTTATGATTCAGAGGTGTGGCGCTGCTGTAACCTGTGTCTGCTATACTGTAAGCCGTGCAACAAAGGATCGATATTCTTTTCGTTAAGTTTTATTTATTAAATTGTTGTTGTTGTTTAACTGGAGTCTTTATTCAAGTAAATGAACATCCTACAACATATTTTACTAAGCAACTCACTACATTGTCCACTTCTGACTGTCTGTTATGATTCATAGGTGTGGCGCTGCTGTAACTTGTGTCTGCTTTACTGTAAGCCGTGCAACAAAGGATCGGCATTCTTTTCGTTACGTTTTATTTATTAAATTGTTGTTGTTGGTTAATTGGAGTCTTTATTCAAGTAAATGAACATCTTACAACATCTTTTACTACGCAACTCACTACAGAACCATGGACAGAAAGCGCCCTCTAGTGGGCAACGTTTATTGTCTGACTTTCGATTGGTAGAAGCAGACGAACTGAGTAGAATCGGGCTACAGCTTCGTTCCTATTTCAAGCATTTTTCGAGGAAAGATTTTCTTCTTCCAAAGCCTATTTTGTTAGGTGTTCTACTACTGTACTCTATTTTCATGTCTTAGATAGAATAACCATTTTGGATTTTCAGGGTATTATTTAATGTCAAGTGCAAAATTAGTTTATTGTGTAAGTTAATTTTTGAAAAGGACTGGTGTCTTTAAAGTCAAACCCCCGAAAAATCACAATTTCTCCTATAAGTGACTTTTAATTATAGCGTATAGAATAAATAGTGTGGAAATTGGCTATCTCAGTAATACTTAAAAAAGTGCTAAAATCTGGAATCGCTTAAATATCCAACAATTCTGAAATCCAAAGAATCGATTGCAGCAACATCTACAGGATATATTTTTTAAAAAAACTGCAAGACGATTGATACTAGAGTTAGGTTGGGTTCTAGCAAAGACTTTTAAGATACATAGACCGGCAAATCCCATTCAAAAGTATGAGAAATCATAGCAGCTATCTGAAGTAAATTGAAACATCTGAACCGCGAGGTTTGTACGTCAGCTGTGGTTATTTACCATTAAGTGCTATGGCTAGAATGAGCTTAAAAATTAATGTTTATCAGTATATGTGAAGTTTATGGCATATTTTTTTACATGAAACTATTTTTTATACCTAAATATGCGTTTTAAATATTGAATTTTCAGTAATAAAGTTAAATAGAGCGATTTATTAACAATTTTATGTATGGCATGTTTGGAAAAGAGTATCTAATTTTAACATTGTAATGCTCGAACAATACGCACTCCATCATATTTGCTCTCCTTTTCTTTTTTTTTCTTTTCCTTCAAAAGAACTGACAAGCTGAGAAAATTAGACTTTAAGAGAGAGAAGAATGTTTACAAAGTTGTTGCCGACAAGGCATTTGAGCTATGCCGTATTTTAAATTAACTGAGTTATTTTGTAAATAGTAATATGTAAATACGATGCAAATATTAAAACTTATTAGTCAATGATAAGTTATTCAGTTTTATTTCGTAACATAAGATAGTTTCCACCCCGGATTCTGAATAATATGTTACAGAAGTGGCTCCCCAACGTCTGGCTCGAACAGAAGCAAGATATGAAGATAAGTATTATTTTTAAATTGTGTTAAACTGTTTTAATAAGAAAATTTAGATACTAAAGTACAAAAATTTATACAAAAGTACTTTTGATTCATCCGGAATCTGTGGATTTCTGAAAATTGTATTTGATTCGTCCAGAATCGAAATATTTTGGAATTGTTCTATTCAGCCTGAATGTTATTTTCCTAGAATTGAAATACGAAAAGTCGTCTGCAGCTTCAAGTATTTTAATATCTGAATTAAATGAAGATATTCATAAGAGAAATAATTCTAATAATTATTTTTGAAAATAAAAGTCGTTTGCTTTATTTTATACATTTATATAGTTGCACTGAGCTATTTTATCATTGAAGTTATTATTATAAATGAGTGCTTGGCATTATTTTAATTATTATATGATTGATATTATTGTGTTAAAAAAAAGGCAAATAGTTGGTGTCATTATATTGAGTTTTGAAAGATATTGTATGTTATTTATGTTAAAAATTACGTATTTTGCTAAGAGTTATTCGTAACACGAATTAAGTTTGAAGTTAGCTAAAACATATTTAGTTCAAATGATGGCGTTTCTTTCTAAGGGTAAGAAAATTGATTTAATCACATTAGCTTCAGAATTAAAAGTAGAAGTAAGTAGCGATGATAAAGTCCTCGAATTACGTGATAAAATTGTAAATAGTGAGGCATTTAAAGATAACATAGATTTTGTACAGGGAATTTATGAAAATATCGTAGAAGAAAGAAAGACTCTTGAGGAAGAGAAACGTTTAGCCGAAGAAAGAGAATTTGAGCTACAGAAGCTCAGGTTAGAAGCAGGAACAAAAGATGTTGTTGCAAATACAAGCAACCCTCTAGAAACTTCTTTAATCCGCGTTGACTTGAAAAAGATTTTACCCGATTTCAATCCTGAAAAGGATGATATGAATTTATTTTTAATAACTTTTGAGAGGCAAATGAAACTTTTAAAGGTTTCTAAAGAACTGTGGATTACGTATTTAATTGGAGTCCTTCCAAATGAAATCGGTAAATTAATAGCGCGTGAGCCGGAAGAAAAATTTGAAGATTATTCTTATATTAAAGATATATTGTTGCAGAGGTTCAAGTTAACTGCAGAAAGGTTTAGAGTTTTGTTTAGTCGACATCCAAAGCGAACCGATATTAGCTGAAAGAATATTATTTTGAAATTAGAAGCTATTTTGAGGGATGGTTATCTGAATTAAATATAAATTCCTTTGAAAAATTATCGGAATTAATTATTGCTGACCAATTAAAGAAAAAGGTTTCCCCTGATTGCAAAGAACATTATTTAGACCAATGGGAGAATTTAACAGATCCTGTTGAATTAGCTGAAAAGTTAGATTTATATGATCATTTGAGGTCACACAAAGTAGAAATAAAGAGATCAAATAAAATCAGTGAGGTCGGGAATTCTAATCGCTTTGAAAAAACGCCTTTAGATTTTAAAAGAAATGAGTTTGGTAAGATTGGCAATCAAAAGGAGTCCAACAGAAATAAAATTAACTATCCTTCGAATTTAAATCGACCAATGTTTAATTGCTATGGTTGTGGAAACCAGGGAGTTATTAAATCCAAGTGTCCAACCTGTTCTCAGAAAAATGTATCGGTGCACTTTCAATCACTAGAATTTCGTACATGTAATATGCAAACATCACCAACATTATTGGTAAAAATAAGCATAAATGGTCTCTCTGGCACAGCTTGTGCTGACACTGGCGCAACACATTGCGTTGCGGGTGAAGTTTTGTATTCTTTATTAAAAGATCAAGGTGTGAAGTTTGAAAAAACTCAAATGATCGTAGTCTTAGCGGATGGGCTACAAAACACTACCGAAGTTTATAAAACAGAAGTTCATGTTAAAATTGAAGGTCGCGACATTAAAACAACACTTTATGCTCTGCCGAATGCCAGAAATAATCGTACAATTTTAGGAATCGATTTTTTACGCAAAGCAAAAATTGTTTTGGATGTAGTAAATCAAGAATGGTTCTTTGCTGATAGATGTAGGTGGAAGTATAGATTCGCTGTAGATACATATAGACCTCCCAGTGAATTAGCGATAAAATCCGTTGAATTAGACACCGTTTTTCTTAGAGAAGATGAAGGTAGACGTCTCACTTCAGAGCAACAAGTTAGGTTGAATGAACTGCTTGAAAAATTTACTAGTAGCTTCCAACTAGGGGAAGAGATTATACCTAAAGTTAAACATTATATTGATATAGGATCACGGATGGGCATAATTTTATCTGATGAAATTGATAATCCTGCGCATGATAGAAAAGGCTATGTAAAAGATTGCCGTAGGAATTTCGATTATAGGGGTAAGAACAGAAATTTTAATAGACCAATTGTTAACAGAAGCAATAATAGATATGGCCAAAAATATGTTAAACAGTCATTTAACCATGGAAATTACAATAAAAATAGTTATGAGAAACCTGGTTCAGAGAATTCTTACCAAGATGAATCAGAGATTCCTCAAAATTTTGAGACTAAAGATTCTTTAATATCTCAAGATATGACAGAAAGTGAAGGTTTGGTGAATAGTTCATCGGATATGGTTGAACCTAATGATGCATCTGAAACGCTAGAAAGTGCTTCACTTACAAAAGTAAAGTATAATCCAAATTTTTCTCCTAGGTACAAAAATAGAGGCTACTATCATGCTCGAAATAATTATAATTATGATAGCCGACGATCAGGTAGAGGTAGCTATCAGGAACAAAGAAATTCCCAACCATCATACAGGTATAGTGCACGGCGAACTGCAGATTCGTCTAGCAAATTCGAAAAGAGATATGAAAATGATCTTAAAACTAATGATCAGGATAATTACAAATTGGATTATAGGTCTGGAAGTTACAGACATGATAATGGGTACTATGGAAAACAAAGATCTCCTACTTCTTATACCATTGCCACTAAAGAAAACCCCTTTTCTCCCTTAGGAAATTATCATATATCAGCTTTGTGTCCTTACACGCAAGATGATGGTGGATCTTCTAAAGGCTTAATTCGTCCTAGAGGCAGACCCGGGAAACATCAGACCCCCAGCCAGCAAATATTTACGAAAGGATCACAAAACACGAGAAACATAGAGGATTTTAGGCACCAGAAAGCATCCCGAAGAAATCCACCCAGGAAATGCACACTGCATCTGAGGGACCAGTAATGCAGTGTGAGGGGAAGAGTGTAACGCTCGAACAATACGCACTCCATCATATTTGTTCTCCTTTTCTTTTTTTTCTTTTCCTTCAAAAGAACTGACAAGCTGAGAAAATTAGACTTTACGAGAGAGAAGAATGTTTACAAAGTTGTTGCCGACAAGGCATTTGAGCTATGCCGTATTTTAAATTAACTGAGTTATTTTGTAAATAGTAATATGTAAATACGATGTAAATATTAAAACTTATTAGTCAATGATAAGTTATCCAGTTTTATTTCGTAACATAAGATAGTTTCCACCCCGGATTCTGAATAATATGTTACAACATGCCTTATAAACCTAAATAAAGGCAAAATTTATAAGGAAACATATTGTTAAAGATTATAATTCCACTTTTTTTTAAGTTTGACTTACAAAAGTAACTGGTAGGGAAGTTCAGATTAAAGGTAGCAACTGTAACATAATGTAGCAATTTACAAAATTTTAAATTACTTGTAAAGAAATCTACGTTTTTTAAACTAATTTTTATGCATAAAGGTAATTAAAAAAATGCATATTAACGAAAGTAACACTATATTTTTATCCCTGGAGGATGTTTATTGAAATACTTACTTACTATACGAAAAAAACAAAAAAATTGATGAATAATAAGGTATTTTTTTTAAAGGCCTAAATGAAATATGGTAGACTAATGTTTAAGTATCCGCTGTGAACAAATACGCTGATAAAAGCATTTTCTTAGGTAAATTAAAATATAAAGCATATATAATGCCGTACAACAGCTGTGATTAAAAATCCTCAGTTAAACTGACAGTTTGCAGGTCTATGTATCTTAAAAGTCTTTGGGTTCTAGATAGATTTTTCCGCTCTTAGCGAAACAAGATTGATCTATCAAAAGCCAGCATTTTTGCAAACTGCGAAAAGTTCGCAAAAATGCAGGCTTCTGATTGGTCAATCTCGTTTCCAGGGTCGCGCCGACCTATTGTGCAAAGTGTGCGGCGCACACAGGCGCTAGGATAATAAAGGCGCCAAGTAATTCAAGCGAGAAAGAAATATTTAAAAATACATATTTTTAAATTTTATTAAAATTAATTATTCTTGAAATTTTAATTATATTTTATGGATTTACACCTCAAATAAATTAGTTACAATTTATTAAAAGTTATTATTCTTTAAATTAAATGTGATAAATTAATCAATTTCAATCCAGAACGTAAAAATTTAACTTGGAACATCCCCCCCCCCCCCCAAAAAAAAGAGGGCATTTTTTAGCATTCTATTTAATGTTAGATTCCACCGAGGACACTATTTGAGACTGTTTTATTGAAACAAAAAATAGACAAATACAAAAACTCGGGGATACGAAGACGGATTTAATTTGCCTGAAAAAAAAAAGAATAAAGAAGTGATTTAGATTCAAATTTTCGTGCATTTTACGTTCTATATCCAACTGGTAGTCTAAACTGGATAGTCAATGACGTTGTGAGTAGTAATCATGAGGCTACTGAGTTTTATTTTTACTATAACTAGGAGATCGTACCAAGGCTTCCCGGGTTACCGAATATATTAAAACTATTTTTTTTTTATTGAAAAGTAATATTTTTTTACATGCAATATTAGATTGCCCACTAAAAAAAATTAAAAAAAAAAAAAAATTCACATGAAAAATATGGATTATACAATCAAATAAATTTTTGAAAATTTTTAAAAGCAATTTTTTCGTATTAGCCGCATGCTAAGAGTTATTAGCCCAAGATTTTGCTGCTTACGACATCATTATATTTTCTGATAATTTCAGAGCTTTAAGCGCGTAGTTCAATTACATGTCAGTTAAATTTATGTTTTATTTGTATTATTTTATTTATTTAATCATAGAGGAAGTTTTATTTTTGTTTACGGGATATTAGTCGTAAGAAAATGATGAACTCTTTATGTTGTTTTAAGGGCAAACGGATTAATCATTCTTAATCGAGCTCCACGCGATAGAGATAAATTTAAAAATTAACCTCTCGACCCGCAATCACCCTTTTTAAAAAATTGGTATTTTAATTGGATCATTTTTAAAATCATTTTAACTCAAAACGTGAAGTCACGATTGTCAGCAAAACCATTGCATGTGAACAGTCGCGCTCAAGGGTGTATTCCGATACAAACTGTTTATTTTCTGATTTATTTTTAAATTCATTTTTGCTCTCAAACCCATCATACTGGCAAAATCTCTTATATAGAAACTACCTAATGTGTCGTGCTTGTCGATTTTTTGATAAATGCAGAAAATATAGCAAAAAAAGCTGTCAATTTTGGCGTTTTGAACCGAACTTTTCGAAGCGGGAGATCGGGGAATAAAAAAAGGGTCCTATTGAGAAAATAACTGTTTAAAACTCAAATTCTAATAAATTGGGCTAAAAATGAATTCACACGGCCTCTTATACATCTCTACAAAACTCACCTCAGAAAGTTTCATGTTTTTACTTTTGAAAATGAGTCTGAAAATGTCTCAGAAAATTTCGAGTTGTTGAAGGTGGAAAAATATTTTTTCGAATACACCCTTAACTCCAGATTCTAATCTCAGTATCGGAGAGTAAAAATTGCTGTAATTTGTGTTTTTTGACGCATTTGTGTTAAAAAGTTTAGTTTTATCTAAGAAAATCATCGTTTTCTTTTAAATATGATGTCATTTTCACTTACTTAAGCATTTCACTCAGTGTCTGAAACTTAGTACGCATACAGAAGGATAAAAAAATATGGAAACTTTATGAGGAAAATGCGTGTTTTCAAAAAGCAGTACGTAATTTTCCGTTCAAAGTATTATGGCCCTAATGACATTTTGTACCATCAAATCTTATACAACAATTTTTATCAACAATTTCGAATTTTTATCAGATAATCACATGAATAAAGGTAAATAAACCTCATTATTTCTCTCTTCTCTGCAATAATGAAAGCTATCTCATTACCACTATTTTGAAGAAGTTTCATATAATACTTTTGAAATTAAAATATAATAATGGGTTATAAAAAAAAAGAGCTAGTGCGAGCGCATCTACAAATGAACAGCTTCCAGTTAAAAATTTATTAGTAAATTTGGTTCAGCAGAAAGCTCAGAGCAGATGACTAAAAAACATTCTTGTGTTTTAAATATATAGATTATATAAAATTATGAAAAATTAAATTATGCAAATTATGCTATTTTGATAAAATTACAGTATCATGTCTGTAAAATTTTATTAGTGGAGAGAATTTTGAACAAAAACTTGGGGAGCCTGATATTATTTTAAACCTCGAATTATTGCCAAGACACTCTTTGATTGCTTGTCTAACTCGGCGAAGCGAATTCATCCAAGAGAGAATCATCGAGTTCTGCAATATAAATCGCTATTTTTCGGACAAAAAGCAAGCACACTGTACGTTACTGCTTTTCCATAAAGTCACTCTAAATGTTTGTAAAACATTGCGTTTTATAAGTGTATGATTTCGATTACGTTATTTTTAAAAATAATGCATTTTCCCCTCCGAAAGATTTCAAAGCAGCTGGGGTGAAAATGACGAACTTCTACAAAACATGTTTCAGTTTTAATAATTAAAATATACGCATTTTTTATAAAATGACGTCAATTGCATACGCTAAAGCATCCCACTTTTACGATCGCGACAACATCTATAGAACGGTATGCAAATGACACCATTATCGCGGAATAATACACAAACCCAGCAGAAAGCAATGACGTCATTTAAGAAGGTTGGCAATACAATCTCGGGTATCTAATGATTTATATGACTTCATTTTTTTTTTTTTTGTTTATAATAGCTCCATGTGTTATCATTTATATTTGTTTCAAAATTCGAAAAATGTAATTATACACGGATTAATAAAATTGCATTCTTTCAGGTCACACAAATATTCTTTAAAATACATTTTTGTAAAGAGAAAGTATTGCATCGCTTGTAAAGTTAAATTGCAATAAAATAAAAATAATTTAATTGATAAATAAAAAACAAATAAAGCCGAGTTTTATAACATACGATATTCTTGACATAGCATGTATTTTAATTTCTTTTTTTTCAGTTTTTATGAGCAAATGGCAACAAAAAGATACAGCAATCTACTATTTTCATTTTTTTCCCCTTTACTTTCATCAGAAATGGAGAACTTCAGTTGCCACGATTACAAAATTGGTGCTAAAAACTATAAAAAAAATTAATATCTTAAAAGTAAATTGAGATACAGCTTTCAAACAAATTGCATTTAAAAAGAGCATTTTTTTCCTTATACGACGGTGTAAAAATTTAAAATATGCGATGTTTAGAAGTTTAAAAATTTGCAGTAGAGAAAATTACAAAACCAAAATTTCAAAAGTGTTGTCATTCGCAAAATGACGTATGCGTTACGCACAGATATGTTTGTTCTTTATAATATAGATAGCATAGCTGCCAAACTTTACGCTTTTTTGCTACCACTAAAATTTAGAGAAGATTTTCACCTTCTTTAATCGTGAGATTTCGACCATTAAATAAAGCAATATTCACAAGAAAATTTTTGTGGTAGGAAGAAAGCGTAAAGGTTGGCAGCCATGAGATAGATAGATATACTGATAAATATATATATTTTTTTCTTCTTTTCTGTTTCTCGATGGACTATTTTAACTAATCATTTAGCTGTAAATCAGCTTAAAGCCATTTTCTGAAATCTGAAACATGGTTGTCGATTTTTTTTTTTTTAAATTCACAACGTAAATTATTTTATTTTCCAGATTTTGTACTCTTATGTATTTTTTCTTTTACATATTCGTTTTATAATTTCTATCTATCTATCTATATATATATATATATATATTATACCTTTATTTATTAGCCTCCGGTACGGTATGCTATTTCTTTCTCCCAGCTTATTTTATGTCCAAAAAATAACGTTACCTTACAGAAGCTAGCTGTAAAACAAAGCATTACGGTTAAATACTCTTTAGCAATTTTTTAAACTTCTAAGCATCGCACATTTTCGATTTTTATACCGTCGTATTGAAAAAAAAAAAAAAAAAGTTCTTTTCAATGCATTTTGTTTGAAAACTGTATCTTCATTTATTTTTGAAATATTAATTTTTTTGTAGTTTTTGGAGCCATTAATATTGGCAACGGTAGTACTCCATTTCTGTAGAAAGTAAAGGAAAAATAGTTTTAAAATAGTAATTATATATTTTTATTGCCCTTTTCTCGTAACAACCGAAAGAAAATGTAATTAAAATACGTGCTATTTTGAAAAAAAATATAAACGAATGATTTCTGTTAAAACAATGGAGCTATTATATACTATATTTAATTGTAAGTATCTATGAATCATTAGATAGCCGGGTTTTTTTTTTTTTTTTGGTTTTCTTGAATGACGGAATCTTTTTGCTGCATTTGTGCATTATTTTGTGATAGTAATGTGCTATGCATGCTTTACTGTAGATGTTTAAGAGTAGATCGTAAATGTGGAATTCTTAAGCGTCATTTACATAAAATAAAACGTGTGCTTTAAGTCTAAAGATTGAAATATGTTTTGTACTGCAGTAGAGTTCCGCTTAACCGAGTTATTTTCTTCTGATGGACTGGTGGCTTCTATTATTATGAAACAGCCATTACAAATGAAGTAAGTGTTAGGTGAAGATGAAAGATCATCCGTAAAAGAAAATTATGGCCATTTCCCTCCCCCCCCCCCCATTCTGACCAGAAAATCAGTGTTCTAACTTTTTACGGCTGCTCTTTCATCTTCACCTAACACTTCATTTATAATGGCTGTTTCATAATAATTGAAACCATCAGTCCATCAGAAGAAAATGAAGTAATGGAAATGCCGGGGGCGACACTAAATTCTGAAAAAGCAGAATTCCTGTTCTCTAGTTTATATATATTTTAAAATTATACTATATTTTGTAAGATTTCATTCGTGATCGCATGTAAGTTTTTATGAAACGATAGTTTTTCAGAGAGCGATATAGGGCGCAAGCTGAAGTTTTGCACACAGGCGCCTAACAACTCAGGCGCGCCCCTGCTCGTTTCCCTTACAGCGAAAAATCTATCGGGATCCCGGCCTTAGACACTGTAATAATACGATATTTACATTGAAATTTGAAAATATCCAGCAGATGTCGCTGCGATCGTCTCTTTGGATTTCAGCATCGGGGCACATTTAAGGGATTCAGATTTTTAGCACTGTTTGGATAGCAAATTTCCACACTATAGCGACTAAAATACATAGTGTGAAAATCGGCTATCTCTGTAATTCTTAAAAAAGCGCTAAAATATTGTATCCCTTAAATATGCAACGATGCTGCTGCAATATACAGATCGCAGCGACATCTGCAGGATATTTTCTACAACTGCAAGATATTGCTAGTCTATACAATGTAATACTAGTAATACGAAAATCCCGCAGATGTCGCTGCGATCGACACTTGGCATTTTAGCAGTATCGTCGCACATTTAAGGGGTAAAATTTTTTTAGCACTGTTTGGATAGCATATTTCCATACTAGGTATTCTAGACGCTGTATTCCACACTATTTATTCTGGACGCTGTACTTTTAATAAACAACTGTCACTTGCAAAACTTACATGTTTATGTAATCATTTACTCTGTAGTAGGAATAGAGGTTGAATGTCACAAGTGCATTTCTTTTATTTTTCACAGTATTTCAAGCGTAATGACGAGTAAATGAAATACAAAAGAAAAAGACAAACCAAATCTATAATGCAAATTATGAATCTCGGGGAATCTTAATGCACAAATTGGGAAATTTGTTATTCTTTTCATGTTTCATTGCCTTGCATCTTTTATCTCATTGAAACAAATTTTAATAATTGAACCACTATTAGTTAATTATAAATAATTTAATAAACACATTAAAAAAGATTGTGTATAATACTAAACGATTGATTTTGTTTAAGCAGAAAATAGTGTTGCAAATCACGCTTTGATTATATTGTACTTAATGACGTTTATTATACTAAAAATAGGCTGTAGAGATTGGTAGATTGCGATTAAGCAAATTTAACTTTATCTTATAAAAAGATATGCCAAGTTTTTGAAATTTTTTGTATCTTTCTTTTTAAATTTTTGAAGTGGCCTGGGGAAAAAAAAAACACTCTGAAAGTTTCAAGAAAAAAATTTGTTTCTGTTTACAAAATTTTGTGTTGTTATTTTAGACAATTATTTTAATGATCATCAATAAAATTAAAGTCGAATTCGAAACAAAACAAGATTTTTATTAAAGTTTATATACCATGAATTGTACAAGCGATAGAAAAATAAATATCAGGACATGAGCATAAAGCATGATTGAGATCGTAAATGTTTTTCACACTAAAATGTTCCGTTGTTGGAGAAAATGACGCCCAGCATCGTTTGTCCTCCTCCGACCTAAAGGGGAAGAATCATTCCATTATTTCTTATTTCAAGGGAAAAAATACATAAATATTTTATATATATATATATTATATTATAATCATCAAGTTGAAATACTACCAAATTATTCAAGATACATCAATTCTTGTAAAATTCACATGTCAAAACATCGAATTATTATTTGTTTATTAAGTGAAAACCATTTTAATTCTGTAAATTTTTCTACTAAATATATGTTTCAGCAATTTTTTTTTAATTTTTGAAATTCATCATATAAAATTTCCACTAAGGATATAATATATTAATATATAAGTTTATATTAATTAATAAGAATATATTATTGTTTCCATTTTTTAATAAGAAAATATTATTTTTTTTTTTCAATAAGACTGAACGCATTTTTATTAATTTCTTTTCATTCAAAAGTTTTACACGTTTTTTACATCGGAAGGCTAAGATTTGAAATTATTACAATAACATGATTTGAAATTTTCAGAAATCATAAACATTTCAATTTACATAAAATATAACATAAACCTTTGAAATAAACAAGTATTTAATATTAAGATTTCAAAATTAAGATGAAAATATTGAAAATTACTTTAATTTGAAGAAAAATCGATCTGAATGTTTTTTTATTTTAAAATATAGAGCTCTGGTTTAATTTATTATTTAGTCACTTTATAGATATTTATTAAATTTATCAGTTAGGAAAAATTCACTTCCTTATAGTCTTTGATTGTGAAAGGTACCCTACGTGCAATAGACTAATTTGAATTTTAAAACAAAAGCATTAAAAATTTTTAAATAAAAAGAAAAACGTATAAACACCCGTTCTTCATGTATGCGATATTTTTGCATACGCCCCATATTTCAGGAGGAGGGGGAGGGGGGGGGGGGCTCCAAAATATAAATTCTGACATAAAAATATCCAGGCCTAAAATATTTCATATAAAAATTGAAATTTCGGTTCAGCTTATGAAATTCAACCATTATTCATTATTTTGAAAGTGTAATGAAAACCCATTATATATTTTACATAAGTGATCAAGTATTTTACACAAAGTTAGTTCTTTAATCACATGGAGAATATGCCCAGGTTTAGAATAATCAGGTCATCAGACATTTCCTTAAAAAAAAAAAAAAAAAAAAACTTTAAATACACATATAATTAGAATTCAAATTACTCATCATAAACAGTAATTGATAATTTTTTATTATCTCTTTTATTGTAATCATTATTAGTAAATGATGAAATTATCCTCAGAATTATCGTAATTTTCTACCTCCTATAGTTATTGATATCAGGGTTCATACAGAGTTGGGAAGAAAAAATCCAAGGAGTACCCGAAAAATCCAAGGAGTCCAAAAAATTTTAAGGATTTGCCATTTTTTGTTGTTGCTTTTATGTGCTGCATCGTTATGTGGTATGCACACTCCAATTTTCAATGCCCAATTTGGAGAGAAAAACATTTCAAAAACAAATTTTACTCTATTAGAATATAATTGTTAGTACTGAAATTGCACAGTATTAACAATATATTGCTTATTGATTTCGTAAGTTTAAATACAAAATTGACAATCTACTTTTTTATGCAGTGACCAATGGTCATGTCACAGGGGTGATCTGAGTAAAAAAAATTCTGAAATTCACAGCAAATCTTCTGAAAAGTTACACCAGAGAGGGGGGGGGGGGGGTGAAATCTACTCCCGACACTAGCTATGCGTTTTCTCCTTGGCTCTTTAACGAAATTCGCGTTTTTTCGCGATCTTTTGACGAAATTTATGGGTTTATACACGCTCTTTTGACGAAATTTGCTGTTTTTTCGCAATCTTTCGACGAAATTTGTGGGTTTTTTTGCGATCTTTTGACGAAATCTGTGGGATTTTTCGCAATCTTTTGACGAAATCTGTGGGTTTTTTCGCGATCTTTTGACGAAATTTGTGGGTTTTTTCGCGATCTTTTGACGAAATTTGCGGGGTTTTTCGCGATTATTTGACGAAATTTTCATTTTTTCGCGATCCTTTGACGAAATTGGCGTTTTTCCCGCGATCCTTTGACGAAATTGGCTATTTTTCTGCAAACGATTGACAAAATTTATTTCTTTCGGCGACTAAATGTCCGAATTTTCGGATTGGTGACCGATTTTTAAAAATTTTTCGGAAATGAATGCCTTACATTTTCGGAAAATTCTGACTAAAATCACCTCTAGGTCATATAAATAGAGATTAGTCAAACCCTAAACACTTATTATGTATATCACATGCATAATACATCTTAAAGAAAATTTTAAAAGGCAAAAAAAAAAAAAAAAAAATAATGCTAAATGCTATACAAGAAAAAATATAACGTCTTGAATTTATTCTTTTAGAACCGCGGTAATCGCTTTCTTTAAAGGTGAAATTTTGACAAATTCGCATTTTTTTTCGCGATCTTATGATGAAATTCGCGTTTTTTTTCTTTTTCGCGATTTTCAGGGAGAAATTCCGTTTTTTCGCGATTTTCTGGCAAAATGCGCTTTTTTCGCGATCTTTTAATGGAGTTCGCGTTTTATTTTGATTGTTTAACGAATCTGACGTTTTTCGCGATCCTTTGAGGAAATTCGCGTGTTTTCGCAATCCTTTGAGGAAATTCGCGTGTTTTTCGCGATTTTTTGAGGAAATTCGCGTTTTATGCGATTTTTAGAGGAAATCTGCTTTTTTTCTCGATCTTTAACGAAATTAGCGTTTTTTCGTGATCCTTTGAATAAATTCGCGTTTTTTAGCTGTCTTTTAAGAAATTCGTGTATTTTTAAGAAATCCGAGTTTTCCCGCGATCTGTAGGAGAAATTCACGTTTTTTCACGATCCTTTGACAAAATTTATGAATTTTTCCCGCGATCGAATGACGAAATTTGACGTTATTTTTTTTAAACATATTTGCGGAAAACGCGATTTTTCCCAGATTCTTGGCTAAATGCCAAACATCGATAAAATTTAAAATAAAGGTCGGCTAAAAGTGTCGAAAAACGGACCTAGTGGGAGCCCTGCTATTAAGATTACCCTACCCAATCAATGTTGTGCTTCAGATGAATGCCGTGCATAAAGGATTTACCGTGAATTTTTCAATCGCGATTTTTTTTCCCTCGGCAGCAATATCCCTGCGTCCGAAGCCGCAATAGAATATAAGGAGTTTCTAAGTAGTGGTTTGCTTATCTAAGTAGTTCTAAGTACTACTTGGAAATGTTTTCATTTCTAAGGAGTTTCCAAGGAGTCTAAGGAGTCTGTGCGAACCCTGTGATATATATAATAGTAATTTTGTGTAAGTCGATAAGTATAGGCTATGAGTATAAAAAAAATTCCATTTTATAACCGCAAGATAATTACAGTGTGGCCTAACTGTAATAATACTTAAAATAACATTGCGGTTTAAAAACGCAAAATGGTTTTTTTGGCAATATAGCAACGGAACAGAATGAGAGATAAAAACTAAGCGAATTTTGATCCATCCTGGTACGCTATTTTGAGTGTTCTAACAGTTTAAGATAGCGCAGTACCGCCTATTAATGATTTTTGGAACTAAAACATGGAAGCATAGTAAAGAAATTGTTCACTTCACAATTACTCTTCAGCAAGATTAACTTCAATTGTTGCTACATTTACTTGCTATTGATTTTTTTTTAGAAATTGTCAGTCCCCTTTAGGATATCCTGTGTTTCTTTCTATAGCTAAGTATTTTTTTTTTATAAGTATCACTGGATATAGCTTAATTATACTCCGGGAGGGAGGAACACTTTTCACTTAACCATTTTATACAAGCTGATCGTCAAATGAGTAATTTATTTGCCATTTATTTGTCTTTGACTGAGGGATATTGCAGCCTCGAAAAACCACATCCAGACGTTGTCGCGATAGGTTATGGCTGATTTCATGATTGATTAAATAAAATAGATTATATATTTGAAGACCAGTTTGTATAAAATGGTTATCTTGTACGTATATGCACCTATTTTTGTAACTTTGCACACACATGGGATAATCTCATCCGCATTTTGTCTCCCATTATATTTTTGACTAAATACGTTTAAAAACAAATCTACTACTGTATATTGTAAAATGCATTAGTTATACTTTCTTTTTGGAAAAAAAAATCATGCTTTTTATATTTATTTACAGATTTTGTCGCAGTTTTTTTTAATAACTTTTTTTTGTTGAGAAAATATGCTATACGATGGTTGTGTTTATGACGGCCAATTATCAACACGAGGGATATAGTCCGTATAGAGGGGGGGTTGCCCTCCGTTGGGGTCTTTCTAATGGAACCTAACCCGTATTTACGCAAGGAAATCCAAAGTTTGAAGAAAACTACGGAAAACTCCGAACGATTAGGCCAACGGGCACGATTGGGTTCGAACCCAGCACCTCCCATCTACCAGCTTCGAGAGCAAAACCTCTCGACCACTCTATACGACTTATTTTACACCTTAAAACATGAAGTATTTCCCAAAATTTATCTTAATTACATTTAATATCCTTTTACCAATATATACTTGTACCTTTCATGTTACTCTTTCATTAAAATTATTTGAGTGCGTGTTATCCCGTGAGAAATGCACGTATAGAAATGAAACGATCGTACACGCACGGGATTATTCAGTCCAAAGGTATCTTTTCTCCCTTCTAGCGAACAAAGAAACAACACCCCTTCACCCATATCTTCTTGACCTCCACCTTGAAAGGTGCACGGTTGCACGGTAGGTCAGAAGTGTCCTAAAAAAATTATCCTTTTTTTCGAAGAAAAAAATGTGATTGGAGTAAAACATACCACTGCATGTGTGATTACGGGTTAAATAAAAAAATGTCGCTGGTTCCGGACAATTAATTAGGACCTTCCAAACCCAACAAAACCGTTAACTTCTAGATACCTTAACCCTTTATGTACTGAATTATGAATTCATGAAAATTTTATCTTCTGAAGCATTTTTCGTGAATTTTTGAAACTGCATTAGAATATTTACATAATCATTTAATAAATTTTAGAAGGATTTTAGAAGGGTTGAAGGATTTAGAAGGATTAATTATATTTGAATTTTTAGAGATTTTGTGCAATATTTATAACTCTACTCAAATCTTTTATTTTAAACATTTTTCTTAGTATTTTGCAGAATTAGGAAATGTACAAGTAAAATGTTATAAGAACATTTTACTTGTACAGAAATATAGAAATATTTCCAAATTGAACCCCCCCCCCCCCCAACGCCAAGAAAGCTGTAAAGATGCAAAGACAAAAGAAATCATCCTTTTAAAAATATTTTTGTTTTGTGTAACCAATAATGCTTTTGGACCAAGATAAAGTAATGCATCTATAATTCACCCTAAACTGTATTACTACTAATCTATCTATCAAATGAATTTTATAACAAGTTATTTTAATGGTACTTATAAGTACCATTAGTAGATAAAGGGTTAATCCGCTAAATGGCCGTTGTCACCTCGAAGTAGCATGTTCTTGAAAAGACCACTAGGCTAAATTTTAAGTGAACATATACCGTGGCGTCTTTATTGGTATCCAGAAGAGTTGCCTAATTATAGATACGAAAAGTCTCAAATCTCTCGGATTTTCTAATATGATTTTCCAAAGCCTTCTTATACCTCCCCCAAAGAAGCAAGGACTTAAGTTGGTCTTCTTTTTTTCGGATAATAATCTCAAAAAAGAAGTAAGTCTCACACATATATAAATACAGAGGAAGTTTGGGTATTATGGAATAGTCGGATAATAAGGAATACTTTAATATCTGGCGCATAGGTGTTGCAGACAAGCGTAAATTTTCCATACATCTTGCGATTACGGTTACTTTCAGAATTTTCACATCTATACATTCCCCCGACAATTAAATCACTTTTGGCTGTAAGAAATAAAGTTAATATTTTTCTTCGCGAAGAAACATTTAAGGGGGAACATACCCTTTAAACAGATGAAAAAGTTTGATATAGGAGACAAATATTTAAAGTGTACTCATTCATGAGTATGCACTTATTTTTGCACTAATCACCTCAGCTCTTTTTTTTTTTTTTTTTTTTTTTTTTTTTTTTTTTTTTTTTTTTTTGTTGTTGTTAATACTATAATATTTTCTCCATGCAATATAATATATAACTTGCATTAAACCCTGTATATTTAATAAATAATAATTATTTCTCAATGTATGATTTTTTTTTTAATTAATGATAATGTATATGAGGCATTCTCACAAAATTTTAACTTTCAGTAATAAAAATCTGGTAAAATTAAACTTAACAAAATAACATTTTATACTTATAGGCGAATTCCTTAATGATTCAAAATAAAGAAAAAATGGTCAGCAGCGACGATTTTTTTAATTTAACTGAGGTTTAAGTTAAACTTGCGAGTTTAATTTTCCATACCATTTACCTCTCTAACTTTTTATTTTCTTCAAAATTTTTATTTATAATGAATTTGCATAGTACCCATAGACGATTCAAATAAGAAATGATAACAATATACTATTTTTAGTACAAAATTTTGGTATAACATTGTCTTAAAGGGATGTTAAGGAAGGGGTGGTAAGGAAAAAAATTGGACTATAAGAGAAAAAAGGGACGGTAAGGAAAAAAGAAAAAGGAACGGTAAGGTAAAAAAAAGGAACGGTAAGGTAAAAAAAGGAACGGTAAGGAAAATTACCATCTATTTTTAGGCAAATCATGTTAAGACTAAGTGATAGCCACAATATTCCTTGATTTTTAGCAAAAGTTATTTACATTGGATTAAATAATAATAATAAAAAAGAAATTTAATTTACCCCAAAAAGTGCAGGAATAAACCTTGGGGACGGTAAGACTACCAATAAAGCCACGATGCTTGAAATTGATATTAAAATTCTGATTTAAATCCTGCAGTAAATTTCCTGTCAAAGAATATTAGCCATTCTTTCTCTAACATACCTCTGCATGAGAAAAAAGTTGAAAATAAAATTCTGTGGTTGCATCTAATGTGATTTTCTGTATAATTTTAGCAAGATTGAAGGTAAAGAATCTAAAATCCAGGGATAAGAGTTCAAAAAATAATAACAACCGTAAAAATGTGTGCAAAGTAATTTTTTGCTACATATTTATATAAAACAATAGTCCCAGTTCCGGAAAAGATTACATAGAATTACTTTTATTGAAGCAATTTTATACAGACAGCTCCAAACTTAAAAATCAGCATTAGGGACATGGGACGGTAAGGAATTTCATGGTACAGTAGCGCTCAAAAGTATTTTGACAAACATAATAATTCACTTAATTGAAAAGAATAATAAAATACAAAAATCAATCATTTATTTTATTTAACCAAATTCAATGTTTTAATTTTAATAAATTAACAATAAATATTAATAATATTAATAAAATTATATATATACTATATAGAAATAGATATAGATATAGATATCCATATATATATATTTATATATGAAATTTGTCATGCCGTAACTCTCGAATTTTTTAACCGATTTGGATGAAATTTTTCACATAGTACACACTAATCCCTCGACCGAGATCGTTGGTCAGCTTCATCCGCCATCTTGTTTAAAAATGGCGGCCACTTGAATTTTGTGAACACGTTTGGAAATTTTTTGGTTTTGTAACTTTCTCTTTAAAATGACCTATGTTGTTAACTTTCACTGTGTGACTTTTTAAAATATCTTTTAATGTTTCTAACATTCTGTTTAAAATGATATATAAGAGTTTGCATTTTGTGAAACGTAACATTTTCTGTAAGTGTACAGTGTTAGAAAACATAAAAATTTTTCAAAAATTCCAATGGCTGCCATTTTGAAGTAAGATGGCGGATGAAGACGAACGAACTTGGCAACGAACTTGGTCGAGACATTAGTATGTACTATGCATAAGAAAAATTTCATCCAAATCGGCTCAAAAATTCGAGAGTTACAGCATGACAAAATTCAGATATAAATATATACATATATATGGACATATCTCTGTAAATATCTATATATATATATAGTATATATATAATTTTATTAATATTATTAATATTTATTGTTAATTTATTAAAATTAAAACATTGAATATGGTTAAATAAAATAAATCATTGATTTTTGTATTTTATTCTTCTTTTGAATTAAGTGAAATATTAGCTTTGTCAAAATACTTTTGAGCGCTACTGTATATTTGTTCTCCCAATATCGTCCAAAAATTATTTATCTAGTTAATATTTATACAGTCATGCAATGGGATGTTTTCCAACATAAGAAATAAAAAAACCCCAAGAATATGTACTAAAATAAAAATTATTATTCAGGGTCTTAAAAGTCAAAATTACGTAAGAATGCCTCTCATATAGCTTGCGCGCGTGATTTTAAAAGATCCGTACCCTCTAGAACTTTGAAACTTTTCATACAAGTTTAAGAATATTACAAAAATAAAATGAACTAAAATCTAATGAATAAACAACAAATTTCTAAAGTTTTTTGACTTTCAAAATAGAAATATGAAAATTTTGACAATTTTTGTCACTCGAATACACATACATTCAGTAATTTTTATTAAACTTCTGAGATTTTTGTTCATTTTATTTTTGTAATATTCTTAAACGTATATTAAAAGTTTCAAAGTTGTAGAGGGTATAGTATTTTTTTTTTTAATCGTGCGGGAAAGCTATATACATTATCATTAATAATAATTTAAAAAAATCACACATTAAGGAATAATTATTATTAATTAATTATACAGTGTTTCATGCAAATTATATATTATATTGCATAGAGAAAATATTATAGTATATATATATATATATATATATAAAACTGAAGTGTTTAGTGCAAAAATGAGTGCATGGGACCACTTTAAATATTTGTCCCTGAAATCAAATTTTTCATCTGTTTAAAGGTATGTGCCCCCTTAAAGACAAATTTTGAGCAATAGTATAATTATTTTACACAAGGTTACAATTGTTTGGAATTGTATAGAGACGCCCGTGGTCCCTAACAATATTCCAATTGGCGTAGGACCCTGGGATGTCGCCCCCATTTTTCTAATGTTTGCGCTGGCCCTGAGTGTAACGCACTGAGAGCTAAGGGGTGAGAAATTTAACTTAAAACCAATTTTGTCAAAATGTGACGTATCTCCCTTTTTTACTCGCTGTAAGCATTTGTTAGTGATTAACATAACTTAAAATTTATTTAATACTCTTACAACAAATTAGTTTAGAGCAGCTGATATTAACAATTAAATATGAATACAGATGTTAAATAGATTTGTAAATGTTTTGCAGAAAAAGTTAGTAACATGAAAGCTAGTAATTTTGTTAGAAGTAAAAGCGATAGACAAGTAGCAGAATCGCAGGTTATATATACATATATATATAAATGCATTATAGTTACTGTATGAAAAACGCATTAAACAACCTAACAAACTGGAAAAAATAAAATAGATTATGCGCTCGAAGTTAATTATTCAATTCCTACTATTAGTTCACACTCTCCCTATATTTATTTATTTATTTATATATATATATATCTTGTTCAAATTTTCAGTCGTTAATAAAATACTCATTATTCATCCTATCAAGTTGAAATAATTTTTTTAAACTTGTACTGGATGACAATTGATGTTAATGCAGTTTTTTCAAATATTAATTCATTAATTAAATTTTAATTAATCAATTTTAGTTTTACATGGGAGACAAAATGGCGGCCATTGGTTATTGAAGCATTTAATGCATCTTCATATCTATAAGGGGGGTTACAATAGGGGGGACCCTGTTCTGTCACCAAATACCGCCAAGTTTGTTGCCAACTTGGCGATATCTCTAATATTTCGCCAAATTCCCATAGACTTCCATTGTAAACCTACTTGCTTATAGAAAATCAACAAATTGAGATATTTTAATGCAACAAAAACTAATATTAGCTTAAGGGATTATATAAAATTTTTCTTTGATGACCTAAGTAAACTAACAGAATATTTCTCATTTGCTGCATAAGCACACGTGATATGATAGAATCAGGAACATAATCTATTTGTGTGTGCATTCCAACATCAACTGATATTAAGCATTGTAAAGTAAAAATGCGTAATTCAAATTTCTTACAAAACAGATTATCCACATTTTTACAAAACTCAGCAGAATTTTACCAAACTGAAATGAAAATAGTTTGATAAATTATAAGTACAAGATCATTTAATGTAAGCAGTTACTTTATGACTGATTACTTATAAATTTTCGAAGTTTCAAAATTTTTAAGAATTAAGGTGTCTCAGGACTCAGCTTCAAAATTTTCGAAATTTTAATTTTTATAGATGTTAAACTTCTGTCTTTTCGATATGATTGCTTCCTTGAAGTTTCCATTAGAACAGAAGTTATGACCATTAGAATTTTGACCACTCAATAGCTGAAGCGTCGTTTCCGAAATTTTGAAGTCCTTTTTCTCCAAATGACGTTTTAGGGCATAACACGCAGGATATCTCAAAAACTTCTGAATATTTTTTCCTAAAACTTTCAAAACATATGTTTTGTTTTCGTCTGTATAAACTGAGCCTAAAAATTTCATTTTTATTGTTCAAAAAAAATTTTTTTTTTCGGTTGTTACTGTTGAAATTTTCGAAGTTTTGTATTAGCAAAATATAGCTTTGTATCAAAAATATAAAAAAGCATTAAATTCAAATTTATTTAGGCTCAGGGTAATTATTATATTCTGAAGTATAATTAGCCACAAAAACTTTTAGTCTAGTTGCAAAATTTATTTTGTAATCGTGCGCGTAAACTGTATACCAGTTTTCTACTCGACAAATGTCTGACAATTCGAAGATCTCTATAAATACCAATTCTGCTTATCGCAATTTTTTGAATTCACGAAAGGAAAGAACATATATATATCTTTTAATCCCAATAAAGATTGTGTTTTAAAATAACATTCATTTTAAGATATTAAATGTTGAAAATGGTCTTTTTTTCCATTCCCCGCCCCCCCCCTTTTTTTTCCCTATTTTAGGAGTCCTGAGACCCCTTAATACTGTTTGTAAATATAGTATTATTGAGCCCAAAGTATTTACCTAAGACCTTTTGTCTGTGTGATTATGGGAACATAATTTTTAAATTTCCGATATAAAATCTAGTGTTATCTATAAGTAAGTGTTTGGATTAAAAGTAAGTATTACTGAGCATGCTCATTCAGCAATATGCTTGCATTATAAACCGGGAGGCAGCTGCACAGACCATCATCTCATCGAGTTGACGGCTAAAATTCCAGGATTAGGCAGAACTCGATTCGCATATTAAAACGCGACTGGTCTGCCAAGTGATATCTTAGTGGAAACCACCTACAGATCAGATTTTAATGGTTGATCGATAGGTTTATCATTCTGTTTTCCTGCACCCAAAGGTATGAAAACATGAAGGACTGTGAACAGGAAAACACAATGGTAAACCTACCAGTCAACCATTAAAATTGGGTTTGCAGGCTTTTTTCACCAAGATATGGCATACCAGTTGCATTTTAATATGCAAATCGAGTTTTAACTAATCCTGGAATTTCAGCCGTCAACTCGATGAGAGGATGTTTTGTGCAGCCGCATTCCGGTCTATTAGAGATATAGATAATCGCGCAGAAATAAAGCACTAACTAACTCTTTATTCATTCTTTTCAACTTCTTCAGATGACTGTTTTTCTGCAGTAATTTCTTCAGATGACTGTTTTTCTGCAGTAACTTCTTCAGATATTTTTTCAGCTACTCCTTCAGACTGGCTTTCAACTACTTCTTCAGATTTGTTTTCAGAAGATGGCCGAACCTCTTCCGTTTCTTCAGAAGATTTGGGACCGCATCTCTGCTGACATTCTTCAATTGTTTTGAAGTTATTTTCATTTCCTTCGCAACCACCATACAACATCTGTTCGCATTTGTCTCCATTAAAGTAAAATCGTGGGATGCCAGCTCTGCAGGGTCCACTGTCAGACGGCATTGAGCAGGGATCGATTGTTTCAGAAGGTAAGATCAGCTTAAACTCTTGCTCTTCTGATAATACAGAAAATAAAATACAGAATAATTATATAGTTAAAATGAAATAACATGTGTGAAACTCAAAGGAATATATAATATAAAAAATTAAACACAATAAAATGGAAATGCAAATGAACATGCAGAAAAAAAAACATATTAATACACTAGCCTGCAAAATTTGGGTTGTGTCATGCTCTTTAGCTTTTGATAATTGATTTCTTATGTATTTGTAGTTCTGAACTTGAAAATGACCTTCATTTTTAACCATCACGTCAGGTTTTACTTGCAAATCGTAAATGTCACAGTTAAAAAGTAAAAAAAAATAGCGAAAATCTGATACTATAAAATAAATGTGATTTTTAAAAAAACTTTTGATAATTGATTTTTGTGTATTTTATCTTACTGAATACGAAAATGATCTACATTTTCTCTCACCACGCCAGTATTTTTCACAAATCGCAAATTTAAAAATTTTTAAAACATATTTCTCCAAGGTTTGCAATAGGTTTTTCATAACTAAGTAGGGTTAATAATACGGAAAATTTCCTTAAAATGTCAAGTGGTATGTCAAATTTACAGCTTCTGTCAGAAAATTATCCGTATATTTCAATTTACGAATTTAAACGGGAGAACGAAGGGGAGGGGTGGTGGTGGAAAAGAGCAAGCTATTTTAGAATGTAGGCTGCATTACAAATACTTTCCTTTATTTAATTTTAAAAGAAGGATTTGAAAAGACTTACAAAAAGATCGCCACCAGAGACTTGCGAAATAGGAGGAGTGGCAAAAACAAATACAGTAAAATCTGTCTAAGGCGGAATCGATTGGGACCGAGAAAATTTTCCGCCGTAGACAATATTCCGCCTTATGCAAATCAGTTAAAAAAAAAAAAAAAAAAAAAAGGCTGTCGCGTATTTTTTACGTTTGTAATCTTCAAAACCGTTCTTAAGGAGAAATATTATTTAGTATAAATATTTTTGGAGTTCGAATCCCAGCAAAACTGTTTTTCACACCATAATAATGCATACATATATATATATATATTTTAATTTAAGACAAAAAAACAAAACAAAAAAAAAACATGATTTTGCACATTTATTTATTTATTTATTTTTTTATATATAGAGAGAGAGTTTTATGTATGAAATTTTTCATTTTATGAATTTAATGAAAAGTATAAAAGACAAAAATATACAGATTTTTATTTGTTCAATCGGCATTTTCTTTTTATTTACAATTGTTGACAGCTTTTTACACAAATAAATTTTTATTTTTCTAAGCGAAATGGATTAAAATACGGTATATAAAATTAAACTATACTAAATTATTTTTTTTCAACTATCCTAATAATTTGAAAAAAAAAATATGATTTTTAAAAATTTGCTTTTTAAATTTTAAATGTATGACTTTTTTTAAATCTCGTAGTCTTGCATTTACAGTTAAAATATAGTCTGTATTTTTTTTTTTTATTTTATTATAAGGGTAATAAAAAAAAAAATAAAAACGCATATTTTAAATGTAACACTGTAAAAAAACAGAAATCTGTGTTAAAAATTGTAAATAAAAAGAAAATGTCGGCTAAACAAATGGAAACTGCGTATTTTCATTTGCTTTTTATTAAATCCGCAAAAATGTAAAATTTCATAAAAATTCTTTCGCTGTAAACAAATGAACGAGCAAAAATATGTTTTTATTAATATTTGTATTTTATATGTATTTATTTATGTGTATTTGATCTATAAATCAGTTTTAAATTTTCGTTTACTGAATGTTTTTTATTTAAAAAAAAATCCTTTTTTCCGTCTTATGGAAAAATTTGTTTTCGGCAGGACCTTAAGATCCTTTCCGTTTCCGCGTTAGGCAGATTCCGGCTTATGAAGCACGCATTAATGTTATTTTCTATGGATCCGCCGGGACTTCAAAATTTTTCCGCGGTAGACAGATTTCCGGCTTACACAGAGTCCGTCTTAGACAGATTTTACTGTAGTATATCCCTTTTCAATATTTTTTGCACAACAGATCACAAATATTCGAAGCGAGCATAACTATAATTATATTGTTACACAGGTGATTATAGTCATTACATGTTATAATTTTAAACAATTGCACGGACTCCAAACAATAAAAAATTTAAACTCTTGCATATACCTTTTTTTTGCATAACATACATCAATTTTTATGAGTCGTCCTAAAAAAAGTCGTCCTTGCATACTTATAGCCAGCCTGTTTTGTCTGAGAAGACACAGGGATACGTCTTAAACATTTTGTGAATCGAAATATTGATATATGCAGAATGTGAAGTTTTAAGAAGATTACTTAGTCTGAATACAGTTTTAGAATATGGTTGATTGGTAGCTATTAGTAGGGGTCTTCAACCTCTAAGGCCAAATCAATAAATTCTTAAAGTTCCGCGGATCATCCATAAGTTTGATAGTAAGCAGAAAAAATTACAAGACTAGGTTACAACAAGAGGGTCGAATTGTATATTAACGCTACTTAATTGAAGAATTATAATTTTCTTCTTAATTCATAAAAGAATTATTATTTATATAAAATTTACATGTATCGCCAGAAATTATATACAGTTATCTTATTTAGTATTAGTTGTAGTAACACATACGAAATCGTTATAATTAGGCAGACGGCAAATAAAGAGAAATAGTTTCTGATAGCTATTTGAACATTGATAATGGTATTTAAAATTATATGAAAAAATAATTATTCACGAAATATAATTTTCGGAGAGACTTTTAAACATTGCCATCGTCAAAAGTTGTCTTTTAACAGTTTTGATAAACTGTTGTAACTTTTTAAACCTACACATATGTGCAGTCAATTCATGGCAGATAAGGGGGAGGGAGAACGTTACATAACTACACTAGAGGTCTGGACGGGCAGGAATTTCCAGGCCCGGGCTCAGCCCGGCCCGAACGAAACTAAATATATATACTTATATATATATATATATATATATATACATATATACTTTTTTTTTTTTTTTTTTTTTTTTTTTTTTTTTTTTTTTAAGATTAGGCATTGGGCTATAAATACCCGGAGTTTTGAGTTTGTAGCTTTTGTAGTTTATGTTTAGCAGAAGCCTAAAGTAAAAGGAAAATTGTGCGCCAACCTACCTCGTCACGGGGCAAGTTGCCTATACCTATGGGGTAAGTTGGCACACGTTCTATAAAAATTTAAATGAAACTCAAACAAGACACGCAGTTAAGATAAATCAATTTCATTATTACCAGTAAGTTTAAACAAAGGTTTTATCGCCGTACAATGTAAATTCTAAATTATACAGACATAAAAATAATGAATAAAACATTAACAGTGAGTAACTTCTATCCTACTCGATATCATCATCAGAGTTACAGTTCCCACAAATAAAAAATTGAGTGTCTCTGTTTGAGCAAGCCTCGTGTGCCCAAAATCTTGCATGGCAACCACTTTTCTCGTTGTTTGCTGTTTCTTAAGCTACCAGCACACACCACACACCGAGCCAACTTGCCCCGTGTTTAATGCGCCTACTAGCCCCATAATAAATTTCTTCACAAAAGGGACACGTAACCGTCTAAGCATAAATAATCTAAGTAAATCACATATGGAGTTGGTACAGTTAATCATACATTAAGAAAAACTGCACAAGTTAAATCGTAATTATTAAGATAAGTATTAGAAATTAGAAAAAGAATGAAGCAACAAAAAATTACTTATGAGTGCAAAAAACAGAAATATCGTAATAAATGTCCACTGCACATAGGTAACGCTGAAAAACTACAATGAGGATAGTAAAAAGCAAGAAAAAAGGTATTCTGTGACTGGTTGCGCAATCTATCCACAAACAGGCGATTTATGAGGACTGCTCCTACTTACCACTGTAGCCAACTAGCCCCGATCTCCCCTACTTACTAATTTAACTGAAAGTAAATATTAAGCATGCAAACGTAATTAATAATTATCATGTGCAAATACATATGTGATTTTTAAAAATGGCTAATTTATTTCAAGGATGCTATTACATGTCCTATATAAATGTTAATGAAGAAAATCATTTATAACCTGAATTTAAATCTGACGATTTCCCATTGTTTTAAATTGAGACAGCTTTAACGCCCCAACGCAGAACATAAAGAAGAAAACTCACTAACTTTATCATCTCTTGACACTAATGGATACTTGAACTTTTCTTAATACGTCACTTCATTCATTAACTAAACATACGCAATCGTTCATCTACAAGGTGAACAAGTTTAGGATCTATCCTTGGCTTTTTACAAATGAGAGGGAAATGTCTATGGATCCCTTAACCTTGAGTATTTCGGAAATCATCTAGTGAAGCGCCGAAACTCTCTTTATCTCATTTACAGTTCTTTTTACCAATTTATTTTTATTTTTTACTAAAGTCAGTATTACCTTGCTGTTTTAACGGAACTCGGTACCATTTGAAGATTTTTTTTTTTTTTTTACTGATGTACATTTACTTACTGTATACACATATTATTATAGATAATACTTATAAAAACTTATTTTGACAAGAAAAAAATCACTTTGTGGGTAAAGACTGAGAGTTAATTTTTTTTTTTTTTAAATCAATTTTAAAGTTTGCTGTTTTTTGATACATTACTATGTTCAAAACAGTAAAACTTACAGCATCTACAAATCAAAACCAGACCAAACTTTTTTTTTCAATGGTAACACTCAATTTTGACAATATATTTTAAATCATCGGTTCAAATTATGCCTAGATACAAAATTTCAAGTCATTTTAAAGGTAAGTTTTTGAGTTATAAACACTCAAAATTTAGAACGTCTTAATGTCAAAATACTTATAATACTGAAAAACTCAAACACAAATACATTAAATTTGTAAGTTTAAAAATTTTATAATATAAATTATGAAATTAATATTCGAAAAAAATATGAATTTACACTTACATTTTTTTTTTAATTGTTGATTTATATTTATTATGTCTTGCTTTATGCGAATGCAAAATTAAAAATTTTTCTTTGAAGTAGTTTTCAAATTATGCTTAAATATATTAAACATAAATATATTAAATTTGTAAGTTAAAATTTTTTATAATATGAACTATGAAATTAATATTCGAAACAAAAATATGAATTTACACTCACATTTTTTTAATAGATTTATATTTATTATGTCTTGCTTTATGTGAATTCACAATTTAAATTTTTATTTGAAGTAGTTTTCAAATTATGCTTAAATATATTAAACATAAATACATTAAATTTGTAAGTTTAAAAATTTTATAATATGAATTATGAAATCAATATTCGAAGAAAAAATATGAATTTAAACTTACAATTTCTTTTTATAGATTTATATTTATTATGTCTTGCTTTATGCGAATTCAAAATTTAAAAAGTTTTCTTTGAAGTACTTTTCAAATTATGCTTAAGTATATTAAATATAAATATATTAAATTTGTAAGTTTAAAATTTTACAATATAAATTATGAAATTAATATGCGAAAAAAAATATGAATTTACACTTACATATTTTATAGATTTATATTTATTATGCCTTGCTTTATGCGAATTCAAAATTTAAATTTTTATTTGAAGTAGTTTTCAAATTATGCTTAAATATATTAAACATAAATACAATAAATTTGTAAATTTAAAAATTTTATAATATGAATTATGAAATTAATATTCGAAGAAAAAATATGAATTTAAACTTACAATTTTTTATATAGATTTATATTTATTATGCCTTTCTTTATGCGAATTCAAAATTTAAAAGTTTTCTTTGGAGTACTTTTCAAATTATGCTTAAATATATTAAATTTATAAGTTTAAAAATTTTATAATATGAATTATGAAATTAATACTCGAAAAAATAAAATATGAATTTACACTTACATTTTTTTTAATAGATTTATATTTATTATGTCTTGCTTTATGCGAATGCAAAATTAAAAATTTTTCTTTGAAGTAGTTTTCAAATTATGCTTAAATATATTAAACATAAATATATTAAATTTGTAAGTTAAAATTTTTTATAATATGAACTATGAAATTAATATTCGAAACAAAAATATGAATTTACACTCACATTTTTTTAATAGATTTATATTTATTATGTCTTGCTTTATGTGAATTCACAATTTAAATTTTTATTTGAAGTAGTTTTCAAATTATGCTTAAATATATTAAACATAAATACATTAAATTTGTAAGTTTAAAAATTTTATAATATGAATTATGAAATCAATATTCGAAGAAAAAATATGAATTTAAACTTACAATTTCTTTTTATAGATTTATATTTATTATGCCTTGCTTTATGCGAATTCAAAATTTAAAAGTTTTCTTTGAAGTACTTTTCAAATTATGCTTAAATATATTAAATTTATAAGTTTAAAAATTTTATAATATAAATTATGAAATTAATATTCGAAAAAAAATATGAATTTACACTTACATTTTTTTTAATAGATTTATATTTATCATGTCTTGCTTTATGCGAATTCAAAATTTAAAAAGTTTTCTTTGAAGTACTTTTCAAATTATGCTTAAGTATATTAAATATAAATATATTAAATTTGTAAGTTTAAAATTTTACAATATAAATTATGAAATTAATATGCGAAAAAAATATGAATTTACACTTACATATTTTATAGATTTATATTTATTATGCCTTGCTTTATGCGAATTCAAAATTCAAAATTTCTCTTTGAAGTAGTTTTCAAATAATGCTTAAATATATTAAACATAAATACAATAAATTTGTAAGTTTAAAAATTTTATAATATGAATTATGAAATTAATATTCGAAGAAAAAATATGAATTTAAACTTACAATTTTTTTATATAGATTTATATTTATTATGCCTTTCTTTATGCGAATTGAAAATTTAAAAGTTTTCTTTGAAGTACTTTTCAAATTATGCTTAAATATATTAAATTTATAAGTTTAAAAAGTTTATAATATAAATTATGAAATTAATATTCGAAAAAAAAAATATGAATTTACACTTACATTTTTTAAATAGATTTATATTTATTATGTCTTTCTTTATGCGAATGCAAAATTTAAAATTTTTCTTTGAAGTAGTTTTCAAATTATGCTTAAATATATTAAACATAAATATATTAAATTTGTAAGTTAAAAATTTTTATAATATGAACTATGAAATTAATATTCGAAACAAAAATATGAATTTACACTTACATTTTTTAAATAGATTTATATTTATTATGTCTTGCTTTATGTGAATTCAAAATTTAAATTTTTATTTGAAGTAGTTTTCAAATTATGCTTAAATATATTAAACATAAATACATTAAATTTGTAAGTTTAAAAATTTTATAATATGAATTATGAAATCAATATTCGAAGAAAAAATATGAATTTAAACTTACAATTTTTTTTATAGATTTATATTTATTATGCCTTGCTTTATGCGAATTCAAAATTTAAAAGTTTTCCTTGAAGTACTTTTCAAATTATGCTTAAATATATTAAATTTATAAGTTTAAAAATTTTATAATATAAATTATGAAATTAATATTCGAAAAAAATACATGAATTAACACTTACATTTTTTTTTATAGATTTATATTTATTATGCCTTGCTTTATGCGAATTCAAAATTTAAAAGTTTTCCTTGAAGTACTTTTCAAATTATGCTTAAATATATTAAATTTATAAGTTTAAAAATTTTATAATATAAATTATGAAATTAATATTCGAAAAAAATACATGAATTAACACTTACATTTTTTTTTATAGATTTATATTTATTATGCCTTGCTTTATGCGAATTCAAAATTTAAAATTTTTCTTTGAAGTAGTTTTCAAATTATGCTTAAATATATTAAACATAAATATATTTAATTTGTAAGTTTAAAAATTTTATAATATGAATTATGAAATTAATATTCGAAAAAAAAATATGAATTTATGCTTGCATTTTTTTTAATAGATTTATATTTATTATTTATGTCTTGCTTTATGCGAATTCAAAATTTAAAATTTTCCTTTGAAGTAGTTTTCAAATTATGCTTAAATATATTAAACATAAATATATTAAATTTGTAAGTTAAAAATTTTTATAATATGAATTATGAAATTAATATTCGAAAAAAAAATATGAATTTACTCTTACGTTTTTTTTTTTTTTTTTTTTTTTTTTTTATAGATTTATATTTATTATGTCTTGCTTTATGTGAATTCAAAATTTAAATTTTTCTTTGAAGTAGTTTTCAAATTATGCTTAAATATATTAAATTTGTAAGTTTTAAAATTTTATAATATAAATTATGAAATTAAAATTCGAAAAAAAAAATATGAATTTACTCTTACATTTTTTTTTATTTTTTTTTTTTAAGATTTATATTTATAATGTCTTGCTTTATGCGAATTCAAAATTCAAATTTTTTCTTTGAAGTAGTTTTCAAATTACGCTTCTCAAAAGTATAATTTGAAAAAATATATATATTATACTCTTTTTATTGAAACATTTGGTCTGGCAATGGTCGAAACATATTAAGTGCTTGAAAATGTTCATATGAGCAAGAAATAATACATTAATAGAAGTGACTTAGGGATTCTGTAGTATTTCAACAATCGAGTACCGAACTTAATTTGGATATTGCCCCTAAAATAAATAATTAATCTGAAATTAATTGTACGAATTTTACGAAAATTTGTATTTAGTCTAAATGAAGGGTGTAGAATTTATTTATTGTATCAAACTTGGGTATTATTATTGAAAAAAAAAATAACGTTTGCGTTTGTTTTGGAAAAGTTTGGGCAAATAAATTTATCATCAATGGTTTTATTTTTTGTAAAAAAAATGAACATTTTATTAATAGTGGCTTTATATTGTAAACTCCAAAATTGTACAAATACTTTATTTACAATGGAATTATCGCCAATGTAAAATCGCTGTTCATACAGTATTGGTATTTCTTTGAAAATATTTCTAATGCAATCCTTACATTTATTTCGTTTTTTTTTTTTTTTTTTTTTTTTTTTTTTTTTTTTTTTTTGACTTTGCCAATCTTGATAAAATGTCAGCAGTCAGATATTAAGTCACTATTTCCTGCCAATATTTAAAATTATAGAAAAAAGTACAAATAAATATGTCATCACAGCTTAAAGGTAAAAACACTGAAATTTTAACTTTTTACTGCCAATATTTAGCCAAGATATAGGCAATATTAAACCAATATTCATTAGTTACCAGCCTAGTTGTGATTTTGAAGAGTTTAAGATTATAACAGATCACTCAGGATAAAATACAAATAATTAGTATCTTATAGAGTTATAATTCTCTTTACCTGGTGCAGCTCCCTCACAAGTTTTCATACATTCATCGAATGTCAAAAATCGATTTTGATTTCCTTGGCATCCTCCATAGATGAATTGCTCACAAGTCTTCAGACTTGGATTGTAGTAGTAGGATGGGAAAAAAGCAAGGCAAAGTCCGCTAGCCTTAGGTTGCAAGCAACGAGGAATGTTGTCATAATTAGGCTGGGGGTTGAAGAGGACATTCTGCTGAAGAGGAGCTGCAAAAATACCAGATGAACAAATTTGAAAAAAGAAAAAAGAAAAAAAAAAAACTAGAAATATTTACAAAAGCATGTTAAACTTTGTATATCATTTTAATGTGATGTCGAAGGTGATTATTAAACAGAAATTTGTGATACCACGTTTAAAAATAAATACTAATTTATGTTTATACACTACTGGCCATTAAAATTTTTACATCAGGAAGAAATGTAAGTAACAAAATGATATTTATTGGACATATATATTATACTAGAAATAACAAATGATTAAATTTTCAAGAAATTTGGGTGCATAGGTCCTGAGAAATCAGTACCCAGAACAACCACCTTTGGCAGTAATAACAGCACTTATACGCCTGGGCATTGAGTCAAACAGAGATTGGATGGCATGTACAGGTACAGATGCTCATGCAACTTCAACACGATGCCACAGTTCATCAACCGTAGTGACTGGCGTATGGTGACGAGCCAGTCGCTCGGCAACCATTGACCAGACGTGTCAATTGGTGAGAGGTCTAGAAAAGGTGCTGGTCACGGCAACAGCCAAACATTTTCCTTATCAAGGAAGGTCCGTACAATACCGGCAACATGCGGTCGGGCATTATCCTGCTGAAAAGTAGAGTTTCACAGGGCTCGAATAAAGGGTAGAGCCAGGGGTCATAACATACCAGAAATGTACCGTGCACTGTTCAAAGTGCAGTCAATGCGAACAAGAGGTGACCGAGACGTGTCTCCAATGGCAGACCATACCATTACGCCAGGTGATGAGCCAGTATGACGATGACGAATGCACGCTGCCAATATGCGTTCACCACGATTCCGCCAAACACGGATGCGACCATCATGATGCTGTAAACAGAACCTGGATTCATCTGAAAAATGACGGCTCACCATTAGTGCGCCCAAGTTCGTCGTTGATCACACCATTGAAGGAGCTCCTGTCTATGACGCAGCGTCAAGGAAGCCGCAACCATGGTCTCCGAGCTGAGAGTCCATGCTGCTGCAAACGTCGTCGAATTGTTCATACAGACTATTGTTGTCTTTCAAATGACCCCATTTCTTGACTCAGGGGTCGTGATGTGGCTACACGATCCATTACGGCTATGGACAACATGCCTGTCTTCTCAGTTGCTAATGATAGGGGGCCTTTGAGATCCCGCACGGAATTCCGTATTACTGTTCTGAACCCATCGATCCCATATTCTGCGAACAGTCATTGGAACTCGACCGACGCGAGCAGCAACACTGCGATACGATAAACCGCAATCCCGGTAGACTACAAATCGACCTTTATCAAAGTCATAAACGTGCTGATACGCATTTCTCCTTCTTACTCGAGGCATCACAACTACTTTTTACCAGGCAACAACGTTCAAATCCAATTTGTGTATGACAAACCAGCTGAACAATTTCCTCATTTAAACACATTGTAGGTGTCGCTATCGGTTCTTGCTTTGTCTGAATGCGCTGAAAAGCTAATCACTTGCATACCACAGCACCTTCTTACTGTCGTTTAAATTTCACGTCTGTAGCCTGTCGCCTTTTTGGTGTAGCAGTTTTAATGGCCAGTAGTGTATTTGATATTTGCCATAAATTTAAAGAAAGCAAGGTTTTCCTTAGCCGATGTTTCTACTTTACAATTGTAGATAATGATATCGTTCTGAAGGATTTATTTTTTAAATGGTAACCTACGTGTTATTAACAGATTGTTATTAATCCCAGAATTAAATTTTAATTAAATTAACTCATAACGTTGGATCCATAAAAATTAGCTATTAAGAAAAAGAAGGTAAAAAGGAAAGATGCTGCAGATATACACCAGACTAGGAAAATTTTAAATACCTTAAAAATAGATATTTTAATATATGAATTCTAAAACCTTAGTAATATCAATACCTGATAATTTTAATTACCTGATTACCTAAAACCTGATAATTTTAATTACCATATTATTAAAATTATCACATAATTAAATCTCTTAGTTCAAGAGTTTCTCTGTATACTGAAATACTTAGAATATTTTTTTAGCTAAAATTCGCGACTAAAAAAAAAGGTCAGCGTCATAAAAAGCCAACATCGGGTATTATTATCCAATGCTCTCCTCTTCTATTCTCTGAATATTTTCCATTGTAAAACGGGTACACTGCATCTTCCTCATCTGCTGTACGAGCTGGTAAAAATCCCCTCTCAAATGATACGTCGGAGTGGAATGATTGTTCATTTTCACTAGTCTAGTTTTGAAACAGTTGTCTAGTTGATATTCCATATTACCCGACACGCCATTTTGGAAAACACAACCTATTCATTCGTCAAAAAGTTAGCATAAAGGAAAACTGATTAGCACAGCAATACATATAACTGTTTAACTTTATACTGAACTTGGTTAACATAACTGACAATGAGATTTTATAATTAATACGATTTTTATAAAATGTACCTGCAAAAAACTGTAAAAATTGAGAATAAGATTTAATTTCACCGCGCCGCTCCAGCAACAGGTCTCCGTATGGAATTGAACACGGTGTCTCATGGGAGTATTAAGAAGTCGTTTGGTAGTTTTAACATTGGTTGCAACACCGTATGCACCAGATATTGAAGTAATACATAATGTCCGACCATTCCATAGTACCTGAACTTTCTCTATATATAACCTTGATGTTTCGAACTTAGCCCTTTCAGGGGCAAAGCATTTTTAATGATAAAGTGTTGAAATAAATGAATGGCACCGGAATTTACCAACAAATTTTGTTAGAAATAAGAAAAAGGCTAAATTTCACTTCAGTATTAAATGGAAAATATTTTATCGTAATTTTGGAGGCATTGTGGCGATTGAGAATTAAAATTAAGTGGTTTCGTAAACATACCATCGCCCCTGAAAGGGTTAAGGGCAGACTATAGGACAACGATAAGAAGGGACATCATGTACGGACTTATGAAAAGAAATGTCTTCGAGGAGCAAAAGAGGCGATTTGACGCCAGTTAGATCTTATATAAAATTTGTTTTATATGACATAAAAACACACCAAAATTCTAGTAAACGTTTTTTATTAGTATATTTATGTTTTTTATTTCCTGTTTAATTTTTGTATATTTTTACGCCATACATAGTTAATAAAACAGAATTTACTACATCAGAAAAATTACAAAAATCTTTTTTTCTATTTTTTTTTTTTTTTAAGTTATATGATTTTAGGAAGTTACTCTTAGTTAAGCTATGTACTTTTTAAAATATATTTTAGCATCATAAAATACTGTAAGAATTTTTTAGCTAAATTTTTTTTATAAATTTCATGTGTTCATAAAAATATAGATAAAATGTATCATTGTAATTAAGAAAAATCTGTAAAAATACTAGTGTGAATAAAACATTTTGCTAAGTTATCACAAAAAATTTATAATATAAGAATGTTTTAAATAAGGATCGACCGAAACAAGTTTTTTAAGACCGAAACCGAATTTCGGTACTTTTCCAATTTTCGGCCGAAAACGAAACCGTCCAAAAATGTTTTTTAAAGTGATTAATTGACACATAAATGTGCATAATTATTAATTAATTATACGTGTTTATTAAATATACATAATTATTAATTAATTATACGTGTGCCCAAGTTGACTATCCGTACCTCTGACCAAACCTTTTCATTTTCATATAAAATAAAATGTAATTAATTCATCAACGACACAGGATGATCTTCTAATAATACGAATTTCATCTAATTGAAAAATGTTTTTGATACATATACCTCGATTTAGCTTTTATAAGGATTTTTGTAAATGATCATCTGTTATTCTAGAACTTTCTCAAAGAGTATTCGAAACATGCGATTTCAAACTAAAAAGTTTCTATTACTGTTAAGTCTGCAGCTTTTAATGAGCACGTGAAAAGCGTCTTCAAAGTGTGATCATATATGCATTGCTTACCTTCATAATTTTCACTCACGTCTTAAGTCAGTCATGACTAATAATTATAAACATGAAGTTCATAACAATAAATAAAGAGCGTCTCATTTGAGCCACTACAGATTAAAATCAATGAGTACTGTTGAAAATTTCCGAAGGAAGAAACGCGATTTTTGGAATACAGATAGTTTCTGCCCGACCGAATTTTCGGAAGCGTTTTCGCCTAAAATTCAGATTTTGGGCCGAAAACAAAACTGAATTTTCGGTCGATCTCTAGTTTTCAAAACAGTATTTGTGTAAAACTGACGATTTCATGGGAATAGTTATTAGCTACTTATATTAGAACTTCAATAGCCTTTTTGGAATAATTCTGATTAAAACTATATATAGACTTGTTTATCTTCATTCGAAATGTTTACAAGGATGCAAATGGGATGATCTGATATCAGGTAGATATCATTATCATGTCTGTTTAATTTGACATTGAATGAAACACATTTAAGTTCTAGAAAACGAACTTTATTTCCTGTTTAACCTTTATGTATTTTTCTTTTATACATAGTATGTAAAACAGGATTTCCGTATCAGACGAATTGCGGAAGTTTTTTTTTTACTTAGCAGATTAATTTCCTATTGATAAATAATATAAAGGTAAGAACATATTTACAAAAAAAAAAAAAACAAAAAAAAACGTATGTGTTTATATGTGTGTTTTAAAGCAGAAATTTTTTAAAGAGAAAATATGGAGGTGAAAACAAAAATCTTAAATTTTCAAGATTCCTAACGAAATCATCTATGTACACCCATACTATGATGTTTTCAGTCCTATCAAACATAAAAGACTCAGTTATAATACTGTTTAGAAAATGAATTACTCTCTACGGCTAATAATACTTATTTTTGTCTTTTCTCTTTTTAAATAAAATTAATACATATACATTATATACTTTTTACTTCTGTTTACTTATTTACTTTAATAGATTTAAATTTATTCTTATATATTAAAATGAAAGGCAACGAACATTGGCCTTTTTTTTTTGTGTGTGTGTGGGGGGGGGGGGAGGTAGATAGCTTTTTGCTTCGTTGGGCTATGACGGGTATTTTTACTGCTTGAACAATGTAAATCTTTAATTTTTCTCTTAAACTCAGTTTTCGTTTACTTTTAATCTTTTTTCTATCAAAATTATACAATAATTTTAGTTATCTTCTCTCAAACCGTTCTACTAATCGTAGTTCTTGCATTCTCAAGAAACTAAGAAACTCCGCCTCCTTCTCTCGGATTATCTAATCCGAATTTACCTTCCTTTCCTATATCTTTAATCACTTCATTTTCTTTGAAGTGGCATTTTTCTCACAATTTTTCTTTATCATGCCTTATCTATACTATAGTACAGGGCTGGCCAACATGGCACCCATGAGCGCTGCGTTGAATATTTTCTTGGTGCCCTTTTGAAGGTTTCGAATTATTAGACTTTTAGAAATAAAATTCCATTATAAAGAATGCTTTCTTTAAAATCTTTAATCAGAGATATTTTCAAAATTTGTGAAAACGCATTAAAACAAGAAACATACTTTGGAAATTTAATCATGTATATTTTCACGATTTCTAGTTATTGTTTATAAAGTGTAATTATGATGGTTAAATTTCGGGATAATTGGAAATTACTTTTTTTAATACTTAAGAACTTTCGGAAAAATAAACTTTTTATCACTTTCCCCCGCCCCTTTGAAGACAGATGTGCATGAAAGTTCAGCTTTTTTTCTTTTTGCTGTCGTCACACTGGCCCATTGGCGGTTTTGTACAAAGGATAAAGGTTGAGATATTAGTTTTTTGTAGTTTTTAACGCATTTTTTTTAACGTTGGCAACTGAAGTACTCTATTTCTGTAAAAAGTAAAGGAAAAATAGTTGGAAAGTAGTAGATTATTATACCTTTTGGTTGCCAATTTCCCATAACAACAGAAAAAATAAAAATAAAATACGTACTATTTTGAAAAAGTATAAATTAATGATTTCTGATAAAACATTGAGCTATTATAAACTATATTTAATTTTCAGTATGCATATTAATGTTACAAACAAATGAAGGCATATGTATCATTAGATAGCCAATTTTTTTTGTCGAGTTTCTTGAAGGACAACATCGCTTTTTGGTGCATTTGTGAATTATTCTGCGATAGCGACATCATATGCATACTTTCATGTGCATGTTATTTATTCCTTAGCGGATGCGAATGACGTCATTTTATATAAAATAAAAGCGAGTGTTTTGAGCCTTAAAACTGAAATACGTTTTGTATTACCTATCTATATTTATATATATATTTTCTTCGGGGGGTGGGGGGGGGGGAAGTTTGGGGCACAAAATAAAATATATAAGTACTAATAAAAAAAATAAAGGTGATATCTGATTTCTTTATAGCCGTTTTATTTTTTATTTTTGTAAAACAATAAGTGAATTTTAGGCAAAATAAGTAGTAAGTTTCACTTAAAAAACATTACAGCGGGCGCGGCCGGGATTTGAACCATGCATATATTAACATGAAACATGCATATATCTGCTATTTACATTCCTCTCGCTTCAACTTCCGCTAGCTATATGACTGAGGTTGAGGTCAATGTTTCATTATAGATATGTTATTATAGTCGGGTGAAATTTTAGAATTAATGAAAATAACGAGTAATGCGAGAAAAAAATAATCAGCACTTAATTATTAATATTTTTGCATACAAATAATTAAATATATAAGTGATATGTCAAATGTAATGCAAAATTCCGAAGGTGATATCTATTTTCATTGTAACCGAGGTTGTCCTCTTTTTTGTTGTTGTAAAAATCAAGTGAATTTCATGCGAAAAAATAGACGCCGGGCGCGGCCGGGATTTGAACCCGGGACCTCTCGCACCCTAAGCGAGAATCATACCCCTAGACCACCGCGCCACGTACAGTTAACATGAAACATGCATATATCTGCTATTTATATTCCTCTCGCTTCAACTTCCGCTAGCTATATGACTGAGGTTGAGGTCAATGTTTCATTGTAGATATGTCATTATACTACGACTAGAATACTTCGATGAGATTTTATAACTAATGAAAATAAAAAGTGATGCTGAAAAAAAATCAGCAGTTTATTATTCATTGTTTCAGTTTATTATTCATTATTTTTGTTTATTATTCATATATCATTATTATTCATTATTTATTTCACAAAAAAATTAAATATATAAGTGTAATGTCAATAAATGTATTGCAAAAGGTCCGAAAGGAGCATGCAGTCATCTCTTTTTGTATTAAAAGAAAAAAGACTGAAAGAATATTTAGTGATTTATCGCCTGAGCTCGAGTAACTGAAAAGTACTTTAAATTAACTTATGAATTTATAATAAGGTTCTAAAAATATTAAAATCTTGTATTTTCATCAGAAATAGACTTGTGTACAAATGTTTAAAGATATTTTTCTAACCTTCATTCACCTAATATTTTATTCAGTAAAATGTAATATTTTTTTTTATTTTGTTCTTCTAATATCTAATACTGTGAACTCAAATCAATCAAATCGTATAAAACTCCTCTTCTATCTGACCTTAAGCAGTTTCCGAATAATTTATATGAATAATCTTGTTTGGTTCATAAGCATATATTTTAAATTAAACTTTACAGAGTGACACAAAATATACGTTTCTAATATAATTTTATCAATCAAGTTATTTTTTAAGAATGTTTCAAATGTTGCATAAATAATAAAGTAGTTTTGAAAAACATACATTAAAAGAAGTGCAAAAGTATACAGCGTTCTTTTGCAGATTTGTCCACTCTCGTCATAAAGGTACTCTGAGGAAAAGAGAATTTTTCAAGTATGTTTAATAATTCACAAAATAATAGCTATGAAACTTATTTGAATGAGGATCTGTTTATGATTACCTTGCATATTTTATTTTTATGTTATACACTGCACAAAAATAACATTAATATGAATTTTGTGTCAAATCAGCCCTTGAATTCAAAGGTTATGTGACGGAAAAACGCTGTTAGGACGCTTAAATGGTTTTAAATACGTTTATATTGTTCTTGTATGATAAAAATCTTATGCGTATGTTGAATTTTTTCCTTCCTGTCTTTTGATTTTCACGAAGGGTGAAAAAGTTTAGTAGAATGGAAGTATCTTTCTTATTTTGTGAACTCATGATAATTAGGTGCAATGGCGGATCCAAGGGGGAGATTATGGGGGTCATGACACTCTCTGAACACCAACAAAAATATTCTAAAAATCATTTTAAAAATGAAATATACAGTAGAGTCTCGATTATCCGAGTTCCACTTAATCGAGTTTCCGCTTTAACGCTTTACGTACTGAATTATGAATTCGTGAAAATTTTATGTTCTAAAGCATTTTTTGTTAATTGTTTAAACTACATTAGAAGATTTACATAATAATTTAATAAATTTTAGAGGGATTTTAGAAGAATTGAAGGATTTAGAAGGATTAATTAAATTTGAATTTATAGGGATGTTGTGCAATACTTATAATCCAGTCAAATCTTTTATTTTAAATATTTTTCTTAGTATTTTGTAGAATTAGAAAATGTACAAATGTAATGTTCTTACAATAGAAATATTTCCGAATTGAAAAATCCCCTCCCCCCTCCTCCTCCAACGCCAAGAAAGCTGAAAAGATGCAAAGGCAAAAGAAATAATCCTTTAAAAAATATTTTTGTTTTGTGTAACCAATAATGCTTTTGGAACAAGATAAAGTAATGTATGTATAACTCATTCTAAACTGCATTATAACTAATCGATGTATTAAATTAATTTTATAACAAGTTATTTTAATGGTAATTTTAAGTACCGCCAGTAGATAGAGGGTTAACCAAGTTGTTTTCTTCTGACGGGCTGATGGCTTCCATTATTATGAAACAGCCATTATAAATGAAGTATTAGGTGAAGATGAAAGAACAGTCGTGCTCTTTCATCTTCACCTAACACGTCACTTATAATGGCTGTTTCATAATACTAGAAGCCATCAGTCCATCAGAAGAAAATGATCCATTCCAAGGGTATAAGTTCGATTGAAAAAAAATTATTTAATACTTTTAGCAGAAAGAAGAGGCTACACCTGCAATTTCCATGACACTAATAGAATTACATAGCTGTCAATGTGTCCGGTTTTGTTACCTCTAAAATTGAACACAAATTTTTGCGATATTTAATCATTGACAATTGTTAGACTTTTAAAAAGAATCTCCAGAAGTGACAGCCAGTTGTTCCTTTGTGACGACATTTCTGTGGCTGTCAACTCGTAAAACTTAACTAAAAATGCTAACTTTGACAACATTTTCTGAATGAATGTTTACCTTTATAAGAAAATGGGAAACTCTTTAATTTCTTCGTATCTGAACAGAATCGGTAAATTTTATATTTTTACGAATATTAATGGAAATTTTTTGTATTTACGAATGAAAAGGAGTTCGCGAAAGTATCAGAAAAGTAATTAGTTTGGATTTGGGAATAGCTTTCAATATAAAAAATTCGTATAAAGAGGTGTGATCCCCCCCCACCCCAAAAAAGGAAATCCATGACCCCCCCTTTAAATGGTGAGCTGGATCCGCCCTTGATTAGGTGCACGTGGTTGCTTGAGATCTATAATTTGCACGGCTTTAGCTAAGAAAAATGAGTTGCAACGAATTCTGCTTCAAGCTCCTGAATCTAAGCTAAAGAGATGCATTCGGCATCGACATTAAAAAATTAAAGCAATAGTGCTTAGTGACAGCAAGTCAACTTGTTGAAGTATTGGGAATAGTTTTTGCTATAAATAAAGTTCTATAAATAAAATTCACGGAGTTTCAGATTTATCTAAAATTTGCTCTGAATCATAGGCGTAACCAGGGGGGGGGGGGTGCCCTGGGTCCCCCCCCCCCCCCCCGCTTGCGCAGACTCAAGCACAATTATTCAAAAATGTCGAAATCTACAAAAGAAAAAAGAAGTCAAAGCAGAGTTCAATTAGTTTAGCAAATTAGTTTAATTCAGAAAACTCACAGCCTAAGTTTTGAACTGTGATAAAAAAAAGAATTCCACGTTCTTTTTTTTAATTATGTTCTTTATCTTTTTCAAAATTAGAATATTTACAAGAATCTGTATTAGTCATAGTAAGTCAAAAAGTTGGTTTTATAATCTCACTTTAACGTCTTTTGTTTGTGGGAGATTTTTTTAACACCATTCTTTCTATTGCATGTTTCTGCAATTTCGTGAGGAATTAACGCAAGTTCTTGACGAGGATGAAACAGAAATTAGTTGTTTTTTTGATTTCGCAGTCTAAAGTCTAGAAAGAAGCAAAAAAATTTGAAAGGGAATGCAGATGTGAAACAGTAATTCCAAAATGCAATTAGCCGGGTCAAAGAAGGGCGTGCACAGACCCTGCCTCCTTTGAAAAGGAGAAATGATAGCACAGAAAATTAAAATTAATCTGGAGTTGGTTGGTTTGAGGAATTTCGTGTTTGGCGACCATATTTTGACATTCATCAAATGTATAGTTTTTATTTTATGGTGATTTTTTACAAAGTTTTATTATTTTAATTGTTTCATATCGCCAGTTTCAGTGCTGTTTCGCTGAATATGGTTGCAGTCTTTCAAGTCAATATAGTAATTTTTTTCCAGTGAAAATTTTTATGCGATTTTTGGAGTTTCTTCTCGTTTTGTGGCGTTCTTTTGAAACTAGGAAAATGACCCGGTTTCAATCTTTTAGACCAGTGCAGTAAATTTTGATGAAATTTGCGATTTTCTTCTGCGATCATTTCATGATACAATTTACAATTTTTCCCAAAATCGTTTTACGAAATTCACGTAACATTTTCACCGCTAACCTTTGACAAAATTCGTATTTTTCACCGCGATCCTTTGACGAAATTCGCATTTTTTACCGCGATATTTTGACGAAATTAGCATTTCTATAGCACTACGATGAAATTCGTGTTTCCTTTACACGATCTTTTGACGAAATTTGCTTTTTCTTCCAGCGATCTTTTAATGAAATTTGCATTTTCTTTCTACGATCCTTTGACGAAATTCTCGTTTTCACCGGGATCCTTTGATGAATTTTTTTTTTTCTTTTTTCTTTTTTTCTTTTTTTTTTTTTTTTTTTTTTTTTTTTGCGACCGATTCACGAAACTGATTTTTTACAAGGGTCATTTGTCGAAATTTGCGATAGTTTTGGGCGACAGATTGGGAAAATTCTCGATATCTTTTCGTACCTATTATCAAAATCCACTACCCTTTTCCGCGACTTTTTGGCGAAATTTGCAACATTTCCTCGTCAATCATTTATTGAAATTCGTGATTTTTTTGCGCAATCTTTGACAAAATTCGCGATTTTTTCCTGCACTTTTTTATCGAAATTCACGATATTTTTCACGATCGTTTAAAGAAATTCTCAAATTTTTCCGGGACCGAGTCACGAATTGATTTTGAGAAGTTCCATAAAAGAAATAAAAATCGCGGACTTCAAATTTTATTTAAATGTTCACTGAAGAATCACAGATCTGTGAAAGAATATTGATGGCGGAAATACTGCACAGCCTTTTTATTATGCGGGACTTTCCTTTTCTGTGCACAAATCGCACGGTCCCACACGTTATTTCAAACCCTGTCCCGCAAAGAAAACTTCATTGCTAGTGGAGTTTCGCTGTTTGCTTTTTTTAAACGAACGTAGAATTAAAGAAATCTAGGATTTGGGGACGGGGAAGACTGCCTTCGGCAACATACCCCCGAACAAGCTATGACCACTTCTGACTCAAAACAAACGAATCCTGAATTATTGCGATTTTTTTTTTTTATTTCGAGCCAAATTAAAATTTCAGCTTCCTTTTAAGAACTCATTTGACATTCTTCCAATTCAAATTTAATCACTGCAATTGCAAAAATTACCGGAGATATTTTTCTGTTTCAAAAAAAGTCAAAAAGTCGCCTCTCAGTACAAAAAACCTCACTAAAAATCGCATTAAAAATTCGGAAAAGATTGAAAAACAGCAGGGAACGAAATCAACTAATTGGGTAAAATATTTAAACCGGATTCCTTTTGGGAATGCGAAAAAACCCCCCTCTAAAAATAACATTAAAAAATTGTTCCAAAACGGAAAATCTTTGTAAGATTCTCGAAAAAACTTTTTTGAAAAGAAGACAAAGTTTACTCGATAAAATATTGAAATCGGATTCTTTTTTACTAATTTGAAAAAATTCGCATAAAGAATTAATTGAAAAATTCCAGAAATTGTCTTCGATATGCATGACTTCAGGCATATAGGTACTTTCCCGTCAAATCTTGCGGCTGTGAGGCTGAGGACTACATTTTTTTTTTTTTTTTCAGAGTTCAGCGCGCGCGCTTACACACACAGAGAGAGAGACAGACAAGCAATTACCTTTATTATTACATTCGCATCATGATAATATAATTTTTATCATCTTGACAAAATTTAGTGCATACAGTAGACGCTCGATTTTGTGAACATCTTTTTTATGAATTCTTTGTTTTTACGAACTGGTGTACTGGTCCCGACCAGCATCCCATTGAACTAATGTTGTTCGCATTTACGAACTTTCTATTTTACGAACACATTATATGAGTCCACTCGTGTTCGTAAAATCGAGCGTCTACTGTATTATCATGACCTGCTTTACCTGATATATTCAACACATTCTGAGATATAAACACGAATTATTAATGAATATTATAATTATTTATAATATTATAATAATTATTTATATGCACTTTCCTCCAAAATTTCTCGGGTTCCCCCGGTGATCCCTAAGAAGTCATGGAATCACATTCTGAAAAACTTTCGTGGGTATGTACTGGTGTACAGCATGTATTATCTGAGATTTATCATCCGGCAAAATTTCATCTACAAGACTTTTACAGAGATAATGTTAGGTCTCATGCAATGTGTTTGTGCCTATATAAATTTCCAGCATGATTAAAGGCCTTTTTTAATCTTTATAAGAAGTTAGGGTGCCAAAATGTTTTACACTTGTAACCACACTTAGTCACTGTCTTATGTCACTGCTACAAGGAGATCTGCATTTTTTTTTTTTTTTTTTTTTTTTTTTTTTTTTTTTTTTTTAACCATTAGATTTAGTTTTGATGTTTTGAACCCTTTCTCATGCCCCCTCGCGTAAACTAAAATCGCGTTTGTGCCCTTTTAAAAGAAATACCACACAATTATAAATTCTAAAAGGAAAACCTGTCTAAAACGGAAATTTGACCGGTTTTATGGGGTTCCGTTTTAGCAGATTTTACTATATAAGATATTGTTTGGTTCCAACATGTTCAGGTTAAAAAGTCTGGGCACCGCCCCGTTCAAAAGGCTGGTTACGCCTATGTAATAAACATTATTCTTTTTTGATACAAGTAATTTTTGTGGAGTTGCGCTGGTCATTCATTAAGGACTTATAATTTAATTATATATATCCGAGATTAATAGGTAGATTAATCCCCCCCCCCCCTAACCTTAGCTTATTCTGCATTTAGCCGTTTTGGGAGTTAACTGTATCCAGTTACATCCATGTGTTTTCCCTTGATTGCCAAATAAATATTTTTTTTATTTCTTAAAATTTAAAATTGCTGCCATGAATGTTTTAATAAACTGTAATGTGGCAGAAGCAATATTAATTAGACGTTGAAAAATGAATTAGAGAGTGATAGCTATAGATTTACTTATACTGAACAAGAATTTTGAAAATCGAATATTTGTTCTTAATTTATGGTGTATTAGATAAAGAATTATTTGTATTATGTGTATATTGTTATTTGAATATTGTTAAAATTATAACATCAAAAGCAATTAAAAAACTACTTACATGCGAAAATTACACTAAGTGCAGAACAGAGCACAAAAAACGACAATATTTGTCCCTTCATTTTTATTCTGTCGTGATATAGACCTGTAAAGTAAAACAAACCATATTACACAAATACACAGGTTTATTTAAAAAATAAACTCTTATCAACATTTCATTACCTGTATTTCCTTTCAATTACATCAATTGCTATCTATACTTACATAAAATCCAAGTGTGGGAGTGTAGGCAATCATTCCGGGACGAACCGTGCCATGAATATATTTAAACATAAGGCCGTTTTTTTGGTCATCTGATCTGAGATTTCCTACTGAACCGATTATGCTAATTATTTTTTTTAATGAAGGCTGTTCATTTGTAAATGTGCCTGCAGTAGCTATTTTTATAAATATTCCCATTTTTATATTTTACTTTTAATTTTAAAAGTTTTTTATGAAATTTCTTTAAAATAGTGGCAATCGGATTACTTCCATTGTTTCAGATAAAAGAAAAACAAGGAAAGATACTCAGATATGTGGCTTTTAGGATGCATTTTTTTATTTGAAAACTCTTTTCAGTTAAAAAAAAAAAAAAAAAAAAAAAAAAAAAATTATGCACGTGTATACTTTCTTTTTATAAGCGAATAAAAGTTCTTATTTATTGCGACATCACCAGAATATTGTCTATTGGGTTTATTTTAACTTTTATGATTTTATTAGTGTTTTTTTACTACAATTAAATAGAAAAAATATTTTTATTTGAATATACTGTGGTTAAGCATAAAATCCCGTATATAAAGTAAGTTTGAAAAGTTTGCGCCGATGACGTTATGCTTAGTTTGAAATGTATTTTTACATAATGAAACTAAGGAGAAAAATTTATATGACTGTGTCAACATGACGTAATTTTCACTTGTTATTCATTTCTTAATTCTAAAGATTAGAATCGGAGCCATGGATCGTTGAACTATTTCAGAAATTGAATACTGTGTAATATATATATATATATATCCTCATCCTTTGTATTTGTAGAAATCATTTATCATTTTTAAAATGTACTTTCCTACAATACAAACCTTTCAATAATAAAATCTTCATACGATTTGTTTGTATGAAATCTTTTGAAAATAAAACACAGATCGCTATTCCGTCATTTTTGATGTGGGTATATTAGTTTTGAATATTTTAATTAAAATTATTTTTGGCTCTTCGATTTATAACATTTTTTAGTTTGCTTACCTAAATTAAACACCTTTGATTTTCCAGGAATATATATCATACAAAAATAAAAGATTTTCCATTAAAAATAATTTGTAATGAAATAAATATAAGTCTAGCCACGAGAATTTCAGGTGGTTGTGCAGATTTAAAATATTAATTAAATGGGCAATTTTACCAAAAATCGAATACACCGCAGCTGTTTAAATAAAACAAATATTTTTTAAAACTGTAATAAAATAATTCCGGTTTTCATAATAAATTTAATTAAATACTAAGGCTTAATAATGTTGATTTAAAATAACTCATAGTTTTCCGAAACAAAGACATTTAAAGCGTAGCTAGTTTTGTTTGAGATGCTTAAGGACAAAAATATTTGAGGCTTTTCTTAGCAATAAGTAATTTCGAAATAAGCTAAATAGGGATTTTAAATTAAAAAAAAAAAAAGAAAGCTTTGCGACTTAAAGCACAACAGCGGATACTATTTTGTAATTATTTTCTAGCTACAAGTTAAAAAGCATATATCTATTATTACTTAATCAGAAAAACAACAAAAAATTGTTTAAAACTCCTTTAAAACTACAACCGTACCATAGAAAGCTATTTGCAAAAATAGTACTGTAAAATTGGAAATTGTCTGAAATATAACTAGTTACCCTGAAATTTTCTGCTAAATTGTATACATACACACACTTACAAATTATTTTTTGAACATGAATGTAATTGAAATTCTAAATACGAAGGTTTTTTTTTTTTTTTTTTTTTTTTTTTTTTTTTTTTTGATATAATAATTTATTCATGAAAAGTTTATAAGGGATTAAAAAATTACTTGTTAAAAAAAAAAAAAAAAAAAAAAAAAATCCAACTAACCCACTCACAGAAGAAATTTCTATTAATCAGCTTCTCAACTGATTGAAAACGTTCAAAATCCTCAATATTAACTCTGCAAGCAAAAATACTTGCAAATAGTGAAATAAGTGTAAAGTTGGAACTTCCTGGAACAAATTAGGAACCTATTGTTTATTTCGAGTTTATAGTAATTGAAAGGGCGAGGAGGATAGAGAAATCTTATTTATTAATATGAAATTTCCCGTAAATTTGAGAATTTCTCTGCTCACAGCATTCGCGGGTTTCTCCGTATTCTCTGGTTCTGCTTGCAAAATAACTTTAATAAGAAAAAATTCTAAAAGTTTATATTTACGAAAGGTTTAAGCAATGTCACGATAAAACAAAACCTCATAAAATTCTTTGGGAATATATAAACAAGGAAAAAAGGAAGACATTGTGACATTATAAAAAATTACTTCTTTCAAGAGAAGCAAGTAGTAATATGCAAGTTAACGTATTGAAAACTGACGCAATCGTCAACTACGCATAAAATATAAATACATTATCTTTTCTGATTTTAAAAATTACTTTCCTGTCCTTATTAAATCCGAGTAATTCCGTTGTCAATATGAAACATACATATCGATACTGTTACGCAGTGGCGTAGCTACATATTCAGCGCCCTGGAGCAAGTAAAGTTTATGCGCCCTCTTGTCTCTCAAAAAAGTTCTGCGCAATTATGTTTGGAAGTTACATATATACATATACACATATATATATATATATATATAACCATAAATTAAACATAACCTACCACCATCAAAAACCGTAATATTATGAATTAAAGCTGTAAGTATTAAAAAAAAAAAAAAAAAAAAAAAAAAAAAAAAGTGCTAAATAATTTATTATAAGAATTATTATGGAAGAAAAAAGAAGAAAGTGGACACCGACAATTAATGGAAAAGCTTATATATTGAATTACGTTTTCAAGGGCACAGAATTCAATGATATAAGCAAAATGGGTGTTTTCTGTGAGAAAAAAAGCTAAAGCTAAAAATTATTTTTCTCTGTGCCCGAACAACCATTATAATCATGTGAATAGATTAAAAATGAAAACAGAATAGAATCAAATAATATGAAATGGAAAAATCAATAAAACCAAATTAAATATTTATAGCATATAAAATAGAAGTACTACGCAACATACCGATTAATATTTCAGTTTTTTTTTCAATATATCCTCACGCACATGGCTACGTACATGGCTACCATAATATCGTAAAGATTAAGGTGAATAATACAGTTAAGAAATCACAGTAATTGATACCAAAGGATGCAGTTAATACATTTTGAAAAACCATGATAAATACAATTAATATAATATAAAATAAAATAAATAGAAAGTAATTACATTATATAAAATAACTAAAATGCACATTTAAAATACTTAATTACTATTTAACAATATCGTCAAAATTTAGCTAAAATATCCACTTGGTGTAGGAAATTACAACTGAATAGGAGCTGCAAAAGACAAAATTTATAACTTATCGTCAAAAGACAAATTTTGGTGCAGCCATCTAGTAGTATTTTTATTATTCAAATGTCACAAGATGAACAATTGAAAGCCATATATATATATATGTGTAACTAGCTGACCGCCCGGCGTTGCTCAGGCCCATTATAATAACGTAAACAAAACTTAACTTTGTATGATTTTATATATTCATAAAGTAGTTCAAATGAACCTGGTTTTAGGGGTGGCCCACTGCCTTCGGCAGCGACTAGTGTGCTCCCGACAATCCTCTTTCAGAACGAACCTGTGGCCTCGGTCACCGCTACCAAAGGCAGTGTATGCCAGGAGTGTTCCGTACACGCTGGAGACAATCGAAAACCAAGTTGAATGAGTATACCACGTAGTAATCGAGCCCATAGAACCCGAGATAAGAATACGAATCCTAGCAGTGGAACTATAATCTTTAAAACAATCGTAAGCTAAGTTTAATGGACCAATTTCCGTTGAAATAGAGCCCATAACAACCTAGAAAAGAATGCGCCGTTAATGTTCGAAAATGGTGGTAACAGAAGTCTAAGATAAACTTTCACAATGTAGAAAGTAGCTGAATAGTAAGCTAAGCTTAATTTTCCATTTACCGTTGAAATTGGACATATTGAACCCGAGAAAAGAATGCACCATTAATGTTTGAAAATGTCGGTAACTGAAGCCTAAGACAAACTTTCATAATACAAAAAGTAGGTGAATCGTAATCTAGGTTGAATTAATCAATTCTCGTTGAAATCGGCCCCCTAGAACCCAAGGAAAGAAGCACCCCGAAGCAGTGGAAGGTGCTTGTTGCCCCCTCCCCCTGTAAATTTAACGAATTACCTTTAACATTAACGTGATATTTAGTTTACGGATGAAATTCCATCCACTCTGAAGATAACCACTTACTTTTAACAGTGGCGTGAATTTTAATTCACGGCTGTAGTGAGTAAACGTAAGTTGATGCCCTAAAAGAAGATTAATGTTCGAAAAAGGTGGTAGCTGGAGTAAAAGAAATTTTTCGTGGTTTCTAAAGTAGCCGGAGGACCCTAGAACTGTGCTTAAGAAAATTGCAAGACTATCGGATAATTTTTAAAGAAACTGCACCAAGGACCCTAAGAAGGCGATTAAGATCCAAAATTGGTGGTAGCTGAAGTGTGAGTAATTTTTTTGTTTTTCATGTAGTAGCTGGAGGACCTAAGAAATAGTTAGGGAAAAAATCCTAGTGAATTGGACCATTTTTATAGGGGGACCAAAAGAAGCTTACTGATAATTGATGATGAAAGCACTTAAGATGAAAACACGATAAAAGGTCCTAGTACTTAGCGCTTTAGATTTTCAATTAGTCGAAATTAAATATAGGGTATAAATATTAATCATTAGAAAAAATTTCAAAGAAATGCTTAAAAAAGAGCCCTTGAATCCCAATAGAAATATGAAGGTGTTGGCTCGGGGAGAGAAGACCAAGGCTCAATTTTGAAGTTATGCAATGAGATTGTGACACAATTAGTGGGTGAAAATGCATGGCACACAAAAAGTTACCTGGGGGGGGGGCAGTGTCTGAACTGAAATGTAGAAACGAAAAGAAAAAACTAAATGGAAAAAGATCCCTCAAAATGATAGTCGGATTAAAAGGGGCGATTTATTAACAATTTAGGGCACAAAAACTTCAAGTGGCCTTGTACCAAGCTTCAGGTGTTCAGGGTCTCACCTGGAATGTAGCTGGGCAAGGGCCCCAAGAAGGGATTAATTTTCAAATTTGGTGGTAGCTGAAGTCTAAAACATTTTTATGTTGGTCGTGTAGTAGCTGGATTTTCCTAAGATGTTGTTACAAAAAAAAAGTTAGTGAATCAGACCATTTTTAAGGGAGATATAAAAGGAGGTCCAAAAGAGGCCAACTGATAGTTGAGAGCAGGGCCCTAAGATGAAAACATGTTAAACGGTTATAGTACTTAGCGCTTTAGATCTCAATAAGTTTTGTTCTAACGTATATACAAAAGACCGCCGTTCTGATTATCACATTTATAGACAATGTTGAAACAGTCCCGTTTTCATGTTAAAATGTAATTTTTAACAAAAAATAACGTTTGAATTACGTTTTCTTTGCCGAAAATATTCTTTATAAATACTTTTGCACATATAGCGCAAAAATCAATATAATACACATATATATAGGGGAAATCACAATCACAGCATTGTACGAATATACGAAGCCTATACATTTCAAACAAATACTTGATAAATAATTTTACAAAAAAAAACTAAATAAAATAAAATACGTATATATATATATTTAAAGAGAGGCCGCGCTCTTTGGTACCAGATAGGCGGAAAATTTTTGGGGCAGACCATGTCGCTATTGGTCACACAGAAAATTACAGAATATATACGTTAGGTTTTAAAAGATTTAAATGGGTCTCAGAAGCAAAGAAACTTTCAAGAAAAAAAAATCAATTCTTCTACCTTGCAAAGAGAAATAAAAATCATTAATAAAAAATGCTTCAAAAAAGTGATTTAAAAAAAATATATTAAGTGATTTAAGACTTTTCATATCTAATGCTTATAGCAAATTTTAAAACTATATTAGCTTCACCTGAGGGAGGGAGCAGCTTTACCTGGTTTAGGGCTCACAGACCTGCAGGTCGGTTGCCCGGCGGGCCAATCTGCCTTATTTAATCCTAAAATTCTGCGATTAAATAAGGTTTAATGCGGAAAAGTGCTGTTACAAAAAAGTGGTGTAATTTTGCATAGGCTATAATCAGGCCCTAAGGAACACTGAATTTGGTACTTAATTTTTTCTCTCTTTTTGAAGCTTATCGATTCTGCATTTGACATTTGCAATATTTTCAAAATCTCAAAAACAATACTCACAAAATTTAAGTTGTTGCTTCCCCTTACACCCCCCTCCCATCTAAATTTTGTCGCCGTGGGCTGATGTGGAATATGTTTAAATCCAGCTCTTATTGTTTTGTAATCTGTATCGATGCATGTTTAGTTTCTACAAAACAAACAAAAAACCCTTCAAAATTTTCGTTTTCTTGTATTTCGTCAGTAAAATGGTCAATAATTTTCTACAATTTTATTTCCTATTTTCCTATGGGCTATTTTTTTTCCAAATCGTAAAATAATTATCGTAAATTACTACTGTTACATCGTACATATAGGTTTCTCAGCTGTGAATTCTTTGGCTACCATTATTTCTGCACAGTAATCATCATGATAAATTTCTAAAACATTTCTAATAGAAATGTACCAGAAAGATTATTTTTTGGAAATAGTGGTAGCCCGTAAAGTGACCGATGAGAGCCCTGTTAAATAAGTTTTGATTACTTTAAGATCTGAAAATCTTCAACGGTCGTCTCCAGAAAAGTCACAGAAAATAATCAGGCATGCTGAAACGGTGTTGGAGAAGTTACTTGATGCTTCAATATGGTATGAATTAAAATTAAAACTTCCTGAATAGAAGTCATTTCTTTCAACTGTGTATGAAAACATGTTTTAAATCGAAATGGTTGAGGTTAAACACAAGGTAAAATATCATAGGAATACGCTGATTGTAACAAGATTCATCTATAATGTCTGATTAATAATGAAAAAAATATGAAAATATTTGAAGAAATCTTTATTTCGCTTTTTCTAATTTTGCGCCCTTAGGATTCGTGCGCCTGGAGCAGTCTGCTCCAACTGCTCCACGGTAGCTACGCCCCTGCTGTTACGAAATCTTCAGCTAACGAAATATTCGATAAGAATTTTATAACTAACAAGGCTAACAATATCCCTTATGTCAGAAAATCTGTTAAAAACGTTGTGTCTTTATCACGATATCTAAATTCAGCTTTTCCAGTTCTAAAACTAGGTAAAGGGAGTGGAGGGGTGGGAATCAACACCGTAGATATGAACACGATACAAAATCAACACCGTGAAAAATTATACAATTTGCTGCTAATGTAAAAGATAAAATAAACATAAAAACGTTATTTGTCGGTTACTTGAAGTTTTATGTCGAAAATTGGCGACAAACTGATTAAAAGCAAAGCTGCTTATTTACTTTCATTTAAGCCGACCGATTAAAAATAAATGTCAAGTAATTACTTTCATAAAACATTTTATTCTAAAAATCATATAATAATCGCATTCATTTTGACAGTAAGGAATTTTTTTACGTAATTTTTTAAAAATACTTGCATTACATTTTACAGCCAATAAAAAGGACATAAAATTATTATTTTGATAGAAAAATGTCACGAATCGCAAATATTTATTATATTTGGTAAAGACTATAAAATGTAAACATTAACTGTGTTGAAGGTTTTTAATTTTTTTTTTGTTTAGTAAAGCGTTTTTGACCTCTTGTGAAATAATATTTTTACATTTAGAATAATTCTTAAGATAAATTTTTATCTCAAAATTCACTCGAAAAATTAAATATTTATCTACCCTATATATATAAAATCCTAATGAAACGAATTTATGAAACGGAAGTATGAAACGGAAGTATGAATCGACTGATTAAACAACTGATTATGTTTCACGGCGATTTCTCTTAAAATATGGAATACTTTGCGATGAAATTAACACCAAAAATCAATATTGATCCTCAGATTTCAAAAATGGTATTAGAATTTTTAAATTCGAATTAGTTTTCGAAATATTAATTTTTTTCTAATTTTATATACATTTTCCTAATGATGGCAACTCAAATTTTAATCAAACAGATATATTTTTTTCATATTTCAGAAAAGGTTGACATGGTAACCCGGCTATTGTTGTTTATTTGATAATAAATGTTTATTTACTTTTATCTCCTTTTATAAATTATATAAATTATTTTGTTCTATAATTATTAATTATTTTTTTTATTTTCTTTAGAAAATAATAGAAAATAATTAAAAAATACGGTACTAATTAGTTATTCCGTCGACCAATTTCGCCAAATTATATAAATCGCCAAAGCACTCGCCAAATTATACAAATTGACATAATTTTTATTTTAAATAACGAAAGAACAAATAAATTAGAATAACATTAATAAATATACAAATAAAAAGTGGAAATAAAAATCACTTGATGACGTAAACACGTGTAACTAAGGAATACCAAAAATGCATATGTAACTGGTATTTGAAAACGAGGTTTTCGCAAAAATTTTCGTAAAAAAATAAAAATCACGCCAAACCTGTATATCTGTAACCGTGTATATCTGTAACCTGTATAACCGTATCTAGCCAAATATTACCACTCGAAAAAAAAAAAATCTAACTGGCGAGTTGAAAAAAAAGCTACTGGCGAGATTTGCATCCTGCTAGCGTAACAGTACCTAGAATTCTTTGCAACCATAGCAACTTTTATGTAGTTTTGTTCGAAAAAAAATTTTGATTTTTTAATCAAAATGGAAAACTTACGGTCCCATATTGGCGCGATTTTTTTCTGACGCCAATGTCATATACGGAACGGGCACATAACTGGCGCCAAAGTATCGTTATTTTGCTTCATATGGTAAGCCGGATGTTGCTGTTTATGCGTTCCCCAAATTGGCATCGTTAAAAAATCACGCCAATATGGGACGTATATGACATCTTTGCCAAACTTTTATATGAACGGCGAAGGGATCAGACCGTATTTGTTTATGGCAGTTGATGACTTGAACTATTATAATATAGATGAAATGATGGCGATAGAATAATATTTGGCGACTTATCACCTGTGCCTGGCTAACATTAAAGTACCAAAATGGCACCTAGAGTATAAAAAGCGAAGTGGTCCGCCTGGAACTGTTGATGATAGTCACATGACTTAGGCTATTGTTATAGAGATTGTTTTAAAATACTGGGAGAAAAAGACTCTTATACTTAATTTATTTTATTTTAGCTTCTTTTCAAATGTTTAACTGATCCTCCTTAATCAAAAAACGAAAACAACCATTGGATGTCTTAACAGCAACTGATTTGCCCTTAAATTTTTGCAATCAAAGGGAATTGAATGGAAATCCGTTTACAGGGAGATCTGCACAACTTTTTTTAGTATAATTCAATCTTCTCTAATATTTTTAAAACCCATCAGATGAGCGTGTTTTTAGATTCTGCGGTGTCTGAACGGGGGTTGGCGAGCGTAGCTTGCAAGCGGCAGAGCCCCCTAGTTTATATATAAAGTTATTGGAAGGTAATTAAAAAATAATAAACGTCATGATAATATTGGTAAACATACATACAAATTGTAAAATATGCAAAACTTCATGTCAGCCATGTTAAAATTTTGTTTTTACAATGATTTGTTGGTGATGCTTCTTTGAACCATCCATTAGGCTCATTTTACGTTTAACCCTTAAATGCCGGGTGTTGCTTTTCGGCAACATACCCAATTTAGGCTCTAAAATACTGTTAGAATAATATTGAAGCTATAATGCGTAATGTTGCCAATGAAATACATTCTGAAAATATTATTAAATCGATTTTCAACATGTAGATGGCAACTTGTGCTGTTTCAGAATAAAGATAGATTTATTTTTTCAATTCTTGCTACTTGTTCTTTTTGTTTTGTTTGGAAGCTTGCGAAATACCCTATTTTGTTTTATTGTGATCAAGTAAAATTTATTTCTTATTATAGCTCCTAAAATTCTTGTGTGTTTAATATTGTAGAATTTTATCAAGGAAAATTATTTTTTCAATTAAAGACCAGTATTGCCGATTAGTAACAAACAGTTTTCTAGCCGAAATGAACAGTGACATGACAGTTTTCAAAACAAAATATGATTTTTTAAAGTATTTTTCCCATGATTTATTTAAAAAAGGAAAACCGAAAAATATTATTACAATGATTTTTGAAAAATCAGACATTTAAGGGTTAATGATGACGCTCTCCGTAAAGAAAGATGAGTATTCATTATATCGCCATGTATCCACCCCAATCTGACAATGAAATTAACACGATTTCTCTGCAATGTTTTGATCCAGTTGTTCCCAACGTGGGGAGTACGCCTCACCAGGGTGCAATTTCAAATTTGTAACTAACCATTTTCTGTCTTTTTTTCCTTTTTAGAAAACGAATGTTTTAGACTAAAAATAATAGATTTAAAAGTTAAAAAAAATACATTTTTAGTTGAATCTTAAAACAATTTAAAAACAGAATGACCAGAATAATTATATGAACAATCTTTAAAAAAATCTATCTCTTTTTATTTTTAAAATTTTCTATACATTTTCTGGTTGCTAATTTATTTTACAATTTTTCTCAATCATTTATCGAATAAGCTTTTGCTTTATGTAACATGAAGAAACTTTTACACGTTGAATTACTTAAACGTATGCGTAAATCTCATAGTCTATATAAAAAAAATATTTGAAATATCTATACCAACTTTATAAAATTTATAAATCTTTAATAGCATTAGAAAAGGAAATGGATGAATTTTAAATATTTATGGCTGTAGTACTGGCCTCCTATACAGTAAATGAATATATAACATATACAATTTAAATTTGAAAATACGATAATACATGGCAGTTAATTAACGATCATTGGCGAGGGAAAAATAAAAATGTGTTTTGATGGGAAATAATGGCTGTTTCAAATTGATAAAGGTCAGAGTCTTGAAATGCTTCTTGTGTATTTTGTTATCCACAGAAAGAGAATCTGGTGTCCAAAGTTTTTTCAACAACTCTTAATAAGTTTCTAAAATAATTTATAAAATGCGTCAATATTATCAATTTTAATGCTAAATGTGAGAGTTTCTTTAAGCTTTTTGTGAAGATAAAAACGCAGACCATATAGCACTTTTGTTAAACATTGAGGTAAGTGGGGAAGGCGCAATGAAATTATTTTGGCGCAAAAGTGAAGATTTATAACCTCATTCTATTTATAAAATTATGTTAAAAACACAGTTGAGGTAGAAAATTCTCCTCTGTGATAAGTTAAGAAATGTGAAATGAATAGTTATTGTTAAAACTCTGTTGGATTTATTTCAGGTGAATAGAGCTTACTTTTCAAATAATAAGAGATACATCACAGAATAGGGGAGTAGAGGGGAATGTGAGGTGAGGAGGGAGGGCTAAAGAATCGTACAATATGTTAGATGAATCTGTTAGTTGTTATGTTAGATTTTGAATGAAAGTGGAACTTTCGATACGTAAAATTTATTATTTTACAGTGCTGCATCACTGAAGATTTTTCCACTGTACGTATTCATCGGTTTTCTACTTGCAATGCAGAAAATATATCATAACAACAGAACATAAACAGATCATATTAAAAAATCTGTCACAACCACTGTTAACCCCTTCGGGACGAGCGTCTTTTACAGAATTTTTAATCTTCAATTACCGGTTTTTGAAAATAGAAATTTTTGCCTAATTTAATAGGGAAAATGCTCGGATAAATCAGGCAAAATTTACAATAAAAATTTACTGGTGAGAATAATGAACGATTCTGAGCACGTTACGCGGCACGAATACCGGTCGCAAGTCCCCAAGGGGTTAAGTCACAAGTCAAACTGACAAAGAAATGTCGTTTTGAATTCTCGCGGGGCGTTGGCGCGAAGGTGTTATCTTAGGTTTACTACAAAAAAATTTGGCGAATCGGTAGATGCAATGAAGAATGCCTATGATTGGATCTCCCCTTTGAGTGTGTTTCCCAGCAGAGCTGTTTGCACTGTTTCGGTCAGTTACGGTTTCGAAAGCATTCACTTCTTTTCTTCGTTCTTTGGGACAGCATCATGATTTTACAAATGTTTCGGTGGGGCGTGGGCAATAAAAGGTTGGGAACCACTGGCTTCATCAAATAAAACTTAACTTACCATAACTTGGTCAGATTTTTGAAATTCGATATATTACCTGAGAAACTTAAGGTCAAACTTCTATTGCATATTCTATGTGGGACAGCTTCAGAAATCAGTTTAAATATTGCTGCAGCGCATATAGGCGTCTGTTGGGACATCCCTCTCTCCTCCGACTTATACCCTGAGCTATGAATAAAATCGAAGTCGCCTCGGTCGTCGATTCTTAACCCTTTGCGGCCGTATTAACCCTTTAACTGTTTTTTTTTTTTGACACAATAAATAAAAAATTAGGACCTGGCACCACTTTTTTTTACTAAAATATTTGGCTTTGTACAATCGAAAAAGGTACGCCATTTAACAAACCAAAGATTACAGTTAAAATTAAGTGGTATCCAAAAACTTTTAGTATCGAAGACAGCAAACACTTTTTGCCCTAGAGGCACTGGTACACGATAGTTAAGGAGCTAAATTTATACAAAGGTGTCATGCTGGTCGGAATTAATTTTCGTTAAACGAAGAGTAATACATAATATGCAAGATTATGTAGAAAAAACAAAATTTATTAATTATTTTTTTAAACTTTAGATATATGTAACATAATCATATGTTTTAATTTTATGTAAAAATTATATTCCATAGTTCTCCATCGTGTGGTATTTTTTAAAGCAGTCTCCAATATACAGAACAGTCGTTACTCTTTACTTCTTATATTTTGCCTGTTTTAAACAAATTCACGGTACACTTCGGTAACTTTCTTTTTGCCATTTTAGAATATTATTTCAAAAATGTTTTAAGGGGATCAGGTAAGCGAAATTTGGCGGAAAAAATCGAATTTTACTTTTTTATATCATTAAATAGTTTAAACTTTTATCTTTTCATCGATGTGTCACACATGTTTATATATTAAAAAAAGAAGTGTTGGAATTATTTATTCTTTCTAAGAGTACTTCACAGCTTAATGGCCACTTAAATCTTTAATTGACTTTTTCTCAAAACTTGGATTTTTTATGTTTGTGTTCCTTTTTTTCAATATCTATTAAACTTAAGAACTCAATTTTTTTAATACTTTTATTGTGTTACATCGTATACTTTAACACAGGGATTTAATGATTTGTTGAGAATTATTTATTTTATGCAGTGAAATCTTACCAAAAATGCTAATTTAAAAACGCCTTTCAATAAATAATTAATAATTAATTTCCAGGTTCACTTAGAAAGAAAATGGTCTGTTAAAATAAGTAAAGCATGTTGCTCAAACTTCTCTAAAAATTCTAGACTTCTATATTTCACCATTTCTGAGAAAAAGGTACATAAAGTTGGTATATTTTAACATGGTGGAGATTGAGCTTACCCGGTCCCCTTAAGAAGCGAAAATGCCCAATTACACTTAAACATCATTTTATAAAATATTTTCTTTTAAATTCGGTATTCTCTCAAGAAGTATATTAAGCTGTCTTGCGATAAGTTCCAGGCACAAAGATACAAAAATTTCTCACACACATGCTGACTTGCTGCGCTTCAGTTACGAATTTTTGTCTCAGCCTAGTATACCTAAGAATTTGTAAGGAAAAGATTTTTGTTTTTATATGATCAGGGTTCATTGAATCAAGGATTACAGTATTCTTAAGAAATCTCCTTTAGTAATCTCTAATTGTGAAAGATTGCAGTTTAAAAATTCACTGCAGTATTTCAGAGAAAAAAGCACGTGCGTGGGAAAACAGATTGATACATATTGCTTCAACTTTCACCGCCAATACGTGATTGGGGTCACAAGAAAGTAACGGCTGGTATTTCAAAATTCTGAGCCATAATGCAGTTTTGACGCAAATAATGGGACATCGAATGTACGCCCATTTGTAAAAACGTTTATCAAAAGTCTTTGAAAAGTATATTTTGCAAAATATTAAAAAAATGTACTTTTTTTTCAATACTAACATTTGATTTTATAAAGAGATAGTGTTTAAAAGGTTAATGATGACAATAATTATTTCTTGTAAGGAATTATTTTTGAAAAAACCTCAACAAAGTGTGTCTATTCTCCATTTAAAAGATTATGAAATAAATAATTAAGAATAATAAATTAAAAGAAAAATCAATGAGTCATGAAAAAGCACAACTTAATATTTTATATATTAATATATGCATTACAATTTATATGCATTAATATTTTAAATATTAATGTTTTTTACATACTAATCAGGAAAGGCTCTAAATAGCGAACATCCCGGGACAGCGGGATTCAGCCGCTATTCAGGTGTGTCCATAATTCAGAAATTGAAAAAGTGTTCGCTGTTCGAAAATATCTGTTAAGGAGGTTTTATGGTATTCAGCCTCCTAATTAATTTTAACACACTTTTGCATAAACGATACAGAAAGAATTTATCAAAATTTCGAATAATTAATTTATAAATGAAAAAATGGTACATTGTTCACTCAGGATATTAAATTAAAAAACATCTAAATGAAATTAATTAAAAATCTATAACCCCATAACAAAATTTAAAATCATAAAAATAAAAATCTATAATCTTACAAAAAAGTTACAAGAAACTTCCTAACTTTCGTAGAAACTTTACTAATGCTGACATAAATTAAAAAAAAGAAAAAAAAAACCGAGTTTTTGAGTTACATGCTGTTTTCTTGAGCGGGTTCGTTGTAACTTGCAACAAAATATTAAAAGAGTAATTTCAAAATGATAGTTGATAAAGGTTTTGAAACAGTAAACCGAAACTTGATAAATAAACAAAGTAAGTAAATCTGATTATAAAACAATGAAACATGATAAAATTAAAGAGCCATAAAAAGATAAAAAAATACTATTTTAAAATTCGTTTTAAACATTTCGCACAGCAGTAAAAGAATTAAGAAAAGTAAAATGAAATTATCAGTATCATAACTAGTGTTAACCCTAGAAAAAAAGGGCCGCCAGGCGGGATTTTTAAAAAGGCCGTACTATTCTCAAAAAGGGTACTCTTGTACCTTGTGGGAAAAAATTGAACTTGTTTGTTTAGAGTCCCATTTTATCAGTAGAAATGTGCCATATTTTCCTGTCACTGATTGAATTTCATGATTCCTTCCCCCTACCCCCCGATCGATTGACGAATTTCTGGATTTTTTTCCGACGACTGAATGACGATCTTCACAATTTTTTCCCTCACAACCGATTGATAAATTTTGTGCTTTTTATTACTTCTGCTTTGCGAAACTCGCGGATTTTTTTCATAACAGTTGGCGAATTTCTGAATTTCTCCCGGCAACGTACTGTCGAAACTCGCAATTTTTTTCTATTTTATTTATTTATTTATTTATTTTTTGCGATGGATGGACGAATTTCGAAAGTTTTTCCCGTAAGTGACAGGCGAGTTTCATGATTTTTTTCATACGATCGAATGAGAAATTTCGCGAGACTTTCCCGCGACCGTGTGTTTTTTTCTCCCACCACCAGATAAAGAAATGAATTGAAAGGGTGTTCAAAAATGGCAGTAAGGGCAACTGGGTGGGTGCGTAAAATAATTAAAAAGGGCCTCCGGGCATATAAAGCAGTAAAAGCGCTGTCAGGTGCACAAAGTAGATAAAAACGGACGCCGGGCATAAAGCATTCAAAAAGTTCAAGCATTCATTTTGCGCCAGGAAAAACCAAGCATTATCTTCAAGTACTATTGGATAACTATTTTTTATTGCTGGTAATAAATTCATAAAATCATTGTTTTATAAAATAAAGGGAAAAAATTTCCGCTTGAACATCGTCATTAAAAAAAAAAAAAAAAACAAAGAAAAAAGAAAAAAAAAAACGCTAAAAATTTGGAAATACTGCATAGATATATTTTCGTCTTACCCTGCTAAAAGCCTGCTGCTCTGTAAATTTTTAACACTTTAAAAGAATTTTCGGACTTTATCTACCCTATATATATAAAAACCTAATGAAATGGATATTATGAAACGAATTTATGTAACGATTCTATGAAACGACTGATTAAACACCTGATTATATTTCACGGCGATTTCTCCTGAAATACGGAATACTTTGTGGTGAAATTAACACCAAAAATCCGTATTGATCTGCAGATCTCAAAACTGGTATTAGAATTTTTTAATTCGGATTAGTTTCCGAAATATTATTTTTTTTCTAATTTTACATACTTTTCTCTAATGATAGCAACTCAAATTTTAATCATAACAGATATTTTTTTTTCATATTTTAGAAAAGGAATTTTAGAATTTAGGAAATTTTAGAATTTTATACTAATTTGGCGACCAGTTTGGCCTCCCTTAAATGTATGCTAAGAAATGTATCATGTTACTTTTATTCATAATTCAATTTGTTTTTCATTATCATTTTATTTAATACGAACTGAAACATTTAAAATAAATGGCTTTCACTTCTTTCTTTTAAACGAGACGAAAAGAAAAATATTAGGCACAGATGTCATATATGCACCGCGGTACCTAATTGGCGCCAAAATGGCATTATTTTGGTTGACATGGTAACCCAACTGTTGTTGTTTATTTAATGATAAATGTTTATTTACTTTATTTTCTTTTTTTTAATTACATAAATTGTTTTGTTCTATAGTTAATTATTTTTTTGGTTATTTTCTTTTAAAAATAATAGAAAATAATTAAAAAATACGGTACTACTTAGTTATTCCGCCGACGCATTTCGCTAAATTATACAAATTGACATAAATTTTATTTTAAATAACGAAAGAACAAATAACATAGTATAACAATAATAAATACACTCATTGCCATAAAAATTTGCGCACCAAGAAATAATTGTGGGATCGTAACGAAACTTGGCATGAAGGTACATATGAGGCAGATATGCAAATGATTAGAAATGCAGCGTGATTGCGCATTGTGTAATGCCACTAGAGTGTGTTGAACTTCGTCCTCCTGGGAGTATAAAGCTGGTAAGCAGAACTTGTCTGAGTGTACCTTTTTCTTTTACAAAGGAAAGGCTGAGGTAGACATGCCGTTACGCAGCCATCGAAGACAATATGAGCAGCTGTCAGAGTTCGAGAGGGGAAGAATCATCGGGATGATGGAAGCTGGGTGGTCAGCTCGGCGAGTTGCTCGTCAAGTAGGCCGTTCTGATTTTACTGTGAGGAGGTGTTGGGACCAGTGGACTGAAGAGACGTCATTTACACGGCGACCAGGCTCGGGACGCCTTCGAGAGACCAGTCGTCGTGAAGACCGTCACATCATACGAAACACACGCGTAGAGCCAACTGCCTCATTGGCCACTATCCAGACACAGGCAGAACCTTCACTACGGACCGTTGTGTCTTCCCGAACCATCGCAAGGCTCCTGGCTGAAAGACATCTGGTATCGCGGCGCCCATTACGTGTGCTGCAAATGACACCCACCCACCGACGCCTCCGTTTGGAGTGGTGTCCCGCACGACGGGATTGGACTGCAACGGAATGGAACCAGGTCGTCTTCAGCGACGAGTCTAGATTCAATTTGAGCAGCGATGACAACCGTGTTCGTGTGTGGAGGCCCCGTGGTGAAGGCCTCAATCCTGCCTTCGCTTTACAGCGATACACCGCTCCTACAGCTGGTGTGATGGTATGGGGTGCCATTGCTTAAGATACACGGTCACCCCTAATATTGATCCGTAGCACAATGACAGCCATGCGGTACGTCCAGGACATCCTTCAGCCACATGTGTTGTTACTCGTGGCAGGTATCCCAGGAGCTCTTTTTCAGCAAGACAATGCTCGGCCACACACAGCAAGGATGTCACAAGCCTGCCTCTGCCACATTACCACCCTTCCCTGGTCTGCTCGATCCCCAGATTTGTCACCAATCGAGCATACCTGGGATCATTTGGGACGGCAAATTGGACACCCTACGAGTTTGGTTGAACTCGAGGCGCGTTTACAGCAACTGTGAAACGAGATGTCTCAGGACATCATACGGAATTTTTATGTCTCAATGCCTGCTCGTATCGCATCGTGCATTCGCGCTAGAGGGGGTCCAACAGAATATTAAAATTTCCGTTCATTTGTACTTTTTTCTGCAATAAATGATCCTTTTTCTTTGGTTTTCTACAAACTTACTTATATCACAGTAGTACTTACGCATGTAAAATTTCGTTTCATTTGGACGTCTTTATCTTGGTGCGCAAATTTTTATGGCAATGAGTGTATACAAATAAAACGTCGAAATAAAAATCACTTGATGACGTAAAGACGTGTAACTTACAACAAGTCAAGTGAATGTGACATTTACGATTAACCGTTATTGGCATTTAATCTTATAGTTTGGTGATAGATTTTTGGTCGACGGGATAACTAAGTAGTACTAAAAATACATATGTAACTGGAATTCGAAAACGAGGTTTTCGCCAAATTTTCGTTAAAAAAAAAAATCGCGCCAAACCCGGTGCGTATATGACATCTGGCCAAATATTAAATGATGTAACAAACCATGACATTTAATTTCAACTTCAAAGCAATGTTTTAATTTACCACTCGAAAAAAAAAAATGCTAACTGGCATTTTGACAAAAGCTATTGGCGAGATTTGCACCCGGCTAGCGTAACAGTACCAAGAATTATTTGCTGCCATAGCAACTTTTATGTAGTTTTATTCGAAAAATAAATTTGATTTTTTAATTAAAATGGAAAACTTTCGGCACAGATGTCATATACGGACCCATATTGGCGCGATTTTTTTCTGACGCCAATGTCATATACGCAACGGGTACTTAACTGGCGCCATTGTATCGTTATTTTGCTTGATTTGGTAAGCCGGATGTTGTTGTTTATGCTGTTCATGTTTTCACCAAATTAGCGTCGGAAAAAAATCGCGCCAATATGGGGCCGTATATGATATCTGGGCCAAACTTTCATATGAAAAGCGAAGGGATCAGAGCGTATTTATTTATGGTAGTAACATGACTTGGACTATTATAGTATAGATGAAATGATGGCGGTAGAATAATATTTGACGTACCTATCACCTGCGCCTGGCTAACATTAAAATACCAAAATGGCACCTGGAATATAAAAAGCGAAGTGGTCTGCCTTGAACTATTGATGATAGTCACATGACTTAGGCTATTGTTATAGAAATTGTTTTAAAATACCGGGAGACAAAGACTCTGTACATTTAAATCATTTTATTTTAGCTTCTTTTCAAATGTTTAACTGATCCTCTTTAATCAAACACGGAAACAACCATTGGATGTCTTAACAGCAACTGATTCGGCCTTAATTTTTTGCAATCAAAGGGAATTGAATGGAAAACCGTTTACAGGGAGATTTGCACAGCTTTTTTCAGTATAATTCAATCTTCTCTAATATTTTTAAAACCGATCAGATTAGCGTGTTTTTAGATTCTGCGGTGTCTGAACGGGGGGTTGGCGAGCGTAGCTTGCAGGGAGCAGATCCCCCTAGTTAAAAATATAACATTACAAAACATCACAAAATTGATGTATTTTTTTCTTTTCTTTTCTAAGGGTACATATAATTCCTATTTAATAATTAACAGTGCATATATATATACAGTCGAGTCTCTATATAACGAAATCCATCGTTCCACTCAAAAAATTCCTTATATAGAAAAATTCGTTATATACAGACCGCCCTAAAAATTTATATTTAATGTGTAAATTTTGGAGAAGAAATATTTGGGGGTGTTTAATTAAGATTTTGAAATGTTTTACTATAAATATCGACATGATATTGTATTGTTTAATTATTTAAGCAGTTTCAAATCGGTAGAGGAGTAAGGTAAAGATCTGAGATTCGAAAGATAAACCAGGAATCAATGCAGGAAAATTGATTCCACGTGGCTTTGATGTTTTTTTCTGAACAAATAAAGAAAAATTTCTGAAAACATTCGTTATATGGAGAAGATATTTCGCTATATGGAGATTATTTTTAATGCAATTATGGGAAAAAGTGACCATTCATGCAAAAATTTGTTATATAGAGAAATTCGTTATATGGAGGTTCGTTATATAGAGACTCGACTGTATTTCTTTCCTTTTTTTTTTAATATAATATAAAATTGATATATTTTCTAGTTTACATTATCAAAACCAAAACTTCGAAAGTATGCATTATTACATTTTAATATTAGCTTGTAATTTCTTTTCATATTCATTGCAATAACGGAGGAAAACAACAAGACGGTGAACTAGATAACTATTTAAATACTTATATTTTTCAGTAGTTCACTATAAATACTATTAATTTTATATAACATTTTCATACTTTTTCTGGGTTAAATCTTACCTGTGAATGTGCAAAGAATTAAATATTATTACAGCTTAAAATTCAATAACATAAATAATATATCTATCTGAAAATATAATAACAAATGAGGTTTTTAATGCGTATAAAAAATGTAGTCAGTAGATTGCGTATTGAAATTAGAAAAAAATATTTAAACTTGGCGTTATCATATTAAAACTAATTTGCACTATTAATACTGAGAATTAATTAGAATCTAATGACAGTTTCCATTATTTTAACAAAAATTGCTTAACATAAAAAACTGAAACATTTTATTACCACTAAGGTAATAATAATAAGAAATGTTCAAAGCTTTAAAAATATATTAGATTAGATACTGGAAATTTGTTTATTAAATTATATGCTAAAATATGTTTTTGTAATGATGAAAATTTAATAGAATTTAATACATTTACATTTATTTCAGTGACAATTGATCTAAATTGCAATGTACTGAAAATTAAGTAAGATCTTACACAGTTTCCTACTATTTTTATAAGAATAGTTTTGTATGAAAATAAGAAATATTTTATTATAACTATGATAATATACTATAATAATAATAATAACAATAAAAACCAGAAGTTTTAAAAATAACAGATTAGATTAGATATTGAAACTTGATTTTCTAATATTATAAATTAATTGGAATTTAATACACTTTCTGATATTTTATTAGCAATAGCTTAATATAAAAGAATCAGGAGTGTTTTATTAGCACTAAGATAATAAAATATTGCAATATGATAAAGAAATATTAGAAACTATAGAAAATATTACATTAGATTAGCTATTTGAAGTTTCTTTTTTAGATTATAAATTAAAATTCGATTTTCTAACATTCAAAATTAATCAGAATTTAATACAATTTCTACTATTTTAATACCAATAAGTTTAACATAAAATTAATCAGAAATACTTTAAATATCACTAAGAATATTAAATTCTCTTTTATATTTCTTATAAAAAAAAAAAAAAAAAAATGCACAAATTTTTGTAATATATATCGTTTACTAAAATAATGAAAACCTTGTTTATAGGTTTTAAATAAAACGTGGTTTAAATTTTATTTAATACAAGTATTATACTTGCCAACTTTCTCTTAAACTTCCGTAAATAGTGAGTTAAATTGACCCAGGTTAAACACGTTTCGAACCAGAAATTTACTAAAGAAATTCATTCAAATAGATTTCATTGAGAAACATGATTTCAAATGCATAATGAAACATCAAATAACTTTTCTGGTTAGTAACACGTATAACCTGGGTCAATTTAACTCACATTTTACGGAAGTTTAGTTGAATGTTGGCAAATATGAACTATACATTTTACATGTCACATTTACGAAATGTGACCATAACAACCAAAATGTTACCAAATTAATTACCAAACATGTACTTTAACATGTTTGGGAATCAAAACCAATAACATAATTATTACAATCAATAACATATATTATATCAATAACATAAATATTTTAAAAAGTAAACATTTTCTCAGCCATACATGGATATATTTTTTTTTAATGTTGAATGTTTCAATGTTTTTTATTATTGTTTTTTAATGTTGGAAGATGTGTAGTGAAAAAATATAAAATTACTACACAAAATAAGTTTTTTTTTCAGATAAAAAAGAATGAAACCAACATGTTTACTTTTAGTACATTTCTATGTAAAAAATGCAAGATTTAAAAGCAATGTATTGTTGTAGATATTTATAATAATGTCTATAAATAACGATTTAATATGCCAGTTTCTATAAAGGAATTTTTCCTAAATTTCATATATTTTTATTGCATAATATTCCTAATGTATCTACAAATATTAAAAAAGAATAACTATTGGGGCTGAATTTTACTTAATTGAAATTTTGGAGCATAAAATGCTAACAGCAATAGTTTATTCTAAAAAATAAGAAATACTTTATCATGATAAATAATTTACTGGGCAATCATGCTAGAAAATAATAAAAAAAATAACAAAATCGCACAAACTTTTGAAGTATGTAATGATTAAGGGAGGGTTATAGGGGATTTTAAAAAATAATAAATAAGCTGGACAATTAAATTTTTTAAATTCAAAATATCTACCACTTTCTTTTCGACTTATCTATGGGATATTTAATCACAGAATATCTTTCAATAAATTAAGCTGTTTGAAAATTCTGGGAGATATTTTGAACAAAAAGAAAAAAAAATCTCCAATCTAACAACATTATAATAAAGAAAAATCTTACTTGTAAAGTTCTAATGCAGAAGTAACAGTTGCGTTCGAAAAATGTGGTGAAATTCTTAATGCCGGTGTCATTATATAGTATACGATTTTTAAAAACCCTGCCCGGATGCTAGGGTTATAACAATTCACCAAGGTCGAAATGCTATCGCTCTTTTGGCTAGCCATGAGACGAAAATAAACGAGGAAACGTGGAAGAAATGACGTTGTTTATTTCTCTTTTTTATTGAAACTTTTTGTGTTTGTTTGGAAAAATTTAACTGAGCTGTGTCATGCGTCATTCCTCTGTTTTGAAGTTCAGATAACTCGAGTATTGCAAAGTTCTTGAATAATGAATAAATTTTGCTATCGTATTAAATGGAGTTCAGAAATTTCCCTTGAAATATCGTTTTAAAAGGGAAAAATATATATGTACAAAGAATTCGCTGGCGAGATAAATAAGTTTAAGCTGTAAAATATCTTAAGTTTATTGAGTTTGAGGGTGAAAATAAAAGAATAATAAGCATGTAAATAAAAGAATAATAAGCATGAAAACAAAAGAATGCTTATTCATTTTTATGACTATTGAAATATGAAATAAAATTCCCTCTGACAAAAAATAGAAATACAATAAAGTTAAAATAAAATAAAATGAAGTACTATTAACCTCTTAACTGCCGCGGACGTATACATGCGGCTTCAGAGAATACCTGCATATATTACAAAAATGAGGAACTTTCAATACAGCGGGATAATTTTCACCAACAGAGCTGTGTTTTGCACATGTATAGCATGTGCATTTTCTTACTGTTATTTCAGAAAACTAATCGCCGCCTTATTTAATTGTAGAATTATGTTGTGTAAATGAGGACTGGAGATCGCGTCAGATTTCTTCGACAGTTAAGAGGTTAAAAATAAATAAAAAGAGAGAGGAAAAAAACGAAAACAATTAGGAAATAAATACATTAAATATTTGATGCAATATGGACATTTGTATGAAATAATTTTTAACCGAGCATGTGCGAACGGCAACAAATTATTATTTATTTAATTTTATTTATTTGTATAATTCAGTTGCCAACTTTATAGCATAAAATGGTTAGTCTAATATTATAAAAATTCAGAAAGATATTCACAAAGTTGTGAGCTTTCTAAAAAAAAAAAAAAAAAAGCTGGATGATATGGGTTATTCAATAACTTGTCGTTTTTTTAACAGACTTCCAGACAGAGAAAACAAGAATAAAAATATGGCGATTTGTTTAAAATCCTTTATAACCCAGCTACTTTCAGAAAGCTACTGAAATTATGCACACTATGTGGACGATATACAGTAAAACCTCCCTAAAGCGAACACGTCCGTTCCAATAAAAATTGGTCGCTCCGAGAGGTGGTCTTTTAATGGAGGTCATGTTTTTATGTAGATTTTAATTGTTGAAAAAAGTAACAATTAATGTTACTAAAGTTTATTTTTCACATTAGAAAAAAATATAAAAATTTAAGTATGAAAACAAAACGTAATTATGTAAGTCAATTACTTCAAGGTTAAAAAAATGAATACATTGACATTTGCTTTGATTTTACGGTTTTTTCTTTTATAACTTTCATTTCCAAGACCTTTTGAAGTTCAGTAAATAAATGATATTTTCTTGGACGGAAACAAATAATGACGATTTCATTAATTTATCTATTTCTTTGAGAGTTTCCTGACAGAATAGGGCAAGGGAGTTTATTGACTGTCATTCTTAATTTATCAGCAGAGTTAAATTCATTGCCTAGAAAGGCACAGAGGAGTTTAAACATTTAAAAGATACCGGAATAAGAAAAAAAATCTAAACTTAGTATAGAAGTTTGATGAATAATGCGCTCTCCGGAATTATTTTTCTAACAAAACCTTCTTCAAGCGACCAGAAAAAAACGGTATTTGTTTCATTTTCTTCAAAGAAATGGGTCGCTCATGGAGGGAGTTTAACAGAGATGGTCTCTGAATGGAGGTAAAATTAGTATTGAGTCTATGGGAATAAATTTCGTTCCATGAAAAATGGTCGTTCAGAGAGGTGGTCGCACAGGGAGGTTTCACTGTATTTCTGAATTTTCACGATATCGACTGACCTTTTTATATGAGTTGTCCAATATAATTTACTATAAAATTATGTAAAAAGAAAAAAAAGGGTTATCGTTCGCGCATGCGATTTTTATTTCATACAAATGCTCATCTCATATTTCATCAAATATTTAGTATATTTCTGTTGTAATTCCAGTACCTTGTTTCTACTGTACTTTTTCAATTTTATGGAAAGTAGCTTTAAGTTTGGTAACTTTAACCCTGCATGCTATAAACAACAACAACAAAAATATGCGGAAATTTCTTGAAAATTTATTTCTTGAAGAAATATCTCCATTAATACAGGCGGTATTCTTACACAAATGTTATACAGAATACACATTTTTAATGATAAAATAATCTGGTGCGATACTTTAATATAAAAAAATAACTTCTTAAAAACACCATACAATTGCAGAAATGCGCAAGGTCCTCAAAAAGAATTTAGTCTTTCTTCATCAGGCGCAAAGAACACGTGCTTCAACTTTGAAAGAAGGAGCAAGACAGGAAAAATGTAAGGGAAAGGGACAAGTCGAAGGAACAGCCAAAAGGAAAGCAGAAGCTAATCACACAAGGACATTATCCAATCAGAAGAACACAGACAAGAAGGAGAATTATGAAGCAAGTTGAATGAAAGCAGAGTAAAAACATACGGATATGTAAAATAAATATATAATGAATAAATAAATACATAAACAAAATAAATAATAAAATAAATAAATAAAAACAGTAATAATAAAATAAAAGAATTAAAAAAAATAATAATATATGCAAAAAACAAATATATATATATAATGAAAAAAATATATATATATAAATTTATGAATACCAAAACTAATGTTAATTATTTTTAAAATGTAAATATTATATGGTAGATGTGAACAAGTTTTTCCAAGCTGCAGAGAGGATAAGATTTTTCATTAACAGTAACTTCAAGAATAAGATAAAGAGAAATAATGTCCAATTATGAGGTGCTATTGACATTAAAGGTAATTTTTCCATTTTGAAAATTAAAACTATGGCTAGAATCCTAAGAATGCGTGGCAATAGAAGAATTAGAAATTTCTTAGTTATTAACATAACTATAGTGTTCTTTCAAGCGGATTTCTGGATTTCTTTTAACTTGACCAATATAAGATAAATGACAACCGTTACAAGGAACATTAGAGATTCCCCATTTACGAAGATGAGGAACAATCGACTTAGTGGAGGATAGTCCACATAGTGATGTGCTACAGCGACAGATTATTTCAAGCAAATGAGTTTGAAGAGTGATTTCAAATATTATTTTTATTATTGAATTTTTTACTGGTTCCCTAATTGTCCTCGTGACCAAATAGTCTCTGAAAAGTCCGAGGTCAAAGATGATTTTTAATACTACACAAGTTTCAGAAGATTAAGCCTAGTATTTCTGTAAACAAAGCATTCAAAATCACAATTGTCCGGTGACGTTTTGCCTTATAGCGTACATTAGTTATATAGTTTATAATATGTGTTTATAAAACACATTTTTTATACATACAACAAGTAAAAACATTTCGTGTGTAAATGTGCAAATAAACATTTCGGCATAATTTTTTTTATGTAGTAATTTCAAAAAATTCGTTAAAATTTTAGACAACAGATGGCACTGCGATTTGTGATGATTTAGTGGAGGACGGCAGAGATAAGTAAACACTAAACTTAATTTACGACACGTAACACACAAAATACATTGTTCTTCTTAGGTAATTTTAAAAAGACAGAAAAATCGGCAAGAATATTACTCTGTCCGTGGGTTCGGTTGGATGGGAAAATTCCAGAACACTGTCCCGTACTTTATTTAAATTGTTTCTTTTCAAAGACGACCGCTTAGAATAATTTCTGGCGCAATCCTGTCCAGCTTTCCCAGACAAACCCAATGCTGTGTCAGCGAAGCTCGGAGAGCTCTCTCTTGTTGAAGTTGAAAATCGAGAATCCCATCAAGGCTCCATCAGCTGGTTTATTTAAAGGCTCCTATCCCATCAGGCGAAAACACTCGCGAGCTACTGCTAAACGTATGTCAAGCTTATTTTCTAATATCGTTTGCATTTCGATATTTTTAAATATATATATATATATATATATATTGCATTGGATAGCTGAGTTCTATCCCTACATTGACTCTCTTTTACTTTTTTTGATTTAGGTTGCAGATTTTTTTTTATAAAGTCGCTTTCACTTTCGGAATCGTTTCCGTAAGTATAAGTAATATCTTAGTTAACATGTTTTATCTAAAAAATAAAAACAATACGACCAAAATCGAAAAAGTAAGAAAGGACAGCTGTAAGGATCGAATTCAGCTATCCAATGCAAAGAAGATAAAAAACATTAAAAATATCGAAATGCAAACGATATATTGGCATGTTTTTGTCTTAGCCTTTTGGGGCAGGAGCCTTAAGCATTCGGCTTTTAAAGTAACTGAAGTGTCTCTCTGAGAGTCCTTAAACCATTTGAGGATTTATATGCCTGTAAACGTTCATGTAATGTCGAAGCTGAGAACTTTAGGTAACATTATGTATCTTACAATATCAAATCTAAGTACATGGCTCTAAAAATTGCGATTTTTTATAACGTCATATGGAGTTGTCTGAAGTAAAACTGGTGGCTGGTCTGAGAAGTGTTATAGAATTTTACGAAATACTTACTGCAACGGCATTTCTCAGGCTAAAGTGGGGTTTAGAGTTCTTTTAAGAACTCTAATGCCCTTTTATCAAATTAGCACATGAAGACAATTCATTACAGCTCCATGAATTGCAACAATAATCAAGCTGACTTTAAAACTTCAAAAGGTAAAGTTTTTTTTTTTTTTTTTTTTTTAAACATTTGTTTAGATTGAGGATAAAAATTTGATTGATGTTTGTTTCAGCTGAGCACACCAATTGAATTTTTTGCGGATTGAGACAGTAAAGAAAGCCAGTTATTGGCATTTACTGTTTTTTACATATAAAAATACATACATGATTCACTTCCTAAAAGAGTATTAATACAGTTTAAAATGATGTTAAAATATCAAGTACTTTCGGCTATGTACCTAGCCTTCATCAGCATTTCAGATTTAAACTGCGTTTCGAACTTCTGCTAGTCCATACCTCTCTCATCAAAGCTTCGCTTCAAAACCGATCATCCGGGTTTCATGGTCGATACTTCTAAAATAGCGCAAAACAGAAAATGAGGTGAGGGGGAAGGACGGAGTTTTTAAAATTATAAATCATTGCTTTCTGATCAAACCTAGCATATATTTGGAACGTTGTAAGATATAATATGCATTGTATGCTTTTCCACTTATCATATTATCTTACAACGTTCCAAATATATGAGTAAATAAAATACAGTATATATAGAAAAAAAGAATCAGTAGAGAGAAACGAAAGCGACAAATTATATTTGAAATACACAAAATATTTGCTTATTAATTGGATTTAAAAAAAAAGTTAGTCATACGTTTTGGTCGTATAATTTATAATCCTTAATGTATTATAGATGTAAAGCAAGTAATGGTGTTATTTACCGTAATGTTGAATTCACAAGAGAATTTTCAAAAAAGTTTATTTGAAAATAACGAGCAAAAGAAAGGTTTCAAAATTTCTAGTGTTAATGGTCTAGAAAATCAAAATTTTGAACACCGACCGGAAGAACCAGTGGTGTAGTCGTAACAAAACGCTATATGCACAGGGTATACGCTAAAGTCATGAACGTCATGCCTAGGGTATATGCTATAGCTTTATTTGAGAAACAGAGGATAAGCTTCTAAAAGATATCCAGAAGGTATATAGCGTATACCTGCATATACCCTCCTCTATACCTTTGGGAAAAACGTTCTCAAGGAGCGTACAATTTCCTTCGAGGTAAGAAAAGTCTTTATTCAGTTTCGATTATGACAGCCATTTAATTTTATTCTAATAATAATAGAATATTTTTAAAAGATCTCCCAAGCCAGGCTATGAAATTAACAGTACACAAAATAACAGATGACCTACTAGTCTAGTGGAATTAGCAGTACACAAAATAACAGACATATTCGTCCAGGTTTCCATGAAACTTATTTTTTTGTGTTTCAAAGATATTTTTAATTTTCTTTATAGTAAATAAAATTGCTCCCCCCCCCCCCCCAAAAAAAAAAAAAAAAAAAAAAAAAATCGAACGAATAGTTAACAGGTGTAGCTAGTAGACCTGTAGGTGTAGCATGAAACATTCATAAATTTTTGGATAGAGACTTGCAAAAGTTTATAAAAATAATTAATAATAGAATATTAAATCAAAATCGTTTATGATTAAAGAGAAACGCCTTGAATATGTTTAAGATCTATTTTTGAAACGTTTTACTAAACACTGTTACATTTATTACAGAATTGATTCACTCTTTTCTTTTTCTTTTCCTTAATTTCATCGTATTACGCATTGTTTAAAAACATGTCATAAAACAATGTTTTAAGTATATTACAAAATTAATTCTAATTTTATTTTTATTTCATCAAGATGTACTGCGTTTTATTTAAAAATATGTCATTGAAACACAACAATTTTCCACAAATATTAGAAAATTAATTTGCGTTTTGTTTTTGTTCTTTCCTTAAGATGTATATGAATTATTTAAAAATATGCCATAGAAAACAGAACAATTTTCTAAGAATGATATCTGATACATCTCTAAATTCAAAGCATTTGGTTACCAAAACACGATGATTGATTAAGTGTCTTAGATTTATCAGGCAGCAAGAGTGATAGAGCATAAGATAAAAATTAGTGGCGTAACGCGTAACGTCAATCATGATTTCCGATGAAAGAGTACTCAAATAGGTAAAGTTAATAATAACAGCAGTTGCCGAAATTCATCATGTAAAAGGATATTTTCAAACTGACGAGTTTAAGAATTACTAGTGTAATGTGTAACGTCAATCATGATTTCAGATGAAATGAACACTGACATATGCAAAGTTTTATAATAACAAACAATTTATTGGAATCCAATAAAGGGATATTTTGCGGGTAACGTCAACTATGATTTCAAATTAAATAAACACTCAATTATGTAAAGTTAATAATAACAAACAAAGCAATGCATGGAAATAAATTTAAAGGTATATTTTGAAAATAACGGTTTAAGAATTAGTGACCAAAGGTGTTGTAACATCAATTATGATTTCAGATGAAATGTATAGTGAAATATGCAAAGTTAATAATAACAAACAATGTATCCATTTAAAGATATATTTTGAAATTAACGGGTTTAAGCACTTCAATGGAACCCGAATGTAAGTCGGGGGTAACAAAACAAGATTGTTTCCATACCTTTGCTGCCTGTGAAGTCGCTAAGAATAAACGTTGTAACGTGTAACTTCAATCATGACTTCAAATGAAATGAATAATTAAATATGTAAAGTTAGCAATAACAAACAATTTATCAAAATCCATTTAAAGAGATATTTCAAATTTCCGAGTTAAATTTTATTTTATTTTATTTTTATAGAATACGCGCTGATGGAACCTTTTAAAAATAAACAGCAGAGCATCTTTCAAAATTGTACTTCACTGAATGACTAAAAAGCATTATTTTTGTATTTCAAATTTTTGCAATAATTTTTAAACTGTATTTTGGATGGGAATCTGCAAATTGCGCCTGGTGTGCACAAAAAGTTCTTCCACCAAGATCTAACATTAAAATAAATGTCTTCATCTTATTCAAAACTTTTCATCATTCAATTATATGTTTTAAGGCAGCGGTCCTCAACCTTTATTGATACGCGACCCACCTTTAAGTAAAAAAAAAAAAAAAAAAAAAAATAAGAATCAATCACGGAATCTGCAAATTGCGCCTGGTGTGCACAAAAAGTTCTTCCACCAAGATCTAACGTTAGAATAAATGTCTTCATCTTATTCAAAACTTTTCATCATTCACTTATATGTTCTAAGGCAGAGGTCCTCAAACTTTATTGATATGCGACCCACCTTTAAGTAAAAAAAAAAAAAAGAAAATCACGGCCCACCTAATATGGGGTGTATCTAATATAAATATGAATTTTTTTACGACCTCTATAAGCAATGGGCTATCCTATCCTATGAAAAAGATAAATTTTTGTACGAAGGAAGCACTATCAACAAAAAGAAGAATTGGTAATCCCAATGTGTGTAAGTTGAATAATATTTAAAACAACAAATATAATGAAAAATACATGTAATTAATATCTTCTTCGTTCCCTGGGTCCACATTTGTGGGCCTCCGTTTTGCCACGTTTTACTAATGATACTCGACCATAATTACAATTTCGATATCAGAATGGTATGTTTCGAAGTCTAAGGTTCGAACTAATGCAAATAAATCAAAAATCTCGACCTGAAGTCAAATGGGAGAAGAAATAATTCAGTAATATTCAATAATATTGAATTAATACTCAGTAACGAAGAGGTTACCAAAACACAACTTTACAATTAGTGAGATCTCTGGCACTGGTGTTTACCGACCAGGGCATCTCTATCATAGTTAAAACTAGTTAATTTTTGACTAGTTAACACTAGTTTAGACAGTTTTGACTAGTTAGCTAAGGTTAAAACTAGTTAATTTTAACCTTAAGTCACATCTTAACCTTAAGTCACCCTTGTCTCATCAGTATCAATTATTATCGGGAACCACAGCACGGGAGTTCGTCCGTGACAATTATTGAGGTTGTAAAATATTGTATTTCTTACATTTTTTTCAAACAGATGAAATAGAAGATATATTTTTTGTGGCAAATCTTGATTGTTCCGCGATCCACCAGCGAGTCTCGACCCATACGTTGGGAACCGCTGTTCTAAGGGGTATTTCTGTTTTCAGACTCGCCTTTGTTTTTCGCTTTCAAACTGACGTGATACAGCGTTTGCTTAGAAGTTGCAGCCTTTTACGGATTTCCATTTTCCCAACATTTTGAATGTATTTATTTCTTTATAACAAAAACCCTATCTTCACAAAAATAAAATTACAGTACGCTGTCATTGCTTATGTAATATATTTCAGTATTAAATTCAAAGTGTAACTGTAATAGTTATTTAAAATTTTGATGTTTGAATAAAAAAAAAGGCAATTCTTTTGCTCCGTCTTGCACGCGAGACAAAAATAAAGTAATATTATAGGGCTTAGCACCCGACGCGTTACCTTTTCAGGGTTAGAGATATTTCAATTTTTTTGGCGAAAAAAAGAAATCTAATTTATTTTACCCTTGGAAAGATTTTTGATATTACTTTTATTAAATTTGTTATTATAAACAAGAAATCATATTTGCGACGTAAATGAGTTGAAATTTATGAAAATTTTATATTGCAAGTTAAGTCTTGTGAATATTTTTTAAATTACACATTTTTTAAGGTAATAATAATAAGAATAATATTTAAACTAAAAATCATTAAATCGATTTATCCACACAAAGAAAAATAGTTACTTAGTTGCCATCTTTATAGAAACTTTGTTATAAGTTACAAAAAAAAAAAAATTATATCTCAAAAACTAATTCAAATTTTAAAAGTCTGAGAGCCCATGTAACATTATCGGATCCATGCAGATAAAAGGTGATCATTTCTCCGCGGTGCGTTTCATATTCTAGGACAGGGTCGGCGAACCTATGGCACGCGTGCCATTTTTGGCACGCGAGAGAATAATTTTGGCACGGCGGTGCGGCGTTGATTATGTCTCTAAATTAGGATACAGTGATTTTACTCAAAATACACGAATTTGACGATCTGATTTGATTCTAAATTCTATTAATTGGAAGTTGAAAATTTTTAATCTTATTCAATATGGTTCAAAAATTTATAAAACAAAGAAAATATTTGAAAACTGTCGAAAAGGAAAGATTATTATATGTATTAATAAAAATATCGATGGTAAATTATGGCAACTTGAAAATTAATTTGAGAACTATTTAAATATATAAACTGCCTTTTTTTTTCATTTTAATAAATTTTCCTACTATATATACCTGCGAGTCATTATTTTCTGAAATGAATAATATAAAAAATCCAATAGAGAACAGTTGTCAGATGAATCCATTTTAGCTTGCATTCTGTTAAAATTAACTGAGCATTAAAATGATATTAATTATTTTTCATCCAAGATACAACACAATTAATCAAATTATTTTATAAATTAATTTCTAAAATATAAGTGTTTCTATAGTTATTGCAGTGTAATACTTACATGTATGTTATCCATATTAAAAAATCTTAATAAGTAATTTTCAAGTACTTTTGATTCATTATTTTTCAATCCACTAAATTTGTTATTGGCACGTCAAGGCCATGTAAAATATTTTTTGAAAAAAATTGGCACGCGACTTTAAAAAGATTCGCCAACCCTGTTCTAGGAGGTATAATTGTGAAATACAAAAACTAGATTTTAATATAATAGATAACAGCTTCAACCATTTGAAGGTCTTTGGTATATTATTTTTACCATTTAATATTAATCCACAAGAGCCAGAATAACACCAGACACTTGAAATACAATTTTGCTTTTAGGATTTACGAAAAAATTAGCTTTTACATGTTTTCAAATAAATGTCTTCGTAGATTTTGGTGTCTTTCAATGATTTAAAAAATTTCGCAACAGAAGTGCCTTGCCCCTTGCCCGGGTTAAGTAATTATCTTTTGGGTATTATAAAGATTACTAAACGAAATCCGTAGAAGTACACATTTTTTAAAAAATAACAGCGGAAATTTGTTTTAATCTTTCCTTTTAAATCTTAGATCCTAAATTAAGCACTTGCGTATACACACTATTTGCTAAACTTTTTCTTAAAAACGAAAAATCTGATATGTTATTCTGAAAAATTTCAATGTTGATGACAGTTTTTCCTCTAAATATAATATTTTTTCTCCCAAGAATATTAAATATTTTGGATTTGTTTACTTTTACATGATGATAAACCGAAGTAGTTTTTAGTGCTATCAAAAGTGATTGCATTAAGAACCGGAGTGGGCGCGTGATCTTGAAAATGAGCTAGCACGTGAAAATAAGATTTGAAGAAGAGAAAAATCGACAACTACATAAGAAAAAATTAGCCTACATGTTTTTTCGATAAGGTTTGTGATTGTAAATTTACAATAAGCGATAACATCTTACGTTATCATTTGTGTATTTCAGCTAAGCTATATCAATAGTGGAAGGAATCGATTCATACAAATTTGTCCTCCGCACTCTAATTTAAAACAGATTGCTTAAACGAAAATTTAGGATATTTTATTTTTCTGACTAATTATATTTAATAACTATGGCTGGAAAAACTATCGATATGACTTTAATTTTAAAATTTTCAAGGCAACATAAAAATTATCATGAATTCTAAACAATTCTTAATCTTTGAAATTAAGAATTCTTAATTTAATATTTATAATAAGTCTTAATTAAGATACACGTACATTTTAACGTCCGAATTAAAATATTATTTAAACTAAACATGAAACTTTATACTGACTTGAATACATTTAAAAAGCAATTGAATTTAAAATATATACATTTAATTAAAATCAAAATCATACAAAGTATACGTTCCGCTATGTCATAGCATAACCTCATAAGTACCAAGATCAACCACAACAACAAAACATCGAACACATACTGGACTCAGTCAAAGTTAAAGTTTTTCTTTTAGAAACAACAAATATTCACTAGGAATCGAATTTGATTCGTTCAGGGTATATGGGTATAGCTTAGTGAACCAGCCTTCCATGAAATGTCTGTAATGGTAATCTTTGCAGTTATTTTTCAAAATTAACGAATCTGTGAAAAATGGGGCATGGGCCGTGTCAAAAGCATGTTGGAGGACTAATCTGGAATTAATAATCATTTATAAATGCGCTGATATACTCCTTAAGTTGTATCTCCATAGATCTTCCAGTCTCAACTACACTGTTCAAAACAATTAAGGGATATTGAGGTTGTGGATGGATCTTGCGGCTGGGGAATTGTTTAGATGATTGATACATGATCGACAAACGTGGTAAGCTATATGAGAAAAAAATTACACATGTTTGGCAGAAACAAATGCAATGTGTTGAGCATTTAGGTACAAGAGGAAAAAACATAATTTGTGCATATGAGAAAAAACGAATGAAAAAGGTGTTCACTTAAAAAGAATCGTTTTTAGTAAGGAGTATGGTTTCTCCGGACGGCCAGCAACATTGAACCGGTTTGAGACATGGAGTCAATGAGGATATTAATGAGGAGCTGGGGTATTCTATCCTAACCCTCCAGAAGAGCTCTTTCCAGTTCTTTGAGAGTTTGTGGGGATGGTAGGCGGCCAGCAACTCGTCTGCCTAGAATGTACCAAACATGCTGCTATTGAGTTCATGTCCTGAGAATACGCTGGCCATTCCAATCGTATGATTCCTTCCTCGAAAAGAAAATCATCCACCAAGTGAGTACGATGTGGCCTGCAATTATCGACCATTAACATAAAGTCATCTCAAATTGCTGAAGCGTAATAGACTAAAATAGGTCTCAGGATCTCCTCCCTATATCGCTGACCGGCCAGAGCTCTATTTCGAATGATGTGGAGGTCGGTACTCCCGTCAATGGAGATGCCAGCATAGACCATTACTCCCCACCGCCAAATCTGACACTTCCTTGCACGAATGCAGGATTGTTTCTAGTGCCACATTCCCTCCAGATGAAAATACGCCCATTATCAGGATGATAAATAGACAGTAAAACGGGACTCGTCAGAGAAAATAATATTGCGCAATTCATTTCTTCTCCAGTTCACATACCTGTCACCCAGTCCCTGCGGGCGCCGTGATGCCTTGCTTTTAACGTAACACATACTATTGGTCTGCGAGCATACAGACCTGAGCGTTTAGCCGGATTTGGACAGTTTGAGTCGAAACTGTGGTGCCAGTAGCCGAACGAAGGTGTTGTTGAAGAAGAGTGGCATTCATATTTCGATGTCTCCGAGACTTTAGCGTAAAATATCGACTTCATTGGGCATTGTTGCACCTCTACGGCCTTGCACTGGTCTTCGGCTTGCATTTCTTGTCATCAAAAAAGATTCCAGATCCCGGAAATCACACTTTGTGAAACTCCAGTGGCTTCTGCTACTTTGGCTTGTGTTTGCCCTCTCCCCCCTCTAACCGACCAACAACTCTCCAAGCTAAATTCGGTTAACCCTTTCAAGAGCGGTGATGCCGTAACGGCATCACATAATTCTAATCCCTATTTGCCACATTGGCACCAGTTTTATTGAATGAAAACTTCACTTTTATTAAATAAGCAAAAATATAGCTTTACTTGTTTACAAATAAATTTTCTTGCAATTACTGGTGTCATTCAATTATTTCAACCGTTTACACACACAAATGCCTTGCCCCTGAAAGGATTAAATGACTTCGTTGAGGCATCGCACTCATCTAAAAAAAGGACTTACTGAATGTCGATCATTGTTTTCCGCTTTGTCTTTCAATAAGTTGAAAGCAAAATTTCATTCGCTGCCGCTAAAGCGTCGTTTTTGCGTCGTTTGTTGCCGCTAAAGCGACAAACTCAAAATTTGCATACTCCGAGATTTGAAAATGTTAAAAATTTGCATTTCTGACTCTCTTCTTCCATTTTCTGCTAAAGAAATTTCGCTTTTATCGTTATTTTATACACTGTAAAAAAAAAAAAAAAAAAAAAAAAAAAAAAAAAAAAAAAAAAAAAAAAAAAAATCTGTAAAGTTACTAAAGTTTTTCTAGGAAACTGGGATTCCTAGAATTTTTTATGTAACGGCAACAAGATAAATTTCTGTAACAGATGCTGTTACAGGAATTTTTCTTGTTGCCATTACATAAAAAATTCTAGGAATCCCAGTTTCCTAGGAAAACTTTAGTAACTTTAGAGATTTTTTTTTACAGTGTGTAAGACTTACAATATCCTTTAATTGCTTTGAGCAGTCTATATATACGTTCTTGCACGGAATCACGTACACAACATCGGTTAATTTTGTTTTGTCATATTTAAACTTGTGGCTAAGGTTAGTTGGGGTAACTGGACCCACGAGGTAACTGGGCCATAGGCTATTTTATAAAAAACCGTTGATGTATGCCCCGTAACCTCTACTTCCTAAAACAACGTATGTCAACTCAATCATAATTCTCTCTTTGCTGTGATAGGTTGTCGAAGATTTACGTTTCTTTTTTTAAAAACAACGTCAATTTGGTTGAAATTCCTCGGCTTTTTATTAAAATACTGTAAGTACTTTTATTAAACAATTTTTTTTAAAAGATTAGGCATATAAGTACGTTAATATTATTAGGTTTCTATGCATATTTACTTCATGTTTCAAATGTAAGCCCGGTGTCCCAGTTACCCTATAAATTTTTCAAGAATGGGGATATGTATCCGGGGTAACTGGACCATGCTGGATCCAGTTACCTCAATAGTTATAAATAATTTTTTTGAGCTTCTCTTAGAACGGGAAGTAAATTTCTCCATAGTTTTTTGCTCACAATAAAGAAAATTATAGAATACCTTATTAAAATTACGTAATAAAATTAAAAGAAAGCATATTGGGTGATATCAAACCAAATTTCTTGACCCCTTGAGATGCGGTGATGCCGTTATGGCATCACATAATTTTAATTCCTAATTGTCACATTGTCACCGGAATTCTATAATCAAAATTTCACCTTTATTAAGGACGCGAAAATATACTTTTACTTGTTTTCAAATAGATTCTCTTGTAAATACTGGTGTCATTAAATTATTTCAACATTTTACGAATGCAAATACCTTGCCCCTGAAAGCGAGATAGCCAAACCTTGAAATTGTACGATACAGGGGTCGCATTCTATAGGGAAACTTTTATTGTTCCTGCCACTATTTTGAAAATAATATCTTCATCGCACCTGTCTTTAGAATATGTTAAATAAAATGATCATGAAGGTAACTCATTGAGGGTTCTGGTAGGAACAATAAAATTTTCTCTATATAATGCGACCCCTGGATACAGATAAAATACTTAAGTACTTACGTAGCCGTTTGTTCATAGATTTACCTTGCTATTTTTCCCCTTAAAATACCCATGAGACTTTTATATTTATTAGTTATGCTAAAGTACATAAGTACTTAGTTAATTTTTATGTTTTTGGTATAAATAAATCTAATATTTTCACTTTTAGTGCTTTTTTTAGACACATTGACAGCAAAGGTTTCCCTTACAACGCTCGTTATTGACATATAATTTACATGATCTGCCTGGTTTAAAATTTTTAAGTTGTTTACGCTTTTTCAAACAGGACCTGATATCCCGCATGAAAAAATAAAAATAAAATAAATAAACGCGTGTGGAACATAGACCCTCCTGTTCCACTTACCCCATTTTTATGGGGCAACTGGACCCATGAGGAAAGAAAGATGAAATAGGCATATTTTTATATTTTTAAATATTAAAATGTAATTTTGAGCATTTCTGTCTGATAGAGGGAACCTAACTGAACACATTTACAGAGGTTCAGACTTTAATTCAAATGAACATTAGCTTTTTGAAACTGTATTGTCAGAAGCTCCAGAGTCACATTGTAAAATCATGACCCAGTTGCCCCAACTAACCTTATTTAAATCCAGTGTGTTTTCGATGTTTTGTTGTTGTGGTTGATGTTAGTACTATTGAGGCTATGCGGTGACACAGCGAAACGTTTACGTTGCATGATTTTGATTTTAATTAAATGTTTTTATGTATATATTTTAAATTGAATTGCTTTTTAAATGTATTCAAGTCTGTTTAATATGTTTCGTGTTTAGTTTTAAAAGTCTTAATTAATTAATAATTCTCAAAATACTTAAACCCTTAATCAAAATCCAACATTTCGTCTTTTAATAGACATTTGTAAAAAATTGGAATAAATGTATCAAAAAAAAAAAAAAAAAAAAAAGCTTCGTTGATATGGAGAAACTGTGAATTTTAAGTGAGGCTGTGGTTGGTTGAAATAGCCTTTGCGCGCGAGGGTGAAAGAGAGTGGTGCCTCGGTTTAAAATGTCTTCGGGATCACTAAGAAAATCCAAGCTTGAACCGAGATTCAAACCCGACATCTCTACTAGCCAGAACTCTAACAATTAAGCAGGAAGGCTCAATTAAATAAAATGCAACTCCACATTATCCCATTTACATTAGATGTTAATTGTGGTTAATTGTTTTAATCCTACACATTTATTAATATTGCTATTGAGAGGAGAATAATCTGTCTAAAAGAAATTCTATACTATAAATTAAATGTTGACAGATATTTACTCGTACAGAATGTTTATTTTTAATGCCACTTGTCATTGATTACCCTCTAGTTTCAAAAAACAATTACTGTCTTTTAACAGCTCGTATTTTAATTTTCTATTATTCACGAGATGCCGGATAGGAAGTTAATTTCCACAGAAACGTAATTTAGAAAGCTTTGAAAGGGCTTTTTTAGAACGTTTGTTGTTCCTGTGAACCCCAGGTGGTAGAATCATCCGCATAAAATATAGCCTGTGTCGGATCAGAGACTGTTACCATTGATTACTTTTATAATCGGCTTATATTCCCTGAAATAGCATAGAAATCGTAATTTAGAACTTTTTTAGAATGCTTTTCGCACCTCCCCTTCGCTTCGCCCCTTTTTAATTCAAATTTATTTTCGACAGTCCTTCGAGGGCATTTATATTTTATAAGTAACTACCATGCCATATTTAAAGTTTCTAGCCTCTTCAGTATCACAGGAATCGCAATTTAGGAAGTTTTTAGCTCCTGCAACCCTCTGGGTGTAGTGGGACAGACATAAAATATAGCTTATGTTTGAGCAGGTTCTATCACCAACAATTTGTCATCATTATTTTTTTAATCGGTCTGGTATTTGATAAGATTGTATAAAAATTGTAATTTATAATACTTTTCGCTCACGTCATCTTTTTAAATTTAGAATTTTCTTTCGACTGCTCTTAGAAAGCAGTTGCATCTTGTAAGTAAATACCATGCCATACTTCAAAGTATTAGACCCCTCAGTTGTGCAAAAAAAGCAAATTAGAACATGTTTTGCTTTTGCAACCCTCAGATGGTAGTGACAACAACATACAATATAACCTATGTTATAGCAGGAACTGTCACCATTGATTGCAACCATTACTTTTGAAATAGCTTTGGTATTTCTGAGATTGAGTAGAAATAGCAAATTAGAACGTTTTTAGAACGCTTTTTGCGCATTTTCACCCCTTTTTAAATTTCTATTTTTTTCGAAACTGTTCTTAAAGATCATTTATATCTAATAAATATGTACCTTGCCTAATTTTAAGTTTCTAGCCCCTACCGATCACGAAAATCGAAATTTAGAACGCTTTTTTGCTCCTGCAACGTCTAAGTGATAGTGATAGAGACATAAAATAGTGTTTATGTTAGAGCAGAGGCTGTCAGCATCAATTTCCTACCATTACTTTTGAAATCAGTTTGATTCTTCCTGAGATATTGCTGACAAATCGGCATTTAGAACGTTTTTAGAACACTTGCTCCTGAATCTCCTCTGGGGCAGTGGCATAAGTAGTGGCATAGTAGATATAAAATATAGCCTATCTTGGAGGAAGATCTGTCACCATCATTTTTACACCATTATATTTGAAATCGGTTCAGTTTTCCTGAGATTGCATAGAAATCGCAATTTAGAACGTTTTTTACAACGCTTTTTGCGCATCTTGACCCCTTTTTAAATTTCGATTCTTTTAGGAAATGTCCTTAGAGATCATTGATATCTTATAACTAACTACCATTCCAAATTTCACGATTCTAGGCCCTTCCGTAACGCAAAAACCGCAGTTTAGAACGTTTTTCTCCTGCACCCCCTTTTGGGTAGTGCCACCGACATAAAACATAGCCTATGTTGGAGAAGGGTTGTCACCATGATTTTGACGTCTTTATTTTTTAAATCGGTTTGGCATTTCCTGAGATTGTGTGGAAACCATCATGCAGAACGTTTTATAGAACACTTTTCGCGCATTTTCACACGTTTTAAGTTTCGAATTGTTTAAGAACTGTTCTTAGAAATCCTTTATATCTAATAAGTAGCTAATATTTCAAATTTCATATTTCTAGGTCCTTCAGTAACACATAAATCGCATTTTTAGAACGTTTTTTGCTCCTGCACCCCCTTTGGGGTAGTGGTACGGACATAAAATATAGCCTATCTTGGAGCAAGCGTTGTCACCATCATTTTGACACCAATATTTTTTAAATCGGTTTGGTATTTCCTGAAATTATGTAGAAACTACCATTTAGAACGTTTTTAGAACGCTTTTTGTGCATTTTAACCCCTTTTTAATTTCGAATTGTTTAAGAACTGTTCTTAGAAATCCTTTATATCTAATAAGTAGCTAATATTTCAAATTTCATATTTCTAGGCCGTTCAGTAACACACAAATCGCATTTTTAGAACGTTTTTTGCTACTGCACCCCCTTTGGGTTAGTGGCACCGACATAAAATATAGCCTTATCTTGGAGCAAGCGTCGTCACCATCATTTTGACACCAATATTTTTTAAATCGGTTTGGTATTTCCTGAAATAATGTAGAAACTACCATTTAGAACGTTTTTTGTGCATTTTCACCCCTTTTTAATTTCGAATTGTTTAAGAACTGTTCTTAGACATAATTTATATCTTATAACTAATACTCCAAATTTCATGTTTCTAGGCCATCCAGTAACACAAAAATTGCATTTTTAGAACGTTTTTTGCTCCTGCACCCCCTTTTGGCCAGTGGCATGGACATAAGATCATGCCACCACCCCTCATCTATGTTCTAAGTTGGACTAACACCATCATTTTGATACCATTACTTTTGGAATCGGTTCGGTAGTTCCAGAGCTTACCTCCTACAAATAAACAATTTTTACCTCTTTATAATAGAAAGTATAGATATACCGATTTAGAAATATAAACATTCTCGTCCCATTCTTGGAGTCAATGTCTTCTCAAGTGGTTAGTGTTAGCGAGGAAAAGCTGTCAAAGGAAAAGGTAATCAAGCCTCAATTTTTTGGATGTAAATACGGATGAACTGTGATAACTTTACACCTGGATAACTCGATTACCTCTTTAACTCGACATTTATTAACATGCATGTTACAATACTAACTTAATCGAGGAAGGAACTCGCTAAGTGGAGACGGTTTAGCAGAAACCTAACAATGGACTTTAAAACTACATTCTTAATGGATTCACTTGAAATTTGGTACAGATTTTAAGAATAGGCTAAAATACTTATGCATGACAATTTTCTTTAAAAAAGATTTGAAAATAAGGAAATAAATTTTAGAGATTTTTTCCCGCCAAAGTTATAAAAATAGAACCGTGTTCAAAAATTTCGGTATAAATCTTGATTAAAATTTTGGTATTAAAAAATATCCCACTGTCTTTTAAGGGGTTAAAAGGATGAAAAGTTGCCTTCAAAATATAATATTAAATATCCAACAAAAGGCAGTATGTTAAGAAAAATTGAACCCTTATGATACGTATTAATCCTATTAAAAAAAAAAAAAAAAAAAAAAAAAAAAAAGTAAAAATCAGGTGTCAAGCATACATTAGAAAACACTTTCCAACACATTCAGCATAATGTAACAGAACTTCACCGTTGAATAAGTTAAACTAGGACTTACCTCAGAGGGATTAGTCTGAGCGATATTGCTGAGAACATAGATTTAATAATAACATGTGGAAGCAAAGAAAATGAGATGTTATCTTTAATTGTCCATATACTGCGATAAATTGAAATGATGAAAATAAACGAATCGTAGAATTACAAAATCTTATATATAAATTCGTATACACTGTTTAAAAGAATGGGAAATGAAACCATGCAAGACAGCCAAGCATGGATATAAAATTGAAAGTACGCAATATATTAAAAGTAAAATAGAAAATGAAGCGCTAAATTATCTTATATCGGAATTTTAACTGTATAAAATGATGTCAAGAGCATAATCAAACGCTCCGCACCAATTTGAGTAATTTTAAATGACAAATATATGATGTTTAAAAAGAATGGACTATACTTTATATGGTGTTTGCTCCCCCGGAATAGTTAATATTGTACAATATCTGTTTTCCACGAATGCAATGAGGTTGCCGATAACAGTTAAGGAATTCTCTCCTCAAAATCTGATATAGTATTAAAGTACCGAATACATAAACAGTGGCATGCAATGCTTCGTTAGAGTGTGTTTTAGATATGCTCGATCGGATTTAAATGATGAGTGTATGCTGGCCACTATATACGCTGTATTGTTTTCAAACATATTCTGCACAAGTTGAGCTGTATTTAGCATGTATTAAATAAAAGAAATCGGCAATGACTGCAAAACAAAGTATGACACAAGATCTGAATATATCGTCTGCATAACTTTTGAACTGTCAAAGTGTCATTTGAAGTAATTTACAAATCCATACATATTTATTCAGCAAATCATGCAAGCTAACATACGCCAATATGAACCCGATTAGGAAATTTCACCAGAATAAGTGAATATATAAAAAATCTACTAATGATAATTGAGAATATGACCTTATGATAAAATGTCTAGAAAAATGAATCAGATAAAAAATTCATATCACATTTAAAACGGCACTTCTTTCTGTTAGTGGCCTTGGCGAGAGAGAGAAAAGCCTAGAGAAAGAACACTTTAACAAGTACTTTCGGGCAACCTACTCACTGTTTCATACAGGTCTTTATTCAATATTTACACAATTTATTTAATGCTAGGTGGGTATCTATCAGTTTTGTTGCATTTTTGCGGAGGAAATGCAGCATTATGAAATATTTAAAGTTGCTATACCTAATAATTCCAAATTAATGGTAATTGAGATCGCTTTCCGTTAATTTCATCTTTTTAAATTTTAAATTTTTTATAAATCATTCATAGAGGCAATTGTATATTTTAAAACTAACACGAAGCAAAATTTCAAGATTTTGGGCTCAGCAGTAACACAGAAATAGAAAATTTTCGAAAGTATTTTGTTTCTGCACTGTTTTATATAGCGACATTTTTAGAAATTGTTCTATTGCGAGAATTTACGTCATGATAAATACAGCCATGTCAATTTCATGTTTATATTCCTAACAATTCCATGTACTTCGTTACTTAGATCATCTTTAGATCTTTTTCTGCTTTGTTTAGTCTTTTGATTTTTTAGAATTCGTTCTACAACAAGCATTTACATCTTATAAATTACTACCATGCCAAAGTTCTAGTTTCTAACCCCAACAGTATCCCAAAAATTTCAGTATTCCAAATAAATCATAGTTTAGAACCTTTCTAGAAATTTTTAAGTTTATCCGTCAAATTGAACCTTTTAGAGAGCGTTCATTACGAGTATTTACATCTTAAAAGTAACTACCAATCCAAATTTAAAGTTTCTAACCCAATCAATATCGCAGAAATCGCAATTTTAGAACTTTTTTGCTCCTGAAGCGATGTAGGTTCTTGCACTGACATAAAATACAGTCTTTTTTTCGGAGCAGAGATGACCACCAACATTTTTTTAAGTTGGTTATGTAGTTTCAAAGATAACACCTCACAAACGCAGAAGCATTAATAATATTATACACTTTATAATATTATAACGCTTTATAATACTAGCATTAGATGTACAGATACAAAAGCCATTTATCTGTTACAAACTAAAGTGCCCGACGTTGCCCAGAATTTGAAGGATGTTTGTTCTGAAAAGTCAATTTCAAAATTTAACATAAAACACAAACAAACATTAAAAAAAGCAGTCGAAATGTTGTATGAATGAATCATATGAAAACGCTATATAAAAATGTATAAATGTATATAACAGACGCAAAAAAATACAGCTATAAATGAACTTATTTCAATTTATAATTGGAGCAATAATGTTAAAATTCGCCAATATTTCCCTAATCGGGTTTTATCATGCTTCAATACATTTTTCACACCCATATGACGTTATACTATATCCACTACGTCCTTTATATTTCCAATATGACTTAATATTTTCCTCTTTCACGTGGAAACCTTGAAATAGGAAAGTTATGAAGTTATACCCATTTTCATTTAAATTCGTCAAACTATTTATTTCATTTTCATTTTTCACGTGAATATCTAGCAATAGAAAAGTTATGATGTAATATTCACCTTTTTTTAAATGCGGCAAACTATTTATTTCATTTTAATTTTCCATGTGGAAATCTTGCAGTAGAAAATTAATTGTTGTAGTAATAATTTTATTGTGTATTTTAATTGTTGGCAACTGCTATAACGAAAAATGTTTAAATTTGATAAGAAATTGCTGTTAAATTGGTGACTTTTTATTAATTAAAAATTAATTAAAAATTATTTCAATTCCGGATTACTTTAGTTGCCTCGGCCATGTTTTAATACACATGTACGTATCTTTTCACAATTTTGGATTCAAAATTGTGGATTTTTGTAGAATTACAAACAGGCAGATAGACAAGTTTTCATTTTTATATATCTCTCTATTCTAAAAAATGTAACTAACGCTGTCACCGCGGGTTTTGAATTTTTTGTGACCGGAGGTCTTTCTTCGTTAATATTAAGAAAACCATTGCATACAAAAATATGAAAATCGGTGGTATTATAGAGAAATGTTTGATCAACACGCTGATGCATACGGTTTTCAAATCAAAGAATTATTTGAAGAGATATTTAATGCTAAAATTCGACAAAATCGTTCCATTAAAAAAGATTTATAGGAGCAAAACTATACATGGGAATTTAATCATTTTTAGATCATTTTATTCAATAGAAGATCTCGGTGTGCAGATTCCATTAATTATTTTTAATTTGACTCATTTTTTGAGGTTTTATTTCTATTTTAAATTCAAATATTCAGCATTTCGACAGATATTTTACATATTTTAGAAAATGGTATTAATTTAAACTGTTGCCAACTGTATAAACAGCGCAATTAATAATGTTTGCTTCAAAAAAAAAAAATTATTTACACGTTACTATTATAAACAGAAAAAACCTTCAAATTAGAATTAAATAATTAGGTATAGAAAGCAGGCACTTATTGGAAATTACGCCATAAAAACTATATTTACATGTGAATTTTAAAAGAGAAGGGATATTGTAAAATAAATACATTAACATGCGTTAAAAGTCTTAAATAGAAGAAATTACGACACATTACACTTATTATGCAAAATGAACAAAAAATAATATTGCAAAACAGTTTAAATTTAAAAATTGCGCGAGACAAAATATTAGAAGTTTGATATTAAACTTTTTCAAAATTTTATTATTTGTCGTTTGATGTGAGGTGTTCAGATATAAGTATGCAAAATTTCATGTCTCCAACTTAATTAGGGGCTAAGTTAGAAAAATTGCTTAAAATACAGAAGTTAGAGACCGGAGGGTTAAATATGACTTTTTCAAAATTTTATGATTTATCGTGTTATCGCAAGTGTTCAGCTATAAGTATGCAAACTTTCATGCCTCCAACTTAATTAGGGGCTGAGTTAGAAAAATTGCTTAAAATACACAAGTTCGAGCCCAGAGGGTTAAATAATAGACTTTTTCAAAATTTTATTATTTGTCGTTTGATGTGAGGTGTTCAGCTATAAGTATGCAAAATTTCATGACTCCAACTTAATTAGGGGCTGAGTTAGAAAAATTGCTCAAAATACAGAAGTTAGAGACTGGAGGGTTAAATATGATTGTTTCAAAATTTTATGAATTATCGTGTTATCGCAAGCGTTCAGCTATAAGTATGCAAACTTTCAAGTCTCCAACTAAATTAGGGGATGGGTTAGAAAAATTGCTTAAAATACATAAGTTAGAGCCCAGAGGGTTAAATATTAGACCTTTTTCAAAATTTTATTATTTGTCGTTTGATGTGAGGTGTTCAGCTATAAGTATGCAAAATATCATGTCTCTAACTTAATTAGGGGCTGAGTTAGAAAAATTGTTTAAAATACACAAGTTAGAGCCCAGAGGGTTAAATATTAGACCTTTTTCAAAATTTTATTATTTGTCGTTTGATGTGAGGTGTTCAGCTATAAGTATGCAAAATTTCATGTCTCCGACATATATAATTTTTGAGAACGGGCTCTGTGACAGACGGACAGACAGACAGACAAAGGAGTGAGACAGGCTGCGGATGACTGTAACAACATCCTAAAATGACATTACCATCAGCGATCTACCAATCCCAAATTTAGTTTATATTCGTTTCATATATTCTTATTCTTTTGTGCGGACCTGTAAAATAACTATCAATAATATATACAGTAAAAGCCTCTGAATAGCGGACACCTCGAGAATGCAGAATTTGTCCTCTATTTGGAGTTGTCCGCTACTGAGAGTAAAACATGTACAGTTATTTAAGTGTTGGTAATCGAAAAATGTCCGCTAAATAGAGGTGTCCACTAATCGGGTGTGTCCGTTATGGAGGTTTTACTGCATAATAATATCATCCTTTACAAGAAAATTGCATGCTGTATGATAGACAGACAGACATCCAGAGAATGATAACCTTCCGGAGCAATAAACACTCATGTCTTCTGTTTTAATCATCCACAATCGTTTCTAAATTTCGTTATACGAGTATTAAAAAAATCTATTAATTTCCAGTCGATAGACTGACAACTATCTTTTAGCCTGAGTTTTTAGCCGGATTTAGCCTATTGTATGTCATACAAAAGGCCAGATTTTATACAACCGGCTAAAAACGGTCACCGTGGTACGGAGTACTGTATTATTATTTGTTTGCCCACCAAAACTGATTGCCACGGGTTGTTGCAAGGTTTGTGATCACGTGGTTGAAACTGATCTATTCAATATTACTGCGTGCGGTTTTTTTTTATTATTTGCTCCATGTGTTCAAACCACTTGTCTACGAAAACATCCACCAGTGAAAGTGACGCACATCAAATTTATGTGACGTATACAGATAAATTGTGCTTTTTTATCAGTTTTTTTTTTTATATAATTTTTAAACGGTTTGGAACTTATTTTTCATAGTAGGTGCATTCAGTAGGTGGTCCTCATAGGTACCTTCTGGTGCAATCAGAAACGAAATCCGACAAATATTTTTTGAGTTATGCTTGACGAAAGGTTTTTATTAGGCTTTTTTTTTAGTAGGACATGGCGTTAATATCCATCGTAGCTGTAATGTGTCCGGACAGTAATATTTCGCTGAGTATTAGCCTTCGCTTCGCTCAGACAAATATTATGTCTAATTCAACCCTATGGGAACGCATAACACATTTGAAAACCCAATTTAGGCTGTTCCAATCGACAATCGGAAAATTATCCGAATTCTTTGATCAGTCCTGTATATGATATATAGTATTGTATCTATTAACAACACGCATGCCAAAATTCCGTCCCCTTCAGCAATTTTCGCTAATAAGGAGAATGGTAGGGGAGGTAGGGGAGGTATGATACACTATATTTTACTAATTTTTTACAACACTTAGAAAGCTATTTTTCAACAAATTTTTCGTGTTTTCTTATAAAGTGATCTTTTATTCATTTATTAAAAATACTAGCAGCTTTCGCCCGCTACGCTGGTCGGTTTTTCTGTACAAACCGTGAATCAAGCATATCTGTGAATTTTATCATGCGTTTAAAAGCAATATGGACATTAATCTGGAATTCCCATCCGAATTGCTACAAACGATATGGACGTCATTATACTATTATATATTTTATTGAGACAGACAAAATTTGAGCTGTTAAGGACCAACTTCTTTAGTTGATCTTTTACAGTAGAATTTGGTAAAGTACATAGAACAATATGTAATATACTTATAGCCTTCCTCAGAAAATTTAGCAGTGCAATTCTCATCAGAATCCGTCCAATAGAGCCTATTAAAAAAGCCTATTAATTAATCTTTCATAATTGGGCTCACCTGACTTTAGAACTTTCAGCCAAAATCCTATAATCAAGCAACCTAGAACGATATATGTTTTATACTAAAATATTCCATGAAAAAGTAACTAACTGAGCAAGTTCCACCAAAATCCACTTAGAAGAATTTTTTAAACTGGCAAACGTATCAAAACCTTCCCAAAAAATTATCTAATTAACAGTTTAAGTCCCATCAAAATCCACCCAGCAGAACCTTTAAAAAAGCCATTCTTTCAAAATCGTGTTCATCTGATTTTGAATTTTCCCCCATAATTATTTAACTAAGCAACGTAGAACGATATAATATACTAAATTTTTTTCAGAACAATTATCTAACAATGTCATCAAAATCTATTCAGCAGAACTCAAGTACTAAGCGGCCCAAACGAAATTTTCCTTTGCATTTCATATATATTATATAGTTAAATTTAAATATATCTTTCATAATCGCGTTAACCAGATTATAGAACTTTCAGGGATGTAGGGGTACGCTACTTTTAGGTCTACATTATATATCCTGTGGATTTTTTTAAGAAACTCTGCACACCTTTATAGAATATATATTCTCTAATACATATTTTCTGCATATAGCGTACATCATCTTGTAATTTACTACACCATAAAAAACTTTCCCGCATACCATCAAAATCCATTCAGTACAACTTTAAATAAAAGTTAATCTTTCATAATCGGGTTCACCTAATTTTAAAACTGCCGTAGCTATCACTAATGCAAAGTAGAATTATTTTTTTACATTAAAACACTTCTAAAACCAATTACCTAACTAACAGTGTAAGTTCTACAAAATTATGATCAGTAGAATCTGAGTTATAATCAATCGGAATGAAATAAGAATTTGCGTTTTGTATATATAGTAGATGATGATGAGTAAAAATGTAAGTGCTGGTATTTGCGATTCATAAAATGCTATTGGCGATATTTGCGCACGGATAACATAGAAGTAACCATTTCTTCTTTTTATCCATGAGCAAGTGACAAATTGCAAAATATTTTTTCAATTTAAAAAACTTTGAAAATTAAAACTTTTTTTTAAGCAGTACAAACATTGCTTTCATATTTAAATTAAATATTTCCGTTTTATAACATTTATTTCTAATTAAACATTTTTCTTTGTATCTTACATAAAATCAGTAACCGTTTTGGTATTTTTCCGTTATACCAACGTCGTTGGCGCCAAACATAATAATCAGCGCAGAATGAAATGAAACATTTGAAAAAAAAAATAATTTCGTTGATACAAAATGAGCATTTAAAATATATAACCTTTGACAATTACAGAATTTTACAAACTATTTTTTTTTTAAATTAATACAAATCAATACTTAAAATAAAAGAAAAAATAAATATTTTACAATAAAATAATAAAATAAAGTGAATTTAATCTGCAGGTCTGAAATTGTAAATGTCTTTCAGGTTAACATTGCAACGTGGCGTACGTAATAAACATGTCTGTCATTCCAGAAAACATTTCATGTTTTGAATGAAGACGTTAAATGTTTTTTTAACAAAACATTTTTATATGTATAATTCCTAAGTTCTGAAATAATTTTATTACAACTTCCTCGTCATCAAGTAATTGCCAAATGGTAAAATCCATGTCAATGTCAAAAATAAATGTAAGTTATCTATAATAATAAAGAAAGAAGTTTGTGTGTGAGTGAGTGAGTGAGTGTGTCGACGGTGTTCTGAAGAGACCACTGCACGTAGAGCTACAAAATTTTGGGAAAAGGTACGTCTATATATGAAGTTTTGCACCTCGAAGCCCGATTTTCGATTTTTTGATTAGATTTTTTTTATTTAATTTTTTATGCGATTTTTAGCACTTTTTTAAGTTTCGAGGCGATTTTTCCATATAAGTGAGAAGAATAAGGTTTCTTTCTTTTAACCCAATATAGTAAATTTTGTTCTCTTTTCAAAAAAGTTTATTCGGATATCGTGCAGCAATTTTTGAATTTTTAGCGAATTTTTTATGCAATTATTGAGCAGCATTTAATGCATTTCCATACCTATAAGGAGGTTACCGTAGAGGGACTCAATTCTGTAGCCAAATGCCGCCAAGTTTGTCGCCAACTTGGCGGTATATCGCCAAATTTGGCGACCAAAATGAGTCGCCAAAAGTGACGCCAACTTGGCGATATCTCTAATATTTCGCCAAATTCTCATAGACTTCCATTGTAAACCAATATCGATTACTTGCTTACAGAAAATCAACAAATTGAGATTTTTTAATGCAACAAAAACTAATATTAACTTAAGGGATTATATTAATTCGATTTTTCCACATTAGGAAAAAGAATACGGTTTCCTTCTGTTAACCCAATATAGTAAACTTTGTAAGCGAATTTTTTATGCGATTATTGAACAGCATGTAATGCATCACCATACGTATAAGGGGGTTGCCGTAGGGGGATCCAGTTCTGTCGCCAAATAACGTCAAGTTTGTCGCCAACTTGGCGATATATCTCCAAATTTGGCGACCAAAATTAGTCGCCAAAAGTGACGCCAACTTGGCCATATCCCTAATATTTCGCCAAATTCCCAAGACTTCCACTGTAAAACAATAGGGTTTACTTGCTTACAGAAAATCAACAAATTGTGATATTTTAATGCAACAAAAACTAATATTAACTTAAGGGATTATATTAATTATATTTAAGGGAGTCCAAATAAATTAATTACGAATAAAAGTAACATTATCTAATGCTTAGCATGATTTCCAAAACATAAATTTTAAGAGAACCCACAGGTCAAAGAAATTAGATTTGAAACTTTTATCCAATTATTGTAAATTTTGAACTTTTTGTGATTTTTAATGCAATTTTTACGTTTCTTCGCGATATGCTGCAATTTTTTGACATTCCATTTTTGACCTAAAGTACATTCTGCCCTCATTTCAATAAAGTTTATTCGGATTTCGTATGGCAATTTTCGAATTTTTCGGGAATTTTGTATGTGATTTTTAGTGCATTTTAGCGATTTGCTACTATTTTTCCACATTAGTGAAGGGAATCAACTTGCAATCTTCGAACACAATATATAATTTTTCTTTCTCTTTTAAAAATTTGAGAAGCGATTTAAAATTTTTCGCGATATCTTATTGTGATTTTCAGAGCTTTTTCGTAATTCCTGCTGCTTTTTGACGTACGCGAGCAACGCCGGGCAAGTTCGCTAGTAATTTAATAATACAAAAATTCTGTTAGAAAAATAACAAATTAAGATGTTTTGCGATGCTACGATTAAATAATACTATAAAAATTCTTTGCGTTAGGGTTGAAGTAAATGGCGCAATAGCATGCATCTTGGCATGGTGTTGGTATAGCAAAAAATCAATTAAATAATTAACAATTATTAACCAATTTTTTTTAATTTTAGTTTTTGAGGCGTTTAATTTTTTCTAACTCATATAGCTGTTTTAATTATTTAACCAAAAGAATTGATTAACAAAATTACTCAATTTAAATTTTTCCGTTGCTATAGTATCGGATGTATTTTTAGAAATTATCATTCGAAAATTTGAGGTTTTGGCGCCAAACACATAGCAAAATTAGAAAAATATAAATATCTCACGAACTATTGGACTTAAAAGAATTTAGTTAGTACCATTCGATTCAGCATACAAAAATACACTAAAATATGTTATCAGCTGAAAAATAACTATAAAATCTGATTTTTTTAAAAGTTCGTTCTTTTTTTAACCCCCCTTAGGGGTGGAATTTTAGGAAATCCTTTCTTAGCGGCACTCTATGTCATAAGAAGTATTTTTACTCCAAGTTTCAAGATTTTAGGCTCAGTAGTTTGGGCTGCGCGTTGATTAATGCAAAATCCAGACTTTCTTTTATATATATAGATTGTGAATTTAAAAATAGTTATTAAAAAAATATATTCCAATTATTTTGAATGGTTACTACTGTATCAAATCTCCCTATTACTGGGGATGATTGATACACTAGCAAGGGAGGTTTGATGCATTGTTATGTATATTGAAAAAAAAATGCAGACAATTCAATTTATGCGTCATACAATTTTTTATGATAAATCTGGAAAAATTTAAGTAAAATTTGAAACGAAATGACATTGACATATTTTTGTTTCAGAAATGTTTTTCACAAAAATATTTAAATTATTGCTATTATTTAAACAATCCCATTAACACACTTTTTAGAAAATAAATAATGAAAAAAAAAACCCTAGAGATCTAGCTGCAAGGAAAAATGAAGTGAACATTGCTGATTTGCAAACAATTTAACATAAATTTAGCACATTTAAGATTCCCTTAACGCTTTCAGGGGCAAAGCATTTTCAATTCTAAAATGTTGAATAAATGAATGGCACCGGAATTTACCAACAAATTTAATTAGAAATAAGAAAAGGGATTTATTTCACTTTCATACTAAATGGAAAATATTTTACTAAAATGCTGGTGCCAATGTGGCGTTTGGGAATTAAAATTAAGTGTTTTCGTAAACATGCCACCACCCCTGAAATGGTTAAAAGAAAAACTAATAACTCTATCATTTTGATAAGTAAAATCGGGTAGATTTAACGTTTTTTTTCAATTTGCCCTTCGTAAATTATAGAAACATTTTCCCATTCAGGCCATTTAAACTTTTTCCCTTCTACATGAAAAGCAAAGCGAACTAACCATCTATCATCGCACTTCTTTTCTATGTAACCTACATAATGTCTATGAATAGTCTCTTTGTTCATGCTTACCAATTTCAGTAGCTCTTGCTGTAAAACAATAATGAATATCACAGTCCTATATTAGTTTGCAAAATTAAAAAAAACTATTAAATTTCAAACTTAAAAAAAACTATTAAATTTCAAATATACAAGTGTATCATTTCTCCCCAGTACTAATGTATCATTTCTCCCTATTATGCCTTATTGGATTTTCAATCACTTTGTACAAATGCAGTTGCAAAATGGTAATCTACTTTCTAGTAAAACTAATCCTAAAAGTGTGCTTTATAAATAAAAAAAAATACAAAATATTATCTTCACAATAATAAGAGTTATGAAAGAAAATCAGTCAGTGAAAAAATTTACATTGACATTCCAAAAACCTTCAAAATTAAAAGAAAAGAAAAGTTGTCAGTTCTTCACTGATTAGTGCAGCTAATCATGGCTTCAGCAAAAAATAGAAGCCTTCACATGTGTTAGAATGGCTGTTAATGCCATTTGTTGAGAAAAATTGTCAATGTATCAACCCTCCCTATGTATCAAACCTCCTCTACCTCCCCTATATGAATTCTTTTGTGCAGCCCTGTATACGAGGTATAGAATTTATATACAATGAGTAACATGCAAAAAATTAGTTAAATTTAAAGTGCGTGCCAAATTTGAAAATGCACTTCCAGCCATTATTTCTCAAAAACAGTACTGTAACGGATTTCTTGTGTGTCCCTGTAAAATGTAAAGGAACGACAAATGCTATGAATGACCTATTCCAGGGATGGCGAACCTATGGCACGCGTGCCGAACTTGGCACGCCTGTAAACTTCTCTGGCACGCAAAAAAAAACTTTTAGATTATATTTAGTTTATGGAGAACAATCCATTTTATGTTTCTATACAAAAACTATAGTTTTGTGTGACAGATATATAATTTTATTTAAAATAAGCTGTTATTTTTGAATGAATTAAGGTATTTTAAATCTCAACGAAAGTGCCCCTGTAGCGTCAATTTCTTGCCAAACCATTCAACATAGTGTTTTCCAAATCATTTTCCTTCTCTATCAAATTTCAAAAATTTCATTTTTGAAAATTGAATTTTAAGAGATAGTTTTCATACTCCTAATTGAAGAGCTAAGTGGCAGAACATGTTAAGTAACGAAAATTACATTTGAAGAAATTTGAAGTGATAGTTTTTGCTGTAAATTTTAATGGTTTATTTTCTGTTTGATACCATGTGTTTAAAATATTAACAGGTATGGTGCTAAATTCTCTCAGAAAAACTTATTCATATTTAATTTTCAAATATTAAAAATTATTAATATTATTGACATTATTAAGTACTAAAATATTAAATATTAATGAATAATGTCTTAAATCTTCAAGACTAAATAGAATCTTAGTATTTTAGCTTCACTGTGTGATAGGATACCTCATAACGCTTTCATCCAAAAGGTAAAAAAATTTTTTTAGAAAATGTAGCATAACATGTTCACCCACTCAGCTCTTCAATTGTTATTCTTCCACTTCAGATAAGATTTCATTTTATTTAGGTTTAGGGTTTTAAGTTAAGTTTTAATTTTGAAAATTGAATTATAATTGTTAGTGTAGATAATTATGTATCTATCGAACCTGCTTCTGCCTAAAGAACTAAAAATGATCTGATTCGGAAGTGAATAATAAAAAAAATACTTGAAGTAATAAAAGAAAAACTCGTTTAAAAATTATTAATACGGAAGTCGATGCAGCATGGCTATATTATTGAGTAAATACAGTACAATAAATAAGTTAGGAATCGAATTTAGTATAAATGTAAAAATATTTAAGTAAAAATTATATCAAAATTAATTATTGATTTTATATAAGTTAAAGTGTTTCTGGCACGTTAGAATGATGGTATATAATAAATTTGAAATTTTTTGCAAGCATACTGAAAAAGGTTCACCATCCCTGCTCTATTATATCGCAATCATCTTGTAGTGAAACCCGGTGATTTATATCAGTTTCAATACATTTGAAATGGCATTATGTCATTAAAATACTCTGCAAACGATTTTTCCTCATAATGGCATGGAATTCTTTTGAGTGTCTCTGTAAATGAACTATTAATCCCACATATTTCATATGCAATACCGAACATGCCATTGTAAGCATCACTAACATATTTCAATTGCATGAAAGTCCGAGTATATTTACGTGAGTTACAGTGTGGACAGAAAAAACCGAACGCATAAACACTTTTCAACTTCGTTGTAATGTGTTAAAGAGGCAAATAGTTTTGCATTTAAATAATCACGCATACAGGAATAGATGAAAAAACAAATGAATAAATAGAATCAAATTAGCAAAAATAATCTTTTATAACTGTTTTTGTTGTTGTTATTAGAGCAACTTTTTTACTTTGATAACTTGCTTTGAATTTTGATTTTGGAATGTATTCCTTCTATAGCAATTTATTTGTATTTTTAAAAGAAGAATCTTATATTGTTTTTGGGAACCAGAATATATCCCTTTCTCCCAATTATCGAACGAAATATTACTTACAAAATAAGAATTCGTTAGACACTAAAATATATTATCCGTGATATGAAATTAATGCTTTATACATGTTATACAACACGAACATGTGCATCAGTAAAGTTGATATCATATATGATGCTGGCTACAATGTGATTACAACTGAATGAGAGACGCAGAATGGATTTAATTATGCTCACAGTCACGCTCATACGCATATTCTAATTGGTTTTAGTCCGGATTAATGGAACTTACTCCGTACTTCCATGTATTCACGCATTACTTATCCATAAGGTGTACATACGTCATATACCACTCTATACCTTCCACTACATCCCTGCTTACATACACATGGATGCACGCGAGCGTCACACGTTCACCCGTACCCAATCTGATGCCAAACTTATGTTGAACAAAAGATGAACGTTTTGCCAACAGGAAAATTTAACGAAATTCTCACTGTACTACATTTAAAGTATTTTTGCGCGGTTTATCATCCAATCTTAGGTAAGACATCCCTCAGCTTATAATGATTTATTGAATTATTGATTATTATCTTGCATAATATACGTGCATAAAGAGTAACATCAAATACTTTTAAATTTCTACAGAAGCCTATCGGAAATTACTCTTGGTCTTTCGATAACAACGTTTGAAAAATTAAAAAGTACGCTCCAAATATAAACGTAGCTACAGTAAACTCTTTTTTTTATGACATAAGCATTTTAAATAGTGAATGAATTTCGAACAAGGCTGTACTTTTTACTTTCTTCTATCGTTACAAGAAGAAAGTATTGGATTCGGGAAAATTTTCGACTTCCGCTTTTCCACGGATTTAGATGTTTTAGGGGTCTGAGATCCCGAAAAACATGTTTTTTACAAAATGTCTGTCTGTGAGTCTGTGACTCTGTCTGTCTGTATGTGACACACGTTTTGTCGGCGCTCTATCTCAATAATTAATGCACGGAATTTAATAAAAATTTATGTTAAGTTAGCCTCTGATATATGTTGATGCGATTTCCGTAATAGCTCTATCTCAACCATTAACCCATGAACTTTTATCTTACTTCAGATTCAGTTATTCCTTGACGTGAATTGATGCAGTTTACATTTTGGTGTAAATCGCCCTACAGGTGGCGTTGCTATGCTGCGTTTTTTACGATTTCCACAATAGCTGTATCTCAAGAATTAATGCGCGGATTTTCATCAAAATTCAGATTCAGTAATTCCTTGATATGAATTGGTGCTGTTTACGTATTGGTGTAAATCGGCCAACAGGTGGCGCTGTTACGCTTAATTTTTCACTATTTACGCAATGCTTCTATCTCAAGAACTAATGCGCGAATTTGTATCTAATTCAGGATTCAGTTGGACGTTGACACAAGTTGTTGCTGATTAGGTTTTAGTGTTAATTGCGCAATAGGTGGCGCTGTTATGCTGCATTTTGCACGACTTACACGATTTTAGCGATAATCATATCTCAAAAAGTAATGCAAGAAATTTCATATATTTAGAATCGTCATGATGGGCGTAGATTGCCATTTAATTTTGGCACTGGGAATTTTGAAGTATTAATATTATGAGATAGAAGAAAGTTTTTGGATTGCCACATATGACTAGTTTAAAGTGTATTAGATTAAGATGAATGGTTAATGATACTACTTATTTCCTTTTTTTTTTAAAAAAATTAAGATTTATATTTCTAAAAGTTAAGCATTTTAGAGTAAAGACAATTTTCTAAGATTTTAAAGTTGCCTATATACAAAGGCGTTTGGAGGGGGGGGGGGGGGAACCCCACAGAAAAAACTGCAATGTTCCTAAATAATCATACACGATTATATTGCATTAATATCAATCAATTTAGGTCAAAAAGTTTACATCGCTACTTGTTTTAATTTGCTTAATAACTTTTTCAATACTGAAAAGGTGCATGTCGAATTGAAGTGGCATAATGATTAGTAGTTTATTCCGTCTGGACAACTCTTTTTCGCAAATTATTTCGAACAATCTTGAAAGTTTACATAAGGTGTTGATCGATTAACTTGTTGATCGAATTGAATTATGAGGTCAATGGCTGTGCATACACTCTAAATAAAAAGGAGTGACTATTCACTCCTCATCGCAGAGTCAAAATATGCCCAACCTCTTTAGAGTGACTATTCACTCTGAGCAAAAGTGAAATTTTTGACTCTCTGAAAGAGTGAATAGTCACTCCTGGAAAGTGAATATTCACTCTAAACAGGGGTGGATAATCACTTTTTCGGAGGAGTGACTATTCACTCTTGCTAAAGGAGTGCGGTTTTTCACCCCTGGTAGGAGTGAATAGTCACTCTTTCATAAAAGTGAATGTTCATTTTTTATGTAGTCGTTTTTTTTTTGTTTTGTTTTTTTCGCTTCTATGGTCATTTTAAAAGAATCACATCTTTTACAGCATGCTATGAAAATGGATAAAAGCGTAGTAAAGATTGGAATAAAATACTTTATTAGCAATATTTATTTAATTCATAGTTTGTAACACTAATTGAACTTTTAGGGAAAAATTCAATTAAAGTTACATACGAATTTAATTAGATTACTAATAGTAATAAACTAAAATATTTTATTCCAATCTTATCTTTGTGTTTGCTTTTATTGCATGCCCTATAAAGATATTACTTTTAAAGTTTTATTAATATCTTTTTAATCAGCGGATGTTATATGTTTAACAATGTTTTATTTGATTTTAATTTTTGTCTTAAATATAAAACCGTACTTTTTCTTTAAATTATTGCTATTTTTGCAAAGTCCTATTGTTCTAAAATATTTTTAATTTTTCCATTTAAAAAACAATACTTATAAACTCACATCTTTTTAAAATAAGTTCTAAGCACGATTTAAATATTAAGAATGTATATATATATATATTATCCGCTGTCATTTGCTTTTGTTTTATTTAATATGAACATGGAGTCTAAAGTTAAACTTTTAAGTTCTCTGGAATATGTATATATTTTTCTTTTAAACATATTCCTTAACTTAATCATGATTTCTAATTTTCGTCCGTCATTGCTGAAAAATGAAATTAATACAATACTTATTAATGAAATGACGCGATAAGCCATGTTTAATTTAATTTTTTTATTCGCGTAGATATTGTATTTTGTGAATATGAGCAAAATAGATTTTATATGTTTTATAGGAAAAGATTGACCTCGGAAATAGAAACAAGTTGGAAATTGCTCGTCAAACGTGGCAAATGAGGTGCGTTCGTACTATAACTAATTTTATAAATATTTTTTGCACCGCATATTGTGCTGAATGTATATTTTGGTGAACTTTATAAGTGCATATCAATTTCATTCTGTTCAAAAGGCTGTAACATCATTAAAATGCACTTGAAATAATTTTTCCCCATTGACCTTAAAGTTAACGGAAAGCTTTTGACTACCTGTAATTAAACTGTACATCCGATTTTCATAAAATCTGAAACAACTCGACAAAATTTTGTAACAGTTAAATAGGGTAGATGTGCCAGTAATGGACACTCTTAAGGAATTTCTTTTAAAATTATTTTTTTATTAATAGTTATAATTATTACATTCCAGTTTTTTCAATATTATATTAATCTATCAACAATATTTAACCATTCTTATAGTCTCATTTCCCAATGTGAATCGAAATTTAATTTTAAATAACAGAAATATACCAAAACACCCAAAAGCCCAGTAATGGACACCCTCTGGCCCAGTAATGGACACCCCATAAAAAGTAATAAATATAATTGTTTTTATGACTGTATTTAGAACCAGAATTTAATGAATACATATTAATGAAACAAAATAGTTATTTTCAAATAAATTTAACAATAAGGATACCAGTAATTAATAAAATATTTGTGATGATCATTTACTGTTTGCATCAATTATTGTAATTATCAGACGATCAATGTTTTAATTATTTTAGATGGATAGTTTAAAATACTAAATATCAGGCAATTACAGCTATTAAATTATTGAAACAGTGGGGGATTTAAAAGGTAATAATAATAAAAAAAAGTTTTGGAATTTTAGTGATGTTTAGTTTTGTCTCGCTATTTTTAACAATTAATCTTCCAGAGACTACTTGATATATCATTTATAATAATTAATATTACAAATATGAAAGAAATGATATTGTGAGTTGAATATTTTAAATGCTAAGTAAAATAATTTCAAAATAAAACTGTAGAACTGATGTTTGAGGCCACTGATCTGCAGATTTACCAGTTTCATGAATATTGCCTATAAATTAAGGAATATTACATTTTTTTTCCTTCTTTTTTTTCAGATAAGAATAACCAAACATTTAACACAGAAAATAGATTTTTAATAGCTTCTGTAACTTAATTGCTTTTATTTAAAAGGAGAGGTATTAAGCCCTATGAGCCCGTCTTTGGCTGTGCTCTTAAACAACATTTTCTACTACCTAGCTGGTTTGATTGCCAGATTTTAAAATAGCAAAGTATATATACATAAAAAAAGAATAAAATATTGAAATTTTATTAATCACATAAACTAACTTAAAAGCAGCTATTTAAAAAGTTTTGGTGGAAAATGACTAATTAACCATTCTAGTAATAGACACCCTCTCTTAAAACCTTAAAATTAAATGAAATTTCGTAAATGACCGTTAGTATATAAGTCTAAGTTTTCTATTGCTACTCAAACAAAAGCATTCAAATTTTGCAAGAAAATAAATAATATATAAATTAATTAAACTAAGCCAGCTCTTAGCCTCTTCATTAAGATTTTCACAGAAAAACAGCAAAACTTTGAAACATTATTTTCTACTTCCTAATTGGTTTGATTAAAAGTGTCAACAATAACCCAGTTTTATGAAACATGCAAGGGGAAATTATAAAAAAATTAATTAAAGTTAAATATTTATTACTTATTTTTTTATGAACCAAAAACATCAAAGGGTGACCATTACTGGCACATCTGCCCTATTTAAAATTTCAGACCATTCGGAAGGCTGTAACAACATTAAAATGCACTTGCAATAATCTTTCCCATTGGCCGTAGTGTAACAGAAAAATTTGACTGTCCCTGTAATTAAACTATACATCCGATTTTCATAAAATTTGAAATGACGCGACAGAATTATACAACAATTATATATTTTAAATTTCAAACGATTCGGTTGGGTAGTTTTTGCGCTGTTATATGCGGGCAGACGGACAGACGGACAGACAGACGGACTGAACGACGACTATAGGTGCTACGTATTTATATAACTACGAACGCACCTAAAAAGCAATTTTTATTTTTTTATATCATTAAATAGTTTAAACTTTTGTCTTTCCAACGATGTGTCACACATGTTTATATATATAAAAAATAAGTGTTGAAATTATTAATTCTTTCTAAGAGTACTTCACAGCTTAATGGCAATAAATCTTTAATCGACTTTATCTCAAAACTTGGATTTTTCATGTTTATGTTCCTTTTTTAGGTGCGTTCGTAATTATATAAATACGTAGCCCCTATATTCTTCGTTTAGTCTATCTGTCAGTGTTGATTTCAGGGGGTGGCCCGGGGCAGGGGGGGGCATTTCCCCTCCGGAAGATTTGAGATTTTGTGTTTTCAATGGTCAAAAAGTGCATTCCCCCCCCCCCGGAACTCTATAATGTCCCCCCCCCTCCGGAACCACAGAAATCTTTCCCGGAGATAAGGCTGTGAATTCAACACCCGCATATAACAGAGCAAAAACTACCCAACCGAATGGTCTGAAATTTTAAATATATAATTGTTGCAAACTTTTGTCGAGTCATTTCAAATTTCATAAAAATCGGATGTATAGTTTAATTACAGGGACAGTCAAAATTTTTCCGTTACATTACGGCCAATGGGAATAAATTATTGCAAGTACATTTTAATGATGTTACAGCCTTCCGAATGATCTAAAATTTTAAATATTTGTTGCAAAATTTTGTAGACTCATTTCAAATTTCAGGAAAATCGGATGCATAGTTTAATTACAAGGGCAGTCAAAAGTTTTCCGTTACATGACGGCCAATGGAAAAAAAAAATATTTTAAGTGCATTTTAATGATGTTACAGCCTTTCAGAACAGAATGAAATGGATATGCACTTATGTATTGCACTAAAATATACATTCAGTACAATATGCGGTGCAAAAAATATTTCTAAAACTAGTTATAGTACGAACGCACCTCATTTGCCACGTTTGGTGAGCAATTTCCAACTTGTTTCAATATCTATTAAACATAAGAACTCAGATTTATTTTAATACTTATACTATGTTATATTGTATACACAGGGATTTAATTATTTGTTGAGAATTATTTATTTTAGGCAGTGAAATCTTACCAAAAAGTGCTAATTTAAAAATGACTTTCAATAAATAATTAATAATTAATTTTGAATTTTACTTAGAACGAAAATGGTCTGTTAAAAGACGTAAAACATGTTATTCAAATTACTCTAAAAAATCTAGACCTCTATCTTTCACCATTTCTGAGAAAAATGTACATAAAGTTGGTGAATTTAACATGGCGGAGATACGGCTTTCCCGGTCCCCTTAAATTTCAGTCCGCTACATGAAGAAATCTCACAATCACTTTAGAACGAAAATGGTCAGTTAAAAAACGTAAAGCATGTTATTCAAACTACTCTAAAAAATCTAGACCTCTATGTTTCACCATTTCTGAGAAAAAGGTACATAAAGTTGGTGAATTAACATGGCGGAGATACGGCTTTCCCGGTCCCCTTAAAACAATTACATTTCAGATCGCTACATGAAGAAATCTCACAATCACTTATGAATACTCCACGATCAATTTTTTGCTATACAAATACAACTATTTAGCTCATAATCTGGACATTCCACATATCTACACGGATAAATGCTTAAAATTAAACAAGACTTACCTTCATTTTATGTATTCCAAAGAATAATTTTAATGATATCCTAATCTGCTAATCTTAAAATGGCGGACTAAAAAGTGATCATTTTTCTTATCTTTAAAGGGTGTCGTCGCGTTGCTGCTCTGATTGGTTAATAAGCAATGCACACGTAAGTCACTCTTCTTTCAGGAGTGAGACATCTTACTCCTTTCTAGAGAGTGGAAAACTCCACTCTTTAAGGAGTGTATTTTTATAAAACTCACTCCAAAAAGAATAAAAATGCCTGTCACTCTTTCAAAAAGTGAACTTTTCACTCCTCCCAATTTTAGAGTGTACCTAACTCCCATTCTAAGTATGGAAATGAAAAATTATCTTTTTAAGAAAAAGTACATTTAGTATCTCTTTTTTCCTGGTCTGAATTCATCTATATCATTTATAAAAACTTAAGCGTAATTTAATTTCAATTTTGACTGCAAAAAAATAACATGTTTTGATATGAGAGATAATGAATTCTATTAACTAATTTGCTTAATTTTGATGCACTAGTCTATTTCTAGACAAAACTGTACTACATATCTAGTCTATTCTAGTCTGTTCTAGTCTAGTTTGGTCTATTTCTAACCAACAGTGACACTCACTTCAGTTTAAGAATTGAGTCCGAGAACCATAAATGCATTTTGAAAATAATAGATAATAATGTAATAGCATAATAATTTATGATTCAAATCTATATTAAATGAAAACATTGCGCACAAAATTACTGCATTTTTTAACTTGTTTTTTTTTTAAGTCCCTATGTGTGTAATTTATAACAGGAAATAGAGACTGATATCGTTAAATATTATTATTTAAATTTTGATAAACAATTAAAACAAATTGAATTATCATTTTATGTTATTGTATTCACATTAAAGGTAATTTCATTTACTTTAAATGTGATCTTTTAAAAGTTTATGTATGAATCTGTAACAGTTTTTCTTACCTTTTCATTTTTTTAACGATATATTTTTGTATCCAAAAAATTTGTCAACAATTTTTTAAGGCTTGGTCAAGTTGATAACAAAGGTCAACGATGATTACGAATTCAAGTTTAACCCCTTAACCTACGATTTACTTTTAACAGCTCCACGGTTTGGCAAATCCATAGCTACCACTAAAATTTAATAGAGATTTTCTCCTTGTTTAATCATAAAATTTCGACGATTAAATTAAACTATATTTACTGTGAAATTTTAGTGGTAAGAAGAATTTACATTTGGCTCGATCATCGAACGCGGGCTATGCCCGTCATTGCAAGTTAAGTGGTTAAAAGTAGAAAAACTAATAAGGTGAAAAATTGAAACTTTTCTGATACCATAAAAATTAATGAAATATTGCTATACAATAATACTAACTTGAGACAGTGTTATTGCCATATTGGGGATTTTTTTACCATTTTGGGGAATTTTGAACCTCGAAGGGAAATTTTTGGGGAAAAATTGCAGAATTCTTTTCAGTGTTTCACTTAAAGTTTACTTTTTGTCATCTGACAACACTAGATCTAACTCGATTTTGATTTGGAAAACAAAAATAAAATATAGAAGTCGGAGACATCAATATTATCCTCGTGGTCGTGCTCGTCGTTTACAACGTGACAGTTTACACGTATCGAAGGTGCATCATGATCTGCCTTGGACTATCCCCACCTGAATTTCCAGACCACTATATAAGTGCGGCATATTTTCCTAGTCATTGCGGACAGACACATATACACATTTCTTTTATAAGTATAGATCTATACAAAAGAAATAGAAGCAATAACTTTTTTTTTTCTTCAAAGCTGGTTAATTTGAGCTTCATGGAGTGGCAGTAGAGCTTTTCGTAAGACACGTCATTGCATACACAATCACATTGCTGTGTTCGTACAACAGGAATGGCAGAGAATTTGGGACTTTGATCATAGAGGAAGATTTACATATTCACTTCTACCTATTGTCTCAGATGAGACATTACTATCACACAGAAACCTCTTCTTCTTTGCAACAAATCACGGGCCCTTTCCGGATTATCTTGTAAAGTTCGCAAAAGAGGAACCTCGCTGCCCTACGTAACGGAATGCACACTAACATCCATATACCACCTCAGAATCTTCACCTCAGTCTCTCTTCATGGTTCAAAATAATCAGAAAACAATCAGCACTATTACAAAAAATTATAAACTGCATAACATTGATTGAAAACAATCAAGGACTTTTCCAAATGCCTCCACAGGACCTATTATATGATAATGATGATCAGCTATTGAACTAATCAAACAAACTTTTACTTTAACAATAACACTAATTCTATAACTGTTTTAAAGAAATATTGCATGTTATACGTCTGTAAAGCGCTCAACTCGGCTATCTTACTATTGTTACCTATACTTATTTCATTATCTCAATTGCTTGTTATTACCTACCATTATTTTATTACTCAATAATTTCTCTGTAATTTTAAAAAAAAAATAAACATTGCTGGGTGGGGCTAGTTGAGCTCAAACCAATTGGTAGGCCTCACCACCTGGCTGAATCTGAATCTGAATCTGAAATTGCTCAGTGAATATAGCAGATCCCATAGTTCAACTTGAACGAGAACTTGAATGAGAATCCGCCGGGTTAAGCGACATAAACCTTCACATTACTAAATCTGCAGGGCTTATCCGAAACTTTCTTTTACCGTGCTTTTTAAAAGGTTTAATTAAAAATGTGGAAAGTAGCTATTTGTCTTTTATTGTTGAAGAAAGCGCAGTAATTGGTACAACGAAGGTGCTTTGCATTATAATTAAGCACTTCAGCAGAGATGACAAAAAAATTAAAACAACATTTTATAGGTTGACCCGGCAGGACGCGCGCCATGAAATGTAACACGAGAACGGGCATTGGATGTCAGCACACCCCAAACATATTAAATGGCTTAAATACGACAAAAAAATTTAGAATTCTGTCAGTTAGCGAAATTCAGGATAATTACACTCTTTGTCGTGAAAAATGATAACTGAAATGTTAAATTATCGTTAATTAAAAAAATTAATAAACAATAAATTAAAAGCACTCACCGACAGCAAACGAATATTTTCGAGCGTAAGGTGTCAAAACACCCCGCGCCCGTCCTGCCGGGTTAAGTCAGATAACAGAAGCAGGTGATGCCAACACCATCTCAGATTCATTCAAATCGCAACTGATTAGGAGATGGTCTAAGCCTTGAAAAACTTATTGGTATAAAAATAGATGGAGCTAATGTAATGATAGGCCAACATCATCCATTGGCAATAATTTAAAAAAAACAGCATAAAAGAACCTGTCGCTGTAAAATGTATCTTTAATTCTCCTCGTTTAGCTGTGAATATGCATGCAAAATTCTGCCTAGTTTAAATGTTTATTTTTTGTAAATGGGGAATTTTTTCAAAAAAAGTCTTGATTTGGGGGAAAAAATTGAGTTTAAATTAGTTACACATTTTTTTATAGTAAGTAAATCGGAAATTGAAAATTTACTTTTTGAGTAGAAACTGAGTTGGGGACTTTTTCGGAAAAAACACTCATTTGGGGAAAATTTCAGAAATTTTGGGGAAATTAGCTTTCGACTATCTGGCAATACTAACCTGGGATAATGTAAGAATCTATGGCAGCTATTAAGAAAAGCAGGTACGAAATCACAATAACATCTGCAATAAACAAGGCAAAAACTATATCCTAAAGCGCATGAAAAAATATGTCTATAGCATGTAGGAAAATAAATTATTTTTTGACGAAGGCCTGGTTTTCTTTGTATTGGAGCGATCATATAGCATTTTTTTTAAATTAATTTTTATGCTGGTTTCAGTCTATTAAAAATGTGCTTGAAAGTTGGCACATACAATTACTTATTTTTTTCAAACTATTTTGACTTGAAAATTATTATTCACTGTTCTCAATTTTAAGTACTTTTTAAATCTCACATATTTCCAGAAATGAAAAATATTCAAAAACTCTTAACCAATAGTGTTTCTTATTACGAATTAAACTTATTAAATACGATTAAAGCACAATACAGTTAAAATATTTTCACTCGGGTGCGTGAGCATATTACATATAGTCAGTGGATTTTCTCACAATCTTTTGCAGTAGTTGCATATTCATGGATGTAAGTTCCAAGCATCCTCGGTTATAATGAGAGAAAGCATATTTTTTGTTAATATATTTCTTAGTTTTTCCTATTATCAAAGTTTATTTCTAGATTTTCATAAAATTGTTGCCAAACTTTAAACGTAAAAAAAGCACACGATGAACCTCAAAATTATGAGCATGCAATTTCAAATTTAAATAATTTTGTCTCTGAGCTATTCTGCTGCGTTTTAAAACAAGCAATTATGTCTCTGTCATAAAAACTCAGTTTCAACAGAGTATAAAATATTTAATTACTTAATGCATGAAAGTCAATTTCTCACCGTGTTTTATATGAATATTTATGAAGTGACGACTTATTTTTACAGCATTGGCAACTTGACTATTATGGAGATACTATCCAATTTGTTTTTAAGAAGAGTAACATATGAAAAATAATATTTTACAGCGTGTCCAAATTTAGTGGCAATTAGCCTGTCTCTACGAAAGTTAGATTCAAGATAGGAAAAAAGACAAACAAGATTGTTTTGGATGCTTATAAAATGTATACAGGGCTATCACAAAAAAACTGTTACAAATAAAGAAGAAATAATTATCAAATTTGGAGCATCTGGATTAAAATTTATGAGTGGACGCACATAGCATATGTAAACACGGACGACATGTATAACTTCATTTTTTGAAGTCAGTTGAAAACCGCAAATACTTGTTTTAGACCAGGAGGTGGATGCACAGACCATCACCTCATCGAGTTGACGGCTGGAATTTCAGAATTAGACAGAATTTTAGTAGCATATTAAAATGCAACTGGTCTGCAAATTATATCTTGGTGGAAACCACCTGCAGATCCGATTTTAGTGGTTGGTCGGTAGGTTTATCATTGTGTTTTCTTGTATAAAAAGGTATGAAGACATGGAGGACTGGGAGCAGGAAAATACAATGGTAAAACTACCAGTCAGCCACTAAATTCGGGTTTGCAGGTGTTTTTTGCCAAGATATCACTTGGCAGACCAGTTGCATTTTAATATGTGAATCGAGTTTTAAATAAACCTCGAATTTCAGCGGTCAACTCTATGAGGTGTTGGTTTGTGCTGCCGCTTCCCGGTCTATTTTGTCAACCCAACAATTTAAATAAGGGTCTAATTTCACATAAAAATATATATATACACTGCTCAAAACAATTAGGGGAGCACATGGTTTTAACGAAATTACGCAAATATTTACACCGATAAGTAACGTAAAATAAAACATCCATAATTTAAAGTGCTGTAGAAAACAGATAAAGAAAACTTCACACGTAAATTAAAGTTTATGACGTAAAAAACTGGAAAAAGGTGATAAATGCAGAAAACGGGATTTTGCAGAAACGCCTGTTTCACTGCCTCAGTTGTAAAATTCAATTGCTCAGCTTGTGTTTTGAGAAAAGCTGGCTTGAAAATGTCACAACGACATGATTTACCGCAATCCATGGCTTGGCGTGTTATCGGGACAGTTGAATTTGGGAAAACACAACGAAGTGTAGTGAACGCTGTTGGAGTCGCAAGAAGTGTCCATGAAAGGCTGTGGAACCGATTCCAAGACACATGGAATGGTAGTAATCGACAAGTGCAAGATCGAAAATGTGATAACACAGAAACTGATGACCTATATATCCTGTTAACAGCCCGTCGAGACGGAACGGGCAATGCTACTCAGCTGCAAACGCAGTTGTTCTTGGCCAAAGGACGAAGTCGTGCCCAGCCAAAGAGCCCGAAATAGGCTTCATGAGGGTGGTCTCTATGCACGTAAGCCAATGGACTGTATTCCGTTGACCTCAAGCCACTGTGCGGCCCAAAGAAGGTGGGCAACTGAACATCGAGTTTGGAGGCAACGTTGTTGGAGTGAAATTCTGTTTACAGACGAGTCCCGATTTAGTCTGAATGTGACATCTGATGTGTTTTTGCATGGAGAGAAAGAGGCACTCAAAATAACCCCACATTCGTTCGTGAAAGATCACATTACAGACGAGGTGGGTTGATGCTCTTAGCTGGAATTAGCATAGGTGGACGTACGGGCCTGCATATCATTCGTAATGGCACTTTGACGGTCCGGAGTAATACAGACGAGATACCGAGACCTCATGTCGTATTTTATGTTGCAGTAATTAGTAATTTCTTTTTTCCGTGCATGATAATGCCAGACTTTATACAGTTCGTCTTATGGAAAACATGCTTGAAGCTAAAACAATACAGCGTATGCAATTACCAGCATGCTCTCCTGACCTAAATCCGATCGACCATGTTTGGGGCATACTCAGACGACGCATTGCTGCGAGACCGAGGCCTCCTTTTACTGTCCGGGACATGGAGATTGCAATTCTTGAGCATTGGAACAGTATTCCACAAGTCTTATCGATAACCTCATTGCATCCATGGAAAACCGGTGTGCAGTAGTCTTAGCTGCTTGAGGAGACCACATACCATATTAAAAATCTTGCATAATTTCTAAACAATACCTTTTTTTATGATTTACATGAAACCAAATTATTGCCCGAAACCATCTTTTCATGTTCTTTTCATCTTTTCAAAAAATAAAATCGCCCTTACCATTTTTTGCGTCTTTTTTTATGTATTGCGCATTGCTACACGTGTACTATCCATTTTATGCCCGTACATTGCTGTCTTGCACTGTTCTCTTCACTTTTTTGCTTGCTCCCCTAATTTTTTTGAGCAGTGTATTTTGTAGCGAAACAGCACCGAAAACTGGCGATATGAAGCAATTAAAATAATAAAACTTTGTAAAAAATCACCATAAAATTAAAACAAAACACAGGACGCGTTTCGAGCTAAAAACATAACAGCTCGTCATCAGCTAAGCATACACGAGTCCGAAAACGGACAAGTTCAAAAATGAACTGAAGAAAAAGAATGTTGCGAAGAATGCGACAGGTAGCGCCAGAAGAGCGCCATCTGTCGCATTCTTCGCAACATTCTTTTTCTTCAGTTCATTTTTGAACTTGTCCGTTTTCGGACACGTGTATGCTTAGCTGAGGACGAGCTGTTATGTTTTTAGCTCGAAACGCGTCCTGTGTTTTGTTTTAATTTTATGGTGATTTTTTACAAAGTTTTATTATTTTAATTTAAGTGTATTTTGTAACCAAGAAAATATTCAAGCAGTCAAACTATGGAAATTTTATCACTTATTGCATCATGTTTCCACTTTCATTACCTGAATTGGTTTGTATTAATTGTTCTACAATCTATATCTTGTGCCATCCCCTTTTTTTTCCAAAGATGTTGAAATATAGCCTTTAAATTAATTCCGTATGACTCTCAGCCACTAAACTCCGGTTTGCAGGTATTTTCCATCAAGATAAGACTTGGCAGACCAGTGGCATTTCAATATGCGAATCGATTTTTAATTAATCCTCGAACTTCAAACGTCAACTCGATAAGGTGATGGTTTGTGCTACCACCTTCCGGTCTATTTGGTCAACCTAACAATTTAAATAAGGATTTAACTTCACATAAAAAATATGTGTATATTTTGTAACCAACAAAATATGGAGGTTATCAAACTATTGACAATTTATTACTTATTGCATCAGGTTTCAAATATCATTACCTCAATCGGTTTGTATTAATCTTTCTACAATCAATATCTTGTGCCATCAGAGCCGTCCTTAGCCAAAGCAAGGCCGAGTGTAAGAACTTCTGCGAGGCCCTTCACTTTCAAACTAATTAACCACCCCACCCCACCCATTCCCACCAATTTTGAAAATTTAGCTGGGGCTTTTAATTACAACTAGAAATTTACAATAGTATTTTTTGATTACAATGATATACATTCTTTGATTAAATAAAATGGAGATAACTATTGAGAAATTCTGTTAGATATTTTGAGTAAAAAAAATCCGCCAAATTGATAACACAACTTCCCACAACCCAATGACCATTTGAAAAAAGTTACATAACATAAACATGGACGTCCCAAGGATTACGCTTTTTTTTTTTGGAGGGGTGGGGGGCATGATTAGTAGAGGTTTATACAAACTCGGGCCCAAACTCTTTTCATAATACTCGGAATGGTCTGGAGTTATTTTTTTTCTCCAGATTTAGGATTCGCCTGGAGTCCATTTTTGCAGTGTCGTCTCGAAGCGGTATATATATATATATATATATATATATATATATTCGTAAACTAGTGATATTGCACAGTTGTTAAAAAAGAGAGAAAATGAATTTCATCGAAAAATTGCCTCAGAGAAATGCGTAAGTTACTGTTCTACTCGGAATTGTGTAAAGAATTAGATGAGATTAAAGTTTAAGTATGCTAATATTAATTCACGTAACAAACTTGTATTTATCATCTTCTCAAAAATCACTTGATGGATTTTTTTAATTAATACATAGACGTAAAGATATATCATGCATTCTTTTTCAATTAAAAAAAAATTTTAATCATGAAAATTATTAATAAAATCATAGTTAAAAAATTTCAGTTATAATTGACAAGTTTCACAGAAAACGAACCACAATTTTAATAAAGTTGACTATGTAAGTGTCTAACTCACTCCAATCATTAGTTTTGAGATATAGATAAATTTTACTCTTCGATGGCACAAAGAGACCGCCTATTGCTATCAAATCATCTACAGAAAAGAAATAGTTTGAGAATAACAGAAAAAAAAAAATTATGGTACTTTCTTATACACAGAGAGAGTTTGTTTTACACTAAAAATTCTGTATAATTTTTCTGGTACCAAATTGAGTGACAACGATACTTCTCCTTGTAACGTAAATTCATTTTTTTTTCTAATTTCTGGGTAACTTCCTAACACATTTTCTTTTGAAATTCTATGAAGATTTAAGAAAAGAGTGTAAACAATATTTTTTCTCTGCCTGCCTTCATAAAAAAAAAAAAACTGAAATATATTGTCAAAAGTGGGTGTTACATCGGAAAATTTAAAGTTGACACGATTTTTAATTTATACACAACCTTTATTTCAAAATCTATATTCATATTCAGAAAGCAGACAAAATTCTGAGTCGAAAGGTAATTCTCGCATCTCTCCGCGGCTATTTGGCCTTTTAAAAGCGTGAGATGTCTTCTTTCTCCATTTCTCTCTCCCTCTCTCTTTCTCTTTTTTTTTTCTTTTGGCGACTGTACATTTGTAAACGGAATCTTTAGAAGCTTATTTTGGTTTAATAAATTAAGGAGAAATATTTTTAAAAATCTATTTTTCTTTCTTTTACAGAGATTCGGAATTATAACTTTTTCAATCAACTTTTTCTTACCTTCTAAACAATTTAATTTTAATGGGTCTTCATTTGAATGTAATTGTCTTATGTGATAATTAATATTGTTATTCCGTAAGCTTGCGGACTATATTCTGAAAAAGTATGTGCTTTAAAAATGTTTGCTTAAATATGAAAGCACCATTAAAAAAAAAATAATAATAATTTTAACTGTAGGATAACACTGGTTAATAAAAATCGGATTTTTTGTAGTAATTGAGTTCGGCCAAGGCAGATTTTGATGATTTTTGCTCGGCTCAACACTTGATCAAACATTTATTTTTTACACCGAGTCTGGATAGCTTTCTCTGCTCCGGGCTGGATCTGGGTCTTAAAATTTAAGCCCATGCAGAACTCTATTAAAATTTACGTGATGTTCGAGAGCAGGCGATTAACGATCAGCCAACAGTGAGAGTTTTTGTGCAAATTCAAGCATTTTTTAAAACAATTTGAGGCGGAAAATTCTTAATTTTTTTTCTGATAATTTCAACAGAAACATAAATAAAAAATACTTGCTAAAATGTTTATGTATTTGACTACGGCGGGATATATGCACCCCACTGACAGATAGCAGTGCTGCCACTATTGAATATTTCTATATTGGTTTTGTACTATTACTAACAAAGATTTTTTAACCCCTTCCTGCATACTGTGACATATATGGCACATACTGAATTTACTCAAATTGTTTGATTCCCCCCAGTTTTATAAAATAGTGAAATTAGCTATATTTTAGTATCGTTTTTACTGTCATTAAATAAGGTGAATATTTCTTTTTCATAAAAGTGTTGCCAATAAGCAATTTGAATTATTCAACCGTAATTTAATTCGTGCGTTAAGAGGTTAAAAAATGGCAGATTTCTGTTGAAATTTCATAGAAGTGTATGGCAAATGTTTGTTTTAAAAAAGTGCTACGAATAAAATTAAATAAATGTCGTCAGTTGCAGTAATTTCTATTAAAAAATAATTTCTAGTCAAAGGATTAATCGATTCAACTATTCGATTAATCCACTTCGTATTATGGCAGTAACGAATGTGATAAAGGTGAAAATTTAACCTATAAACTCTATTGTTTCTTTGATTATAACATGTGTAAAAGTTTTGACTCAATTAGCAAACATAAAATACGTAAATATTTTACATTATAATAAGATAATTTAAAAGTAAGAAAAAAAAATCTGAGTCAAATTCAATGTTTCCCAAAATTTTCTCTTTCCTAAGATTCTTTCCAAACTTACCTTTCTTAGTTTTTGGAGACTTTTAATTTAGTCTAAGAATCTGGGGGCGGGGCTTCAGCTCCCTGCCCCCAACCCCTCGTGTTTACGCAATAGGCCATACGTATGCATGAGGACAAGAATATTGATATTTGTATATATAAAAAAAGAGAAACTTGATTATACAAGAAGGAAAGAAAACCTATGTTGTTACATTACAAATAGTCAGTAAAGTAATAGCGAGCAGTTTGTTAGAATCATCATTACCAACAACTTCTTAACAACTAAAATTCAGCAACCTTCTCAGATTACTTATGTGCCTAATACTGCCTACACTGTAAAAAAAAACTGACTGAAAAACGGAAATACTACTGGCAATCTAGACGCCAGTACTATTTCCGGTTTTCTACGGGAATTTTTACCCATAAATTACAGAAAATGTTTCGTTTTTCTGATTAAAAACGGAAATTTTTCTGTTATTTATGGGTAAAAGTTCCCGTAAAAAAAGGAAATATTACTGGCATCTAGATTGCCAGTAGTATTTCCGTTTTTTTTTTTGGCTGGAGTATAACGATTGTAATAGCTAGAAACAATCTATTCTCTTCTGGAACGTTTAAAACTTGCGCCGAAAGTTTTTTGATAAAACACTTTACATTCTATAAATAAGTACGTTGACATATATAAATTTTATTATCAAATAAATAACTCACAACAAAATGAAAAATAAATTTTTAGCTATTTCGTATTAATTTTCTTTCGGGCGCGAGGCCTTTCTAGGCGCAAGACCCTGTGCTGCCGCACCTGTGGCACACCCGTAAGGACGGCTCTGTGTGCCGTCCTTTTATTTTTTTCTTTTTCGTAAAGGTGTTGAAATGTATTCTTTAAATTAATTCCGCACAACTTATATTATACAACTTTAAAAGCGCCCCGTGGACTTGCGCGTAACTAATATGTTCTCACTTAGTCTGCCTACGTTGGAAATGAACACTTTTGCTAAATTATCGATTCTTTTTTTATTACTTCAATCGAAAGTACAACTTTTAACGATTTTATAACTGCTTTGTTTTTGTTCCTACCATCTTTAGAACAGAAGTTTATAATCAATTTATTGTAAAAATATACCAATTTAACGTTTAAATGTATTTTTCTCAAAATTGGTTTCCACACAAAATTAACTCGCTTCAAAAATGATAACTAAAAATATTATTATCATTCTTGTATAAAACTTTGTGAGCTTTCTCTATATACTATTGTCTAGTGCATCTACTAAAAGAAATTTAATTGAATGATTATTTTCAAAATTATGGCCTGTTATTTGAACAAAAACATGGTAAAACTATTGAAAATCTTATAATTGACTCTTCGATCATCTCTAAAATTTTTATTTACTAAGATATCATTTAACTTATAGTAGGTGCACTAGATAAAAGCTTATAGTTTACTTTGGTAGAAATTTTTTTCTAATAAGTATTTCTTTTTCAGGTAGCATTTTCCAAGTTATTTAAAAAGTTTCTTCAAATTTGAATACATATTTAACATTTTTGTAAATTCATACGGATGCATATACCGGGTGTTCCAAAAATGACTAATGGATTTTAAAATTCAATAACTTGCAAACGGTGACAGATATTTAAAAAAATCTTGCAGGAGGGTTTTGTATAATGTCAGGAGTTTTTTTACTGTGATTCTTGATTTTAGTTCGAATTTCAGAAAATAGATGGCGCTGAGAGCGTTAGGTGCTCAGTCCAGACCCAATTTTTGGTACTTCGGGATCCATTCAATGCATTTTAATCTCCTTTTTTCTCATGGAAGAAGAAAAAGACTGAAAAATCGAGTCTGGATTTAGCGGTTATTGCTTGCAGCGCAATCTATCAATGCCTTTTGTAACTAAAACTGAGAATAGCAACATAAAAACTCCTGACATCTTACATAACACTCCTGCAGGAATTTTTTTAATATATGTCACCGTTTGAAAGTTATTGAATTTTAAAATCCATCAGTCATTTTTGGGACACCCGGTATATAATATATATGTATATAATTTTAAATGTAAATTATTTTAAACTAATTTTTTATTAAACTAAATCAAAAAAAGTTTCAATACAATGTTCAGTACAATGTTTCTTTGCAAAGTTTTAAAAAAAAATGCTTCAAAAGTAAGCGCAGTTACCTTAACCGACGAGCGACCGGTATACGTGCCGCGTAAGGTGCTCAGAATCCGTTATTATTCTCACCAGTAAATTTTTATTGTAAATTTTGCCTTATTTAATCCGAGCATTTCCCCGATTCAATTAGGTAAAATTTTCTGTTTTGAAAAACCGGTGATAAAAGATTAAAAATTCTCTAAAAGACGCTCGTCCCGAAAGGGTTAAATTGTCTTGAAAAATAAATATCCATTATAAAGTTGTTGTTTTTAACATTTTGAGTTCTGAACTATTTCAACCGCATATATCCCTCTGGACTGAGGGCATTTGGTACTTTTCATGATCTTTTAAAAAACACTTGGAAGATATGTATTTTAATGTATTTTTTTTTGCTATAAACTTCAAGCTGTTCTTATTCATAATAAAGGAACTAATTTAATGTACTAAAACTTAATATATAATGGGAAATTATTGAAAAAAAGCATGTTTTATATAAAAAAAAGTTCTGCATAAGAAAACATCATTTTTTAACATAAAACTTTACGTAGACTTGAATAAAAACTTAGCCAAATGTTGTACAATCTTCTGAAAATAGGTTGCATTTGTATATAAACATTATTTAATAAAATTTGCTTTTGTGTGGTATATTTCAGAGCACGGATTTGCACAAGGTTCACTATAAGTTCGAATTAAGCTCTGATTCTAGATATTTTCATATACAATAATCCCTTGCGAGGGTTAGGTTCGCGGTAACCTCCGCAAATGTCAAAATCGCGAATGTTGAGACTATCTTTCCGTGCATAAAAGTGGGTTAGGTTTTATAATTGTTTTATAAATGGAAAAGAGGAATTGAAATTCAAAAAGTATATGTATTAAGCATTATACATTAAAAGTACATACTTTAAATAAATTTGAATATTTATAAACATATTCTACAATATTTATTTACTAGTTAATGGCGGAAAAAATTTAGTGATGTGCGATTGTTTGACAGAACAGATCGAATTTCCATGTAAAGAAAAATTTCGGCCTCGATTTCTATTTTAAATTTATGAGTCCTCAATAGTGAAGAATCGCATTCTGCTGCTTTTTCAACAAGTTGTTGTTGATATTTTAATATTTCCCCAACAATTTTTGCAGAAAATACTTAACCTGCAATAAAAATTTGGAAGTTTAGAAAATTTAGATACTTGAAAAAGAAATCTGCATAAAAAATAAAGAAAATTACTGATCTACACTTTCCCTTAACACAAGGGCTGAAGATCTAGCAACTTAGGCCATACAGTAATACAGTAGGCTATCCAGTAGATACCGGGTGTTCCAAAAATGACTGATGGATTTAAAAATTCAATAACTTACAAACGGTGGCAGATATTAAAAAGAAATTCTTTCAGGAGTGTTATGTAAGATGTCAGGAGTTTTTATGCTGCGATTATCAGTTTTAGTTACAAATAGGATCGATAGAGGGCGTTGCAAGCAATAACCGCTAAATCCAGGTTCGATTTTTCGGCCTCTCTCTTCTTCCATGCGAAAAAAGGAGATTAAATTGCATTGAATGGATCTCGCAGTACCAAAAATCGGGTCTGGACTGAGCACCTATTGCTCTCAGAACCATCTATTGCTTGAAATTCGAACTAAAATCAAGAATTACAGTAAAAAAACTCCTGACATCATAAATAACCATCCTGCAAGATTTTTTTAAATATCTGTCAGCGTTTGCAAGTTATTGAATTTTAAAATCCATTAGTCATTTTTTGGGCACCTGGTAGGTGTCCAGTGTCACGTAGTAGATAGAATTGGTAAAACAAAGTGAGTTTACTTTGTAAAAAAATATTCTTTATAAAACAAAATTTGCGAATAACCAAATTAAGTATTCGTGAATGTTGAAATGTCCTGAATTTTCAATTTCGCGAACAATTAAAACTCGCTAATGTTAAGGGTACTAACTTCTGTTTAGTACTGCTACCTATATATTTTTTTTTCAAAATAAATGTTCGTAGATAATGTCTAAGAAGTCCCCGAACGTATATGGTACGTACTTTTACAGCTCAGAGAGTTAAAAGTTGACCTAGGGAGAATCTTGGTCTTAGTTCGCTTCACCGAAAACGGCAACGCGAGTGACACTCGGGCTTAGACCTCAAAGTGTTAATAACGAATATTTTATTTCGCCGAAGAAAATTTATGAGAAGCGGTATAATTATAACGACAACACATTTTAGGTAGATTTCGTAAGAAATACTACCGATTGCAATCTCCCTTTTGTTGGAATTTCTGAAAATGTTTTGCCGATCTACGCCAATCATGACCCCTAGAACCCAAAACCACCCCCAGTTCAAAACTTTATCCATCTATCTCTCCCTCTCTTTCTCTCTCTCTCCCTCTCTCTCTCTCTCTATATATATATATATATATCACTATTTTACGGACACAATAACTTCTATAATTCTACACAAATCTCTTCCAAACTAATGCATAAAATCAAGGGGTAGAAAATCTCGGTCAAGTTCGTTAGTAGACAAAATCGGACCAAGGGGGTGGAAATAGGGAGGAGTTTTGTGAAAACCGAAAAAAAACCCATAACTTCTCACTTATAATACATATCGAATCAGTTTAAAGTTATTATTACTTCTAGGAAAAGGGCCGAAAATTTAGGTATCACAGATTTTTGATCAAATTAAAAATGGGCTCAAGGGTTTTAGGGAGAAAAGAAATCATAACTTCGTCAATTCTTAATATATCAAATTCACTTAAACTTATTATAAATCTTCTTAATATTATCTACAACTTTTATGTTGACAAGTTATTAATAGGACCAACTCTTACCGCAAAAAAAAGGGGGGGGGTGTTAAAGAAGAAAAAATTCACAACTTCGTCGATTCACAAGATATTCAATCCACTTAAATTTATTATACATCTTCTTAATATTCTCTACAACTTTCCTACTGACAGGTTTTTGATAGGACCAACTCTTACAGCAAAAACAAATTAAACAAAAATAGGGGTTCACGAAAAAAATATCGTGTTAAGGGTGTACTCAAATCCAAACGGCTTATTTTCTGACTCATTTTTAAATTCCTTTTTTCTTTCAAACGCATCCAATTGGCAGGTTCTTTTATTCAGATACTATATAATGTGCTGTATTGGACGATTTTTTGATAAAGGCAGAATATATTTTTAAAAATACTGTCAAAGTGGGCATTTTGAACCGAATTTCCCGAAGCGATAGTGCTGGAAACGCAAAAATTGGTCGTACTGAGAAAATACTTGTAAATCATGTTATACTTAATTGAACGGAAAATAAAAAAAACAGGTCGCTTATAAATAAATCTCTCCAAAAAATCACGTCAGCAAGTTTCATGTTTACTTTTAAAAATGTGTCAGAAAATTTCGAGTTGTTGAGCAGGGGAAAATGTTTTTTTTAATACCATCTTATTATGATTCTGATAAAACGAGCTCTTACAGAAAAATGAAATTAAAAATTCGTCAAAAGCGTCCAGATAAAATTGTTAAACTGGATTTTATCTCTAATCTTGATTTAGTTTTTGTTGGTGAAATTAGTACTTCGAAATCTAACTCCGCCTGTAGGCCGAGCCGGTGGGATTTTTTTACTTTGTATAATTATAGATACTGAATTCGATAGGATAATTTTTTTTTGTTCTAAATTTGAAGAAAAACATTGTATTTTATAACATTAGTGATGGTTAAAATTATGCTGCAAATAACTGAAAAAAATGAAAATATTTCTGAGCAAAGTCTAAAATTCATTTAGATATATTTTCTTCTATCAGGATCCACCTTGTTGTATTTGTAGGCGTTAGAAATTTCAACAGCGTGATTTTTTCTAGTTTTCAAGAAATAGGGAAAACCCATTTACCTGCCACTTTTGATTTGAAGTGTTAAGGTCAAAGTTGTCATGGCCATCGGGTTTCGAAATGAACTTTGATCAAAGCAGGCAATACTAAGGACACTTTTACGGACGTTTTAGAATATTTAAAACTTTTAAATAGGAAATAAATTACTTAGATGCGTCCAATGAAATCTATGAAGAATATAATTATAACGACGAAACAGCACCAAAGACTGGCGATATGAAACAATTAAAATAATAAATCTTTGTAAAAAATCACCATAAAATAAAAACAGTACATAGGACGCGTTTCGAGCTAAAAATATTAACAGTTCGTCATCAGCTACAGTAAACAGGTGTCCGTAAACGGACAAGGTATTTTTGACCTTGTTCCCTTACGGACACGTGTTTACTGTAGCTGATGACGAGTTGTTAATATTTTTAGCTCGAAACGCGTCCTATGCATTGTTTTTATTTTATGGTGATTTTTTTCAAAGATTTATTATTTTAATAGAATTATAAGACAAGAAGTATTTTTTCTTTAATGTTCAATTGCTTGCTTTCTACAATTATTTAATGTGTCATATTGTATTATTAAATATTTTATCGTTGTATTACTGTTTTATGTTGTTTGTCATATTGTTTTGTTAAAATTCAGATTTAGTAAATAATATCATAAGACGAAACGCAATATTTCACTCTGATTCAAACATAAAATATATTATATGAACTTTAAAAAGTTCACTGTTTTACTTCAAAAGTGACCAAAATAATAAAAGAGATGTTACAAGTTAAAAATATATATTTTATTTAAAACTTCTCAGTTCTTTCAAGCTTTTCCACGCTATTCAGCAGATCATATTTTAATAACTAATTTCTGTTTATTTATACAAATACGTCACTTGGTTTTTTATTTATACAAATACGTCACTTCGTTTTTTATTTATACAAATATGTCACTTCGTTTTTTATTTATACAAATGTGTCTCTTCATTTCTAAAAAGGAAAGTAAACGTATGAGATCAGAGTGATAAAATAAACGGAACTGCAGTTAAAAATAAAAAAGAAAAGTGCCCAGCTAAACTGATGGCATTGAGCTCACAGACTATTCACACTAATTGTATATTATACTCTTATTTTAAAGAATAATGCCCTTAAAAAATCAGTGAAAGGGAATTAGCCCCCGTTTCCCCCTTTATACTTAAACAGTGAACCTCCAAATCTAATCAGGGAAGCTCCTTAACATAATAAACCGGTATACCAAATTTGGAGCAAATCGAATAATCCTGCAAAAAAATCCATTTATCTAAATTAAGGGGGGTGGACTAGCCTCCATTTCCCCTTTTATCCTTAACCAATGAATCCCCAAAACTAATCAGGGAAGTTCCTTAACATAATAAACCGGTATAGCAAATTCGGAGTAAATCAAATAATTCTGCATGAAAAACAGATTTATCTAAATTAAGAGGGGTGGGCTAACACCCCTTTTCCACCTTTCTCCTTAACCAATGAACCCCCAAAACTAATCCGGGAAGTTCCTTAACATAATAAACCGGTATACCAAATTCGGAGCAAATCGAATAATTCTGCAAGAAAAACCCATTTATCTGAATTAAGGGGGGTGGACTAGCCTCCCTTTCCCCTTTTATCCTTAACCAATGAACCTCCAAAACTAATCAGGGAAGTTCCTTAACATAATAAACCGGTATACCAAATTCGGAACAAATCGAATAATTCTGCATGAAAAACCCATTTATCTGAATTAAAGGGGGTTGGACTAACCCCCTTTCCCCCCTTTATCCTTAACCAATGAACCCCCCAAAATTAATCAGGGAAGCTCCTTAACATAATAAACCGGTATACCAAATTCGGAGCACATCGAATAATTCTGCATGAAAAACCCATTCATCTGAATTAAAAGGGGTGGACTAAACCCCCTTTTCCCCCTTTATCCTTAACCAATGAACCCCCAAAACTAATAAGGGAAATTCCTGAACATAATAAACCGGTATATCAAATTCGGAGCAAATCGAATCATTCTGCATGAAAAACCCATTTATTTGAATTAAGGGGGGTGGACTAACCCCCCTTTTCCCCCTTTATCCTTAACCAATGAACTCCCAAAACTAATCAGGGAAGCGCCTTATCACAATGAACCTAGAAATTTTTTTTGAAGCAAATCGGATGTTTCTATCAAGAGTTATCGCGTTACGTACGCACGTACATACTTTCATACATACAGAACGGGCGGGGACATTAGCTCTCAGGCTTTGATAGCCTATGAGCTAATAATACAATATATTTTCTCTAATTAAGTTCAACCAAATTTAATCTGAAACACTGCTACTTCGACTGTCCAGCTACACATTTAAAAAGGAAAGTGACGTATGAGATCAGAGTGATAAAAAAATGGAACTGCAGTTAATAATAACATATATTTTCTCTAATTAAGCTCAATCCGAGGAACTGCTACTTCTACTTTCAACTCTAATGATTGTTGGCTCTCTCATTTTCAAAACGAAGTAACGTATTTGTATAAATAGACAGAAATTAGTTATTAAAATATTCTCTGATGAAGAGCTTGGGAAAGTTTGAAAGTACTAAGAAGTTTTAAATAAAATTTATATTTTTAACTTGTAACATATCTTTTATTATTTTAGCCACTTTTTAAGTAAAATAGTGAACTTTTTAAAGTTCATATAATATATTTTATGTTCACATCTAATTTTAAATATGCCATTCCTCAAAATAGAAAAAAAAAAAAATCTTTTACTCTTTTCTGCATAGTTTTTACATTTTCATTAATTATTTGCCATATTATTTTAATTATTTTACTTTAAACGCATATTTATTTTCAAGCATGCTACTTATAACAAGTTTCACATACATTTTTTGGAGAATTGAATAGTGGGAAAACGATGCACAGCACGCATTTTCTTTAAATTTATTCTGTTTATCTATAACTATTTAATTTGCCAGATTGTTTTGCCCTCTTATATAAAATGCACATTTAGTTTAAATATAGTATTTCTAAGCTTCTATTTTTTTAGATAAAAAGTTTGTTTTCTTGTTTTATAATGTATATAACCGAAACGGATTTGCAACTTAAAAAATAATTTAATGGTTTGTTGACCTAGCGTTTAAATTATCTGATATGATCTTTAACTCTTAAGGGACCAATGCCGCTTCCATTACACAAATTTATTCGATTAGCACCACGTTTTTTAAGGGACGATTTTACTTGTACTGCGATAACATATGCAAGAGAAATTTACTAAAAATTTTACTTCTAAAGTATAGCGGTGCGAATACAATATAAAGTAGAATCATGTATTTAATGCTACAGTCCGTTAAGGGCTAAATTTCATGTCTCTTTAAATTCCCACATTATATTAAGGTGACCAAACGCCCTGCAAATTTGAGGACTAGTTTCCGCAGTTCCCATAATTTTTGTGTTAAAACATTAAATACATTTTAAGAATGTGACACATCCTTGGGACAATACACAGGCTGTTGCCGAATTCGGCCGGACAATTTCAGAGGAGTGATACTAGGCATCAAGGAGATGAAAAATTTCCATAGATCATGGGATCGTAAACAGCTTATTTGTCACAAATACAGGGTGTTTGAAGTTGGGTTGACGGTAATAATTTTAGGAAAATAAGAATGCTGCAATGAAAATGTAACGATATGTACCTCGTATGGTATACAATGTGATAACATCACGAAAAATTCTGGAAAAACAGGGTGTTCACGAAATTGATGATACCGTATGAACTGGTAATCGTAGTCCAAAATGTGAAGCGTCAAGTGCATACTGCTGGCGCGTATAATGGAAACTTCTACCACATTTTCTTTATGTTATCACATTTGCAACAAAGGTGAGTATGTCTATTAAAAGTTTCATTATAATATACTTCAGTTATCTGAACGTTAATACCGGCAGCTCAAGTTGAGTTAAGGTAAAACACCCTGTATTTTTGATTAAATAGGGGTTTTGCGACACCATGTTCCATTGCAATTTTTGTTCCTCTTGTTGCCTACTATCACTCCTCTGAATTTGTCGGTAAAATTCGGAAACACCCTGTCTATATAGCTTAAAAAGTCACAAGTTTTAAAGTTGTGAAAATTTTTTTAAACCGTAACAAACCACCCTAATGTAATTGTTCACCCTGATTAGATACTATATCACGAAAGAAGTAATTCTGATAGAAAAAACAAGTTTATAATTAAAAATTGAAAATTTTTTATTCATTCATAAAGTATACAGTATAGGGTTATGTAAGGAATAGTATAGCGGGCAAATGGCCTCGTCGGCTTTGCTGACACATATGCACTCTTTTGCTGAAATTTCCCACGACAGTTTTGCATAAATGTGGGTTAATTTTAGTAATACAGCGCTCAGTTTCCTCTTTCAAGGCGTGCGTGGCCATGGATTTGTTGGAATAAACATTAGACTTCCGAAAACCCAACAGAAAAAAGTCCAACGGCGTTAAGACGCATGATCTAGGCGGTCAATTCTGATCACCAAAACGGGAAATAACACGACCAGGAAATGCAGTAATTGGACAGTGAAAAGCGTTGTTCTTTCGTGTACTGCTCCATTTTTTAATAAAATGAACTGTTAGTTGTCACGCTGTTTTTCTTTTTCGTTGGCAACATTTTACCGTTTATATGGCACAAAATTCAAATCTTGCGTGAATTTTGGGGCACCCTTTATATTAATAGACAACGATGTACCTTAACTGTATGATGCTGTGGTATGAGCCATCTATGCCGCAAATCCAAATAACTGCCGCCTGTAATAGTTGCATCAGCGTAAAAAAAGAAAAAAAACCGTACGAATTAGCTTTCAAATGGCACTGAAAACATTAGCATTTGTGTAACCACGTGGAGTTATATAGTCGTAGACCAATTAGAAGTATGCAAGCAAAATTCAGTAGGCTGTAATAAAGGTTAGTGGACAAGAATCGGGATTTTTAAAGCAAGGACGTGACGAGCAACATTAATAGCTTTCGCAAGTAATAGATTTTAAGGGGACCTTCTACATTAGGAGACCAAAAGAAAAAAAAAAGCACTTTTTATGATTTTTTTTTTTTTGTAAGAAAACTGCATGATGGATCTTTTTGAAATTTTAACAGTTTATTGTACATATCTTAAGGTATACACAAGAATTTTTTTATTAGATTTTGTTGCTTCTACTCTAAGTTATAAACAAATATGTTCAACTGCTTTTGAAAATTTCGCCCGGACGGTGGGCATGATAGCGCTTTGTAGAATTATCTGAAACACGAAAATAATTATTTTTTCGTAAACTTCGTGATTATAGCTTCAAGTTAAATTAAAGGAACCCATAAATTTATTTAAAAAATGTTATGTAATGGCTGATTAAAAAAAAATTTTTTTGTTAAAAAAATTCGTTCTTATTTGTTAATAACTTTTTAAAATAATTTTAGTAAAAGCTTTAATTCATATCGAAGGCAATTAAATAAGCTTTAATTAAAAAAAAATCAAGATGATCCATTGAGTAGTTTTTTTTTTTTTAAATCTTGCCCACCGTGTCAAAAAATGTGGTTGAACATATTTGTTTATAACTTAGAGTAGAAGCAACAAAATCTAATAAAAACATTCTTGTGTATACCTTAAGATATGTACAATAAACTGTTAAAATTTCAAAAAGATCCATCATGTAGTTTTCTTACAAAAAAATCATAAAAAGTGCTTTTTTTTTTGTCTTCTAATGTAGAAGATCCCCTTAATGCTTAGATGTCTTAGATGTCCGAGGAAAATAGACAATTCGGAAATAAACAACATCTGACTTCGTATCAAAATTTAATTTTATTTATGCTGTTTAACGCAAGTACGAGAATATTTATGAATATCATGCAGTTTTGTTAAGAAATTCAGTTAACCATGAACCTATAGAGATTTTAATCAAAGAATATAGCTTTGACTTAATATGTAGATACAATTATAGCAAAATATTTTGTCCCATGTTGAAATTGATTTGAAGCATTCATTTCCTTTTGCGGTTTGGAGTTCAAGATCGTTTAAGGTCACATGATTTAAATTAAAGCCTTTGTACGGCAAGAAGCAAAGACTCAAATTAATAGTATTTATAACTAATTTTTTAAATTTCATAATTGAAATGACAGATCATGGAAATGAAATAAATGACTGTTTCATTTGCCCTTGGCCTCGAAATCATAAAAGCAATTGAAAAGTACTCAAGTTTCGTACCAAAGGAAAATTTGACTTGTTTAAAAAATAAAATGTGTTTTATGACAATCCGTGAAAATCATTTTGCCTTTGTCACATTTCATTTTTTATAAGTGTTAGGAGAACTTGCGAAAGTACTTTCATTTTTTATTTGCATGTTAGTTAAAAGGATGAAACTTAATAACAGTTATTAGTTTCATTCAAATAATTTCCGACAGGCACAGGTATTATTATACAGCAAACCGCATACAGTAGGTATGGGAAACTTAAACGCTTCACGCCCTTGGCCACATATGTGGGTTTCGCTTTTTTGATAATTATAATTGCTGTCAATAACAAAAATAACAAAAATTTGATAATAACTTATTCACCACAGAATCTTCAACAAGAAAAAGTAAAAATTTTATGGCTTGGTTGAACGGATAATATTATTTCCGATGTACAGTTAGAGATATAAAAGAAGGCATGAAGTAATTTTTAGGCAGTCAGTGCTGTTACATTATTTGAAGAAATCGTTAATATTTGAGATAAAAATAATATCGGGTATATTAAATATTTTAAGTATTAATAATCTGTGGAAATATAAGAAAGAAACTTACTGTTAGTTTTTTGGGGTCAGGTGGGGTAATTATGACCAAGGGGTAATTATGACCGCCGTCATATGGGAGAAAACTGTGTATGGTAAAATTTTGTTTCAAGCTTAGATATTAACCTCATAATGTATATTTCATCTTAGATATTCTTTATTACTAGTCTGAAGCCTTTTTGAGATCCGAATAGCAATTTGAAACTAAGTTTATAAAATTTTTGATAAACGGATTTGTCACTTTGGAGTTCAAAGTGGTCACAATTACCCCAAACAAATGTGTATTGGCAAGTATAAAGAGAAGATATAGTGGTCATAATTTCCCCACTAGTGGTCTTAATTACCCCAAACTTATGTGATTGTGAGTTTTTGGTGGGGTAACTATAACCATCCTTTTAACTAAAAGAAAAAAAAAATAGCTATGAGAATTAAAACTTTTAAAAGGTGTTCTTAAAGGATAAAAGTTACTTCCTATGTACTAAAAACACCACTTTTCCAAATAGAAATAAGCAAAGAAAAATAACAAAGTTGAAAATGTAAAAAGTGGTCATAATTAACCTTCCTAGTGCTCCCTCTAGTGGTCATAATTACCTATTTTATAAGAAATCAACAAACGTACACATATGTGTATTGTTATAGGTTCGAAGTGGTGTTTTTACTTAAATATAGTGGTAAGCATAATTTATCCTAAAAAAGGGGGACTAAAAAATCCTCCAAGATGTCACGACAAGAATTGTGTAAGACGAACTCGTTACGTTTGTGAAAAATGTGAAGAACCGGTGTGTATGAAATCATTTCACTCACAAATGACCATTAACGCTCAGCGATCACAAATGTGGACGTTATTTTTTTGTGAATTTTTATTGTTTTTCCATATTTTTATTATTTTTTGCATTTTGAATTTTTATTAATATAAAATAAAGAAATCGTAAAATGAAAAAAAAAAAAAAATCATTTTTTTATTACCATAAAAAAACGTCCTTCAAGAGGTTAATTGACAGCAAGAATGATTTAATTTACTGTTATAAAAACTTGAAAATGAGTATTGACACATGATAGAACTAGTCGGATGTACCAATCCCAAAACTTTCTTCTATCTCATACATGTTAATACTTCAAAATCCGCTATCACACTGCCAAAATTAAATGGCAATCTATGCATCTCATGAGGATTCTAACGATATGAAATTCCGTGCGTTAGTTCTTGAGATATGACTATCGCTGAAATCGTCTAAATTCAGAAAAATGCTGCCTAGCAGCGCCACCTATTGGGTGATTTATACCAAATCCTAATCAGCAACAATTTATGTCAACGTCTGACTGAATCTGAAGTTTGGAGAAAATCCGTACATTAGTTTTTGAGATAGAGCAATAACGAAAATCGTGAAAATTCCTGCATAGCAGCGCCACCTATTGGGTGATTAACACCAAAACCTAATTAACAACAACTTGTGTCAACATACAACTAAATATGAAGTTAGATGAAAATTCGTCCATTAGTTCTATTGATAGAGCTATTGAGGCAATCGTGAAAAAGGCAGCAGGGAAGCGCCACCTGTTGGGCGATTTACACCAACACATAATCAGTAGCAAGTCATATCAAGGACAAGGACTAACTGAATCTGAAGTTTGATGAAAATCCGTGCGTTAGTTCTTAAGATAGCGCTATTGGGGAAATCGTGTAAATCCTGCAAAATTCATCATAACAGCGCCACCTGTTGGGCGATTTACACCAAAACGTAATCATCATCCATTCATATCAAGGACTAACTAAATTTGAAGTTTGATCGAAATCCGTGCATTAGTTTTTGAGATAGAGCTATTGCGAAAATCGTGAAAAATGCAGCATAGCAGCGCCACCTGTTGAGCGATTTACACCAAAAACTAATCAGCATCAATTTGTATTAGGGACTAACTGAATATCAATTTTTATTAAATTCCGTGCATTAGTTCTTGAGATAGAGTGCCCACAAAATTTGTGTCACATACACACAGACAGACAGACAGACTCACAGAGTCACAGACAGACATTTTGTAAAAACATATTTTTTGGAATCTCTGACCCCTAAAACGTGTAAATCCGTCGAAAACCGGAATTCGAAAATTTTCATGAATCCAATACTTTCTTCTTGTAAAGATAGAAGAAAGTAAAAAAGCTTAATTTCTATGACATTAAAACATGGACCTACGAGCAATAAAATTGTAAATTTTGCAATCATGCTTATTTCCCAACTTATATATCCAATTAACATTATCTGGACGTTTTCTTTTCTGTAAAATATTTTCAGTACTTTTCTAATAGTTTAAAAGTGCTTGTGTTTTAGTGTAAAAACATATTAATCTATCTAACATATTAATCTATCTAACAGAGTAATCTATCTGATACGTTAATCTTTGTAAACAGTCTAGGATTAGAAAACTTATCTGATAGCAAAAGTGACTTAATTTATCATAATTAGAATTACAGAGACAGTTTGTGCTTAATACAAAAACAGATATTTCTATAGAATTCGATCCTTGCATTACAAACAATGCAGTTGTGATTTCTAAAAGCATGCTTATATCCGGGCTTTTATTCTGAAATTTAATACATAAATTTATGCATGTTTAAAGTTAGCCATTCGTGTTTTCTCTATGTTGCTTTCTCTATATCTCCTGTATTTGTACAAATTAAAAACTGTTTGTGTTTTTCTGTAGACACATTTTTTTAACACGTTTAATGTCTGAATGGCTAAATTAATTCATAATCTTAATAAAGCCACACAAATTATATTTTTGAATTACGAGTAATAAAGTTATGCACTGTGTTTCCATGCTTATTTTTCAGAATCTGATTTAAGGTATACAAAACTGACTGTTAAAATAACCAATTAATAGTTTTTGTCTTTATGAAGTATCTTTAGCCAGTTTGAAGGTGTTTGTGTCTTTGTGTACCCACATATTGTTTGAAATGCTAAGATCTGAATGGTCAGAATCAAGGCAATAATTTTAATAGATTTTTTTTCGGATTCCATATTGTTCAAAACTGTTTATTCAATAATGATCTCATTAACTGAAATATTTTATAGTTTTACTATGCTTTCAGGTAAACTATCACTATTTTTATGTAGAAAAATTCGAGTTATATAACCTTTCGACTGCAGGAGGCAAGCTTTTCTCTAAGAATATATTGGTGTTTATCTGAACTAAAATCAGGAACATTCTCTGACCTGCACTGTTTTAATAACACTTCAATATAAATTTAAAATACATTATACGAGGTGACATTGTGTAAGGTGTATTTTGAACTTTTAAAGTAAAACAAAAATGTACATCTACGAATATATGGAATATTTTCTTTGGGCATTTCTTACGTCTTTGGTAATTTCTTACGTTCTTATTATCCCATTCATTAAGCAAAGCAACAGAATCATATATATTTTTAAATCCTTTAACTAATAGAATATATTATAATGTGTATGCTGGTATAATTCAACTTTCATTGCATATAATTTTCAGTTACTTACAAAAAAAATTTGCGAGTTTCTTTTGTGGACTCCAGAAAAGTTTTATTTGAAAACTTGCAATGAATACAGAGAAGTTTTTCTCTGGAGTCGTTTTAAATTTCTTTTGTACATTACCTTCAGATGCATTTTTTAAAAAAATAGCATATAATTCAAGTAAATTGAAATCGTGAAATGAATTTTTAGGATGAATTTCTTAAATGGATTCTAAACATCTTGTTGTTCTAGAAAAAAAAAATGCTATTTGTGGAAAAAAAGAAGAGAAAAAAAATCCCTGCCGGCCCGGCCTACAGGCAGAGGTAGATTTCAAAGTTAAGTATACTAATTTCACCAACAAAAACTAAATCATTATTACATATAAATCCACTATAACAGTTTTATCTGTCTGCTTTTGACGAGTTTTTATTTCCTTTTTATAAAATAGCTGGTTTTATGAGAATCATGTTAAGGCGATATTAAAAAAAATATTTTTCCATACTCAACAACTCGAAATTTTCTGGCACATTTTCAGATTCATTTTTAATAAAAAAAAAAAAAAAAAAAAAAAAAAAAAAAAATATGAAATATGCTGACGTGATTTTTGAAAAGATTTATAAGCGACCTATGTTTTTATTTTTCTTTCAATTAATTAAAACTTGATTAATAAACAATTATTTTCTCAGCAGAGCAATATTTTTCGTTTCTAACACAATCGCTTCGGAAAATTCTGTTCAAAATGCCCACTTTGACATCATTTTTTGAAATATATTCTGCCTCTATCAAAACATCGATCATTACTGTACATTATATAATTTCTGAATAAGAGAATCTAGCAACTGGATGCGTTTGAGAGCAAAAATGAATTTAAAAATGAGTAAGAAAATAGACAGTTTGGATTTGAATGCACTCTTAATAAGATGATTTTTTTCTTCAACCGCTATGTATTTTTAATTTGTTTTTGCTGTAAGAATTGGCCCTATCAAAAACTTGTCTATATAAATGTTGAAGACAATATTAAGAAGATATATGATAAATTCATGGAGATTTTATATCTTGTGAATTGACGGAGTTATGAAACTTTTTCTTCTTCAACCCCACTTTCTTGTTTTCGTTTTTAATTTTTTTTTGCGGTACGAATATCCTATCAAAAACTTGTGCATGTAAAAGATGTAGATAATATTAAGGAGATGCATAATAAAATTATTGGATTTGCTATCGTGAGAATTGACGAAGTAAGGAATTTTTTTTTCTCCCAAAAACCCTATTTTTTGCGCCCCCTGAGCCCATTTTTAACTTTATCAAAAATCTGTGATACATAAATTTTTGGCCATATTTTTAAAAGTAATAAAAACTTAAAACTGATTTGATATGTACAAAAATTAAGAAGTTATGGGGGGTTTCCTGTTTTCACAAAATCCCTCCCTATTTCCATCCCCTTTGTCCGCTTTTGCCCATTAACGAACCTGACTGAGATTTTATGTCCCTTGATTTTATGTATCAGTTTGGAAGAGATTTGTGCAGAATTGCGGAAGTTATCGTGTCCAGAAGAAAGTGATAACACAATTGCTTCGGGAAATTCCGTTCAAAATGCCCACTTTGACATCATATTTTGAAATATATTCTGCCTCTATCAAAAAATCGATCATTGCGGTACATTATATAGTTTCTGAATAAGCGAATATACCAATTAAATGCGTTTGAGAGCAAAAATGAATTTAAAAATGAGTCAAAAAATAAGCAGTTTGGATTTGACTGCATCCTTAATGCAATGATTTTTCCAACACAATCCGCTTCGGGAAATTCGGTTCAAAATGCCCACTTTAACTGCATTTTTAAAAATATATTCTGCCTCTATAAAAAAATCGACTATTGCGGTACATTATATAGTTTCTGAGTAAGAAAATGTACCGATTGGAAGGCCTTGAGAGCAAAAATGAATTGTAAACTGAGTCAGAAAATACGCAGTTTGGATTTGAATACACGCTTACTTAGATGATTTTTTTCTTCAACCGCTATGTATTTTTAATTTGTTTTTGCTGTAAGAATTGGTCCTATCCAAAACTTGTCTATATAGATGTTGTAGACAATATTAAGAAGATATATGATAAATTCATGGGGATTTTATATCTTTTGAGTTGATGGAGTTATGGATATTTTACTTTTTCAAACCCCCTTTTTGTTTTCGTTTTTAATTTTTTTTGCGGTACGAATTGGTCCTATCAAAAACTTGTGAATATAAAAGTTGTAGATAATATTAAGGAGATTTATAATAAAATTAATTGGAATTGATATCTTGAGAATTGACGAAGTTATGAATTTTTTTCTCCCCAAAACCCTATTTTTTGCGTCCCTTGAGCCCATTTTTAACTTTATCAAAAATCTGTGATACATAAATTTTTGGCCCTATTTTTAGAAGTAATAAAAACTTTAAACTGATTTGATATGTACAAAAATTAAGAAGTTATGGGGAGTTTTCTGTTTTCACAGAACCCCTCCCTATTTCCGTCCCCTTGGTCCGATTTTGCCCATTAACGAACTTGACCGAGATTTTATGCCCATTGATTTTATGTATCAGTTTGGAAGAGATTGGTGCAGAATTACGAAAGTTATCGTGTCCAGAAGAAAGTGATATATATATATATATATATATATATAGATAGATAGATAGATAGATAGATAGATAGATAGATATAAAGTTTTTTACTGAGGGTGGTTTTGGGTTCTAGGGGTCATGATCGGTGTAGATCTGAAAAAAATTTTCAGAAATTCCAACATAGGAACGATCCCAATAGGTAGTATTTCATACGAAATCTACCTAAAATGTTCGGAAAAAAAAAATGCTTGATTTTCTGTACGTCGTTAACGGACTTCACTGCTTAAAAGTTTCATGCTAAATTTTATTATTTTTAATTAATAATTTAATTTAATGTAATATTTCATGGATGACTGAATTTCAGAAAGCAAATATCAGTTAATTTTGTTAGTGAACATCGGGGAATTAAAAAAACAGCCAGAAGGTAATAATATATGATATTTCATACATGTCTACGACGAAAATATTTTAAATGCATTGAAATCAGTTAGAAATAATAAATTGAAAAAAGAAATATTAATCTTTTTTTTTTTTTTTTTTTTTTTTTTTTGTATTACCAAATTTTATTCTACATTGCTCTTCCATATTATTAGATATATATGTATATCGGCGTTTTATTATTTAATTATTTAGCACAGCGGAGACTTGAAGCTGGTTGAATTTTGCACTGAAGTAAAATATTTTCCGTCTTACAATTCCATGGGGGCTATCGTTCAATTCGACTCTACAGCTATCTAATCTGAAGCTCTTCGGCCTATTAGTTTAATTTCTAATTAGACTCCTAAAAGTAGAAATAAAATTTACAGAAACCATTACTGAAAAAAAAAATCTCAAGATTTTTGTAAGGAAGAGACTTTCTATACTTTATTTTGTCCTCTGAGAGATTAAAAACTTTTGTGGGCATTGCAACATCAAAGATCAGCAAAGTACCTACGGGGCGTTTTACAACATATCATAAGTTGAAATTTCTAGCGAAATGTTAAATAAAATTCTGAATAATATCATTGTATGAAATTATGACCAGCGTTGGGCTAAGGAAGTGGAGGGGCATGGGCGGGCAATTCGCCTGTGTATGATAGATCTTTTTTAAAACTTGCACAATCCAGTTGGTATATAATGCAAAGAAGAATTTATCAGATTTTTTATTCTGTTGTTATTTAAATTAATTTCCATACATTATTAGTGTGCATAACCATATGTACTTGATTGGCAAAAGCTTTAATAAAATAGTTTTAGCTTTCTTAGACGCAGTTAATTATTATTTAAGTAATTTTTACATTATCATAACTTAATTAAATATTCTTAATTTTATGTGATATTTGTAATTTATGTAGATTTTTTTTATATCATATATTTTATTTTTGGATGGATCGATATATTCAAGGAAAATATGTATTTTTTTTATTTGAAAAGTATTTATATTTAGATGAACATTTATCGAATACATTTTCTAAATTTACGATTTATTAAATATTTAGACAGAATACACTTTTTTAATGGCAGAATGCACTTTTATGAAATTCAAATTGGCTCCCTTCTAATTCATTATTGAACTCTTTTGTATCCGTGCATACACAAAACCAGCAGGTGTTTTTTATTTAGAAACTGTGAAATCTAAAAGCGTTTTTTCTTTTTCGGTAAAGGTAAGGAATCATTTAGAAAAGGATACTAAAGGTGGCATTTTGAATCGAATTTCCATACCTGACAGTAAGAGAAAGATCGTTATGATACAGCAATCGATCATAACTCAAGATGTAATGCATTTATCTAAAAATGGAAATGGATATTCGATTCCAAAGCACTTGCATAATGATTGATGTCTGCAAAATCCATGCTTTTAGGTATAAAAATGAGTTTGTGAATATGTCAGAAAATTTTGCCTTTTTTTTTTCAGGGAATTTTTTTAAAAACAACTTTAAAGCATAAAACGTGTAAATTATATTCGAAATTATTCAAAAGTCATCGTGCAATATAGGATATTTATTTATTGTTTCATTTTCCATATTTCGTTTAATTGTCATAAATTCTTGAATAGCCATCATAGAGATTCTTGAACATGTTTCCTTGCCTATTACTGTATATCACCCGCAATCCGTTGGCGTAATAATGTAATAAATTAACGCAGACGTCAGTAAGAAAACCTTGAATACACTGCAATTACTTAATGCTTCATGGGGCTTTTAGCGGCACTTCAAGGGTATACTTATATATTATTTTAAATGTAAAAAAAAATCTTAAATGCCGACAGTGCTTACCAATTGTCTTTATCATCGCATCTTTGATGGTAGACGATAAAATGCAAATGATGTGTGCGTTGTGAAATGTTGTTTTCTCTTATGGAATAATGACTATATAAGGTAACAGACCGTATTAAGAAAAATAAAATATGAATTACAATGCTATATTATGTGCCAAAAAGGACGCGAAAAAAACATGTTAAACCCATATCAATCATATATGAAATGAGGAAGGTAAATCTGTCAAAAAATAAAATTGTCAATTAAAATATTGTAAAAAAATATCTGCATATTCATGTATGCTTTTGGGTAAAAAAATAAATAGTAATTATTATTATTTTTTAAATATATCGATTAGGTAGATATACTTTTAAAAACATATTTTAATAATGTTTTGCGATTCCAGTTAGTCAAACTTTTTGATTTTATACAAATTAAATACGAAATTTTTAATTAAATATTTTTATTTTTTTTAAACCTTTGAATTATAATTTGACAAATACATCAAGTCAGATATTAAAAAATTACTGAACTGTAAGAATTTAAAATAAGAATAGAACAAAATGAAAAAACATGTTCGTGCGTAAGCAATAAATATTTTTCCTAATTAAGAATAATCAGTCCCTTGTCTTCGGTCAAACATTAGCAATTATTAAAATTTAAAATACTTAAATGTGTATTAAAATTATTAAACCCTTTATTTTTAGTTTAATTATATTTTTTACATGTTAAAAAATAGCAACCGCCTCGCCGAATCAAATGTGGCCCTCTGAGTGTACAATAGTATCTGATAGCTTTATAATTTGAACTAGTACTTATTTAATATATTAGAAATATTGAAATTCAGTGTTTTAAAAGAAATAGTTTGAAATGGAGTGATTGACTTTTTAATTCGATTTCGATACATTAATTAAGAGAGTAATTTTGTTATTTTAACATGCTGACCATGCATGTGTTAATACTCTGTACTGTCTAGTAACATCCCCATCGAAGGACAGGGATGTTTATTAGACTAAACCCGCAATACATGACGGTAAACATCGCCGTATTTTAGACATTACACATAAACTGCCTTCAAAACTAAACTAAAAAAAGTAGATAATGAACTTTGATTAGAACGGAAAAAATAAATAAACTTCAATTTAACCCTTTATCTACTGACGGTATTTATAAGTACCATTAAAATAACTTGTTATAAAATTCATTTAATACATCGATTAGTATTAATACAGTTTAGAATGAGTTATAGACGCATTATTTTATCTTGCTATAAAAGCATTATTGGTTACACAAAACAAAAATATTTTTAAAATGATGATTTCTTTTGCCTTTGCATCTTTTCAGGGGGGGGATTTTTCAATTCGGAAATATTTCAATATTTCTATTGTAAGAACATTATATTTGTATATTTTCCAGTTCTACAAAATACTAAGAAAAATAATTAAAGCAAAAGATTTGAGTGGGGTTATAAATATTGCACAAAATCCCTATAAATTCAAATCTAATTAATTAATCTTTGTAAATCCTTCAATCTTTCTAAAATTTATTAAATGATTATGTAAATCTTCCAATGTAATTTCAAAAACTAACGAAAAATGCTTTGGAAGATAAATTTTTTATGAATTCATAATTCAGTAAAGTGTTAATAGGAACAGAAGTAGTTAATGGGCCGCGCAATGTCACGTTCGAAAACTTGTTGAATACTGAATTCAACGAGCCTACCGGTCAGTCGTTACATAGTGGGAGGAAGCCGAGCAAAATGCGGTAAAACCGAGGATTTTAAAAAGTTAAGAAAGATAACTTAACCCTTAAGCGATGATGTGATATTTTATAACGTAAGTGCTAAGGTGGGGGTGTACGTAACCCCAAAATTTGATTTCTCGTGCACCCCACAAAACTTAGCGATTTAAATAAGAAAATTTCCTGTGAATTTTGCATTATTTACTTGTATAAAAACAACTGAAAAAGTAAAAATTTAAAAAGTTAAGAAAGATAACTTAACCCTTAAGTGGTGAGGTGATATTTTATAACGTAAATGATGGGGTGTACGTAGCCCCAAAATTTGATTTATCTTGCACCCCCACAAAATTTAGCGATATAAAACAACTGAAAAAGTAAAACATTAAAAAGTTAAGAAAGTTAATTTAACCCTTAAGTGGTGAGGTGAAATTTTACAACGTAAATGGTGGGTTGTACGTAATCCCAAAATTTAATTTCTCTTGCACCTCCCAAAATTTAGTGATATAAAAACAACTGAAAAAGTAAAAAGTTAATAAAGATAACTTAGCGCTTAAGTGGTGAGGTGATATTTTATAACGTAAATGGTGGGTTGTACGTAATCCCAAAATTTGATTTCTCTTGCACCCCACAAAATTTAGTAATATAAAAACAACTGAAAAATTAAAAAGTTAAGAAGGATAACTTAGCCCTTAAGTGGTGAAGGGATATTTTATAACGTAAATGGTGGGGTGTACGTAACCCCAAAATTTGATTTCTCTTGCACGCCACAAAATTTAGTGATATAAAAACAACTGAAAAAGTAAAAAGTTAAGAAAGATAACTTAGCCCTTAAGTGGTGAGGTGATATTTTATAACGTAAATAGTGGGGTGTACGTAACCCCAAAATTTGATTTCTTTTGCACCCCGCGAAATTTGGCAATTTAAATAATAAAATTTCCTGTGAATTTTGCATTATTTACTTGTATAAGAACAACTGAAAAAGTACAAATTTAAAAAGTTAAGAAAGATAACTCAACCCTTAAGTGGTGAGGTGATATTTTATACCGTAAATGCTGGGGTGTACGTAATCCCAAAATTTGATTTTTCTTGCACCCCGCAAAATTTAGCAATTTAAATAAGAAAATTTCCTGTGAATTTTGCATTATTTACTTGTATAAAAACAACTGAAAAAGTACTGTAAGTGTACAGTCCATCTAGTAACGTAAAATGGCAATATTTCAGAATTTAAATTTCTCTGGGGTGCAAAACACCCCATCTCACCAGTTACGGGTTAAAAGAAATAGTTCCTGTTATTCTTTAAAATGTTAGTTTAAGCCCATATTATTTGTTATGTGCCGTCTAGGGTAAATCAATAATAATTTTCTCTGTCATAATATCAAAATATAATAAAATTGTGAATGATACAACTCCAAGAGAAGAAATGCGGCATTTAAATATGAAGAGCTAATAATGAGATAGTCGCCATGTGTACGCTACAATATACCGAAAAAAATTACCCCTAACTGTAATTTCTCTACTCGTAGATTGGTTGGGTATTTCCCACTACCCCTTGTGAGTATTTAATTTCACAATCAGTAGTTACTGGCATTGCACGAGTACATTAGAAAGAAAGTTATATATGCTATAGTAGACTTATAGACGAAAACAAGTGTAAGAAATTTAATATATTCTTGTGTAATATTTCGGAGTAATCATTTCCTTCCCTATTACCAATGCAACGGAATCAAAAACAGGTGTAGTTACTACACCATATTTTACTTTAAAGACAAGACGGCTTTCGAAATCACATGGAAAACAGATGTTATTGAAATAACTTTTTATTGGAACTTCTCAAGACTTTTAAAAAAAGTAATTTTGGCAGTGGATAAACTTTAAACTGGTCTTTTGGTGAGAAAAAAAAAATACAATAATTTAGAGATTTCGCTAACCAAAAATAATAATTATTACTTTTTTATTAACATTACCATTACCAAAACGAATTCAATTTCCGGAAAAAAAGATCGAAATATACCCATTTATAATACAAAAAATATAAAATAAAATAAAGTTAAATAAAATAAAATTAAATGCTATAACATAATGAAATCGCTCCAGTAAAATAACCAGATAAAATGTATGTCAATATAGTAGATACTTTCTATGATATTTCGCAGCTGTTTTTTACCCCGACAATAAATACCCAGCAGCCTACCTAGCAAAGCTATTGCTTAATATATTTAAACATTTATTGCATTTTATAGTTATTAGCTGATATTGAATGTATTTAGCGAGCCCATAAAATTTATATCAAAATGCATCCACGAATAACGTGCATACGCATCATATATTTAGCTGTTTTAAACAATTTTTTTTTCCCTCAGTAAACAAGAAATTGCCGAAGTTTGGAAAACCGTGGGGAAAAACCAGGCGTTTCAAGGATACATCGTGCATTGAACTTTATTTTCCTGACCATGGTCATCCCTTTCCGAACATCCACAAATGTGAATATACCACCTTTTATTCTTCCTTTATTTCCACTTATTTCCACATGAAGGTATAATGAGTGTTTGTTTGTGCCTTTTGTTTAGCTGTTTCACGAGACCTTCATTTTTGTGATGTGAATAGACAACACGGTTTTAGGCTATATTGCATCTGAAAAGACATGCTGTGATTACATATTGACAAATTTATGAATGAGTAGTAAAATGTATGAAAGAGAAATTATCTGTCGTACAAATATTCATATACTGCACAAAAAAAAGTATATATATATATGTATATATATATATTTCTATACTGCGTGTACAAAAAATATTATAATATATTTATTTAATTATACAATGTGTTTCAATCATTGTGGCTCCCATAATTTTCCTTAAGAGATCTCAGGATTCTTAAAATTAAAAAAAAAAAGAGAGACCATTTTCAACATTTAATATCTTAAAATGTATATGATTTCAAAACACAATTTTAATTGCCATGAAAGATATAAATACAATAAAACCTCCCTAAAGCGACCACGTTCCGTTCCAATAAAAATGGGTCGCTTCGATAGGTGGTCTCTTAATGGAGGTCAGGTTTAAATCTAGATTTTAATGGTTGAAAAAAAAGGTAACAATTAAAGTTACTAAAATGTATTTTTCACATTAAGAAAAAATGTCAAAATTTAAAAATCAAAAGAAAATTTAATTACATAAGTTAATTACTGCAGGGTTTAAAAAATGAATACACTCACGTTTGCTTTGATTTTACGGTTTTATCTTTAAAAACTTTTATTTCCCAGTCCTTTCTAAATTCAGTAAATAAATGCATTTTTTTTTTTTTTTTGAACGGGAACAAATAATGACGATTTCATTAATTTATCTATTTCTTTGAGAGTTTCTCGACAGAATAGGCCAGGGAAGTTTGTTGACCGTCGTTCTTAATTTGTCACCAGAGTTAAATCCATTGCCTAAAAAGGCACAAAGGGATTTAAACGCTTAAAAGTTGCCGGGATTAAAAAAATCTAAACTTAGTTTAGAAGTTTGATGAATAATGCGCCCTCCGGAGTTATTTTTCTAATAAAAAATTCTTCAAGTGATCAGCAAAAAAAAAACATTTTCTTCAAAGAAATTGGTCGCTCATGGAGGGAGTTCTTCTGGGATGGTCTCTGAATGGAGATAAAATTAGTATTGTGCCTATGGGAATAAATTTCGTTCCATGAAAAAATGGTCGTTCAGGGAGGTGGTCGCTTAATGGCGGTGGTCTCACAGGGAGGTTTCACTGTATGTTCTTTCATTTCATGTAGTTAAAAAATTGCAAGATGCAGAATTAGTATTTATAGGTGACTCCAAACTGTCAGACATTTATTTGTCGAGCAGAAAATTGGTATACCAGCTTACGCGCAGGATTACAAAATAAATTTTCAAACTAGAATGACATTTTTTGTACCTGCTTATACTCCAGATTGTAATAATTACCCTGAAACTAAATAAATTTGTATTTAAAACATATTTATATTTTTAATGCAAAGTTGTATTTAGCTAATACGATATTTTGAAAACTTAAACCGTAGAATCACCTAAAAAAATGTTTTTTTTTTTTTTTTTTTTTTTTTTTTTTTTGAATAATCAAAAGGAAATTTTAGGTTCCATTTATACAGACTAACGTGAAACGTATGTTTTGAAAATTACATGAAAAAATATTCGCAAGTTTTTGAGATATCTTGCGCGTTATGCCCAAAAACATCATTTGGAGAAAATTGATTTTAAAGTTTCGGAAACGGCGCTTCAGCTATTGAGCGAGTATAATTCTAAAAGCCATAACTTCTTTCATAATGGAAATTTTAAGGAAACAATTATATCAAAATGGTTAGAAAAAATAAGTGTTTAACACCTAAAAAAATAAATTTCGAAAATTTTGAAGCTTTAACAGTCCTGACACCCCTTAAACGGACCAAAAAAGTTTCAAGGGGACAAGCGAACTTCAAATTTATTTTTTAATTTTTTTTTTAATTTTACTTTAAATTACATTCACACTTTATGCATTATAGCATGTATTTATCACACATGAAATTAAAAAAAAATAGGGGAGAAAAATAAGCAATTTTCTTGAATATTTTAAGCGTTATGAAGAACATTTCAAAATGCCCCTTGCACGTTCCATATCAATTAAAATCCCCGATACTTTTTATATATGTTTGTTATTATATATATCAGAACACTGTGCATCGTTTTTTGAAACTAAATATAAGTGGAAAGGTTAAAAGTAGTTAATTGCAGAAATATGATGCAAAAATGCTGAAAATTTCATAAAATTTAGAAAACATTTTTTTTTACGTTTATTTTCAAAGATATTAAATTCACTGCACAGTTTTATTTGTATACTAGCGAACTTGCCCGGCGTTGTCCGGGTACATCAGAAAACAGCAGGAACTACGAAAAAGCTCTGAAAATCACAAGAAGATAACGCGAAAAATTTTTAAATCGCTTCTCAAATTTTGAAAAGAGAAAAAAAATTATATATTGTGTTCGAAGATTGCAAGTTGATTCCTTTCACTAATGTGTAAAAATAGTAGCAAATCGCTAAAATACACTAAAAATCACATACAAAATTCCCGAAAAATTCGAAAATTGCTATATGAAATCCGAATAAACTTTATTGAAATGAAGGCAGAATGTACTTTAGGTCAAAAATGAAATGACAAAAAATTGCAGCAGATCGCGAAGAAACGTAAAAATCGCATTAAAAATCACAAAAAGTTCAAAAATCACGAAAGTCAAAATTTACTATAAAAGTTTCAAATCTAATTCCTTTGACCTGTGGGCTCTCTTAAAATTTATGTTTTGGAAATCATGCTAAGCATTAGATCATGTTACTTTTATTCGTAATTAATTTACTTGGACTCCCTTAAATATAATTAATATAATACCGTAAGTTAATATTAGTTTTTGTTGCATTAAAATATCTCAATTTGTTGATTTTCTGTAAGCAAGTGAACCCTATTGTTTTACAGTGGAAGTCTATGGGAATTTCGCGAAATATTAGACATATCGCCAAGTTGGCGTCACTTTTGGCGACTAATTTTGGTCGCCAAATTTGGCGATATATCGTCAAGTTGCCGACAATGGATTTACAATGGAAGTATGTGGGAATTTGGCGAAATATTAGAGATATCGCCACATTGGCGTCACTTTTGGCGACTCATTTTGGTCGCCAAATTTGGCGATATACCACCAAGTTGGCGTCAAACTTGGCGGCATTTGGCGACAGAACACTGTCCCTCTACGGTAACCTCCTTATAGGTATGGATATAGCATTCAATGCTGTTCAATAATTGCATAAAAAATTCATTAAAAATTCAAAAATCGCTGCACAAATTCCGAATAAACTTTTTTTGAAAAGAGAACAAAATTTACTATATTGGGTTAAAAGAAAGAAACCATATTCTTCTCACTTATATGGAAAAATCGCCTCGAAACATAAAAAAAACGCTAAAAATCGCATAAAAAATTAAGTAAAAAAATCTAATCAAAAAATCGAAAATCGGGCTTCGAGGTGCAAAACTTCATATATAGACGTACATTTTCCCCAAATTTTGTAGCTCTACGTGCAGTGGTCTCTTCAGAACGCCGTCGACACACTCACTCACTCACACACAAACTTCTTTCTTTATTATTATAGATATCGGGTGTCCCAAAAAGGACTGACTGATTTTAAAATTCAATAACTTCTAAACGGTGACAGATATTAAAAAAATTCTTGCAGGAGGGTTATGCATAAATTCAAAAGTTTTATTACAGTGATTTTCGATTTTAGTTCGAATTACAAACAATAGATGGCGCTGTAAGCAATAGTCGCTAAATGCAGGCTCGATTTTTGGTCCTTTCTGTTGTTCCATGCAGAAAAAGGAGATGGAAATGTATTATCCGGGACACGAAGTACCAAAAATAGAGCCTGAATTTAGCTTCTATTGATCGCAGCGCCATCTATTGTTTGTAATTCGAACTAAAATCGTAAATCACTGTAAAAAAACTTTTGACTTTATGCATAACCCTCCTGCAAGAATATTTTTAATATCTGTCACCGTTTGGAAGTTATTGAATTTTAAAATCAGTCCGTCCTTTTTGGGACACCCGGTATAAAACAAACATGCATGAAAAAATATTGGGGATTTTAATTGTTATGGAATGCGCATAGGGCATTTTGAAAAGCTTTTCATAACGCTTAAGATATTCAAGAAAATTCCTTATTTTTCTCCCCTATTTTTTTAAAATTCCATGTGCGATAAATATATGCCATAATGCATATAGTGTGCTCTTGAATATTGTTATTTAAAGACAAATGTACAAAAAAATTAAAAAATGAGTTTGAAGATCCTTTGTTCCATTAAATGACGAAATTTATCTGAAGTTTGATCCTAGATTGGGAGGCCTGCAATTAATTTTGAATATTGCTTCTTTTTGAATTTATTTATTTATATTTTATGAATTGTAAAAAAAAAAAAAAAAAAAAAAAAAAAGCAATCTAACAAATTACAACGACCATTTGGAAAATGATTTTTTCGTACGCCATTACGTACGCCATGAATTAAACATTATAAGTGTTATTACACGTAAAAATTGCAAGCGACAGAAATCGCCTGCGACTCGTACGTATTATCCACCTGAAACTTACGTATTATCCAAGTATTTCATTGGCTGTTCGGGAAAAGGCTTTTCCATCGTAGAAATCTGACGGCCAATTTTAAATTAAATTTATATCTTAAACTTCTAAACATCCCACAATATTACTTTTTATATCGTCGTATAGAGAAAAACTTCTAAACATCCCACAATATTACTTTTTATACCGTCGTATAGAGAAAAAAATGTACTTTTAAATGCAATTTGTTTGAAAGCTGTATCTCAATTTGTTTCTGAGTTATTAATTTTTTTTTTTGTAGTTTTTATTACTTTTTTGTCATAGTGGCAACACTCTGTTGTCCATCTCTGTTGAAAGTAATGGGAAATGCATATTACTGTATAGACCAATCAGAAAATGAATAAAAGGATGATTAAACCAATAAAATCCTTCAGATATGCTTTTGATTTCCTACCCTGACGAGGACAATAACCATTTTTCCAAATGGTTTAAAAAAAATGCAATTTAACAAATTACAACGATCATTTGGAAAATGATTTTTTCAAAGACTAAAATTTAAGACATAAAAAATAGTACGGAGTTGATCATACATTACGAACGCCATGAATTAAACATTAATAGTGTTATTACACGTAAAAATTGCAAGCGAGAGAAATCGCCTGCAACTCGTACGTATTATCCACCTGAAACTTACGTATTATCCAAGCATTTCATTGGCTGTTCGGGAAAAGGCTTTTCCATCGTCAGATTTCTGACGGCCAATTTTAAATGAAATTTATTTCTTAAACTTCTAAACATCCCACAATATTACTTTTTATATCGTCGCATAGAAAAAAAATGTACTTTTAAATGCAATTTGTGTGAAAGCTGTATCTCAATTTGTTTCTGAGTTATTATTTTTTTTTGTAGTTTTTATTACTTTTTGGTCACAGTGGCAAGACCCTGTTGTCCATCTCTGTTCAAAGTAAAGGGAAAATACAGATTACAGTATAGACCAATCAGAAAACGAATAAAGTGATGATTAAACCAATAAAAACCTTCAGATATGCTTTTGATTTCCTACTCTGACGAGGACAATAACCATTTTTCCAAATGGTTAATAAATAAACAAATAAATAAATAACAAGTAAAAATTAAATTTAAAAAATCAAAAAATCCGACTGCGTAAAAAGCGAACTAATTAATTATTTCTCATCAATGTGAAACTATTTTTTATATTATTTACCTATTTTTTTTTTATTTACTTGTATTGATGACTTTTAAGTTGTGTTTAATTGTTAGTTCCTATCTAGAAACACTGTTTTGATGAGGCCTATAGATGTCTATGATGGTTAGAGTTGCAGTAAAGCTAGAGATCCTACCTACGCAACTTCCAGGTTGTGTAATATTTAAACGGAGCTTCTGGCTGTAAAATAGTCAATGAAACATCGTCTTCATTTTGAAAGGCCTATCAAATGATATGACACTCAATAGGGTGCATAAAAAATTTCTTTCGTCTCTATCGCCCTTTTTGTATTTTACGGCCACCATTTTGAATTTATAAAAACAAAACCTAGCCTATAACCATCGGGCAATTGAGACGAATCGATAGGGATCTCATTCATTAAAATCCATCCAGCCGTTGGGATGTTTCGAGGGTATAAAGAAATCTACATACCCAGATACGCGTGAAACACATAACCCTTCTTGGCAGACGGGTAAAAAATAACGTACGTCAAAATTAATCTTGCAAATCTATTTTTGCCACGATTTTAAAGTCTAGGTTTCATATTTTTGAGAGGTCATTTATTCTTTATACAGCGTATTACGTTGCCTCTCGATTATACCTAAAAAAAAAAAAGTTAAAATGCGTATAATAAAGAATTCAAAACTAATAAAAACAGATCATATTTTTCGACATAACTGGGATTTTTACCCCTTGGCATAGTTTGTAGAGAATTTAATTACTACCTTTATTATTTTAAAATGAAATACGTGTAAATCCCGTTATTAAGTTCAATGTCTTGCCTTCGAAGGTACCGCCGCGCCGGTCTGCGAAACTTAACGGCGTTTACAGTTCGTACGGTCGTAATTTTAGGAATTTTCCTACCGAATTTTCTTAAATATTCAAACATTATAAAAATGATAATAAAAATACATCCCCCGCCCCTTATTTTAGATATTTCTGGCCCTTTTGATAAAATTAAACGAGCGATAAAAATATGATATGTGAAGAATATACATGATATAAAAAAAATACTTTTAATTCCTAAAATTTATATGAAGTAACAACTATTTAAATTTTTTTCTAAGCGAAAGCCAGGGGCCGATAAGGAATGAAATTTTGCATATATCTAAAACAATGTTTGGGTATGTATTCTCAGATAAATCTAAAATTTTTGACCGACTTGCAAGAAACTTGATGTAAGTACGTTTTAGAATATGAGTAAAATTTCCTTTAAAAATCTAATAATTTATACAATTTCTTTTTAACTTTCAGATGCATTTTTTCCTTTCCTGTTGCCACACAAAAATCTGTCTATGAACAATATTTTTATAAGTCAATAAAAATTCAGACTCACTCCCTATATTTGCGCATCCGAAATTGATGTCATTCTGAGTAAATGGTGCGCATTTTTCGGATATAAAATTAAAAAAACTTATGTACAATTTATCTAAAAGGGTGTAGTACCTTCATTTAAATGTATTTGGAGTTAAAACATTTACCACAAAACAAACATTTCTATTTCAGGAATAATATTCAAGAAAAAAAATTATAATCTACTAAATTTGACGTCACTTTTTGAGAGACGCTTTCAGTGTAGCGTCGAACTAACTCTAAACAAACGTTTGCTATGTTTTATTTCCTATTTTGTTCGTATACTGTAACTATTATTATAGCTATACCTTATCGCTAAGTGTTCTAATACTTTATACGTAATGGTAACATTTTCTACGATTTATACTAAATAAGAAATAAAACATATCAATCGTTTTTTCGGAGTTAGTTTTATCTCTTTTAAAACAAAATTTTACGGCTGACGCCAAGACTGAAAAAGTCTTTAAAATGGCATAATTTACATGTAACCGTTGTAGATTTAGTTTTTATGGATGGAGTGTAAGTTTTCATTCAAAAATAATATTACACGAAATATAATTTCACTAAATGCTACAGTGCGTGTAAAAACTTTAAGGACAGCAAAAAATTGTAAAAATTTTGATAAATTGAAAATGCGACAAGTGAAAGGTAATTTAATGTTGATCATAAAGTGGAAATACTAATATAAAAGTTAGCAGAATGTATCTGTGTCCTTTTTATTGCGAAAAAATCATAATTATGCAAAAAAACGCTATTTTTGATTGTGTAAAAACTTTAAGGACACCAGTATTTTTGTTATAGAAATGTTATATATAATTATTATTAAGGATCGACCGAAACAGGTTTTTATGGCCGAAACCAAAACCGAAGCCGAATTTCAACAATCTCCCTATTTTCGGCCGAAAACGAAAACGAATATGCCCAAAAACTTTTTAAAGTAATTAAATTGTATGTATTAAAATAATTAATACATACATAAATATATTATTAATTAATTATACGTATTTATAAAATATGCATAATAATTAATTAATTATGAGTATTTATTAAATATACATAATTATAAATTAATTATATTATACGTGTGGCCCAAATTGTCTCTTTGTGCCTTAGATCCAAAACTTTTTTTTTCATATAAAATAAAAAGTAATTAATTATCAACCACACAGAAAGGTTTTCTAATTATACGAATTTCATTTAATTAAAAAATATTTTAGTTATACACACCTCGATTTATCTTTTATAATAATTTTTGTAAATGATCATCTGTTATACTAGAACTTTCTCAGAGAGTATTCGAAACTCTTCTGCGGTTTCAATCTAAAAATTTCCTATTACTTTTATGTCTGCAGCTTTTAATGAGCACGTGAAAAAGTTTAGTTATATATGCATTACTTTACTTGCATTATAATTTTCATTTACGTCTTGAGTCAGCTATGACTGATAACTACAAACAACGAAGTTCGTAGCAATAAATAGTCTCATTTGAGCCGGCCGATAAAGCTCTAATCGATGAGAAAGTGTTGAAAATTTCCGAAGGAAGAAGCGAGATTTTTTGGAATACTGATAGTTTCGGTCCAAAATCTGAGTTCTGCCGAAAATTCGTTTTATTTTATATGAAAAAAAAAAAAAAAAAAAAAAAAAAAAGATTGGATCTAAGGCACAGACAGACAATTTGGGACACAGGTATAATTATGCGTATAATTATGTATATTTCAGAAATACGCATAATTAATTATTTATTATACATATATAATAATTATGTATAATTAATTAATAATATATTTATGTATATATTAATTACTTTAATACATACAATTTAAGTACTTTAAAAAGTTTTTAACATTTTCGTTTTCGGCCGAAAATAGGAAGATCGCCGAAATTCGGTTTCGGTGTCGGTTTCGGCCTTAAAAACCTGTTTCGGTCGATCCTTAATAGTAATTATATATAACATTTCTATAAAAAAATACTAGTGTCCTTAAAGTTTTTACACAGTCAAAAATAGCGTTTATTTGCATAATTATGATTTTTTTTGCAATAAAAAGGACACAGATACATTCTGTTGACTTTTATATTAGCATTTCCACTTTATGATGAACATTAAATTACCATTTTACTTGTCGCATTTTCAATTTATCAAAATTTTTACATTTTTTTGTTGTCCTTAAAGTTTTTATACGCACTGTATGTCATTTGGAGGATATGACAGAGAAATCGCTCATTTTCCTGCTTAACGCGTCAAAGAAAATCTGCATTATCATGTATAAAGCTGAGGGAGGGATTTTACTATGATTACTTCTAAGTACCGTAATTTTTTTGTGGTTGTCTGTTTAACGATTTATGAGCGCGATTGGGCAGAGTTCCGTTATTCTCATCGTCCTATTTCTGCATTTTTATTTATTTTACTCGGAAATCTCCCCCTCCCACCCCACGGTTAAATACGGGTGGTTATGATAGTAGCCTATAAAAGCTAATAATGTAAATAAACTACAGATTTAAATGTTATATCAATGGGAAATCCTGTTCTGAATTTAATCAAAAGAATATACACGGCTTACAATTAAATAAAAGTTGCTGTCTTTAGATGTACTCGAACTTAGACACGAAAAAATTAACAGGATATGGCAATCCCAAAATTGTCTTCTATCTCATACATTTTAATACTTCCTGAAAAAGGCAGCATAGCAGCGCTACCGGTTAGGTGATTTACACTAAAATCTAATCAGCAACAACTTATGATAACTTCTAACTGAATCTGAAGTGCCACCTATTAGGTGATTTACACCAAAAACTAAACAAAACTTATTTATATCAAGGACTAACTGAATCTGAAGTTTGATGAAAATTGGTGCATTAGTTTTTGAGATAGAGCTTCAACAATAATCATAAATAATGCAGCATCGCAGCGCCACCTGTTGGGCGATTTACACCAAAAAGTAATAAGAACCAAACTACAACAAGAACTAATTGAATCTGAAGTTTTATGAAAATCCGTGCATTAGTTCTTGAGATATAGCTATTGCGGAAATCGTAAAAATTGCAGCATAGCAGCGCCACCAGTTGGGAGATTTGCACCAAAAAGTAATCAGCGCCAATTTATATCGGGGACTAACGGAATCTAAAGGTTGATTAAATTCCGTTCATTAGTTTTTGAGATAGATTGCCCACAAAATTTGTGTTACATATAGACAGAGACACGCAGACTCACAGATAGACATCTTGTAAAAACATGTTTTTCGGGATCTCTTACCCCTAAAACGTCTAAATCTGACGCAAAGCGTAATTAGAGAATTTTTACGAACCCAATACTTTCTTCTTGTAAAGAAAGTATTAAGTTCTTTTAGATTAAAGATAGGAAAGCAAAAAGAAAAGAAGAAAAAAGAATATAAGGAAGTAAAGTTAACATGGAATATTTCTAGATGCATACACTTTTAAACAATGCATACACTTTTAAACAACTAATAAGTCATATGAAGTTAAAGATAGCGTTTGAATTTCATAAAAGAGTACACACGATTAGCAATAAAATAACACTTTCTTTTAGCAAGTGTAACCAAACCTGCATATACAAACAAGAGTATAACGAATGCAACTTGGTGTAAAAATAAGAGTATGCTCATAAATGAAGAAAGAGAAGGAATCTTTTTCAAGATATAAGGGAATATGTTTAAAGAAACATAGGACTGATTTTAAAAATAACAGTAGACTTCCTCAAATCCGCACAGCTTGGGACCAGAGGTTGTGCGGATTTTAGAATTTGGAGGAATTATGGTCATTGCTTTGTTTACATTTTTTAAACACTAATTTTTATGTAATAATGCAAACAAAATTATAATGAATGCTTTCAATACAGTAAATATATTAAAATAATTAAGTAAAGTGATAAACTAAAATGATTAAATGTAAGATAAATTTTAAAATGATTAAATTATTAAAAGTAAAGTTTAAGTAAATAATTAATAATGTATAGTTAAATATGCATAAATAAAGATGAGATGCATTTTCCTTGAATTATTCAATGAAACTTTCCTGATAAAGGTACCCTACTAATTCGCATCAAAATCATAAAAAAGGATGTTTTATTTCAAGTTTAGCCAGTCTTAATAACCAAAAAAGCTAGATTAATACATAAATACATTTGGTAAAAAGATTGTGATTACCAGTGATCTCTGCAATATCTTGATTTTTTTCAGAAAAACATTTACATTTCCTTCATGAAAAATCACGAGTTCAGTCATATTATTGAGAATTACATATTAAAATACATACGGAATGTTGTAAAACTAAAAAGTTCTGTAATTTTGCCCCTACATGTGAACTGAAAGTTTCATTGTTTACATCTGCAATGTTGTGCGGATTTAAGGCGATTGCAGATTTTAGGGTTGCGGTTTTGAGGGAGTCTACTGTATTTCGTTACAATGTCAGTTTAAGAATCTCAGGAAAAGAATATAGGTGAACCCCCCCACCCCCAATAACTGACACCTTAAGGATTTTTTCGTGTTCAAATCACTATTACAAAGTTTTGAATTTATTTTATAATTATCTTTGTTTTTGAAAGTATAGTAGAGGTACATTAAAAAAAATATGGTTGATAAAATTAAAAAAAATATGCGTTTTATTACTAAAAATTATTTTTTTCCATAAATAGGATTAATAACTCCAGTAACTGATACCATCCCTATTTTGAAAATCAATAACTGACACACAACTTATAACAGTTAAGACAAAGTTACCCCTAGATGACATTAATTTGCAGAATTTTTCAAGAAAATACTTATTTGAATTAGATTTTTGTTGAAGTGTCAGCTACTGCATATGTGTTAATAACTGGCGGTTTCACCCTACATGGCTTTGAATTGCTGCCTTAGTTGCAGCAGAGCTTGCATACAAAAAATAGGAGTATAAGAAAGTAACGTTAACATAGAATTAATCACAGAAGCATACACTTTTAAACATGAAGAAATAATAATTAAAAAAACATATGAAGTTTGAAATCGTATTTGAATTTCACAAAAGAATACACACGATCAGCAACAGATTAATAGTTTCTTTCAACAAGTGTAGGCGAGCATTCATATGCAAACAAGAGCATAACGAATATAACGTGGGATAAAACTAAGAGTATGTTTACAAATGAAGAAATTGATGGAATATTGTTCAAGATATAAGGGAATATATTTAAAGAAACATAGGGTTGATTTTAAAAACATTTCGTTATAATGTCAGCTTAAATTATATGAATTAATACTAATGAAGGATGTTTAATATTTTAATCTACACTCACTTAAATTGATCTAAGTATTATGAACCAGATGACCGAAAAGGATAAATCAATAATTCTCAAACTAATGAAGATAGAAAAGGGCCGTTTACGTAAAAAGAATAAGAATGAAAAGGAGATTTTTTGTCGGAAAACCAGCACCAATTGGCAGCTTAGTTTATATTATTGAGAATTATACGTCGATTTCTCGGGTACTGTGTTCTATGGGATAAAACGTCGAGCGGCATAACGGCTTATAAACGTTTAAAAGCCTGCCAGACGAGGCACAAAAAGCCAGAAAGAAAAAAAAAATCCGAACGGTGACTCTAATGCAGGGCTGTCACAGGCGACTATTTTTCTATTGTATTCGCACCACTATTTAAAAAAAAAAAAAAAACAGATTCTGTAGTATATTTCTTGTGCAAATGTTCTCGAACAGAATGTCAATAATTTTAGTTTTGAGAAAGTGGTGTGTGGTAGAATTAAAAAATAGTCGCAAGTGGCAACCCTCATTTCTAATTAATGCAAGAAAAAGTGAAAAGCACTGTTCTGTTCGTATAATGCTCTTGTAATTGTATGCAGTTCATTTTGTCGTAAGGAATCATCTACATATTAAAATTCAATCTAACTTTTAAAAGTTCAATAGCAACACTATAATTTTATTACAAATTTAGGCTCTCCATGCCAAAAATGCGGAAATACAAATTTGCAACAATTTTGAATGATAAGTTAATGAAATATAAAATTAAAATTGAACCAATCAATTTTAAATAAAAACGTACGTTATTTCGGCATAATTTGAACACTAATTTAAATATTTGATTACTTTGGGTTTTATACCTTAATTTGTAGAAGCACAAAAATAACGCGTATGCACATTTTGAATAAATATGTTTTAGTAATAATAATTATTAACTGAAATTGTGATTTTTAAAAATTCATAGAGAGAAAACATTTATATTTTTTGTCGCCATTATTAGATTTCCCATACTTGAAAATACCCTAATATCAGTTTTCCTTCATTTTGATCCTTAGTTGTCAAATCATCAATTGGTAAGTAAAATCGTCGATCTTAAGATTAAAGTTGAAAATATATTTTGCTATTTCATACAGGCTAATTATAGCAAGTAAATGATATATTTATGGATTTCGTCATATGAGTATTATTACGATCGCTGTTAACAACTTATTATTACATCATTATTTTTACATCCTTAGTCGCAATATCTTTAATTCACGTTTCCCGTGTTTTTGAAAGTACAGCAATTCGAAAGTATATTCAGAATAAATGAAAGCATGACAAATTGAATTAAATAAAAAATATCGGACTTCATATTGAAATTTTTTTAATTCACATAAAAATAAATGTTTATACGGCTCTCAAGCAAATTTCATTATTATACGATTGTAGAAAATCATACACAAGGAATTTTGGTGCAAATAAGCTATTTTCTGCTTGTTTTAGAATTGAAATAATGACCATTATTCGTGGTGCGGAGGGTATTTTTTTTTCGCGTACTGTACCATACTGTTCTTAGCATTAACCCGTTCCAGGCGAGCGTCACACTTATGTGACATATAATATTAGTACAATCTTTGATTTTCTTCATCAGTAATTTTGAAAAAAAAATTGCATTATTTGATTTTAAGGTTTCTTCAGCTATTAAATTAGCTAAAAATTTCTTTTTGAAATTACCGGTGAAAAAAAAAGTGTACGTGTCGCTTGTTGCGAAGTGTTTAAGCAACATCTCTGTTGCTATAAAAGACACATGCAGAGATGACATGATTGGACACTTTTTCTACCGGTGTCAACTGGTCACCTCTTTAGATTTTGCTTTATGGTTATATAATTATTGTATTTTTTTGAAATAAGATAATCATAGGTCAAGCATGAGGTGTACTAAAAAAGATTTGTGATTATTTTTATAAATCAATTATGTATAATATAACCATAAATCAAAATCTTAAAAGGTGTCATTTGACATCGGTAGAAATAGTGTTAAGGTTGCAGTGATGCTGGTTCTTTCTGGTACACTTTTGATTGCAATTATCGCAGTCACAGAATAAGATCATAAAATTGTCTGTTTGCAAAACCTGATTGGCAGAAAGGATTGATTTAGAGCGCAAGAACTTATGTCTGTTCGAATTTTGAATTTAGCCATCATTGTACAGACCAGGGTTGCCTAATTTGACCTCCATTTTTAGACCGAAATTTCGACCCCAGAACGGAACTTTCTGGAGAAAATTTTTATCCTTTAAGTAATCAAGAAAAGTCAGTGATTAAATAAATTTGAAAATACATTTTCTATATTCTGGTGTGATTCCGAATTTTCCGACTAAAATTTGAGGGCAAACTGGGCACTTGCATAAGAGCCCAACACTCGTCATGCGAAAAAACTTGCAAGATGTTAATCCTGTGGGAGGATTGTTTACAGATTTCTCGCTCGCATTTTAATATTTTTAAATGTTTTTTTTTTTTTTTTTTTGTTTTTTTTTTTTTTTTTTTTGTATAGCGTGCCTGAGGTTGACATCTTTTATTTCTTGTTTGTACTTTTTCAATTTTTGATGCAGTATTTTTTATATGAAAATAGTTTCACTTTCGGAACCGGTTAGAACCGCTTCTGAAAATAAAACTATATCGTCATATATAAAAACTATGACCAAAATCGGAATACAAACGGACAATAAAAAATATCGACCTCAGGTGCCCTAAGAAAAAAAAAAATCATAAAAAAAATTCGAATTCGAGGGATAAATCTGTAAACAGCCCTCCCATGGGATTAACTTTAACTTGCGAATTTCTCCTCGTAGATTAGTCATGCAAAGAAACTCGCAAGCTAAGCTTTAATCTATGGAAGAGTTGTTTTCAAACTTTTTGTTTGTATTTTCATATTTTAATATACATTTTAATATGTATTTTTATTTATTCATTTATTGTTTTGCATAGGAAAGCTGGTGTTGATCCCCGACCGGTTTAGTTTTTACTTTTTTTATTTTTGTTGCAATTTTTTTTTTATATAGAGTTACGTTCACGCCTGGAACCGTTACCAAAAGTAAAAGTAGCCTCATTAAAAAAAAGAAAATCAACCAAAATCGAAAAAGTACAAACTAACAATGTTAAAGATCGACTTCAGCTATCATATACAAATAATAATAATAATAATAATAATAATAATAATAATAAATAAATAAAATATTAAATTGTTGGAGAAATTCGAACCAAATCGAGCTGCTAGAGAAATTTGAAAACATTGCCCCTCCTCCCCCCTTAAATTTAACTTTAGCTTGCGAGTTTCATCTCGTAGCTAGTGCAGGCAATACTTCAATCTGTACTGTTTCGTAATTCTACGAGATTAAACGACCACCAATTAATATTCAGAAATCCAAAAGCCGAAAATCTCCACTTTATTTCTAACTATTCTTAGCAATCGGTATTTTTCATTCTGTAATAGCTTGAGAATTATGAGCTTTTAAAATTTTTGCGGATTTTCGAATCACTTGGTATATTCAAGTACAATGTAAGATAGCCTAAATCTACATATATAAAAAATCACAAAACTAGTTTTAGTAAAAACGTAAAATCTGAGATGTTTTCCTCTCCTATAATTTTCGTAAAAGTAAATATTAAAAAGTGATCGGTGAGCAGAATTTATTGTCGAGTTTCAGGTTATTTACCCGAAGATAAAATATTCTGAATGAACATCATTGAATAAAAACACGGAAATGACTTTCCTTGTGATTTATATATACGTAGAAACGTTACTGCTAAGCTGCTGTATATTTTTAGTGTCCTTCATTTATTTGAAAAGGTAAATAAAGGTTCTTTATTGTCTTCCGTGGCTATTATTTGTTATTTGTTTTTGACAGTGCATGTGAACTTCTGAAATGATGACACATTGGTTTGCATTAAAGAAATATGTCAGAGATGTCAGAGAGATTGATGAAAATATTTTGTATATGTTTTAAATAGAATTGTTCGGAGAATGACGACTTATTACTTCTAGCTTATTATTCTTAACTGATGACTGTACATTAAAATAACTGGATTTTGAATAAACAAGGCATTAAAAAAAAGATAACTGCTTGGTATACTATACAACAAATATATTTTTTATGACAAAAACTTCAGTTCATCTTTCTTATGGAATTCAGTGTTGTCAGCTGTATTATTTTTTAAGAAATACAGATTGCTACGAATTTTTCGAAATACAAGTTTGCTCGAAGCTGCGATCGTCTGATGTAATTAAATGTTCAGGCAATATTGAGCCTCTTCGAAGATCTTTTTACCGTAGGGGCCTGTGGCCAACTGCTACACATCCCCGGCACATAACACTACGGTGGGTAACTGGTTAGGGTGTTTCATAGCGGGTAGCAATAGTGAGGGAGAAAATGTATGTATTAAAATTGAAGGAATAATGAGAAAATGAGCTCTATGGAATAAGAAGCACAATCACTAACTGGTTAACAGGTCAACGGGTGAGAGTTTCCAAGGGCTTTCTAGTTGCGAGGCTGCTCTACGACAAGTATATGTGCAATGGCATTGCACATCATGAAAAAAGAAGGGATAAGTACATCTGTAGTGCTTTACTATCTGTAGTACTTAAAAAATAAAGTGTAGAAAGTTGAATGGATAGCTAAGAGCAAAAGTAGAAAGCATCGTGCTGGACAGAAATAGACACTCATCTTGTAATTGGTTAATTCTTATAAATATCGTTCAACATTGCCTAACACCATCAAAAGTTACGTTGGTACATTTTAATTTACATTTAATAAACTAATTGATTGTGATCGTACACCAAAAATAAATTCTAGTCATAGGGCAACGCGAGCTAAGAAAGAATTAAATTAACGATTACGCTAAACAGTTTAATTAGTTACAATTAATTAAAATAGGAATTTGCGTTGTGAATATTTACAATGGCCCTATCACTTAATAATTAAATTTTGCTGAAAATTCATAAGTAATTTTGACTTAAAATACTCATTAGAAAATTTAGTAATAATATTAATAAGGTTTTCCTTGCAAATCAAATGTACCTAAAAAATATAATGAATATACTAAAAATAAATTAATTCTAGAAGAAATGACACACATCAACTTATTTTACTAAAATAAACAGACTGAGATTACATTTCGACTAATTATATTTATTTACAAGTTAATAATAAACACGTTTCCAAAATTACTGAAGTTAAAGAAACAAGCAGATTTAGAAATGCAATTTACACTTCCCTAACATGGAAGCGTGATTTTACATTATGATAGTTTTTATAAACTTTGTTTGAAAATTTAAAAATATAGCATACATTGATTTTAATCATTATTTTAGATTTTTATCATATTGATAAACAAAATCATTTCTTTATTTTATTCTCAGCTTCTTTTTATTGATAGAATAAATTTCTATAAAGTTTAATGTTTTAAAAACTTATATCTTTACTAATTTTTAATAGCTAGAATAGCTGATTTACTTTGGATTCCAGTCTTCGACCATACCCTTCATTTTAAATATTTTTTATTAAAACAACAGTTTTATTATATTGTGGTAAAAGTACCTTTGAGTCCTCTCCTTAGAATTTCTTATTAGGAATTGAGGCATGCTGGCACGGACATTCGGGATCATCGGAAACACACTTTAATTTCTGACAACAGGACTTTTTTGGGGCGACGTGAACTTACTCGTATTTCAGGTTCGGGCTCCATGGTCGTTTCGGTAGCTGCGAGATCACGTCCATTTTTTGCCATACCATCTTGGAGACTTCTACTATTCTCAATAAAGATATAATTTTTTTTTTCTTTGAAGCCCCTTCAGTCTTAGTAGGCCGGGCCAAAATCACTTTTACCTTCATTGGCAGTTACTTTCTCCAAGGGCGTGTCCACTATTCTAATACGTCGGTCATCATAGTTCCCATATGCATCTATTTAACCAAATTAGCGTCCCTTCTTCAGGTTAAAAGGTTAAGAGCTATAAAAATAAACTAGGACTCTTTTTATTAATCTAAATTGCCCGGTTGTAAATTTTCCAAGCACAGCATTGTACTTGCTGTCAATTCTGGTCGTCAGTAAAGCTGGAGATAAAAACATAGCTGTTATTGTCAGGTATTCAATATGAAGCGTGCGTAAAATTCATGTAATAACAAAAAATAATAATCATATATATATCCTCTCGAGACCTGGCATCCATTTAAATCAGGGTTCGCAAAAACCCGGGTTTTTCTGAAAAAACCCAACCCACATGGGTTTTTTCGGGTTTTTTCATGAAAAACCCAATTTTCCCCGGGGAAAATCGGGCTTTTTCAAAAGTATAATACATGCGTAATTATATTATTGTATACTATATTTTCTATATATTATATACACTATACATAAAAAAATACATTGTTCCCTTATATACAATATAATTGTAATGTTATTTTACAAGTTATAAATTGTATAAATTATATGAATTTAAATTAATTAAATGTCAGTGTTTCAAACAAATTAATTTTAAATATAATAGAAGATATAAAATTGTTAATTTTCTTAAAATCAAATAATGAATAGAATATTAAAATTTAAAATATATAAGTAGGAAGAAAAAAAGGGGTAAACTTGTCGGATGTGCCAATCCCAAAAGTTTCTTCTATCTCATACATGTTAATAATTCAAAATTCACTATCACAGTGCCAAAATTAAATGACAATTTATGCCCATCATGAGGATTGTAAAATATAAATTTGTTGAATTTAATGCATTTAACAAGGAGATATGCGTATCACCTGTTGTGCAATTTACAACAAAACCTGATCAGTAACAATTTACGTCAACATCTAACTGAATCTGAAGTTTGATGAAAATCCATGCATTATTAGTTCTTGAGATAAATGCAGCACAACAGCGCCGCTTGGGCGATATACAACAAAACCTGATCAGTAACAAGTTACGTCAACATCTAACTGAATCTGAAGTTTGATGAAAATCCATGCATTATTAGTTCTTGAGATAAATGCAGCACAACAGCGCCGCTTGGGCGATATACACCAAAAACTAATCAGCACCAGTTTATATCAAGGTTTAACTGAATCTAAATTTTTATTTAAGTCCGTACATTAGTTCTTGAGATAAGAGTTATTGCTGAAATCGCGAAAAATGCATCATAGCAGCACTACCTGTTGTTTAATATGCACCAAAATTTAATAAGCAACAATTTAACTTGTAACTGAATCTGAAGTTTTATGAAAATCCGTGCATTAGTTCCTTGAGATAAAGCTATTGCAAAAATTGAGATAAATGCAGCATAGCAGTGCCACCTATTGGGCAGTATACACCAAAAACTAATCAGCACCAGTTTACATCAAGGTCTAACTCAATCTAAAGTTTTGTGAAATTCTGTGCATTAGTTCTTGAGATAGAGCACCCACAAAATTTTTTTCACATACAGACAGTCATTTTCTAAAAACTATCAAATTGTCTTCAGGACCTTTTTAAAACCCTCCGAGCGTCTTGCAAAAGGGTAAAATTGTAATGTTGTTTTCTTTGCATTCTGTTTTAAATTCTAAGAAAATATGATTCTTTCAACATTATAAAAAAAAACTCAATTACAAATATGAATGTTATCTTTGAGAGTATTAATCCTTCATCAATTAATTTAAAATTCATTAAATCTAGAGAATTATATTATCTTAAATATTGCTTGTATTGCTGTGAAACCTGGAGATTAGTGAACGGAATATTACGCCCCAAACACTTAGAGGGTTAAAATGCATAAATCCATCATGAACTGGAAATCGAAATTTTTCACGAATCTAATACTTTCTTCTTGTAAAGATAAAAGAATGTAAAAATACGTAGTTTTTATTTTCATGAATATAGTTGATTTGAATTTTTTATATAAAGACATACCTATAATTATGTACTATGTTGCCTATTAGGTTCTATGTTAGTAAAGTATTTCAATGTGCTGAAATACATTCTGATTTTACTTCAGATGTGTATGTAATGGCTTTTATATATTAATATTTTTTCAAAATTATCTGAAATGACTTAAATTTATTAAATGTATATGTTGTTTAAATTTTTAAATATCTGAAAATTGAAAAAACCCACTTTATGGGTTTTTCAGTGGGCTTTTTCAAGTGGGCCCATTCTGAAAAAACCCACCGGGTTTTTTCGAACTGGGCCCAGCTTTGCGAACCCTGATTTAAATGTATGTTTTGCTTTCTCCTTCTATTGCGTTAAATTTCAATGTAGCAATCTAAAACCAGTTGGTTTTGGTAATCTATGAATCAAAAATCAACATTCAGCTTTTGGATTTTGGCAACGGTAACTACTTTGTTTACAAAATGGCATAATAAATGAGTCAAGTTGGAATTCTACGTTCCGCCGGTAATTTTCGTTTTTATATTATTTTAATTTGTTTAAACTATTTTTATTTTGCAATTTTAAATCAGATGTTAATACTTGCCTTATGTTATTTATAATAAATTCTATTCTTTCCCATACTTCTCGCATTTTTTAAATTACTTTAAAGCGAGTTATGGCCTGAACATCCATTTAGATGGATGTGCTGAAAAACAAAATTAAAAAATCAAAATTTATTAATTTCTTTAAAAACGTCACTTTTGATGCCTATTTTTTGAAAAAAGACTCATATTTAAAAAAATTTATGCATTACATTTTGCTTGGGTCTCAGGAGGATATATATTATAACTGTATCTAAGGCATTATTTTTATGAATATCTATATTGGTGTATACCATATTAATAGAATCTACACATTCGTATGATATGGGGAATATTTTATTAAAAATACGCAAAATGTTCATCTGCGACTTGAATAGATGATGAAAGCAAATGCTGCTCGTCACGTCGACAACTCAGGCAAGCGCCCACAACCGCACGAATGTCGGTAGCAGACAATACCGGCCCTTACCGTCTTCACCACAGAACACCCGAACGGTACGAACACATAGAGATGTGAAAACAAAATGGACTTGGACTTGTTTGAGATCTGGTGAAGAGTGCCAGGAATAGTAGACTCCGTTCACCCGGCAATAACCTGAGGAAATAAAACATTCGATCCATAGCTAATCTCCAGAAAACGTAAGTTTGGAAACGCGAAAATTTAAAAGCCCTATCGAAAATAAAGGCACCATACATTGTAAGTATATGTAAAATAAAAGCATAACAAATGGAGAAACAATTAATAAAAATAATAGAGAAATACAAAAAATATATATATATATATATATACAAAATTTAGAAAAAGTTGTAATTTAGAGAATGATTAGGAAAATAATCACTATCAAAGTAAAAGGTAGTGAAGATTAACCAGGATCGATATTTTTAAGGAGATGGAGTGTAGCCCAAGGCCTACGCCAGTGGCCTCATCATAGACAGAGATGTTTTGTAGAGCAGTATTATGAATAGTAGAAATATTATTAAAGAATTTGGTGACTTGATTTTTATTTGAAGATCTAATGGAGGGAATATTGACATCTTGATGGATCGTAAGGTTCCTTCTGTATCAAGGAGCATGAACAATGCCTCTTAAACGTTTGAGTGCTTAACAAATTTTGCGTATATATGGCAAAAATGCAAATGTATTTGGGTAGATATATAAAAAAGTTATTTGAAAGCCGATATACACAGAAATCCTACGCTTCGCTAGTGCAACCAGCTTAAATGCATACCACACTGACACAACAAATAGTTGCGCTATCACCCTCCCCGCAATTTTAGCTTAAAACAAGAGAAGCGCAATCGCGCTTTCCGGAATTTTGGCATATAACAAGAGGAGCGCTATCGCGCTCCATTTGAGTGCGCTAGTTTGAGTAAGGAGGAGCGCTACTCAAACGGTTAAAGTCTTGTTTTGTACAAGCTGAATCTTTTGTAGATTGGTTTTGCAGACGAAATCAGTAGAAAATCGTGAAAATGTCTATATAGGCCGCGCAAAACAGCCAATCCAATTATAGAGAGCGCGTGGCTTCACCAGTGATGGGAAGTTTGCAGTAGAATGAAAGAAAAAGTACAGGAAAGCATTAAACAAAGTGTTGACAAGAAGAAAATAGCAGAAAAACTAAAGGAAAGCCCAAATCCTAAAAAGAAAAAAAAACACTTTTCAGTTACCATACATTTTAAATAACAGTTTAAAATTTTTGAGTAGACGGCAGGAGTCAAAAGTAAACTTATCACTCGCTACTAGGAGGAAGATTACAGGAGTCTGCCAACAGCTTGCTGAAGGCAATAAGTTTACATATTGGATCATTTTTACTTTTAATGTGCACGAGGACACTGTTGAGTTTTTGGGGACTATCAAGAATGAACTTACATTTAGTTCTTCTTTGATCTAATAGAATTTCAGTTATCGCAGGGATAGAACCTTAAAATTTATGCAGCTCGCAAAGCTTTGAGAAGGGGGAGGAGTCTTAGTTTTAGAAACATTTGATTGAGTGATAGGTGGGTTAGTTTTAGGAACTTTTGAATCATTTTTTTCTGTTTTGTCGTTTCTGATATTGGATGTTTAGGGGTGGCGGTGACGTTTTTCATACGAAAATCGAAATTGGGGTTTCATAGGAAATTGGCAAAAACCTTTGTAGGTAGAAGGATGTTCTAAACCGCAGTTAGCGCACTTAGGAGTGGGTTTAGGAACCTTTGTTGAGGTAGTTTTTTTAGCATTATATTCTTGCGAGAGGTGTGGGTCTCCTCTCCACATCTCACACATTTAGGATTGATATGCAGATCATACTTACGTGAAAAACGTCTAGAAGCGATAGCATTGTGGTGTTTTCTTCGCACCAGGAGATTGTAATTGTAAATTTAATGGACATTGAAGATTTCATATTAAGTTACGTTTCTAGGATGTTTCATGAGGTAGAGAGAGAGTGGATTCCCATCTCTACAGCATTACATTTGTGATAATTTCAGGAGGTTGAAACCTACGTATGTGAAGGTTTCTTTAACTGAGTCCCAGTGGCGTGGCGTCCGGTCATCGCTGGATGCGGCGATGACCAAGTAATATTTTAAAACTCTACGATCCAGTTTTAGCAGAACATTTGGAGTTCATGTATAAGTGAAGGTAAGATTTAAAGTTTCTTTTTTGAACATTCAACCATTGAATTTTAGAGTTAATAATTTTTCACCACAAACTTAAATAATTGCGATGACCACCGAAAATTTTCACGCCACGCCACTGCTGAGTCCATATCAAGGGTCCAAGGGTAACCTCTCACAACCACTTTTAGTGGTATTTTCTTATCAGGAACTTCTTATTTTCTTATCTTATTAATGAAGGTTATTATTTTGCTTGAAATATTTGTGAAGCGACATTTTGTCGCAGATAGTATTAGGTTAAATTATAATGAAAGCCCTGGTTAATTTGGCTTCACATTTAAATTTATCGTTAGAGGATAGTTCATTACGAAATTCAATAATATTGGGGATTTCGGTAACCATAATTGGTTTTGGCTTTTTCTTGAGATTTATCTGTTTGGGTTTTTTTTTTTTACTAATATTTAAGTCTTCATTTTCTGAGTCGGTTTAGACAGACGTAATTCCAACGTCATCGAGGTTATTTTCGGTGGTATTAGTTCTCAGGAACTTATCAGATTTAGCAGCAGCTTTACCAGGCATTTTACTTTTACTTTTTTAGACTTAACAAGGGTGAATTCATCATCAGTGTCTTTCTGGTAAGTAGTGTTGTTAGTTTTACTTTTAGTATCATTAAAGTCAAACATTTTCATTAGCGTAACCAAACAATGTTTAGATACCATATACCGAAGACTTTGAACATAGAGAGTTGAAGAAGCAGCTATGTAAAAATAGAAGAAGAACGGCTCATACCGTTACTTGGATTCGTAAGATCGCTGAAGGCGCCAAGCAAACAAAAGCCAAGAACATAACTATAGACTGCTTAATTGCTTATTATACAGGACTCAACTTCTCAATGTTAAATCGGTCAAACATGCCAGCGTAATATTTCAGATATCGAGGGAACCAAGCATCGCAGAAAAACAAAACGAAAACTAGAAGAATCTAATGAAGAAATTCTTTACTTTGAGACCAAACATCTTCATAAATTAATTATAAACAGAGATATGGAATTTTTAAAAAAAGTCGAGATACTGAAAATAATCACATTTTTTTCTTCGCCAAACTGACTTTTTCAAGCAACATACAGGGTGCGGCAGGTATTTAAGGACAAAATAACGTCTGATTTCAAACCTGAACAAACGCTGGAATGTAGATAGAGCATTTTTTTACATTTTAACGTTTTGTACAGGTGACCACATACACAATAGATGGCATCATCCACTCAAACCACCGTCAGCCGCAATAACAGCCTCTACATGCTGTCGAAACCAAATGCAGGTAACAATTAGATGCGTGTTGGGAATGTTTGCCATTGAATACAAATGGCTGACCTGACGGCCGCAACAGTCTTGTGTGGATGCCTATTGGAGCCCTTCTTAACCACGCCACATACGTAATAGTCCGTCGGGTTAAGGCTTGCGGAGGTGAGGGCAGAAAGATGAGAATAACATGAAAGTTTTTGGTCATTCATTATTGGGTTGTATGGGCTGTAAAGGATGGTGCAGAGTCTTGTTAAAAAACATATGGCCTCCCACGTGTTACAGAAGTACTTCAGAGCTGTTACACCTCGGTATAAACAACGGCGTTGACTCTAGCACTTTGAAGAAGGAAACGTAGAGGCATCAGCTCATTTTTGCTGCTCACAATCCCCCCAGAATCATCAGTGAAGGTGGAAATTTTCTTTGCATGGCGTTCGGAACCTCTTTTTTACACAGCCACCACAGGGATTTTACACAGCCACCGATCTTTTTGCTATTCACTTTCTGGACTTAGGCAAAGTTTTTCTGATCTGTGGAAAACAACAGCATTCCTGGCTCCTGTTTATGCGTCAGCTTGTTAAGAAGTGTTTGGTTCTGGTCAGGTGGTTATCCCTGGTTCTCTCGGGCAAGAACTGTCCTGTCCTCCTCACATAAGACCTCTAATGAAAGTCCCCACCTGTTAAAATCTTACTCACAGTTCGCCCGCGCATTTATATACACCATATAGTATGCATAAATATAGTGAAACATAAAAGCGCATATCATAATTAAAAATGCATTTCCAGCAGTCATCGCTAATGTACAGTACTTTGGTTACAATATAGTATCCTTTTGTGTGTCCCTGTAAATGCTATGCACTTCGTATTATACATGAAATAACTTATAGTAAACCTCAGCGACGTATATCAATTTCAATATACATGTAATAGTTTAACATAATTAAAATACGCCGCAAACAATTTCCCCCCCCCTCATATATCACTATGTAACGAAATTCTTTTTTGTGGCCCTGTAAATGAAGAATAACTATTCTTTGCACCGCATATTCCACAGAATGCATAGTTTAGTGCTCTAGATAAATGCACATCAATTTTATTACGTTTGAAAGCGTGTAACATCATTAAATTCATTTGAAACGATTTTTTCTCATTGGCCGTAATGTGATAGAATACTTTTGACAGTACCTGTAAATGAACTAAACATGCTACAAACTTCATTTAAAATAGGGAAAGTGCTATGTTAAATGTCAATAACATCCAAAAATTTGATGGCAATCCGAGTATATTTACAAGAGTTAGAGCGCGGCCAGACTGCCAGACAAACCGAAGTCATAAACACTTTTCAACTTTGTTAGAAAGTTTTTGAGATATTGTTATGGCAATTAAAAAATCCCGTTTTTCGACTATAAATCTGTACATATTTTATTAATTCCGAATCCAGCCTTTTATTCCTCCCCAACCACTGAGCTAAAAAGAAAGAAAATAATTTTTTTTTTTTCTTTGCCCTTACTTGAAATTTTTTTTTTCTTTTAAGTTTCAAAATTTTGTCTTCAAGTTAAATTTTAAGCAATTCATTTTTGTATATTTTTGTTTTAAGTTAGAGGTAAGTGTGTTATGATCCTATTTTGGTCAAAAACTGCTTTCTACACTACTGGACATTAAAATTGCAACACCATGAAAGAAAGAAAATACGAAAAGGATATTTATTGTACGTAAACTGTATGGCATGAAAACAAAATGATTAAATTTGAAAGGAGTTTGAGGGTTTACAGGGGTGCGAAATTAGTAGAAACAGCTTCCCCCTCCTGACAGCTAAAACGGCCCTTTCCCGGTTAGGCATGGAGTCGAACTGGGCTTGGATGACATAAACGGGCAACTCATTCCATGCAGCTTCAAGTCTATGCCACACTTCATCAACCGTATTAGCTGAAGAGGGGTGGCGGGCCAGTCTCTTACCAATCCATGACCAGATGTTTTCAATGGGTGACAGATCTGGAGAGAGTGCAGGCCATGGCAGAAATCGAATACCCTGTCTATCGAGGAAGGTTAGAACACGACGTGCAACATGTGCTCTTGCGTCAACTTGTTGGAAGATGGCGTTTGGCAGGCCTCGAAGACAGGGCATAACCATGGACTTAAGATGTCAGAAAGGTCTGCGTTCAAATTACCGTCGCGTCGATCCGAACTAGAGATGTGCGTGTCGTGTACCCAATGGCTACCCAAACCATCACACCAGGTGCAGGGCCACTGTGCCGATATAGAATGCAAGCAGGCGACGAGCGTCCTCCTCGGAGCCTCCACAGACGTATACGGCCATCAGAACACTGCATGAAGAACCGGGACGCGTCTGAAAAGACAACATTGTGCCAGTCCTGTATCCAGCTTTGTCGTTCAGCGCACCAGAGTCGCCGTCTCTGTCTATGCGGCATTGTCAAGGGAAGCTGCAGTAGTGGTTGCCGTGCTGACGGTCCACGCTGCTGCAAACGTCGTCGCACCGTACGAGCGGATACTGGGCTCGCTGCAAACATATCCATTTTCTGACTAATGGTCCGTGATGTGATAGTACGGTTTTGCAGGGCCGACCTCACAATATGTCTGTCCTCTTTGCCTTTAGTCATGGGAGGGCGATGAGATCGTGTATTCCGTTCAGTAAGACCCCCAGCAACCCATTGATTCCATATTCGCATGGCAGTGGTTGTATTTCGACCAGTGCGACGGGCCACGGAACGATTATTCACACTCTCGATAGGCAGTGATCCTGCCTCTATCGAATTCAGACACTTGCTGGTAAGCATGTTCTTCTTATTATTCGAGGCATAACACAATATTCTGAGCAAACGCCGACCTTATAAAAGGCTTTCCGAGTGAAAAATCCACTACGCAACTTTTCGTTTTTGCAGTGCTTCAGATGTCGTTTCTCCCGCCTGCATCATCTAATTGCGCTGTAGTACTAATCATTTGCATATTCTAAGCTCTTCTTCCTTTCTTGTGATTTTAACGTTCGTCAGATCATTCCTTCCTGGTGTTGCAATTTTAATAGCCAGCAGTGTATATCCATAATTTAAAGTTTTATCATGCGCGCAGCACTTCATGATTTTCATCACATATTAGTGATTTGAATTTTTAAAATTAAAATTAAAATATTATTTTTGTATATGCAACATTCATTTTCTGCGTAATATACTTAAAAATATATACTTTAGCAAAAAGGAAAAAAATCTTAATTGCAAATTACTCCAGTTTTTGTACTTTGAAAACGGTGATGTTTCTGGTCGTTTCAACAAACTCAAAAGTCCCCTTTAAGTTTTCTTTTCCCTTTTCTTTCTTTCTTAAAATAAATAAAATAAAATTATATAAAATAAAATAAATTTATTTTGGCTGACAGAATTAATAAGCATAAATCTTCAAGGTTGACAGTTCTGCTTAGGCTGATTTTCATCAGTGTTGCCAGTCCATTACTTAAAAAAATCAGATTGCTTACTTGCCACCACTTTTCGGAAATACTAATATAATTATCTTTGTTTTCGCTTTATTGAATTTGTCATTGAATAAAGCTAACATTACTATTTTAAAACAGCTGTGGTAATCAAGCAATCTGAATTTTTAAAAAGTAGCGGCTTTTCAACACCGATTTTGCTTAATTCAAAAGCACTGATTAATGAAGGACAAAATTCTAAAGATTTCTTGCGATAAAATTGTTAAAATTGTAGTAAACTTATGAGGGTCGAGGCTTCTGATAAAATGTGTCGATTTAGCGAGTGTCTTTCTAACGGAAGAATTTTATTTTATATATATATATCTTTTATATATGTATTATATATATATATATATATATATTTATATTTTTCATTTTATTTTTTATACCAACCATGTGAATACAGTAGACTCCCTCAAATCAGCAAAGCTAAAATCCGCAAACGCCTGAAATCCGCACATTATCACAAATGTAAACAGTGAAACTTTCTGTTCAGTTGTAAGGGGCAAAATTACAGAATTTTTTAGTTTTATATCATTCCTTTTGTATTTTAATATGTAGTTAATTCTCTATAATTTGACTGAACTCGTGGTTTTTTTATGAAGGAAGTACAATCTATTCCTGCAATAAAATAAAATAAAAAAAAAAAAAATAAAATAAAATAAAATAAAAAAAATAAAATAAAAATAAAGATATTGCTGATATCTTTGGTAATCATAATCTTTTTATGTATTAATCAGGATTTTTGGGTTAGTAAGACTGGCTAAACCTGAAATAAAACTTTCTTACTTTATGATTGATGTGAATTAATAGGTTACCATTATGAGGCAAGTTTAATTCAATAATTCAAGAAAAAATGTATCTTATCTTTGTTATGCAGATTAAATTATATATTATTAATTATTTACTTGATCTTTCCTTTTAATAATTTAATCATTTTTAAAATTATCTTACTTTTTATCATTTTATTATTACTTTACTTAATTATTTTGATATTTTATTATAATGCAAGGATTCTTTATAATTTTGATTGCATTATTACATTCAAATTACTGTTTAAAAAGTATAAACAAAGCAATAACCAGAAATCTGCAAAATTCTAAAATCAGCACAACCTTTGGTCCCAAGCTATGCGGATTTGAGGGAGTCTACTGTTTTAAGTTACGAGTTGTAGAGCTAGTCAAATGTTCAAGAATATGAAAATCGCGATTCCACTGCACTGTAAGAAAAAAAAAATTAAATGTAAAAAAAAAAAATCATTGCTCGCTAGTACACTGTTAAAATTCTGCAGCAAACACCCCAGAAATTCGAACGTTTTTATAGAAAACTGTTATATAACCGCAATTAAATTGTATTCTGACTATAAAATTATGAATAATATTATGATCAGCTGCACTTAATAAAATGGCCAAGTAACCATTATCTTAAACGGTCGAATTGATGGAGAGTTTTCTGCAGATTTTTAACAGAGTAGAATTTCCGTATTTTTACGGAATTCTTAACTCCGCTGAAATGATTTTATGAATGTGTCAGAAATTAACTAATATGCCTTAATCTGAACTAATATACAATATTAAATTTCGTTTATTTGTCGTTTTCGTTACGTTTTTAGATTTTCATGTATTTTTACACTCTAAGAAGGATTTTTGTATGTTATCAGCGTAACTTCCTATTTAAGAATATTTTTTATTATTATTTTGCAGTTTAACAATAAGAATTAATTTCAGAGATTTAGAGAAAATTAAAATTTATCATTATTTGTTAAAGAAATTTTCAAATCCATACTTTTTGACATATTCATGAAATTACTTTTAAAGAAAAAGAAAAATCCCACAAAGGTAATTGCAATAAAACGAATATTTTTTTTATACTGTGCATTTTTTAACGGAATCTTAAACCACTCTAAAAACTAGTCGTTGGGGGCCACCGTATTACTTACCCATCATTGATATGCATAATATAAAATATGAAAATAAAACGCAGGTGTAAACTATTAATAAAAGGCTTGGTGACGTCACAAACTTTAAATGCCCTATTACTCAATTACATAAAAAGAAACATCTTTATAACTCGAAAAATGATAATCATATGAACTAACAGCTTACTGCGTCGGATTAAGCGTCTCATTTCCAATTAAAATACATATTTGAATTCAAATTTGAATGGAATACCGTGTCAGGAAAAAATCGAAGAGTGTGGAAAATATGATTACAAATATCTCGGCAACTAATTATCCGATCGACTTCATTTTTTATGTAAAATTTATGTTTTTTATTGTCTTTTACATTCACCCCTTAAAAAATAATTTCGAAAAAAATTATATACCTTTTATCACAACGAGTATTTCGAGAGTCCGAAAAAAATAGTTCTGGATAATCGAGGTTACTGAAATTATATAGGTTTATTCTCATACATACTAAGTACATACCCAATTTGAAGTCTGTATTTCAATTTGTTCGGGTTGGTTGGTTGGTTGATTTTTTGACGGCCGATTATCTACACTAGGGATATAGGCCCTGCGTGGGGGGTCTTTCTAATCAATTTGTTCGGGAGATAGAACATTTACAGACACACACACAGGCAGACTGACGGCCTTTTTCCCCCTAAAAATATGTTTTACGGAATATCCAGCGTCTGAAACTTGTAAATCCGTCAATTTTTTTTTTCGATTTTTAAAACGAGTACTAGACTTACCCTATACTACGTACGGTGGGTAAGTAATATACGTTTTACCTTGGGTCCATGGATGTGTGTTAGCTTTAAAAAGTCACCGAGAATCAATGAACTTTATTAACTTTACATTAAAAAAAATATATACTATATATAGTTGCAACGAGTTCCATAAAATGCTCTTAACAATGCGTAAAGAAGTTTTAATTAGATAATATTATTTTCGATTCCTAATATATATATTCGATATATACGCCCTATATTTATTTCTACAAACCAAATTATGATTAAGAGTTGATTAATTTTTTTATCCTATATATTTTTAATTAAAAAAAATAGCCATATAACTGCAAAGTTGAATGGTTAGCAATATTTGTACTTACTAGATATGTAATAATTTTACGATCCAAATAACTCAACTCTTAGGTACCGGAAGGCGAAAGAGGTATTTCTTTGCCCGGAATTTTGAAAACTATCTAAATTTGTTTTATTTATCATGATTTTGAGAATCACAATATTTTTCCCCAAGGTATTTAAAATAATAAAGATTAAGAGAATAAAAAGTAAAAGTAAAAGTTTTTTAAATATAAGTTATTATATTTATTATATAGTCATATAAAGGCTTAGAGATTTGCACGGGCCGGGTTCGGGCCTACTTTCATTCACGGCACTCAGGCTGGGCCAGGCACGGGCCATATTTTTTCTGAAGGCTCGCGCCGGGCCTAGTGACTACTCTTTACGGGCCGGGTTCGGGGCCTTACTTTTTTCTGGAAGAATCGGGTCGAGCCCGGGCCATACTTTCTTCTGAAGGCTCGCGCCGGGCCTAGTGAGTACTCTTTATGGGCCGGGCCTTACTTTTTTCTGGAAGAATCGGGCCGGGCCGGGCCTAACTTATTTTTTCTGTACAGAGCCGGGACTGGTTTCTTTCCTAGTCTTCACGGCCCAAAATTTTCAGTTCTAGTTTTGATCCAGCCCGCATGAAAATCATTGTCTCGGTGTGGCCTGTCCGTTTAAAGGTCAGTAAAATTAAGCCGGTCGCAAAGATTTTTGCAAAATATGCATACATTTTTAAATCGCCATTAGTCTACAGTTAAACATTAACACTTATTCTTTTTAAAGAATAGTAAAATTCTACACTAATTAAAATTTAGTAAAACGTTTGAAAAAGAACCTGCCTATGACGGAATCCTGTTTTAAACTGAAAAAAACGTGTGGATCCATGCAAAATTAATATACTAATACGTAAGAAAAGAATAAATAATACATTTACACTTGCTAAGAAGGGAACTTGTCTATAACGCATTTTTTTTTCTTTTCTATGTAATTGAGAATTACTGTATATAATTTTTCAGATTTTAAACACTTCAATACATGGAATATGGATTAACAACATTAATGATAACTGAAACATTTACTCACAAGAAATAGCGATTCATTAAAAAAAATAAATATCGCACCCTGCGGCACTTCTATAAAAATGAAGTTTAGAAACATGAAAAAAAAAAAGTTAAGACTTTTTTGGTCAGAACTCCTCGTACGAGACAAAGTTTTAACCAAATCAGCGTAAAAATCAATGCTTTGTAGAAATTCACTCGAGCCGGGCCAAGATTTTAACTTTTTCCCGGTCCGAAATTTTAGCTGTTGTACCTGGCCGGGTCGGGCCAATAATTTTTTTCTACAGGCCGGGCTCTGGCCGAATTTTTAACTTTTTTACCGGGCCGGGCCAATATTTTTTTTGAACGGGCCGGGCCCGGGCCTGGAAATTTCGGCCCGTGCAGACCTCTGTAAAGGCTTATCACAAAACTCTCCCCGATTTTGGACCGAAAACGACAACAAAAGAGAATTTTCGTTCGATCGCTAAATTGTCTGATTTTTAAAGCGAATGTCTATTTTAAGAAATTAACTTTTATAGTGCTGCCATCTATTATGTATCGCTCATAACAATATTATAGATATTACCTTTTACCGTAAAAAATAATCTTCTTTTTTAAACTCGTATTTTATGGATGACATTCATCTAGGTATTAGAGGCTAGAAAAATATATACTAGACTTGTCAAATAGATAATAAAATAAAATAAAACATTTCTTTCAAGTGTTTTTATTTGAAGTTTACACCGAATTAAAATATATATATATATATATATTAACACTAGAACGGCGGGAGGGGTCATTTTGACACCTGAGTACTTTCGTCCGTTGATTACTTTTGTTTGCTTGGGCGAAATCATTTGAAAATTTTTGACTTTTCCTAAATAGATAACATATATTTCTGAATAAAAATTCAGCATTCTAGATTTGTTAGTTTTTGGAATATTGACTTGTATTCCTAGAACGGCGGACGGGGGTCATTTTGACCCTTTTAGTAAAATACTCTTTGTACTCGAAGCTGCTTTTGTTGCTATACTATATGTTCGAGGAGCAATAAAAAAAAGGGTTTAGATTTTAATTCATTGTCGTCCAAAGCAGGAGGAATACTATTTTGCAAAGAAATTATCTCAAGAGATGGATTCAAAGAAAGAAAAATATTTTTTAGGTTTGATGAAAAGGCAACGAAATCTAGCAGACTACAGACTGATAAATTTGCTCTTGCATCTGAAATGTGGAATATATTTATTGAAAATTGCAAAACATGCTACCGACCAGGACAAAATATTACAGTTGATGAACAATTGTTCCCATCTCAAGATAGATATAAATTTACGCAATATATGCCAAATAAATCGGATAAATTTGGAATAAAACTTTGGTGATCTGTTGACATTGATACTAAATATCTCTTGAATGAATTTATTTATCTAGAAAAAGATGAAACAACCAATCCTTAATTACTTTTATCGGAAAATGTTGTCATGAAATTAACAGATCCCCATCTAAACGAAGGGAGGAATATTACGACAGATAGCTATTTTAGTAGTATCAAATTATCAGATATGTTAAAAGCTAAAAATACAAGTTTGGTTACACAATGAAAAAGAACAGTAGAGAAATTTCTATATCATCGAAAAATATGCGCAGTACTCTTTATTCATCGAAGATAGTGGAATGTGATAATATGACACTTATCATCTATCAAGCCAAAAGAAAGAAAGTGTTTTTCTACTGAGCTCATTACATTCTAATATAAAAACTGAACACGGTCTCAAGAAGTTGCCCGATTCAATAAAATATTACAAGGCAACGAAGTATGGTGTGGGTATCCATGATCAGATGTGCCGAAATACTCCGTGAAATCGGTTTCTAGACGATGGCCTGTACATATCTTTTTCAGTATTTTGGATCATGCAGCTTTAAACACCTGGATAATTTATAAAAGTGTAACAGGCAAGCCTATTAGTAGAAGAGATTTTCTATTAAATTTAGGGGATGTGTTCAGAATGGATCTTATGGTTTCAAAACTCCCAAAGATCTTTTCTGAGTCTTCAGAAAAAAAAACAAGAAAATAAAATAGATATGAAGAGAAAAATGTCAAGTACAGACATGCAATGGAAACAAATCTCAAGAATTTTGCGCAACATGTTTCAAAGTTGTGTGCAGAAAATGTACTGGAAAAATTGCTTTTTTTTGTTACAACTGAATTAATTCCTAATCCATGTGCACAATTTGGAGTATTATAAGCATTAAATAAAATTGAAAAAGAATGCTTAGCATATTAATCATTCAGCTACACTTATAATGAAATAACGGAAACAACAGAACAAATTTCTCATTTATGGATTTAGAGAGTGAATCATTCGGCGAATAAGTTAGATGAAATATATATATATATATATATATTATATTATAAATTGTGTTTTATTTTAGTTAACATTAGTTTTAATTTGTGAAAACATTAATTTTAAATCGATTTTTATATCAAATTAATGAGTTTTTTGAGTAGTTGTAGTATGGTCCAATTAATCGCAATATAGGTGTTACATACACAGTCCTTCTGAAATTCAATAAATTATCGAGTAATATTAAATATAAATTATGAAATACACGGAAATTACATATTTTTGCCAAAGTATGGCATTTAAAATTGTTTTAGCGTTGTTATTTCAGTATTTTCATCGAGGGGTCAAAATGACCCCTTCCCGCCGTTCCAGTAGGTAAGATTTTCCCGCCGTTCTAGTGTTAAAGACTTGAAGAAGTGTAAGTCATGAACAGTTTTATTTTATTTATATTTATTCTATTCATTTTTTTGGGAAAACAATAAAGTTAAACTTTCTTTAAAAACAACAACAACAACAACAACAACAACAAAAAAACATGCTGATAAAAAGTGTCATTTCATTAATTTGTGCCATTGTCGAATAGTGCCAAAAATTGAATTATAAAAGATTTATTGTTATTATTTTTAAAAGTTTATGCTGTGTGACTGCGGACAAAAGATAAGTTTGGTTTTATTCCGAAACTTAAAGAAAAAAAGAAAAGAAAAAAAAAAAAAAGGACTGAGAGGTTGATTTCTCATTTTCATTGCATCTGAATCTAAAATAGGCCCCACCAGTGGCCGAGAGGTTCTGCTCTCGAAGCTGGGAGACGAGAGGTGCTGGGTTCGATCCCAATCGCGCCCGTCGGCCCAATCGTTCGGAATTTTCGTGGTTTTCTTTGAACCTTGGACTTCCAAGCGTTAATACGGGTTAGGTTCCCTTAGAAAGACCCCCACGAAGGGCACCCCCCCCCATAGGGCCTATATCCCTCGTGTTGATAATTGGCCGACATAAACACAACCAACTGAATCTAAAATAATGATTTTTACCTCTTTTTTTTTATCTCGATTTCGCCCCACCAGTGGCCTACTCTCGAAGCTGGTAGACGGGAGGCGCTGGGTTCGAACCCAATCGCGCCCGTTGTCCTAATCGTTCGGAGTTTTCTTTGAACCTTGGATTTCTATACCTAAATAGGAATTGGGTTCCCTTAGAAAGACCACCACGGAGGTCACACTCTCCTCGGGCCTATATCTCTGGAGTAAATTGGCCGTCAAAAACCAACCCAACTCATCTGGATTTCTTTGTAATCCTCATTAGAATAATGAAACGATTGGTGATGCCATCTCCTGGGACAATATGTAAATAGAAACTGTATTATTTGTTTTGGTAATCTCGTCTATCTTTTTTTAAACATGAACAAAAACTAAACAAAGTTAAAAATTGTATTCTTTTATGAATGCATTAAACAGTAATTATTTACTACATAATCATAAAAGAATGCATAGAAAATTAAATATTTTTAACCTGATTTACGGCAGAGATTTCTGTACGCGCTTTTGCGGTTTTTTTTACGACTCAAATAAACACATCTTAAAACATAAATTTTAAATAAAAGCAAAAGAGTACCACGTAGAAATAAAACACACTTTGTTACATAAATTTCTAGGTTTAAAATACATTATTTGACTTAGAAATATAAAATAAAATTTAATTTAAATAATCAAAAAACCCGACTGCGTAAAAAGCAAACTAATTAATTATTTATCATCAATGTGAAACTTTTTTTTTTATATTACTTACTTATTTTTTTTTTTATTTGCTTATATGGATGACTTTTAAGTTGTGTTTTATTGTTAGCTCCTATCTATAAGCACTGTTTTGATGCCGCCTATAGATGTCTATGATGGTTAGAGTTCCAGTCAAGCTAGAGATCCTACCTACACAACTTCTAGGTTGTGTGATATTTAAACGGCTGTAAAATAGTCAAAGCTTCTGGCTGTAAAATAGTCAATGAACATCGTCTTCATTTTGAAAAACCTATCCAATGTCATGCCACTCAATAGGGTGCGTAAAAAATGGTTTTTAAAAAGAAAACCTAGCCTATAACCATCGGACGATTAAAATCGAATCGACAGAGACCTCATTATTAAAATCCGTCCAGCCCTTACGATGTTATAAAGAAATCCACATACCCAGGTACGAATGAAACACATAACCCTTCTTGGCAGCCGGATAATAAAACTTAAAATATGGAATATATAGGCACGTCCCTTGAATTTTCAACTCGACATATATGTTCATTAGTTGGACTTGTAAAGAGATTCTTTATTGATCTTCCCTAATCGCAAAATCCCATGCTAATCTACTGGGTTGGGTTGATTTCTGACGGCCGGTTATCTACTCTTGGGATATAGGCCCTAGGGGGAGTGCCCTCCGTAGGGGTCTTTCTAAGGAAACCTAACCCGTAGTTACGCAGGGAAATCCGAGGTTTCGCAGAAAACCACGAAAACTCCGAAACGGTTAGGCGGACGGGCGCGATTGGGTTCGAACCCAGCACCTCCCGTCTACTAGCTTCGGTTGGTTGTATTTATGTCGGCCAATTATCTGCACGTGGGATATAGGCCCTAAGGGGGGAGTGCCTTCCGTGGAGGTCTTTCTAAGGGAACCTAACCCGTATTAACGCTTGGAGAACCAAGGTTCGAAGAAAACCACGAAAACTCCGAACGATTAGGCCGACGGGCGCGATTGGGATCGAACCCAGCACTTCCCGTCTACCAGCTTCGAGAGCAGAACCTCTCGGCCGCTGGTGGGGCGCTAGCTTCGAGAGCAGAAACTCTCAGCCACTGGTGGGGCGCTAACCGATCGGAAAATGTAAATAGCAAAATTATTCATTATTTAATTAGATTATCAAAATACGGTTTTCACCATCAGAAAGTAGGCGTCCGATGCTTTTTCCTTAAAGTTTAAGTAATTTCAAGCATATAATAAAATTTTTCCCAAGGAAAAGTTTAAACTTTAAAAGTTTTTTTAAAATACTTAAAATTTCAGACTTTTTTTCTTTTTTGAAAATGGACGTCTACCTTCAGATGGTGAAAACAGCATTTTGAGAATTATATTAGGTACCGTCAACCGGGGCTACTTTGGGCCACTTTTTCCTGGTTCCACTCACTTTTCTATTATTAAAAAAATATTATATGTGATTTTTCAACGTTGAAATGTAGTTGTAAACAATTAACATGAAACAATATAGCAAACTATACGGTTTTAAAGAGGAAATTTTTATTATTTTTATTTTATAACTATTTTTAAAGTTTTGGAACAAAGTTGTCCCTGCTGGGGGCTTCTTTGGTCTTCATATGTAAATGAATACATTTTTGGTGAAACCCCCTTCAATAGCATTTTCTAATACATTAACACTGCAATCTCGATTAACAAATGTTTTTTTTTTTAACATTTAAACACAATAAACCAATTGTTAATGTTAAAGAAACGAGAAACAGTTTTCGTTATGTTATCCTCAGCAACTGGAACAAAAACAATTAATGTAACATTTTGCTACAGTAACATTTGAAAAAAATGTCACTTAAAACATGTTTTAAGAGATTTAGTTGTTTAAAAGGCATTTCTAAGTAATTGGGGCTATTTTCGGACCAAAAAAGTCCTGGCACAAAGTAGCCCCGAAATACTAGTTTTCATGCTAGCTTTATGAAAACTTAAACATTTTCTGTCAAAATAAAAACTATGACCACACATGGCTTACAGGTTACTAAAGGTAATATTTTGACACTTACTTTATTTGTAGCTCTAATGCAGATTTTTTCACTATAGAAAGTTTGGAAAGTTAAAATTTACATACGAAAACAGTTGTTTACGAACACATCCAGTGTTGCCACTAAAAAAAATTAATTATCCCCAAACTATTCAAATACACAACAGTAGAAAGTGGCCGAGAGGTTCTGCTCTCGAAGCTGGTAGACGGGAGGTGCTGGGTTCAAACCCAATCGCGCCCGTCGGTCCAATCGTTCGGAGTTTTCGTGGTTTTCTTCGAGCCGTGGATTGTCCATGCGTAAATACGGATTAGGTTCCCTTAGAAAGACCCCCACGGAGGGCACTTCCCCCCCGGGCCTATATCCCTCGTGTAGATATTTGGCCGTCAAAAAATCAACCCAACCCAATAGTAGAGTATGAAATATTTTTCAAGGGCAAAAACTCCAAATTATCTTGTATTATTTGTTCAATACAAACAATAAAAACTTTTTTTTATGGGATGGTTCAAAGTAGCTCCGGTTGACGGTATTGGGCAAATTTTCCAGTAGGCGAACATTGAATTTCGTAAATGGTCGGGAAGGGGGGGGGGTATGAAGTGAAGAGCTCTCTTGAATTAAAACGGTTTTTAAAGAAAAAAAATAGCATCGCTCACCGAGGCAAAACTGTATGGCTATTTTTCTGACCTATTTTTCTAGAAAAAGCATATAATTGAAAGTACAGTCCTGCACGGGTCGGGTTGAACCCAAAATGTCTGCTTAAAGTCAATCGGAAAACTGATTCAAACCCGAAGCCGAAGTGATAGAAAACCAATCCATATTTTTATACAATTATGAAAAAAAAATAGTCTACAATTATATAGCTATTATCAATTTTATCTTTTCTTCTTAAAAAAAAAAAAAAAAAGGAACATATATGCACTTATATTAGAGGTCTGCACGGGCCGGAATTTTCAGGCTCGGCCCGAACAAAAGCAATCTTGACGCTGCCCGGTCTCATGAAAAAGATTAAATTTCGGCCCGAGCCCGGCTTGTTTGTATTTTCACAGTTCACAGCCCGGCCCAGCCCGTCCAAAAATCAGTGAAAACAGGCTTGGCCCGGCTCGTGGAAAATCAATTAAATGACACATTTTCCACAAAAAAATTCAGATTTTTATAAACACTAGGGGATCGTACCCAGCCTTCCCGGGTTAAAGAATATAGGTAAAAACATTTTTTTTTTAAATTGAAAACTAATTTTTTTTATATGCAATAATTTTTTTAGATTGCCCACTTACATTAAAAAAACATTTTTCATATAAAAATTAGAATTACGCAATCAAATAAATTTTTGAAATTTATCAAAAGAGATATTTTCTTATTAGCCGCATGCTAACAGTTATTTGACCAAGATTTTGCTACTTACGGCATCCTTTTATATTCTGATAATTTCAGAGCTTACACATGTCTGCTAAATTTGTGTTTTATTTATATTATTTTACTTGTTCATAGGAAGTTTTTTTTAATGGATATTAGCCGTAAGAAAATGATGAAAATTTATCGAGCTCCGCGCGGTATAGACAAATAAAAAAATATTTCATGATTTAAAATTGTTTCTAAAACCATAGCAATCAGTAAACTGAGACGAACTTTGCAAATTCCATTTGAAAAAAAAAATCCTATTTGGTGATCTAAAAATTTAAATTGTACGATTACAAATATGTTAGATTTGTGTTTTTTCAATATTATTCTTTTATTTGTTTATAAAAGAATAGTGAATTTCGTTAATTTGTCTTTCACAAATATATTAGAATGGTGTTTTTTTTTTTTTTTTTTTTTTTAATTCTTTTATTTGTTTATAAGGGAAGTATTAATTTCGTTATGCAAAAATAGTCAGAAACAAATGCTGAACAATGCTTGTTGCTTTATGTGCAAAATGTTTATTATTATTATGTATTGAAACCGGCACGTGATAAGATAAACTTTTAAAAAATCATGCTTAAAAATTATTTTAGAAAACATAATACATCATTCAATTAAGATTAAGTTTTTAAACAAATTGCATTTGAAAGTAAGGTTTTTCCCTATGCGACAAAAATTGAAAATGTGCGATGGTCAGAAGATTAAAAAATTACAGTAGCGAAAATTTCAAGATCGAAATTTCACCGTGAAGTTTTGCCATTCGCAAAATGACGTCAGCGTTACGCACACATATTTCTGTTCTTTATAATATAGATAGATACTTAATCAGTAAAATATAATAAAGATGAGTTATTAGGATGTGGTTATCAATTGAGGCTCTTATGCTTGGTATTCCGGAATGAAAAACAGCAATTTTCACCTTCTCAACATTTGCATACGCACTTCTCATATCCATATTCATCATTTTTAAAAAAATCGAATTTATTTGATCATTTTAAAATCATTTTAACTCAAAGTTTGAAGTCATGATTGTCAGCAACAACTTTTATGTGAACAGACGCACTCTTTACTTGAGATTCTAATCTCAATTCCGGAGAGTAAAAATTTCCGTAATTTATGTTTTTTAGACGCATTCTTGTCGCATGTTTAGTTTTATCAAAGAAAATTATCGTTTTCTTTTAAATATGACTTCATTTTCACTTAAGTAAGCATTTCGCCTAGTGCCTGAAACTTAGTATCAGTACACACGCAGGAGGAAATACAATATAGAAAATTAATGAGGAAAAATGCTTGTTTTCAAAAGCAGTATGTCATTTTCCGTTATTATGTCCCTAATATAATATTATGCTCCTAATGGGATTTTGCGCCACTAAACCCTATGCAACAATTTTTATCAACAATTTTGAATTTTTATCAGAAAATGGCATGAATAAGGATAAAAATACCTCATTATTTCTCTCTTGGCTGCAAAAATGAAAGCTATCTAATTTTCACCACTTTGAAGAAATTTCATAAAATGCTTTTAAAATTAAAATATGAAAGTGGGGATATTTAAATAAAAACAGATAGTGCGATAACATCTACAAATTAACAGCTTTCCGTTAAAAAAAAAAAAAAAAAATATATATATATATATATTAGTAAAATTGTTTCAGCAGAAAGATCAGGACAGATGACTAAAAAACACACTTGTGTTTTAAGTATATAGATTATATAAAATTAGGAAAAATTAAATTAAGCAAATTATGTTATTTTGATGAAATTATAGTAGAATGTCCTAAAGAATAGCATTAACATTTTATTGTTCGAGATAATTTTGGACAAAAACTTCAGGAACATGATATTATTTTAAACCTCGAATTATTTGTTTTGCTTGTCTAACTCGGGGAAGCAAATCCATCCAGGCGAGAATCATCAATTTCTCTAATATAAATCGCTATTATTTGCATGTCACCTCTCTTCTATAAAGACACTCTAAATTTTTGTAAAACATTGCATTTTATCAAAGTGTGATTTCAATTACATTATTTTCAAAAGTGAAGCATTTTCACCTCTGAAGAATTTCAAAACAGCTGGGCTGTGAAAATGACACACTTCTACAAAACATACTTCAGGTTTAAGAATTAAAATACACGCTTTTTTATAAAATGACGTCATTTGCATCCGCTAAAGCAATCCACTTTTACAATCCCGTCTGGGTCATTCCATACAAAATGAGCAAATCCCCTGTGGCAGACATGTCACAGATTTTAACGAAAATCATTTTGTAAGTAGATCATATCTATTTATGAGTAAATGTAAAATAATAGATTTTAGGATTATTTATTTAAGTATTAAAATTTATATTAAAAGTGGATGCAAAATCGTGGTTTTGGCTACATGCTTGAAGTTTCAATTTTGGTTATTAGCCTTAAGTATGGAAAGACTATATTAAAAATTATTTATAATTAGGAATGAATAATAAGTAACAGATTGGCGTAAGTTATTAATTGTATTTTTATTCCGTAATGAGAAATAAATTATTTTTGAAAAAATTTGAGGTAAAAATGCAACGTTTCTATTGAGATGAAGGACACCTCCTACAATATCAAAATTGCTTGTCGTTATAGCTAAAAGTATATATATTAAATATTTAAACTTTCATTCTTGCCTTTTTTATTCCTTAATGAGAAAAAAAATAAATAGTAAAAAATGTTGAGGATAAAATGCAATATTTCTATCACTTGTTTCGATCTGAAAGAAAGCTTTTTTAAACTTTTAATTCTTTTGATATTTTAGATAACAGTGTATATTTTAAATATAAAAACTTTTATACTTGCTTTCAGTTTATTTTTTCCTCGAGAAGATTTTTAATTAAAGTAGGAAAAAAAGCTCAATTGAACAGAAAATTATATATTAATACCTAAACAGAAAATAGATGGCAGCACTAAATTTTTTCACCTTGAAATCGTGCAATATTTTAAGAAACGCGCGCGAATTTTAAAAAAAAATAGCTCATGGAATGTAGTTAATATTGCCTTTTTTAACCCAATTTTGTGATGGTAGGAATGAAAAAGGCATGCTTGAAATTTTTTTAGCAGATTATGGACTTATTGATCTTTATGTCTGTGCAATAACTGTAATGTGGGACATTTCCTTCATTATTTTTTTTACCTATCAATAAGAGGAAAAATTACGATTTTGTCATTTTTTTAAAAGTTTCTAAATTTTTTTAAAGGTGAAGGAAATACATGGCAACCTAAAAACATTAGCAATTCGATCTTAATATGTAAAACTACATCAGGCATTAATTTCTCAGATGTTTTTGAATTCCTTTAATTTTTATTACGTTTTTAATTTTCTCAAAATTTGCAAATTTTCAATTTTTACAACCAATTAAAGAATAATCATGATGTTACCAGATTATTATTGCTTAATAAATAAGAAGATAATTTTTCAGAGGTTACATTATTAAAAAAAAAAAAATCATTTCAGTTAAATAGTTTTCAAGATACAGAACTTCAAACCTGCAACTTTGGACGATTGCACACATGCCAATCTTTATCACAAGTTTTTTAAATGTCCATAACTGCTAAAATAATTTATTTTTTGTGAAGATATTTTGAAGAGCTCTATTTGAATATGATTTGAACCTGTATATCAAATTTTATTAAAATCTGTTACGATGTGGCCACGACTTTTTTAAAATTTTTGCTCATTTTACGTGGAATGACCCTATAGCAACATTAATGATTACTTATAGTCTTAGAAGTTTCGACATTCAATTAAGGCTTCATTAAAATATTAATGTAGTTTAGTATAAAAGAAAAAAAGGAAGGTTGAAAAACTTGATAACTTTTGAAGCTGTATAATAAAAAGCAGATTTGTAAAAATATTTCTCTGCCATTTAATAAGGTTTTTCTCAAATCCTAAGGAGCTATTTTCTGATACAGTTTTGAATTCATTTCTTTTCGGAAACGCATATGATTGGCAGGTGTTCTTATTCAGAAACTATGTAATCGAATAACATTATCCATTTTTTGATAAAGGCAATATAAATTTGAGAAAATATTGTCAAAATTAATGTTTTAAATCGAATTTCCAGAAGCGATAGCACGGGAAAGGGTTGGGTTGGGTTGATTGTTGACGGCCAATTATCTACACGAGGGATATAGGCCCTAGGGGGAGTGCCTTCCGTGGAGGTCTTTCTAAGGGAACCTAATCCGTATTAACGCATGGAAATCCACGGCTCGAAGAAAACCACGAAAACTCCGAACGATTAGGCCGACGGGCGCGATTGGGTTCGAACCCAGCACCTCCCGTCTACCAGCTTCGAGAGCAGAACCTCTCAGCCACTGGTGGGGCATGGCACGGGTAAAGGAGAAAAACCTACAGTCACGTAACAAGAATCTCTTATATCTCGAGAAGAAATTTATTTATAAAAATGGAAAACGCTATTCGATTCCAAATCACTTCAATAGTTAGGCCTGCCAGTTTTATGCCTTTACAGTTAAAAATGAGTCAGAAAATGTGTCAGAAAATTTCTTATTGTTGAGCAATGAATTTAACAACCACCTTAAAGTATATTTTCAAAGATTCCGTTAACAGAAGTGCGCTATTAATATTTTTACAAAACATATTGCCTTCCCTACACATCCTGAGAACAATAAAGTCCAGTTCCGGCGCTGATCGACTAAGTAGAAAAAAAAATGCAAGCCTGATCCCGGCCCAGCACGATTCTGCTGAAAAATATAAGCCCGGTCTCAGCCACCATTAACCGTCCGATGCTGATCGCTACCTTGGACATGTTACATTTCTGTATTAATATTTTCAAACTAGCATCGGCTCGTGGTGCACATTTATACTTACTCCCGCGAAAGCGACCTTCATTGAAAATGGCTCATATTTTATCGGCTTCGATTAAGTTTTTACTGCGGGCCGGGAGGCCCGCTTAATTATTTTTATCGGCCCGGCACGGTAAGCCCAGTCAATTTTTTGCCGGCCCGGCCCGTTAAAATAATTGTTCTAATTCTACCGGACCGCGGGCAGGGCCGAGTACGGGCCTCGGGCCAAGCCCGGGCCCGTGCAGACATCTAACATATATATATACAAATATATAGTTCTCTTTCATTTGAAAAATATTCAGGTATTCTTTTGAAAAATCGAATCTGTCCCAATCCGACCCGACAGAATCAAAATCTAACCCGAAGCATTTAAAGTCAACTCGACAAGAAACGAAAGAAAAAAAACCCCAGACCCGAACCGAATGTAGGGTTGTATCCGGTTTGTGTAAAATCGGGTTATCCGATCTGATACCTGTGACTGTAATTGGAGAACAAAAGGAGTTCAGGACCAGACCTAATTAGAATACAGCCAATTTAGAGGCGGTAATGGACAGAGGAGGTTTTGCACTACGCAACTATTGGTCGTACGAATTTGGCGCATGCGCAGTTCTTCTGTCGAAGCATTAGTCTTGTTATTAAATAGTCACACCTCGTGTACTACTATGATGTAGAATCATATATTGCTACATTTATATACTCAATATCAAGTTGTTCCTAAATTAATTTCCGTTGATTTATAAAGTTTATTCATTAACTGTTTAATGTAACTTGACTAGCTGTTACCCGTGACTTCGTTCACTTAATACTTAGGGAAGAATAAATGCATCAATTAAGCAACAAATTTCGATAATTAAAAGCAAATACAATTAATCATTTATCATATTTTATGGTAGAAAAACTACTGGAACTGCCAATTTGCCTATTTTTTTTTTATAGGATCACTAGGGGGCTCTGCCCCCTGCAAGTTACGCTCGCCAACCCCCGTTCTGACACCGCAGAATCTAAAAACACGCTAATCTGATCGGTTTAAAAAATATTATAGAAGATTGAATTATACTGAAAAAAGCTGTGCAGATCTCCCTGTAAACGGGTTTCCATTCAATTTCCGTTGATTTAAAAAATTTAAGGCCGAATTAGTTGCTGTTAAGACATCCAATGGTTTTTTTCGTGTTTAATTAAAGAGGATCAGTTAAACGTTTGAAAAGAAACTAAAAATAAAAGGAATTAAGTGTACAGAGTCTTTGTCTCCCGGTATTTTAAAGCAAATTCTATAACAATAGCCTAAGTCATGTGACTATCATCAACAGTTCCGGTCGAACCACTTCGCTTTTTATATTCCTGGTGCCATTTTGGTACTTTAATATTAGCCAGGTAGAGGTGATAAGTCGCCAAATATTATTCTATCGCCATCATTTCATCTATATTATAATAGTCCAAGTCATGTAACTGCCATAAATAAATACGCTCTGATCCCTTCGCTTTTCATGTGAAAGTTTGTCCCAGATATCATATACGGCCCGATATTGGCGCGATTTTTTTCCACGCTAATTTGGGGAAAACATCAACAGCATAAATAACAACATCCGGCTTATCAAATCAAATAAAATAACGATACTATGGCGCCAGTTAAGTACCCGTTGCGTATATGACATTGGCGTCAGAAAAAAATAGCGCCAATATGGGGCCGTATGTGGCATCTGTGCCGAAAATTTTCCATTTCGATTAAAAAAATTCAATTTTTTTTCGAATAGTACTACATAAAACCATTGTCGCAAAGAATTCTTTGTACTGTTACGCTAGCCGGGTGCAAATCTCGCCAATAACTATTTTTCAACTCGCCAGTTAGCATTTTTTTTTTTCGAGTGGTTGGTTGTATTTATGATGGCCAATTATCTGCACGAGGGATATAGGACCGGGGGGGGGGAGTGCCCTTCGTGGGGGTCTTTCTAAGGGAACCTAATCCGTATTAAAGTTTGGAAATCCAAGGTTCGAAGAAAACCACGAAAACTCCGAACGATTAGGCCGACGGGCGCGATTGGGTTCGAACCCAGCACCTCCCGTCTACCAGCTTCGAGAGCAGAACCTCTCAGCCACTGGTGGGCCAAATATTTTTCGATTGGTAAATTAAAACATTGCTTTTAAGTTGAAATTAAATGTCATCGTTTGTTACATCATTTAATATTTGGCCAGATGCCATATACGCACCCGGTTTGGCGTGATTTTTTTTACGAAAATTTGGCGAAATCCTCGTTTTCGAATACCAGTTACATATGTATTTTTGGTACTACTTAGTTATGCCTTCGACCAAAAATCTATCACCAAACTATAAGATTAAATGACAATAATGGTTGATAAATGTCACATTCACTTGACTTTAAGCAAGTTACACGTCTTTACGTCATCAAGTGATTTTTATTTCGACGTTTTATTTGTATATTTATTGATGTTATATTATTTTCTTTGTTCTTTCGTTATTTAAAATAAAAATTATGTCAATTTGTATAATTTGGCGAGTGGTTTGGCGATTTATATAATTTGGCGAAATGGGTCGATGGAATACTTAAGTAGTACCATATTTTTTAATTATTTTCTATTATTTTTTATTTTTAAAGGAAAATAACCAAAAAATAATTAACTATAGAACAAAACAATTTATGTAATTTAAAAAAAGAAAATAAAGTAAATAAACATTTATTATTAAATAAACAACAATAGCCGGCTTACCATGTCAACCAAAATAATGCCATTTTGGCGCCAATTAGGTACCCCGGTGCGTATATGACAGGGATGGCGAACCTTTTTGAGTATGCGTGCCAAAAAATTCAAAATTTTTATATACCAACATTCTAATGCGCCAGAAACATTTTAGCTTATAATAAAATCAATAATTAATTTTGATATAATTTGATATAATTTTTACTTAAGTATTTTTACACTTATACTAAATTCGATTCCTAACTTATATATATGCTGTATTCACTCAGTAATATAGCCATGTTGCATCGAATTTCGTATTAATAATCTATAAATGAATTTTCTTTAATTGTGTTCTTCCAAATCAGACTATTTTTACTTCTTCAGTTAGAAGCAGGTTCAATAGATACACAATTATTTACACTAACAAATATAATTCAATTTTCAAAATTAAAACCTAAATATAATAAAATCTAACTTAAAATCGGAAACTTAAATAAAATAAAATCTAGTCTGAAATAGAAGAATAACATTTAGGTATATTGCAATGCAAACTATCTCTTAAAATTGAATTTTCAAAAATGAAACCTTTGAAATTTGATAGCGAAGCAAAATTGTTTGGAAAACACTATATATGTTGAATGGTTTGGCAAAGAATGACGCTACAGCACGCTTTCGTTGAGATTTATAATACCTTAATTCATTCAAAAGTAACGGATTATTTTAAAGTAAATTATATACATGTTACACAAAACTATACTTTTTGTAAAAAAACATAAAATGGATTATTCTCCATAAACTAAATATAATCTATAAGTTTTTTCGCGTGCCAGAGAAGTTTTCTTAAGTGCCAAGTTCGGCACGCGTGCCATAGGTTCGCCATCCCTAGTATATGACATCTGTGCCTAATATTTATTTTTTCATTTCGTTTAAAAAAATAAAGAAGTGAAAGCCATTTATTTTAAATGTTTATGTTTGCATTAAATAAAATGATAATGAAATACAAATTGAATTATGAATAAAAGTAACATGATACATTTCTTAGCATACATTTAAGGGAGGGCAAACTTCTCGCCAAATTAGTTTAAAATAGTAACCTTTTCTAAAATCTGAAAAAAAAAAAAAAACATTTGTTTGATTAAAATTTGAGTTGCTATCATTAAAAAAATGTATATAAAATTAAAAAAAAATTAATATTTCGAAAACTAATTCGAATTTAAAAATTCTAATACCAGTTTTGAAATCTGCGGATCAATATTGATTTTTGGTGTTAATTTCATCGCAAAGTATTCCATATTTTAGGAGAAATCGCCGTGAAACATAATCAGTTGTTTAATCAGTCGATTCATACTTCCGTTTCATAAATTCGTTTCATTAGGATTTTATATATATAGGGTATATTTAAATTTCTTTCATGAGTTTGAAATTTCATACGCCTTTTCTAAGATTAAATGATGAATAAATGTACATTGCTGTTATTCTATTTTATCATTTATATTTATTATATTTTACGTGTTGGAACCCGTTGAATTTCACTAACGAAGAGATACATAAAAAGTGGGGAAGGATTGTACTTTGTGCCGATACATTAAGAAAGAGAAACAACGTATAAAGACACAAATAAAATAAGTTTAAAAAGTATACAGCTGTTTCAAAACCTCTAAGGTTTCATCATCAGTGCTTAAAATAAAAAGTAAAATTAAAACACTGTGTAAAAAAAGGGGGGGGGGGGCAGAGAGTCAGAAAGGCGTACCTTTCAACTCTACTGCCAACGATGAAAAAAAAAAGTTTTTTCTTATTTAAACGTCTTATTTATAAAAGATTCCTTTTAAAAGGGGTGCTATAGCTCGCTAAATTGGTGTTAAAATTTTCATCGGTCAGTGCCGGCTGCATGCCGCAGCCGAGACTTCCCAAGGATAGCTCGACCCTAAGACTCTGAAAAGAGTCTCCAACTGTCCACTTCTGGTCCATACACAGACTGAACAAATGGACAATTCAGCGTCCGGGAAAGAAATAATGGTCCTTCGCTGCGAGCTCCGGTACAATTCTTTTAACTTTTTAAGCACCACTTTTCAAAAGTATTATTTTTTATCTTATTTTATTGCTGAAGTTGTCAATGAAAGAAAAAAATTACTGCTTGAAAATTCCGATTTTCAAATTTATATACTTTGCGTTCCTAAACAGCACATAGGGGAAAGAAAAGTAAAGTGGCTAGCGAGGGCAAAGTGGTTATTTGACTTTTTTTTTCGCTGTATAGTGCCCCAGTCACGCACAAACCGGGCGAAACAGTAAAAAAAAAAATAATAATAATAAAAAAAAAATAAAATAAAAAAAATCAAGATCAGATCAAAATATAAATCTCAAATCTTAATCATATCTGTAATAGGGCTTCAAATATTTCGAATTCGAATCGTAAATAATATCAAAGGCACTATAACATAATTATCTTGTCTGGGGAATAAATAAACATGTTACTGGTGTCAAAAACGAAAGTCAGCAAATCGTGGCGCCGAATATTCTTTGAATTGAACATTTAATGGGAAGAAACTATTTACAGTTATATTATACGTATCCTTCTATATATATAAAAAAGTAACGCTTTGGAAATGGACCAATGAAAATCTGCGTAGATACTGTGAAACAAATCTGATTGGTCAGAGCTTTCTGACGCTATAAGGGGGGTTACCAATGGAGGGATCCCGGCTCTATCGCTAAACATCGCCAAGTTTGTCGCCAACGTGGCGATATATCGCCAAATTTGGTGACCAAAATGAGTCGCCAAAAGTAACGCCAACTTGGCACTATTTCCAGTATTTCGCCAAATTTCCATAAACTCCCATTGAAATCCAATAGGGTTTACTTCCTTGCAGAAAATCAACAAATTGAGATAGTTCAATACAACAAAAACTAATATTAGCTTATGAATAGAGCTTAATTGAGCTATTTACATTATTTTTAAGCCCAAACACTATTTACAATATTCGTAACACTATATATATAATTTTTACTTAATTTGTACTTATTCAAATAAATTATAATTTTACCTTTTTTTAATGATTTTATATTTAATAATTCTTTTAATTATGAAACTCTGTAAGTTCTAATAATTACTTGCTTCGAGATAAGGAAATAAAACCGTCATTAGTCGGGGAGGAACGCGTTTATACTAAGTGGAATCTAAAAATTCAATGCATAGAAAATGAGGAATGGCGAAACAATTTCTTCTGAAGTTGGCTAGAAAATAGGGTTCGCTTCGCGATACCGAACGGAATCGCGAAGCGATTACGTGGGGTATTGGTGAGCGTAGCGAGCAGAGGGGCGGAGCCCTCCTAGTATTTACAAAACTTTAAATCATATTATTGGGAGACAGAACGCTCCACGTTCACATTTCAATTATCGACGATAATACGTCACATCTTTATATCATGACAAATCATTCCATTCCAAAACAACGTTCCGTTTACAAAACAAGGTGTTCTAGGAGTGGAATTAGAAATTACACAGCGCTAATATAACTGTAATTCTTTTATTTACAACAATTTTCACAGATGCTCTTATAGTCCAGGCAATAGGGAATTTTACCTAGCAAAATTAATGGTAGTTCTGGAAATTGGCTTACTTTAGGTTTTTTGGGTCGCTGAATACGAATTTGTAACTTCCCACGAAAATTTCCCCAGGCAAACCCCCAAATTTTGGTAACCCCCCCCCCCAAAAAAAAAAAAAGGTTTTTATTAAAAAAATCAATTTTTTATTGTTTTACGGGAAAAGTATCAGAAATTGGACAAAATTTGCAACAAATTAGATATATGACATTATGACTTAGGATGAAGGGGAAGGGGGGGGGGTCTGCCTCGGAACATGCGGGCGATGCTGCGTGGACAAAGTTGCACTTAATTCAAAAGTTGCACTCAAATTCAACAAAGTTGCACAATTCCACTTAACCACCCACACGTTTACATTCGCCCTCCCATCTCCCCTCCGAGCTTTCCTTATAAGGTTTACTTTAAGTTTTTTGGGTCGCTGAATCCGAATTTTTAACTTACCCCCAAAATTCCCCCCCCCCCAAACTAGTTGTTATTAACTTAAATTTCTTATTATTTTAGGGGAAAAGCATTTCGAAATTCAGAAACTAGACAAAATTTGCAACAAATAGGACATATGACATTATGACGTAGGATAAACGGGGAGAGAGGGGGGTGCCTCGGAACATTCCCCGCGCGCTTTTCTCAAAAACCAAAATTTTTCAAAAAATGAATTTTTTGGGGGGTTACCGTGTGAAATTTTGGTGGGAAGTTATAAATTCGGATTCAGCGACCCAAGAAACATAAAGTTAGAAGAAATCCAGAACTAGTATTAATTTTTCCAGGTAAAATCCCCTATTATCTGGACTTCATAACTTAGTGCACGTAGCGCCGCAGTGCATGTTCAGAGGCAGCCCTGCCCCTCCCCGTTCATGCTACATCATAATGTCATATATCCTATTTGTTGCAAATTTTGTCTAGTTTCTGAATTTCGTAATGCTTTTCCCCTAAAACAATAAGAAATTTAAGTTAAAAACGACTATTTGGGGGAGGGGGGGGTTTGGGGGGGAAGTTTTGGGGGGGAAGTTTTGGGGGGAAGTTTTGGGGGGAAGTTAAAAATTTGGATTCAGCGACGCAAAAAACTTAAAGTAAACCTTATAGAGAAAGTTCGGAGGGGGGATGGGAGGGCGAATGTAAACGTGTGAATGGTTAAGTGGAATTGCGCAACTTAGTTCACGCAGCACCGCGCGCATGTTCCGAGGCAGATCCCCCTTCCCCTTCATCCTAAGTCATAATGTCATACATCTAATTTGTTGCAAATTTTGTTTACTTTCTGAATTTCTAGATACTTTTCCCCTAAAACAATAAAAAATTTGATTTTTTTAATAAAAACCTTTTTTGGGGTCATTTTACCAAAATTTTGGGGGGGTTGCCGGGGGAAATTTTGGTGGGAAGTTAAAAATTCGGATTCAGCTACCCAAAAAACATATAGTAATCCTTTTTTTAGAACTACCCTGAATTTTGCTAGGTAGAGCCCCTATACGGTCTCTATTGCTTGGACTATTAGTATTCCCTGCGACTTTGAAACGGAAGGCTACAGTTTTCTAGATCTTAACTCTTTATATTTTCTGATTTTAAGCAAGTGGTACTATTTCTCGATAATAGCTAAATATTATATTATATTATATAGTGCTATAATTATTTGCTCTTATTCTGTTTGATTGGTTGATTTTTGGCGGCCGATTATCTACTCTAGGGATATAGGATCAAGGGGGGAGTGCCCTTCGTGGGGGTCTTTCTAAGGGAACCTAACCCGTATTTACGCATGGAAATCCATGGCTCGAAGAAAACCACGAAAGATTAGGCCGGCGGGCGCGATTGGGTTCGAACCCAGCACCTCCCGTATACCGGCTTCGAGAGCAGAACCTCTCAGCCCCTAGTGGGGTTCTGTTTGATCAGAGTGACATAAACTTTTAAATGATGTGTGTTTGAAAACGCCAAGTCATGTAAGTTAGACACTAGGTCACAGTTTTTGTAATGGCGTTATTCTGGGTAAAGTGTCCACAATCAGATCGGGCAAAATGGCCAGATAGCTATTTTGACCGAAAACGATTTTCTATTTATTTTTGCATAACCAAATACTACTCAGAAGTATTTTCTTCGAAAGGAAGAAGATAGGTCGGGACAATAATTTCTGGAGAGAAAGGTTTACTCTCGATATTTGCAGTCTGCATTCCTGATGGAAACACTTATACATGGACAAATGGAGGAATACATGTATTCCTCCATTTGTCATATTGATGCTCATAACTGTTTATCTTGTAACAATTTAATACATAAAATGTTACAAAACATAATACTTATTCTTAATGTATGTTACTTTAGCTTGTGCTGATTAAATATACATCCTAAATCAATGTGATTAATTTATGTTGGCTACTTTACCCAACTTAGTCGGGGCAATTTGCAATTTTGTAGTTTTTCTTTTAAAGCAACGTACACATTTTAAATAATTTTTTAAAAAGTAAAATAGGAATTGAAACTAAAGTTATTATAGTTACTATTGTTATTTGTTTCTATAACGTTGCTGTTTAAAAAGGGTATCATAAAAATTCATCAAACATTAGAGTGGCCACTCTACCTTTCCTTCCCCTTTAGACTCGCTTCTCATATAATAATGCGCCCCACCAGTGGCGGAGAGGTTCTGCTCTCGAAGCTGGTAGACGGGAAGTGCTGGGTTCGAACCCAATCGCGCCCGTCGTCCTAATCATTTCGGAGTTTTCGTGGTTTTCTTCGAAGCCGTGGGTTTCCATGCGTAAATACGGGTTAGGTTCCCTTAGAAAGACTCCCCCTTGGGCCTATATCCCTCGTGTAGATACTCGGCCGTCAAAGACAAACCAAACCATATGATAATACATCTATCCTAATTTTCTAACACATTTCTTTGCAGTTGTATTTGTAAGGAACGAATTTGCATATTCTGGTAAATATTTTAAGTGAGTTTTATTTGTATTTTTGATTCCTATATGTATAGAGAAGTTCAACAAGGGAAAAAACGGTGACACTTAAAACAATTTTAATTTTATAGCTACGTATTTAATGCTACTGCTACTATAAATCGAATGGTGCTGCCATCTATTGCTATCATTTGGAAATCCGAAAAAATTTCCCTCAAATCCAGAATCCGCTTCATTAGCTTATTAAAAATCTTCCAAAATCAGAAAAAAGCTTGAATATCATGAGCATCAACAAGGGGATACAGGAGGGTAATTCTTCCTCCTTGGATTTTGTAATTTAATTAACAAAATTTTTTCTATCTGGTCTTTTTAAAAATAAGATTGTAAGTTATTTATTTCAAGTGGGCTTAAAATAATTAAACGTTAAGATAAGACGGAATCAAGCAATTTTCGTCAGGAAGAATTCAGCGCCCCCCCCCCCCCCTCTGTGTGACAATTGTGAATTGAGATAAACTGCTATAATTTTTTAAAAAAATGACATTTTAAAACAATCTGAATTCTATAGCTGATATTGGAATAATCTGCTACGACAAAATGAATGGTGCTGCCATCTAGTGCCATATTTTCCAAATATGAAAAATATTGCATCAAATCTAGAATCCAGAATGAGAGTTTAGTAAAAATCCACTAAAATCAGAGAAGAGTTTAAATAGCATGAGCGCCGAAAAGGTAAGCACAGGAAGGATATTTTCCATCACTCGATTTTGAAATTTAATTAACTAAATTGTCTCTATCTCTGAAGGTAAAAAAAAAAAAAAGAGATAGTAAAAGCTATTTATTCCAAATGGCTTAAAATAATTAAACGTAAAGATAAGAAGAACAAAGTAATTGTCCTCAGAAAGGTTTCTGTACCTCCCCCCTCCTCTCTGTGTAACAATTGTGAATTCACATATTCTGTTAAAATTTTTTAGCAAGTTTCATTAGTATTTTAATTCCAGTAAGTATACAAAAGTTTTAAAAAGGGGGGGAAAAAAAAGACATTTTGAAACAATCGTAATTCTATGGCTGATATTTGAAACTCCTGCTACTACAAAGTGAATGTTGCTGCCATCTATGATATAAAAGAAATTTAGAAAATATTTTTTTCTTTTTACCTTTATATTCGAATATATAAAATTCGATGCACAGGTTCGTTTATATATTTAAACCAAACTTATATACAAATATTGGGGGTTTTCATTGGTATTGAGTTCGCATGGAGCGTTTTGAAAAATTCTTAAATATTACGGAAATTTCTTTTTTTGTTTTTTCTCAAAAAAAAAAAAAAAAAAAAAAAAAAAAATATATATATATATATATATAATCCTTATGGACTTAACAGTGAAGTATTTAACAGACCTGTCAAAGTCTTCACATCTATAAATAACAATATTGATTATTCTCCAATTTATCCTACTCTTAATCATAATTTAAATGCTAAAACAACACGTAATAAACGCGGAAAGGGTTCATCATCAGTTGTAGTTTCCAAAAAATCTATCACAAAACAAATTAATGATCTTCAACGAAATTACTTAGAGAATTATAACTGGTTGTTAATTCGTAAAAACATCTTTGCTATTAAAAAGAAACAGCTGGTACAACATTTAAATGTCTTTCTAAGTAAATCTTTCTCTAAACATTTCTCTGATATTTACTTTGACCTTATTATGAGTAGGGTTAATCTTTTAAATATTAATATACAAAAAAAAAAAAAAACACAAAATTCAGAACATGAATACTCAAATGATAATTACTTTTTCAAACCACATTTTTAATAAAATTAATATCAATTCTATAATTAATGATAAAAATTGTTTTTTTCCTATCAATAATCTTCATATATCAAAAACCTTTAAATATCCGAATACAATTGGGAGAAAAATTTTTAACTACAATACATTTTCAAAAAATACATCTGCTGCAAGTACTTTTCCGTGTAACTGCAAAGACCCCACTCTAAAAAAATACATAAACAATGATCATGGACATATAATCACTGGAAATCTTGATATTGTTCATGATTTTAAATTGAAACAACTAATGGGTTATGGTACTAAATATAGACTTCCATCTAAATTTAATGTTAAATCTATTATCAAACACTTTACATATGATATTGATATTTTTATTTATAAAATTTCTATCTCTTATAATAAGCCTATTGAATATTTTAATCAATGGAAGATATTAGTAATTGAAAAATTAACTATGGCTTTAAAAAATAATATTGCTGATTTGGTTTCTATTAATACACAGCATTATTTCCAACAAATTACTAAATTACAAAAAAACTTCGTTATTACATATGTAGACAAATCTCCTAACAATTATGCTATTATATGTAAATCATATTATCACCAACTTCTTACAAATTCTATTTCTTCTAATAAGTCTTTTCAAAAAACTAATGAAAATGTTATTGTAAATAATCGTAAAATTCGAAGTTATTATAAACTTTTAAATATTTTATCTACTAATTTTAACTATCCATATTTAGTTCTTATTCCCAAATTTCATAAAACTCCTATTAAATTTAGGACTGTTACTATTGGTTGTAATACATATAATAATAAAGCCAATACACTACTCTTAAAAATTCTTAATCAAATATATGAACTTACTACAAACAATGATAATACACATTGTATAAAAAATAGCTATCAACTTGTTAATATTTTAAAAAATCTTCATTCTGTTTGTAATATAACGACATATGACTTCAAAGATCTTTTTAATAATATAGACCTATTAGATTTACATAAAATTATAAATGCATTATTTAAAAAGTATTATAAAAAACTGGAATTACCATCTAATATAGATATTGCATATTTTAAATCTTTAACTAACTTCATTATCTATAATAATTATATATTGCAAGATAATACTTTATATTTACAGCATGTCGGTGTACCACAAGGCGGTTGTACTTCCAGTTTACTCTCAGACTTACACTTATCTCATTATGAACGTAATTTTACTAATAATAATCTACATTTATATCGTTATATTGATGACATCATTTTAATTGAAACTGATCAATCTGCAATTACTCGATTTCCAGTTGATTATCCCACTAATTTGGAATTAACGGAAAACCTTTTATCTAACAATACAATTAACTTCTTAGATCTTAAAATTACAATAAAAGACAATAAAACAATCACAGATTTATATGACAAACGTAAAGAATTTAAAGTCACAGTTAATACATTTACAAATTTTAAATCTTGTCTACATCATTCTGTATTTCGTAATATAATACTTAATCATTTATATAGAATAAAAAGTTTATGTTCTTCTCCTCTAATTAACAATAATATTAAAAAACTAATTTATGATGCATTAAATCATGGTTTTCCAAAAAAATTCATATATTCATTAATATACAATTAGTACTTTTCTTACATGATCTATAAACACAAATTAACACATGCGTAAACAAAATTACAAAAAAATTATAAAATAAAAAAATAACTATAAAAAATTAAAAATTGTAAAATAATATAAAAAATATTATAGGATGGTTGGGTGGGCAGATGTTAGAGTACGGAGGAGGGTGGTGTTGTCTGGATAATACGCAATGGTTAATTATTTATTTAAAAAAAAAAAAAAAAAAAAAAGCGGGGCTCTTGTATTATTACTATTTTTTTGTTATGTATTTTATGTGGATGTTGATTTGATATTTTATATGTAAATTGGAGATTTTCATTAATATTATAATTAGCTTAATTATTCATTAATCTAATTTAAAATTATTTGTTATTAAATTTTAATTTACTAAGGACAATATCATATTAATTACTAATAGTATGCCATTCTTAGTTTAATGTTTTTGAATGTCCCACATTCATACTTTATGGATTTTTATGGATGTCTGAAAATAATCCACATTCTATATTTGTGCTTTTTAAGTAATGGGATTTTAAGTATTATTTAACCTTCTATATACTTCCACATGTTTTTTATTTCCTGTTCATTTTATAAATATCTTATATATAATTCATTAAAAAATAATTTTTAAATTATTTTTAATAATTATTTATATTAATTATTACTGAATTTATTTTGTCTTATAGCATATAGCTATATGCTATATATTATCAATGTTCTAGCATTATTTAAACACTTAGTTTAGTTTAAATAAGTTAGCTAATAGAATATATTGTATGCTTTTAAATTTTATTAACAATAGTTTTAAATACATTGTGTGATTTATATTAGGTTTATAATTCTCTATATATAAGGATTTGTTTGGTTTTGCTGTTTAAACAGTTATTTACATTCAAAAGCTTGCAAATTTTTATCTTGCGATAGATGTTTAATATAATTAATAATAGATGGCAGCACCAAAATTGTATCTTTCAGATTGCTCTAATTTTTAATTTTTCTAGCTCCATTTCAGTTATAATTTATACACCAGGGTGTATTTTTAGCTAAATTTTGACGATATTGTTAAACTGTTATCTATTAATTTAATAGTGCATTTTAAATAATGTAATTAATATCTATTTATTTTATATTAGATTAAATTTGTTTTACAAGGTATTTCAAATTTTATTTCAAAATGTATTAACTGCATCCTTTGATATCATTTACTGTGATTTATTAACTGTTTTATTCACCTTAATCTTTTTGATATACTGGTAGACATGTGCACATGGATTTTTGTAAAATACTGAAATATTAATCGGTATGGTGTTTATTATTTATATTTTATATCCTATAAATATTTAAATACGTTTTATTGATTCTTCTATTTCATATTATTTGTTTCTATTCTGCTTTCATTTTTAATCAATTCACTTGATTTTAGTGGTTGTTCGGGCACAGGGGAAAATTAATTATAGCTTTAGCTTATTTTTCCCACAGAAAACAACCATTTTGCTTATATCATTGAATTCTGTGCCCTTGATAACGTAATTCAATGTATAAGCTTTTCAATTTTTGTCGGTGTCCACTTTTTTCTTTTTTCTTCCATAATAATTCTTATAATTTTTTTTTTTTTTTAATACTTACAGCTTTAATTCATAATAATTGACGGTGGTAGGTTATGTTTAATTAATGGTAATATATATATATATATATATATATATATATATGATAAATGCATGCCATAATACATGTAATGAACCCTTGAATGATATTTAAAGTAAAATTTACAAAAATAAAAAAATGATTTTAAAGGTCCCTCGTCCCCTTAATGCCTATAATTACGTGTATCATAGCCATTTAACTCATAATCCTAACATACAAATTCTACCAGGAATAAAAGGTTAAAATTAAATAAGTCTTACCCTTGCAATAATATCCATATGTTTTAATCCTAAAAATGACGGACGGCCTACTCTTATCTTAAAAAAAGCATGACTTTTGCTTTTCAGATTAGCTGATAAGTAATACGAATACATATAATTAAAGATCCACAGAAAATTCGATTTCGTTTTCGTGCCAAAATCTGAGTTGTATTGGCGCAAATAAGATACTATTTATTTAATACCTTGAACTTCACTGTGTATACCAGTCATGACAGGCTGGAGATGGAAGTAAAAATGCAAGCAATGCATTATGACTCATCTTTGAAGGTACATTTTCGCGCTCGGAAAAAACTGCAGAAGACAGTAATGAAGTTTCAAACCGTAAAACTTTTGTGAATGCTGTTTGAGAATGTTCTTCTGTGTCCTTTATGAATTAATTACATTTAATTTTTTATGAGGATAAAAAGTTCCCTAAATAATCGCTTTAATACGTATATTTTTATTCTAAAATGGCGGACGTCTTTCTCTTATCTTAAAAAAAGATCGTAGACAAGACTGTTCTGATTGGCTGATTATTAATACCCACATACTCACTCTTGTTTAGAGTGAATAATCACTCTTTCAGAGGACTGACTATTCACTCTTGAAAAGGAGTGAGTTTTAGTACGTAATTTCCAAGTTTGCATTAGGAAATGGAGTTTTTGAAAATTAAGAAGTGACATATTTTGGTGCTTTTTCATTATTTTACTCCATATATTGGTTCAAAGTTGAACGGAAATTATTTTTAAAGTTTATAATGCCAGGCTTTCACTCTTCAGCGGAGTGAGATATTTCACTCTCGACAACGGAGTGACATATTTCATTCTCGACAATGGAGTGAAATATCTCACTCCTTTCTAGGGTGTTGACAATTCCACTTTTTAAGGAATGTATTTTTATAAAATCTACTCCAAAAAGAGTGAAAATACCTGTCATTCTTTCAAAGAGTGAACTTTTCACTCCTCCCAATTTTAGAGTGCAGCCTTTAAATATAACATTTCGATCAAATCATTCCATCAAATGGAACAAGTAACATTACAGTCGGATTGCAAATACGTCGTGTACAAAGCGATAATGCTTTATGTGATTCCTAAGTGTTTTTTAGTGAATTTTTGAATAATCTTGATTATAATTAAATGCCCCCCCCCCCTAAATTTAAATGATTTTGAATTTAAAAAAGAGGGGTGGGGATATACTTGCTATTTTATTGAAAATTTATCACTATAATTATCCCTTACACATGATATTTAAACTTCCGGTGAAACGACGACGACATTATTTTAATTACTGGGCTGCCACAGGCGACTATTTTTTAATTCTATTTCGCACCGCTTTTTCAAAAAAAAAAAAAAAAAAAGAAAAAAAAAATCATTTGCATACGCTTTGGCAACATCTGAGAGAGAAATATACTACAAAAAGTATTTTCAAAAATAGTGGTGCGAACAGAATCTAAAAATAGTCGCCTGTGGCAACCCTGCAATTAAAGCTTAGAATTAGTATCAGTATTTGAACATTTCGCTAATATAAATTATTTAAAATCAAAATGTATTTGTTTATCTAATTTTTACGAATAAATCTAATGAAATATTTTGACAAGAGACTTATTTTTATTAGATAATAATTATTTAAGATACACGCTGAAAAAAAGATAAGTGTATCTTTATCCAGCAAAAAGATTTACAAAAATATTTAATTTCTTCTGAGTTACGCACAACTACGAAAAGCGTTCCTTTATCTTCAGAAACCTAAGAAACTATTAAGCTTTTAAGATTTATAAAAGAATTTCCAAATAAAAAAATGTTTCTTTTGCTGCCCGTAATCTTCGGAAACATTTTCGAGTAGTTTTCAAAGTTTATTAATCAGTTTTCTTAACCTGGAATCAACACTAAAGATCGATTTTTCAGATTCCATCAAAACTTAAATAAACATTTTTCAGCCGCGTAACATAATTTGTACTATAATATTCATTTTACTGTGTTCATTTAGCATCTTGGTCTGTTGAATATGAAATTATTTACTTGAGAATTGATAGTAACCGAAAAATTGATATTTCATGCTGCTACTGGATTGAGAAAACCGATTAATACGCCTTAAAGGAAGACAGTTCTAGTTCATTTGTCATTTCAGTCACCGTAACCGTATCATACCATATAATATGTACAGTAAAACCTCCCTAAAGCGACCACGTTCCGTTCCAATAAAAATTGGTCGCTCCAAGTGGGGGGGGGGGGTTCTCTTAATGGAGGTCATGTTTAAATCTAGATTTTAATTGTTGAAAAAAGGTAACAATTAATGTTACTAAAATTTATTTTTCACATAAAAAAAATGAAGATTTAAGTATCAAAACAAAAGTTAATTACACAGGATTAATTACTGAAGAGTTAAAAAAAAAAAACAGGGAATACATTGACGTTTGCTTTGAATTTACGGTTTTATCTTTAATAACTTTTATTTCCAAGTACTTTCGAAGTTCAGGAAATAAATGTATTTTTTTTTTTTTTTTTTTTTTGGACGGGGACAAATTATGACGATTTCATTAATTTACCTATTTCTTTGTGAGTTTCCTGACAGAATAGAGCAGGAGAGTTTATTGACTGTCATTCTTAATTTGTCATCAGAGTTAAATTCATTGCCCAAAAAGGCACAAAGGGGTTTAGACACTTAAAAAGTTAAAGGAATAATAATTAAAAAAATTCTAAACTTTGTTTAGAAGTTTGATGGATAATGTGCTCTCCGGAATTATTTTTCTAATAAAACCTTCTTCAAGCGACCAGCGAAAAACGGAATTTGTTTAATTTTCTTCAAAGAAATTGGTCGCTCATGGAGGGAGTTCAACTATGATGGTCTCTGATTGCAGGTAAAATTAGTATTGAGACTATGGAAATAAATTTCGTTCCATGAAAAAATGGTCGTTCAGGGAGGTGGTCGCTTAATGGAGGAGGTCGCACAGGGAGGTTTCACTGTTTATATATCCCTTCCCTATCACTGAAATGATTAGCAAATAACTTTGGCGATTGCCAAATGCAGAGAATAACTCCTAAACGTGGCTACGCCAGAATAGAAAACACCGTGGCAGGATGTTTCATGAAAAACCAATCACGTTCAGGCTGCGGATTGGATCATACCAAATTTGAGGCACCTGTTTGAAAACTACTAGGACACATTTCTGAAATTTACTAGCTGCAAAAGCAGCTTTTCTTTTGTAAGCGCTTCTTTTAATATCGGGAATATGTTGGTTTCTAAGGTTTCTGATAATAAAGGAACTCTTTTCGGAATTGTAGGTAATTCGGAAGAGGGTGTTTTATAATTTCACAAACCTTGTTGAAGCAAGAAACGTTTCCCGTTTTACACTTTTCTATTTAATTTGGTTCATGTATGTAAAGATGGAATTTTGTATTCGATTTTTTCTCACTTCCTGATATGCTAGAATTATAAAAATTTTGTACACAGGTGATGACATTCCGAAGATAATAAGAACATTTTAACTTACAATTAATTTTAAGACATATTTAGTTAGCCGGTCATGCCGAGAAAGCGGAGAAAAGTGGAAGAAAACATGCTTTGAAACATTATGTTGCCCTTTCTTAATTTTTCGAGATTCATATACTAGTGCTGCTAAGAGGAATTTACAATTTCATGTCTGTAGTAAAAATCATGTTTTATTTTATTACTTTATTGTATAATATTTATTTAATTATTTTAAGTATATATTTGACGGGTGTTCTAAAATTGACTGTGTGATTTTAAAAATCAATAACTTGAAAATGCTAACAACTATTAAAAAAATTATTCCCACGGCCGCTATTTTGGATATCTTGGCGATGTTGGCGATCTTTATCGATATGGCAACCACGTTGACTGTTGTTCTGGTAACTCCGTTTTTTTGTGAGATTGTCTTTTGCATCGCGTTTATTTGATTGACTATATGGCTTCCGTAGTTTGTTTACGCGCTGTGGGAGATGTTATTAAGAAATGTAAGGAAATTTGATGGATATTTGATATTTTTTGCTAATTTATTTCTTAAATAGTGTTATTTATGTGTATTTTTTTGTGTAATATTGCTTTTTTTTTTGTTAATGAAAACATCGTTTTATTGACGTCATTTTAATGATGTATTCTGATATTCAAGATTGAAAAAGTAGCTGAGCGGTGTTTTGACCACTCAATTTCGCATGTTATATAATTTGTAGTAAGAGTTAAGAATGGAGACTTTTGGTTTTTGATTGTAAAATTAAAATTACAGTAATCCGAAGTTTGATATTGGTAGTATATGTTCAATATTGCAAGAAGTTCTTGTGTGATTTAGTTTGAAATTGTGAGTATTTTTTTTTTTTTTTTTTTTTTTTTTTTTTTTTCTGTAAAGTTAAATGACAGTTTTACGAGGACTTGAAATTTGAGAAATTATGACAAGTGACCATTTTTTACAGCTGGGTTTCAAGGAACAAGATGTCTGTTAAGGTATGTTGATAATTTTATGTATATTTTGTTGTCCTGTTTTGCAGTATTGTTTATAGTAGCCGTTTATTGTATATTTCTCATACAATTCGTGCATTTTTGAGATTGGTGCACATCAACATACGTGCATTTACTAACTACTGCTTTAACAAGTTTTGTGCATTTTTGTGATTGCTGCAGAAGTAGTTTGCTGAATCCAGTGATGTTTTTTTTTTCGGTTAATGAACTCGTAGCGTTCATACGTTCGTTTACTAACTGCTGCTTTCACGAGTTTCGTGCATTTTCCAGATTGCTGTAAAAGTAGTTTGTTGAATCCAGTGATGTTTCTTTTTCGGTTTATGAACGCGTAGTGTTCATATGTTTTTTACTAATTGCGCCTTTAAGGAGTTTTGTTTATTATTTACATTTTATTTTCGTAAGCTTAACATGCGCATAAATCGGCACTTGGCGACATTTACTACTTGGTGGAAAAGGGGTTTTCACGCCAAGAAAAAATCCAAGATGGCGGCCGCGGGAATATGTAACATCTGTTCCAAAAATTCTTGCAGGCGGATTATGTAAGATGTTAGGAGTTTTTTTAATGAAATTCTCAAATTTAGTTCAAAATATAAGCGATAGATGGCGCTAAAAGCAATTTGGGCTAAAAAAAGGCCGATTTTTTTGGGCCTCCCTCTTCTTTCAGCATTGATGCGATGGAAGGAGGTTAAATATACGGAAAGGGTCTCAGTCTTCATTTTAGGGATCCACTACATATATGTAACTTCCTTTCTTTGAGTCAATACTGGGGGAAGATCGCGTCCAAAGAATAGGCCTTTTTAGAACCTATCTTTTAGCGCCATCTATCGCTCATATTTTGAACTAAAACCGAGAATCTCACACAAAAAAATACTCTTTAAATCTTACATAATCCTCACATAAGAATTTTTAAACAGCTATTACCATTTGTAAGTTTTTGATTCTTAAAATCAGGTCCATTTTAGGACACACGGCATATTGATTTAATAAAATAGTTCATGAATGTGTGTAACTTTCAAATGTTATATTTCTTAAATGCTCTCTTTCGTACCAACAATGTTATTAACCATTTGGAAAAATGGTTACTGTCCTCGGTCAAGGTAGGAAATCAAAAACATATCTGAAGCTTTTTATTAGTTGAATCCGCATTTTATTCGTTTTCTGATTGGTCTATACAGTAATCTGTATTTTCCCTTTACTTCCAACAGAGATGGATACTTCTGTTGCCACTATGACAAAAAAAAAAAAAAAAAAAAAAAAAAAAAAGAAAACTCAGAAACAAATTGAGATACAGCTTTCAAACAAATTGCATTTAAAAGTACATTTTTTTTTTCTCTATACGACGGTGTAAAAAGTAATATTGTGGGATGTTTAGAAGTTTAAGAATTAAATTTCATTTAAAATTGGTCCAGGAATATTAATGTTTAATCCATGGCGTACGTAATGTATGACCAGCTCCGCAGAAGTTTAAATATTTACAGTACCAAAAAAGGTAATCCATGGTGTACGTAATGTATGATCAACTCCGTGCGATTTTTTATGTCTTAAATTTTAGTCTTTGAAAAAATCATTTTTCAAATGATCGTTGTAATTTGTTAAATTGCATTTTTTCCCCAAACGTTTCATTCCACTTGAATTCCAAACTGCGCCAACTATTACTCTAATAGTGTTAGTATAATGGAAAATTATCTACTTTCATTATACTATATGTTCGGAAAATAATAAAATCGCCACCAGAAAGTTTTAAGGAATAAATTGTTAATAAGTTTTGAATACTTATTTTGAAAAAGTAGATGCTGCTACAGCATTGTGAATAAAAGCCAAGAAATACTTTCTAATAATAAAATGTCTAATGGACATAATATTGAAAAATAGAACGTAATAAATAAGAGCAATATACGAACGATCATGTATTATCTACTAAAGCGCATGCTCGTAAACGGACATGATCGCAGGGAAAAGTTTTTACTCTCTCCTTTTGGCTTTTGGGAGTATTAATAAATATAAATACGCTGCTATAGGAGAAAGAATTTGTCAAGCAGAACCAATGGAGTAAATGAAGGGAAATGGTTGCGCTCAGCTCGTGTTACCCTATAAGCTGCAAAAATAATGGCCTTTTATAGCCCTTAAAAGCTCGCTTTCAGTTTCAACATAATGGGCTTGTTTCCCATTGCGATTAAAGCTAAGTAAAAAGTAAAACAAGAGAGGGAAATAAGGTTATAAAAAGAGAAGAAATGAAGGTACTTTGATAACCTATAAAAGGAATGCAAACTTTCATAAAGGACGGATTAATTTACTTTATGAAATTCGTGTATAATCATCTCATGAATAAAGGTATACTTTATACTTTGAAGCAATGTTTTATTATTAATAAAAAGACTAAAAAAGTATAAAGCTCGTTTATTGTTGTTTATTGTATTAGTTTCATAGTTTCGTCTCTCAATTTTTTTTTTATTATTATTATTAAAATAGAAGGCTGCCAAAATGTTTCCTTTTAATTTCTATTAAAGTGGTACTTTATTAAATTCATAAATATCTTGTATTTACTTTTATTACGTAAATGACTAAAGATATACATTGAAGATTTTTTTCATGAGCTGAACCTTCAAGTGTTGCCAGGACCCGAGATTATAAACTTAAATATACATGAAATCATTGTTGAATCATTGTTTATTTTTCCACTTCTTTCCAAATGAACCTAATGCTGTGTATCTCGCCGCCTTCGATAGCATACAACCTGGAATTTGTATGATTTTACACTTTCAAATAAAAAATTATTCAAACGAACCTATTAGGTAGCATCGGCGACTGACTTCGTCAGCGTAAACCGGTCTTGCTATGTACGCTCCAGTCTGTTTTAATTATATATTTTAAGCGAAGGACCGGTCTAGCCCGGGCCCGTGATAATAACTTTAAAGATACCTAAAATCGGAGTTAAAAGGATTATCAAATTTAAACGAAAACTTTTGAAAAATATCTTATGTTGGGGCTGTATCGTTTTCGGAAGTGTAAATCCTCGAATTTGCTGTTTTTTATTTTTGAGAGAAAAATAATGTTATAAAAAACAAGAAATGAAGGTACTTTCATAACCTATAAAAGGAATGCAAACTTTTTTAAAGGAAGGATTAATTTACTATATAAAATGCGTGTTTTCTTACATGTATCATCTCATGAATCAAGGTGTACTTTGAAGCAATTTTTTACTGTTAATAAATAAGACTAAAAATAATATATATATATATTTTATTGTTTTTTATCGTATAATTTCATAATTTCAACTCTCAAAAACTTTTTTCTTTGTTTATCAAAATAGAAGGCTTCCAAAACGTTTCTTTTTAAAATAAATAATATGAACATTAAAAAGGTCCATAATCTTACTTAAAAGGTGACTAATGCAATGAAAAAGATGTTACAAGTTTAAAATATACATTTTATTTAAAACTTCTTAGTACTTTCAAATCTTCCAGGCTGATCATCAGAGAATATCTTAATAACTAAATGTTGTTTATTTGTACAAATACATCACTTTGTTTTGAAAATGAGAGAGCCAATAATTACTAGAGTTGAAAGTAGAAGTAGCAGTAGCAATTTCTTGAATTGAATTTAATTAGAGGAAATATATATTATTATTATTAATTGCAGTTCCATTTATTTTATGACATCACTTTGTTTCTCATACATTTCCATCAAGGTGAAAAATTGCGTTTCGTCTTATGACATTATTCATTTCTTTTTAATTTCTATTAAAGTGGAACTTTATAAAATTAATAACATTTTTATATTTACTTTTATTATGTAATCATTAAAGGTATGCTTTATAGTTTTTTTTTTCAGAAACTGATCGCCCGGTGTTGCCTGGGCCATTAAAATATATTTAAATAATAGATGGAATCTGCGTTGAGTGATTTTTTATTTTTCCAAATCTTCCCAAATGAACCTGAGGTTGTGTGCCTTCGATAGCATACAGTCTTGATTTTGTATGATTTTATATTTTAAATTAAAATCTCCCCCCCCAATAAAAGTAGAGTTAGGTGGCCCCACTGACTTCTGAAGTGTACACCGGGAGTGTTACGCACACTCCAGTCTGTTTAGATTTTATATTTTTAAACGAAAGACCGGAGTAGCCTGGGCCAGTGATAATGACCTTAAATATACCTAAAGTAGGAGTTGAATAAATTTATATTTTCCAACCAAAATATTTTCAAACAAATCTAATATTGGGGGTTTTACTGCCTTCGACAGGGTACACTCTTGAATGTGCCTATTTTAATCTTAAAAGAAAATCAATCCCAACAAACTAAGGGACCCTCGTTATTCTGATTGCCAATTTAGCTTCTGACGTTCAGATATACAGTGTGCCTGTAAAGTCATGGTGCATTTTTGACCGGTCACAGGAAATCAACGAAACAAGATGGAAATGTGAAATATTCCCCAAATAAAAGAAAAACTCTCCAAGTTTCATACCTGTTCAGTGCAGTTCGATGTGGCCTCCATTTAAAACAGAGAATCACAGAAGATATTCACCCTGTTACACCAGACGTTCTTAACTGTGTGTATGAAGAACTTGAATATCGTTCAGATGTGTATAGGGCAACAAATGGAGGCCACACCGAACTGAACTGAAAAGGTATGAAGCTTAGATACTTTTTCTTTTATTTGGTGAAGATATCACATTTCCATCTTGTTTCGTTGATTTCCAGTGACCGGTCAAAAGTGCACCATGACTTTACGGCCACACTGTATTAAACTTTCAATTCTGACCAAAAATTCCTGAAAAACGCCTAAATAATATAAAACTCCACCCTCCTCTTTTAAATTCACAATAATATCCAAAATGGTAACTTTCTCCGTTGTAAATGATTGCCAGCTCATGTGCACAAATGATAACCCCTTCGCAAATATTCTAAAGCGGAGAGATGGAAGGTAAAAAACAAAAATAAAAGTCTAAGAGAATGTGTGAAAGGAGTTCCCAAAAGTGAAGTACCAAATTTCCCAGAAGTGAATTTTCTCGAAATAGTAAATATCAATATATTTAAAAAATAAAGACATCATTAGAAATGAGAAGGTACTATCTATAAGTGGGTATTTTTAATTTTTGCGTATTTTGTTCATGTAAACGGATATTGATGTTAAAAACATTGAAGAAAAATAGCTGAAATGGTTCTGCGAAATATTTTTTTCTTCAAAGGGTTAATATTGATATTTTTCCAAACTGACTGCACCATTAGAAAAATACAAGTACATAAATAAAGCCTGGTATTTTTCGTTTTCTCGTATTTCGAATAGTTCAAGGGTCAGGTACCTTTGAAATTGACAAATTTCATGTAAAAGCGACCCTAATATGAATTACAACAACTCTAAGTCTCTTTAACTTTTAAATATGAAATTTTAAACAGACATTAAAAGAGATATACACTAACAGTTAATGTTCTTAAAAAGGGTCTAGATACATGTGAAATTTTTTAAAATTTAATTGGAAATTTAATGTATTTTTAATAAATGAATTCACCTTATATACTTTGCACGCAGGATTTCTCATAATTGACGCTTACTATTCGATTATTATAATTATTCGATATTCCTGAGATGACTGATCATAGAGATATTCGAAATTGAAAGAAATGAATTTTATTATTTACACTTTATTATTATATTAATAGTTTGATAAATAAATAAATTAAACAATGTTTCAATTCTTTTTTCGAAAATGACGTTACCGTACTGGTGCTGGCATTGGTTTGAGCTTGGTCTTGGGCGCCAGCAGTAATTGTCTGCTCTTGCTGGTATCAATACATTTCCTTCAATACTTCAATATTGTTACAGTAAGATTTTTTTTTTTTTTTTTTTTTTTTTTTTTTTTTTTTTTTTGAGTAGAGATATAATATATATTTAAAATGACCTACACTGGAAAAAATATAGTAATTAGTTCTTGAGGAAAAAAAAAAAAGTACATAAAAATAGAACGGTTTTCTTTCGCAGCCATAATTTGAAAACTTCTTACTTGATGAACATAATAGGTTGTCATTTTGTGTATTTATAAGATTTATACCTCCAGTCAAAATTTCATGAAATTCTACTCAGCCATTTCTTAGAAATCATGCAATCAATAAGTAAAATGATCCTTTTGAGAAAATTGACTTTAAAAATCATACTGCCCCTTAATTATATAAAAAGAAATTAAACTGTTTTGCACATAATTTCTCTTCTAAAGCGAATCTTTTCTTGGGGCTTCTTTTAAAATATTCCTAAAGAAACAACTTTTAAAATAACCTATTACGAAAAATTGATTTTTGATACTTTAAAAAATACCCGATCCCTTAAACCGACGCGTACAGCGAAAAACGGGTAAAAAAAATAAATAAATAAATAAAAATAAATAATATATATATATATATATATATATATATATATATATGAAAAAAGACGATTTGAAATAATATTTTTTAGAAAGGGTTAATATTAGTATTTTGCTAAACGGATTTCACTTTTAGAAAGCTTACAGAACGTTAAGCCTGTAATGTCGTATTTCGAATGCGTAAGACGAGAAGCGCATTGCAGAAGAAGCGAAAAAATATCGGTGTTTTCGACTTTCGTTTTTTATTTGCAGAACGGTATTTCGGCGTCTTTCATTACCCTGTAAAATTAACTGCTCGAAATGAACTGTTCCTGGAGTACATCACTACAGAAATTTTGGGCAACATTTGTGGTAATTTTTTGTAAAAATAGCACATAGATGCAAGGCGATAGAAAGTTTTTTTTTTTTTTTTTAATTCAAGAAATTTCTTGCATTTTATTTTTTTTTCTTCATCCTTCATTCTATTAGACATTTTTATTTTGTTATATAAAATACTTAATTTCAGTTGATACTTGTAAATACTTGCTGTCTATTATACTAGACAGTCTAGTGCTCCTATCTGCACGCCGAAATAGTAAAAAGCTAACTACGCATTTTAATCATTTGAACAAGATAAAGACTGTTGAAGGTAAGCAGACAGTTTTAACGCTAATTTTATGTATTTTTTAAAAGTATTTTGATATTAATGCGACACACATCTAATTTTAAATGCTGTATCAATGAAATTACACCACAGTTTAAGTAATCTAATGTATATTTTAGAGAATAAACATTTTTTTTTTTAAATGTCCATTCTATTGGACATTGGGTCTTCATCAGTTGTTTTTATTCATATCAGATTCTTTCTGTATAAGTTTTTACTTAAAAATCAACACAGTATTGAAACAAATAACAGAATCAGAAGCAGATAATATTATCCTAAAAATGTATAATGTTACTGATAAAATGCTTGTTCTAATTCAGTACATTGTTAAATTTTTGATTTCAGTGAAATATATATATATATATATGCATTTGGTAAATATAGATATTTACAATTAAGCTTTTATTATGTTTTTTTCTTATTCATTGTAACTATTTTTGGTATTATTTTTCTGTTAGTATGCTATTTATAATTGAATTAATAAATTAAATAATACTTAATTAGCAACAAAATTTTAAAGAAAATATAGTTAAACATAAGAGTAATAAGATTATAAATAAACTCATTTTGATTTCTTTTAAATTTCTTCTTGGTGTTTGCTTGCCAATTGTGGTAAGTACACTAATTATTATCATTATTCTAACAAACAAATGACTGGTGTTGAGAAGAGTTAAAAACCTAACAAAATGTTATTAATTTTTTTTTTTTAAATTGCTAAACTGATCAACACGTTTTTTATTTAAAGCACACTTTTTCTGTTTGATGATGCAAAAATTGAATTTATGCGATATTTGGAAGTGACGTATAAACGATAAAAACACACTTCTGATGACATTAGATTGCAAATCAATAAATTCATTCAAGAACACAACATTTTGCCACCGGAACAATTCGGATTCCGAGCTGGCCTCTCCACACAACCCCAGCTTTTGCGCTTTGTGGAATTCCTTAGTGAAAACTTCAATCCATAAAAGCCTACTGCTGCCATCTTTTTAGACATCACCAAGGCCTTTGATAAGAAGGCCTCATATACAAGTTTATTCAGCTTGGATTTCCATCCGGACTTATACACCTTATATACTCTTATCTTGGCGATCGTTCTTTTTCTGTGCGCATAAACAATATATTATCTGACTTCTATGCAACAATATAAACAATATAAACAATATATTATCTTATTCTATGTGGGATAATTCAAGGCTCAATCCTGTGCTCAACTCTATTCAACCTCTACTTTTTTGACGTACCTCATATTCTTTTCACTTTACTCGCCCTTTATGCGGACGACACCACTATTTATGCTACTGCACACCATCCATATTTTTTCTATAAAAACATTCAAAATCACCTTAATTTATTCATCGACTGATGTAATCAATGGTGCGAGCGACAAACTTGATGAACTTCATGAAAGTAAAACTACTTCTGCCTACTTTTCTCATTCTTTTAACATTCCCAATAGATTTACTATTAACAATATTACTATTCCTTGGTCCTGAAGCTAAGTACCTGGGGGTTATCATTGACAAACGCCTAACCTTCAATAAACATATTTTTAGTATCCGCGGTAAAGCCACGGGGGTTGCTAAATCCCTTTCTCCGCTTTTACGGGGCCCTAACATGTTCTACCACAACAAACTTCTTATATATGTTTGCATTCTTTCTATTATTACCTACGGCTACCCGGTGTGGGGCTTCCTCTGTAAAACGGGTATGGTTAGACTTTCCCAACTTCATAACAAGCAGCTTCGCCGTATCCGTAATGGATTCAGATTTCTTCGTAATACTACTATTAGAAATGACTTACAAACTTCTTCTCTGGTTAACCGTATTAAATTTCTTTCAAAAAAATTCCATATCCAAATTTATAAAGTGCCTAACGATATTATGTACGAATTACCAGACTATGATGCTCTCAGTCCTACTAAACGTAAAAGACCCCGTTATACTACCTTTTTAGAAGAGTAGTCGCGCTCTTCGGCTAATACTTTTTTTTGTCTTTTCTTTCTTAGTAAAATTTTAAAAAAAAGAAAAAAAAACTTTATATATTCTCATTATTGTTTTACCTCGGTAAAGCTGTTAAACTAACTGTAACTTTTTATATATTAAATGTATGGGGCTGAAAACATGCTGAAAACAGGATTTTTTGATGAAGGAAACTGGTAAATTTTTCTAACTTTGCTTTGTACGGTTTTTTATGAACAGTGTAAACATTTTCTATTTTTAAACCAATTTTTACTTTTTTTTCTTATTTTATCTTTAATTCTAATTTTTAACTTAATTTCTTTTTACTGTAATCCTAGGATTACCCTATCATAAATTTTCAGCCTCTCTTATTTTTATTTATTTTTTATTTTTCTTTCTTATAATGTACAGGAGTTGCATTATATAGGGAAAATTTTATTGTTCCTACCAGAACCCTTAATGAGTTACCTTCATGATCATTTTATTTAACATATACTAAAGAAAGGTGCGATGTAGATATTATTTTCAAAATAGTGGTAGGAACAATAAAAGTTTCCCTATAGAATGCGACCCCTGAATGTAGTACATCATGTGCTACGGTTAGACTTCATTTTCATGGCTCGTCTACACTGTTAAAAATATTTTTGTAAAACAACAGAAACTTTCTGGCAGCAAAAAGTTGCCAGAAACTATTTGTTTTCAGAAAATATCTGTTAACGAAAGAATACGTTATCAGACGACAGAAATACGTAGTCATACAGGCACTTCGTGTTGACAATTGACGCTTTTCCCAACAGTCAAAATCTGTAGGTCGATTCCTGTTGGCGAGGGGGGGGGGGGAGGTTCTATTTAACAGGAGAATTGCATATTATAGGTTAGGTACACGGGAAATTTCTATTTACCGATCGATTTGTTTATATTAATAATAATAAATATTTATAGGAATTTCTCCTCCAAACTTTTATAAAATTAATTTAAATAGCTTATTCGCAATAAAATATTTAAACAGTTGAATTTATATAGATTTGTAAATTAAGTATATTAAAGACTGGAATAAGTGAAAGAAGGTATCTTAAACTCCCCCCCCCCCACCCCAGAATAATAAAAAAATATATATACGATATAAGGTAACTCCCCCTCCCCCATAAAAATATTTATTAATAAAATAAATATATGTATTGAATGTGATTTGTAATTAAAAGAACTTTAATATTTATTCATGCAATATTTTTAAAAATTGATTAGGTTAAATTAGTGACTTTGGTTAATTATGTAAATAATATCCTGCCAATTTTTATAATTTTTTCGAATAGAAAGCTTTGTATATATAAATGTGTAAAAGTTGACAGCTATGAGCAAAGATGAGAAATGAAAAAGAAGAGCCACTAAAATCTATATAAACATCACCAAAAGAAAAAGTATTTCATTTCAGCTAAAGTGATAAAATGAGTTTTCATCCTTCTTAACAATTTACAATGTTTTTCCGTATAAAGTAAATGATCATCAACTAAATAAGAAAAAATATTACAATATAATTTAAATTAAAATGTTAAACAAAATTAAACTTGCTGATTCTATAAAATGAATGGTTAAAGCTTAAATAGGAATTATTTTCAAAATAATTCACACAGTTGTAGCTCAAAATTTATTTCATTAAATAGAGTGAATAAAATTTACAAATTTTAACTTAACCACTACAGGTAACTCTAAGACTGTACTAAAAAAAAAAAGCATTTCTTCAGAATCAACATATGGAACGATTAAACAAAATATCAACCACTCCATTTTAAACATAGTAAATAGTAGGAAATGTGATAAATTTAAACAATATAAAAATATATGAACAGCGTCAAATCTAATAAATATTATTCTGGTTAATGTTAAACGAAAATATCAGTTATCTATAACTATAATAATTAATGCAGCTACTCCGTGTTTATTATTAAAACTATCACTCCAAAACTAATCACGTATGTCAATTGATGACAAAATTAATTTAAAATCTCAATCAAAATTTCTGGAACTAATACATATGAAGTAAAATTAAACTCTTAGTCATAAAAAAAGTTAAATATAATAAGTAATCATTCTACAGCTATGTAAAAATTCAAGATTTGTAAACTAATCATAAACTTAAGATTATTTATTTAACTTAAAATAAACAACCGATCAAAAAATAATCTCCAGCTATTAACAAAATTAGATCAACTAAGTTACTAATGTGCATAAATGAAGTATAAAATAATACTAATAATTTAAGTAAATCATACATTATGAAATAATAATAATAATAATAAATAGTATTGCTTAATTAAGATTTTTAGCAAATAGGAAGTATTTTTCATACATATTGTTACGTTTCGGAAAAACATTGTTACATATTTAAACGAAGGATGAAAACATACCTTTTGCTATGTTTGTTTTCTAGTATTCCAACTGTAAATCCTAATCATTGAAGAAAGCGGTTCTGATGTCAAAGGTGTGTGTCGCGGGTTCCAATTGTGAAAATGATTCTTAATTTTCTGTTAAAATTTCTTTATATATTATTCTTTTTCAATTAGATGAACTGCTTTATTAAACGAACTGCCATTTTCAACAGTACACAGACAAGACACTCAAATATTTCAAGTTAGAAGAAACGTCTTAGCGTGGGGTGGGATAACCAATGCTTACTGGTCATTCTAAATGACCTTCTAGACGTCATAGGGGATGACCTCCCGTTCTTCTGTTATCCAACATATTATCCTGTCGCAGTGGAAACTGATGGCAAAGAAAACAGAATTTTTTGTTGTTTAACATGAAAATAAGCGATATGAGGATGGAATGACATAAGAAGACTGTTAACGTAATTTTTACTGTCGGAATTCGAAGATTTTTTTCTGTTGTTTTAAGATTTTTTTTTACAGTGTAGGATGTGTTATACGCTTACTCATACACAGGGAGTGGAGTAGCACTGCTACTAGGTAACCCCTTGAACTGTTATGATGTTCGCTGTATAATTTCAGAAACAGTATAGAGCCCTAAATATCGTGAATAATACTAGCTTCATAACAGATTTTGGAAATGCGAAAATTATAGTCTCGTGTAATACAGTGCAAAGAAGTTTAATAAGAGAATCCACTGAAATCTTAATGAGAGAGGATGAAGTTTGCAATGATTTTTAGGTGCGTTTCTAATTATATAAATACGTAGCACCTATAGTCGTCGTTCGGTCCGTCTGTCTGTCTGTCCGCATATAACAGAACAAAAACTACCCAACCGAATGGTCTGAAATTTTAAATATATAATTGTTGCAAAATTGTGTCGAGTCATTTCAAATTTTATGAAAATTGGATGTGCAGTTTAATTACAGGGATAGTCAAAAGTTTTCCGCTACATTACAGCAATTAGAAAAAATTATATTTGAAGTGCATTTTAATGATGCTACAGCGTTTCGAACAGAATGAAATGGATATGGACTTATGAAGTGCAATTTCGAACTTTTTTGTTATATAATGTTTCAAGAATTATTACTATAATCTCTCAGAGACGTGATTAAATTTTTTTACGCATTCGATATTGAAATAACCACAAATTCATGATGAAGCGAACATAATATTTGAACATTTAACAGTTGGTATAGAATATTTGATGCTGACAAATAATTATAACTGACTAGCAGGCTGAGCCCGCTGCGCTGGACCATTTTTCAAATAAACCTTCAATCAAACGAAATGGAAAATCCGACCCTGTTTTTTAAATTAATACGGACCTTCACCTGGAAGATCGTTCCGCATTTTCTGAATACGCATCGGACGCAATTGCGCTATTATATTATCTGATGTGTTAGACGAAATACGGGCAATTCAGAAGCAACTCTTTAGTACATCATGTAGAGTTTGGGAGGGAAATCATATACCGATCATATATTACGATCATATCACCACACTACTAAAAAAGAGAGAATTACAATGACTGCAGAGATTGACCATTTAACTTAAAGATTTGTTCGGGTTATTCACTTTCGTTTGTTAGTTCTTTTACTCCGGGCTTCTCAGCTTGGTACTTTGTGCTGATCTGATAACATAAATACAATCTCTCTCTACGTTACATTATATTTGGTAATATACGTCTTCTTTTAGCAGGTTTTCTCTACAGTTTTTTATCTTCCATTTCCAGTAGAGTAAATACAATCAAAACAGTATTTAACTTTTATATTTTAAAATATGTGAATCATGTAAAAGTGGATATTTAAAGCGGAATTGTGTGAATAAAATTAAAATAATGTCACTTTAACTGCCGTTTCTTTTTAAATACCAGTTTTAATCATGCAATTATTAACCTAGGAAAATAACCTCGATAACTAATTAAAATAGAAAACTAAACCTCTAGTTTTCATTCAATAAAATCTTCCCAATCATCCGTAATCGGATCCACAACCAAGTTTGATGTGAAACGTTAGAAATGTTCGTAACGGTATGGCTAAAAATGTACCAGAGTTAGCTACAAAACATGGTTAATTACACTCCAAACTACATTCCATTAAATAATGTCAAATTGCTGTTGATTGATTTTTAGATCTTTCACTATCAAAACTCTTTGCAAATGATAAGTAAAGTTAGTTATGCAAAATTTTTAGTAGTGATCTTTTTGGCAAACCGAAGATTTTTTTTGCATTTCTCTAATGAGCGTAATAAGATGAAGAAATAAGCATGCTTTTATTTTCAAGACGTCATTATTCTTCAGTTTGTTGCCTAAACAAAACTAAAAACGTTAATTTGTGACTATGATCAGCTGCTCGGGATGTGCATCAGCCAAAATTTCTTTATAATGATTGAAATTTTATTTGAATCTGAGGTACTTTTTTTAAACCTAGAGTAAATGAGTAACTATTGTTCCATTGGCCACCTTTGGCATTTGAAAGTTTTTTTTTGTTTTGTAAATTCAAAGTAATGCTTTTTTAGTGATAGTAAAATAAACCTAAAATTTGTCACTACGATCAGCTGCTCGGGCTGTGCATCAGCCAAAATTTTATAATGATTGAAATTTTAATTGAGGTACCTTTTTTAAAAAACCTAGGCTAAATGAGCAAATATTGTTCCATTAGCCACCTTTGGCATTTGAAAAACTTTTTTTGTGCATTCAAATTAATGCTTTTTTAATGATAGTAAAATAACTGCACATGAAAAATATCTATTAGTAAATCTTCTTTTGTCCGTTTGCTCCATACTAAAAAAACATAAATTTACTAATCGCTAATTACTAAAAGTACAAATTTCGCGTAATCTTCTAAAATCGTATTTACTGTTCACGGTTCCTTTCAAATATAAACGAATCTTACAACACTATACAGTAAATTCGCCAATTTTGAGGTGGCTGATTATGGAAGATTCATCCAATATCTTTTTATAACATTTCTAAAAGAACGGAATATATGAAAAAAATATGACGAATGGAATGGAATATCGAAAAGTGATTTCAGAAAGCAAGTTTTATTGCAAAATGTCTTTTTTCGTGATAGAAATAACGCATAACTGCTTACATTTTCTTAAGAATAATCTTTACTACCTAACATTGCAATCATTGAACGTTTGTATAAGGGAAATTGGCGATATGTTTTTTTATTAAAAAAAGAATGGACAATATTAGCTAATCTGGCTTCGAGGTTATAAAAGTCACAAATTTGGGGAAAACAAACCGACATGCTTTCGCAGTAAAGTATGATGAGAAATTTTTTAAATGTCTAAAATTAAATTATTTTACAGTATGTATGTGCATGTGTGGGAGACATTTATACTAAAATTAAAATATCTGACTCCATTTTTAAAATATTAATTGCTATTTATATATTGTACATTTGAATATTATAAAATACTCAAAAAATGCTTTCGTACACTTTCAAAATCACCTTTATTGTAAACATAGCTTGAACCCAATTCACGCTTACATCTTTTTGGCTTAAAATCAAATTGTTTGGCGGCAAAAGTGAACTCAAAAATCACAAATAAACATATAACATGTAAATCATAAGTACCATCATTTTTACAATTACAACTGCTAGTTTCGTCTGTAAGTCACATGATGGAAGAGTTAGAAATAAAAAAGAACAAATCAAAAACAAAATTAATACCACAAGGAAGGTCTCCTTAAAGAGCATACTCAAATTATTTTGAAAAGAAAAATGCTTTTAAAACTACTCATGTGTGTAGTAAAACATCAGTCAAATTTGGCGGCGTAATCCCAGTAAAAATCTGAAAAAAATCTATATATATTCGAGTATTTGGCGCAAAAAAGACGAACGTTCTACGCTATTTGGCTAGCCAACACATTTCCATCCCAAATGAAAGATATTTAAATGCATTTGAAAATTGCTTGTTAAATAAGTGTTTAAATGCCTAAAACTCAATGAATTTAAACTTAAACGAAGGATTAGCGCATTATTTTTATCTTTAAGGTATATAATATATACAAATTGCGTTTTGCAGTAGTTATTTAATTTTACATGGCTTCATCGGTTGGAAATGTTTTAAGGGTACTATTTGATTATTCATTCAACCAATTTCGCCAAATTATATAAATTGCCAAACGCTTCGCCAAATTATATAAATTACCAAACTGCTCGCCAAATTATACAAATTGACAAAATTTTTATTTTAAACAACGAAAGAATAAATAAATTTGCTAACATTAGTAAAATTACAAATAGAAGTGAAATTAAAAATCACTTGATGACGCAACAAACACGTGTACCGTATTTAATGTCAAGTGAATGTAAAATTTACGATCAGCTATTATTGGCATTTATCTTATAGTTTGGCGATAGTTATTTTGTCGACGGGATAATCAAGTACTACCGTTTTAAATTTGTTTTAAAAGTAGCTGTCTAATTAAAAATGCTACCATTAAACATTTTATATTAAATACTTGTTTCCATGGCAACAATAACCTTCATTTCTTGTTTCTGACACTAACAATAACGAAGTCAAATTACCAATGGTCCGAATCGGACATTAATTTTCAATTTGGAAAAATGTTAATAAACTGAAATTTTGTTTTAAACCGTATAATTACGATAATAAAATTTTAATATATACACATATAAAGGTATATAACAAAACTGTGGTAATAACAATGTATTTATTACGTTAAACTTAATCTAACTATCTTCGTATGAAGAGTAGAAAAAGGTTTTACTTAAAAATTATTTATAATAAAAAAAGTATCATTCAAAACTTTATTGTTTCCCCAACCAGCATTAAATCGCCAAAAAAATTAAATTTTCATTATTTTTTTACAAACGCTAAATCGAGGTTCTGCGAATTTTTTTCTTTTTAACATATTATATGTCACGAGAAGAATATTCTATATATTCCTCATGAGAAAAATATTATATATATTTTTTCAAATATTTCTGAGCATGCACTTATCGAAACTTCCTTGATATTATCCTATCAATTTTTCAGATGTATTTTTCTTAACCTGACGCAAAAGATGAAGAGCCAAACTTTATTTCAATTGCAATATTTTAACTGAGTAATTTTTTAAGCATTACGAACATTCCCTTTCATGTTTAAATTAAATATTTTCATTTTTTAATATTATCGCTCATTAAAACGAATTTTTTTCTTCTTTTTTTCTTCCTTCTTTTTTTTTTTTAAATTAAAATTAGTAACAGTTTTTTCTTTTATGTTTCGAGGTGTAATAACTGTTTCAATTTTTTTATCAACGATAAATTTCGTCAAGAAATAAAATGGTAAACCTTATCGTCCCAAATAACAGAACTTTCCATCATAATTCTATAACTAATATAGGTAGAATGATGTGTTATAGCTTAAAACCTTTTCTGAAGCGATACCTATCTAACGGTATAAGTTCAGTAAAAATCCATGCAGTAGAGCTCGAAATTTCCGTTTGGATTATATATATATAATAGATAGTTCCTTTTTATTCTTAACAACAGAATGAGGAGAAAAGTTTTCTAAGTTCCGAACAGATGGATTTTGCCATGGAAGTGTCTATTTTTGTTAGCGGGGTTGTGAAAAGTGATTGAGTAATAAATGAAATGAAAATAGGTGTTGCTTTTCTTTTTCATACGTAGGATGCGGTTTAACGATACGTGTTGACTTTTCTTTTTCATACATAGGATGCGGTTGACGTTTGTGCTTTGTTTTTTAAGCTAAAGTAGGATAAGGATTTACTTGATTCTTTTGTAATAGTGGATTTTTTTTCACCTTTTCTTAGAATGTTATTAAAAGCTAGGAAAAAAGATTTTGCGATTTTATTTTCATCGCAATATAAAATTAAAATAAAGCTAAAATATTTTTTTGGGGGGTCTTATTTTCAGTTTTTCGCAAGGGATATTGATAAATAATTATAAAATTAATAGGCAGTTTCTGATATTCTGTTACTAAAAAACAAACTTTAAAGCAATAACAGTGTTTTTTAAACTGTTATGTTAAATAATGCCCACCTCTAGTTTTGAATTCTCTGAAATTGTGAAGTCGGAAAATATTTAAATGTGATTTTTTTTTTTTACTTTTAGATTCAGCTGATGGTCCAAGAAGACGGTCGAAAACTTAAATTTCTATATTTTTATTATATTTTAATTGTAATTTTAATATTTTAAATTAATGCATCATTTAGTAATGTGTTTTTATCGTATTAGCTTTTTTTTTTAAATATATTTTACTTTTCATAAAACACGATATGCCTGTTGTTAAATAGAAAAAAAAAAAAAAACATTACTATTAAAAAATTTCTGGTATTCGAAATATTTGAATAAAAAGGAGAACAAACTGACAACGCTGCCTCTGTTGTGTCACACAAACTTTCACAAAATTTCTATGATAACTGATCTGCATACTGCAAATATCTGCACTGGAATAAGATAAGAAACAATTTTTTGAAGATGCTGTTATTCTTTTCTTAAAAATAACTGGCATCATTAGAGAGTGGATAAGTTTTGGCTTTTCTGAACCTTATTTTCTATGTTTTATTAAAAAATGAACACTTTACTAGACATCACATTTCATGAAAAGATAAAGGTAAAAAAAAGAAAGTATTGAACCGGTCAAGCGCAAGTATTACTCGCGTACAGAGGGTTCCGTACAATAAATATATGAATTAGTAACTAGGTATTGCATTACACAAATATATCATTAAAAGTTGTTATCCAGATTTTAAAAGCCGATGGCTCATTTTGTACGTATCGTTATGCGTCTTTATCCCCGTGTCTTTATGTATGTCTAAACTGTCCGTGTCTTTAAGAGTTAATATCTCGGCTAATTACCGGCTATCTTTTTCGAAAATCGTTATCAACAATTCTTTTATACTTCTGAGACGATAGATACCTCCTGCGCCCCACAACTTTTTTGCTGAGCGCCCACAATTCGAAATTTGTGTGTAACGAAAAAATACGATTTTCTCACAACTATGCGTCCTAGAGTAATCGCTATAGTTTTCCTGCAAGGTTTAAATTGACTTCTACTACCCGTATTTTTTTTTTTTCATAATTTTATTTCAGTGGATTCAGAAATAGAGGGAAGGGGGGATATCTTTGCATTACATATTCGACGATAGCTCTGAAAATATAATACCTAAAATTAAAAGAAATATATTTTTGAGTTCGACATTACGAAAGCTTTCACACGGTATACAAAGAAAAACTTTGTTTTTTCAAGTAACTTAATTAGCCTCTTTACATTTTACCTAAATATACTTATGAATGGTTAATAATCACTAAATTTGTGGGTCAATAGCTTTTATTACTTCACCCAATTTGAAAATTTCAGATAGCTAGTTACATAGTTTGCGAGTAAAATGGTTGTGACAGACAGACAGACAGACACAGGAGTGATCGTATAATGGTTCCGTTTTTACTTTTTAAGTGCGGAACCCTAAAAAAAGCCACTAAACGAAAAAAATGATATAACTGATTCATAACAATTAAGGTTTTATTCCTTTGCATTTATATCCATGTAAATAGAGACTTGTTTTAAATGTTATCAATAATGGTCATAAAAATTAATTAGCTTTTATTTAATATGGTGTAGTTAAAATATATATTTGTAAATCTAAGATTCCCAAATGTGAAATAAAATACATTTTTTTTTCTTACTAAACAAGCTAAAGTCATTAATGTTTTGAGTATTTTCTTGAAGAAAAGACCAGTTACTCAATTTAAGGAAAGTAATAATTTGTGAGCAGTGAAAGGAAAGCTGTAATCACATATTAGTTTAAAAAATTTCGTTAATTGTCTTTACTTTGACGAATTAAGCCATTAGCTTCTAATTATTCAAATTTTAAATATTTTCTTTCCATCTTTTTTGCTTTTATTTTCCTATCGTATTTAAATAACATCCTTTTCCTTCCCTTTTTTGCTGAAACATTTGGTAATGACTTTTTTACATTGTAATAAACAAAACGAAATATTAAGATAAATAAATATCTCTAGAGAAATTATAATGAGTTTTTTTTAAGCTTGTCATTTACATTTGTTTAATGAGGAATAATTATGTAATTAAAAGGTTCATTATTTTTTTGCAGAAAAACCTTACTTAAATTAATTTTAAATAATTCCTTGCATTTTCACAAAATTACACACAAGAGATCAATTTCCTTAAAAAACAGATTTGTTTTTATTAATAAAATCAGGAATATTTGTTTTTATTTAATTTTGAAAAAATTGAACTTTTATTAAACCATGTAAGAAAGTAATGTCCAAGAGAAATAAAGTAGATGTAACTTATATTTCTCTTTAAATATATTTCAGAAACAGAAAGTATTTAAACTTTATTTGGATTATTATTTTTTTAATTCTGAATTATAGTTAAGGGAAATATCCATTACGAGTTTTCTTTTCCATAGCAATTATACAGGTGGATGTATTTTCCATATATTTTCTAAATATCTTGCATGAACTTTGATCAAAATTATTTACTTATATATATATATATATATATATATAAAAGAAAAAAAGAAAGTGACTCCATTTGACTTTGCGAACATTCTATAGAATACCGTGAATTCAGACATATTTCTGACGCAATAAAAAAAGCTGGATTAGAACATCATAGCTCCGTTTAGATACTGGAGACGTTACCTCTGAGCCACTAATACTTGACTACATCGACGCTTTATTAACACCTTTACTCTGCCATTTTGCCTTGGTCACCTTCCCTATAGACCCCAAATGGTTTGAAAATGGTCTAAATATGTAATTCGCCGACCGATTTGTACAAAATGCGATACAATTTATGCGACAGTAGCCTATAACATATTCACCAAATGAGAGATCAATCAGAAGTAACGTTTTAAAGATATCGTGCTCATTTACTCACATAAACACACGCAAACCCACATACATTATGATTACAATATTTTACTTTGGCTATATGCTCGGAAATTGAAAAAGTTATTAATGCTGTCGTCGCCAGTTTTGAATGTAATTATTGCACCCTTCAAACGACTTGTACAAAAGTCGATAGAGTTTTTTCGACAGTAGTCTATAACATATTAGCCAAATGGGAGATCAATCGGAAGTATCGTTTTGAGCTACCGTACTCACTCACTCACATTGCACACATACAACATGCTGACAATACTTTCCTTAAGCTATATGTTTGGAAATTGTAAAAGTTACTAACGCTGATGCCAACGACTTTGAATGTAACGTGTGTGTTTATACTGTAAAAACTATTGCACCCTTCGAACGACTTGTACAAAAGTCGATACAGTTTTTTCGACAATGGTTTATAACATATTCTCTAAAAGGGAGCTCAATCAGAAGTATCATTTTGAAGTTATACCCACTCTCTCACATAAACACACGCAAATACACATACAACATGCTGGCAATACGTTCCTTACGCTAGGTGTTTAAAAATTGTAAAAGTTAATAACGCTGTCGTCAACGGCTTTGAATCTAACGTGTGTGTTTATACTATAAAAATTATTGCACCTTTCGACCGACTTGTACAAAAGGCGATACAGTTTTTTCGACTGTGGTTTATGACAGATTCTCTAAAAGGGAGATCAATCGGATGTATCGGTTTGAAGTTATACTCACTCTCTCACATAAACACACACAAATACACATACAACAGGATAACAATACTTTCCTTACGCTATGTGTTTAAAAATTGTAAAAGTTACTAACGCTGATGCCAACGGCTTTGAATGTAACTTGTGTGTTTATACTGTAAAAACTATTGCACCCTTCGAACGACTTGTACAAAAGTCGATACAGTTTTTTCGACAGTGGTCTATAACATATTCTCTAAAGGGAGCTCAATCAGAAGTATTATTTTGAAGTTATGCCCACTCTCTCACATAAACACACGCAAATACACATACAACATGCTAGCAATACTTTCCCTACGCTATGTGTTTAAAAATTGTAAAAGTTAATAACGCTCCCGCCAGCGCCTTTGAATGTAACGTGTGTGTTTATACTATAAAAACTATTGCACCTTTCTGCCGACTTGTACAAAAGTCGATATAGTTTTTTCGACAGTGCTCTGTAGCATATTCTCTAAAAGCGAGATCAATCAGAAGTATCGTTTTTAAGATAAACTCATACTCTCACATAAACACACACAAATACACATACAACATGATGACAATACTTTCCTTACGCTATGTGTTTAAAAATTGTAAAAGTTACTAACACCGTCGCCAACGTCTTTGAATGTAACGTGTGTGTTTATACTGTAAAAACTATTGCACACTTCTACCGACTTGTACAAAAGTCGATACAGTTTTTTCGACAGTGGTCTATAACATATTCGCCAAAAGGGAGCCCATTCGGAAGTATCGTTTTGAAGTTATCATACTCATTCTCTCACATAAAAGCACACCAATACACATACAACATGATGACAATACTTTCCTTCAATGCTATGTGTTTGGAAACTGAAACAGTTACTAACGCTGACGCCAACGGTTTTGAATGTAAAGTTTGTGTTTATACTTTAAAAAGTATTGCATGTAAAAACATGAAAATTGGTAGATAGATACAGAAATGTATGATAAACCTGCTGAAGCAAACAATTTTTCATAATGAGTGAAATAATTTCTTATTTTTTTTTTTTTTGTACTTCTATATGATTTGAAATTTAACACGAATATTTTAATTTTATGAATATTTTATTTCTTTACAGTTTGTGTTTTCGTTGACATTAATATACTATTGAAAATAGATCAGAATTAATTCATTTTTATTTTATAGTATGATATAAAAGTTAAAATTTTTAGGAAGAAATATTAATATCGAAGAAAAATAATTTGTGTGCCAGTCATATAGATTTTTCATGGAAATCTTGCATACGCTAGCGTGGAAACTTTCACCTGTTCAAGAAGAAACCGAAAACCTGTTAACCCTTTCGGCCCTGAATTTTTTTTTAAAGTTTGGGGTAAAAATCACTTTTACACTAATAAATTTAAAAGTAACTAACCAAACAACAAAAATTATGTTTTACTGAAATTTAACGAATATGTTAGTTTCTGAAACCTAACGAATGTAGTTATTTTAAATTCTTTGCACATGACAATAGTCGAAGGTAGAATTTTTGAAGACATTTGGAAAATGTCGTATTACTACAGGATTTAACAGACATAAAAACATACTAGTATTTTTTATTTTTTATAACAATTATTCATTCGGAAAAGCAGTTCCTAATTTAAGTTTAAACCCTTTCGGCCCTGACTTTTTTTTAAAGTCCAAAAAAAAAAAAAAAACAACTTTTGTCAAACTTCTTATTTTTTTTTTACTATTTCAAAGCTAGATGGCGCTACTTGTTCACTAAGAAGTCAAAATATAGAATGTGCATATGTGATTATGAGGTTTTTACGTATCTGCAAGGCGTTATTTATAAAGCGTTTTAAAAGTAAGGAACACATTTGTGACCGCCAGGGCCGAAAGGGTTAATCTGTCTAGCACACATTCTTTGTGAAAGCGTGATAATCTACGATTAGAGACCAAAATATTGTATTTTCATATGGTCCAAAATTTTCATGATAGCCCTTTAGCCTGTCTGATTTTTGAAATAGTTTAAGGTAGTGTAGCTTATTAAGGTTAATTTATTAGTCCTCGATATGCTACTTCTTTTAGGCAACAATTAAAGTGTCGTTAAAAAAATAACGTTACGTTGCATAAGTCATCTGTAAAATGAAGCAGATGTACCATTGTATGGTTAAATACTGATTGTATCTACTGCAATTTTTTAAACTTCTAAGCTTCGCACATTTTCAATTTTTACACCTTCGTACAGGGGGAAAAAGTACTTTTAACTGCAATTTGTTTGAAAACTGCATCTCAATTTATTTTTAAGATATTAATTTATTTTTTGTAATTTTATGCCGTTTTTGTAATGGTGGCAACTGAAATACCCCATTTCTGTAAAAAGTAAAGGGAAAATAGTTGGAAAATAGTAGATTACTATATCGTTTTGTTGCCATTTTCTCATAGCATCTGAAAAAAAAAAAAAAATACGTACTATTTTGAAAAAAATGTAAATAAATGATTTTTGATATAATATTGAGCCATTATAAAATCTATTTAATTTTAAGTATCCATATTGATGTTACAAACAAATGAAGGCATATGAATCATTATACAACCGATTTTTTTGTCGACTTTACGACATCGCTTTTTGCTGGGTTTGTGTATTATTCCGCGATAGTGACGTCATATGATACTTTTCTATAGATGTTGTTTAGGACTGGATCATAAATGTAAAATTCTTCAGAGGATGCAAATAAAGTCATTTTATATAAAATAAAAGCGTGTATTTTAAGTCTTAAAACTGAAATAAGTTTTGTAGAAGTGAATCATTTTTACACCAGCAGCTTTGAAATTCTTCACAGGTGAAAATGCTGCACTTTTGAAAATAACGGAATTGAAATCACACACTGATAAAACGCAAAGTTATACCAAAATTTAGAGTATCTTGAAGAGCAGAGACCTTTAGGTTAAAATAATATTTGTTTGAGAGTTAGACTAATAATCAATATAGAAGGCATTTTTTGTTGTAACTAATTTTGAAGGTTTATTATAAATTAATGAAACAGTTTCTTCTTAAACATTTTCTTTCGTCGAAATTCGACGGGTTCCATCTCGCAATAATAATAATATTTTTTTTATGATCGGGGGCGACACTAAATTCTTAAAAAAGCAGAATTCCTGCTTCCTGCTTGCTTTGATATATGAAATGAATAATCATAAATGAAATAAAGTTTCGAAAAAGTCGGTATAGTATGCAAAATGTAACACGAAATGTATGGTGGAGCGATTTTTTTTTTTTTTTTTTTTTTTTTTACATCAACGGTTTGCAATATTACCGCTGAAAAAAAAAATGTTTTGTGTCTGCGCTTTTGGTACAAAAGCCGAAATTTTGCGTAAAATTTGACAATTTTACCAAAAAAAAAAAAAAAAAAAAAAAAAAAAAAAAGCAATTTAACAAATTACAACGACCATTTGGAAAATGATTTTTTCGAAGACTAAAATTTAAGACATAAAAAATCGCACGGAGTTGATCCTATATTACGTACGCCATGAATTAAACATTAATAGTGTTATTATACGTAAAAATTGCAAGCGACAAAAATCGCCTGCGACTCCTGAGATTTCCTGAAAATTACGTATTATCCACCTGAAACTTACGTATTATCCAAGTATTTCATTGGCTGTTCGGGAAAAGTCTTTTCCAGCGTCAAGAAATCTGACGACCCATATTAAATGAAATTTCATTCTTAAACTTCTAAACAGCCCACAATATTACTTTTTACACCGCCGTATACAAAAAAGAATAAATAAATAAAAAAAATGTACTTTTAAATACAATTTGTTTGAAAGCTGTATCTCAATTTTGTTTCTGAGTTATTAAATTTTTTTTGTAGTTTTTATTACTTTTTTGTCATAGTGACAACAGAAGTATCCATCTCTGTTGAAAGTAAAGGGAAATACAGATTACTGTATAGACCAATCAAAAAACGAATAAAATGCGGATTAAACCAATAAAAAGCTCCAGATATGTTTTTGATTTCCTACCCTGACGAGGACAATAACCATTTTTCCAAATGGTTAAAAAAAAAAAAAAAAATGGAACTTGTTATGATTTAAAAGTGTCATTTGAAACTTTATTGTTAAAAATTTAAAATACTGAAACGATAAAATTGTACCTTCAATCTGCATAACTTCAGCGCATTTGGAATTTTAGGTAAAAAAAAAAAAAAAAAAAAAAAAAAGAGTTGTTTCTACTGTATAGAGAAGTCTGTCACTTCTATCATTGAAGAAAGGTTAATGGTTTTTATCAACCATACTTTCTGTATTTTTTAAGAGTGCACATTTACATTAAATAATATCACATGAAAGTTTTGGAAAAAAAAACAGATAGGAAAAATACACGAAAACGAAGAAAATTGCCCAATTAAAATAACCAGGAGTTCCAACCCAGGTCTTTCCGGGTTACAGAATACAGGTGAAAACCGTATTTAACCATTAATAAGTTCGTTTAATTAAAAACTCTAATAGGTTTTTTACATTTAATATATATATTTTATATTTGTCACTAACAATACCAACAATCATTAGGTGCGTTCGTAATTATATAAATACGTAGCACCTATAGTCGTCGTTCAGTCCGTCCGTCTGTCCGTCCGTCCGTTCGTCTGTCCGTCCGTCTGTCCGTCCGTCTGTCCGTCCGTCTGTCCGCATGTAACAGAGCAAAAACTACCCAACCGAATGGTCTGAAATTTCAAATATATGATTGTTGCAAAAGTTTGTCGAGCCATTTCAAATTTTATGAAAATCGGATGTATAGTTTAATTACAGGGACAGTCAAAAGTTTTTCTTTACATTACGGCCAATGGGAAATATTATTGAAAATGCCTTTTAATGATGTTACAGCCTTCCGAATGGTCTGAAATTTTAAAGATATAATTGTTGCAAAATTTTGTCGAGCCATTTCAAATTTTAGGAAAATCGGATGTATAGTTTAATTACAGGGACAGTCAAAAGTTTTTCTTTACATTACGGCCAATGGGAAATATTATTGCAAATGCATTTTAATGATGTTACAGCCTTCCGAATGGTCTGAAATTTTAAAGATATAATTGTTGCAAAATTTGTCGAGCCATTTCAAATTTTATGAAAATCGGATGTATAGTTTAATTACAGGGACAGTCAAAAGTTTTTCTTTACATTACGGCCAATGGAAATATTATTGCAAATGCATTTTAATGATGTTACAGCCTTCCGAAAGGTCTGAAATTTTAAAGATATAATTGTTGCAAAATTTTGTCGAGCCATTTCAAATTTTAGGAAAATCGGATGTATAGTTTAATTACAGGGACAGTCAAAAGTTTTTCTTTACATTACGGCCAATGGGAAAAATTATTGCAAGTGCATTTTAATGATGTTACAGCCTTCCGAATGGTCTGAAATTTTAAAGATATAATTGTTGCAAAATTTTGTCGGGCCATTTCAAATTTTAGGAAAATCGGATGTATAGTTTAATTATAGGGACAGTCAAAAGTTTTTCTTTACATTACGACCAATGGGAAAAATTATTGCAAGTGCATTTTAATGATGTTACAGCCTTCCGAATGGTCTGAAATTTTAAAGATATAATTGTTGCAAAATTTTGTCGAGCCATTTCAAATTTTAGGAAAATCAGATGTATAGTTTAATTACAGGGACAGTCAAAAGTGTTCGGGGAATGGGAAAAAAATTATTGCAGTGCATTTTAATGATGTTAAAGACTATGCACTTTATGAAGTGCAAACAATTATACATTCAGTACAATACGGGGTGCAAAAAATAATTATAAAACTTGTTATAGTACGAACGCACCTCATTTGCCACGTTTGACGAGCAATTTCCAACTTGTTTTTATATGTTAGCGATAATGTACTCAAACAAAATTTTTGAATTTTAATAAAAGCGACACTTTCGTATTGGTCTTGGAGCGGAAGATTGCTAGTCTTTTTTATTCTGATAATTTTAGTGGTATAACTGTGGTTTGTTTACCCTAAATTGGCGTTTTTTTAATTATTTTTTATTTTTAGGGTTCCGTACTTAAAAATTAAAAACGGAACCATTATAAAATCACGCCTGTGTCTGTCTGTCACAGCCATTTTACTCGTAAACTATGGAATGTGGAAAGTTCAAATTGGGGGATGTAATAAAGACTATTGATCCACATATTTACAGATTATTAAACATTCACAATTATATTTAGGAAAAATGTAGAGCTGCTAATTAAGTTACTTGAAAAAAAAAATCTTATCTTTGTATATCATGTGGGGTATCGTGTGAAAGGTTTCGTAATGCTGAACTTAAAATTAAATTTCTTTTAATTTTAGGTATTATATTTTAAAGAGATATCGTCGAAAATGTAATGCAAAAGTATGCCCCCCCCCCCTCATCTATTTCCGAATCTACTGAAATTAAAATTATGAAAAAATTACAGATAGTAGACGTTAACTCAAACCTTGCCGGAAAAGTACAGCGATTACCCTAGGTCGCATAGTTTTTGAGAAAATCGCATTTTCCCGTTACACACACATTTCGATTTGCGGGCATTCAGCAAAAGCGTTAAGGAGCTCTGGGGGTACCTATCGTAACAGAAGTATAAAAGCATTGTTGATAATGATTTTCGAAAAAATAGTCTGTAATTAGCCGAGATATTAATCCTTAAAGACACGGACGATTTGGACGTACATAATGAAAAGTGCGGCGTACTGTATCTACTATCGGATTTTAATGCCTAGATAACAACTTTTAATTATATATTTATGTAATGTAATGCCCAGTAGCAGTATAAAAGCAATAGACGTCAAATTGTTAAAAACAGACTAATTTAATTAGAATTAATCGCATAAATACTATGGGATTCAGAACTAGTTTGTATTGAGTGGATCTTTCAATACGCCGTCCGGTGTCTTTAAAAGTAGATTAGAAACGTACGTAGAAAAACGCGGCACGGACCAAGGCGGCGTTGCAACTTTGCGATCTCCTTTCGAAGTGCGCTTAGCACAATGTCAAATTTAAACTTTGAACAAGGGTTTTGTTTTAGCTCGACTGTAAAAAGAAAAGATTTTTACTTCGCTGAATTTAGTTTTATGAAATACCAAAGGAATTTTAAATATCCACAACATTTATTGTCAGTACCGAATTAAGTTCATAATAAACAGATTAGGATAAGATTAAAAAAAAGAGTTATACAAAATAGCAATATTTGATAATATTTAGTCTTCATATCTCTTTGAATTTTTATGGTATACCCATCCATACTTTTCTAGTATATATTCAACCCTACGTGGCATAGCTTTTTACAAAGTCTTATTATTCTTTTAGAAACGATTTTTTAATAATACAATTAATAATTAATATATTTATTGCACGGAAACCTCTGAGCGTGAGTAATATTTGCACTCGACCATTTATTTTATTTATGGTTTGATATAGTTTAAATTCCATTATGGAATATAAGCCGGAAACAAATGCTGAACGATTTTATATGTTTTAAATGCAAACATGTATTTAGCTTTTGTAATCGTCTGTCTGTAAGTGACAGAAATAGATTTAAAAAAATCATGCTTGAAAATTACTTTTAAAAACAATAAAAATTGAGTAAATTGCGATACTGTTTTCAAACAAATTGCATTTGAAAGTACATTTTTTTCTTTATTCGATAGTGTAAAAATTGGAAATGTGCTATATTTAGAAATTTAAAAAATCTCATTTAAAGTTAAATTTGATCGTCTGCTGCTGCCATTCGCAAAATGACGTCAGCATTATGTACAGGTACATTTGTTCTTTATAATATAGATAGAATAATATTAATGTCAAATCAAACTCTTGCACAGCGTTTAAAATAAACACTTCACACGTTATGAATGGTGGTCATGAAGATTACATTTTATTGGATAAAGTCTAGTTTAACAGATATATTTGTAATTCTAAGATTCCCAGAGGCGAAATAAAATGCAATTGTTTCTTTCTTTCCGTACATAGTTAAAGTCATTAATGGTTTCAGTTTCTTCTTGAGGAAAAGGACCAATTATTCAATTTAGGAAAAGTAGTAATTTGCGAGTTGTTAAAAGAAAGCTCTAGTCACATTGTGCGTGGAAAATTTTCGTTAATTATCTTTAGTTTGACGAATTAGGTCATTAGCTTCATATTATTCAAATTTCAAATATCTTTTTTTCCCTCTTGCTTACCTAAATAGTAGAAACTTTTTCTGTTTTTTTTTTTTTTTTTTTTTTTTTTTTCTTAAAACGTTTGACAATGACTTTTTCACATTGTATAAACAATAAATAAAGTAAATATTTAAGATAAATATCCCTTGAGAAATGTAATGAGGTTTTTAGGTCATGTTATTTAAATTTGTTTAATAACGAATAATTATGTAATTAAAAGTTTCATTTTTTCAGAAGAATTTACTTAATTAAATTTTAAATAATTCTAACCAAATGGAAAAAAAAATGTCTCACAAGGGAGCAGTTTTCTTTAAAATTGGGGTAGTTTTTATCAATAAAATAAAACACATTTATTTTACATATTTGCTTTATTTTACATAGTTGTTTTAATTTATTTTTTCTTAAAGGAAAAAAATCTTTATCGTTAGAAATCAAAATAAATAAAACATAATAAAACTGAATAGATGTAAAATATGTATTTTTTTGTAAATACACTTCAGAAAATGCAAAATTTTGCATTAAATATATCTGAAAAAATTGTTAAATCGAACTATAACTACAGTAGAAACCACGTTAATCTAAACTTATTAGAACCGCTCTTTGTTTGGGATAGAAAAATTTCGGATAATCCAAAATTTCTAATTTATATATATATATATATATATATATATATTTATTTATTTTATTTTATTTTAGATGGGGGGGGGGGGGGGCGTTTTATAAGTGTTATGTTGAAACTGATTAGTTTTTAAGTCTAGCTTTCACGATTGTCCTAAAACCATTAACGATCCACTTGTTGGTCATTCATGAGACAAAACAAACCTTGCTAATACGAATATCGTTGAAATCACGTTTAAAAAAATCTTGTGGTTTGTTACTATAAATAAATTAAATTAAGTTACTAACGCAGTCGTCGCCAGTTTTGAAAGTAATATGCGTATTTATATCGTAAAAAATATTACATATAAAAAGGTGAAAATTGGTAGTTAGAGAAATGTACTTTAAAAATGCCGGAGCAAACAATTTTTCATAATTTCTCATATATTTTCCTATTTCTTTGTACTTATATATGATTTGGAATTTAACATGACTATCTTAATTTTATGAATATTTTACCTCTGCACAGTTCGTATTTTCTTTGGCATAAACATATTTTAGGTAGCTTTCATTACAAAAAGCTACCTATTGCAGCCGTTCGGAGGTAAGCGATTTCAAAAAAATTTGGTATATTTTCATCGATCATGACCCCCAGACCTCGAAACCACCCTCCGTTCAAAATTGATATATATATATATATATATATATATATATATATATATCTGACCTATGTCACACTGTAAATCTCGAATTTATGAACCGATTTGGATGTAATTCGGTATGTAGATAGTACATACCAATGTCTCGACCCAGTTTGTTGGCCAGCTTCATCCGCCATTTTGTTTCAAAATGGCGGCTATTTAATTTTTTTAAAAAAATTTGAAATTTGAAATGTGGTACCAAAAAATTGAAAATGGAAAAATATTTTTTTTTATGTGTTTGACCTTTATACAAAGATTCCGGAGCAGTTTTAGTTTCGTCTATATCTTAAAAAATGGCTGAGTTATAGCATTTTGAATTTCTAGCGTGGCTGACATTTTGAAACGTCCTGAATTTTGTCACGCGGTAAAAGGCCTATTTATGAACCGATTTGGATGTAACTTCGTTTGTACATAGTACATACCAATGTCTCGACCGAGTTCGTTGGCCAGCTTCATCCACCATTTTGTTTCAAAATGGCAGCCATTTAAATTTTTAAGAAAAATTTAAATTTGAAATGTGGTACAAAAAATTGAAAATTGAAAAAATATTTCTTTCTTATGTGTTTGACCTTGATACAAAGATTCGGGAGCAGTTTTTGTTTCGTCTATGTCTTAAAAGATGGCTGAATTATAGCATTTTGAGTTTCTATTGTGGCTGACATTTTAAAACGACTTGATTTTTGTCACGCGATAAATGGCGTATTTATGAACCGATTTTGATGTTACTTGGTCTGTACATAGTACATACCAATGTCTCGACCGAGTTCGTTGGCCAGCTTCATTCGCCATCTTGTTTCATAAGGGTTGCCATTAAAAAAAAATTAAATTTAAAATTTAAAATGAGGTATTAAAAAATTGGAAAATGAAAAAGATTTTTTTATGTGTTTGGCCTTGATACAAAGATTCCGGAGCGGATTTTGTTTCTGAAAATTTGTTCTTTTGTTTATATCTTAAAAAATGGTTGAATTATAGCACTTTGAATTTCCAGTATGGCTAACATTTTGAAACGATCTTGTATTTGTCACGCGATAACACACGTATTCGCCTATTTCTATGTAAGAAGGCATGTGGATAGTATACATCAATATCTCAATGAAATACGCTGGTCAGCTTCATCCGCCATCTTGTTTCAAAATGGTGACCATTAAATTAAAAAAAATTATATTTAAAGTGAGGTGCAAAAAAATTAGAAATTGAAAAGGTTTCTTTCTTAAGTATTTGACCTAGATATAAGGATTCAGGAGCATTTTTTGTTTGTCTTTATCTTAAAAAATGGCTCAGATATAGCAGTTTCAATTTCTAATGTGGGTGACATTTTGAAAAATCTGATTTTTTGCCTGCGACAGCACTCGTATATATCAACCGATTCCGGTGTGAGTGAGCATGTGCACAGCAATTACTAAGGTCTCGACCAAGTTCACTGGTTAGCCTCATCCACCATGTTGTCTTAAAATGGCAGCACTTTAAGAAATAGCCGAATTTGGAAGCCAGATATAAGTTACTTTAAATAAAAGCAGCTTAGATAAAGATGACTAATTTCGCGAAATTCTCATTCATAATGATTTAGTATTGATAAAAATTAGTATTGAATCTCCTATAGTCGGTTTCCACTAAATTGAGCTTCGTGTGTTTGAATAATATAAGTTGGCTTTTTTAAAATGAGGAATTTGAAAGCTACCTCTTCCTCCCGGCACTGGCCGGAAGGACTTTTTGAAAATAGAGAAGAATTAATTCATCTTTATCTTATAGTATCATATTTGAGTTTCAATTTTTAGAAAGGAATGTTAATACCGAAATTAATGTAATTTCTGTGCCAATGATATACGTTTTTCATGGAAGTCTTGAATACGCTAGCGTGGAAACTTTCACCTGTTCACCTGCCTTTCATACATTCTTTGTGAAAGCGTGATAATCTACGATTATAGACCAAAATATTGTGCTTTCACATAGCCCAAAATTTTCATTATAGTCCCTTGGCTTGTTTCATTTTTGAAATACCTTAAGGTAGTGTAGCCCATTAAGGTTAATTTATTTTGATATAAGAATTGAATAATTATAAATGAAATAAAGTTTTGAAAAAAGTCGGGTGTAGGAAAATGTAACATGGCAAGTCAGTCACTTCTAGAAATGGTAATGGTTTTTATGAACCATATTTTCTGTCTTATTTAAGAATGCACACCATCAATAAATCGAAAGAGAATTTTGTGAAAAAAAGAGATAAGAAAAATACAGGACAACGAAGAAAATTGTCCAATTCGAAATAATAATGTCAAATCAAACTCTTATACAGCGATTAAAATAAACATTTCACACATTATTAATGGTCATAAAGATTACTTTTTATTGGTTAAAGTCTAGTTTAAAGATATATTTGTAACTCTAAGATTCCCAGAGGCAAAGTAAAATGAAAATGTTTTTTCTTTCCGTACATAGCTAAAGTCGTTAATGTTTTCAGTTTCTTCTCGAAGAAAAGGGCCAATTATTCAATTTAGGAAAAGTAGTAATTTGCGAGCTGTTAAAAGAAAGCTGTAGTCACACTGTGCGTAGAAAATTTTCGTTAATTGTCTTTAGTTTGACGAATTAAGCCATTAGCATCTAATTATTCCAACTTTAAATATTTTATTTCCATCTTTTTTTCCCTACTTGCTTTCTGTTGCTTATATAAATAATAAAAAGTTTTGTGTTTTTATTCCTGAAACGTTTGACAATGACTTTTTCACATTGTATAAACAATAAATAAAAGTAATTATTTAAGATAAATATCCCTTGAGAAATTGTAAGGAGTTTTTTAGGTAATGTTATTTACATTTGTTTAATAACGAATAATTACGTAATTAAAAAATTCATTTTTTTTCGGAAGAATTTACTTAACTTAATTTAAATAATTTTAAGCAAATTAAAAAAGAATGTCCCACAAGGGAGTAGTTTTCTTTAAAATCGGGTTTGTCTTTATCAATAAAATAAAATACAATTATTTTTACATATTTGTTTTGTTTTACATAGCTGTTTTAATTAATTTTTTCTTAAAGAAGAAAATCTTTATCGTTAGAAGTAAAAGAAAAAAAAAATAATAATAAAGAAAAACATAAAAAAAAAAAAAAAAATAAAATAGATGTAAAATACGCTTTTTTCTGAAAATATACTTCAGAAAATGCAAAATTTTGCATTGAATATCTCTTAAAATATTGTTAATTCAAACTATAACTACAGCGGAAACCACGTTAATCTAAATTAATTAGAAGCACTCTGTTTTGATGGCAAAATTTTGGATAATGCAAATATTAAATTTTGTGTTTTTAGGTTGATTTCGTAAGAAAAGGGATGGAAATGAGGAGGGTTTTGTGAAAACAGACCCTATAACTTCTTATTTATGGTACATATTGAATCAGTTTAATGATATTATTACTTCTAGAGAAAAGGCCAAAAACTTATATCTGGCAGATTTTTGATATAATTTAAAATGGCCTCAAGGGGCGCAAAAAATAGGGTTTTAAGAAGAAAAAATTTCATAACTTCGCCATTCTCAAGATATCAAATCTAGTAAAATTTATTATAAATTTTCTTAATCTTATCTACAAATTTTATATTGATATGTTTTTGATAGGATAAACGCTTAACGCAAAAGAAAAACAAACAAACAAAAAAAAAAAAAACAACAACAACAAAAAACAAACAAACAGAAAAAAAGGGGGGGGTTGAAGAAGAAAAAAAAGCATAACTTCGTCAATTTACTAGATATCAAATCCGCTTAAATTTGTTAGAAATTTTCTTAATATTATCTACAACTTTTATACTAATAAGTTTTTGATAGGACCAAGTCTTACAGCAAAAATCATAAAAAAAGAGAAGGTGGGGATTGTAGATGAAAAAAATCACATTAACATGATTCTGATAAAACCAACTTTTACAAAAAAAATGAAATTAAAAAATCATCAAAAGCGGCCAGAGAAAATTGTTAAACTGGGTTTTTCTCTAATCTTGATTTTGTTTTTGTTGGTGAAATTATTACTTAACTTCGAAACCTACATGTGCCTGTAGGCCGAACCGGCCGAATTTTTTTTTCTTTTTATAAGTATATGTTCAAAATGATTAGTTTTTAAGTCTAGCTTTCACTATCGTTGAAAAAACATTTAATGATCTACTTGTTGACTATTCGTGAGATAAATCAAGTTTACAATACAGATATCGTTGATACCACGTTTAAAAAAAATCTTGTGGTTTGTCACTATAAATAAACTGCCTATCTAAGTTACGCTCAAGATGCACTTGTAGTTTGTTTCTCAAAGCCATGATGGAAATAACGTAAAAAATAGTAATTGTAGTTTGTTTCTCTATGCTGTGATAAAAATATTAAAATTACAAGGTAGCTTCGCAAAAATTACTGAAAAGTCCCGTTTTTGTAAATTTTCTTGGCAAATAATGAACTTTGCTAAGAATCAACTAATGAATTGTATTGTAGACTTTATAAACATTATTCTATAAAAATATTCCAATGAAAATTTGTCTGTCTGTAATACTATACAAATCCACAGTTTGGAAGCCAGAATTCTGAAATGTTACGTACACTTGTATTAAAACACGGCCGAGGCAACTAAAGTAATCCGGAATCGGAATAACTTATAGTTAATTTTTAATTAATAAAAAAACCAAAAATTTAGCAGCAATTTCCAATCAAATTTAAACATTTCTCGTTATAGCTGTTGCCAACAATTAAAAATCCACAATAAAATTCATATCAAAACAATTACTTTTCTATTGCAAGATTTCCACGTGAAAAAATAAAATAAATGGTTTGACGAATTTAAAAAAGGGAAATATTACATCATAACTTTTCTACTGCAAGATTTCCACGTGAAAAATGAAAATAAAATAAATAGTTTGAGGAATTAAAAACAAAAGTGAATATTATGTCATAAATCTTCTGTTTTATGGTTTCCATGTGAAAAATTATAATTATTTAATTAATTTGGCGAATACAAAAAATGAAATATTACGTCATATTGGAAATATAAAGGACGTGGTGAATATATAACGTCATATAAGTGTGAAAAAATATGTTGAAGCATGATAAAAACTCGATTAAGGAAATATTGGCGTATTTTAACATTATTGCTCCAATGATGAAAGGAAATAAGTTCATTTATAGCTGTATTTTTTTTTGCGGCTGTTATATAAATTTATATATTTTTATATTGGTTTTTCATTTGATTCATGTGTACAATACTTCGACTGATTTTTTTTTAAATTTTTTTATGTTGTATGTTAACTTTTGAAATTGGTTTTTCAAAGCAAAAAATCTTAAAATTCCAAGCAACGCGGGTACTTTAGCTAGTTAAGAATAAAAGCATATTGATACATATTTCTCTCTCATTGAAATGACGTTATGTAAAGACTGAAAAATATTCGACCGGTAACTTTACTTTTTATTTATTTTAATTATTTAAAATTACAATAGTATTGAAAAAAAAATTTCACAATATTTTATTGCTTTTTACAAAACGTTTATAGGGCTTTCCACTTATGGATTATTGTTATGGGAAAATTTATTATTATACACCCAGATTAAGACTTCATAACTCGCTTCACGTCACAAGCTAATTATAATCAAACAAGTCTTTCGATATAAAATGCCATTCTCATTAAAACGGAAATGAGGAAACATTCATTTTTACTGCTTATACTAATACTGGCTTGATCCATGATCGTAATATAAGTGTAACACAGAGTTCAATAGAAATTCAGTAACTTTTAGAAGTAGATCCTTTCATTTACTATGTCAAAATTCCATAAAGAAAAGCACAACACATACATCTCAGAATTGAATTTAAGTACAATTTATAGTTTCATATTAGCTGTTATAGCGTTACATTATATAGCGATTATAGCGACTATACCAGTTGTATTAATTATATCGATATCTTTATATTATAAATGAAATATCAAAGAAACTTGGAGACCATAGTACTGGGCCTCCATAAATTGTGGAAGTTTTCATTCAAATTAACTACTCTCTGTTTGGATTAGAAAAAATTCGGATAATCAAATATTTCGGTTTTGTGTTTTTGTTGGGTTTTATGTGTTATGTTCAAAATAATTAGTTTTTTAGTCTAGCTTTCACGATTGTCAAAAAGCCATTTAACGATCGACTTGTTGGTCATTCATGAGGTAGATCAATTTTACATAATAATTTTGAACTGTAAATTATAATATTATAATTATTTACAGTAATTAAAATTAATAATTTCTATAAATAAATAATACCCACAATACCCATAATTTTTGAACTGTTCAAATGAAAAATATATTTATCTTTATATTATAAATGAAATATCAAAGAAACTTGGAGACCGTAGTACTGGGCCTCCATAAATTGTGGAAGTTTTCATTCAAATTAATTACTCTCTGTTTGGATTAGAAAAAAATCGGATAATCAAATATTTCAGTTTTCTGTTTTTTTGCATTTTATGTTCAAAATAATTAGTTTTTAAGTCTAGCTTTCACGATTGTCAAAAAGCCATTTAACGATCGACTTGTTGGTCATTCATGAGGTAGATGAATTTTATAATGCAAATATCGTTGAAATCACGTTAAAAAAATCTTGTGGTTTGTTACTACAAATAAGTTATCTATCTAAGTTACGTTCAAGATAGTACTTGTAATTTGTTTCTCAAAGCGATGAAGCAAATAATACCATATAATAAACACAAAAAGAAGTTGTTCCTTTTTCAACAGTTAACTAATTAGCACAAAATAAATAACGTTGCTATCACTTAATAGGACCATTTAGCTTTCGAAATGGTTAAAAGATTATTGAAAATACTCGATTGAAATAATATATTTTAATATCAGTTACTTAATATGTTAATTTTCATGGTATTGAAATTCTTAATATTTTTGATGAACAACTAATCGAATAATGAATGAAAGACTAGCGAAAATAATTTTTTCCTTGACAATATTATTTTAAAAACGTTCCATTGCAAATGGAAATAGAAATATGATAAGAAAAAATTTTCTTTTGTTATCCAAATGAAGTTTACTGATAGTCAATTTAAATTACATTTTTGCATATTTTAAAAAAGGATTAATTTCAAATAAATAAAAAAAATATTTGATTTTTTCGACTACAGAAAACATTAATTTTCTTTGTTCTTATTTTATTGTCAGTGTAACACAGGAAATTACATTAATCTGTGGTCAATATCCTTCAATTAACAAATACTATTTAAAGCACAGTAGAACCTTGCTAATCCAAACCTCTCTGCTCCCAAAATCCGGATAATCTGCAGTTAAAATTTATTTGAAACAATAATATTAATAAAATTGAAATGAGTGTTGCTAAAACACAAAGTAAAAATTATATGTTAACATCCATATTACAGCAAACCCCGTGTAAACATAACTTGTCTATGACGGAATCGTGATTCAATCGGGAAACAATTATGATCCAGATAAACGAAATTCAATATACTTACAATAAACAGTGTCTGCTGTTTTCAAAGAAAAAAAAAACTTTTTGACTTCTCCTTAGCAGTTTTTAATTTATTGCGTACTTCCCAACCTATTAAACACAAAAAAGTCCTCAATACAACCTCACAACTTGTCATTCTGAAAATTTCACAGTAAGAGATAGAGAGGGGACGGTAAAATAAAGCACTTTTATGTTTAATTTTTGCTGACACAAATTTCACAATCATCAGCTGAAAAATGTAAAGCAAGTAAAGAAAAACAAAACTAGGGGTGGGTGGAGGAACAACATTCTTAATATGAAACGTTCAGCAATACAAAATTATTAAGAATGTTTTGATCGAAAGTGGAAAGTTGTAAAATTCCCTCTAATAGCACTGCGTTGTATTACACTGTAAAAAAAAAATTGTGAAGTTACTAAAGTTTTTCTAGGAAACTGGGATTCCTAGAACTTTTCATGTAACGGCAACAACAAAATTTCATGTAACAGACACACTTTTGCGCCGAAAATCAAAAAATCTGTAAGGTTACTAAGAATTTTTTTGGAAACTGGGATTCCGAGAACTTTTCATGTAACTGCAGCCAGGTTAACAAATAAAAGTTTAGTAAGATTACTGAAATTTTAGCAGATTCATTTGTAAAGTTACATATTTTTGTAGCTTTACAGAAACTAGTTTTGTAGATTTGCAGCTTTTTTCGTACAGTTACAGGTGAAAGTTTAGTAAGCATGTAACTTTACATCTGTAGTACTACAGATTTTTTTTTACAGTGTATAATACAAAAAGTGAGAAGACTGGCACCTTTCTTTTTTCAGAGGGAAGCGGTTGCTTTGAACATATAATTACTTAGTCGAAACGGTTAGACTAAAAAATTTTGAATACTCAAACTTGATCATTCATTTCACTGGATTAGTTTTTTAAAAGTAAAAGTCTCCAATTATAGGCATACAAATTAATATTAAGCTTTATTTATTTATTAATTTAATTATTATTATTATTATCATTGTTTTATTATTATTTTAAAAAATACACCACTTTAAATCTTACTGTTAATAATTTAAAATTTATATACTTTAATAAAAATGCAGTAATTATTTTCTTTCAGAATTTTTAAAGTTTAAAATTTTAAGTATGCTGCTAATTATACTGCTAATCATACGATTTACACAAAATGGATATAAACTTTTCCTTTAAGTCATATATTCTTTGAACATCGAAAATTAAATTTTTTTTATAGGAAACTCATTATTTTTAAATTTTAGAATCTCCCTTAGACTATACTTTAAACTTCTTTCGAAGCACAAAAGTGCAGGTAGGTATCAAGAAAAACAAAATTTTAGTTAAATTAGTATTTTACTTACAATATACTCGTTATTTTAACTATGAATCAACATTGCTCAACTGAGATATCCACCTCAATGTTTAAACAATATTTCCAACTGCTTACTATTTTTACAGAAAACTAAATAGTCAATATTAACTTTAAACATAATGAATCAACCTTTCTTGGTAAAAAAAATAAAAAATTAAAATAAATGCTAACCATTTTATGTATGTTTCGAAAACGTTAATGTTGCACTCAGCATTAGGGAGTTACGACTCATAATGTTGACGGCCAAAAAAAAAAAAAAAAAAAAAAAAACACTTCCATGACTTTTGAGACTCTGTTTGACAGGTCGACAAATGGTGAACATTTTTTACCACAGCTGATATCGAAATACAACAGAGTTACTGGAGATGGGCCGAAGCAGTCTGGAATTCGCCGTCTTCCTAGATCAAACCCAGTAGGGAAATTGAAGTACGGGCATTTTTACTGATCATCCTGTCATTTCATTTCAACAGAAAAACCATAGACAATTGTTCCACTTCCTTGCGAAAATTCTTTATGTCAGCCTCCACGTCACTGGTAAAATAAGTCTGATCTCCCGAGCACTCTATCAGCTCCACAATTTTTTAGCCACTCTCCAACTGGGATTGAATTTTTTATCAGTTAAAAAATATTTTTTCTTCTGTATCCTTCACGATCCTTCTGCTTTTCTTCAACTGCTTTCAAACTTAAGCTGCTATCAAACCGAGTTTTGCTGCAGCGGTTCCTTTGTTGCGTATTTGATGTGGTGAGCCTTCTGAAGCACTGCAAGAGAGGTTGGTTGGTTGGTTGTGTTTATGACGGCCAATTATCAACTCGAGGGATATAGGCCCTAAGGGGGGAGTGCCCTTCGTGGGGGTCTTTCTAAAGGAACCTAACGCGTATTAACGCTTGGAAATCCAAGGTTCGAAGAAAACCACGAAAACTGCGAACGATTAGGCCGACGGGCACGATTGGGTTCGAACCCAGCACCTCCCGTCTACCCGCTTCGAGAACAGAACCTCTCGGCCACTGGTGGGGCCTGCAAGAGAGGAGTTCCAAGTAGGAGACTCCCTGATATCTTTATCACAACCCTTTTCTTTTATTTGGATTCCGCTTTCTTCTGTTGATGACCACAGAATCTTTAGAGAAGAAAGACCGGAGAAATAATTTTTAAATTTTTGAAGCTGATTTTTGAAAATGGGGTATGAAAGGACCCTTAGATATATCCCCATAACAAAAAATTCCCTTTCTTCTAAACACAGGATTACCCACTGACACACTTCCGTTTCTAACTCTGTGCGCTGAGAGAGATCATGAACGAAAATGCTCAAAAGAGGATCTTTCTTCTCTTTTCTTCAATCATTTGATCTTCCTATAATTTCACGAAAATAACCACCTGTTTTTCACTTCAGCTCGAGGACGTTTAGCTAGATTTTTGGACGACACATCTCATGGAAAACAAAGATCTTTAAAGAACCTATTAAGTAAAATTTCGGTAAAGGGAAATTGTACAAGCTATATGAGTGTGCACAAAGACTATGTGATAAAAACTGAATTAGGCAAATTTAAAAGTGCTGGTTTTGTGCATGTTTTTACAACATAAATACAATTTCGAGGATTATTAAAATAATACCCAGATCACCCACGTTGCACTGGAGTTAGAATAAAAGCTGAAATACTATATGCAAGGGGACATGCACTCTTTTAATAACAGAAAAAAGTAAAAGATAAGTCAATTTGGAAGCAAAAGGTTTAAGTTAATTGAAAACTACTGGGCAATATTCAAAGTTTTTAAGCTATTCAAAAAGAACAGAGGTTCAACTAACTGCAAGTATTAAATACGAGGTTTGTAAATAAATTAGTGGCAACACAGATAGAAAATAATTTTTAATGAACGTACAAGAAAATTTCGTTACAGTCATTCAAAATAATCACCAGCAAAATTTAGTACTTTTTACCAAATGTCAGGAAGACATCGTTGGCAAAATGTTTGTTGTTGATGTCAGCGACGGAGCGACCTATTGCTCGACTGAGACCAACTTCTACAGATAATTACCAGACAGTCCATTAACGGTCTATGGAAAGGAGACCACTTACGATGCCAATATGATCTTGAGGACTGGACGATCGACCTGCACGGTGCAAACCCACAGTCTCATTCCGACCCACACGAAATACTTTGACCCATGGTGCAACCGTCTTATACTGTAATATATTCTCGGCAATGGCTTCACGAAATCCTCCATAACATTCAGATAAATGTTTGCCACGGGCAACTTCGATTTTATCCATGAACGCTGATCATCTTTTGTAAACATGCTTCAGAGCAGTAAAAACGACACAGTCTACTTGTATGCCACACAGCAACAATCCCTTCTAACTGGATTTGGAATAACTTTTTTATACACTCTACACATCGACAACAGCGCCAACTCACTGTTACCATATTCTGTTTGCGCATGCCCGATTTTCTGTTATTTTCTGGAATATATTGCCACTATTTCATCTGTAACCCTCATATTTATCAGTAGCCATAACAAAAATAAATTGGAGTTTTAAACATTAATGCAAGAGCACGATTAACAAATATTAATACACTTTCTCAAAATGTATCATTTTTAAGCTGCAAATTGTGAAAGAAATGATTAATGAACCTTGCAGTTATTGAAATATTTGCTTTTACCAATGCTTTTCAGGCTGTGACAAGTCGACAGGGAAGATTAACATTTTGATATGTATTCAACAATGTGCTGCATTGTTCGATTGTTTCATCTGCATCTATCGAAATTGTATTGTTTCTATTGCCCATTATTTTATTAAGACATCTTAATACAATGTATTAACGTAATTTCTTCATGTAAATATTTCTTTGTGTATCATCTGATTGACGTATTAGAAAGTTTTAGGAAAATAGGATTATTCAATCTGTTAAAATTCATAAATTTTATTGTTTGGCATAAATGCAATACAAGCTCCAGCTGTTGCCCGGAGGATCGTTGAAACTGTCGAGCTTTCTTTTTAAAATCTAACTATACTATAAATTACTTATGTAGTAATTTGGAACTGTCAAAAGTTTTAAAGTTGTTTTCTTAAAAAAATATTAGACCCACTTGTACAAATTTTGAAAGAGATATTTAAGCAAATCTACTCTTTGGAATTTGCATTTTAAAGAAATAAAATATATTTTATTTTGATAAGTTTTAAATTAAAATTTGAGCCGATGCATATGTATATTTTTTGTTCCACTGCGCACAGTTTTATTTAACCGTTTATCCCTCTCGCTGCGCATCCCACGATTTCCAAGGCAACATAAAAGTAGAAAAAAATTGCGCAACTCGCAATTTCCGCGGCGATGCATTTAAGCAAGATTAATTTTCAGAAATTCGCTTTTATATGATTATTCTTTAAATTCAGTTTTCTGACAATCTTTTTTTTATGATCTAGTTCTATATTAGAAAAAAAAAATCTTTTACAAAATTTTTTTACATGTTTGAACTCAAAAATATATGTAGATTTTAAATATGTAATAAAATACATACTCAATTTTTAAACGCATTTTGCTAAAACAATTACGTAGCAAGAGGGTTAAATGCGAAACTTTTTTAAATTTTTGTAGATAAAAGAAACCCTTAAAATTGCAAAAACAACAACAACAACAACAAACAAACAAAAAACAAAACCAAAAACAAAAAACAAACAAACAAACAAAGAACAACAACAACAACAAAAACAAAAACCCAGCAAATTTCTTTTAATTAAATCTGCCATAAAGTCATTAAGCATATTAATGCATTTACATACATTTCAAATACGAAACTTTCTTTTATCAGTATAGATAATAATAAAAAAAAAACCTTACAACTATAAATAAAAAAAAGAAATTTCTTTTAATTAAATCCATTGAAGAATGAGATTTATATAAATAGAAAATTTCTAACTCAGGACCTTTTGTTTAGCATTCCTGAGCTGTAACATCTGAGCCAAGATGAGTGCACGGTGTTGGTGTTATTTATGGACACGAGGGATATGGGCCCAAAGGGGGAGGGGTGCCTTCCGTGGGAGTCTCTAAGATGAGTGCACGGAAACGACTGAAATTGAGGTTTTGTTTCCTTCGTATGCGTAAACGGACATGCGCTTCGATGAACTGGGAATGAAATAGCTGATTTTTTTTATGAGAATGCGTCGCGATTTTTAATTAATAACTTAGCTAATAATTAGAAATTTAAAATTCTGAGTCTCAGGTGCATCAGGAAAGATCTTGGGCTACCCTCACAAAAATGTTCAGCGTTGTATGTGCGGTACACTTCGCTAGCCGTCGCGGACATACACACATACAGGTAGACAGAGCGAAACTTTCTTTTATTAGTATAGATGTATTCATTTGAGAAAATGTATAGACATATGCACTTTTATATATGAGGCATTCTCACAAAATTTTAACTTTCAGGAATAAAAATTTGATGTAATTAAACTTAATAAAATAACATTTTAAACTTATAGACGAATGCCTTAATGATTTAAAAAAAAAAAAAAAGATCAGCAGCGACGATTTATTTTTTATTTAACTGAGGCTTAAGTTAAACTTGCGAGTTTAATTTTCCTTATCGTTTAATCTCTCTAACTTTTTATTTTCTTCTAAATTTTACATATAATGAATTTGCATAGTACCCACAGAACATTCAAATAAGAAATAATAACAATGTAGTATTTCTAGTACAAAGTTTTGGTGTAACATTGTCTTAAAGGGATGTTGAGGAAGTGTCGGTAAGGGATAAAAAGTGCCGGTAAGGGAAACAAAAGGACGGTAAGGAAAAAAAAAGGGGACGGTAAGGAAAATTATCACCTATTTTTAGGCAAATCATGTTAAGACTAAGTGATAGCCACAATGTTCAATGATTTTTAACAACAATTATTTACATTGTATTAAATTACAAAAACAATTTAATTTGCCTATAAAAGTGCAGGAATAAACCTTGGGAACGGCAAGACTACCAATAAAGTCACAATGCTTGAAATTGATATTTAAATGCTGATTTAAATATTGCAGTAAATTTCATGTCAAAGAATTTTAGCCATTCGTTCACTAGCATATATCTACATGAAAAAAAAATGTGAAAATAATTCTGTAGCTGCATCTGAAGTGATTTTCTGTACAATTTTAGCGAGAGGGAGGCTAAGGAATTTAAAATCCAGCGACAGAGTTGATAAATAATAACAATCGTAAAAAGGTCTGCAGGTTAAATATTTGCTACAGATTTATATGAAACAATAGTCCCAGTTACAGAAAAAATTACATCGAATCACTTTAATTGAAAATTTTTTATACAGACAGCTCCAAACTTAAAAATCAGCATCAGGGACACGGGACGGTAAGGAATTTCGTGGTATATTTGGACCTCCAACATTATCCAAAACTTATTTATCTCGTTAATATTGTTATACAGTCATGCAATAAGATGTTTTCAAGTATAAAAAAAAGAAGAATATGTACTAAAATAAAAATTATTATTCAGGAACTTAGAAGTCAAAATTATGTGAGAATGCGTCATATACATGGAATTTTCACAGAATCCTTACTGTAATAATCAGGCATGGATTTTTGTCAGAAAGTTATCACTGAAATATTTCATGAAATTTAATTAATTTATTTTTCTTTCATGGAATGTATAATAGTTTATTTAATTATGAAACTTACTCTCGATTAAGATAAAATTTTCTTAAATATTACATTCTTCTTTTGGTTCAAATTAAAATACGAAATATGATGCTTATAATTTTTCTCAATTTTCCGAATAAAAATTTGTAAAGTTTTCAGAGACAAACTTGGAAATTAAAATGTAAATGGAGATTCTATAATTTGTTAATGAAACTTTAAAAGAATAATTATCAATAAAATTGTTTGCTAGAAAGTTTTATTTCACTACGCTCGAGTAATTTAATTATAGTTGTAAAGTTTTGTAAAAATATCTATTTTGTATTTGCTTAATTTTTTTTCTCCAAAATTGATAAATTTATTTTTTTAAATAAATACTAGTGTTTTAACTTTAAATGCATTTTACAGGGTGTCTAAAATGAATGGAATGTATTAAAATTCTATAAGCAAAAGGGGGCAGCTGTTGGAGAAATTCATGAAAGCGATTGATGTGTGAATTTGGGAATTTCTTTAATATGCATCTTTGTTTTAGTTCCAAATGTCACAGATAGATTGCGATGAAATATTTTAATCAATTGAAACTCAAACTAATGCATAAAAATGGAAGACATTTCCCCGAGATTTTAACCTTCATCCAGTTTAGTTGTCGAAACGCGACAAAAGTTTGGGTTTTGAAATAAAAAAGTTATTTTGATCGGTATTACAGTTTGAGAGAATGCAGTGATAGTTGAAAAAAAAAAAATACTTAAGAGGGCTGGTCACTCAGCTTCGGAATTTTCCCCCGTAATGCTAAGTCTATGGACTTATGATGCATTCGTATACTTAAAATATCTTGTCGGGAAATTCATATTTTTAACATCTTTTTTCTGTGTACTCTTCTTAAAGGATGACTCTTTTTTTCTTAGTTTTCAAAATATTTCTAAAATCTATGCTGAATTTAATATTTTATGTGTTAAAAGCGGGCGAACTGTGAGTAAGATTTTAACACTTCATGCAAAATTAAGTCTATACTTTAGAAATATTTTGAAAACTAAAAAAACAAGAGACATCTTTTAGGAAGTATACACAAAAAATAGAAGTTGAAAATATTAATTTTCCGAGGAGATATTTTAAATATACGAATGCATCAAATGCCCATAGACTTAACATTACGGAGGAGAATTCCGAATCTGAGTGACCAGCCCTCTTAAGCGTAGCAAAGAAATTCCTGGCGTCACACATTAATCTCCGATAAGGGCTTTAATTCCTAATAATTTTAATGGCAAACACTGTTGTTATTGAAAGCAGAGGATCTCATGTTACATTATCTACACTGTAAAAAAAAAAAAAAATCTGTAAAGTTAGTAAAGTTTTTCTAGGAAACTGGGATTCCTAGAACATTTTACGTAACGGCAACAACAAAAATTCATGTAAGAGACACACTTTTGCGCTTAAAATAAAAAAAATCTGTAAGGTTACTTCGAATTTTTTAGGAAACTGGGATGCCTAGAACTTTTCATGTAACTGCAACCAGGATTACAGATAAAATTTTAGTAAGATTACTAAAATTTTATCAGATTCATTTGTAAAGTTACAGATTTCTGTAGCTTTACAAAAACTAGTTTTGTAGATTTGCAGCTTTTTTCGTACAGTTACAGTTGAAAGTTTAGTAAGCATGTAACTTTACATCTGTAGAACTACAGATTTTTTTTGCAGTATAAATAAAAAACCTTTTTTTTTTTTTTTTTTTTTTTTTTTTTACAAAATGAAAACTCAAAGAAATTTTTTACATTTAATATATATTTTTAGGTTGTCGCTAACAGCACTAAAAAGTATTTTTACATGAAAAATAACAATTATGTAATTCAAATAAGATTTTAAAATTTATTAAAACCATTTTTTCTTATTAGCCTTTTTGATTCTGATTATTTCAGTGTTTAAGCTCTTCAGGGATGATTTATTTATGGTGAGAAAAAATGACAGATTTTTTTTTGTATGATTTATTCATTTTACATTAACAGACATTCAAAAAGTAAAAAAAAATATATATATAAATAAAAGGAAAGACTATAAAAATTCTCAAAGAAAAAAATAATCCCTGCCGACTCGGCCTACAGGCGCAGGTAAATTTCGAAGTTAAGTACTAATTTTACCAACAAAAACTAAATCAAGATCAGAGATAAACCCAGTTGAACAATTTTATCTGGACACTTTTGGCGAGTTTTTAATTTTATTTTTCTGTAAGAGCTGGTTTTATCAGAATCATCTTAATACGATAGTTTTTTCTTCAACCACTATGTATGTTTAATTTGTTTTTACTGTAAGAATTGATTTTATCAAGAACTTGTCAGTATAAAAGTTGTAGATGATATTAAGAAGATGTATAATAAATTAATCGCATTTGATATCTTGAGAATTGACGAAGTTATGAATTTTTGTCTCCTAAATGTTTTTCGCCATTTGAGCTTATTTTTAACTTTATAAAAAATCTGTCATGCATAAATTTTTGGCACTTTTTCTAGAAGTAATAGTAACTTTAAACTGATTTGATATGTATTATAATTAAGAAGTTATGGTTTTTTACAGTTTTCACAAACCCCCTCCCTATTACCACCCTCTTGGTCCGATTTCGCCCATTTGCAATCCCCGTTGAGATATTAGCCCCCTCAATGTTTTTTGTGAGTTTGAAAACGATGACGATCCGTGCGTAATTGCGACTTTTATCGTGCGGATAAAATTTAGTACATACATACATACATACATACATATGTATATACACTTTTTAGGTGGGGGTGATTTTGGGTTCCTGGGGTCATATAATGAAATGTTATGAAGGAATTTTTCAAAAGTCGCACCGTGTTAACGACTGCAATAGTAATATTTCTTATGAAATCTACATAAAATAGCACATTTGTGGCCGCTGGGCGTAAATGGTAATTTATGAGTAAAAAACAAACAAACAAACAAAAAAAATATTTTTTTTTACATTTCTACAAATTATTAAGGCTTAAAAAATTAATACATCTGATATTATTTTTGTCAAGTATTAACGATTTGTTCAAATACTCCAACAACATATTGAATGGCACTGACTGTTAACACGTTGAGTGCTACGGTGACTGACACTGAAGCAGAAAAATTTACAATGTTTTAAGTAGTTTTTACGAAAGTATAATCCTGTAATAAATAAAAGGTAAGTAAATTTTAAATAAATTTCGAGTAATTACTTAAAACAATATATATATATATATTTAGTTTTATATCATATTTTAGACCGTCAGCCATCGGTGAATAACGCGTTCTAAACGGAAAGTTCAGTGTCAGTCACCAGTGACTGACGTGGCGCTTAACGTGTTAAAAAAATCTCTTCACGCTTTTTTTACATCTTTAACCGTACGTCAGAAATAAGATTACCAGTGCAGGCAAACCGTAAAATTTTTACTTCTCTTGTTGAGGGATTCTGTTGGCAATAAGATATTATCAAATTTTTGTTCTTTTTATTATTGACAGTAAGTATAATTGCCGAAACGTCAGTGAAGGCTTACTGTGGAGACACGAAAAGTTTTGATTTCCGTTTGTCTGTCTGTCTGTCTGTCTGTCTGTTCCGCGATAACTGCCGCAAAAAGCACCCGATCAGCTTGAAATTAATTGGGCATATTCGTGAGATACCCGGACGTAGCTGTATAGTTTTTGGTTAAATTTGGTTCATTCGTTCGGAAAATATGGAAGATTTTATTTTTCTTTATAATGCGGCAAGTCAGACGATTTTCAAATTTCGATTAGTTGAAAGAAAATGGCACGTTTGATTAATGGATTTAAATGTCAAATTATGGATACTAAAATTCCAAATGAGGGTTTTAAATTATTCCTATTATATTGAAGTTTTATCAATATATCTATCAGATTTTTTTATTTGCGTGTATAATGTTTTGAGGACATTTATACATGTATTCCAATAATATAAAGAATTTTTAAATTAATTTTCTTGTTTTACATGATGCATATTTCTTTTTTTTTTTCCTTTTCTTCGTTGCCTAGCGACTGTTATTCGTAGCCTATCATTGCGTCAAATATGAATGAAGTTAGTAAATTACGTTAATTTTGTTGCAGGTACTATTAAAAGGCTATCACAAAAAATATTTTATCGCGCCAAATCGATGCAATTTATGCAATTAACAGTGGACACGATAATGAATTATTTTCCAGTAGATTTATAGATCTCCAGATATGCATATTTTGGGGGGCTTTTAATATGTTATTGCTATCGCATGGATTAGGAGATAAACTAATGTTTAACCATGCTGAAAAAAAAGTACAGTTAAAGGCATGTAAATCCTTTTTAACACTTTCCAACATGGATGAAAAGTATTTATGACTTCAGTTTTTCTATCTGTCGCCTGCCGTGTTTCTCTACGTGCTCTAACTCGCGTAAATATAGTCGGGATTACATGTAATTGATATACGTTATCGAGGTTTGCCAAAGTATGTTTGGTATTAAAAATGAAGAGTGTAGCATTCATAGCTTAATTACAGGGGCACTCAAAACTATTCCGTTACATTATAGTCTTTGGGAAAAATCGTCTGCGGTGTATTTTAATAATGTTACACAATTTAAAACGTAATGAAATTTATATACTTTATTAAGGTGCACTAGAACCTGGTTACTATAAAATATGTTATGTGTAGCACTTACAGCATGCGTACAGGGAACTCAAAAGTATTCATAATATTACAATCTTTGAAGAAAATCCTTTTGTGGCGTTTTTTAATGATGTTACTCTGTTACAAAATAATAAAATTGATATGTATTTTTGAAACATTTTTGTAGTATATGGGGTGCAAAGCATATGTTTTTTTCAGGGTCACACAAAAGTGGTCAATTAAAATGTGGTCTACGGGGGAAAAAAACTCTTCACAGCTTATTTTAACACATTAGCGACGGGAAACGAGAATTCTCGTTTTTATTCAGAATACATCATTGGCTAAGGGAGTGACTTCTACCTTACAGAAAAGACATTTATATTGTGTTGTCCATATTTTTTATAGATTGTAAGACATTATATATTACATCCGTACATTGAAAGATATTTACTGCTGCATAAACATGAAAAATATATCTCAGAAACCAATTTCCGAGACACTTTCAGAAGAGGGAGGAGCTTCTACTGTTTTTAAACCCAGATTTAATTAAATTGCCTGTCGTCAGTGTGTTAATTGTGTTGCACTAATTCAAACATTATGAAATTAAATTACATTACTGTGGTTGACTACAAGAAGCTTGAATATGATTTGTAATCGTATTTATCGTTCATTTATAGGGTCACATAAAAAATTTCGGATACAGTTCTGGTCTATTAGGGATGATTGCTGAAGAGCATTTTCGATTATGGTGTGCGTTTTAACGTTAAGTAAATTTGTGCTTAATAAGTAGTGCTTAAATATTGTATAGACCATGTACAGGGATACACAAATGAATTCGTAAGTATAAATGAAAATGAGCGCGAATTGCTTCAGTGTGATTTTTTTTTTTTTTTTTTTTTTTTTTTTTTTTTTTTGAGTTATATATTTCCCAGCCCAATTACATTTAGTATACTAACAAATGTTTGCAGAATTTAAATAGAACCATATACAGGACTCCGCAGAAACTGAATATATGGTGCACACTATGCATACTAATCCCCGGAAATGTGATATGAGCAGTTTTAAGAGGGTTTTTTGTCTGCATTAAATTTAAATGTTATAGACGACGCGTAAAAATCTTCACGTAATATACAGGGCTGTAGAAAAGAATTCATGTACGTTTCCGTCTATTGGTAGAATTTACTAAAGGACATTAACACAATTAATTGATAATTACAAATGTAAATTAAATTACACTACGAAGGGGTTCAGGGGGGGCAGAGCCCCCCTGAAGAAATCTACTTTATTATCTAAAAATTACCAGAATAAGTAGATCATGTGATTTTCACAATACCATTACATAACAAGGGGTTTAATTTAACGTTTCTAATGTCAGAAACCTTCGAAATATTTTTTTGTTTTATAAATGTTTATGTAATTTCAAAACTTTAAATTTCGTTTTTTGTAGAAAGATTAATATTACTCAAAGGGTGCTAAACACAATGAATTGTAGAGCTGACGTTGAGGCTCCTGATCTGCAGATTTACTAGTTTTATAAACAGAACTAAACGTCCACATATGTGGCCAAGAGCGTGAAGAGGTTAACATTACATCGGTTACATAACTGTTAAATTTGTGTTTTGCTTATATTATTGACGAAGTATTAATTTCGTTGTGGAGTATTAGTCGGAAGCAAACGCTGAACTATTTATAATGATATTCAAGGCTGAAGTAGCACATAGCTGAAGTAGCACATAGCTGAAGTATATTTCAACAGAGCAAAAAAGTCCAGTCTAGGAATTGAATTTGGATACTTGGCGTGCCGTGCAAATACTTTACCTGTTAAGCTATCCGGACGATACCTGACTGACATAATTCACTCTTATTTGTTGGACATGGCTGCGAACTGCAGCGCTAGCTTCATTCATCCGAGCTACAACTATAGCATTTACATGATGAAAGTGGCTTTTTAACACGGAAAGTGCATTTTAATGATGTTACAGCCCTTCAAACAGCATGAAAATGATATGCACTGATGAAGTGCACTAAAATATACATTCAGTACAATATGCGGTGCCAAAAATATTTAAAAAAATAATTATAGTATGAACGTACCTCATTTGCCACGTTTGATGCGCAATTTCCAACTTGTTTCCTTTGTTCAGACGCCAGTATTTATAATGTTTTAAGTGCAAGCGGGTTACGTTTATGTAATCGAGCTGAACGCGATAGAGAGAGATTTAAAAAAATCCTGCGTGAAAATTACCCTTAAAACACCTTAAAAAAACCTTAAATCACCAGTAGTAAATTAAGATACCGTTTTCAAAAAATAGCATTTGAAAGCACATATTTTTCTCATTCTACAGTGTAAAAATTTAAATTACGCAATATTTAGGAGTAATTAAATTTGAGGGAAAAGGCAAATGGATTATAATAAAACACTCATACTACAATATATATTAAAACACACATAAATAACGCCTGCATTCAACAGTTAAAGGAATGCATAAATATTATACAGACATATAAACAATAAATACAATAAACCCAATTGGAGTGAAAAATTAGCCAGAGCCAGGAATCGAACCCGGGACCAGAGTATACAAGACTGCTGCTCTAACCACTGAGCTACTCCGGCCGATACCTGAGTCTGCAATTTCTCACTAATGAACCATGTTGGGGGAGTCCCCAGCCATCTATACCACAGTCTTGGATGACCGGACAACGATGAATAGATTTGATCGATGTAAAAATCGAGTAAAATCTATTCATCGTTGTCCGGTCATCCAACGCTGTCGTATAGATGGCTGATGACTTCCCCAACATGGTTTATTTGTGAGAAATTGCCGACTCAGGCATCGGCCGGAGTAGCTCAGTGGTTAGAGCAGCAGTCTTGTATACTGTGGTCCCGGGTTCGATTCCTGGCTCTGGCTAATTTTTCACTCCAGTTGGGTTTATTGTATTTAGTGTTTATATGTCTGTATAATATTTATATATACCTTTGGCAAATGGATTGTTTAGATTGTTGTGACATCGATATGACGTTGGCGTTACTCACAGACATGTCTTTACTTTATAACATATAGATTTAAAACGTCCCAGGCTTATTTTAGGACACTTTGTATTTCCACATCACCTATTTAATTTAATATTAGAATTTGGAATTCAACTTAATTCTTAATGCAGTGCAAGAATGGTCAATCAAGTGTAAAATTTTGTTTAAAAAATTATCTGAGAAAATATCAGGCTAAATTTTTTTTCCTTTAAAAATACACCGTATATACTCGTGTATAAGTCGAAGAATTTTGGACAAAATTTGGAGTTCAACAGGGGTGGGGGGGGGTCGACTTATACACGAGTAAGTAAAAAAAAAAATCGCAGATAATCGGCGAAAGTGCAAGTCTTTTAACCCCTTCGGGACGGGAGCCTTTTACGAAATTTTTAATCTTTTGTCACCGTTTTTTAAAAACAGAAATTTGTGTCTTCTTGAATAGAGAAAATGCGCTGATTTAACAAGGCAAATTTTACAGTAAAATTTTACTGGTGAGGAAAAACAAGGATTCTGAGCGCTACGTATTATACGTGTCGCTCGTCCCCAAGGGGTTAAGTAATCACACATGGGTATACGTTGGAGAGAGAGAGATAAAAGCGGACAATGGTCATTTCCCTGTGAATGACAAAAAAAGATTAACAATAATGTCCCTGTCATTGTTGTGCACCCATTTTCTCTTGGGATAGAATTCCCTTCAATACAGGGGCATTATTTTCAACTTTTTTAATCCCTTTTTTAAAAAGAGTTCAACTTGAGAAAGCTTCTAGATATCGCTCCTAAAAGTCCTACAATAAAAAGAAGTACTATATTTTAGCAGTCTAAGAAATTGTTGTAAATAAGGCTTGAATAGATTTTTGAAAGATTTTTTTCTTTTTAAGTATCATTAAATTGATATGTATAGGTTTAAAATAGTTTAAGCTTCTTCGGTTTTTCATAATTATGCAGTTTTAAAACGTTGAATAAGACAAAAATCGCCTGCGACTCGTCAGATTTACTGAAACTTACGTATTATCCACCTGAAACTTACGTATTATACAAGCATTTCATTGGCTGTTCGGGAAAAGGCTTTTCCATAGACCAATTTTAAATGAAATTTCATTCTTAAACTTCTAAACATCCCACAATATTACTTTTTACACAGTCGTATAGAGAAAAAAGTGTACTTTTAAATGCAATTTGTTGTAAAAGTACACTGTATCTCAATTTGTTTCTGAGTTATTAACTCTTTTTTTAGTTTTTATTACTTTTTTGTCATAGTGGAAACAGAAGTATCCATCTCTGTTGAAAGTAAAGGGAAATGCAGATTACTGTATAGACCAATCAGAAAACGAATAAAATGCGGATTCAACCAATAAAACGCCTCAGATATGTTTTTGATTTCCTACCCTGATAGAGAACAATAACCATTTTTTCAAATAGTTAAAAAAAGTTTACTAATTTAATGAAAATCTATTATTATTTTTTTAATTCTCGTTTACAAGTCATTTTACTACATACTACCAGAAATGTGGTTCGACTTATACACGAGAATTAAATATTTTTCAAAATTATTAATTATCAAAATTATTGCTTAAGAATTGGGAGGTTCGACTTATACACGAGTATATACGGTAATTATCAAAATTGTACTCGATTAAGGTAAAATTTTCTTAAAAAAAATCCCTCTTTTATTTTAGCTGAAACATGTCGGAAATTGTACGGCAAACGTAACAAATGAGAGGCTTTCGTACTATAACCAGTTCTATAAATATTCAGATCTTGGCTGTTGTATTCTTATGTAAAAATACATGAATGCAAAATTTATTTCGATTATATATTAAATTCAGTAATATGGAAATAATACGACTCCATTTAAATATGACGTAATATACATGGCAACCTAGCATCATTACCTATCATGGGATATCATTAAATTAATTAGGTATGACAGGGTCTAATAGAATGAAAAAAACTTTTATTAATATATTTTTACGTTTTGATTCGATTTTCATAAAATTTGAAATCACTCGACAAAATTCAGCTATTGATATATAATATATTAAGTTTGAAACCATTCGGTTGGGTACTTTTTGCGATATGCGGACAGTCACACGGACAGACCATATGGCGACTGTAAGTACTACATATTTATATACTTATAACAGTTCCCCATAGACCATAATGTAATGGAATACTTTTGAGTTTCTCTGTAAATAAACTACGATCGCTACATACTTCATTCTCATTACCGAACATGGTATAATCTCAATGATATATCTCAATGACAAAATATCAATTATCTCAATTCAATCAGAGCAATCCAACTATATTAACGCAAGTTAGAGTTCGGGCAGGCAGACAGACAGGCAGTCGGACAGACAAACCGAAATAATAAATGCTTTTCTACTATTTTGGAAAGTGTTAAAAAAGCATAATAGATTGAAATTTCACTTTTAGCAATTTATACCAATAGCCGGAAGCGTACTTGAATACTTTTTGTACAACCCTGTATTTGACCTACTACCTTTATATTACAAGGGAACAACTTTTGGTGCTGCTCCCACCTAGCATCGATACCTGGTGCATTTTGCAGATATATACATAAAAGTTAGAGAACCGGTAAAATTTCTCTGTTAAAATCATATTCTATATATTTCTCATTTTTTATTATAACATTTTTATTTGTTTATTTCACGCCAAAAGTGAGTTAAGTCATCAAATTTGGTGCTACAATTTTTACTTCCGCTTTATCCGGGGAGTAAATGTACAGTACATATTAGAATTATATCAGATTCTGATTTGTTTGATAATTGATAGCATAAAATACAAGAATTAAGGTTTTTTTTTTCTATGCAGACGATAAATATATAAATAGTAAATATATTCCTGTAAAGCTTTCAAGATCATTGAAAACTATATTTTTCTGAAATACAAAACAAGCAAAATATTTTCTTTTGAAATCGAATGCAATAAAATTTCGAATGTTTAAAATGAAATGTTGCTGCATTAAATGTTCTTTTGGTAAAAGTAATCATAAAGTAAATTAATATTTTTACACAATTTAGAAAAATTAATGTGGTTAATTAAGTTCGACATTACAATTTCTACTGAAGTCCAAACCACTCCTCGCACAAGACAAGCAGCTATGACATTTGACTAGGGTTGCCGGAAAACTCTACTTTTGAAAATAAAAACACCAATTTTTTCTCCGCCAAAAATGTGAATATAATGTTGAAATTTTTCAAAATCAAATTCGTGGGTTCCTAACGGAATTTTTAAATTTTTCTCAATATTTTATACTTATTATTAACTAGTTTTTATTCTTAAATGCTTTTCTTTGAAAAACGTCAATGTACGATAAGTGTTTTTCGATAATTGCATTTTCAGAAAGTTATGCGTCTGTAAAATCAAAAAATATTATTTTAACAGAAATTTTTTATCGATTTTTAAACTTCCTAATATAGGGCTTTAAATTGCATAAGGTCTCAATCCTAGGTGCGAACAGCACCAAAAGTGGTTTCCTTGTTAGTATAGTAGACGTAGTTTAGCGTAAAAATGCATAACTCATTTAAAAACCACATTTAAGCTGTTTTCGTTCATACTCAGTAGCCCTTATGATTTCTTTTGTGTAGCCCTGTATATGATCGACAGCATTTATACGCACAACGTAATGTGTAAAAATTTCGTTAAACTTAAAAACTCGTATCACAACTAAAAATGCACTTCCAACTATTATCGCCAATATACAGTATATCGGATACAGTATAGTATCCCAAATATTTTGCGTGTCCCTGTAAATACTATGTACTTTGTATTATACAGGAAATAGCTTGTAGTAAACCTCAGCAACGTATATCAATTTCATTATATGTAAAATAGCTTAACATAATTGAAATACCCCACAAACAATGTTCCCCCTATACTATTATGTAACAGAATTCTTTTGTGTGGCCCTGTAAATGAATAAAAAATAATTGCACCGAATATTCTACAGATTGAATATTTTAGTGCACTTCATAAATGCAGATCAATTTCATTATGTTCGAATGGGTGTAACGTCATTAAAATGCACTTGAAACTAATTTTTCCCATTTCCGTAATGTAACGGACTATTTTTGACTGTCCTGTAATTTTGAACTATAAATACGATTTACATAACATTTGAATTGACTGGACAAAATTTTGCAACGATTATATATCTTAAATTTTAAACCATTCGGTTGGGTAGTTTTTTGCGCTCCTGTAAGGCATGGTGACGTCACCGCGACGTCGTTGTGAAGTCACACTGTGATTTTGTGAACGTCGATGTGACGTCACGTGACGTCATAGTGACTAGAATGCGAAGTCGTTATGGCCGTTTTAGAGGTTGTTTGTGACGTCACATTGTGACCACTCTGTGAAGTCACGGTGTAACAAATTTGTGAAAAGTGTGTCATTTGTGACTATTTTGGCATTAACTTTGTGACGAACCTGTGACGAAAGTGACAAAGCTTTGAGGTCACAGTGTGACCAATTTGTGAAATATGTGTCATTTGTGACGAGCTTGTCATAAACTCTGTGATGATTTCAAATGAAAATCAAATTTCAAATTAATTGCTTAAAAGGCGCAAAGGCGAACTAGTGAAAAGGATTCCATGCTGGAACTCGAACCTAGGCCATCAGTATAGCGCACTGACATTCTACCGACTAAACCACATGGAACGATACCCAGCCTGGAAAATTTCTCACTATTACATGTTGGCAAGGCTACAAACGCAGCACAAGATGGAATATTTATCGTGAGCCACCGACATGGGGCAAACACGAAACTTAATTAAATTCAACATCGATTGAAACTATATTAATACTTGGAAAATTTTCCAGAGAGAACCATTCGCCTTGCATACAATATTTCAAATGAAAATCAAATTTCAAATTAATAGCTTAAAAGGCAATTTTAATTTGAAATTTGATTTTTATTTGAAATACTGTATGCAAGGCGAATGTTTCTCTCTGGAAAAATTTCCAAGTATTAATATAGTTTCAATCGATGCTGGATTTAATTAAGTTTCGTGTTTGCCCCACGACGGTGGCTCACGATAAATATTCCATCTTGTGCTGCGTTTGTGGCCTTGCCAACATGTAATAGGGAGAAATTTTCCAGGCTGGGTATCGTTCCATGTGGTTTAGTCGGTAGAATGTCAGTGCGCTATACTGATGACCCGGAATCGAGTCCCGGCGTGGATATTTTCCCCTATGTTGGCCTTTGCGCCTTTTAAGCAATTTATTTGAAATTTGATTTTCATTTGAAATAGTGTATGCAAGGCGAATGTTTCTCTCTGGAAAAATTACCAAGTATTAATACTGTGATGATTCTTGTCATAAACACTACGATAATTTTAAAGTAAAGTTTTGTTTGAAATATGAAATCTTATCTTTTTACCGTACTTTTTAGCAAGATATCGCTATTTTGGAGTCCTATTCTTCTAAAATATTTTTAATTTTCCATTTAAAAAACAATGCTTATCAACTGACATCTTTTTTTATTAAGTTCTAAGCTTGATCTTGAATTCAAGCTTAATATTAAGAATGTGTAAGCTTTTTAATGTGTTGTGATTTGTCATTGCTTTATTAAATACGAACATGGAGTCTAACGGACATTAATACAACTGTTATTTATAGAACGACATGATAAGCCCTATTTATTTAAACTTTTTATTCCCGTATATATTGTATTTTGTGAATATGAGCTAATTAGATTTGGTATGTTTTATAGGAAAAGACTGATCTGGGAAATAGAAACAACAAGTAAGATATATCATGCATTAAGCATAGATTATAAAACACTTTCCAACTCTTCCTGAATGTTTTAACAAGACATCAGGGGGAATAACGTAAATAAGATAACTAAGTAAACATGAAAACGCGTAAAACATTTGAAAAACTGATTTACGCAGTTACCATCCACAGCCAAATATGTTTTCCAATTCTTTTAAACAGTCCTGTATTTGGTCTGTAGGTTTATATATATATATATATATATATACTATATGATGGAAAAGTTTAGTTTATCAAGGAAACGCATAACAAGTTGAAATTCTCTTTCAGCAATTTATACTAATATATGGAAACATACTTAAATAATTTTGTACAACCCTGTAGTTTTTAACCCTTTATTACACTTATTTATATTTAGTTAAAATTTAATTCAAACTAAAACACTCTTAAAACTGCTGAAATCACATTTCCAGAAATTATAATTTATAGACGGCAACGTATCCAATTCTTTGCGTGACCCTGTATATCATTTTATCTATATACTACAGACATTTCTTAGTAAATTAAATACAGTGCAGCGTAAAAATGCATAACTTATTTAAAAATCACCTTTAAGCAATACCCAGTAACCCTTACGAATTCATATACAGGACTATACTTTTGTATAGTCCTGTATATGAATTATAGCATATATATATACACCATATACTATGCATAAATGTAGTGAATCATAAAAGAGCATATCATAATTAAAAATGCATTTCCAGAAATCATCGCTAATGAACAGTACTTCGGATACAATATAGTATCTGAAATATTTTGCATGTCTCTGTAAAAGCTATATACACTTCGTATTATACATGAAATAATTCATAGTATGTAAACCTCAACGATGTATATCAATTTTATTACATATCAAATAGATTAACATAAATAAAGTACGCCGCAAACAATTCCCTCCACCCCTATATCATTATGTATTGGAATTCCTTTTTTAGCCCTGTAAATGAACAATAACTATTCTTTGCATCGCATATTCTACGGAATGAACATTTTAGTGCGCGTCATAAATGCATATCAATTTTATTCTGTTTGAAAGCGTGTAAAATCATTAAAAATCATTTGAAACGATTTTTTCCCACAATGCCGTAATGTAATGGAATACAATTGACTGTCCCTGTAAATGAACTAAACAGGCTACAAACTTCATTACAAATAGGGACCTTGTTATGGTAAACGTCAATAACATCCAAAAATTTCAGGTCAATCCGAGTATATTTACACGAGTTAGAGCGAGGACAGACGGCCAGACAAACCGAAGTCATAAACACTTTTGAACTGTATCGGGCATGAAAAACATTTTATTTCAATGCTTAAATATTATATTTTATTTTTTAATGCCAATAAAATAAATGTATCGAAAACGTAGAAAATGAGTTTACAATCAAAGAAAATTTAATAACTGATTCTGAATGTCTACAATTAAATGTTTGATTAAAATCAGAAACAGAAAAAAAAATGCTTAAATACAATTAAAAAAAATAAATATAGCAATTTGAAAAACACTAAATAATTAGTATTTATAATTGTACTATTAAACAACAACAAACTATAATAGATGAATTAAATGCATTTAACAATTTCTCAAAAACCTTTCCATCGCCATATCGCTTCTGAAAAGAAATCCAGATCAGTCTCATTGCATATAACATTAAGGTGGGTCGAAAAAACCGAAATTTTTTAATAGAAATCTAACAGCGCGGAAAAGTTGCCTTTTGTAATACAGAATGAATTTCTAAAATATTACATCGATCGGTTAATATCTTCTACAGCCGCGAGGAGGCCAAAGTTTCAAAAAATCGCAAAAAACATGTATTTTTTTTATCATTTTTTAAAAATTATCCAAACATACCAATACAATTTTTAATAGAACGCAATAGCTACATGAAGATATGAGAAATGTCCCGGTAAATGTTTATTATGATGAAATCATATCTTTATTTACCGCAAAAAGACCATATTTTTTGTAAAAATTTCAAAAATTTCAATTTTTCATTTTTATTTCTAAATTTTTATAATTTCTATAATATGTCTAGAAATAAATAATCTTACTTTATGTCTATTAATATATCATATTTTTTTATAACTATTTGTAATAGACTTGAAAATAAAGTTAATCATTCATTTTTCTTGACGATCGCTTTATCTACTGATGTTTTACTTCATAACAGCCAATTCATGCCACAGAAATTATATAAAATGAGCAAAATGTTTTAGTATTTTATTAATTAAAATATAGACATGTTTAATCGAAACGGGTTAAATAAACTTAAAATGAAGAAGAATTTAATGTAAATGAATTTTATAATATAACTTGCTTTCAGATAAAGCCATTATTTCTCGAGAGGCCAAAACTGATCAGATGTGATCCTCCCTCTGTTCTAGTAAACAAACTTTATCAGTGCTTCAATGAATAATTTCACGCATCTTTCTAGTGATTGAGTGGGACAAGGAAAGTTATAATAGCTGGTATCTTTAATCGAACATTTTAAACTCACCAGCGTTTTTAGTCGATAAAGAAACCATAACAGGTTGTTCCGTTTGTTTTCAGTTTTGTCAGTAGACTGAAGCCATACAATTTTAAGCTTCAGTGTTGAAGTCTGCTATGATAAAGTGACGGATGGCACTATTCTAGTCCACAGAACTTCGTGCTTTTGCAATTTTCTTCATGGCTGGGGACCTGATGTTCTCCTCTTCATATGCTATCATTCCAAAGAGGCTATTTGTATGATTTGCGAAATAGTCATTTCGTGAAAATACAGGAACTATAATCTTTCGTAGATTATCTGTCAAGTAACGTAAGTTACTAACTATAGTGCACAAATTCTGGAAAACATGAGTGATTCATTTTAATTGTGAACCAACTGATGCAGTACATTTTCAGGATGTACTCAAAGAGTATGACAAGTTAAGAAGAGGGTTTCTTTGTTCCAACGTAGAGTCTCAAAATTCGAATAGCAGTAATGATCCACCTTGCTTGAAATATTTGTCCAGGGACTCAGCAAAAAAGGTCAATCTTATACACGCGTGTTGAAAGAGCTTGCAATATTTCAGACATATACTTCTGGTCAGTTGACAAATCATTTTTATCAACAGCTAGGTGATCAGATTAAATTGGCTTAAATTTTGCAATTAGTAATAGTTCGCAAATCGCAAGAGATCAACCAATTGGGCCACAATATGATAGAGAACCTGTTTTTTTGTCATCAAGATGTTTGAAAAGATGTCTCAGTGGAAGCTCATTGAAGTGAGGTCAAGGAAGCCAATAAAGTGGTTTTTTAAAAGTTGTTCTCAACTAATCCTACTATAACACCACCTTTGCATCCTGTTTTGAAGACAGTTCCGCGAAATTCAACTGCAATTATTATTCCAGTCGGGATTTCATTTTTCTTCAAAAAATCTATAATGTCATTGCATATAGAAGTCGCCTTGCCAGACGATGGGGTCAAATGACGAAAATAATTCAGACCTGGTTCTAGTACAAAGAGATATGTTCCTCCTTGACTTCGCAAAGATGAAACTTTGCCACCTCTTTAACCTGGCAGATATTTCTTTCTTTAGGGCCATCAAAGTATAGAGTAAAAGGAGTACATTACAAAAAAAAAAAAAAAAAAAAAACGAACAAAGTGAAACGTGGCCCTCTAGCACCGAGAAATTAATTTTACGTGCAGGCAGCTGCAGGTGTTTCTATCATTGAGCAATTTTTTTTAATAGAATTACAGTGATCATGGTTAACAATGTGCATGAAATTAACAACATAAAATGCCTTTCCCAGCCTATTAGAAATGTAAAAAATCTGAAAACATTACAAAAGTTATGAAAATTGAAAAAATGAAAAACTTTAATTTTTAACATTTTTTTAGAAATTTTGGCCCTGTTGTGGCGGTAAAAGCAACGACGTCACAAAAATGAAATGTTAATGTTACATTGCAAATATCTTGTCGTGGCTATTGCGTTATATTAGAAATTGAATAAGTATGTTTGGATAATTTAAAAAAAAAATTGCTAAAAGTATGTTTTTTGCGATTTTTTCGAAATTTGGATCCCTTGCGGCGGTAAAAGATATTAACCAATCGGTGTAATATTTTACGTATTTTATCTTTTTTAGAAAAGGCAACTTTTCCGCGCTATTACGTTTCGATTATAAATATTTCGGTTTTTTCGACCCACCCTAATATAACATACAACTATTTAACTCATGCTAATAATCTATCAAACAGGAATAAAAAATTTAAATTAAATAAGACATACCTTTTATGTTCCATAAATATTTTAATAATATCCGCATTTTATCCTAAATTGTCAGGCATATTTCTGTTAACTTAAAAAAAACTTCCCGCGTCAGAAGTTCTCTGATCCTTATTTTATTCTGCGGTTTAATCGAGCGCAGACGATATTTAGCAAGCAGGTGCTCCTACTGTATTATTATAATTTTTTTTCTTCTGTATACAACATATTTAGAGTTTAAATGCGCAATAATTTTATCTTTATGAGAGTATCTGTAATGAAAATTTTCTATTTGAAGGAAACACCTGCCTTTTTTCTTTCTTTTTTTTTTAAAGTAAAGTTTGTTTTACACGTAATAAATAAATACGTATCTTCTTAATAAATGAAAAGAGAGTATACAGGATAAAAAAAATTTCTTTGTCAATCTGTCATTGTTTTCATATTCATTTTCTGTAGAATTAAACAATTTGTAAAATAACTTTTTTTAAAGTCATATCTCTAAAACACGAATTTGAAATACGAATAATTATATCATGGGTTTTGTATAAAAATTGTATACATATTTTTTCGGAAAATGCTAATTTTATTTAAAAAGTCTGAAAGAAGTAGAATTTTTTTAAAAATAGTTATTTAAAATAGTTAAACACTAACATGAAAAAAAAATATGACTTGAATGCAAATTCTAAAGCAAGAAATGCATATATGACTAAGCTCTGAGTACTCTTTCTTCGTGCTCATAAAAAGCTACAGACTTAACTGTAATAGAAAATTTTAGTTTGAAATCACAGAAGGGTTTCGAATACCATTGGTCGACAAAAAATAAAATAAAATAAAATAAAATAAAATAAAACAACTTCTTCCCTGCAAACTAAATATGCAAAGTGTACTGATTTAATATTCCTAATTCGAAATATGTTATACAAATTGCTCCAGTACGTACGATTTTTTCGAGAAACACTTTTATAATAATAACAATCAGTGAAGGATTAAATTGCAATGGTAGATAAAATTGAAATCATAAAAAAGTATACTTTCACTGTCTTAAATAACAAATTGATAAAATATAGCATGAAAATCTAGTTTGTTGATACTTCTACCGTGCATTTTCCTTTTTCTGCACCCCCCTCTTTTCGTGTCCGAATTTACTATTTCCTATCCGCTAATATATTTTCATTTCTTATGTCGCTGTAACTCGGGCATGTAATATTTCTGTTCATTTTCAAAGATTTTTTAATGTTCATATTTTTGTCACACTGTGACTTACAATATGGTGGTTTTTTTCGTCACATATGTGACGTGACGTGCGTTACATGCAGTGACATAACAGTGACGTCACAATTTTTTTTAATTGCCAGAAAATATAATTTTACATAAATAACATGTTTTGAATATTTTTTGTAATTTTTTAAAGTTTTCTAAGAAGTTCACATCTCAGTCACAATGTGACATCATTGAGTGGTGGCATTTTGGTCACAGATGTGACGTGACCACAAAATTCCAAAAAATGCAGCATAGCAGAGTCACCTGTTAAGCGATTTGCATCAGAAAAAATAAACAGCAATAATACATATCAAGGTATACCTGAATCTGAAGTTTGTTGAAAATCCAAGAGACAGAGCTACTGCGGAAATCGCAAAACAGCAGCATAACAGCGCCACCTGTTGAGCGATTTACACCAAAATGTATAAAACGTCAATTCATGTCAAGGACTAACAGAATCTCAAGTTTGATGAAAATCCGTACATTAATTCGGGAGAGCTATCGTAAAAATCGGGAAAAATGCTGCGTAGCAGCGCCACCTGTTGAGCGATTTACACTAAAAACGAAATAGCTCTAATTCACATCCAGGTATACATGAATCTGAAGTTTGTTGAAAATCCAAGAATTACTTCTTGAGATAGAACTATTACAAAAATCAGAAAAACATGTAGCATAGCAGCGCCACCTGTTGAGCGATTCACATAAAAATGTATAAAACGTAAATTCATGTCCAGGACTAACTGAATCTGAAGTTTGATGAAAGTCCGTGCTTTAGTTCTGGAAATTGAGCTATTGTGGAAATCGTGAAAAGTTCTACCTAGCAGCGTCACCTGTTGAGCGATTTACACCAAAAACTATTCAGCATCAATTCATATAAAGGACTAACTGAATATAAATTTTCATTAAATTCCGTGCATTAGTTCTTGAGATAGAGCGCCAACAAAATTTGTGACACATACATACAGACAGACGGACAGACAGACAGACAGAGTCACAGACTCAGAGACTCACATTTTGTAAAAACATGTTTTTTAGAATCTCTGACCTCTAAAACGTGTAAATCCGTCAAAAACCGGAAATTGATAATTTTCATGAATCCAATACTTTCTTCTTGTAAAGATAGAAAAAAGTAAAAATGAAATATGGTACAGTAACATTAGCAAGTGTTAGGTTCGCTGAAAACTCCGCGAGTGTCAAATTCGCCAGTGTTGAGAGTATCTTCCGATGCATAAAGGGAGGTTAGGTTTTGTGATTTTTTTTAAAATAGAAAATAAAGGAATTGAAATATATAAAGCGTATTTATTAAGCATTAAAAAGTACATCCTGTAAATAATTTCGAATAACTATAAACACATTGTACAAAGTTTATTTGCTAATTGATGGCTAAAAAAATTTAGTGATATGTGATTTTTTTAGTGGAACAGGCCTTTTTTTATGAATTTAAATGTTAAGAAAAATTGCGGCCTTGATTTCTCTTTTAAATTTATTCTATTAGTTTCTCAACGAGTTGTTGAAGTTTTAAAAATTCCCAGACAATTTTTGCAGAAAATATTTCCCTTCAATAAAAATTTTGAGTTTTTGAAAATTTAGGAAATAAAGAAAAATTACATAAAAAATAAAGAAAAGTATCCTGTGTCACGTACTTCATGGAATTGGTAAAACAAAGTGAGTTTACTCTGTAAAAAATATTCTTTATAGAACGAAATTCACTAATAGTCAAGTTCAGTATTCGCGAATGTTTAAATGTTCTTAATTTTTTATTTCGCGAATAATTAAAACTCGCGAGTAATTAAATCTAGGAATGAAAGGATTACTGCGTTAAAATTTTATTTTTTCAGATAAATGATATACTAAGTTTTAGAAAGAAATTCCGGTAAGTAAAAGTAGATTAAATAGATTTTATACTTCTCAATAAAGGCAAAAGCCTGTCAATATTACCTTATAGATAAGAGATACTCGAGGCCTTTGAAAGAACTCCTACTTTCTTTATTAGGCGCAAAAACGTTACCACTTTGAACAGAGGAGCTAGACTCCGCGTCCTGCAAGATTCAATAGCCCAGTCTTGCTCTGGCCCAAAGAATAAATAAAATTATCGTGCGTAAATGAGACACTCTTTTTCGTAGTTTTGTCACATTTAAGTTACGTTTAGCATTTTATCAAATAGATACAGATATTAAGAACATATTACGTAGAAAAGCTCTGAATACTCTGCTTTGAATTTAAAACTAACTTCTTTTGTAGAAATGGTATAATTATTATTATGTTTTATTAATTATTATTATTAAATATGTTGAAACACTTATTACTGAACTACTTAATATACTAATAACTTATTTTAATAAAAACTTTATAACAGAAAGTAACTTTAAGACACATAATATTGAATATATTATAATAAACTATTGAATACTTTAAGATTCTTACTTTATACAATGACCTTGTAAAAAACAAGAAGTAATTAACAAATGACTAACATAACATAAATTTAACAAAGAAATGTATATTAATTTACATTTTAAACAAATATTTTGCTTTTTAGTTTGTCTTTAACTAGTATTTGCTATTCATCTTCCGTGTAGGCTTCAATATTGTCTTTTGGTTTCTGTAAGGTATGGATTTAGATAATTTTAAGGTTTAGGCTTCTTCAAAATTTCTATTTCTGCTATATCTTTACTTCCAGATTGTTTTAGTGACTGACTTCTGATGAACTCTGACTTTTCAACGCTGTTCTTTCTTTTTTAAAACTTTAATTGTTCTTTCATTTTTAATTTTTGCCTCTTTCACGAATTGCTGTCTTTTATGCTTTTAATTTTTTTCCTATTTAAGTTGTTAACTTGCGACGTTTGATCGTACTGTTTTCGCTGTTTGACTGGGTTTTGAGTTGTTGGTGAATTTGGTTTTAATAAACATCATGAGATGGATTAGCTTCTGGGAATCTCGTCTCTAACAGATCTCTGAAAAAACAAATCAGTCGCCAAAATGCGTATAATATTCTACAACGACTCTAATTTGAAAACGTGTCGTCTGTTCCTGCTTTTACTCCAGGTAGAAGAAACAGACGGTCGAACTCTTGACGTCGAGAGAATTGTTTGGTTTCAAAGTTTAAAAATCAAAACCTGATCCTTGTTTCGGAGTTATTCAACGCATTTAAGAAGTTACGGGGCGCTTGGTAATGAATCAGGCATATTGCAGTGGAAATTTCATTTAAAGAAAACGTTTTAAATGCCGTGAAATGCTTCACGAACAAAATGATTTGTTCCCAAGGTTCGGATGTTTCATTATGTAGCATTTATATGGGATTTTAGCTATACAACATTGTTGAAAACGGCTTTCAGAAATTTTTTTTAAATAGTATATATTCATATTTCTTAAGTAAAATCTTTGAAAACTCCATCACTACAAGGATAGAACCGAAAAGAGTTAGGCAATTTTTGTATAAACTCCTTCCAAGCCACGGTGAGTAAGATTTTAAAATCCTTAAAAATGCAACTTATGAAACGACCTCCAGAAAAAATATTTTTTAAATAGTAGGTATTAATATTTTTTAAATAACAGATATTCCTAAGTACTCCAAAAGTACTGTCTAAACGCAAGTATTTTCGTTTTTTATAACTCCATCTGGACACTGGCGATTACGATTTTAAAATGATAAAGATATGGAAATTATGAAGCGACCTCCTGAAAATATATTTTTTTGAAATAGTAAATATTTATATTTTTTAAATGAAAGATAAAATCATTACCACGAAAGTACCCTCTAAACGGCAGTATTTTTTAGTTTGTTTATTTATAATCCCATCCTGGTCCCGTCGATTATCCCCAAAAAAGGAAAGTATGTAAAGAATATTCATATTTTTTAAATAAAATTTGCCTTCGGTACCGGAAGGTAGCGGTTGTTCGCAAGTGTCCTTATTTTATGTTATTTCCTTCAGGCACCCAGCGATCACGATTTAAAAATCTAAGGGAAACTAAATGTTTTTCTCATATCTGCGAGCCATTATGTACTTGAAAAAATACGTTTTCCGCAAACAGGCTTGGAAGTGATTATAACGCGTGAAAAATAGAGTTCAATTGAAGCTCGTTCGCTAGTGTTCGATGAGTGTTTATAATCAATATTTCTGCTAATAAAAAAAAACAAAATAACACTGTAAAAAAACGGACTATAAAACGGAGATTCTACTGGCATTCGAGGCGCCAGTACTATTTCCGTATTTTAACGGAAATTTCCCCATAAATTCTAGAAATCCGTATTTTTGCGGAAATTTTTCTCCATGAATTACAAAAATTTTTCCATTTTTCTGAAATTTAAGGGGAAAATTTTTTGTTAAAATACGGAAATAGTGCTGGCGTCTCGATTGCCAGTAGAATCTCTGTTTTTTAGTCCGTTTTTTTTACAGTGGTATAAATCTCTTGTGCATTGGGATGGAACCTATCTTCATATATCCTTGTACAAATTTGTAGACCTCTGCTTGCGGTAGATATTCCTATGCATCGACAACAAACAAACACACAGCCCACAGACAGACAAAAACTTTCTTCTATTAATATAGATATCCCTTTTATGATAACATTTTTTTTTTTTTTACTGTAGTTTAGTAGGTACTTTATTTATAGTAATTTTTATTACAGTTTAATATGTGTGCAGTTAAAAAATGTAGCTGAAAACAGTAACGTAGCAATTTAAAAAGTATGAGTGTTTTTTTTTGGGGGGGGGGAGGGGGTCAAATAGTTTCTAACTCAGTATGCCCAAATTAACTGCGAAATTGCGAAAATCAATTAATAAAAAAGCGGACCAGTAACAAGTAATTATGTAGATTAATCAATAACTAATTTTATTCACAATTAAAAAAGTGTATGCGCATTATTTCAAAGTAAATATTAAGTAACAAATTAAATTTTAAAATTTTGTGAAATATGACAGCACAATACGAAATAAATACTTCATTATTAGTACATAAAAAGCGCACTTACAAATTTTGGCAGCATAGGACAAGATAAGTGCGCTTCGCTGGCATTGCGTTCAAAATGGATTCGGCATCTATACTTCTATTTCTCGATGGATTGCTCATCAATTCAAGTCCAGAAAGCTGAGAATTAGACATTGCGCTCTTAAGATACTTTTTTAATCGTCTCAGTGTAAAGAATGTCTTTCTGAGGTGACTGTTGAGACTGGAAGCGTCGATAGAACTTTCTACAATTTCTTGATGTTGTGGTAAACAGCGGTATTACAACTTGATTAGGACTTTATTGCAGTGCTTGGTCTTTCGTTGTCTGATGACAATTATTTTTCAACCCACATTTAGATTTCTGCTTGTAACATATTCGGAAGACACTATAAAAAAGACTTGATTTTCGATTGTGGGGGAGGGGGGGGAGGAGTTGAGCTACTTGAGCCCTTTCCTACCCCCCCCCCCCCACACACTGGTCCGAGTACCAAACAATTTTCTGTTTTATAACATAATCTGGTCCTATGGGTGTCGGATAATCGGCTGAACTATCTATTTTATTATCAACATTTTCAAAATTTGGCAGAATTCCAAATATTATTTAGAGAATGATTGTTCAAGCGATTTCTCAAAATATTTCTCTACCAAAATATTAAATTAAATCTTCTTTCAATTCCCTAAAAATGTAATAGCTTTATTAAATTATATGCTGGATTATGTAGTCTTTAACTATGCATTTTATCCTTTATTTTGTTTTAAATGAAAAAAAGAAAAGAAGTGTAACTCTGAAATTCATCCCAATTTTCGAGATAAAAAGGATAATAAGTTTCCAGAGGTAGATTCTGGGATTGCAAAATACATTAAGAAGATTGGATTTTGACAATTTGTCGTTGAGAATTTTAAAATCAGATTAAGAAACTAACGTCTGATTTCATTTCACTGATTTCAAATAATTTGATTATAATTGCAAAATTCTGTAATTGTACCTATTTTTAATGTAACTTATAAAAAATTAAATAGTTGTTTAATTTATATGGAACAGGATATTTTTCCTTAGAGAAACTGTTTTAGTCCCATTTGGATATGTTTAATGAAAGCATGCATGATAATTCCAAATACATTTATTAGTATTTTATTTTAATATTGTTTTTGTAAAATTTACTTGAAAAGTATAATATGATACATGATTATATTTTCTTTAATTTATTTTTTACTTAGGATATGCAAAATAATAAACTAGACGAGCAAGTATTAATATTTTGAAAATATATGAAACGAACCTTCCCACATACCAGTTAAATATATTTTAAGGCATTTCGCTATGCTTGAAAAGAAAAATTTCGAATAACTTTTTTTGTATAGATTTATTTGGAAACTGTAAACATAACTATACAATACAAAACAGATTTATTTTTTTTTCTACTATCATTGCTGCAGCTATAGGTGTTTTTATAGCAGCTAAAACGCTATAAGTTATACGCTATACGTTCAGCTATACGTTAAAATAAAATACTAATATTAAAATAATACTAATATTAAAATAAAATGCTAATACTAGGACGTCCCTGAGAGGGATTAGTCTGAGCGCTGTTAGTGAGGACATAGATTTAATAATAACTCGTGACAAGAAGAGAAAATGAGATTCTATATTTAATTGACAATACGTGGCCTGTTTGAAAAATATTCAACCTTTGTCCGAAAAAAATACATAAGTTACCTGGCAGGATTGGTATCCTTATTCCTTTCGAGGTAGGCCCCTTGCGCTTCTACACAAACAAATCGGCATTGACTGCAGCGTAAGTTATGAAACGGGATCTGGAATATCTCGTCTGCATAACCTTTGAGCTTTGAAAATATCATTTCGAGTAATTTACAAATCTGTACATATTTCCTCAACAAATCATGCAAGCTAAAATACGTCAATGTTAACCCGATTAAAAAAATTACCCGAAAAAGTTGCTATATAAAACATCGTCTAATGACAATTGAGAAAATGACCTTATGATTAAATCTGTAGATTACTGAAGCTGAAAAATAAAATTGCATATCAAATTAAACCAGACACTTTTAGACACTTTTGCCCAGAGAAGTAACATTTTGACAAGAACTTTCGTGCAAACTATTCGCTATTTCATACCGACATTTATTCAATGTTAACACAACTTATTCAATACTAGATAAGTAGCTACCCGTTTTGTTGCATTTAAGTTGCATTTTTTGCGGGTGTGAGATGTAGTTTTATTAAATATTTTAAGTTTCTATACCTAACAATGTAAATGAATGGTAATTTAGAACGTTCTCCGTTCTTTTCATCTTTTTAATACTTGTACTATTTAGAAACCATTCTTAGAGAGCATTTATATCTTAAAAGTATCCCGTCCAAAAATTTCAACCCGATAAAACGTTTTTAGGTCAGAAGTAGCACAGAAAAAAAATAGAATGTTTTTCGTTCCTGCATCATTTTACGTAGCGAAATTTTTAGAAATTGTTCTATTGCGAGTATTTACGTCTTAAAGACATTCATGCAAATTTTCATCTTTATATTCCTAATAATTCCATGTACTTCGTTATTTAGATCATCGTTAGAACTTTGTCCGCTTTATTTAGACTTAATTTCGATTTTTTTTAGAATTCGTTCTAATGCGTGCATTGCAGTTTGGATTCTTTCTATAACGAGCATTTAGATCTTATAAGTTACTACCATGACAAATTTTAAGTTTCTAGACCCAACAGTATCACAGAAATTGCAGATTATATCTTTTTTTTATGGTGGACCCTTTATATATATATATATATATATATTGTAACTGACCGGCATTAACGACTTAAAAGTAATAAACATGTGAAGTTTCAAAATTTTTCTTTAACAATTCCAAATAAATCGTGATTTAGAAACTTTCTAGAACGTTTTACGTTTATTTCTAACTTTAAATTTCGAACCTTGTAGAAAGAGTTCATAACAAGTATTTACATCTTAAAAGTAACCACAGCACAAAATTTCAAATGTCTAGCCCAAACAATATATCAGAATTCGCAATTTCAGAACTTTTCTGTTCCTGCACCCATGGAGGTTGTTGTACCGACATTAAATATAGTCTCTGTTGGAGCAAAGACATTCACCAGCATTTTCAAACCATTATTTATTAAACCGGCTTGTTAGTTTCTGAGATTATATTCCACAAACACACAATCTTTACCGCTTTATAACATTAGCATGCACGTAGATAAATGAGCCGTTTAACTTTTATTATATAAAACATAAATAATGTATTTAATACGTGTTAGCAGATTTATTTATTAAAATACGTACATAAACCAGTTTAATACTTCTTCAGATTTATTTTCATAGTCATTTATATCATGTGGCAAAAACATCTCACTTTCTTAAACCCGAACTGGGTCAAACTTTAAAAAAAAACGCCAAGGCCCATATGACAACGAAGTATCGTGAAGGGTATTAAGCACATGGTAATAAGGCACTTAGCCGGATACAGGAGATAAATCGCTAACTTTCGTAATGCATTCTTTTCATTTGAAATACATAAATTAAATACATTTAAAAAACACGAATTTGACTCATTTCTTTTAAAATACAAGTAAGTAAAAATAATAATAAGAGATAATAATTCAAAATATTTTCTTTCAACATCAAAGAATTGTTTCTAAATTATTCATGCGAATAAAAAGTTGCTTTTGGCGAAAAAAAAATGCTCTTGTCTAAATTTGAACCCGGCTAAAAATAAAGTACCGTGATTACTTCAAATGTTATAGGTATGTTCCGTAATCTCAATTGCAAGCAATATCGTATTTTAAAAAGCGTCACTTAACGCCAAGTTCATTTCATTGCGGTAATTTTTTTTTTGTGTGTGTTTTTTGTGTGTGCGGGGAAAGAGGATGTAAATATTTACATTTGAATGTGCACCAAACTTCAATAGCCATACGTTATCCATGTTCGGGCAGTTGCTATGCCGTAAAAGGTAAACCACTAGATGTTACGTTTTAGAACACCATGACGAAGATTCAGGAAAAAAGCTCTCCAGGTGACGTTGGTTATTTAAGCAACTCAATAATCGTAAAAATGCATTTCTCCTAGCCCATGCAACAGGTTATATACTTGCAAAAACTGCACGCGTATGAATACAATACAAGTGACAGAGCAAATCCCGTAAAAGTGGCCGGAAGGACGCGATGAGATGCAGAATACGACAGGACCTAGCTCCGAGGGAAGGGGGGAAGCACGCGTGAGGAAGATGTGAACTATTTAGCTTCGGCGTCAGAATTATTACGTAAACAATGTTGGCGGGAGGCTGGCACGGAATTATGGGAAATCGAACATCAGAGGACAAATACTATTAAAACATTCGAAACAAAAAGAATTTATTTCCAGAATAAAATGAAAAAAGTAATTTAATGGGTTTTATAAAATTAAACGAAGGGATTTAAGGTTTTTAGAATAATGAAAGAATGTGCATTTAAAGCATGGAAAAAAGATAAAAGATATTTAAGATAGTATTAAAGCCAAGTAAAAAAGATAGATATTATAATAATTTGGAATAGTTTAATTAAGATAAAAAAGCGAATATCTTTATTATTACATATCCCCCCCACTCAAAAAGACTGGGTGAACTGGTAGGTCCCACGACCTGCAAGTTCATAGAAGGAAAATGTTACATGTACTCGGATTACAATTTTGTCACCTGGAGTAGGCTTAAAATAAACTTTCTAAAATATTAATAATGCCTATTAAATTTAAATTTTGACGTTAAATCGCGAACTGGTGGAATTGGTAATGAAAATACAAGGACAAGAGGTTAATATTGTTTACAATTTACAAAGATAGTTTTAGTAATATGAATATAGAATAAAGTAAATATGAAACTTAAGAGTAATCATTTAACAATCGTTATTACAGTGGAATATTTTTATGGAACATTCATGGCTCACATTCATGAGCAAGCAATAGATCACGGACTGTAGTTCGTTCATTATAGTTCAGTAATAAAGTTTTACTGCCTACCTCACTATGAGGAAGGAGTTGAATCAAGCTATTTCAATATGAGTTGGATAGTGAAATTACTTCTGACAAATGTCCCCAAAAGTAAATTTCAAGTTGGGATTCATAAATGTAATGTTCGTCTAAAAACTTATCCCTACAAGCAACTCAATCTTTAAATCCTTTCAGTTACCTTTTAGTTTATAATAATAAATTAAATATATCACAATAATATTAAAATGTTAATAATATCGAATTTAACAATAATAATAACAATAAAAATTCAAAACAATTATTTAAACAAACCTATTTCCAGCATACTTTATTGTATGGTCTTTAATGCTATGACATCTCTGTCTGAAATACCAGAAAAATCGTTGATATGATTAATCATATAGTCATACAGTACTTTTGGTATGGTATTATTTACCATATGACCATCATAAGATTTCTAAAACTCTAAAACTCTGAAAAATTCTGAAATTCAGATTTTTTGAAATTTCAGAATTGTAACTCGTAAAATAGTAAATGATGAGATACTAGTTATCATTTAATAAAATTCTTAAAACTAATCTCTATAATCTACATTTCCTTTCCTTCTCTCTCTCTTTGTTTTACTTTTGTCATATTATGTTTGTAGGTTTTAGCAACAGATTAGATAATCATAGTCATATTCATATCACCTTAAGTGGGTCTAGAAAACTCTATGCTGTATCATAGCTTTATGCTATGAATTCTCTAATTCAAATAATGTTCAAGGTCAATTTTTGATGTATTGCATTTATCACAGTAATCAATAATATTTTTTATTCTAAATTTTTACTAAATAACATATAATAATATTATAAATAATAATAATTATCAATGATAAATTCGAAATCAAAAATCTATGAATTTCAAAAATACCAAACAAATCAGCTTAACACAATTCTTCAAGCATCTACTTAATATCTCACCCATATGACAAATGAGGTATGAATTTATGCTGAAATGTTAAATGTGAAAGAAGATAATAAAATACATAAAAAATACAAAATGTTTGTGAAAGAACTATCATGGCATCAACGTATTATGCAATTTATTGCTTTCGATCGAACAAGAAACACAGTGTGACTGAATGAAAAAGGAAAAATAATTTTATTTCAGATAATTTAAGCTAGCTTTTTTTATGAATATTAATTGTGTTTTTATTTATTTATTGACTGATTTATAGATTAAATTATTTTATTTTATTTATTTATTATTATTATTTTTTTCAAGTCTTCATAGTATTAAAAGGATTTTCTATCTAGAATTGTAGTTTTAAATATTTTTTAAGTTCATATACCAACTTTAGTTTCAACATTAATTTAGAAACTCTTATTAAAAATAACTAATTTATCCCATGTAAACGAATTAATCCATCAAGAATTCATATCAAATAAATTCTAGCTAAACAACTAGTAGTCATTCCCACCTCTCATGTAAACAACCATAATGTTAGAAATAATTCTCAAAGTCATGGAGCTTTCCAGCATAATAACCAGGCTCCTAGACATTGGTTTCGCCCAAACCAAAATTTCAAAGAGCAAATTCTAATTTTTAGTCACAAAACCCTCTTAATGCTCAATATTCTAGATTTGTTAGCCCTAGATTATGATACGTTTTCACTAGCAAAAGATAAACATGTCGGTCTCAAGCAAGAACATACACTCGTTATGTAACTCAATGAAGATATCAAAGTTTTTGCAGTCGTAAAATCATGATTAAGAGTGGAAGATCAGGCTTCCGTCCATTGGAAGGTTTTTCGAAAAATAATAATCGAAGTCGTTAGATTCATCAAACATTTATTAGATGATCATAAAGTGCACCAAACTCCACTAGCCATATGTTATCTATGTTCGGGCAGTTGCTACGTCGTAAAAGGTAAACCACTAGATGTTACGTATTAGAACAGCATGACGAAGATTCGGGAAAAACGCTCTCTAGGTGACATGGGTTATTTAAGCAACTCATTAATCGTAAAAACCCATCTCTTCTAGCCCATGCAACAGGTTATATACTTGAAAAAAACCGCACGCGCATGAATATAATACAACTGAAAGAGCAACTCCCGTAAAAGTAGCCGGAAGGGCGTGATGAGATGCAGAATACGATAGGACCTAGCTCCGGGGGGAAGGGGGGAAGCACGCGTGACGACGATATGAACTATTTTGCCTCGGCGTCAGAATTATTATGCAAACTATGTTGGCGGGAGGCTGGCACAGAATTATGGGAAATCGAACACCAGAGAAAAAGTGCTATTAAAACATTCGAAACAAAAAGAATTTATTTTCAAAATAAAATGATATAGTAATTTAATGGGTTTTATAAGATTAGACGAATGGATTTAAGGTTTTTAGAATAATAAAAGAATACGCATTTAAAGTATGGAATAAAGATAAATGATATTTAAGATAGTATCAAAGCTAAGTAAAAAGGTAGATATTATGATAATTTGGAATAGTTTAATTAAGATAAAAGTGCGAAAATTTTTATTATTACATATTACTTTTTTATGGACACTATATCTTCCATAATTCTGCACAAATCTTTTCCAAACTAGTACAAATCAAGGGGCATAAAATATCGGTCAAATTCGTTAATGGGCAAAATCGGACCAAGAAGGTAGAAATAGGGAAGGGTTTTGTGAAAAACGAAAAAACCACATAACTTCTTAATTATAAGGGAGAGGTTTTGTGAAAAACGAAAAAAAAAACCCATAACTTTTTATTTATAATACATATCGACTCAGTTTAAAATTATTATTACTTCTAAAAAATGGGTCAAAAATTTATGTATGACAGATTTTTGATAAAACTAAAAATGGGCTCAAGGGGCGAAAAAAATAGGGCTTTGAAGAGAAACAAATTCATAACTTCGTCAATTCTCAAGATATCAAATCCAGTTAAATTTATTATAAATTGTCTTAATATTATCTACAACTTTTATATTGACAAGGTTTTTATAGGACCAATCCTTATGGCCAAAAAAACAAAAAAAACAGAGGTGGGGTTGAAAAAAAAAACCATAACTTCGTCAATTCACAGGATATCAAATTCGCATGAATTTATTATATATCTTCTTAATATTATCTACAACTTTTATACTAACAAGTTTTTGATAGGCATTTCTTACAGCAAAAACAAATTAAAAATACATAGAGGTTGTAGAAAAAAATATCGTATTAACGCATTAGCGCCCAGTGTCCTCATTTGATGGCGCTCTTAAAAATTGCTATTTTCTACATTAAATTTACAAATATTCTTTTATTTATAAAATTGTTCTGATAGATGACAGCATCACACAATGTTAGATATGCGATTTCTTTGGAGTTAAAAAAAAGAATGCGCGGGAAAGATACAATATAATTTCCCGTTTTTTAGGTAATCAATTTGTCTATTTTTTATACTAATTTATACAACTGAATTTATGAGATTATTTCTTTTAGTTTGGTATAAATATAATCTAGATAGTGCATATTATGCCATTAGTATGTTTTTTAATATTTATTGTTGTTAATATATCCGTAATAAACAGGAGAAGTTATCCGTCATCATTTGAGGACGCTTGGCGTTTGGGTATAGTTTTTATTCATATTCAGATTTGTTTCTTAAGAGTTTTTTACATTTTTTTGCAGATAAACTATAAATGAAAAATAATTAGAAAAGACATCTGCTTATCTTTTTCAGAAGAAATAGAAGCAAATTTTATATCAATGCCACCGGATTTAGATAATGTAACATATGGAGAGCAATTCGATGGTGATAAATTGGGTGCTACAGTTGTATCAGATGATAAAGCTATACTGGAAATTAGAATACCATATGATAATGATAACTTTATTATTTCGGATAATAAAAGAAAATAAATCCCGTAAACGTGAAAGGGAAATATCAAGAGTATGGACGAATGCAGCCCTGCTTACACATTCCGGTCTTTGGAAAATTCTTCTAACAAAAATTCTGATATATTGACAGCGGAAGCTAATAACATGAGTCCAGTTGGGCTGTTTGAAGATTTTTTTTACTGAAAGTGTTTATGATATGATCGCAGAGGAAACTAATCGATATGCTCAAGAAGTGAAAAATAAATTGAACTATAATGTGACTAAACTGGAAATAAAAACATTTATAAGATTTCGCATACTTTCGGTCTATCGTACTTTACCCAGTGAATGGGACTACTGGATAGAAGCGGATGATTTAGGAATAACAATAGTGAAGAATGCTATGACTAAAAATTTCTACTTAGAGTTCAAGAGATTATTACATTTCCAAGATAATAAATTACATCAGTTAAGCAAACATGATAAATCATTTAAAATACACTGGTCTCCAAAAGTTAAGGTACAGGGACTGGATGCTTTCGATTGCACACGTTTTGTCGAATATCTACCAACATTATTGCGAATTGTTCTTGAACTTCTAGATTTCTCGGTGAAGATTTATCGGGGGGGGGGGATACAGTTAGGGGGCTAATAATAAATTTAATAATAAAATAATATTTGCGATCACCTATGTAACAGAAAAGGCTGGAAATGGTTTGTCACTGTGGTAAATGACTATTTGGGTCCTGTTCAAAGTTTGTATGCATTTGTGTAAGCATAGCACTCATATTCGTGAAGATGTTAACGTTAATGAAAAATTCAAAAGTTTTTTGTTTATAGCATACAGAGTTTTCAACCAAATTTAACACGACTTTCCAAAAATCTGATAAAGAACAGTAGCAACAGTATACTGCAATTAAAACATGAATATATTGAATATTTGATGAGATATGGGCATTTGTATGAAATAATTTTGAACTGAGCATGCGTGGAAGATCCTAAAATTTTTATTATATAATTTGGTAGTCAGCTATTTAGGGCAACTTATATAAAAAGTCCAGTCAAATATCGCGAAAATTCACAAAGATAGGATCGATATAGTGACTTGCTTCCTAAAAATAGCTTTATTAAAAGGGATTTTCCACAACTTTTGAATCAGCTCACTATATTTTTCTAAGTTTTCACAACATTTTACTGGACTTTTTTTAGAAGCTGCCTCAAAATACTGACTACTAAATTATGAAATAAAAATTTTTAAATCTTCCGCGTATGCGCAGTTAAAAATTATCTCATAAAAATGCCCATATCTCATCAAATATTCAATATATTCATGTGTTAATTGCAGTATACTGTTGATACTATTCTTTGGCAAGTTTTCGGAAAGTTGTGTTAAATTTGGTTGAAAACTCTGTACGCTATAAACAAAAAGCTTTTGATTTTTTCACAAAAACGTTAACATCTTCACGAATATCAGTGCTATGCTTACACAAATGAATACAGACGTTGAACAGGACCCAAATAGTCATTTACCACAGCGACAAACCATTTCCAGCCTTTTCTGTTACATAGGTGATCGCAAATATTATTTTATTATTAAATTTATTATTAGCCCCCTAATTTCACCCCCTGATAAATCTTCACCGAGAAATATAAAATCAAACCTGTTCTTTACATCCCAGAAATTCAAGAACCATTCGCCAATAATGTTGGTAGATATTCGACAAAACGTGTGCAATCGAAGGCATCCAGTCTCTGTACCTTAACTTTTGGAGGCCAGTGTTTGCCCCTTGCTAGAAATGCTTTCGAAGAATTTTCAGAAATGGGGAATTTTCCATAAAACTTTGTCTGTTGATGAAATGATCGTTCCGTATTGTGATCATCATACACAGATTCAGTGTAAAAAATCTAAACCTATTAGATTTGGGTATGAACTATGTGGCAATGATGGTTACTGTTACAACTTTGCACTACTGTGGAAAATGATCAAATACTTCTGAATCTGACAAACATACTTTAGGTACAAAAGTGGTGTTAAAGTTACTATCTATCGTTGAAGATCCAAAGAGCCATCGTGTTTATTTTGATAACTTCTTTACCAGTAATATGCTGTTAAAAAAACTGGATGAAATGCAGTTCAGAGCTAGTAGAACGATATGAGAAAACTGCACTGAAAATGTCCAGTAATGGATGATAAGAAAAGAAGTAAAAGAGAGAGCGTTTAACGATAGTAAATTTGACAAAAGAAATGAAGTTCTTCTATTAATATTTGGAAATTTTTCCAGAGAGAAACATTCGCCTTGAATACAATATTTCAAATGAAAATCAAATTTCAAATTATTTTTACTTAAAAGGCGCAAAGACCAACTTAGTGAAAAATATTCCATGCCGGGAATCGAACCCGGGTCATCAGTATAGCGCACTGACGTTCTACCGCTAAACCACATGGAACGATACCCAGCCTGGAACTTCTCACTATTACAAGTTGGCAAGGCTACAAACGCAGCACAAGATGGAATATTTTTTCCGTGAGCCACCAAAATGGGGCAAACACAGACACTTAATTAAATCCAGCATCGATGAATCTATATTAATATTTGGAAATTTTTCCAGAGAGAATTCTCTCTGGGATATCTCTCTTCTTTTCCAGAGAATTCCAGAGAGAATTCTCTCTGGAAAAATTTCCAAATATTAATATAGATTCATCGATGCTGGATTTAATTAAGTGTCTGTGTTTGCCCCATGTTGGTGGCTCACGGAAAATATTCCATCTTGTGCTGCGTTTGTAGCCTTGCCAACTTGTAATAGTGAGAAGTTCCAGGCTGGGTATCGTTCCATGTGGTTTAGCGGTAGAACGTCAGTGCGCTATACTGATGACCCGGGTTCGATTCCCGGCATGGAATATTTTTCACTAAGTTGGTCTTTGCGCCTTTTAAGCAAAAATAATTTGAAATTTGATTTTCATTTGGAATGAAGTTCTTGTTAAATGGAAGGACAATAACTGTGTTTCTTTGCTCACTAATTCTGAAACCATATTGCCGCTTTCTTCAGTGCAAAGATGGAGTATAGGAAAAAAGAAAAGGTATAAATGAATAAGCCTCCTACTGTAAGATCCTATACCTCATTTATAAAATTCGAGAAAATACATACGTTATTGGCAAAAAAGAGAAACAATGATGTTGCAGATATATAAGGTTTTTTCAAGGCCAAAAACATATCATGTGAAATGCAACGCAACATTACGCATACAATGTTTTGCGATTTTTCACACAAAAAGGCAATCGTAATTCATATTAAAACTAATTAATTTTATTTAAAAAAATCATTTTTAACAATTTTATATTTTTACATACAAACGCACATCGTTATCATATGAGGGCGGTTTAAAAAATTAGATTGCAGTTAAATTTTATCAAAATGCTTTAGAAATACTCTTAATTTAGTCCTTTCTACTCATATATATCAATTAAAAAAATTCAAAATTTGTTAATTTGGACGTTAATGGGTTAAGGATGTACTGAAATCCAAACTGTTTATTTTCTGACTCATTTTTAAATTCATTTTTGCTTTCAAATGCATCATTAAATTGGTATGTTCTCTTTTTCGGAAACTATGTAATGTGCCGTAATGATAGATTTTTTGATGCAGGCAGAATATATTTTAAAAAATGATATCGAAGTGGGCATTTTGAACCGAATTTCTCGAAGCGATTGTGTTGGAAACGAAAAACATGGTCCTACTGAGAAAATAATCGTTTATAAATCAAGTTCTAATTAATTGAACGAAAAATAAATACATAAGTTGCTTATAAATCTCTTAAAAAATCACTTCAGCAAGTTTCGTGTTTTTCCTTTTAAAAATAAATCTGAAAATGTGTCAGAAAATTTCGAGTTGTTGAGCATGGAAAAATATTTTTTCAATACTGCCTTAACATGATTCTGATATAACCAATTCTTATATAAAAATGAAATTAAAAACTCGTCAAAAGCGGCCAGATAAAATTGTTAAAGTGGGTTTATCTCTAATCAAGACTTAGTTTTTGTTGGTGAAATTAATACTTAGAATCGAAATCTACTTGCGCCTGTAGACCGAGCCGGTTGGGATTTAAATTGAGATGTTTTAGATGAATTTCTACATACTGCAGAAGTCATGAAACGTGCTTTATATCAAACAGCAATTTTTCTTTTTTCAGAAAATAATTTAATTAATGGAAATATTTAAAGAAATTCATTTGAATATAAAAAATGACTACTGTAATGACATTTTCATAAATTTTGATGTGTTTTGATAAACATAAGTATTTCGATAGTGGAAGAAAATAAGTATTATGAGAAAGTTTGTCATTTTGTTGTGATTGTAATAATTTCCCTTACGATACATTCTATTTAACCGCTACTGCTACTAGGTATATTTTGAGATCTAGTAATAAAGTAAATAGTATAATTGAATTTTCTGTGGATCTGTTTTGAAAAGTAATCAGAAATTTTTTATAATCCAGTTAGTTTTCTTAAAAAAAAGTTATGTTTCTTCTCTATAACATATTATATTCAGCGGCAATCCGAGAATTTTTAATATACAGAGTGAACATAAATTAGTTGGACAAAAAGAATGGTTTAATTTCCATAGTTACGTAGCTAAACATGAGACTATTCATGATTATCAGACAGTGAAACACTACGCAATTTACATCCCCTGCTTTTTTCTTTTTTTTTACTTTCTTATATCTTTACAAGAAGAAAGTATTGGATTCGTGAAAAATTTCGACTTCCGGTTTGCGATGGATTTATACGTTTTAGAAGGTCCTGAACACAAATTGATTGTTTTTAGAAAATGTCTGTCGATGAGTTTGTATGTCTGTATGTGACAAAAATTTTGCGGGCGTTTTATCCCAAGAACTAAAGCACGGAATTTCGCAAAACTTTAGATTCAGTTAGATCTTGATATAAACTGGTGCTGATTATTTTCTGGTGTATATCTCCCAACAGGTGGCGCTGCTATGCTGCATTTTTCACAATTTCCGCAATAGCTCTATGCTGCAATAGCTAATACACGGATTTTCATAAAACTTCAGATTCAGTTAGTGCTTGATATGAATTGATACTGATTACTTTTGGTGTAAATCTCGCAACAGGTGGAGCTGTTAAGCTGCATTTCTTGCGATTTTCGCAATAGCTATATCTCAAGAAATCTTCCCACCAAAATTTCACCCGGCAAACCCCCAAAAAATTTATTTTTTGAAAAAATTTGGTTTTTGAGAAAAGCGCGCGTGGAATGTTCCAAGGCAGCCCCCTCTCTCCCCGTTTATCCTACGTCATAATGCCATATATCCTATTTGCTGCAAATTTTGCCTAGTTTCTGAATTTCGAATTACTTTTCCCCTAAAACAATAAGAAATTTAAGTTAAAAACAACTATTTGGGGGGTTTTCGGGGGGGAATTTTGGGGGTAAGTAAAAAATTCGGATTCAGCGACCCAAAAAACTTAAAGTAAACCTTATAGAGAAAGTTCGGAGGGGAGGGAGGGCGAATGCAAACGTGTGAGTGGTTAAGTGGAATTGCGCAACTTAGTCCACGCAGCACCGCGGCGCATGTTCCGAGCAGATCCCCCATCCCCATTCATCCTACGTCATAATGTTATATATCCTATTTGTTGCAAATTTTGTCTACTTTCTGAATTTCTAGGTACTTTCCCCCTAAAATAATAAAAATTTGATTTTTAAAATAAAAACCTTTTTTTGGGGGGCATTTTACCAAAATTTGGGGGGGGGGGGGGGGTTGCCGGAGGAAATTTTGGTGGGAAGTTACAAATTCAGATTCAGCGACCCCAAAAACATAAAGTAAGCCGATTTCCAGAACTACCATTAATTTTGCCAGGTAAAATCCCCTATTGCATGGATTAATATTTGCGCCTCCAAAATAAATCAAGGAGTATTTATTCATCCTAAAATGTCTAACAATATCTCTGATTACCATTTTATTTCAATTAAAAGCCAGATTAAAGTTTCTGGCTCCTTCCACTAAAAAATGTTTGAGATAGCACTTCACAGAAAAATATATAATTCGAAATTTACTACGATTTATAGTTATTTTGATTTTTTTCTTTTTTACAAGGAGCTCCAGATCTATATAGGGGATCCAGATCCACATGTCTTCTACTGCGATATACATTTGCATGTATGTATCGCTATTAATACTGGGAGGTAATTTTGTTGCATGTTTTGAGCCCTGTTAATGATGGCTCCTTTCATTGTTTGCCAAGAGCTAAAATGCGCCCCTGCTTAACCCTTTATCTACTGACGGTACTTATAAGTACCACTCACTTTAAACTTTTATAAAATAGTGAATATTACTAATATTCTAATGGTACTTTTCAAAAAACGCTCTTTTAACTCCACTGTATCCGAATACATGGCAGCAGTAGCTCTAGGTTTGTTATTTTAGACAGGAATGAGGCTATCTTTGAAGCAGTCGATGTATTTTCTGCCGACATTTTCTACAGATTGCCACGTTCGTCTTTTCATTGCTGCAAACACAGTAAAAGATATAAGATAAGTGTTGGGTTTTTTTTATGTGTTCATTATGATCTTAGAATACAATTTCATAAGCTATTTTAGATGAACGGTGTATGTATTTGATTTAACAGTTGAAAACTCGGTGGTACTTATAAGTACCGTCAGTACACTGCGTGTTGGAGAAAAACTTCTTGTTTACTTTTCGTCTGCGTAGTTATCCATCGTTTTCATCTGCTTTAAAATGTAATTACTAAAATGTAGTGCAGAAATGATTTCCCTGGTATTTCTTTTCTGTTTCATTGTTGTTTTTTTATAGGAAATCGTAAAAGTTGTGGCACCGGCTCGTTTTTGCTATGCTAGAAATGGCATATGTAAATTCATATATTGCATATGTGGAGATGCGAGAGAACGTGTTGTCCCTGGAATATAGACGTCGCATAACTAAAGGACAGCTAACAAGATAGAAACTTAAAGAAAAATAGTTTTTTTAACCCTTTCAGGAGCAAAACATTTTCAATTCTAAAGTGTTGAAATAAATGATTGGCACCGGAATTTGCCAAACGATTTATTTGTAAATAAGAAAAAGCCTATATTTCATATACTTGTTAAATCGAAAATATTTTCTGGTGGCAGTTGAAATAAGTTGTGGGTTTTCTGTTATGATATTTTAGTCATAGTGTACTGACGGTACTTTAAAGTACTACTTTAATTAATTACCTCTAAATAATTAAATTTCTCACGGATGAGTTATTTCTTTTATATTTATCCTTTAATTTTCATTGTAGTAGCTGAAAAAAAATATTACATGAAAAAAATTGCAGTAGATCATAATGCTGTAGATAAAGGGTTAATAAAAGATTGGACAGGCCTGCTACATACCACCGCTCATCATGCTTAAACTTATTAATTAAAAAATTGAAAGCATAAAAAGTGTACTTGCCCCCAAATTTTGAGTAAATTTAATTGAGTGAACTAAATGTTTAAAATAGTCAAAAAGGGATTATCTAATATTTTATTAACTTGGTTGAAAAAATCGTAATATCATACAATGCATAAAAAAATATATGTATTAGCAGGAAAATGTCAAAGAAATTTACTAAAAATTTTTATTTTCGGTATTGTTTTAAAATATTCTTTTACAAAAGTATTTTTTTGCAAAATGAATTTAACAAATCTTAAATGATTTATTAACTGAATTCAAAATTTATTTCTTAGACTATTTAAATGGCAAATAGAACATATAAAGAATTCTTAAATATAAACTTATGCAATTAAAAAAAATATTTACCAAACTCAGACATCTTCTTTAAAAATATGATTTTTGCATTAAGAAAAAGATAATTACATTGTTTGTCTTTTGAGTTACAATATTTATCTTTGAAAATATATTTTGTCTCTTTTACAAGTTAGAAAAATTTTGTTTAAAGGATAAGTTAAAAAAACATTTTTGGCTTCTGTTAACTATTGTTTTAAGTATTTTTTTAAAAGTTCTTAAAACCTTCGTTTAAAAGAATTAATTTCTTAAATCAAACTTTTAGTGGAAATAAACTAAATAACAGAACAAAAAGCTTGGGCTAATTGATATCGTATTTGTGTTTTGACAAAAGAAATCTGAACTGAATGAGAAAGCATTTAAAGATGAGAGGATAAACAACTAGGATAAAAGAATAATTTTAAAGGTAACATAATTCTTCAAAGGGAAGTTTTAAAAGCTATTACAGATAATTTTTCTACATTATTTTTCTTTTGCTGTAAGAAGCCTTTTAAAGAAACATTTCTGTCTAAACACTTTTAATTCTGCAATATTTTGAAATGTATTGAGGGTTATCTTTTTGGATTTCGTAAATTTTTAAATGCTTTACACATTTTAAAAGTCTTATATTTTGACGATATATGTAGTAAAAAGAAATAATTACCGTTTCTGTTTTAACTGCATGAAAACCTTTAGTGAATTGTTTTCTATTGATAATTTTTATTACATACTATCTATAATTCATTCGATTTTATCTATAATCAAAATTCTTAATTATTTCTAGATAAATAGCGTGGAGAACGTATAAATTACAATGACATTTATTTTCCGGATGATCTAAGATAGGGTTAAAGGGTTGCCTACACATAAGAATGTGAGTAAGGTCAACAGAATGAGACTACTCGCATCAGCCCTTAGGGGTGTAGTGCAGATTTTAGCGAACTTATCTAAAACATAATTGGTGATATGGGAAAAAGAGGAACATGACATTTCTGTCCCGCCGTTTCGGTTCTTAGCCATTTCGGTCCCTTGCCATTTCGTTCATAGATAATTTTGTGCCCATCACCTTATAACTCGGGCTCTAAATGTCGTAGTCTTGCCAAAAGCGGTATGGTTCAACATCATTTTGGGCTTTTATCATTTTTTATCATTTTCTATCATTTTTTATCACCTACACCGTAATTTTGTAAAAAGATGAATATAAGAGTTCGAGAAATTTAAGCTTTTATATCTCGTGATAATGAAATCTCAGCGCGCTGAAATTTTGTGCGGTTTAACAATGTGACATAATTTTACAAACTCACTGTTTTTTTTTTTTTTTTTTTTTTTTTTTTTTCTAAGAGAAATGATGTTTTTAAGTTTTAAAATTTACAATTTTTATTAGGTATTTTATATATACTATAAACTACTTTATATACATTTTTTCAGGTAGATTTCATACATTTAATTAGAGCCTGTAAATTATCATCAATTGAATAATAAACAAAAACTGTGCTTTATTTTTTCCCTTCCTTTCCTTCCTGAACATTAATAATAAATGTTTTCAATATGTTTAGACACTTCTAAGCTATTATATGTAAATATTTCCTCAAATCACCACTCTACACCCCCTTGTTTAAAAATTATAATTGAGATATTTATTGAAGCACAAATATTTAACTTTTCTTATTATTTTTATAATACAATATTGCATCTTATAAATTTGTTTTCATAAGTTACTTCACCATCATAAACCTTGGGAAAGGAACAGTGATTTGCTAACTAGGCGTAACATTATGCAAACACAAAAAAAAACTTGTTACAATTAAACAAAATAGACTATTTTAATATTGAAACATAGTGTCAAATTTGAACGATAGAAAAGTAAAAGGGGAAAACTGTATGTGTGTGAAGGGAGGGAAAAAAGAAACTCCCAAACTCATGAAGTACTTGTAATACAACACATGAACAAGAGTGTACGCAAGCATACACAACGTGTAAGTAAACACATGAACAAATTGTATAATTCCACATGAACTATATGTATTAATGTCTCAACGAACTGAAATTGTTATGCATTTGCCAACAAAATAAACAGACAGTATGTGTGTAATAACCCAAAACACTTGCATACGAGTGAGATTCAATTACATAATTAATGAGTTATCATCAAAATGTAATGAATAAGGGTTAATAACACAAATGAACTACTTGTAATGTGTGCGTAAACTCTGGTTAAACTCTAAACCAGGCAGTGTGTACTATTCAATGAACTACTTGTAAGAAAAAAAAAACAAAAAGAAATACTGCCGAATAAATCGCTAGCAAAGTACAATGTGTAAAAGCAAATGAACAAACAATATAAATCAACTCATGAACAAGTGTAATGTATGTATATGAATGCACAAAAATGTATTTAAAATAAGCAACTGTTGTATAACACAAACAAGTATCCAACACATGAACTACATGTGAGAAAAAAAATGTATAAATGGTTAACTAAGGGTTAAAATTAAAATAAAGTTGTATCTGCCAAAGTTATTGCTGTATTAAGTTAAAAAAATGTGCATAAAATGCACAAGTGCTCAGCAGGTTGCATAACTCTACGCTAAAATGTAGAAGTTATGGCAAGCTAAACATGTTCCAAGTAAAAGAATGACAGAGAAAAAAAATGAATAGCTAAAATAACAAGCTATATACCTTATGTGATATGAGAGTATGTATCCGTCACAAGACAACTGTGAGACTTTAACTCACTAATTAAAAAAATTTTAAATGTGAGAAATGCCAAAGATTTAGTTCAATAACCATATGTGAATAGCCTTATTAAGAAAAATAATGTACATAACCGCTCACATTATGCATTTGAATAAATTTTATATAAAAAAAACAACTCTTACCGATATCAAATATCATGTCAGTTATAGTAAAATTACCTTATGTTATGAATAAAATAGCAACGAGTACCAGCCGCGCGTAAACAATGAAATTAAACAGTATATTAACTGTATGTGAAAAAAATGTACACCCAAGTAATTATCTCTTGCATAAAAATTTACGATGAATGTGTAAACCATGCACAATAGTTAAATTATGACATAATTTCTGCAAACTTTACACCAACGAAAATAATCTTACATTAAAACAAATCTATCTAAAAAAAAAAAAAAAAAAAAAAAAAAAAAAAAAAAAAAAAAATACAAAGTTGTGAATGTAGTGAAAAAAATGCAATTTTAAGCTAGTTACAAATGCTGATAAAAAGAAAAAAAAACATGCACAGAATAGTCATGACTGTCCTTAACCATGGTGAGTGTTAATTGAAATAGAGCAAAATCAGTTAAACTGAACGAGTAAATGTGTATGTGTGCGTGTGAAATACCAGGCTAAACATGACATCACAACAATCATGTGCATGAAAGGGGAAAAAAAATGTGTGTGATTAATACCTAACAATGCTATCTGCCCATAGCAAGTTAGTGAAAAAGTGTCAACTAGTGTAAAAGTGGTATCCATCATCAGCACTAGGAAACAATTACAGGTGAATTTTAGGAATTTAAAAATGCGAACACTACTCCAATTGTAAAATTAATATTAGTGTAACTTCATTAATCATGTTAGGAAACATATCCCATCCCTGATTAAGCTAGCGGCCAACTTGCTTAACCATAGATCGAAATACACACCTCAGACATTTTGCTATCCCATGGAAAATAGCGCAATGACTGAAGTATCCCACATAAAACATGACAGAAATGTAATGTAGGGGTGCACAACCTTTTTAAGAGAAGGGCCACTTTGAAAAATGTCTGAGTTTTCGGGGGCCACATCAGTAACACAGAGAGGATTCTATTTTGGGAGGTGGGGGGGGGGATCAGTGGCCTATAAAAAACATGGTTTCAGAGGGGTGGCAGTTTTACCTCTTTAGGTTCCCCTCCCCAGTTAACATACCCAGTTCAGTGTGCAAGAATATATCAACAGTTTATCTTTGTATATATAACAGAGATATATCAAGGATTATTTTCAAGGAGTGAAAATATTCCTTGACTTTATTCGGGGTAGTAAATTTTGCTCTATTAAAAGTGATAAAAAAAACATAGGCATGAAAGTGGCTAGTGCCGAAAAAAAGTAAACTTTATGAACGAAGTTAAATTGACAAAACTCCATATTTTTCTGCAGCCGATCAACAAAATTCGAGATTTTTCTGCACCTGATCGACAAAATTCGCGATTGTTCACAACTTATTAACAAAATTCGCGATTTTTCCACTCCCAATCAACGAAATTCGCGATTTTTCCGTGCCCAGTTAACGAAACTCACGATTCTTAACTGACTGACGAAATTTTCAATTTTTTCCCGCGGCGAATTACCAAAATTCAAGATTTTTTCTCGCAATAAACTGCCGAAACTCGCGATTTTATCGCAGCCGATTTACAAAATTTGCAATTTTTTCGCACTTTATCGACAAAATTCGTGATTCTTCCTCTGCCCGATCCCGATCGAGAAAATTCGCAATTTTTCCATGAACGATAGACAAAATTAATGATTTTTTCACGTCCGATGAACAGAACTCGCAATTTTTTTGTGCCCAGCCAACGAAATTCGCAATTCTTAACTGACCAACGAAATTTTAATTTTTTTTCTTTGAAAATTGGAGGAATTCGCGACTCTTTCTCGCGATAAACTGAGGAAACTCGGGATTTTTCCGCAGCCGATCAACAAAATTTGCAATTTTTTCGACTTCATCAACAAAAATTCGCGATTTTCCAGTGGCCGATGGACAGAACTAGCAATTTTTTCGTTCCCGATTGACGAAATTCGTGATTCTTAACTGAATGACGAAATTAAAAAAAATTTTCCCTGGGCAAATTGGTGAATTTCGTGACTTTTCCTGCGATAAACTGATAAAACTCGCAATTTTTCCGCAGCCGATCAACGAAATTTGCGGTTTTTTCCGTTCCCGATCAACGAAATTCTCGCTTTTTCCAAGCTCGATAGATAAAACGCGTGATTATCCCTTTCCAGATCAGCGAAACTCGAGATTTTTCCACACCCGATCGCGACGAAACTCGCGGTTTTCCGCGCCCAGTCAACGAAATTAGCATATCTTAAATGACTGACGAAATTTACGACTGAGGAAAGTAGCAACTCCGGGATTTCCTATATTGATACAAATTGTATCGGCCGGGTGGTTAATGAAATTCGCGATTTTTAACTATGTAACAAAATTTGCAATTGCTTCTCGCGGCAAATTGACGAATTTCACGATGTTTTCCGGCAACCTATGAACAAAAATTGTTATTTTTAACAATTATAAATTGACGAGATTCGCGGGCCACAGGTTGTGCATCCCTAATATAATGTATGTCATTGAGAAACATACAAAAAAAAACTGTTTAAAGCTATACGTCAAACCTATGTTGTACATCTTATGTATTTTGCAAAAGCAAACTAGAGCCAAAAGGGAAAAAATATTTTTTTGTAACAATGGCATGATGACTCGAGCTCTTAAGTAATAAGGCTAAACTAAACGTATGCCAGGCTAAATTAATCTAAGATTACTAAATATTTTGCCGAAGATCACAATCCTATAAAAATATATGTGAAATAGAAAATAATCTATTATTTTTATTATGATTACGCCTACAGTATGTAAATTTCCAATTAAGTGCCCACATCTAAATGAAAAAAATGTTACGCTCACATGCTCCTCTATAATTATTTTAAATTGTCACCAATATGCAAATCCCACACACTTCACATTACTCCTAATCATTGCAGAAAATTTATAATAGTCACAAAAGATAAAATTTTCTGCATATAAAAAATATCTATTAACTATCAAGAATTGTAAAAGTGTATCCAAGATTTAACCGCGTAAAAAAATATTTAAAAGCACGATATACACAATATAAAGCAAATATATATATAGACTTTTTTTATCTATATTTTTAAGAAAGGTTGAATAACAACTTCTTAATTCACAATAAAAATTTAATAATTACTAGAGAACTACTCATAAAAGAGACCATACTAAATATGTTGCACTGAAATACAAATGTGCAATTTAAATCATACTGTCAACAGACACATACAAACCAGCGTAATTTGCGTCCAACAGACGATAAAACAACACAGGGCAGCACTTTCTGATCAAAGATACAATAAAAAACAATATATTATCTCTGAAAATGCGGCAATGTGCCAATGCAAGACATTCAGTGTGTATCTTATACAAATCAAACGAAACTTTAAAAAAATATGCTGCTCTTTTTTTAGGTAGCTTTCATTACAAAAAGCTACCTATTGCAGCCGGTCGGAGGAAAGCGATTTCAAAAAATTTTGGTATATTTTCATCGATCATGACCCCCAGACCCCGAAACCATCCTCCGTTCAAAATATATATATATATATATATATATATATATATATATATCTGATCTTTGTCATACTGTAACTCTCGTTATTTATAAACCGATTTGAATAAAATTTCGTGTGTACATAGTACATACCAATGTCTCGACCGAGTTCGTTGGCCAGCTTCATCCGCCATCTTGTTTCAAAATGGCCGCCATTTAAAAATGTTTTAAAAATTTTAAATTTAAAATTAGGCACCAAAAAATTGAAAATTGAAAAATATTTTTTTCTTATGTGTTTTACCTTGATACAAAGATTCCGGAGCATTTTTTGTTTCGTCTATATCTTAAAAAATGGCTGAGTTATAGCACTTTGAATTTCTAGCTTCGCTGACATTTTGAAACGACCTGATTTTTGTCACGCGATAACAGGCGTATTTATGAACCGATTTGGATGTACCTTGCTGTATATATAATACGTACCAATGTCTCGACCGAGTTCATTGGCCAGCTTCATCCGCCATCTTGTTTCAAAATGGTGGCCATTTAAATTAAAAAAAAAATTTAAATTTGAAATGTGGTACCAAAAAATTGAAAATTGAATTTTTTTCCCCTTAATATGTTTGACTATAATACAGGGATTCTGGAGCAGTTTTTGTTTCGTCTATATCTTTAAAAATGGCTGAGTTATAGCACTTTGAATTTCTAGCGTGGCTGACATTTTGAATAGACCTGATTTTTGTGACGCGATAACAGGCGTATTTATGAACCGATTTGGATGTACCTTGGTGTATACATAATACGTACCAATGTCTCGACCGAGTTCGCTTGCCAGCTTCATCCGCCATCTTGTTTCAAAATGGCGGCCATTTAATTTTTTTTATTTAAAATGAGGTACCAAGAAATTGGAAAATGAAAAATATTTTTTTATATGTGTTTGACCTTAATACAAAGATTCCGGAACAGTTTTTGTTTCGTCTATATCTAAAAAAATGGCTGAGTTATAGCATTTTGAATTTCTATTGTGGCTGACATTTTGAAACGTCCTGATTTTTGTTACGCGATAACAGGCGTATTTATGAACCGATTTAGATCTAACTTGGTGTGTACATAGTACATACCATTGTCTCGATCGAGTTCGTTGGTCAGCTTCATTCGCCACCTTGTTTCAAAAGGGCAGCCATTAAAAAAAATTAAATTTAAAATAAGTTATTTAAAAATTGAAAAATGAAAAAGATTTTATATGTTTGACCTTGATACAAAGATTCCGGAGCAGTTTTTGTTTCGTATATATCTTAGAAAATGGTTGAATTATAGCACTTTGAATTTCTAGTATGGCTGACATTTTGAAACGATCTGATATTTGTCACGTGATAACACGCATATTTATTAACCTATTTCGATGTAAGAAGGCATGTGGATGTAAATAGTATATCGTAATGTCTCGACTAAGTTCGGTGGCCAGCTTCATCAGCCATCTTGTTTCAAAATGGAGCCCATTAAATAAAAATATATATATATTTAAAGTGAGGTGCAAAAAAATTAGAAATTGAAAAAGATGACTTTCTTAAGTATTTGACCATGATATAAGGATTCCGGAGCATTTTTTGTTTTGTCTTTATCTTAAAAAATGGCTCAGATATAGCAGTTTGAATTTCGAATATGGTTGACATTTTGAAAAATCTGATTTTTTGCCTGTGACAGTACTTGTATATATTAACCGATTCCGATGTGAGTGAGCATGTGCACAGGAATTACTAAGGCCTCGACCAAATTCACTCGTTAGCCTCATCCACCATGTTGTCTTAAAATAGCAGGAACTTCACGATATCGCCGAATTTGGCAACCAAATATAAGTTACTTTAAGTAAAAGCAGCTTGTATAAAGCTGACTATATTCGCGAAATTCTCATTCATAATGATTTAGTATTCATAAAAATTATTATTGATTTTCCTATAATCGGTTTCCACTAAATTGAGCTTCGTGTGTTTGAATAATATAAGCTTTCTTTTTAAAAATAAGGAATATGAAAGCTACCTCTTCCTCCAGGCACTGGCCGGAAGGACTTTTTTTAAATGAGTAATGTATCTGGACTATTCGTAAATTTTCCATTACATTTCAAAAGTAATCCTGTACCAAACAACTTATCTTTCTTTTTTTAAGCAGAAAAATATTAACTAACATATTAAATATTCTTAACTGAGATAACTACAAATACCTTTCTTTTCAATCAAAATAGAAATGAAATTAGAATTAAAGACACTTTTCCTTAAAAATATATGTCATTCATAACTGCATAATTTTTTTTTTTCATAAAAAAAAAAAAAATGTACCAGAGACAAGCATAGATAAATTTCATAAGGGTTTTTTTTGTCAAATAGCGACAAGGAATATCAGGCTAGTATCATTAAAGATAAATATTAAATCCAAGAATGCTTGTCATGCATGAAAATGTTAAAGTATCTATAAACAAACATAAAATGACTGTGAACTGAAATTAATCAAAACACTTACCTTTTAAACAATATCGTGCACAGAGGAGCTTAGATTTACTGCTTCAAGTTAAGAGCTTTAAAAAAATACTATAATTTTTTATTAAGGCCCACACTTCAGGCTGTCACAACTTAGAAGAAGCAGTAAAATAATAATTTGAAGCAATAAAACTTTTTTTTTAAACACAAAGTATGAATATAGACAAATTTATCATAGCATGAAAAGAAAAAAAAAACTGAAAAGATAAAAAGTAAAATACTGTGTTAATCAGAATTTAAGATTTTAAAAGAAAAATTGTTCATCTTGAGCTGCAACGCCACCATTTTTTATAAAAATATCTGGCTTTATAAGCCATAAATCTTTACTAAAAATTCACTTTTAAATTTTCACTTAAGTGACATGGCACAGAAAAGCAATTTCTTGGAAAATAATTCGTCCATCATTTTGGATTGAGAATGACATTTTTTTTAGAAGATCTTGGATGAAAGCGCACATGAAGAAATTTTTCACAACGTAACCATTCGGAACTTCACACAATTTCAGAAACAAACATTGAAGTGTGCTAAACTTGGATATTATCAGGTGCCCTTTTTTGTCAAGTGCGCTGTTGCAGGACTATTACTTTTTTTGTTGACATAATTTTTGAAGATAACACAGGCCGCATGAAAAAAAACAAAACAAAAAAAAAAACACTCGAACCACGGATAAAGCACATTTAGAAGACTCCAGGTGAGATTCAGCGCAAAATTGCCGTTGACGATAATATCCGGTGAGATCCACATTTGTCAGACTGCATAGCATTTTTAAACATGTATGGATCGCGGGAGTGAGCACAGTACTGAAGAGTAAGCAGTCTTTAATTAAGAAAACAGCGTATTTGAAGAATGGTGCCTCGTATCACAGGCACCTCAATCAGGCAACCACGGCTCGTCGCTTAAGTGGAGGGATGATGACATACTCTTTATTCCAATATCACTAGATACACAGACAGGAAATGGCAGGGAACTTCACGAAGAATATTGTCCTTTTACAATTTATCCGGAATACGTCGAAATCTCAGCATACATCCATTTTAAAAGGGGGGGGGGAATTCCTCTCTCTTAATTATTATTATTATTATTATTATTATTATTATTATTATTATTATTTTTATTTTTTTTTAAGGTTGGAGAAAATTTGGCCGATGTGACCAAAGTTTATGGCGAAGTTTCAGTGTTCGGGTTCAGCTAAATGTAAAAAAACTCCAACCAAAGATACAGGAACTAGTGAAACTTTATTAACATTTGTAACACAATAATAAACGATAATTTACTTCAAAATATTAAACGGGAGAGAGAGGAAATCCATAAGTAAGGGGTACGCTTGAGCGTACCCTCAGACCACAAGGTCTTTTTACATCTTTACATGTTGAGAGCAGAAGTTAAAAAGTGTGATTTCATAAGAAACATATGACTTGGCGCAACATCATCGCCAGATTTCAGCATTATAAAAGTGTACGAAAAGCAGACAAAAGGTCATATTTACACGCCAAAATGATTAGCCTAGAATCTAGCATCCCAACAAAAAAAAACCAATAAAATCGCGTGATGCAGAAAGGTTGCCAGAAAAACGGTTCTACATATGTATATATTACAGACGCCACTAAGCCGGCCATAAACTATCAAAACAAAATGAATATGTTCGATGATTGCTACTTAAAATTGCGAAATACTGAGAACGATATGTTTTACACGCCAAAATGATTAGCCTAGAATCTAGCATCCCAACAAAAAAAAAAAAAAAATAAAAAATAAATAAAAAATAAAAAATAAAATAAAATAAAATCGCGTGATGCAGAAAGGTTGCCAGAAAAACGGTTCTACATATGTATATATTACAGACGCCACTAAGCCGGCCACAAAGAAACTGACAAAGAAAATTAACGTACATGAAAAGTAATTTAAAGACCGCATCAATAAACATTCATTTTACATTATTAATATATTATTTCAACGGTCACTTTTACTAAAAAAATGAGAGATAATTACATCTCGCGTGGGCAATGCAAAAGAGAAAAAAATAACATACATTGAAATCAGAAGCAGATGGATCTGATTCTTCTGTTTATATTTTATTTTTAACGGGTGCAGATGTTATTGAGAAAGCGAAAATAAATAAATGAAATGAAACTTACTGCACTACATTCTAGAGGATATTGAAAGAAAGAAAATAAACGAACTGATAAGATTCTAAATGGATTTTAAGTGTCGAGTTAAATAATAAATTTTACATAGCGAAGGAAAAAAGAACGACATGTTTCAAAAGCCAAAATAAATGAATTAAATTAATTTTGAAGACCTAAGGATATGTGATAGATCTCTGTCACAGGCGTGCTATGAAAAATATTTTGTTTCAAGAAAACTTTTTAGATCTCCTCCTTCCTCTTTATTTTTAATAATTGTTTCTTGCATTTTTTTAACAGTCTTCCCACCACTTGAAGTAGATTTTTGTGAGCAAATTTTATTGAAACTGGGTCTACTTTTTAATAAAATGATTCTTTTTAATTTTGTGTAATAATGTTGCTAATATTTTAATTGATTTTGTTTTCATTTTTTAACTGACAAAACTAAGCTTTTTTGCATTTGTCGTTTTTATATATTTTTTAATTACCTTTTCCCTCCCTCTTTCACAGAAAATAAGTTTAATAAATTTTTATTCTAGTTTTATTATTAATTATATTAATAATTTTAAATATAAGTAAACAGGCAAAGGATAAATTTCAGTTTTTAGCTACTATAAAATATAATGATAAACTGAATATATAATACATTATGTATTGAGTTTATTTTGAAGTAAAAATGTTTTAATTTATATTAAAAATGTTATTAATTTAATAATTTAAGAATATATTAAATAAAAAAACATATTTAATAAAATGCTTATTTAATTTTTATACTAACATTACTAACTATTGTAATAATTAATTAATAGCAATTATCCCCCCCCCCCCACACACACAAAAAGAACTTTTTTGAAAAATCAATAATAAAAAAAAGGTCTAAGAAATTATTAATTAACAATAATAAAAATAATTATAATGCGACATTGTACAAATACGTAAAATTATTTTTAACAATGATAGGTGATATTATTGTCCGGAGTAGATTTTGATATTTTTCAAAGCATATAATGTACAATTCACAAAGAGCAAGATATTATTAGTAAATTATATTTAAAGAGCAAGAAAAATGTTACAAGCTAACTAATAAATAAATAAATAATACATCTATCCTCAGAATTATTATCATTTTTATACATCCTAATGAAATTAATAACGTTATATTAACCGCAATTAAAAAAAAATTATATTTGCATTTATCCTGTAATAAATAATAGTTCATGTAATAGTTTTTAAACGAGTAATTGATAAATTAGTTATATAAAAAATTAATAATTGTAATAATTTTGAATTAATATTTATAAATACATTTAATAAAATAATTAAATATTTGAGCATTTTTTTTTTATTTAACAACGGCAAGGGACCGAAATAGCATATAGACCGAAACGGCGGGACTGAAGTGTCGGAACCGAAATGTCCTGTTTCCGAGAAAAAGTCTTCTATAGAGAGTCGTTGAGCATCGACATTTAGTACAGAATGATACTCTAGCTCAGGGCCGAAACTAGCCTTTTTTGCACCCGGAGCAATCATGGATTTGTCCCCCTTCCCCCTCCTCCGCAAAGTATATTTACAAAGAAAATTATACTAATTTTCTAATAGCCGACTTATTTTAAAATTTAAAATATGTAATACTGAACTACGTAATCTGCTTTGTTAAATAACGGTTCATTAAAAAAAAAAAAAAAATCGAAAAGAATCGATAAAAAATTCCGCTTCATACAGGATCCTTATGCCATATCATCCTTAGATTCTTGTATGCTTTGGCATACCCCAGACAGGATGATTTTAACAATACCGAGCTAAACATAGACTTAAGAAAAATCGACAAAAAAAAAAAATCTCCATTTGGAGTCCCTTCGTTCTGGCGCCCGGGTACATACCTCCTCTGCCCCCCTAGTTTCCCCCCTTAGTTTGGGAGTAGAGTATTGATTAAAGCTAGCATATTCTTTTCTTTTCAAAAACGAGATATAAATATTCTTGGTCACCGGTCTACTGGGTCACTGAAATATTTTCCTGATTTCAATGTTTTTTCAGTGGTCTCAAATCAGCGAATAATTAGTGCGTTTTAAATGCTATTTTGATATATTTAAAGCGAAGTTAGCGATGACCGTGTTGAATGTTTCTAACTTTAATTTGTTATTCGCAAACGAAGTTTAAAGCTAGTATTCTAGTCTAGGGGCATAAAGTTTGGGCATTTTGTTAAGTTTGATAAATAAATAAATAAATAAATAAATATATATATTTAAATTTTTTTTTACAAAATATTTATTAACATTTTCAAAAAAAAAAAAAATTAAATAAGTTATAAACTGGTAAAGCTGGAGGTATAAAAAAGGGGTATGGTTGTTGATACGACTGCAACCCTTCTGGTTATCTGAAACAAAAAATAAAGATTCTTATTTAGTAAGAATCTCATTATAGCTCATATCTAAAAAAAATGCGGAAACTTCTCTTCCGCAAAATGGCGGCTGCCTGAAAAAAAGCCATTTTCCCACTCTATGTTTCATAATGTTTAATTTTTTAAAATAGCAGAAAAGATAATTTTGATAAAAAAAAAGTAGGGGCGATAGAAAGTTATAAATTCAAGGTTCTTACAAAATCTGAAGTAAATCGGTTAAATAGAACTTGAGATATCTTGTCAACCATGTTCATAAAAGTAGTTTTGAGAAAAAAGCGCTTAAAGATTTAAGCAAAAGTTTCAGACAGCCGCAGCAGTCTAAGTCATAGAATGGTACGTATAGTGCGCCTTCTTCGGCATCAAAATATATATTTTCGGAAGCTCGATCTGATTTACGAACCTTACCTTCCTTATTCTACCTTCCTTAGAAGCATCAGAAGCTCCGAACGCTGAATCGGACTCTGTTCTGTTGAATAGTGATGCGGCCTTCTTTGACGGAGTTTTATTTTTTGTTTTAAATTTTAAAAAGAGTTAGTTATGTGTAAAATTTCATTAGATGTATGGTGTTTGTACTTAATGTAGTGTGAGAAAAATGAATATTTGATGCGCAGATGTCAAGGATAGTGCTGATTTAAATGATTTACACATGGTTCTATTGGTGACGAGTATAGTCGTTACAATATCAAATATGGTCGGGTAGTTGGGCATTGTCCACTGTCTATTGTCCGATTTGCTCCGGCGTGACGGGTTTAGTTGCTGCGTCACTAAAATAGGTATAACTCCGTAAATTATTGGAAGTTAAAAATTTTCTCTCGAAGATACATTCTTAAATGTCTAAACTTCAAGTATACGCAAAAAAAATTGATTTTTTTCAAAATTCTAGACCAGAATAAACCAGAATATAGACCTTAACTCAAAAATAGCTTCCGTTGTCTGATTAATGTTTGTTACCAATAAAGACGCGAACTAAAAATGACATTTCGTATAAATAAAACTTCGTATGTTGTTATCAGTCAGATAGCTTCATTTTGCTTACTTCTTTAAATCTTTGTAAATTTCTAGCGTTTAATGGTATTAATTACACACTGTATTTCTGAGTTCGAAAATGTTTTTCTAACAGTTAACTTGAACTAGACAAATTTTATTTAAATTTATTAATACTGCCTTGACGAAACAAACCAACATTAGTTAAAATGCTATTACATTGAGATCAAATCAAGTCCAGTGATAAACTACTTAAAATATATTAAATAAACATGAGCGTACATTTCTGCCAAGTTTCTAACTTTCAGAAATTCACCCTAGAATAATAAACACCCAACTTACTTAGTTCGGTCTAAAATAAATATTCAACAAAGGTGATATAAATACCATGACTTAGGCTTATATAAACACGTAATTCCGATTTAGCAAAAATACGGATGCTTATCGTTTTATTTTACTTATGTCTATTAGCGAATCCCTTTGCGTCTGTACCAATCACGCCATTTCCTGTAGGAAATATATTAGAGTATAATCTGATAATATAAAACAGCTTCATTTTTTTTAACAGTCTGGCAGCCTCTAAGGTGCAAATCAAAAATTAATTACTGCCCATAATGTATCCAAGCTCTCTGTCCAAAGTCTCTGTAAACAGGTACAAGTGTTGCGTTCAATATTTTTAACAAGGAACATACTGTAGTAAATATAAATAACAAGCAGAAAGAAGAGCAAGAAAAACTTTCTGATAGAAAATAGATCCCGATTTATACATTATCCGGAAAATGATGGACAGTTTTTCTTATACGTAACATTATTAACACACAGAATGCTAATACGGATGATAATTACAAGAAGCAATCAAGAAACTGAGAAGTAAGTTAGTGAGGAAAACGTTCGCTTCTGAACTATAAAGGTGCTCTGCAACGCTTTTCTTGAATATAAACTTTTTACTTTAACGAGTAACATTGGGGGGGTAAGTGAACAATGCTATCCTGTCGATCTCTAAGCTTCCTAAGTTAGGATTGAGCTCGGTAGCATGTGGATTTCCAAGTAGATTAGATATATAGAATGTTAATAAAGGATTAAACGTGCAACGTAAAACAAGCTCGAAAAACGCACAACTTGTGGGTAAAACGTATAATCTTTCTTATGTATTTTTTATAAAATAATAAAATTTTTTTTTCCTAATCCGAAATATATAAAGAAGAAGGTAGAAAAAAAATTAAATACACTTCCTTTCTGCATCCACTGACTTTTTATTACGAAGATTTTTTAAAAGCCAGTTTTATGATATCTGTAAGCACAGATAGCTGTACAATGCTATAGGTAATAGTTAACTCACAGGACTATCATTTCCTCCAAATTGTAGGTATATTATATATGTGGATTCTACATTTGCTTTTGTTGTTTTTACTGGACCTTTCTGCTAGAATAATAAATGTTTAACTGCCTGTTATGCAGATCTTTCATCATAGAATATTTTTTAGGACGTAAGATTCATATTTAAAATACTACCGTCTTAGTTATCTGGTTAAAATGCTAATAATTAGATCAATAATTTAATAACGATGGAATATAAACTTTGTTAAATGAAATTTCAAGTTGATTGTGTTGGAAATACATTTGTAAATTAATGTTAACTTATCCTTCTATATATAAAAAAAAGTTTTGATTTGGAAATGGACCAATGAACATCTGCGTAGATATTCCGGGTAGATCGCATCCAATTTGAATGCTCAAGCATGGCCTTTCATCGTTAATATTAAAAAAACTGTTGCATACAAAAACATGAAAATCGGTGGTATTATAGAGAAATGTTTGATAAACACGCTGATGCAGACAGTTTTCAAATCGAAGAATTATTTTAAGAGATATTTAATGCTAAAGTTGGACAAAATCGTTCCACTAAAAAAGTTTTATTGGAACAAAAAGTATACATGAGAATTTAATCATTTTTAAATCATTTTATACGTTATAAGTTCCCGCTGTGCAGATTGTATTTATTTTTCTTATTTGACTCATTTTTTGAGGTTTTATTTCAATTTTAAATTCAAATTTTCAGCATTTCGAGAGATATTTTTTACAAATTTTAGAAAATGTTATTAATTTAAACTGTTGCCAGTTGTATAAACAGCGAAAACAATAATGTTTACTTCAAATTAAAAATTTATTTACACGTGACTATTACAAACAGAAAAAAAAAACTTTAAAATTAGAATTAAATGATTACATGTTAAAAGCAGGAAAATTACGTCATAAGAACCATAGGCACAAATGTCATATACATATTGGCGCAATTTTTTCCGACGCCAATTTGGCGAAAACATCAATAGCATAAACAATAACATCCGGGTTACCATATCAAGCAAAATAACTAAACTTTAGCACCAGTTAAGTACCCGTTGTTTATATGAAATTGGCGTCAGAAAAAAATTGCGCCAATGACATATGTGTCGAACCATATTTACACAAATCTTAAAATAAGAGAAACAAAATCTTAAAAAAAAAAAAAAAAAAAAAAAAAAAAAAAATCATTATTATGCGTTAAAACTTGTAATTTGAGGAAATTACGTCATATTTAAAATGGCAAAAAATATAGCAAAACAATTTAAATTGAAAAATATATTTGCGCGAGATACCGGGTGTCCCAAAAAGGACTGACTGATTTTAAAATTCAATAACTTGCAAACGGTGACAGATATTTAAAAAATTCTTGCAGGAGGCTTATGCATAAGGTCAAAAGTTTTATTACAGTGATTTTCAATTTTAGTTCGAATTACAAACAATAGATGGCGCTGCGATCAACAGACGCTCAATTCAGGCTCGATTTTTGGTACTTCGCGGCCCGGATAATACATTTCCATCTCCTTTTTCAGCATGGAACAAGAAAAAGGACCAGAAATCGAGCCTGTATTTAGCGACTATTGCTTACAGCGCCATCTATTGTTTGTAATTCGAACTAAAATCAAAAATCACTGTAATAAAACTTTTGACCTTATGCATAACCCTCCTGCAAGAATTTTTTAAATATCTGTCACCGTTTGCAAGTTATTGAATTTTAAAATCAGTCAGTCCTTTTTGGTACACCCGGTATTTTGAGATAATCTTTTTAACTATTATCATGAATTCGAAGACAGCGCAAATAATATTTCCTTCTAACAACAAAAGTATTTTCACGTGAATATTAATAAGAGAAATAAAACTTTGGTGTAAATTACGTCAGATTTGAAACGATACATTTAAAATGAATTATTTAAAAGAACTATCTTATAGCGCTGTTAAAAAATACCGGGAAACAATGACACTGTTTACTTAATTCATTTTACATTAGCTTATTTTCAAAAGTTTAACTGATTTTTTAAATTAAATACGAAAACAGCCATTGTATCTCTTAACAGCAGCAGATTTGGCCTTAAAAATCCCCAAACCAAGGAAAACGAATGGAAACCCATTTACAGAGAGATCGCTCGCTACTGTTTTTTTTTTTTTTCAAATTTTAATTCAATATTTTAAAAGCCGATCAAATTAGCGTGCTTTTTGGATTTTGGTGTGCCTGAACGGGGGTTGGCGAGCGTAGCTCGTAGGGGGCAGAGCCCCCTGGTTGTTTAAATTTTATTATTTTTTTTTATATTCAATTGGTTTAACTTATCCTTCTATATATAAAAAAAGTTTTGATTTGGAAATGGACCAATGAAAATCTGCGTAGATATTCCGGGTAGATCGGCATGCAGTTTGAATGCTTAAGCATGGCCTTTCATCGTTAATATTAAAAAAACTGTTGCATACAAAAACATGAAAATCGGTTGTATTATAGAGAAATGTTTGATAAACACGCTGATGCAGACAGTTTTCAAATCGAAGAATTATTTTAAGAGATATTTAATGCTAAAGTTGGACAAAATCGTTCCACTAAAAAAGTTTTATTGGAGCAAAAACTATACATGAGAATTTAATCATTTTTGGATCATTTTATACGTTATAAGTTCCCGGTATGCAGATTGTATTTATTTTTCTTATTTGACTCATTTTTTGAGGTTTTATTTCAATTTTAAATTCAAATTTTTGAGCATTTCGAGAGATATTTTTTACAAATTTTGGAAAATGTTATTAATTTAAACTGTTGCCAGTTGTATAAACAGCGCAAACAATAATGTTTACTTCAAATTAAAAATTTATTTACACGTGACTATTACAAACAGAAAAAAAAACTTTAAAATTAGAATTAAATGATTACATGTTAAAAGCAGGAAAATTACGTCATAAGAACCATAGGCACAGATATCATATACGTCATATACATATTGGCGCAATTTTTTTTCCGACGCCAATTTGGCGAAAACATCAATAGCATAAACAACAACATCCGAGTTACCATATCAGGCAAAATAACGACACTTTAGCACCAGTTAAGTATCCGTTGCGTATATGAATTTGGCGACAGAAAAAAATTGCGCCAATGACATCTGTGCCGAACCATATTTACACCAAATCTTAAAATAAGAGAAACAAAATCTTAAACTAAAAAAATCATTATTATGCGTTAAAACTTGTAATTTGAGGAAATTCCGTCATGTTTAAAATGGCAAAAAATATAGCAAAACTATTTAAATTGAAAAATATATTTGCGCGAGATATTTTGAGATAATCTTTTCAACTATTATCGTGAATTCGAAGACAGCGCAAATAATATTTCCTTCTAACAACAAAAGTATTTTCACGTGAATATTAATAAGAGAAATAAAACGTTGGTGTGAATTGCGTCAGATTTGAAACGATACATTTAAAATGAATTATTTAAAAGAACTATCTTATATCGCTGTTAAAAAATACCGGGAAACAATGACACTGTTTAGTTAATTCATTTTACATTAGCTTATTTTCAAATGTTTAACTAATTTTTTAAATTAAATACGAAAACTGCCATTGTATCTCTTAACAGTAGCAGATTTAGCCTTAAAAATCCCCAATCCAAGAACAACGAATGGAAACCTATTTACAGAGAGATCGCTACTGTTTTTTTTTTTTTTTTTTTTTAATTCAATATTTTAAAAGCCGATCAAATTAGCGTGCTTTTTGGATTTTGGTGTGCCTGAACGGGGGTTGGCGAGCGTAGCTCGTAGGGGGCAGAGCCCCCTAGTTTTATATATATATTTTTTATACTGTTTGAAGTGTGTATGGTTCGTCCTTTAATTTAAAAATTTACACAAAGTAAATTAACAAAAAGCAACAACGACAAAGGAAAAAAGTATTTTTTAAAGTTTTTGATATCGTTTTAATAATATTAATTTGAGTTTATTCAATAACCAATAAGAAAAACTTGTCATATCACACAGTTAAAAATAAAAAATGTCATCATCAATAATCAAAAAAATTAATTTTAGTGCATGTAGTATATTTTTTATATTTGTCCCACAGGGTAAACAAATCAGTTTTTAATGTAGTTGTATTTCTTTCTATGTTGTATGTGAAAAAAAAACAGTTACAAAAAACAAACCTTATTTATTTCAACGAAACGTCATTTGGTTATAATTTAAAGTGTCTGATGTAATTAGTTTGGAAATAATTCATTAAATTATCTTGTCTGAGGCGCAAATTAATTCAAGAAGTACGCCTTTTCCTGATTAAAAAAATTAATATATATATTATAAATGCATTAATTACAATTTTAAGGTACAATTAACCTTGTTTTATTTTAGTGACGTGAGATATTTTATGTTTTATTATTTAAAAGCGATTTGAACGTGAAGAATGTTTAAATATGGCATCTTTTATTAGATTCAATATAAACTATATTTAAATTATATTGATTAACGGTTATTGTAACAAAACTGCGTCATAAAGAAAAACTCTTCTACTACTTTTTTGAAGTATTGATTTAATTAAGCGTTAATTATTGTTTTCTATTATTTTAATTGCACCCAAGAGATATGTTTGTCCTCTGAAAGTGTCAGTAAGTATTAATGAAGTGCTTCTTGGATGCATGTAAAAATTACATTTTACAAAAACCAGGGTACTCATTTAATATACAGGGTGTTTCTACGATCATGGGGCAAACTGTAAGGGAATGTAAAGTACACTCAAAGCAATTCTCATATAGCAATGTGCGGCCGAAAAAAAGAAAGCGGAGGAAATGAAAACAAGAGTTTTATTGACATACATTGTAAAAAAAACAAAAAAAAACAACAAAAAAAAAAAACGGAGATTCTACTGGCAATCGAGACGCCAGTACTATTTCCGTATTTTAACGGAAATCCCCCCCCCCCCATAAATTCCAGAAATCCGTATTTTTACAGAATTTTTTCCCCATAAATTACAGAAGAATTTCCGTTCTTCTGGAATTTATGGTGGAAAATTTACATTAAAATACGGAAATAATACTGGCGTCTCGATTGCCAGTAGAATCTCTGTTTTTTAGTCCGTTTTTTTACAGTGTTACAGTTATAGTAAGTGCTTAAATGTGCCACTACCAACATCGATACATAACTGATAGCGTCTAGAAAGTGATTGGCGTACCCTTTCGAAGGTTTCAGATGTCTCATCTATGAGACACCAGTGGACTCTGATGAGGACCTCATTGCAAGACTTTCAGTCGTTGGTGTTGCAAATGTTAGTGAAACACTTGGAATCAGTGAAAAGGTATTCCAATCACTTTCTAGACGCTGCCAGTGGCACATTTGAGCACTTACTTCAATTGTTATGTCAATAAAACGTTCGTTTTCATTTCCTCAGCATTTCTTGTTTTTTGCTAAAACATTTCACTTCCGACCATACATTCCTAGTCAAAAAGTGTTTGTTTTAGTCAGCTGCACCACCCCTTCAAATTTGTCCCATGATCGTAGAAACACCATGTATATATTTTTTGATTGCCCACCAATTAGAACAAAACGAAATTTCATATAAACAAGAAGGAAAAATCTCGTGCGAACCATAGATTATGAAACATTTTCCAACACTTCCAGATACTTTAACATAACTTTGCCGTTTAATGGATAAAGTTCGTTAGATGGATGGGAAAAATGGATCGTTCTAAGGATGATGTCTAAGTAAACAACATGGAAAACGCAGAAAACATTTGAAAAACCGATTTAAGTAAAAACCATTAAAAGTCGGAAAAGTATCCGATTACTTTTGTGCAACCTTGTATATGATATCTAGATTTGTATAAAGTATATTACATAGTATGCTAAAATTTAGTTCAGTTAGGAAACGCGTAGCACAGTTTAAAACCCCTTTAACTCCATGGGGACGAGCGTCTTTTACAGAATTTTTAATCTTTTATCACCGGTTTTTTATAACAGAAATTTTGGGTTAATAGAATCGAAAAAATGTTCTGATTAAGGCAAAATATACAATAAAAAAACTGGTGGGAATAATGAAGGATTCTGAGCACCTTATGCGTCAGGTACAGATCGTTCGTCCCGAATGGGTTAAGTCATTTCCGCCAATAAATGGAAATGTTCTCGAGATCTTTTATGCTACCCTGTACATTATGTACAGAATTTGTACGCACCAAGTAATAGGCAAAAAATTAGATTAGTTTAAAAATGCTTACCACAACTTAAAACGCACTTCCAGCATTTATTGTTCCTATACACCGCAAACTAATTTAACCATAGACCGTAATGTAACGGAATTTTTTGAGTGTTCCTGTAAATGAACTATAAATGTTACAGATTTCAGTTTCAGTACTGGGAACGTTATAGTAAACCTCATTTAATATATGAAAAGCTGAGATTATAAAGCTGGTAAGTGACCACAATCATCATTTTAGGAAAATGAGCTGTAAAGTTCCAAATATCTATTTGCGTTTACTGTCAAATCACTCCTTTATCAATTACAATCATTGTGAGAATTAGGTTTTTAAAAATAGCAATTTAACAGATTGTAGAGGGAAACCATCGAACAGGGAAAAAATATACTTTCAAATATAATTTGTTTGAAGAATGTATGGCGATTTCTTTGGCAATGTTATTTCTATTTGTTTGGAAACTATATCGCAATAAACTATTTTTTTTATGGTTTTTAGCTCACAGGTTATCATAGCCTCAGAGCTAATGTGCCCGCAGGTTCTGTGTGTACAGTCGTGGAAAAAAGTAAACACCCCCTACTAACTCTGCAACTATTATAAAAGAAAAAAAATACAGATACCAAACGATTGGAAATAAAGTCTACTTTCACATGATGTATATAAAATTTGCTTAGGGGACCATCTACAAATCAAAACCAGATCAAACTTTGTTTTTTTTTCAATGACAACAGCCAATTCTGACAATATATTTTAATTCTTCAATTCAAACTATGCCTAGAAGTGAAATTTCTAGTCATTTGGGTGGTAATAAGTGTTTGAATTATAAACATTCAAAATTTAGAGCTTCTAATGTTAAATTAAATTTTCATATTTTTATCAATATCTCCTGAAATTATAATCCTAATGTCATAATTTTTTTGTTTAATTCTAATACCAAAAAAAAACAGAAATATAAATGCATTGAATTTGTAATTTAAAATATTTTATAATATGAATTATGAAAAATGAAATTAATATTCGAAAAAAATATAAATTTCAACCTACAATTTTTTTTGATAGATTTATATATATTATGTCCTGCTTCATGTAAATTCTCAATTTCAACTTTTTCTTCCGCGTAGTTTTCGAATTATGAGCAAAAAACGTCAAAATGCTGGTTTAAGGAGCCGTCTATGATGTCCAGAAAAGCATAATTTAAAAAAATGTAGTATTTTATTCATTTTAATGAAACATTTGGGATGTCAATAATCGAAACATATTAAGCAAGTGAAATGGTCTTATTGGCAAGAATGAATATATTAATAGAAGTCACATAGTCATTCTGTAGTGCTTCAACAATCGGATACCGAACTTTATTATGTATACAGCCCCTAAATTAGGCTAATTTTAAAATAATTAAATTCACCTAAACTAATCAAACGAATTTCATAAAAATTTGGATTTAGGCTAATTGAAGGGAGTGGAATCTATTTATGGTGTCAAACTTACGTATTGCTATTGAAAAAAAAAAAAGTTGGGGTTCGTTTTTATATGTAAATGGCTCCCTAATCAAATTTTATATACATTACTTAAAAGTAGACTTTATTTCCAATCGTTTTGTACCAGTAACTTTCTTCTACCATAATTTGTTACAGAGTTAGTAAGGTGTGTTGCTTTGCTTTTCACGACTGTACACTGTAAAAAAGATTTCTCTTTCTTTACACCAAAAAGGGTGGCAACTAAGTTGCCACCCCAAGTGGTGTAATGAAATTCCACGTGTAAATTGATGTAATGAGCAACCAGCTATCAAATGGTGTAAACAAACACCACTTTTAGTGGCAACTTAGTTGCCACCATTATTGGTGTAAAGTCACGCTACTCTTTATCTGGTGTAAAGTCACATTACTGCATATTTGGCTTGCACTTTAACAGTAAAATAAAAAAACATTTTAAATCTAATGCAACCATAATTTACAATAAATAGTTTCACGCAAAGAAGCTGCTAAAAATTGTTTTAACTGTATAAATTTCTCAAGTTTCTCAGGAAAAATAGTATTTTAAGGAAAATGTTTTTCTTTTTAAGTGAGATATCAATTTTCAAGTGTCACTCTTAATAAACATTTAACGCAAAAGCAAATAAACAAAATTTTCCATATTATCCCACCCTTTACCATATTTATCTCATTATTATGCGTATCTAGTATTGCAACTATATTTATTAATACTGACATTAGAGCTTTTGCAGGAGTTTTAATCCATTACCCCCACACCTCCTTTTTTTTAATGATCTATTTTTAAAAAGTTTTAGGTTTAACTTTTATTGATAAAAAAAAAAAAAAAAAGAGAGAAAAAGAACCTGAATTTATCAGCGTTATATGTCGCAAATTGATTTCCCACCTATTATTACCCGTATACTTCAAATTTTAAACCCTTCCCATTGCAATGTGTTCTCGCGAAAATGTTCTTGTTTTATGATAAAGTAAAACAGATTTTCCATTCAAATAGAAAATTTTCGGCACTCTCAGAATTGAAACCTTGGCTACGCGGCTGATTGTTATTGCAAGCAGTATTATTATTATTGTTAAATAGTACGCGAAAATACAATTAATTAGCATTAATTATCCTTACAGCATAAGCACTGAATTTAAAAAAAAAACTACCCATTTACGATGATAATTTTTTTTTTTTTGCTTTTAAATTTAAAACAATCTTAGCGTTTTACATATTATTAAAATACGTATCTTAAAGTGTTACTTACAAAATCTCAGATAAACTTAAATTATAGAAAAAAATATATAAATATGAATTGAAAGATTGTATTGTTAACACATGAACTTATAACACCATGTTTACTTGTAATACTACTTTAAAGCAGTTCAAGCTAATGGGATTTAAATCATGTAAAACACTATAAAATCAAAACTAATAGTATTTCAAAGCTCTATACGAAAGTGACATTTTTACATGTTTACATTATAAGTAGTTTTGATTTTAAAAATATCGAAATAACTAGTCTACTAAGTCATATTTTACAAGTATTATGTATCAGTTTAATATATATGTATATATATATATATATATATATATATATATATATCACAAAATCAAGAGTTTAAAAAGAGTTTCAAGTGCAAGGAAAACATATTTGGTTACTTAGACATTCCGGTGTATATTATCAAACTAACAATAAGTACGATCAAGTGAAAGGCTATAGTGTTAAAACTTGAACATATGACACAATAGATACGCATAACATACACTTTAAAGCTGTTTTTAGCTTTAAAATTGTTAAACACGATTAAAATTGCTAAATACAATAAAACCAAAACTAATTATACACAGTTAGATATTTATTTTAGAGTTTGTAACAAAATAAACAATAAGTAACTTACTATTTCCCGAGTTTTCTTAACAGTTATAAAATTTATTCCAAGGAAATACAGGGTAGCAGATTTTTCCTTTCACAAATCTTTCGTTCAGTACACCTTACTTACGTAACGTATACTTGACTTTCTTTTTCTGTAAATTTAGCGCCAGCCTGGCTGGTTTCGACTAATTAGTCCAAGCATATTAAAATAAACACAGCTGCAGCTAGGGTAAAACTGCAACATGGACTATGTTAAATGTTCTTTAATCAGTAATCATTACTCAGAAATACATCGGAAATCGGACAAAATCCTTACCAGGGAACAGCACTATAAATGAATTTCAAAATGGCGCTCTGAGTCATATGTCGTTTAAAATTTTTATTCCTGAATTGGTGTAAGGCTTCCATAATTTCTTTAAAGGAGTAAAATTACACCATTTTTAATCTATTATAACACTTAAAAGTGTGTTGACACCAGAAATAGCGCATATTTAAACTTTATTCGGCATTTTAGAAACCCAAATTAAGTGTAATAATACTCCCCTTTTTTTACAGTGTACGTAACATCAAAGCATTGTTTTAATTTACCACGCTAGAAATAAACAAGTAACATGAAAATTTTGTTTTTAAAGTCAATTCCTACTTAGGTCATCAAAGAAAAATTTAATACAATCCCTAAAGCTAATATTAGTTTTTGTTGCATTAAAATAACTCAATTTGTTGATTTTCTACAAGCAAGTAGGTTTACAATGGAAGTCTATGGGAATTTGGCGAAATATTAGAGATATCGCCAAATTCGCGTTCTTTTTGGCGGCATTTGGCGACAAACTTGGCGATATTTGGCGACAGAACAGGGCACCCCCATGGTAACCCCCCATATAGATATGAAGATGCATTAAATGCTTCAATAACAATGGCCGCCATTTTGTCTCCCATGTAAAACTAAAATTAATTAATTGAAATTTAATTAATGAATTAATATTTGAAAAAACTGTATTAACATCAATTGTCATCCAGTACAAGTTTTAAAAAATTTATTTCACCTTGATAGGATGAATAATAAGTATTTTATTAACGATTGAAAATTTGAACAAGATATATATATATATATAAATAAATAAATAAATCCCAACAAAAAGTTTTCGGTAAAAAAAAAAAAAAAAAAGCGCCAAGTTCTCCTTAATGTTTCGGCCAGAAAAAGTAGTGATATCTGATGTTCGCACAAGTTAAAAGCCAAACATCCCAAATCTTTCATTGAAAATGGCTTCCTGCGACTTGGCCGTTAATGCCTTCTACAGCATTTCAAAATTAATGATTGGAAATTACGCATTTATGAATTATTTAAATATTAAAAGTAATATTAGAATGCAAAGAGGCAAATTCACATAAAGACATTATAAGTAAAATATTTCTGATAACTACCATTCAGTTTCAACAAACATTAGTTTTGATTACAGATCATTTAGTCCACTTGCGGTTTAATTGCCATTTTGTACGATCTAAAGCTAAAGTCATTAACGTAAAACCCAAGAAATAAAACAAAATTTACTTTCTTCAAATCTCAAAATATGTTACATTATATTTTATTGTATAATATTGAAATTTTGTGCATTGACGAAGGAGATTTTTTTCGTTTAAACATTTAATATAGTTTGTTTGCATACGTTAAGATGTATTCGATTTATAAACTGTTAAAAGCTGATACTAATTAAGTTTTAGCAATTAGGGATATTACCTTCTGAGTACAAGTATTTTGTTATATTTAACTTCTAAGCATTTAAATAGACTGAAGTTGTTTAAATGCTTTATTCAAATGTGTATTTTATTTCTGTATTCTGTGTCACAAAATGCCTAAAATAATCAAAAAATGTAGTTGGCATGTAGCTCATTTGTACATATTTCAAAATTTGAAAAACTCTCACGAAGGCATTAACGGCCAAGTCGCAGGAAGCCATTTTCAATGAAAGATTTGGGATGTTTGGCTTTTAACTTGTGCGAACATCAGATATCACTACTTTTTCTGGCCGAAACATTAAGGAGAACTTGGCGCTTTTTTTTTTTTTTTACCGAAAACTTTTTGTTGGGATATCACTACTTTTTGTATGTTTTCTCAAGTTTGTTATTCTAAACTATATTAATATGAAAAAACTTAAATTTCGGTACTTTTATGTTAGCCGGGAGCAAATTTCCTCATTAGCCGTTTGTTTTTTCGCCAATAGCAGTTTTCAATTTTCACATGTGTAAATTAGAAACAATGCTTTGATTTTCAAATAAAATATTTTGATTTATATTAATATTTCTTATTTATTTATTTATTTATTTCTATGTTAAATATTCTATTAAATAAAATGAGAGAAATGCATCTATTTTAAATGAGATGACTGAAAAGTATATAATATGAATGCAATATGAACAATGGAGTTGGGAACAGTATTTGGCGATTTGCCACTTGCGCCCGGCTAACATAAAAATACCTAAATTTATTTTACTGAGCTTTACAAATTTATACTTTATTTATTTTTATGTTAAAGTACTAGCCGCCTCTAGCAAGCAGTATTTACCGTATTACTTCCATGTTAAATGTTGCATCATGTTACTGTGATTCATAATTTAATTTACTTGCCCATTCTTTCGCCAATTCGGAAGCTTTTGGTAGAGAAATCAAGAACTCTTTACGATCATGGAAGCACATCATATATTTTGTGTTGTTATGTACTTCATCTTTCGTGACAAATATCTCTTAACTCACTTATGCATGCTTCCTTAGCAATTACGATTCGTTCTCTAATGCGGAAATTTTGAATCCTATTAAGAAAACTTTTCTAATTGGGGTCACTGCCAATTGTTGTATTTTAACTGATACGACTAGGTACAAGTGAAATTGTTCTTATGAAATCCTTTGACAATATCTGTATTTGCATTAAAACATATTGATGCTAATATATTTTTGTTTCACGTTAACCTTTTCAATAGACTCGATTACGGAAGAATAGAAGGTCTACCGGCTCACTGCCAAGATCCATTTAAAAATCTATCATTCTTCTCATCTGATCGTGTTGAAGAATTAGTCAATGTGCCATGGTTTTAAGATTTTAGCTAATTTTGCTCGAAACCTGAAAACAAAAATGCGAGGAACCGGATTATAGAAGATTCATTCTAACGTACATATTGATTAACGGGTTACATATTATAGAATTATAATAATCATAAGGAGAACTGGCAGTTTCAATGCTTTAATAGTTTCCGTAAATTCTCTTTATATAATACAGAAGTTTTAGCGGTGTAAAGGTTAACAACATAGTCGCAGTAAGTATAATAACAGTACAATATAATAACAATAGCAGAGGTTTTGGGCAGTGACGAAACTATTAGCACTTTGAAAATATTAGTACGTTATATCATTTAACTATTCAGATGATATGCGGAAAAATAAAAATAGATTGCTCGCATTAATAATTAACACATTGAAAAATGGCCACTAGCGTCAAATATTCACCAAGCTTAGCGACATTTAGCAAAGTTTAGCCAAATTTGGTAATATATCAAGTCGATTCTCAAATTTGGCGACAAAAAATGTTTTGTTTATTCTGGCGTCATAATGATGCATATGTATTATGTATTATACACATATCTATAATATGTATGATGCAAATGTATTACGTATTATATGCATATGTATAATATGTATGATGCGTATGCATAAGTTCATTAACATCACTAAAACGCACTTAAAGGAATAGTGTTTCATAAATAGTAGGGATAATTGCCAGATTGACCAGAGTGCTATTGAGATTAGAATACCGACATTTATAATAGACGTCTGTACACACCATCACCTCATCGAGTTTACAGCTGAAATTTTAGGATTAGTTAAAACTAGATTAGCATATTTAAATGCAACTGGTCTGTTAAGTCATATCTTGGTAGAAACCCCCTGAAGACCTAATTTTAGTGGTTAACTGATAGGTTTACTATTGTATTTACCTGCATCCAAAAGTTTGGAAACATGGAGGAATGGGTGCAGGAAAACACAATGGAAAATCCACCAATTAACCCGTAAAATCGGGTCTGTAGGTGGTTTCCACAAAGATATGACTTGACAGACCAGTTACATTTCAGTACGCTAATCGATATTTAACTAATCCTAAAATTTCAGCCGTTAGCTCGATGAGGTGATGATCTGTGCAGACGTCTCCCGGTCTTTAATAAAATTTGTTTTAAGGAAGTAAAAGATAGAAAGATGGACAGATAAACTGAAAGATTTGCCTTAAGATTTTTGTAAAAGCATATAAAAATTCATTCAGCTTTAAATCATTAACACCTTTATAACTCAGTCTAATTTTCTATAATCGGGTTTTGACGACCAACATATCTTATCTATAACTATAATCTTTCTTTTACAGATTTAAAATTAACAATAAATTAACAGTAAGTAGGCTAATAATACAATATAATAACATTAGCAGCGGACTTCGGACGCCGCATCTATCGCACATCGTTAAAGATAGTTTATTAGTTACACATTTCATTTAATTAAAAGGAGATTTTTAAAATTTCATATGGAATTAGGATATTTTTCCACTATAGGGACCTTGGCATTTTTTAAAAATCTTGGCGCAATTCGGACTTCAGAAACTGAGATATGTTGCCAAATGATATAAACAACTACGAAAACAAACGTGATGAACTTTTATGTTATTTATATGTATTTATATACATATAAACATTTTATTTATACATGTATAAAATATTATTTTTTATATACAGATTATTTATGTTGGTATATAAAAATAAATAAACGGGTTCCTTACATTAAATAAATTGTATACATATGGAAAAAATTGCTTGTATATCTGACACAGTAAATAGGTTGCCAGAAAATTCGTTATTATCAAATTTCTTTTCTCGTCAAGGCTATTTTCTGTATTTCGCCAAGGCTATTATATCGGAAACGTACCGAATTGCGGTTATATTTTGTTAAATGTTTTATTGTTTTAATATCGTAAATATATCATAACCTATACTGATTAAAATTTTTAGGTATATTCATTTTTTCTATTTAACAAACATCTTTGGAAAAGCATATAAATAAAATGTTATTCTGATTGAAATCACGTGCCGCCTTCAAAGCTCTGTAATCGAATTTTGGCGACCAACATTGGCACAATTGAATGCGTAGGAACTGTTTACGGCCAAATGAACACCCCTTGTTTGAAGGGTTTAGAGGCGGAAATTCTGTGTTTTCAGATTTTTCTGGTTAATTGTGCTACAAACCCGACTTACTTGTGAAATTTCATGATTCTACGACTTTTAGAAGTACCTTAGTTATTTGATGATGCGAAGTGAGTCAGTGACAAAAAAGCGCTTTTTCGGAATTTAATATTTCGAAAACTACTAAATATAGAAACATGAAATCGTGGAACCTTAGTTCAGTTTGACCATACAAACATGTGTATAAAAGAAAAATTTCTATATCTCTCCCTAAAACGACGTTATGAGGGGGTGAAAAGTATGCCGAAATGGTTCAGGAAAAGGTAGCTTACGGCTTGTGCGAACTTGGCGGACGCACTGCCGTGCTCCCAGATAAATAAATAAATATAGGGAGAGTGTGAACTAATAGTAGGAATTGAAAAAGGCTAACTGGAGTCTTAAAAAATGCTATTTGCGAAATTTGCTCCCGCCTAACATAAAAGTGCCGAGAATTCTTTGCGATCACGGCAAATTTTATGTAGTTTTACTCGAAAAAATAATTTTGATTAAAAATAGCCACCTTACATACTATTATAATATAGATGAAATGATGGCGATGGGACAATATTTTGCGATTTATCACCTGCGCCCGGCTAACATTTAAGTTTCAAAATGACCGATTGGCGTATAAAAATCGAAGCGGTCAACGCGGAACTATGATGACTGTCACATGATTTAGGCTATTATTGTAGTGATTTAGCACAGATGTCATATACGCACCGGGTTTTTACGACAATTTGGCGAAAACCTCGTTTTCGAAAACCAGTTACATATGTATTTTTAAATTGTTTTCTATTATTTTTAAAATGAAATAACAATAAATAAAAAAAATAATTAATAACTATAGAACAAAACAATTTATAACTTTTTTTAAATAAAAAGAAAATAAATGCAAATAAACATTTATTAATAAATAAGCAAAAATAACCGTGTTTCAATGTCAGGCAAAATAACACCATTTTGGCGCCAATTAAGTACCCCGGTGCGTATATGACATCTGTGCCTAATATTTTTCTTTTCATTTCGTTAAAAAAAGTGAAAGTCATTAATTTTAAATGTTTCTGTTTTAAATGAAAATTTTGTATTTTAAATAAAATGATAATGAAATACAAAAAAAAAAAAAAAAAAAAAAAAAAAAAAAAAAAAAAAAAAAACGATGGGAGAAATGTTTGGCGATTTATTACCTCCGTCGCGCTAACATAAAAATTCCGAGTTCTTGACTTCTCTATCACAATCTTCCGATTTAACGAAAGATTGTTCAAGTAAATTGAATTATGAATAAAAGTAACATGATACATTTGTTAGCATACATTTAAGGGAGCCCAAACTGGTCGCCAAATTAGTTTAAAATAATAACCTTTTCTAAAATAGGAAAAAAATATCTGTTGTGATTAAAATATGAGTTGCCATCATTAGAGAAAAGTGTTTAAAATTAGCAAAAAAGTAGTATCAAGAAAACGAATTCGAATTTAAAAATTCTAATACCAGTTTTGAGATCTGCAGATCAATACGGATTTTCGGTGTTAATTTCATCGCATAATATTCATATTTTAGGAGAAATCGCCGTGAAACATAATCAGTTGTTTAATCTGTCGTTTCATAAAATCGTTTCATAAAGTCGTTTAATCAGTCGTTTCATAAAATCGTTTCATAAAGTCGTTTCATCAATTCGTTTCATTAGGGTTTTATATATATAGGGTAGAAATCCAAACAAAGCAGTGCTTTTGCTAGTTGTATTCAACTTTAAATCATTGCTATTTTTATAGGATCGACTGGAATAAAAACGTAAAACGCACGTGGATTCCAACATGGTTTTATAGTTGATCTGTACATTGAAACCAAAAATGAAACAACAAAAATAATTTTCCTACTACTAGACTAATTTTTTAACAGAAAGAAAAAAAAACATTAAATCTTTGAGGTACAACCCAGTTTTTTAAAATCATATTTAGTTCTTGTATTAATGAGTACTAGCATTATAAACAGCCCTTCTTTTTAATATAAGAAAAAACTATTTTTATTAACCTTTGTGTACATAATATTGTTGGCATTACAAAAAGTAAAGAAAACAGAAAAGAATTGTCCAACCGCAGTCATATTCTTTAACGTTTACGAGTTTAATTTTTTGTTGCCTCTAATATACATTGTAAAACATAGTAGTGATATAGCGTGCATTTAAATCCACACTAACAACAGGTATGGTTATCTCTAATCATAATAATTTTTATGACGTGTCTGAGAAACCTGAACTCGTTATATCACTCTTACTACAGTAAAAACATACACGAAGCGAGAGACAAAGAATATTAGGAGCGGGGTAAAAGAAGAACTGCAGTTTTAATAATTTAGCAAGGTTTGTTTAATTCAAATGCCTACCATCATTTCTGATTAGTAATTTTTGCGTTAATTAATATTTTATTAAATAAAGTAAATAATACTATTCGAAAACTGTGTTTTTTAACTGAATAAAAATAATCCGCAAAATCGGCAATACTTTAAAAAAGAGAAGGAATTCGCATCTTGATTAATGAATACGCGTTTTAAGCGTGATTTGTTTTCTCAAAGGAGCAAAAATTTATCGCGTATTGATCTTGCAATAACCGTTCGCGTATTAAACGCGATATTTTTGCATTAGCCTTATGAGCGATATTCAAGGGACCGGAAAAAATCCGCGTATTAAGCGGGATCGCGTATTAATCGTGAGTGTATTAACCGGGTTCGACTGTATCACAATGGAATACACAAAGTAAAACTCAACGGAAAATATCGTCTTCTATCAACGATGCATTTCGGTGATTGTACGCAAATCGGCCATAATGGTGAAACTGTAGGATATTTAAAATTTTTCATCAGAAAAACCTGATACATTTTTAATATGTAGTTTAGACATAGTTTTATTATATTAGCTCATAAAATTGCAGCATTAATTAAAACATATATTTAAAGTAAATTTTTAAACCCATAAAATATCATTCCCTCACATGAAACACAGCACAGCACAGAAAAATACAAAAAATATCTTTTCTTACTGAAATATTTATATTTTGTTTTGTCTGATTTCTGTCTTTTAATATGAACACATAAAGTATTATTTCTATGGATTACATTATTTTTTTGGTCAGCATTTGCAATTTTTATTTGGCAAAAATGTTTGCAACTCGTATTTCACATCATACCCTCACTCATTAATAATTCTGAACATTTGAGATAGGTGGTACTACTGTAGACTGAATCATTGTGCTGAGCACATAAGCATTGCCTGTCTGTAAAAAACAAACAAAAACAAACAAAACAACAACAACAATAACAACAACAACAACAAAAAAAACCCCAGCCATCTTGGAGATATATTTCAGTATGTAAGGACTAATTTAATAGACAGATTGAGCATAAGTTAAGGTGATGTTATCATTCCCACATTTAAATTTACAAAAATAATTTATTTTCTAAAATTTATCATTGTATGGTTTTGTTTTACCTGAAGATATAATTTTAGAACGTGTATTTTTTTTAATCCTCTAGTCGTGGGAATTGCTATTATCGCGTTCCAGTGGGCTACTTTAAAAAAATTCAGATTGCTTGATTCCCACCACTTTTTTAAAGCGTATAATTCGCCTTACTCTTGCATTATTTAATCTGTAATTAAATAAAGTGACTATTTCTACTTCAAAAAAGTGGTGGAAATCAAACAATCTTAATTTAAAAAAAGTAAGTAACCCACTGAAAAAGTCGCCCGCGGCTGGAGGGTTAATTTACTTTATCCGTACAAATTTCAAAAGCTAATAATGTACATTTTATCATTTCCTCACTATAAGGGAATGATTCTTATGTGAGAGAATTGCTCAATTATTTTTAAAAACTTGTAGAAAAATATTTTTGTTGAACATTTAATGCTTTTGATGAAAATAAAAGCGCATTTTTAAGCAAATCGGTGTATAAAATGTTATTTATTATGTAAAGGTAAAGAAAAGTCAGGATGGAAACCAAAAAGAGTTTAAAATACTAAATAAAATAAAATAAGACAGACCTGAGCACAGTTAAAAATAAAATTTTATAAAAAAGTACAATTAAATTAACAAGTTAAAAAATAAATTGGACATTCAAAAACTGTCCAACATTCACTTCAAACGAATCACATCCCGCTAATTGCGAACGCCTGTATTTTGAAATCGGGTTGCAACATCTATCATGGTAGATTGCTCCTTGAGGGTTGATTCACTCAACTGCGTTCACAGACTTTGAATGAAGCTCGTTCTGTCCCTAGTGAATATCGCTTGATTTTAAAATTACTAACTTTAACTGTTTTTGATTTGTTCCGTCGTTTGTTATGCAATGGATATTTTGTACTGATGATGCCTTGCGTGTAGCTCGGCGAAACATTTACTAATTGTATTTTAAATTGTTTTTTAGTATTTTTTTATAAAATTTTATTTTTTAACTGTGCACAAGTCTGTCTTATTTGATTTTTTTTAGCATTTTAATGGTTTTTAATTCAGAAGTTAAATGTATATATATTGCAAACAAAAAGAGTTTCTGGCAGAAATTTGCCAAGAGCAGTCATTTTGACTGCTATCAAATATGTATAATTCGATGTGAGTCAGAAATTTCTTTAAATTAGAGTTAAACATATATATCGCGCAGAAATTAGTTCAATACATAAGTTAAAAAGCTTCAATTAAAAATCTGGTGTACATATTTTCTATAAAACTTGAGTGAAGTTTTCGCCGCTTCTAGTGTTAAAAATCTAATAATTATAGAATTTATTAACATTAAGCCTGACGGCTATTTTTTGAGAAAATAAGTATTTTTTTAATTCTTGTCTTGTTACAAAAAAGTCTAGACTTAATTTAGATATCTAGTCTTGTTACAAAAATTAGAAACTTCTGACATGATTTTTTTTTTCTTTTTGATGGTGAAAATGGCCCATTTGCGTAGAATCACCATTTACTTTTAATGTATCTTCCTAACCGTCTGGATGACAGCTAGTGGACTCGATCAGAAGAACAAGTGATGCGGCTCCTGGGTCCCAACAGATTTTTGTTTTATAATTTAACATTTTCTTTATATTTTTTTCGGTGCATATCTCCATTTTTTTTGTAAAAATATATCAAATAAAATAGATAAAAACAACAGATATACGAGGGTTGTTTTTTTTTCAACCTCCGATGGGCCGTAAAATAAAGACTATTGTGAATAATAAAATTATTTTATAACCTGGAATCAAGTAGAATCAAGTACTTCTATTCGACATAGTCGCAATGAAGATTGAGTCATTTATTATACTAGTGAGCGAAAGGGGGGGGGGGGATACCCTTTTCACAAAACGTTGCCGCCAACGTATTGAGATAGGTCTCCAAGGCGTTTTGAAAATTTTTGTGGGAATGGAAGTTGAATGGAATGCTGTCGTCCCAGATCTGTCTTCAGGTATCGAAAAAGGTGACAATCACTCGGTAAGAGCCGAACTGATGGGCCAACAACTTCTTTCATAAATTGGATGGGATATGTTTGAAAGAAGCTGCTGGACCATCAGTTAGACTCGCATCGAATGATTGTCACCTTTTTTTGATATCTGAAGACAGATCTGGTACGACAACACTCCATTCTAACAAAAATATTCAAGACGCCTTGGAGACCTATCTCAATACGTTGGCGGCAACGTTCTGTGAAAAGGGTTTCCGTCGAATTGAAGTACTTCATTCTAATTGACTCCAGGCTATAAAACAATTTCATTATTCACAATAGTCTTTATTTTACAGCCCATCGGAGGTTGAAAAAAAAACAGCCTCGTAAAAACAAGTTATAAGTCATATTTTTGAAATTTATTGTTCTGTTTCACGTGCAGGTATTCTCTTCCCTGTTCTGGATTGAACGTTAATTATTTATGTCCCTTTTACTTGAAAAATATTAGTTAGAAATATTTATTTGTAGTATTTTAAATCTGGCAACAGTTCTCAGGACAGCAGATAAAAAAGCGTAATACCTTGCGTTATTAATAAGTAATATTAGAATTTTAACTGCAAAAAGCCGTAATTTTGTCCTGAACATAGTACGTCTAACTACGCTATATTAGGTATCTGTTTTTGCACATTGAATTCATTTAGCGATGTACTTGGATCCAATTATTTTAAGATAATTTTCCCTCTTTTTTTTTCATATTTGCGTTTCAGATATTTTTTGGGATGATGATGATGATGATGATGATGATGATGACGATAATTCGAATATTGCAATACATTTCAAAATTTTGATAATTTTTGGATACTAGATTAATATTATCCGCACTCTAAAGTTCCACCTACGTTTCGTCCATCTGTGTAAGAGTTTTTCCAGAGATGTGGCTAGTACCTCTGGGCATGATTCATCACTTGTTTCTCGGAACCAGTCGAATATTGCTGCGCATCCCGAATTAGCTTGTTGAAAATTTGTTATGTATTGATGAGAGTACGTGAAACATTTTCGGAATTAATTAATCTAACATCACTTTGCTTATTTGAATGGTAAAACTGACGATTTGCTTAATTCACAGTTTACTGTGGAATAATTTTGGATAATCTATATGAGTGGTTTCCCTGTTATTGAAACATTTTTTGCTCTGTTGCAATTCTTATTTCAAATTAGCTTTTCAGGATACTTACGGTGTATTGACAATGTGGAAATAGCAACACATTGCTGAAATTTAATAATTTAACATAATTTTGTTTGTTTCCAAGGTAGAATATACAACTCACCTGTAAGAAGTTTGTATCCTCCTCTACAGAAGATAAGAAAAAGACGGCTGAAATGCCGGAATGTTTAAATTGGCAGCACATTGGTTTGAAAATCGAATTGCCGTACACTGTAAAAAAAAAACAAACTACTGTAGATTTGCCAGAACAAACTCGATCACAGTGAATGTGCTGTATCTTTCTTTGGTTTCCTGACTATATTAACATGGAAAATACCGTAGTTGCGTAAAATTAACAGCACAATGTGCTGGCAATTTGGACGCATTTTTTTACAGCACAAACTGTTGGCGTCCAAATTGCCAGCACATTGTGCTTTTAATTTTACGCAACTACTGTATTTTCCATGTTAATATAGTCAGGAAACCAAAGAAAGATACAGCACATTCACTGTGATCGAGTTTGTGCGCGAGATGAAGAGTACTTTGTACTGTAAAAATGTTTTTTTTTATAGTGTGGTTGAAATCTCAGCTGCGGCGAGCTCTGCTATTGGTGCCCCCACACAAAAGGATTATCGATAGACTATTCAAATATGTCAAAGAAATATTTCGAGGTTGACTAGGAACTCTGGACCAGTCAACGAAATCGTAGAAGTGGGTGATACAAGGAACTAGTATCCAAATCCCCCTGATAAATCAGATAAAAAAGAGGGGAAAAATGCCGCAATGGTGTAGTTAATAGCACATTAGTTTGTAAATAGGAGGCTGTGCTCCGAATATCGACAGCTTCACACCAGTGAAATCGGCAAATTTTTGAAAATACAAAGACCATAATCTTTTAGTAACTACCTCTGTTATGACTATTTGCTTGTTCTCGAAGAAATGTCAGAAAAAACATCCAAGCGTATGCTAAAATTTCAGTAAAATTCAACATTGTGTATTGACTGACAGTCTCTCAAGCCGCCCGCTGTACCACAGGGTTTATTTCTCAAGGGTCAATCCTAAAAATAATTCTCTCGGTTCATGAAATTGCCATGAAGCTTGATTAAAATTTTTAGCAGAATACCCAATATCTAAATACGGCACAGCACAGCCTTAGCATATAAGCTAAAATGAGAATAAATACTTCTTTTTTAAATGATTAATGTTAAAGATAGGACAAAGCAAAATAATTTAAAAATCATTAATCTGAATATCTAAATAAATTATTATTTTTTAAATATTAACAATAAATATTTTAATATACTTAATAAAACAAGCGACACATTTATATATTAAAATATAACTATTTTTTTTTCATGATAGGGTAACTCCGGGATAGTCGCCGCATACGGGATAGACGCCGCACCCCTTGCATTTCGTGTAATTACCGATAGATGGTCGTCAAACGCACAGTATAGGTGCGCAATGTGATTATTTTAACCAGTGTATAGCGTGAATCCCATTTCGATGTTTACTTGTAGAAGTACAGTCCTTAATTTGACGTAAGTGCATGATTTCATTGTGAAAACTTTTAAACACGTTATGCTTAAATACTTTTCATGCACTAATTACTAAATGCATGCATGATTTCGAAGTCAAAACTAAGTGTAGCGTTTGTATAGAGTACTGTATGTATGGTTACGCCCTTCCCGTTAGCGATGGCAGGTAACTGTGATGGCCGATGTCTGCACCATGCAAAGCGGGATTCATGCCGCACTGGTATTCCGGTATACAATGCCGCAGTTTCTTTTGTACGGGATGATTAAGTGTTATTAAATTTTCCTTTTCTTTTTGCACAGATTAACTATTTTAGGCATGTTATCAAGTTTACTAAAACCAAAGGAGAAAAAGGGGAAAATAAAAAGTAAGAAGTGCAAGAAAGATGCAAGTGAAGATGATAATAATGAAAAATTGGATTGCGCGTAACGCAGACGTTCTTTGCAAACTACTCCAAGAAAGAGGAAGTGTAATTGGCTTCGTTGCATCATGTGTTTAAATGTAGTTACATAAAGACTGTACTTTTTAGACACTTTTTTGTAGATTGTATTCGAAAAAAAGGTCACTTAACCCATTCGGGACCATAGGTACATATAAGCACCTTCATAAAGAGCTTACAAAATTTGTTTCTGGCACCAGTAAAAAAGAAAAGTAATATTTCCTTTGTTTAATTAGAGCATTTTAATGATTATTTAAGTAAAGGTAACTTCTTTTAAAAAAGTGGTACCAAACGAATAAAATGAGTATAAAAGCCACCGGTCCCGAAAGGGTTAACAAATAAATTATGTAAACACAATTTTACGTTTTTTCTTTTCCCTTTCTAATACATTGATGCTACGTTGTTGCTGAAATAACAATTAAAATTTAATTAAAGATAAGTCGATAATTTTAATAGTGAAAGTGGGCAACAATTATTAATTTGAATCTACCAATACGTTTCATTGTACTCATTTAGGTTGATTTTGTTATTACATCGTTAATTATAGTCCAGGTATGAATATCTTTTTAATATTTTTTTTATAATTTCATTTTGTTCTTATTGCAAGCGCGGCATAACTACCGCACAAGTGCGGCGTCTCAGCCTGAATGCACGGGTGACGCGCCGCAGCGTAATGTTTTAGAAAAAAAAATTGTTACAAAACATTAATAATTTTTTTTAATGTTTTTGCCGCAGTACACGCATTGTATATTCAACATTAAATAGCACAGTATGATTTTTTTAATTTTATGTCCAACTTGGGACTTTATACAGAAATTAAAAAAAAAGAAAATGTGCGGCATAAATCCCGGAATTACCCTATATTCTCACTAAGTTATAAAATAAAAAAAATGCTTATGTTAAAGTTCATATCAACATCCTTATTAATAAATCGGATGAACAGGTTTAATAAAAATTAATTGGACAATTTTGTAACTGAATATTTTACGAAATATTAATTGTAAGGCACCAATTTAATGGCTGATTCGTAGTACCACAGCTTATGTTTGCGGATTGCTGGCTGCAGATAGTGCTGTCCTAGTTTGGATAAGTCGCGGCCCTTACAACCCTAAATTTCAGTTTACGGAGCCTTATTAAAGATACTGTTTATAGTTCGTCGCTTCTGAAATCCATTCCCGAATTAAAAATCACGAATTAGCACTTTAATTGGTTCAGTTGACGTGAACATATACTTGCGTGAAACTACGTGAACTTGCAAGAACTGTTTTACTGTGGAGACATTTGTAGAGTAACAAAGGGCAGCAATATCGAACATTTGTGCGAAGAGAATCTATGTGCGTTTCAATATCTTATAATCTTGTGTACTTTTATTAGCTGTATAACTACGCATAGCCATAATTTTGCCCAAATAATTTGTGTGAACCATGTATATCGAATGTGATATCGAATTATTTATTCACTAAGTTTAATTCTCTAGAAATTGAACCGTCAATTTTCTTCATGTAATTTTTTAATTTTAAGACTGAATTTGAAAAAGAAATAATATGTGTAATTTTAAAGTTAAAATCGTGTGAAAGTTTTGTGCTAAAATATTAATATTTAGCTGTAAAGAACACTGCTTTACGCATAAATATATGTTTATTTATTTTCACTTCAAAATCCAGAGTAAATGTTTTGAATTTTCAAACTCATTTTTTTGTACTTTTAAATCCGACTATATCTGATCCAAATCGATTCTCGATCATTAGCTAAAAGATTAGTATATAGTATCAAACTTTCAGAGCTATTGTATAAAATAAAGTGTATTTTTTAAACAAAATGTGCGTAGTGTTAATCCTACTGCAAAATGCGCAGAAAAAATGAAAAGTGACTTCCGGGAATAAGTTTTTTCCCCACAGGGTTAGTTTTCGTATTTTTTGAAATGGTTTGCAAAGACTATTGAAATTGTCTGATGTCTGTTTTTTTTTTTTTTTTTTTTTTTTTTTTTTTTTTGCGTATTTCCATTTTTGAATTTTGCGCAATTTTGAAATATGCGAAAAAAAAGGGAGGAGGGGCTGTGATCTTTTAAATGCTTCATAAAAACAGCCAAATTCCTCCTCATAATTATTGGGGAGTTTACAACATTCAATGCCAATGTGGTTTGTCCTACATTGGACAAACTAAACGAAAACTCCGTTACAGAGTCAATGAACACAGAAACTATGTAAAGAAAAAAGAATTACAGAAATCCTCTATCGCCTCTCATTGCTGGGGAGAGGGACATAATTTTAATTATGACTCAGCTACCATTATCAAGAAATGCATCACTCCTCTGGATTTAGACTTTTTTGAGGCTCTTCATATCCATAAATTTAAAGACTCCTTGGTTAATGATTTATCTAGTACACCATACATCTCAACTTTCTGGGTGGGTTTGTTGTGTCACGACACTTCACTTCCGCATTAATTTCATTGGCTGTTAGAACTTGATGGTCTTTTGGTATTTTGTTTTGACATTTGGGTTTTCACCGTTCATGTAGTTGGGGGGGGGGGGATATTGTTTTTAAAGTTTTTTACACTGAGGATGTGAGTCCAAGTACTCACGAAACGTATACGTATGATCAAATCAACTTATTTTATTGTGTGTTTAAACGTTGTTTTTAAATAATTCAGTGTTTGATAGGGGCCAACTCTTACAGCAAAAACAAATTGAACAAAAATAGGGGTTGAAGAAAAAAATTATCGCATTAACATGATTCTGATAAAACCAGCTGATACAGAAAAATGAAATTAAAAACTCATCAAAAGCGGCCAGATAAAATTGTTAATCTCGGTTTATCTCTAATCTTGATTTAGTTTTTGATGGCGAAATTAGTATTTAATTTCGAAATCTACCTCAGCCTATAGGCCGGGCCGGCAGGGATTTTTTTAACTTTGTCAAATTATTTGATCGATCGAGGTTAGGAAATAATGACGATAAACCCATCAAAATAACTCTTTTGGGTTCTTCTTATCGTACGCTGTATAAATCAGATGCTGGGCATGCTCACTCTTTCGATAGCTCGGAAAAGGAAAAGATGACTTTTTGCTGAGAGTTCATGGTCGTTTTTAATTGCTATCTCGACTAATTAAAAAGAAAATGAAAATTCTGAGTCTTAGATGCATTCGGATCTGCCTTGGACTATCCTCACAAAAAATTTCATATTTCTTGGTGCAGTAGATTTTGCTAGACATCGCCGACACACACACACATACACAGTCTGAGAGACACACTGGCAGATCGAAACCTTCTTTTATTAGTATAGATATGTAAGAAATTCAAATACAAATCGTCTTACTGACTCAGGTTTTTGGATAGCTTTTATTTCGTGAATCATTAAAGATATATTAAAATAAAAATACTGGCAGATCCTTAGGGGATTATTAAAACGCTTTAATTGTATTTTTGCTTTTTAACATTTTGACTAGATTAGAAGATTATATACAAATTGAACTGCTAATTAGAAAGCATGCGCACTTTTCCCTTTAAACATTTTCCTATTAAAAATCTTCATCATTTGAAAATTTTGAAAAAGAAATGATACATGTTAAATAAAAATGAAAATTTATGTCTTATATTTAAAAATAATCATCGATAAGTTTTTCACATCAGAGAATTATTCTGTATTTTATTCTAAATTCTGTAATAAATAAAAATAAAATGCTGTTAAAATTCGCAGAAAGTTATTTATAAGTTTTCGTGATAAGGAGCCTAAATGAACATTTGCATATTAAAATCGAGAATAAATTTTAAAAATTCATTGGAAAAAACATAAATTTATTACATAAGTTCAGCATACCTAAAAACGTATTCTGACTTTCGCTCAACCATTTCAATTCATCAATATGGTGTGAATAAAAAAGAGAATTTAAGTGGAAATAAGTTTTCAAAAAATATAATTATTTTTTCCCCATCTAAAACAACTCTGCAATAACTATTCAAATAATATGCTCGTATTATAAACTTTCTTCTGTTTCGCAAAAAATGCACATTTCTTAGGTTAGGTTTAATGTGCTGTTAAATTTTCGTCCAATTCCTCTTTTTAGAAAGGCAGAAAAAATGCTTTTACGCATTTTTAACATTTTCCAACATAGTTGAAAAGTGTTTATGAATTCGGTTGGTCTGTCCGACGGTCTGTCCGACGGTCTGTCTATCTGTCCGTCTGTCCGTGCCATAACTCGCATAAATATAGTCCGATTGCCATGGTATTCATATATACTATTGGGGTTTTCTATGGCATTTTCGATATTGTAAATGAATTGGGTAGTATTTCCGGTTCATTTACAGGGCTACTCAAAAGAATTCCGTTACATTACGGCCTATGGAGAAAAATCGTTTCCCGTGCATTTTAATGATATTACAATATTGTAAACATATTGAAATTGGTATACATTGCTGAGGTGAACTACAAGCTTCTTACTACAGAATATGGTGTGCACAGAACTTAACGTTCATTTGCAGGGACACGCAAAATAATTTCACTACATAGAAGAAAATGAGCAATAATGGATCTATTGGAGCCTACGGACAATAATTGCTGGAAGTGCATTTTCAGTTGTGGCGTGCGTTTTTAAATTCAACTATTTTTTAAACATTACTTGGTGTTTATGAATTCTATAGATCATATAGAGGATCGCATAAAAGTTCTCAACAACATCCGTTTATTGACGGAAATTGGTGTATGGAATTTTTTAAACTGTGCTATGCGTTTAACTGAACTAAATTTTGGTATACTGTGTAGTATGCATACATATCTGTAGATCATATGCAGGTCTGCACAAAACAAAATCGTATATTTTAACGACTATTAATGGCAATAGCAGAAATTGGGTTTTGAAATGCGTTATGTCCAATATCTCCAAAATGCTCATTTAGGCAACATCTTTCACCTTAGTAAACTGTGAATTTTTTTTATAGTATTCTGACGGTGTTGGAAAGTGTTTCATAATCTATGCCGTGCACATGATTTTTCGTTCTAGTTTTTAATTTATAAAAAAGTCCTTTTTAATACCAAAAATATGGCAGTTGGTCAAAAAATGAAAATATTTTTTTAAAAATTGATAAAATGATGTTTATAATAATGTAGATAATTTTTACTTTGTAAAAGATTGTAAGAGATTGTAAGAGTTATACTGTTAATTTTAATTAAAGAAATTCATTGAAAGAGGTAATGCTATAAGTGTTTTAAAATTTAATATTTCTCTTTTTACCTTTTTTAATAGTCTATATACATTAAATTATTTCAGACTTCATGTTTTTTTTACTCATTTCTATCACACGAATCGTTATCTGTTATCACTAAATGTATTGCGGAAAAAAGATGAAAAACTTATTTTTCCGTCCAAGTATATGAGCGAGCCTTATAGATTTTATACATTCTGTTTTTTGAAAAAATGCATTCTGCTATTAAAGTCCGATATTTGCCAAAAATTGTCATTTTAAAAAAGGACAGAGAAAGCAGAAAAGTTTTTGAACATGTGTTGCATCGAATAGTTTATCGATTTCAAGTGTTACTGAATTGATAAAATTTATAAGAATGAGAATTTTCAACGTTACATTTTAAATATAAATTTCTTTTTCTTTCTTTCTTTTTTTTTTTTTTTAATCTCAAAACTGTTTAAGGAAACGATTTTAAGGAATAAAAATGAATAACTTTAAAAAATCTATTTGAAGAAATTTCGAAAAGCAATCCTTTGCATTTCATAAGTTTTATAATCAAATAATGTATACAAACAGATGACACAACGTATTAATAGAAAATTTGCTAATATGTTTCTCTTTTCTTTATCTTTAGTATTGTGTAAAAAAATCAAATCTATACTATAGTAAAGAGTTTTGAATAACAATGAGGTGTAAAAAAAAAAAAAAAGTGTGGTAAAACAGAATTTTATTGTGATAACAATAAATTTTCAATGAAAGTTTATCTATTTCTTCCCAATAACTTATTAAAAACGTTTGTAGTTGTGCATTTAATTATACAATGAATGGCTAATTATCACTACGCTGTTTTCGAAAAAAATATTCTTAATCAAATCCTAATAGCGCTGATAAATCCATCGTACCATAACTAATATTATTAACGCAAAGGGTGGGGTAATGCACATTTTAACTACTTTCTGATAAATATCTCCAAATACATACATACATTATATATATATATATATATATATATTAAAGAGAAGAGCTATGGTACGTAATTTTATGATACAATATCTAAAGGTAAATCAATCTAGTCAAAAGATTGTTGAAAAAATTCATTAAAAACTTTAATTATAGATATAAATAAAATAATTAATTTCAAGTTTTAAAAAGAGCAAAAATGCCATGGTCATCGTATGCCTTTATGGCACGTAGTTGGATAATGAACTGGGTGAAAGAGTTTAGATGAGAAGCGTTTAGCCCAGCGGTTCCCAAACTGGTGTACGTGTACCCCTGGGAGTACATGGCATGCCTGCTGGGGGTACGTGGAAATAATAATGATAATGGCGGAAATCACAAAAATTGCTTAAGTAAAAACACAAAGAAAATTGATAGTTTTAGATTACAAAGTTAGGCCATGTGTAAATACAATATGTTACACTAAAAATGAGGGAAAAGACCCACATACCTACTAATTCATCCAAACTGCAATGTCAGTAGCTCCGTCCACTGCTAGGCATATTGCATTAGTACTTATATATTTTATCCCGTCTTCCGAAAATTCCAGTTAATCATTATGCAATATTCTTTTCCTGCCACTTTTTAGGGTTTCGTTCATCTGACGAAACCCTATTCGTCTCGCTCCTCTGTCTGTCTGTATGTCCGTCTGTCTGTCCGTCACAGAGCCCGTTCTCAGAAACTATACATGTTAGAGACTTGAAATTTTGCATACTCATAGATGAACACCACACATCAAACAACAATTCATAAAATTTTGAAAAAGTTGGTAATTAACCTAATTACGGGCTAATTAAATTCTAAAATTAACCAATCAACCTTTTGAATGCAGGTGCGAACAGACGTTATCGAAATCCTCCTCAGTTTCTCCTAAGGGTTGCCAGTAAATTCGGCAGATGCTCCGTCCAATTACCCGGTGCAGGGTTACCACGGAGTAATTTAAGCAATAACTGAAGTGGACCTTTAAAAAGCAAAATCGGATCTGCCGAAGTATCGGTCGTACAAATTCGTAACAGATGTAGAAATACGCGGAAAAAATTCTACTTTATTTTGGTATAAATTTCAAATTTCTGCGTAGGATAGAACGCAAAAAATCCACTAAAAATCGATCGATAAAAATTTAATTTCTGTGTTTGGAAAACTGATTTCCATTCACCGGAAGGCAGCTGTCGTCGTCTCTCAGACATATCAGCGCGGGAGAAATTTAAGGGGAGGCAAGTCTAATACGAAATTTAAACTTTTTAAATATTAAATTTTTCGATTAATTTTTTTGACATCCGGGCTGGAAATTTCTCGCAGATTTCATACATACACGGTTCAAAGAGATAGCTTCATTACGAGCTGAGATATTAATTATTATTTTATTAATTCCTTTTATTTCCATCAAATGCCAGATTAAGATGGAGGAACGTGCTTTTTTAACGGAGATTTCATTTAAATTAGGAAATCTAACAATTTGCGTGGGGTATTTCGACGGCGCTCTATGAGATAAGTATTAATAATTCAATATGAAAAAGTTTATAGGTTTATAAGTGTTCATCCCACTATTTCCGAATAGCAATTTCAGGAAATATCTTAAATTATTGGTTAAGACCGCCACTCGATGTGTTCGAAACTTTAAGATACTTTATAACACATAAGAAAAAGTGTAAAAAAGAATGGAGTGTGATATTTCGAGGAGTGGAGGGGGGGGGGGGGTGCTAGATTTATTTATTAAATCTTAGCGTTTGTTATCGCAGAAAATGTTTTAAATTCTTGGTTAAGACCGCACCGCCACCCTCTCGACCATGTATCTACGGAGAGATTGCGCAAAGGAGTTTCGTTCAGATATGCCTTTTTTAAGAATAGAGTGCGCTCCCTGGTGGTGGAATGCGGAACTAACGTGACGCGATTTTGTTAGAATTAGGAAATATAACAAGGCGATCAGTTTGCAACTTTAAGATACTTCATGACACATAATAAAAAGCTTATAAAATAATGGTGCTTGAAATTTCCTGTTAAGGGAGGGCGGGGGAGGGGCGCTGAATTTCTTTTTTAAAAATTAGCGTTTACGACCTTTTTAGACGTCGTTTTTTGAGGACTATGATATATTCAGACACGTGCTGCTTATGAAATTTAAAAATGTCAAAATTTTAGTTACCACTATTTCCGAATAGTACTTTCAGCAAATTTCTTAATTTCTCGCTTAAGGCCACCACCAACTCGAGTAACACAACCACTGATAGGTTGTTTAACAGAGTTTCGATCTGATACACTTTTGCTATGAATAGTGTGCGCTCCTTGGTGGTGGAATTTGCAACTAACATAACGCAATTTTTTTAAAATTATGAAATCTAACAAGTCGATCTGCTGGAAACTTTGACATAGTTCATAACACATAATAAAAGGCTTATAAAAGAATGTTCCGTGCAATTTCCTGGGGCGCCTACCTATCTCGGGTGCTATAGACCCGATCCCCTCGACTAATATACCTACGGATAGGTTGTAAAACGGAGTTTCCTTTGGATAGAGGTTTGTGTAGAATAGAATGCGCCCCTGGTTGGAAATGTGGAACTAACAGATTTCGCAAAAGGATAAAGGAATATTAAACGAAACCCTCTGTGCGATCTGTGATCACACTTACCCACTTGTTTTTTATTCTTTTGTTTTTAATAATATCTGCACGCCTAAATTACGTCAGAAGTTGTGGTTTTAATGCTTTTTGTTAAAACGTGTTAAAAAGCTGGGAATTATTTTCATTTTCGAATAGCCGGAGTTTTATCCCTAATAGGGGAGCTAGGGTATGTATGGGACAAGGGATGGATGGGACATTCTCAATATTTCATGCAATAAACATTTATTTTAAATTGCTTCCTAACCCCATATACCTCTACCACAGTGTGCTTCAGAACTAAAAGTAGGACCACATTGCTGTTTTCATTTTCCTTCAAAGTTGCATTTTCTGAAATCTCTGCTTAAAAGTAAGTTTTTTTTTACATTTGAAGATGTGAAAAATCTTATACAATATAAAAAAATAAGCTATGTTGTAGTTATTTATTTTAAGGTTCAATATCAATAATTAAAATGAATGAATAATAACCATTGTGACAAAATAATTTTTGAGGTAAAATGGCTGAGAAGGGATATTATGCATCATGGGGATGATTGGGACATTTCAAATGGGGATGAATGGGACATTCTCACTCCTCCCTAGAGATGTTGAAAATTTTATTTATTAATTAAATAGTATTATATAGGATGATAAATCAATAATTTACGTCAATTAATAGTATTAAATAGTATTATATGAGTTGTTATTGTTTAAAATTGCTGAGTGTTACTTATTGTATTGTAATAATTATTAATGGATTATCAAAAAATTGGTACTAAAACTTAATCGAAATAGATAAAATTGATAAAAATAGTATATGTGTATTGATCAAATGGGGGAAATTATATTGAATTTTGAAATGTTGCACAAATAAATCCCCACCCCTAACATATTGGGTCAATCGGAAAGTCGGGTCGTGTTGGGAAAATCAATTCGTACCGGAAAATTCAATCATTTAATTATTAGACATTGATTCCGATATCTAATGTCTAATAATTATCGGGCAGAATTTTCCAGTACGAATTGATTTTCCCAACACGACATGACTTTCCGATCGACGCAATAATTTCCGTTCTGCATGTTTCTACGATAGATTTAATTAATATTAATTAATAAGTTATGATTGAAAATTATTAGCTATGCTATATTTAAAAGACATTTTGCACTTTCATTTCAAATCTAAAATGCCTCATAAGTGGAAAAAAAGAACAGGTTGATAGCCGAAGTCCGCATTAAAAGTTAAAACTGCAATAAAAGAAGTTATTGAAAAAAAAAAAAAAACATATCGATTCATGCTGTAAAATCATATATTACAAATATAATTTTCAAATAAGGTTATAATTATTTTTTAATTTGGTAAAGTTGAATACAGGGAGGAAAATCTTTGTGTCCCATCCATCCTATTAGTGTCCCATTCATCCCTGCTGTGGGGAGGATTGGGACAGGGAGGAACGTTTTATTGATTTCATAGTATTTTTATGAATAAGTCATAATCTAGAATAAATATTGTTCATATATGTTGGCAAATACCTAATGTATGAAATGTGATATATAATATTGATAGTAACTTAAATAAAAAAAATATAAAAAAATATTTTTGTGAAAATGTCCTATTCATCCCCCACCTCCCCTATATATTAATAGAAGAGCTTCCCTCATTTTAATCAGCATTTAACTTGAAGTGTTTACTTATTATTTGAGTGACTTTGTTCTTTTAATGTTAATTTTTGTTCTTTTTAATGAAATTTCTTTTAATGCTACATTGATTTTTCTTAATGTTTGGCTAATTTTATGGAAACAAATATTAACTTCAAAATGCAAGATAAAAATGCAAGAAAAATGCAAGAAAAAGTTTTAAAATACAAGATAATAAAATAAATGTTAGAAATGTCAATGTAATTTGTTTCGATTTATTATATAGTTGTGATAAGAATAATATTAATGAAAAAAAGTATGTATGCGTTATCTAGTTGAGTAGAGGGGGAAGGGGGCGTGTTTATGAGAAAGAGGGGTACTCCGAAATTAAAATCCTAAGAAAGGGGTACTTGAAAGAAAAAAGGTTGGTTTGGAAGCTCTGGTTTACCTGGATAGAAGTGATGAAATTTTGTTACAATGATAAATAAAACGTAAATGCATTCAACGGATCGCTATAAAAAAAGGTACTTATTACCATAAAAATGTTAAATTTGATTTAAACAATAAAATGATACTTGATAAAAATTTAAGTGATAAAAAGTGTTCGCTAACATCTAAAAAAACGCCCATTTTTTTAAAATTTAAATTTATTAATTCAAAATAACCAATAAATAATTTCGTGTTATCTCAGGTTTTTTAAAAATGTGAACCAATCTGTTTTGTATAATGTATGTTATTTTGTGTATACTTTTAATTTTCTAACATTCTAACAGTATTTTCTGATAACAAATATATATATGGGTCATTCTCACAATCTTTTGACTTTTGGGAAAAAAAAATCTGGCGAAATTAAACTTGCTAAAACAACATTTTAATCTGATAGACGAATGCCTTAATGATTAAAAATAAAGAAAAAATAATCAGCAGCGAAAATTATTTTATTTAACTGAGGTTTAATTTAAACTTGCGAGTTTAATTTTCCTTACCATTTTCCCCCTATAACTTTATATTTCCTTCTAAATTTTTACTTATAATGAATTTGCATAGTACCACAGTGTATTTAAGTAAGAAATAATAACAATGTAGTACTCTTAATACAGAATTTTTGTATAACATTGTCTTAAAGGGGTGTTAAAGAAGGGACGAAATGGTAAAAAAAGGGACGGTAGGGATGGAACGGTAAGGAAAATTACCACCTATTTTTAGGAAAATCATGTTAAGACTAAGTGATAGCCACAATGTTCATTGATTTTTAGAAACAGTTGTTAACATTGGATTATATTAATTTTTTTTTAATTTACCTCGAAAAGTGCAGGAATAAACCTTGGAGACGGTGAGACTACCAATAAAGCCATGATGTTTGAAATTGGTATTTAAATGCTGATTTAAATTCTACAGTAAATTTCCTGCCAAAGAATTTTAGACATTATTTCTCTAGCATACTTCTGCATGAGAAAAAAACTTGAAAAAAATTCTGTGTCTGCATCTGAAATGATTTTCTGTATACTTTTAGAAGAGGGGTGATAAGGAATCTAAAACCCAGGGACAGAGTTTAAAAAATAATAAAAACCCTAAAAATGTGTGCAGGTTAATTTTTAGCTACACATTTATATGAAACAATAGTTCCAGTTTCAGAAAAGAAATACATCGAATTATTTTTATTGAAACAATTTTATTCAGACAGCTCCAAACTTAACTAGTATGTTGTGGCCATCCCAAAACTTTCTTCTATATAAATCACGTCAATTAAATCATTTAAATCGTACAAGAAATTACATGAATTTAGCACCAATTCATATCAAAGTATATCTGAATTTGAAGTTTGATGAAAATTCGTGCATTAGTTCTTGAGATAGAGCTACAGTGGGAATTCTGAAAAATGTAGCATAGCAGCACCACCTGTTGAGCGATTTACACTAGAAATAAACAGCACTAAATGATATCAAGGTATACCTGAATCTGAAGTTTGTTGAAAATCTAAGCGTTAGTTCTTGAGATAAAGCTATTGCGGAAATCGCAAAAAATACAGCATAGCAGCGCCACCTGTTGAGCGATTTACACCAAAAATTAAACAGCACAAATTTACACGTCAATTCATGTCAAGGACTAACTAAATCTGAAGTTTGATGAAAATCCGTGCAATAGTTCTTAAGATACAGCTCTTGCGAAAATCGTGAAAATGCAGCACAGCAGCGCCACCTGTTGGGCGATTTACACCAAAAGTTAAACAGCACTAATTTATATCAAGGAATAACGAAGTCTGAAGTTTGATGAAAATTCGTTCATTTTTTCTTGAGTTAGAGCTATTGCGATAATCATGAATAATGCAGCATAGCAGCGCCACCTGTTGGGTGATTTTCACAAAAAAGTAATCAGCACCAAACTATATCTTGGACTAACGGAATCTGAAGTTTTATGAAAATCCGTGCAGTAGTTCTTGAGATATAGCTATTGCAGAAATCGTGAAAAATGCCGCATAGCAGCGCCACTTGTTGGGCGATTTTCACCAAAAACTAATCAGGTCCAGTTTATATCAAGGTCTAACTAAATAATAAGTTTTGTGAAATTCTGTGCATTAGTTCTTGAGATAGAGCGCCCACAAAATTTTTGTCACATACAGACTCACAGACAGAGTGACAGAGTGACAGAGTGACAGACAGACTCACAGACAGACATTTTCTGAAAACCATCAAATCGTGTTCTGGGCATTCTAAAACGTGTAAATCCGTCGAAAACCGGAAGTCGAAAATTTTCACGAATCCAATACTTTCTCCTTGTAAAGATAGAAGAAAGTAAAAATCAGCATCAGGGACACGGGATGGTAGATGATTTTTCCTGGTATTTGGACCCCCAACATCGTCCAAAACTTATTTATCTCGTTAATATTGTTATGCAATCGTGCAATGAGAAAAAAACTTGAAAAAAATTCTGTGTCTGCATCTGAAATGATTTTCTGTATAATTTTAGAAGAGGGATGATAAGGAATCTAAAACCCAGGGACAGAGTTTAAAAAATAATAAAAACCTTAAAAATGTGTGCAGGTTAATTTTTAGCTACACGTTTATATAAAACAGTAGTTCCAGTTTCAGAAAAAAAATACATCGAATTATTTTTACTGAAACAATTTTATCCAGACAGCTCCAAACTTAAAAATCAGCATAAGGGACACGAGATGGTAGAGGAGTTTTCCTGGTATTTGGACCCCCAACATCGTCCAAAACTTATTTATCTCGTTAATATTGTTATGCAATCGTGCAATGGGATGTTCCCCAGTATATGAAATAATAAAAAAAAAAAAACACAAAAAAGTGTATTAAATAAAAAATTATTATTCAGGGACATGAAAGTCAAAAGATTGTGAGAATGTCCCATATATATTTCCTTAGGATACTCGAAAGTTAGTTAATAATTATCTTTAAGTATTTCGAGAAATGTCATTCAAAATATGAATGTTATAGTACATTTCAGTTTAAATTAACTTGCTGCTATATATATCGTTATATATTTCTTTATAACTTCTTAGTGTTATCGAAGTTGATACAGAGCTAAAATGAATATTCAGTTGCAGTTACATCAGTCGAAACAGCCAAACTAATCGGTATATAACTATTAACAACAACAAAAACAAATGTGTTAACATCATTTCTACTCATCTGTTTTACAGTTTACAAAACGTATGATGTTTACTTGTTCGATGTTCTGAATTCCAATTATGGGCCAGGTATTTCAACTATTTCTGGATATACGCTAATCTAATTCTATTCATTTAAACTTTAGAGAGATAATAACCTCAATCAGAGTCTGGCGCGTCCAGAAACTTGACATGCGTAGCTGGAAACTATCGTATCCTGGTAAACACATCATTTACCTCTATTACTCTTAATAGTTGTCAAAAGAAGTCACGTAGTTTTCGTTTCTTTAATTTTGGTTAAAATTCCTGCAATTCGGGCTGACCATGGAGCTATGAAAAGAGAGGAAGGGATATCAATCTTCGATCGTTGAAAGCTTCGACGCGGAAAAACGAGTTCTTTCCCCCTCTTCTACGCCCGCCATATTTGACTTTGATCGATAGAAAACCAATCAGCAGTCTCCAGTAAAAGACTCGGCTAAATCTGACGCGGGAGAGGGGGGGGGGGGGCTAGGAAGGTAACAAATGACATTATTTATGACTGTTCCTTCTTTTAGACACTCCTTGGAACCGCTGCCATCGAAATACTGAAGGCCAGAGGACACGAGTGTGACGTCATCACTAATCGACAGCGTCTCACTAGTGTTGGAATTCCCACCGGAAAATTTTGAATAGCAATTTTATTTTATTTGAGGAATAGAATAGCTATCATCTTATAAAACAATAATAACTATTTACGGGGTCTCAGGACTCTTAAAGCTTTAAAATTTTCGAAATTTTAATTTTTTTAGATGTTAAACTCTTATCTTTTCTGAACATTTTTATATAATTGTTTCCTTGAAATTCCTATTAGAACTGAAGTTACGGCTTTTACATTTGTACATGTTCAATAGCTGAAGCGTCGTTTCGAAAACTTTGAAGCCATTTTCCTCCAAATGACGTTTTTAGGCATAACGCACACGATATCTCAAAAACTTATGAATATTTTTTCATGAAATTTTCAAAACATATGTTTCATGTTAGTCTGTGTAAACCGAACCTAAAATTTCCGTTTTATTGTTCAAAACAATATTTTGTTTTGTGATTATAATGGTGAATTTTTCTTAATTTTGCATTAGCTAAATGCAACTTTGTATTAAAAATATAAAAAAGCTTTAAATACAAATTTATTTAGGTTCAGGGTAATTATTTCAATCTGAAGTACAAGTAGGCACCAAAATTTTCATTCTAGTTGCAACACTTATTTTGTAATCGTGCGCGTAAGCTGTTATGCCGATTTTTTGCTCATCAAATGTCTAGCAGTTTGGAGCCCCCTGTAAATGCTAATTCTGCATCTTATAATTTTTTAAATACATGAAATGAACGAACATACTTATATATTTTATTCCAAATAAAATTGTGTCTTAAAATCAAATACATTTTAAGATATTAAATGTTGAAAATGACCTTTTTTTTTTCATTTTTTTCCAATTTTAAGAGTCCTGAGACACCTTAAACTTACTGGTGAGAATTTGGAATATCTAAATAAAAATTCAGCCAGATACGGAATTCCACAGTGTTGCCGCATCTGGCTGATTTTTTATTGGGGTATTCAAAAATTTCAACAGTAAGTTTAAATAGTTATTATTGTTTTATTACATGATAGATATTCCACAAATAAAATAAAAGAAAATTGCTATTAAATCTGGTGTGAATTCAAACACTAGAGAGAAGTCGGTCGATTAGTCATGACGTCGCGTTCGTGTACTCTGGCTTTGAGTATTTCAATGGCAGCGGGCTGACTCAAGCAGGCATTTAATTACCGGTTGGAGGAACGATTGGCCACGACGTTTCTAGCCGCGTAGGGAGCAATCGCTGATCGGTCTTAGTGGGAAACAAAATGCTTGAGAAGTCTGCTTGTATTATTGTAGCTCTAGTTTTCTTACATAAGGAAAAAACCCCAGAAAAAATACAAAACATAGTAAGGCATTATCGCGCCACTAAATACGACGTATGAAATTTTATAATTGTACAGGTAATACATTTAAACTTAAAATTAAATTTTCTGCTATACAAATTGTAAAAGAAAGAATTTAGAAAAAATTAAACTATGAATAATGAATATGAACGACCAGGATGTCTTAGCCGGGAATTAATTATACATAGGGAATTTTTATATTAGTACATCTATACTAATAAAAGGACAGATCGCTCTGTGTGTGTCTGTCGGCGATGGCTATCAAAATCTACGGCACGTACGAGGCTCAAAATGTTTGTGAGAATAGCCCAAAATCTCTCCTGATGTACCTGGTTCTCAGAATTTCAAAATTCTAATAATAGCTGAGTTGTTAATTAACAACCGTCACTCACTTTCATTAAAAATCCATCTCGGTCCTTAGGAGACGTAGACGTAGGGATTACAATCCCGGGACCTCGCTTTATTTTTAATCCCGAAAATCCCGGGATTTTTTCTGCCAAATCTCGGTATTTTCGGGATTGTATTTTTCTTTATTTATTCAGCTGAAATTACAAAATATATTTACAGACTTTTCTTTTTGTAAAATGAAAAAAAATTAACGAATTTTTATAAAATTTATTATAATTAAAAAAGAATATGTATCTCAAGTATTTTTTACCTATATTTTTAAGAGATTAAATCTTTTAATCTGGAAACAGATGTAGCCCGCACCGCTAATAGTCAGGAAAAACGAATTCATTTGTTTATTTCGATTTCGCTGAGTGTGTAGAAAATATCTTTCATTTTGAAAGTCATTTTCGGATTAGATTTTACTAATAAACGTTGCATTTGTCTATGATAGTCATTATTATGTACTAAATTCTTTTCTTTTGGTACGTTTATACTTATTTTGCTTTAAAGATGTCTAATGAAAAGGATTTTTTAGCTCAGAGAAAAAATAATGATGCATTTTCAGTATGGTACTAACATTTAACGTCAAAAGTTGGAAAAAGCACTAAATGAAAAATATGTATAATCGCAGTGCTTAAGACAATAGGTGAATCGACTAAGGGTTTGACTATACATTTATCTACGAAACATGGTACTGTCCAGAAAGAATTTAATGCAACCTCTCTTCCTTTCACAAGTCAAGATTGCATAGAAGATACATTGCTTTCTAAAAAGCGGAAAATAGAAGATTATTTCAGTTGTGATAAGGAATCATTAGATTTGATTTTATCGTGAATGACAGTTAAAGACGTTTTCAACAGTATTAATTCGAAATCGTGTAGTGAACTGTAGTTCCATAATAATGGAGTTAATTAGAAGAGAAATGCAAACAAAAAAAAAAAAAAATCAAGGAAAAAATTAGTTTGACTTTTAATGAATGAACATCTGCAGCAAACAAGCGATTTATTAATATTAATATCCATTCAAGAAATTTAAATTTGAACAAATTCTGGAATTTAGTCCTTATGCGTGTACATGCGTGTACATGAGCTTAGAAACTGCAGCACAAAAGCAAATAGATTTATCAATAAAAATTTCTAGGAATAAGGTGTCTCTTTTTGAAAGTGGAGGAGTCCGCGGTCATAATTTAGAATTAGCTTATCAATAATTGCTGATAATTCTTCCTGCGATGTTAGAAGCAGAACGAGCATTTTTAGCAGCAGGTTTTACTGGGAACAAAATTAGAAGTCGACTTAGAGACGGTACTTTAGATGCCTTGATATTTCTTAGGTCATATTTTCAAAGAAAAACCAATTATTTAAGAAATAGTGAACTATTCAAACTAATCTTTCTTTTTCCGCGGTATATAATAATTTTTTATATTATGCAATGTTTTGGAATTTTAACAAATCTCTATTTAGAAATTTAAACTATACATCTATTCTATTTGTAATGTACCATGTAGCTGACTTTAAATGTTTCTGAACCACCACAGTGAAGTATCGAGAAATCTCAGTTTTTTTGTTCAAGTACATTTTTACAAGCAATATTAAATTTTGTGGAATTTACTACGCAATGATCTATGTCAAATTATTTTTCCTTTTTCATTACTCCAAATCTCATGAATAAAATGTATAATTTAAGTAAACTGCAAACTTATAATTTCATTGAAATGTAATATTCGAATATTAATCGAAAAAAGTTTCTTATTTTGCATTTTTTGTATGCGGAGACCCAGCGGCAAAAAGACGAGCGCGACTAATAACGTTCTGAAAAAAGACGAGACTAATATCGGGTTAAAAATATTATTACGGGCCCGGGCAACGCCGGGGGGAGCAGCTAGTATATATGTAAAATTGGAGTATCTGTCTGTTATTTTCAGTGTTATTTTCACCTATGTGTAAGTTCAATCCATACTTAGATTGCATAAAGTCAAAAATAACATTTTGGATTATTTCTGTCTGCTTGTACGAAATATGCCCCAGAAATTGTAACATATCTGATACCATACTTATCAGGGGAGGATAGAAAATGTTTCTGGGCACAATATTTAGTTTTTCGAAGCAATATCTAAGATAGTTTATAAAAAAACAGATAAAACTGGGAGAATAAAATAAATCAATCAACCATCATTTAATGCTGTTAAAACTCATGAACTATTTGATGAATTTTACGGATTTTTTTGGCGATTGAAATGAATGGCAAGTAAGTTTGTCTAAGTAAGATTTTAAAATGATAATAATTAAATTTTTACCTTATGTCTTATACATTATAATTTAAAAACTAGATTGGTGAGAATAAGCAACCAATACTCCATAAACGGGTGGAAAATAAAAGTTCGCATCATTGATAACCAAAAAAATGATCACATAGATTGTATTATATGGTTGCCTTAATATGAAACAACCTGGTTACAACATTGCATTTAACTTTGAGCCAAACCACGCTATCTAAAATTTGACAATTGGCTCTGAACCTGTTATGGATAATCTAAAAATGATAAGAATTTCATGTCGATATTATTTTTTGCTAACATTTCATTACTTTAAACTTTAAAAATGTATCAGCAAGCATGAACGGTTAATATTATCACAACCTAAGTAAGCAAGGGAATGATCAACTAGGATGCCGTTAAGTGTTTCGCTCATTAACAAAACAAACTTGTTTTCAACAATATATTTAATTTTTTGTCAAACCGCTGTCTCTAAAATATGCTAGTTGGTAGTGAACACGTTTTATGGGAGGCTTATCAAATATAATAATTTTATATCTAGCCAGTTTTTAGCTTATAACTTATTCAGTTTAATTTTAAATCTGAAATAATAAATAAAAAGCTAATCATACTTAAACGTGTTCACAACGATAATCATTGTCAATGATATGCAAGGAAATGATCATTGAAGATTCCTTCAATGAGTGAAACTAAATGTCGCTGCTCAGAATCTATTATATTAATATCTCACAGTATGTTTGCATTTTCTAACTCCTCCTCCTAAAATCTGGGAAGAAACTAATATAGTTTATTTCCATGTATCTAGGCATGTGGCAAAAACTGTTGAAATTTCGGATTTCCAAATTATTCCAAATTTCCAAATTTTCCGAGATTCTTTTTGCAATTTACAAAGACATTTTTGTAATGGTGGAAGCAAAACTACTCCAATGGTCACAAAAAAGAAATAAATAAAAGAGAAATAAAATAAATTTTATACTTTTTCATTGATATTTTCTAAGTACGTCTGAAATGAAAACAAGTGGGTAAGTATGATCACAGATCGCACAGAGGGTTTCGTTTAATATTCCTTTCAAAACACTTTATCCTTTTGAAAAATCTGTTAGTTCCACATTTCGCAACCAGGGGCGCACTCTATTCTAAATAAACCTCTATCCGAACGAAACTCCGTTTTACATACTATCTGTAGATATATTAGTCGAGGGGATTGGACCCATAGCACCCGAGATAAGTAGTCGCCCCTGGCGGTAAAAAGTGGAACTAAAATATGTAAGGCTATGGTGCATAATATGAAAGAAGGGTCAAAGGGGTGTCGGCAAAAGTTGGAAAAGTGCTCCCTAGGTGAAAAGGGCGGAGGTTAGAAAAATTGCTTAAAATACACAAGTTAGAGCCCGGAAGAGTAAATAATATAAGACTTTTTGAAAATTTTATGATTTGTCGTGTGGTCTGAGGTATTCAGCTGTAAGTATGAAAAATTTCAAATCTCCAATTTAATAAGGGGCTCAGTTAGAAAGAATTGCTTAAAATACGCATGTGGGAGCCCAAAGGGTTAAATGTACGACTTTTTCAAAATTTTATGATTTGTCGCATGATGGTGTTCAGCTATAAGTATGCAAAATTTCACGCCTCGAACCTAAATAGGGTCTCACTTAGAAAGAATTGTTTAAAATAAACATGTGGGAGCCCAAAGAGTTTAATGTACGACTTTTTCAAAATTTTATGGTTTGTCATTTGATGTGAGGTGATCAGCTATATGTATGTAAAATTTCACGCTTCCAACCTAATTAGGGGCTGACTTTGAAAGAATTGTTTAAAATACACATGGGGAGCCCAAAGGGTTAAATGCACGACTTTTTCAAAGTTTTATGATTTTTCTTTTGATGTGAGGTGTTCAGCTATAAGTATGCAAAATTTTACGCCTCCAACCTAATTAGGGCTCACTTAAAAAGAATTGTTTAAAATACACATGTGGGAGCCCAAAGGCTACGACTTTTTCAAAATTTTATGATTTGCCGTTTGATGTGAGGTGTTCAGCTATAAGTATGTAAAATTTCACGCCTCCAACCTAATTAGAGGCTCACATAGAAAGAATTGTTTAAAATACACATGCAGGAGTCCAAAGGGTTAAATGTGCGACTTTTTCAAAATTTTATGATTTGCCGTTTGATCTGAGGTGCCCAGCTATAAATATGCAAAATTTCATGCCTTCAAACTAATTAGGGGTTCATTTAGAAAGAATTGTTTAAAATACACATGTGGGAGTCCAAAGGGTTAAATGTACGACTTTTTCAATATTTTATAATTTGTCGTAAGATGTGGGGTGTTGAGCTATAAGTATGCAAAATTTCAAGTTTCCAACATGTATAGTTTCTGAGAACGGACTATGTGACAGACAGACAGAGGAGCGAGACGAATAGGGTTTCGTCAGATGAACGAAACCCTAAAAAAGACGTTTTCAATTTGAGTAAAAGGCATATCATGATTATCGTCTGCTATCTGAAGTGGTGAATATAGATATTTAATTTTGTTTTGTTTGTGCAAATCAATTGAATGACTTTTTGTTTGCTTTCTCTTTAAAAGTGTGTAGTAAACTATGTTATGCGACCATTTTCCCCGTTTACCTACTTATTAAAAGCTGAACGATTGCAATATTTTAGAGCAATATATGAAATATCATTTTTCGAATTAGAAGCAAATGTACATGGATTGATGGAACATGAAGCTATTATAAATTAATTAGCTTTCATTGCCGATACTACAGCGTCTGGCAGAAGATACCTACATTTATCGGCGCATTCTAGACAGCCGAGGAGATACCCAGGCTACTGTGGAACTCACCGCAAAAATGTAAAAGGAATAATCATTAAGTAAAAGACACCAAAAAGCAGAGAGAGACCTTTATACAGGGTGCAATATGTTATCTATCGCCGACCTTTAATTTCTCAAACGTTGGTCGTAGACATATAGTTCCAATTACAAAAACGTTTCAAATGAGGTAAATATTCATGTTGTGGCATTATTTAAAGTAAAAAATCAATTTTACAAAAATTACGAAATCTAACTTTTTATACGGTCCCCCAGTGCCTATAGTTATATTCAGTAAAAGTTTACACTTATCATAACAGATATAACACAAAAAGTTTGACATCTGTACTACAAAAATTGACAGAGTTATTAAATTTCAAAGTTTGAGATTTTTTCGCATGATTTTGTCTTTCAATGAGGGATCAGTTAAAAGATTAATTAAAGTAATTCGAGATCAAAATCAGGGTGCAATGTCCTTTTTACGGCGAAACCACCTTTAGCCGGTATCGCCAAATTGGGGTATCACCAAAGAGGGTTATTTCATTAAAAAATTTTAGCTGACTTTTAGGGGTCGTATACAAAGTGAAGAATGAAATATTGAAATTTAACTGAAAAATAAATATCAATTTATTATAATATCAGAAAACGGTTTACTATAAAAAATGAATATGTCAAATGACGGAATCTACTAGAGATACTGCTTAAAGTGTTGTTTAACTCTTTTATGGGTCGAACAGCCTTCAAACGTCAAAGTAGGTAGAATCGACAACCGGAAAATAAAACATACTCACGAAGGACTAGATAATTGGCAGCAGAATAAAAACGACCAGCCGAGCTATAGCGAGCATGAAAATTGGGATTATGCAAATTACAATAGTACCGCAGCACCACACGTTCGGGATAAAACACGAGGCATCTAGCAGTGGACATGATAGCCAGCGCTGAGATCGTGATGGCAAGCTACGCATGCATGCAATATGCCGAAATGATACTTATTTATAGTGAATGTCAAAGGAATGCCAGAGAGGCTGTGAGTGTTTATTCAGAACGTTTCCCTAAGGTTCTACATCCGACACATGAAACTATAACTAATGCATTGCACCATATTAGAGAGAATGACTCTGTTTCACCACGACCCAGAACAAGTAGACAGGCAAGGTGTAATGTTCGAGTGACACCGGAGGAGGTGCTGGGATTCGCCCTTTTCATTCACAATTGAGCTCGGCGGAAATAAGCGAGGCATGTTGTCAGCATGTCTGGCATTTGTTACATGCTCTTGATGAGCATCCCTACCATATCCGACACTGGTGCAAGCATTGATGCTGTTTGACCATACACGACGATTTTTTTATTGTAATTTCATGCTCAACACCTTAGAGGAAAATCCGTCATTCCTTTGTGACATTCTGTATGACAGATTAGTCATTGTTTATACGAGGTGGCATTGTGAACATTTACAATGTGGATTACTGGTTTCTGGAAAACCTCCACATCGCCCGCACAGTATGACACGTGTGGTGCGGTATATGGGGAAGCCAGATTGCTGGACCCATCTTCTACGATGGGACCTTAACGGGCGATCGTCACCTGCATCTGCTACAAACACGGTACGTTATTGGTATGAAGATCTGCCTCTCCGACATGCATGCCGAGTGTGGTTTCAACATGATGGAGCCCTCTTCACACAAAACATCTAACGCCCGGGTGTATCTGGCCACCGAATTCCGTCAACAGATCTTTGGATATGGTGGTCTGATATTGTGGCCACCGCTTTCACCGAACTTGACACTCATGGATTTCTACCTCTAGGGTTATATCATGGGATGTGTCTATGTGACTGAGACCACTTCTCTGGATTATCTGAAGCAGCGCATCGTCCTTGATTGTCGCACAGTTTACACACCTGCTGAGCTGTAACGTGTCCAGGACTCAGTACTGTCACGCATTCAATTGTGCATTGCCACCAATGGAGAACACTATGATCATTATCTCTAGTAGATTTCGTCATTTGACATATTCATTATTTATGGTAGACCGTTTTCTAATTTTATAATAAATTCATATTTATTTTTCAGTTTAATTTCAATATTTCATTCTTCACTTTGTATACGACCCCTAAATGTCAGTTAAATTTTTTTAATGAAATAACCCTCTTTGGTGATACCCCAATTTGGAGAAACTGCCTAAAGGTGGTTTCGCCGTAAAAAGGACATTGCACCCTGATTTTGATCTTGAATTACTTTAATTAATCTTTTAACTGATCCCTCATTGAAAGACAAAATCATGCGAAAAAATTTCAAACTTTGAAATTTAATAACTCTGTCAATTTTTGTAGTACAGATGTCAAATTTTTTGTGTTATATCTGTTATGATATGTGTAAACTTTCACTAAATATAAATATAGGGACTGGGGGACCGTATAAAAAGTCAGATTTCGTAATTTTTGTAAAATTGATTTTTTACTTTATACAATGCCATAACATGAATATTTACCTCATTTGAAACGTTTTTGTAATTGGAACCATATGTCTACGACCAACGGTTGAGAAATTAAAGGTCGGCGATATTGCACCCTGTACTGTGGACCAGGGTTGCCAGTTTAACCTCCAATTTTAATCCGAAATCTCGAATTCATACCGTAAATTTCGAAAGAAGAATTTTTACTTTATGCGACTGCTTAATATCTCTTATTAAATAAACAGTAAAATACTGCTCTTAATTTCTGGTATGAACTCTAAATTTCTGAATAAAACTGGTGGTCAAACTAGCAACCCTGCTGCGGACTTCTAAATGATGAAGCTACGTCCTGCATAATTCAGATTGTCTGCTTGCGGGACGTCTGCTTAAATATACTTTTTTCACGATTGGAGGCCAAAATGGCAACCCTGCTGCGGACTTCTAAATGATGAAGCCACGCCCTGCATATTTCAGATTGTCTGCTTGCGGGGCCGTCTGCTTAAATAGACTTTTTTTTTACAATTTTCTACTCATTCCGTCTGCAATTCTCTGGGTGTTCGCACTACGGTGTGCCCACTTGGATGTTTTGTCGACATTTTTCTTCTTTAAGCATTTATTATTCTTTTTCTATCTTTATACTCCTTTTGAAGTAGTCGCATTGCACTACAGTTATATATTCCTTGCTTGTATTTTTATGATGTGTTCTACCATTACTGCTATACAGGGTGTGGAGTTGCTTTGCAATTAGGGAGCCCTGAACCCCTTTACTATTCACTGTTCATTGTTCAGAGGGAGACGTGGCATTTAATATTTAAGATCAGACTGATGCGGCTTAGAACCCACTCATTGCTCTAGAGGTTAATTTTATTGTAGATTCTATACCGTTACGGATGATAAACAAGAAATGAAATCATTTTTAAATTACTTCAAAAATAATTTTAATTATTTTTTGTCCGACTAATATGCAGATTTTCTTGGATGAAGATACCGCTTTGTATTGGGTACGTACACCATTTCTGTGGTCACATACTATTTTCATACTACCTACAGATGATTCTAAAGATTTTTTTCCAGTGTACTAGAACATAACTCATTCGAAGAAAACGACACCATATTTAATATAAGTAATTTATTTTATTTCTTAAAACTGAAATATATTTCTGTGCGTAAGAATCATGTCAATTTCATACCACCAGTTTCGAAATTTTTCAAAGAACGAACTATTTCACAAATGCTGTGACATTTGAAAATAATGTAATTGAAATTCCACTCTCATAGTAACGTTTTGCTATAATTTAGAAAGTCATTATGAGAGCAACGTGACTATCGCATATCGCGGACATTCAGATTAGAAGATATAATGACGAGATCCATAATATTTTATACAAATTTCTTGACCAATCTAATTTTTATTTTTCGTTTACCCGTGTATTCGCCATTCTATTATAAAGACACTCAACTCTAATTGCATCAAAATGACGCATTGAATATAAAATGTATTCTTCATAAATTTCAGTCAAACTACATTTTAAATACAATTTCTTACTTAGAATAAACAATTTTATAAAGCTAATATTATGAAAAAACATATATTTTTAAATGTAGAAGATTATTATAGTTTTTTACACCCAAAAGTCGAAACATGTCATACAATGCAAATGCCACACATCGGGTTACTACGCAGCTAGTCAAAAATTCAATCAACAAATGATACAATTTATTCTTATACGAAGTTTCATATTGTAGGCTGACTTTTTATGTATTTATTAAATTTGATTTTATTCAATTTAACAAATTAGAAAATTAAATAGTTACAGAAAATAGAATTTAAGGTGCTATTAATTGAAAATAGTGTTCTTGTTGATAGTTGAAAATTTGAGTTCTAAAGTTAAATTTTTCATTTATTTAAAAGTAAACTTTGCAGCGTGATATCAAAACAGAATACACAAATCACGATAATGATTTTAACTTCCAAAATGGATAGCTTTTGTTTTAAAACAGCTACAATAAAGTGGTCAGATTTAACGAGCATTTTCATTGTTCTCAGTATCTGATTAAATGCAGATTCTATTGCATTGAGTAAAAGATTAAAGGTTAATTTCTTTTCAGATAAATTACACATACATTTCATTTAAAGATATGTTTATCTATCATTTACTATATTGACTTATTTAACATTATAAACTCATGAATTATAAGTTTAAATTTAATGTTATTACAAATAACGTTTTACTTTTGTTGTTATTTGTTATTCCAACTTTATGGTTGGAATTACTAAATAAATATTTTAAAGAAAACTTGAATAGGGGGAACCACGTAAGTAAACAATCTTAAATCATTGTCTTTATTTCTTTTCACGATTGACAATAGGGGGTGGCTATGTGTTTTGTATGTGATATATATTTCATGGCCCTGTGCCATTCATCTTGATCGATGATAAATTTTATGATAACGGTTTTTATCTCTAATGAAACCGAAATATGTTCATTTGTTTATTTGGTTATATAAGTATTTTGTTTGACAGCCTACTTAAGTTAAAGAAATTTTTTGTGAAAATTATTATCATTAATTTCGAAAAAGAGTTTGGCTATTAAGCAGATATTTAAACGGTTAAGGCTGCATTTTAATTTCTCAAAAAGATTGGAAAATATATTGAAGTGTATAAAGTTTGTATTTTTGCGAACCAAATTTATTTTAATCAAATGTGTTTCAAAACTGCATTTTATATAAAACTTCTTATATAGAATAAGAAATTTAATAAAACTAATATTATGGATATATATTTTTAAATGTATAATATTGTTAGAGTTATTTTTACTCAAAAAAATCGAAACATGTTATATAATGCAAATGCAACACATCGGGTTGCTACGCAGCTAGTCGAAAATTAAATTAACAAACGATACAATTTATTCTTATACGAAATTCAATATTGTAGGCTGACTTTTTATGTATTTATTAAGTTTGATTTTATTAAATTAAACTAAATAAAAAATTAAGTAATTACTGTAAATAGAATTTCGGGTGCTATTTGTTGAAAATAAAGTGTCCTTGTCATAGATAGTTAAAAATTCGAGAACTAAAGTTAAATTCTTTATTCATTTAAAAGTAAACATTGCAGTGTGGTATCAAAACAGAATACACAAATCACGATAATGCTTTTAACTTCCAAAATGGATAGCTTTTGTTTTAAAACAGCTACAATAAAGTGGTCAGATTTAACGAGAATTTTCATTGTTCTCAGTATCTGATTAAATGCAAATTCTATTGCATTGAGTAAAAGATTAAAGGTTAATTTCTTTTCAGATAAATTACATATATATATGGGGCATTCTCACAATCTGTTGACTTTTGGGAAAAAAAAATCTGGCGAAATTAAACTTTCTAAAATAACATTTTAATCTGATAGACGAATGCCTTAATGATTCAAAATAAAGAAAAAATGGTCAGCAGCGAAAATTTTTTTATTTAACTGAGGTTTAAGTTAAACTTGCGAGTTTAATTTTCCTTACCATTTTACCACTAAAACTTTTTATTTTCTTCTAAATTTTTACTTATAATGAATTTGCATAGTACCCACAGGACATTAAAATAAGAAATAAGGACATTGTAGTATTTTTAGTAAAAAGTTTTGGTATAACATTGTCTTAAAGGGGTATTAAAGAAAAGACGGTAATGTAAAAAAAGGGGATGGTATAGGAAAAAATGGACGGTAAGGATGGAACAGCAAGGAAAATTACTACCTATTTTAGGCAGATCATGTTAAGACTAAGAAGTAGCCAAAGTGTTCATTGATTTTTATAAACAGTTGTTAACTTTGGATTAAACTAATTTTTTTTTTTTTAATTTACCTCGAAAAGTGCAGGAATAAACCTTGGAGACGGCGAGACTACCACTAAAGCCACGATGCTTGAAATCGATATTTAAATGCTGATTTAAATTCTACAGTAAATTTCCTGCCAAAGTATTTTAGATATTGTTTCTCTAGCATACTTCTTCTGCATGAGTGAAAAATGACATGAAAGTCAAAAGATTGTGAGAATGCCCCATATGTTTCATTTAAAGATATGTTTATCTATTATTTACTATGCTGAACCTATTTATTACTATAAGTTCTGGAATTATAAATTTCATCTTAAATATTATTATAAATAACTTTTACTTGTTATGGTAAATGCACCTATAGCGGGCCATATGCCCAGAATAGATTTCTGAAAAAAGACTGAAAGAAATCTTATTGACTGACATCCTTAAATGTTAACTTTCCATAAACTGTCTGGAATAATTGTTTTTTTTTCTGCCGAAACATTTGTTTCATTTCTAGAAATTTTTCTGCTAACATCTGCTTTTCTCTGCACGTACTAAAGGCACAGCGATGAATGAGTTATTTTTCGACAGGTTCTTGCATACCGTAAAACCTGTTTGATTTAAAATAAACAGTCAAGTGCGAGCATTACTCGCGTAGAGAAGGTTACGTAGAATAAATATATGAATTTGTAATTGAATTATAAAAAAAAAAGTTGCTAAAAGAATACTAAGACTTTTTAAAAAACTATATAACGTAGGGTTGGGTATAACTGTATATATTAGAAAAGTGTAATCGGGTATACCATGAAAGTTCAAAGAGATATATGGAACAATATCAAATATAGCTATTCGTATAACTCTTTTTTTAATTTTATCCTAATCTGTTTATGATGAACTTAATTCGGTACTGACAAGAAAAGCAGTGCATAGTTAAACTTCATTTGGCATTTCATGAAACTAAATTCAGCGTAGTAATAACCTTTATTTCTACAGTGTATCTAAAACAAAACCTTTGTTCAAAGTTTAAATTTGGCATTGTGCTAAGTGCGCTTCGAATTGAGGTCTCACAGTTGCAACGCCGCCTTGGTCAGTGCCGCGTTTTTCCAGATAGGTGTTTAATTAACTTTTAAAGTCACTCGAGGCGTATTGAGAGATACAATCAATGCAAACTATTGCGAATCTCACAGTCTTTATGCGATTCATTCTAATTAAATATTTCGAGGGCGATGCCCTTAAAAAACGGACACCTATTTTTAATTCCAAAACAGACAAATGGCACCACAAATATTTAATTAAAATTTTCTTTTCATCATGTACTTGAAAATAAGCAAGTTAACATTTTCTAATAAATTCGTTTATGAATTCTGGTGTCAGTTCATTATTTCATAAGTTTATAAATAGAATTACTCCGTGCCGGAAAGGATTAAGTGGTCGCAGGACTCTTAAAGCTTCAAAATTTAAGAAATTTTAATTTTTTTAGATGTTAAACTCCTATCTTTTCTGAATATTTTGATATAATTGTTTCCTTGAAATTTCCTTTAGAACAGAACTTTTGGCTTTTAGAATTATACCCGCTCAATAGCTGAAGCGGCATTTCCGAAACTTTAAAGTCTTTATTTTCCAAATGGCGTTTTTGGGTATAACGCGCAGGATACCTCAAAAACATCTGAATATTTTTTCATGAAAATTTCAAAACATATATTCCATGTTATTCTGTATAAACTGAACCTTAAATTTCCTTTTTATTGTTCAAAAAAATATTTTTTTAGATGATTTTACTGCTGAAATTTTCAAAATTTTGTACTAGCTAAATGCAGCCTTGCATTAAAAATATAAAAATGCTTTAAATACAAATTTATTTAAGTTCAGGGAAATTATTATAATCTGAAGTATAAGTAAGCACCAAAATTTTCATTCTAGTTGCAATATTTATTTTGTAATCCTGCACGTAAACTGTTATGCCAATTTTTTGTTCGACAAATGTCTAACAGTTTCGAGCCCCCTATAAATAATAATTCTGTATCTTGCAATTTTTTAAATACATGAAACGAAAGTACATACTTATATCTTTCATTCCAATTAAAATTGTGTTTTAAAATCATATACATTTTAAGACATTAAATGTTGAAAATGGTCTTTTTTTCATTTTTTCCACTTTTTAGAGTCCCGAGACCCCTTAAATTAGTATGTTTTTAACAATTTGACGTTTATTGCTTTTATACTGTTACTGGACATTACATTACACATATATATCATTAAAAGTCGTTAACTAGGCATAGAGTACGCCGCCCTGTCCTTGTGTATGTCCAAACTGACCGTACCATTAAGGGTTAATATCTCAGCTAATTACCGATGATTTTTTTCGAAAATCATTATCAACAATGCTTTAATTCTTCTGCAACGATAGGTATTAACGCAACGATAGGTATTAACGATAGGATAACGCATTCAGCGATGCTCAACAATTTTTCTGAATGCCCGTAAATCGAAATTTGTGTATAACAGAAAAATGCTAATTACTCAAAAACTATGTGACCTAGGGTAATCGCTATAATTTTCCAGCAAGGTTTATATTAACGTCTACTACCTCTAATTTTTTCATAATTTTATTTTCAGTAGATTCGGAATTAGATGAGGGGGAACATATTTTTGCGCTACATTTTCAACAATATCATTGAAAATATAATACCTAAAATTAAAATGAATGTATTTTTGAGTTCAGCGTTACAAAAGCTTTCACAGGATACCCCACATGATATACAAAGAAAAGATTTTTTTTTCTAGTAGCATAATTAGCCCCTCTACTTTTTTACTAAATATATTTATGAATGTATATTAATCTGAAAATAGGTGGGTCAATGGTCTTTATTACTTCCCCGAATTTGAACTTTCCACGTTCCATAGTTTACGATAAAAATGGCTGTGACAGACAGACAGACAGACAGACGGACAGACACAGGAGTGATCTTATAATGGTTCCGTTTTTACTTTCTAAGTACGGAACCCTAAAAAATGCAGTTATTCAAAAATTAATGAAAAAACATATCTGCAAATATAAAAAATTGCGGCGAGAAAGCCTCGTAAGAGTTTATAGTTGGTTTTTTTAATGATAACACTGATATATGTTTTACATGATATATATATATTTTAGAATGCCCATTAACAATACCATACCATAATCATATTTATATGAAAAATAGCAATAATCAAGTTTAAATAAAATTTCGAAACTTATTAATATTAGCCTCGTGCCTATAGTTAACAGATGAAGAAATCACTATTTACATTCAACCTTTTTGATTCTCTTCATTTCAGTGGTTTAATCTCGTACGATTCGATTACATGTCTTAAATTCGTGGTTTATTTATAGCTTATTGTTGATTATATTTATTGATGAATGTTTTAATCTTGTTATGGAATATAAGCAGGAAACAAATGATGAAACATTTATATAAATGTAAGTGAAAACGTACTTATATTTCCTAAATGTCTGCACGTGATGGAGATAGATTTGAAAAAAAATCATTTTGAAAATTATTTTAAAAACAATAAAAATTGAGTAAATTGCCATACAGTTTTCAAACAAATTGCGATACAGTTTTCAAACAAATTGCATTTGAAAGTAGTACACTTTTTTCCCTTTTTGACGGTGTAAAAATTGAAAATGTGCGATATTTAGAAGTAAAAAAAAAATAAAGGTTAATAAAAGTTAAATTTAATCGTCTGCTGTTACTACAGTCAAAATGACGTCAGCGTTACGCACGGGCAAGTTTGTCCTTCATAATATAAATATTGGGCTTTACTGTCTTTAACTTTACATATTCCTTAAATCAAAATCAATTTAACGAACAAAAGGATTTGAATTTACTAGGAAAAGAATGATAAAATATAAATCCAAACATTTAATCTTTTCATCACACTGTATTTATCAGAGACTGATGCAAAATCAATTTTTAATTCAAAAACTTTTTATATATTGTTCTGCTTTGTTCCCATGCAATGTATGCCCTTTCATTGTATTTATTCTACGAAAGAATAGGGAAAATCGGAAAAGAAATCAAAACAGTGCTTCAAAAAAGTGTTTTTCATAAATTTAAAGAAAAATAATGCATTGTATGAAAGTAAAATATTATTTTTTACTCAGATCTTTTGAACTGTTTATTCTTGAATCAGAAGATATATTAAGTTTGATTTCGGTTATTTTATAAAACGTATGGAGAAAAATTGAATAACAGTTATACATAAGAATGCATTATTTTTGCGAATTAAAATATTTACTAAAAGTAGTATTTTCATGCGTAAAACTCGCAGTGGTATAAAAATGCCCGCAAAATGTTGCGCATGTTTTAAGGACATCGTGTGAAAAATTGTTTCAAACATATAAACAAAGATTATCGTAAATATACGATTTGATATATATATATAATGACATAGATAATGATAGATGCAATGGTGTATGCAGTTGTAGATAACAAATGATATACAGTATGGCCACTAATGTCCCTTGTCATCCTCTTAACTTCGGAATGGTTGCTGCTATCTATATTAAAAAGGACAAACATATCTGTGCGTAACGCATACGTCATTTTGCGAATGGCAACACTTTGAAATTTGAAATGAAATTTTGGTTTTGCAATTTTCTCTACTGCAAATTTTTAAACTTCTAAACATCGCACATTTTAAATTTTTACACCGTCGTATAAGGAAAAAAATGCTCTTTTAAATGCAATTTGTTTGAAAGATGTATCTCAATTAATTTTTGAGATATTAATTTTTTTTGCAGTTTTTAATACCATTTTTCTTATCGTGGCAACAAAAGTACCTCATTTCTATTGAAAGTCATTGAAAGTAAACGGAAAATAGTTGAAAATAGGAGATACAGTATCTTTGTTGCCATTTTCTCATAAAACCTGAAAAAATAGTTGAAAATAAAATATGGGCTATGTCAAGAATATTGTCTGTTACTCCGTGGTAATGACGTCATATGCACACTTTTCTATAGACGAAGTTTAAGACTGGGTTGTAAAAGTAGATTGCTTTAGCGGATGCAAATGACGTCATTTTATAAAAAAGCGTGTATTTTAATTCTTAAACCTGAATTATGTTTTGTAGAAGTGCGTCATTTTCGCAGCCCAGCTGCTATGAAATTCTTCACAGGTGAAAATGCTTCACTTTTGAGAATAATGTAATCGAAATCACACACTGATAAAACGCAATGTTTTACAAAAAATTAGAGTGTCTTTATAAAAGAGAGGTGACATGCAAATAATAGCGATTTATATTACAGAAATTGATGATTCTCGCCTGGATGGATTTGCTTCTAGGATGGATCTATATTATAAAGAACAAACGTATCTGTGCGTAACGCTGACGTCATTTTGCGAATGGCTTCCCGATCAAATTTCGGTCTTGAAATTTCGCTACTGCAATTTTTCAATCTTCTGACCATCGTACATTTTCAATTTTTGTCGCATAGGGAAATAAATGTACTTGCAAATGCAATTTGTTTAAAAACTCTATTCATTGACTGATGTATTATATTTTCTAAAATAATTTTTAAGCATGATTTTTTTTTTAAGTTTATCTTATCACGTGCCGGTTTCAATACACAAAATAATAAACATTTTGCACATAAAGCAACAAACATTTTTCAGCATTTGTTTCTGACTATTTTTGCATAATGAAAGTAATACTTCCTTTATAAGCAAATAAAAGAATAATATTAAAAAAACCACCAAACTAACATATTTGTGAAAGACAAATTAACGAAATTAATACTTCTTTTATAAAGAAATAAAAGAATAATATTGAAAAAACACAAATCTAACATATTTGTAATCGTACAATTTAAGTTTTTAGATCACCATATAGGATTAGGATTTTTTTCAAATGGAATTTGTTTGCAAAGTTCATCTCAGTTTACTGATTGTCTATGGTTTTAAAAACAATTTAAAAACAAGAAATATTTTTTAATTTATCTATATCACGCGGAGATCTATTACGAAAAATTAATCCGTTTGTCCTTAAAACAAAGAGTTCATAATTTTCTTACGACTAATTTCCATTAAAAAAAACTTCCCTATGAATAAATAAATAAAGTAATATAAATAAAACACCAATTTTACAGACATGTATAAACTGAAATTAAAGAATAATATTGAAAAAACGCAAATCTAACATATTTGTAATCGTACAATTTAAATTTTTAGATCACCAAATAGGATTTTTTTTTTCAAATGGAATTTGTTTGCAAAGTTCATCTCAGTTTTCTGATTGTCTATGGTTTTAAAAACAATTTTAAAGCATGAAATATTTTTTAATTTATGTATATCGGAGCTCGATTACGAAAGATTAATCCGTTTGCCCTTAAAAAATAAATAAAGAGTTCATTTTCTTACGGCTAATTTCCATTAAAAAAAACTTCCCTATGAATAATAAAATAAAATAATATAAATAAAACACAAATTTACCAGACATGTATAAGCTCTGAAATGATCAGAATATAAAAGGATGCCATACGTAGTAAAATCTTGGCAAACAACTTTTAACATGCGGCTAATAAGAAAATATCGCTTTTGACAAATTTCAAAAATGTATTTGATTGTGTAATTCGTATTTTCCATATGAAAAATGCTTTTTTAATGTAAGTGGTCAATCTAAAAAATTTATTGCATATAAAAAAATTATTAATTTTCAATAAAAAAAATGTTTTCACCTATATTCTTTAACCCGGGAAGCCCGGGTACGATCCCCTAGTATTCATAAAAGTGGCGTTTGCGTATAATAAAGTACCCATGTGCTACTGAATGAAACCGCCTACGGCGCCATCTGATGGAGAGCTGCGGATTTAACATTCCTATTTCGAAAACGGAAAGAGATAGGCATAAAAGTGATTAAAAAAATCATAGAGCATCATCCATTTAGTACGAAAAGACACATTGTGGGCATTAATACGAAGAATAGAATGGTTAGTACGCGCATTTGTTTTTGCGTGATTTCCTACACTGTGACGTCACGAAACTTGAACAGAAGGACAAATTAATATCTTTCGAACAAATGTGCATCCAAATGTACAGACGTGGAAAAAAAAAGCAAACACTCCCTACTAACTCCTCAACGAAATATCGTAGAAGAAAGTTACTGGTACCGAACGATTGGAAATAAAGTCTACTTTTAAATAATGTATATAAAATTTGCTTAGGGGGTCATCTACATATTAAAACGAAACCAAACTTCATTTTTTTCAATGACAATACCCAATTTTAACAAGATATTTCAAATCTTCGGTTCAAATTATGCCTAGACACCGAATTTTAAGTCATTAGAATGATAAGTTTTTGAATTATAAACATTCAAAATTGAGCGCTTCTAATGTTAAATTACATTTTCATATTTTTATTAATATCTCCAGAAATTATACTCCTAATGTGCTAATTTTTTTTTGCAGCAATAATACTAATATACCCAAACATAAATACGCTGAATTTGCAATTTTTATAAATTTATGATATGAATTATGAAATTAATATTCGGAACAATTATGAATTGCAACCTACAATTTTTTTGATGGATTTAGATTTATTAAGTCCTGCTTTATGTAAATCCTAAATTTCACATTTTTCTTCCAAGTAGTTTTCAAATTATGCTTAAAAAACGGCAAAATGATGGTTTAAGGGGCCGTCTATAATAGAAGTGACTAGATATTTTGAAATTTCTCCTGCTGTATTGTAATTTAGCAGGATTCATTGTCTTCTTAAGGTGCCTTGATCAAGATGGGGTCTCTCTCAGTTAATAATCGATTTCCGAACTTCAATTTGGATACAGCCCTTAAAATACTCTCGTTTTAAAATAATTAATTTCTTGGAAACTTATGGTACGAATTGCATAAAAATTCGTTTTTAGGCTAATTGGAGGATGTAGAGTTCATTTATGATGTCAGAATTGTGTACTGCTATTGAAAAAAAAACAAAGTTATGGTTCGTTTTAATATGTAGATGGCCGCCTAAGCAAATTTTATCTATATCATTTAAAAGTAGACTTTATTTCCAATCGTTCGGTACCGGTAACATTCTTCTACGATAATTTGTTGAGGAGTTAGTGGGGGGTGTTTACTTTTTTTCCCCACGACTGTACATTGCAGATGACGGTGAGAAGTTTGAACATCTCAAATAAAGGTACATTGTTATTAGTTATTTTTTAATTTCTTAGATCGTTTTGTCACGCCACAGTGTAGGAAATCATGGAACAACAAATGCGCGATTTAACCGTTCTATTATTCGCATTAATGTCTACAAGCTGTCTTTTTGTACTAAATCGATGATTCTCTACAACTTTGTAAATGACCTTTTTTCCCCCTATCTCTTACTGTTTACGAGATAGGAATGCTAACTCCGCATTTTTCCACCAGATTGCACTAAAGGCGGTTTCATTCAGTAGCGCATGGCTATTTTAACCTAGGCAGCACTTTTATGAATATAGCAGCATCCGTTCCGAAATTCAGAAGGTGGAAAGGGACTTTACTGGGCGTACTGTATAATTTGATATCATACGAGATTTGTTTATTTTTGAAAATCAGATTAAAACACTGATGGCTAGATTCGAATAATTCTGGGCAAAAATACTGGTAAACAAAGAAAATTTTAATGTCAATAAAAATGGCAAAGATGTGAGGTCACAAGTGTTACTATCACAAACATGACGAACATGTGATTACGTAGTTTCACCATATAATGTCTTTAAAGGGACAGTCGTGCGGTGTGGTCTATTATTGTGCAATCACCGTGGTCGATTTTTTTGTTATTTGCAAATAACAAAATGGGTGAGCAACTTGTCTAAAATGTCATAGAACCAAGTTATGGCACTGCCCTTTATTCGATGTGACAGAACCAATTTTACTATGATTTGCTTATTGTTACATTGAAGAGATTGTTACATTGAACATTTTTTCGCTCAAGGTAGATTCACGTTTACAACAATGTTTTGGAGACTATGTTATTAAGAGCATTACTTAAACTTTTTTAAAATCATAACAAACAACACTGTTAAAATTTTTTTCTGTGAAATTACAGAGAATCTACGGGTAATCCATTATCTTAAGTCTTATGTAAAATTACAGAGATTAAGAAACAGAGAAGTTATACGGTAAATTTATAGTAGACTCTGTAAATTAACATCGTTAAAAATACACAAGACTCTGTAAATTTATTTTTAATGACAATAATTTACTTTGGTTTTCAAAATTCGTGAATCTCTCAGTTTTTAGTGAGCTTCAAAGAAGTTGAATTTTCAAGTAAATTTGAACTGCTGTGTCATTTAATATTTACACAACTTGATTCTAACCGTCCTGGGGTTTGAACCCGAACCTTCCAAATAGCAGAGGAGCACCCTACTGACTGGGCGGTAGGAGCTATTGTTATTGACTACAAAGTACGTCTTTTATGATTCAGCGAGGGAAAATCTATTGTGCTTTTCGAAAATTTCTTCAACTATATTCGTTAGAAAATTCGTAAACGGTTTATTTTAATTTATTTTAGACCGATACATAATGCATATTATGGTTTTTAATCAATTTTAATTTTTTTTAACTAGTTTAAGTAATACAAAAAATGAATCTAATTCATTTTTTACAGCAATAATGTTTTAGAGAATTTTTCGAAATTGTCGCATACTATTTATTTTTTAATGTGATAATATTTCTTAAAGGACTTTTTTAGTAAGAAATAAGAGGAAAATAAACAGAATGAATGTAATTTATTATTTAAAAGTGATTTTTTACGTTTCATTATTTTATTCATTTTGTGTAATATGTTTCTAAAAGATTAATATATTTTTTATGACGCATTTACCAATGAAATAATAACAATAATAGAATTCTAATGATAATAACAGCTTTGAAATAATGCTACACAATTTACTTTTAATATTGCCAAGTTTCTGATATATGGTGAAGGGAACAACTGCAAAGTGACTGTCGATAAAAATCCCCACTAACTCCGAGGAAATGATTTTTCCCTTTCTAAATTATTCTAAGTTAAAAAAAAAAAACAATTTTTAAACTAAATTTTGATCTTTAAAGTGTCTAATAACATTGGAAAAGAATTTTAAAAGTGTGTATTTTGAATTATAAGTTTTAACAAAGATAAAAATATCTTTAAATAAAGACATGGAAATTTCTACAGGAAATTGAATATAAGATAAGGGAAATGTCTGTAAAATGGTGATCGAGAAACTCAATAGAATGCATTTAACGAAGAACTAGTGTAAATTTACAGAGAGTCTCGCTTTTTTTCTGTGTTTTTATAGAAATTTTTAACAGTGAAGGGAAAATATAAGAAATAGTCATTTTTAAAAATACAGTTCTTTACTACTGACAACTTGTGTACGTGAATCAATGGAATTATTAATTAATAATAAAAACCGGGATTTTAGGAATTCGAAAATGAAATTTCTGTATCTCGTGCCACTAGTAGAGGAGGAGTGGAATGTCTGGCTTTTGAAAATAATGTATTTTATATGTTACGAAAACATTAGTGAAGGTTTTGTAACTAATAAAAGTATATAATAATAATAAGAATAATAAATGTATAAAAGTATATAATAATGTTTAATGTTTGTGACAGTGATTGTGATGTGTGTAATGTAAGTTCCGTAAAGGTCAAGAAACCACAGATGATAGCTTGTCAGAATAAGTCTGAAACTTTGGGTGAATTATCAATGTGTGTTTAAATTTATGTGTGTAGTACGCTGATGACTATCGTAAGTGTTTTTAATCATTATATAATAATATGCAAGTAAACTATAAATAAAAATATATAAAACATCAGCCGAGATATAGCGGTAAGAAGAAGTTAAATATGAAGGATATAAACATAAAAAGAACATCACAGCAGATAAAAGTCAACAAAAAGGCTTTTCATAATGGTTTTTATTAATTTGTTATCTAAGATAGCGAAGATACCTTTTACGTGCTTTCAATTTTATCTAGCCTTGTAAATACATATATAGAGATCCTTCATTGTTTATTATTATAATAATAATAAAAAAAAGCCTAAAAATAATACGTGTTGGTAACTATATAAGATTTACATAGTTTACAAATGTGTTTCCAGGCAGTAAAATATATATATATATATATTACCAGCTAATGTAATAGGGCGCTGATATCGAATATTACGGGAATCTTTCTTCTCTTATATTTCTTACTTACGATGTTCAGATGAAGATATCAGGAAAGAAAAAGAGACTTCTTATGAAATCACTGCAAATCATAGCATCTGTATATATATTTCTTTTACGTGGCACGAAAATGAGGCTGAATTTATAGCTTGCCATTTGACAACAACCACATCGACGATTCTCAGTGGTTAATTTACGGTCACATGACTCAACCCATTAAGCAAATCAAAATTCAGAGATAATCTCTTTTTAAAGACAAATCGTTTAATCGATGTATGAATAGCAATTACATTGGCTAATTTTACGATGACGGACGCATTGTGTATATCAGCTTTTTGATCAATATTGTCGTTTAGACACAGCAGAAGTTTAGACACAGCAAAAAACGTTTTGTTTCTATTTCGTTCGCGTTAGTTCGTAGAGTATTCGTTGTGTCTTAAATGAATTTCAGCCGTGCTGTGCAATATTATAGGCGAAAAAATGAATTTTTATTTGCATTTGCAACAAAGTTTTCCATTACTTTTTTATACATTAAAAATATTCGAAGCGAGCTGGGATTGCGTATCGGTCCTAATGTGAATTCAGATGTAATTAAAGGGGGTTGCCGAGCGTTACGATCAGGGGGTTGATCCCGTAGTAATTTCCATTTGTTTAAATATGGATTGAAATCAAAGGCAATTAAACAGAATCTGGTTGATTACACACTTAAAAACAGCTTTAACTGTAACAAATAAATAAACTAACAAAATGAAAACTCGGACGCTTCCGATTATGATACAATGTAATATCAATTAAATTTTCTGACAATAAAACATGACTTTACATTAATCAATAAAGCACAATATTCATGCAAACCTTAATTAGGAATCTTTGCTCGTATTCCTTCAGAAGATTCACTTAAGTAAACCTTCAAATTAATGCTCAGATGTAACTGTCGCATAACATGGAAAGCAATTTTTCAAATGTATCTTTTTAAGAATGTTTAGCCAGTCTGAGATAGGTTGAACAAAATTATTTAACTAAATTTTCACTTCCTCTAATGATAAAAAAAGTAAAATTTGTTCCCAATAAAATAATTAAACACTAAGAAAAACAAAATTAAGGATTTTTCGTCAGTGTTGGTTTTCCTCACTGGACTTCAGATGGAAGACAATGTTTAGCTAGGTTTTCTTTTTACTTTCACGTGTTTAAAAATGATCATAAATGAAATCAGAGTGACGGGCAGGGACCCCATTGGCGAAAAAAAAATTAAACATTTCAATTACCCATTTTGAAAATACTGGTATACTTTTTTTTGTTTTTAATTATCTCTCATTCGTTCCATTTCTCTACTTCTGTTTATATTTAAATATTTAAAAACTGACATGCACAGGAACTTTAACAAAATATTCTCAGTTTAGCTTTTTTCAAGTTTATATTCCTTATTTCAAAAAATGCAGTCTAAGTTCAGAGCCTCGGGGACTTCTATTCGAAAATCTCGCCCCTCCTCGGATTTCACTTTGACGGCGCTTATGATTCAAGATACATTTTTACTAATAATATTATATATTACATATTTCATGTCTTTCCATGAATCAATAATGCCTTGTACTATTACATGAACTACACTTATACAATTACCTAATTAGACGTATTTTCTCTTATTCCTTGGAATAATACACTTTAAGTAAACCTGCAATTTAATCTTCCGATGCATCTATTGCATAGAATTCAAAAGCTATCTGATCCAATGTGTCATTTCAAGAGTTGTAGCTTGTGTGAAAGTGACAGAACAAAGGATTGGTTTATAGAGAGAATGCAGTGTTTGATATGCTTATAAATCGTAATTGATACTGGTTTCCTGAAATATGATTACAACATTTAACTATTACAGAAGGCTAGATACAGATAAACCCTTATAAAGTTTTTAATTGCTATATGAATAGAAGTCTGACATTTTAAAGAAAAATGTGCATAATTATTGCACTGCAAAACTATTTTTTTATACAGATTATGCTATTTTAAGGAGGCATATACAGTTTCAAAGTGAAATAAACACAGTCAATATTTTTATTGCCTTTTCTCAACAACCACTGAAAATAGTTCAATATATATTTTTTATGATCTAAATTTGTATTTATTTATATTTCGATTATTATTATTATTTTGCAAAAGCAGATGCAGGTAATTAATGTTAAGTAAAACGTATAGTATAAGTTTTCATTTGCGAGATTGACGGAATTATAGCCCTTTTTTCTTCTTTGCTTTCCAATCTATCAAATAATAGTCAACCTTCTGCTTTTTCCGCATCATGTAATTATATTTTGAACCAGAAATTTTATTTAATTGATGTAAACAATCAAAATCCAAAACGAAAAAAAAAAAATGCTAAGATGAGAGGAGTGAGCGCTTAGTAATGTACAGGCAAAAATATTTAAAACGATATGTCACATAAAAAATCCATTACTGCCCTCCCACGTGGAGAATGCCCCCTAATAGTCACCACTGCATTCGTTTCTTCTTGTTCTGCGGCTGTAATAGCGGTTTTCGGGTTTCAACGAGACCAAACAAATTAGCGTATCACAATCGTCTTTTTGCAGCAGCAAGTGACACAGGTTTGGATCGAGATTTGTTTACTTCAGCGCGAATTTCTGGCGCTTTTAGGCGTATAGTCCGCTTGCTGGTAACATCAATGAAATAATCCTCGCTAGATGTGGTTGCTCTCGGCCTTCTTGAGCGTGGACGACCCGGATTACTGCCGGTTTCCTTGTATCGAACGATTGAGTGATGAATATGTCTTCGATAATTTTAGCCCAGCGGCAGTCACATGTTCAGATTTGCCATCCTTATGTAGAAGAATGATGGCAAACTGTGTTTCGATGCTGATTTCCTGTTTTTTCCCCATTTTTAAGACGCCTTGACAGAAGTAACCAGAAAGTCAGACTCATCAAGAAAATGCGTGAAGAACTTCGACAAAATAGTGCATCTTAATATGAAACACCTAAAAAAAAATAAAGAACAGTTAAATAAGTGACCAGTAAAAGTAAAAAACTAGTTTAAGTGACCACCTGAAATCCATAAAAACATAACAATGACTACTTGCTCACACTCGGCATTCGTTGATGTTTGGAATCAATGCGTTTATTGCACCATTTCTTGATAATTAAACAAAAGAATTTGCTTTTTAGATATTTCGTAAAGACTATAGAAGATGTACAGGTGTAGTTTGCAATTTATTTTCAAATGTGTTTAAAGTACTTACAGATAATAAAAGGATTTTCCGAATAGGTCTCAAACTTTTGGCCGGCAGTGTATATAGAATAAGATGATTTTATGGATTTTTATCCCCAGAGCTTCTTAAGTTTCTTATAGTACAGAAGTCATACCGCTAGTGGATAGACCCACCCTCAGAAATACTTTCTTCAATTCACGTAAAAATTCCTGGCAGCACTGCCGGAATATATCCGAGAATTGAAGAATCGCAGTTTCTTTTTCTCTGTGACAAGAAAAAAAATATTTTCAATTGAAGAGATTTCCGTTTTTTTTTCAGTCTAGGGCAAATAAATTTCCGTAATCAGAGAAAAAGAGAAAAAAAAAACACTTCTCTCTCGGAAGACCTTGGCTTTGAACCTGGTGCCGCACGTTTCGAATCGAGCATCTTAACCACTAGGTCAGCAAGCACTTTGTAGAGGGAAAGTTTAAAATGGAGATATGGGTTTCTTCAAATGGGGGATTTGTAAGGTTTGTTAAATTTCTTGTTCAGAAAACTCGGAAATTTAAACTTAATTGCAGGAAAATTTATTCCTTATAAAATAAAAGTTGATGTATTAACACACATAGAATATTAGAGGATAAACATTATTACATATTAGACATATTTCTAACAAGGCATAAATTGATTGTTAGATGTAAAATTTGAATTAAATTCCCGAAGTAATGTTTGCTTTTTTGAATAAAATCGTTTATTTTAAGCTGATTGAACTACTATATATTTTAAAAATGTGTTCGTTTAGAATATATTTTACAAGCGAATATTTTTAGGGTTCCATACTTAAAAAGTCGAAACGGAACCATTATAAGATCACTCCTGTGTCTATCTGTCCGTCAGTTACAGCCATTTTACTCGTAAAGTATGGAACGTGGAAAGTTCAAATTGGGGAAAGTAATAAAGAATATTGACCACATAATTACAGATTATTAAACATTCACAAATATATTTAGGAAAAATGTAGAGGGTCTAATTAAGTTACTTGAAAAAAAAAATAAGTTCTTTGATTTCGTGTATGGAATCCTGTGAAAGATTTCGTAATGCTGAACTCAAAAATACATTTCTTTTAATTTTAGGTATTATATTTTCAGAGATATCGTCGAAAGTGTAGTGAAACAATATGTTCTCCCCCCATCTATTTTCGAATCTACTGAATTTAAAATTATGAAAAAATTAGAGCGAGTAGGCGGTAACTTAAACCTTGCCGGAAAATTATAGCGATTACCGATACAGTTTTTTAGAAAAGCGCATTTTTCCGTTACACACAAATTTTGATTTGCGGGCATTCAACAAGCGTGTTGAGGAGCGCTGGAGGTTCTATCGTCGCAGAAGTATAAAAGCATTGTTGAGAATGGTTTTTGAAAAAAATAATCGTCGGTAATTAGCTGAGATATTAACCGCTAAATTTACGGACGGTTTGGACCTACATAAAGACAGAGTACTCTATGCGTACTCTATGTACCATCCACTTTTAAAGCCTAGATAACAACGTTTAATGCTATATTTGTGTAATGCGCTGCCCAATATCAGTATAAAAGCAATAAACGTCAATTTTTTAAAAACCGACTAATTTAAGTAGAATTAATCACATAAATGCTATTGGATTCTCGACTACTTTCCATTGAGTAGATCTCTCAGTACGCCTCCTGTGTTTTTAAAAGTTAATTAAAAACCTATCTGGAAAAACGCGGCACGGACCAAGGCAGCGTTGAAACTTTGCGACCTGCTTTCGAAGCGCGCTTAGCACTATGCTGCTAAGTTTAAACTTTGAAAAAAGGTTTTGTTTTAGCTACACTGTAAAAAGAAAAGTTTATTATCACGCTAAATTTAGTTTTATGAAATGCCAAATGAAGTTTAATTATGCACTACTTTTATTGTCAGTACCGCATTAAGCTCACCAAAGCAAGAAAACAGATTTGGATAAGATTAAAAAAGAGTTATACAGAAAGCAATATTTTATATTGTTTAGGCTTCATATCTCTTTGAACTTTTATGCGATACCCATTCATACTTTGGGGCTATTACATATATAACGTTATGAACATTTTGCTAATTTTGGACCCCATCCCTCCCTTACGATATTATACGTCATCATTCTTTAAACCCCCCCCTCCATCCGATTATATCGTTATCAATGTCTAAAAATTATTTTATTTTTAGTTTCTTTTTCTTTCTGTTTATACGCTGTGATATACATTTATTAGTTGCATACTTTACGGATTCAAGAAGTCAATAAAATATCAATAAATGAAATCAGTTTATTTCAAATATCATCTAAAAGAGTTAGTTACTATTTAAATGTATTTAATAATAGCATATTATTACATAATGTCTTCAAAAGTAATATTGTGTTATTGCCGGCGAGGTTAAAAGCAGAACTTATCAATACAAAGTTGCCACAGGCGACTAATATTTTAATTCTACCTCACGCCACTTTCTCAAAACAAAAATCATTGACATACTGTTCGAGAACATTTGCAAGCGAAATATACTATACAAAAACTGTTTATTTATTTATTTATTTATTTTTAAATAGGTTTGCGAACAGAATAGAACAAGTAATATAAAAATTTTGTTTTTAAAGTCAATTCCTACTTAGGCCATCATAGAAAAATTTAATATAATCCCTTAAGCAAATATTAGTTTTTGTTGCATTAAAATATCTCCATTTGTTGATTTTCTATAAGCAAGTAGGTTTACAATGTAACTCTATAGGAATTTGGCGAAATATTAGAGATATCGCCAAGTTGGCGGCAAACTTGGCGGTATTTGGCGACAGAACAGAGTCCCCCCTATGGTAACCCCTTATTGAAAATACTTTCATTGATCTTCAATAACCATTGGCCGCCATTTTGTTTCCCATGCAAAAATAAAATTAATTAATTAAAATTTAATTACTTAATTAATATTTGAAAAAACTGTATTAACATCAATTGTCATCCAGTACAAGTTTTAAAAAAATTATTTCAACTTGATAGGATGAATAATGAGTATTTTATTAACGATTGAAAATTTGAAAAAGATAAATATATAAATAAATATAAGGAGAGTGTGAGCTAATAGTAGGAATTGAAAAATAGTCGCTAATGCCCTCCCTGTCAATAAACAGTGGACAACATTATGTGTCTTTCTTTACTGGTAAACACAAGTGTAATTTCCTTCATATTATGTTTCTGATTTCTCTAACAACGAATTATACGCGCATATGGCAGAAGAACAGGAATGCCAAAAGTTGGCGTATTACAAATTTTGGAATGAAATGATTTTATAAACATTTAATGGCTTTAATAATAGATTTGTATTTTTATACATACATATTAAAAAAATAATAAAGGTAACAGACTATTTGGATACAAAGAAAAAATTTCTGAAAAAAGAAATGTTTCGTTGGATAAAAAATGATAACGATATCAAAAAGCAACCCCCCCCCCTCCCCCCAGAGATATCTTACGGAAACAAGTGCCAGACCCCTCCCCCTTCCCCCTAAGGTGATAAATTTCTATATGCACAAGAACCTTTCTAGTATATACAGCTATGGTCTATACCCAATCCTACATTGTATAATTTTCTACGAAATCTTATTATTCTTTTATCAGCTATTTTTGTAATAATACAATTAATAATTCATATATTTATTGTACGGAACCCTCCGAGCGCGAGTAATACTCGCACTTGACCGTTTATTTTAATACTCTTAAAAAATAAATTGCGAATAAGTTAAATTAATGAAAAATTATTACTTTATTAAATTCGAAAGCACTATTTTTGTTTGTTTGTTTTTAAATAAATTAGAAATTTTCATTTATTGAATTTTCAGTTTTTCATTCAAAAAATAAATTCGAACTTTGGTATTAGTACAGCCAATACGCAAGCGTACAAAGAATAAACGGAATGTTTCCTTCTTTTTCAGACTATTGGGAAGAATTGACGGAAAAAGCCTGTCTTGTTTGTTTTCTAGGAGTACGGAAGTCATTTATTTAAAAATGGCGAATAATTTAGTGTATAAAGAGGAATTTTCCTGACAGTGGAGTTTCTGTTGGAGAACAAGTCAAAGCACTCACTTGGTAGCATCATATGATAACTATTTCAACAAACAAAAGGACTAACAAATTTTTTAAATAAATTACATATCCATTATTATTCAAATCTGTATTTAGGATTTTGTAGGACTTTTTATTGTATTATTGTAATGAATTTCATTTCATGTTTATGAAGCATAATTTAATTGGAAAGTTGAAATGTGGTGAAGGATAGTTTATTTTTTCATGGTTGAGTTAATATCATATAGGCGATTCAGATAACTGATAGAAATACATGTGGCTAATCATTCTGATATTTTATATGCAATAGAAACAACACTTCACGCAAGTCTGGCAGATTAGTTATAATATAATTAATCACCCATTTAAATGCTATGAGAGTTGAATATGTAATAATTACTACAAAGTAGAGATAGCATTTAGAATTAAATGAAAGCTTTACATTTGAGAGATGTTTACAAATGCTATCGCTCATTGAATGATAAATTATGTTTTATCATGAATAAACTGTACTTTGACGAAACGGAAAACTAGCGGCCGATGTTTGTCACATCTATTAATAGTCAGGAACAGGATTACAGGTTTTAATAATAATATTATGCCTTGTATATCATAATTGCATTAATATGTTTTAAATGAATAAAATTTGAATTACGTAATAATTTTTGCAAAAATATAGTTTTCTAAAGATTATTTAAATTCTTATTAAAGTTAATAAAAACTTGTCGGGTGTGCCCACCCCAAAACTTTGTTCTATCTCATACATGTTAATACTACAGAATTTGCTATCACAGTGCCAAAATTAAATGACAATCTATGCTCGAGGATTCTAAAGATATGAAATTACGTTCACTAGTTCTTGAGATATGACTATAGCTAAAATCGTGCAATTCCAGAAAAATGCAGCATAACAGCGCCATCTGTTGAGTGATTTAGACCAAAACCTAATCAGCGACAACATATGTCAACGTCTTACTGAATCTGAAATTTGATGATAATCTGTGCATTAGTTCTTGAGCTATAGCTATTGCGAAAATCATGAATAATGCAGCATAGCAGTGCCATCTGCTGGGAGATTTACACCAAAAAGTAATCAGCACCAACTTATATCAGGAAATAACTGAATCTAAAGTTTTATTAAATTCCGTGTTCGTGCGTAATGCGTAATTCTTGAGATAGAAAGCCCACAAAGTTTGTGTAACATGCAGACTGGCAGACTCACGGACGGACTTACAGACCCACAAGTAGACCTTTTCTAAAAATAGTCAAATTGTGTTCAGGACCTTCTAAAACGTGTAAATCCGTCGAAAACCGGAAGTCGAATTTTTTCACGAATCCAATACTTTCTTCTTCATATTTTAATTATTTACATGTGACTACAAAAATTTTACTTAATATCTTATGCATTTAAATATGACTGTATGCATGCATTTTAAACAAACACTCCTCCAAGAATACAATGAACTGTCAGTTGAAACGTATACCAATTATTCGAAAAATGCCGAAAATATCTTCAGATTGAGAGAAATTGAACTGTTTAAACGATCTGTACATGATGTCAGCGCAAAATTGTTTGATGATTTGTCAGATATTTAGAACACATGTCAACTGATTTAGAAGTAACATCACTGCGTTTTTATAGTTTCTAAAATTAAATGTTTTTATATATTTGAAAGTACTCTGAATATTATGTAATTTTTTGTTACTGTAATCAACATGTAGCATCGTGTAGATGCATCCCGAGAAAAAGAACAAAGGGTAACATATAAATATTTAGCTAAACCTTTTCGGGTATGCTCGACTGTCATAACAGTTCTCCCAATTTCTAAATTTAAATTAATTTTGCAGATATTCACAAAAAAAAAAACATATTCTTGTTAAAGTTTTTATTCGGTGTAAACTAGATTATTCTATTCTTCTGAAAAACGAAAGAATTCTAACAATAAAAAGAAAGGCGCCCAGTTAAACTGATGTCATTGAGCTCACGGCTATTCGTACTAATTGAATATTATATTCTTATTTATGTCTATTATCATAAAATATAACTCACTCTTTGTGAACAAAACGGTAAATAATCAGGGAAGTGCCTTATCAGAATAACCTGGTATACCAAAGTTGAAGCAAATCGGATAATTCTGCATGAAAAACCCATTTATCTAAATTAAGGGAGATTAGCCCCTGTTACCCCTTTAACCTTAAACAGTGAAACTCCAAATAGGAACAGGGAAGCGCCTTATCAAAATAAACCGCTATACCAAATTTGAAGCAAATCGGACAGTTCTGCACGACAAACTAATTTATCAAATTAGGGGAGTAAGTTCCCCCTTTCCCCCTTTATACTTATCGAATGGAGCTCCAAAATTAATCAGGGAAGCGCCTTATGAGAATGAATCTATTTACAAAATTAGAAGCAAATTGAATATTTCTATCAAAAATTATTGCGTTACATACGCACATACATACGTACATAAGGAACCTGCGGGCACATTAGCTGTCAGGCATTGATAGCCTGTGAGCTAAAACGAATTATAAAAGCACTTAAAAGTGTAGTCCTAAATCTTCAAATTACATAATAAGAAGTTTTAAGTATTTTAATGTTAACAAAAACAAATAAAAAAAGATTTGCGTAAACTAATACTTTTAATGTCTAATTTTATTCTTTCTATTAACGTATTTTCTTTTTCATATTCTAGCATGCTCCTGAAATACAATACAATACAATAGATTCCTTTAAATATACATCTGCGCATAACCTTTGAATGAATGCTTCAATTTTCATAATTCCTTTTTGTGTTAGAGCTTTTTGGATGGTGATTTTGTAGAAATATTATCAAGATCCCGAAATCGGTATGTTTGCCTGCCAGTCTGTTTCTTTCTTTCCCGTCTGTGCTCTCATGTTCGTATAAAATGGCCAAATACCACAAAATATGAATTTGTTGTTAAGATACGAAGTAGTGCTTTATATTTTAAAAATAGTCCTTGAATCACGTGTAGTTTTTTACGGAAGATCAAAAATTTTAATATGGTATTATATACTGCGCGATGGTGATTTTGGAAGTACAAAAAGACTTCAAAAAACGTTAAATAAAAAATATCTTAAGCTTAATTAGCGAAGAATTAAATATTATTTTATTTTATTTATGTTTAGTCAAAATGTGCAAAGAAGTTTTTTTAAACCACTGATATAAAATAAAAACTGCCAGGAAACAGGTGATATGTAAGTGGGTGCCAAGTTCAAATAAAATTCACTCAAACTTATATATTGAACTATTGTAGCATTGTTTTAATTGTTTAAAAAATATTCATGGCATATTAATAATAAATCTAGAACTTAAGAAGTTTTTACCTACGACTCATTTATTTTTATTAATGGCATTATTATATCAAAACATGATATTTTCATGTTTGGAGGCCTTAATTTGAGTGTATTGGGGTTTCTGAAAGGGGTAGAGTTTTTAGAGTGATGATCAAGGACAAGCCTATATGTATCTGTGTCTTTGTCAGGCATTAGTATGTTTGTAATGATGTTTCCGGGGGGGGGGGGAGGGATCGCTAATTTGATAATCAAAGACGAGCGGATGTGTATCTGTGTGTGTATTTGTTTATCAAATCTGTAACATGACTCATTTGTTTCTTATAATAACAATATTGGAAATTGTTATAATGGAATTGTTATTAATATTATCATCATCATTTTATTAAAACATGAAAATTATGTGCATAACATTTATCAAATCCCTTATCACATTTATCGCATTACATTGTTGATTAAATTATCTTTCCACTGGTATAAGATTTTCAGGGTATTAAAGACAAAGCGCTGTTATGAACCAAACTTTAAAAATACACTTTTTTAAAAAGATTTCCTCAATTTTGGTCCCTACTGCACATCACTGAGGTGCACTACAAGAAGCTTTCTGTAAAATATGGTGTGCATAGCATTTTACCGTTCATTTACAGTGTCATACAAAATAATTCAAATTTAAGAACTGTCTATGAGCGGTAACTGCCGGAAGTGCGTTTTCAGGTGTGGTATGCGTTTTTAAATGTAACTAATTTGTTACATATTACTTGTAGTGCACAAACTCTATAGAGCATATACAAGGCTGCACAAAAAATAGTTCCTTTTGAAAATTACTGAAAGGGATTTTTTAACCGTGTTATGCGTTTCCTAACTGAACTAAATTTTAGGTATCTACGCAGTATATATATATACAAATTTACATATCATATTCAGGACTTCACAAAAGAATTTAATACTTTTGAACGGTAATTGCTGAAATTGTGTTCTTAAATGAGCATTTTGCAAATCGTTTTTTAGATATCATTTTTCGGCACTACTTGATTATCCTATCTACCAAAAATCTAGCGCCAAACTATAAAATTAAATGCCAATAATGGATGATCGAAATGTCTCATTCACTTGACATTAACACGTTACACGTGTTTGTTACGTCATCATGCGATTTTTAATTTGATGTTTAATTTGTACTTTTATTAATGTTTTACTAATTTATTTGTTCTTTCGTTATTTAAAATATAAATTACGTCAATTTGTATAATTTGGAAAATAACTTGGCGATGTGCATAATTTGGCAAAATTGGCCGACGGGATAATCAAGTAGTTTCCATTAATCTATTTATTAAACGAGGGAGTTTTGTTGCAAGAGCCTGAGTAGGTTGGAGAGCATTTCATAATCTGTTCTTAACGCATGATTTTTCTTGCTTTTTTAAAACATAATTTGAGGTTTATTTTGTATGAAACTCGTGCTAAAATTGTATAATAAAGAACAATATTTTCATCAGAGTTAAATAACACAAACATGCCAAATGTAAACATCAGAAATGTTGTCTATTATAAAACGTTACTAAGTACTTTTTGATTATGCATATTTTCTGGTATTGCGAGTGAAAATCTTTTTAATACGTAGATTAATATTAAAATTTTACATGAACGTAGTCACAGGTAATTTGAAGATTCAAAACAGGTTATTTGTGTAGAGTGCATTATATTTTTCTATAGAGAATTAATGCTTAACTGCCAACTGTTTTGTTTTTCTTGTTACACTTTTTCTAATAGTAAACATTACCTTATTTAAGCGCAAAACTTCTATGATTAAATAACACGCAAATTTCTATGTTAAAAAAAAAAAAAAAAAAAAAGGAAGGTAGAAGCAAATTGTATACGTTGGCAGCTATGAGATCATAAATTGAAAAGCTACCGTACACTGCATGAGATTTCATCGGGTTTCTTTAACATATTTATACTTACACTATAACCACTCCATTTATTTATGTATTCCTTAATTGAGTAAAATCAAAATAAATCTGTATTAAACTCTAATTGTTAAACTCACTGTGAACAAATAAAAATTCACATCAATTCTTTCTGTAGTTGTAAAGCTTTTTCCACATTTTAGCAATAATAGTTTAACATCGGCAATTAATATGAAAATTTCATATTTATTCAATATATGTTTCACTTGCAATATAGCTCCAAAACATATTTATGCATACCTTAATTAACTATTCTTTACTGAAATCGCATTAAATCTATGCTTACACAGTACATACATTAACAGAGCAGTAATAGAACATGGATACATTTAAACAGATTTTCCCGAATGTAAGGATTACTTTAAACAAAAGCTACCCGATCAAATTTGCCATTTCAAGACTGCTTCTGATTGTATTGTAAATTCAGGGGGATTAATTATACGTAAATGTAACGAGGTAATACTCGAGAATATCGGAATTAGACTTGTTAAATTAGATTATTAGTGTAATATTTAGATGCAATATTTCTTTTCTTCTTAAATAGATTTACCTTCTAATTCATAATTATGTAACACATTTTAAACGATACATACAGGTAATGGTGAGAAATTGCGATTTTTATTGTGAAACATTCAAGTAGATCAGAAAATTTAAAATTAATTCGTAATCATTTGAGAACAAGTATAAGAAATAATTGAAATCAACTTTGATGGCGATAGCTATTAAAAATTATTAATTGGTAAAAAATAAAAGTAAGTTGATATGCACAGAGTATATATCAACTATATATACTTAGCCCTTAAAGCATTTGGCAAAATTTTTCATGTATGTTTATAGATTTATAAATAATAGCTATTAAAAACATTGAACTAAGAACTTGATATTGAATACATTACATATTTATCTTATCCACTTGAAAAAAATTAGCGTTTATATAAAACTGTTGTTAAATCAGTCTTTGAATAAAAAAAATATTTGACAGAAAAAGACGATTAGCTCGGTGGAAATTAATATATATTTTTATGCGTATGATAATACCAACGAAAGTTACAACAATTAAGTAAATTTGCGAGAAAACACGTTTCCTAAATCTCATAAATGATACTTGATTACAAAAAAAAAAAAAAAAATCAGCCACCTTAGAATTTTTCACTGCTTATCTGAGCCATTTTTTTTTATAGAGACAAAAATAATAAATGCTGCGGATTCTTTGTTTTAAGGCCAAATATTTAAGGGTGACGATTTGGATTTTTAATTTGTTTTGTGGATTTTTTTGAATTTGAAATCTTTAAGCGAATTGGGGCCATACTGAGACAAGAAACAGGCCAACGACCGGTCGAGACCTTAGCAGGTCAAGTAACTACGCTCAGTCATATCCGAATACGAGTGCTGCAGCACGACAAAAATTGGAATATATATATGTAATGTGCATATTTCAATATTTAGAAATATGTACTTAAACGGTTTAAACCGTATAATAAATAGATTTGAAATATTGATGAAATCGTTGGCGAAATCTTTCTATTTTGCATTAACGCCACAAGTCAGCATTACCCAATACAGTTTTTAAATGATTTAACTTGGAAGTTTATCAAGAATAAAAAGCTATCGAAATAAAACAATAGAATTATTCGATGCAAATGATGTATCGATAAATGATATTTGACGATAATAGTTTTGCAGTATGATCATTCGTAGTTTTCATTTTTTTGGTCTCAGTTTATTTGGTGTTTTCACTTATTTGGTCTCGATAGGTGAGATGGATCGTTTTGCACATAAAACGGGTTAAACTCCGCAGTGGCGCCTGTCTTCACTTTGGTTTTGCTAAGTTATTCATGGTTTTATTGTTTCTTATTTTAGTTGTGGTTTGTTATTTGCTTTTACCGTGTTTTTAATTTAATGAAGAATAATTTATCATTATATATATATATATACACACATATATATATATATATATATAATATCTTTGAAAAAAAAAGACAACGAATAAATTCTTTAACAAAATCTCATCAACTCTCTAATTTTAAGATTTCACATATTTAGTTTATATGAAAAATACCTCACTGTAAAAAATTTATGTAACGTTACTCCATAAAATTGGTGGCAGCATGCTGCCTCCAATTTTATAGAGTAATTTTTTTCACTTATACCGGGTGTCCCAAAAAGGACTGACTGATTTTAAAATTCAATAACTTGCAAACGGTGACAGATATTTAAAAAATTCTTGCAGGGGGGTTATGCATAAGGTCAAAAGTTTTTTTACAGTGATTTTCAATTTTAGTTCGAATTACAAACAATAGATGGCGCTGCGATCAATAGACGCTGAATTCAGGCTCGATTTTTGGTACTTCGTGGCCCGGATAATACATTTCCATCTCCTTTTTCAGCATGGAACAAGAGAAAGGACCAGAAATAGAGCCTGTATTTAGCGACTATTGCTTACAGCGCCATCTATTGTTTGTAATTCGAACTAAAATTGAAAATCACTGTAATAAAACTTTTGACCTTATGCATAACCCTCCTGCAAGAATTTTTTAAATATCTGTCACCGTTTGCAAGTTATTGAATTTTAAAATCAGTCAGTCCTTTTTGGGACACCCGGTATAATGGTGTAATTTAAACTAATATAACTGGTGTAATGTTACATATTAGTGTAACGTAACACCGGTTACATCGGTTAAAGTACTCCATAAAACTGGAGGCAGCAAGGCTGCCACCAATTATATAGAGTAACGTTACACAAATATTTTACAGTGCTGACATGTAATTAAAAAGTTAACAAACTCGGACAATAAACTGACCTGAATTCCAATTTATAGATGGAAAATAGTAATATTTCACACCTTTTGTCACAGGAAAGGTTACATATATACAGTAATCATCCGATTATCCGTCACTCACGGGACTGATGATATGGTGGATAATAGAAATAGACGGATAATCAAAAGACAGTACAAGACCGTTACAAAAATTGCATTTCTTATTGTCAGTTGATAAAAAAGAATATTTAAGCACTTTTTTAGGTGCGTTCGTAATTATATAAATACGTAGCACCTATAGTCGTCGTTCAGTCCGTCTGCCTGTCCGTCTGTCTGCAAATAACAGAGCAAAAACTACCCAACCGAATGGTCTACAATTTTAAATATATAATTGTTGCAAAATTTTGTCGAGTTATTTCAATTTTATGAAAATAGGATCTATAATTTAATGACAGGGACAGTCAAAATTTTTCCGTAACATTACGGCCAATGGGAAAAAATTATTGCAAGTGCATTTTAATGATGTAACAGCCTTTCGAACAGAATGAAATCGATAGGAACTGATGAAGTGCACTAAAATATACATTCAGTATACTATGCGGTGCAAAAAAATATTCATAAAACTAGTTATAGTACGAACGCACCTCATTTGCCACGTTGGACGAGCAATTTTCAACTTGTTTATCTGTTGTATATTTTCGTTAATAAAAAGGATGAAAAATAAAAAGAAATCAATTAAGGCTATTAATTTAGAATTTTATAGAATAAATATTATGTAGGAACCTGTTTGCATCGAAAGTGATCCATTATACATATTTGTTTTTATTTTGACTGCACTTTTACTGCAGAAAGATTACGAATTATACGAAATAATAGTACTTGGGTTGCATCTCAAACTAATTAATGCATTTCACAGGATTAGTCTGCATGACCTACTCCTAGATGATCATTCCACGATTTATCACATTAATCAGCTTCAGGTTTCTGTGGATTCAAAACATTTTGAATAATTTCTTCATCCGTTAATTTTTGATAACCTATATCATTCTCATTAAAATGAAGCCAGTCTGTGATGTCATCCGCAGAATTTTTTTTTAAACCATGGTACGTTTGACACTAACAAAGAAGGTCTCCATACTGGGCATACTCAGAATATTTAGAAAAAAAATACTAATTAAACTACTTATGTATGTAATAAAGGATCAGTCAAATTTAGCGGCGGAATTACAGTAGAAAGTCTGTAAAAAAATAAAATACTTTCGAGTATTTGGCGCGAAAAGGCGAAAGCGTCACGCTATTTGGCGAGCAATACTTTTCCTCGCCAAAAGCAAACGATTTTAGTGCACCTGAAAATTGATTGTTAATTGATTTTTAGAAAGCGTGTAAGAAAAATTTAATGAATTTAAACTTAAACAAAGAGAGAGTTTAATAAATACGTTTTTTCGTATTACATATTTATGTTGTTTGTTATTTAATTTTATTACTTTAAAAACAATTTCATATATAAAAAATACTTTCATATATTTAAGCGTATTCCAAAATAAAGGCAAGATTCATTTACCAGTTATTCATTTCAAAGACTTCGTCGTTTCCATAGCAACAGAATTGAATCCGCAGTGCTCGATTGGACTTAATTTTGATACATTGAAACAATTTTAATTTATTTTAATTTTGTTTTAATTCATAAAGTTTGATATTTAACTTTCATTATAAATATATATATGACAAAACTATAGTTAAATCAATCTAAAACTGACAATACTGAAGTCATTTACATTAAATTTATTTAAACAAGTTCAACATGAAACATTTTTATCTTAAAGAGTATTCGGCATAAAAAAAGTATTTTTCGAAATTTCATTTCATCGCCAACCGATGATAAATCGCCAAATAAACGAAAATTTCATTATTTTTTTACGAACGTTCTATCGCAGTTCCGCCAAAATTTTTTTTATAAACATATATATACACATGAGAAGAACACTCTGTAATGTTTTCAGATTTTTCTGAATATGCCCGTATGGAGACCTTCCTTGTAAGGTCACTATCTCTGAATCACCACTAGATGCTTCAGAATGTTGTGTAATGTCAAAAATGTCAGAATGTTGTGAAATGCCCCTTCCTAATAAAAAAAAGAGGGGGGGGTGGCGGTTGATAGGGTGACGGATAATCGAAATATTACTGTATATAAGGAAAATATATTATAATTTTCTGAAATTTCTACTGTCCGAATGGTTGTAATAGGTAGGTTCTTACATTTTGTATTACAATAGGCCTAAAAATATAGGATATTTTCTGTGGGGAAAGAAAACTTGTATTGTACCAATCATTTATGTGGCTTATAGGTTCTAAGAAAAATGAGAAAAGTATTTTAATACATCATATAGTAATAATACACTTAAAGCTAGAAACTTAATGAATGTTAAAATTTTATAAAACGCTAAAAGTACAGTAATAACGAAATTGTCTATAAAGGTCTCCTGTCCTAAATGAAAAAACTTCAATGTCCTGGCAAAAGTAATGGTATACAATTATACTTAGTGCGGACACCTCCTAAAATGAAAATTTATCATGTCCTTAGTAATTCTGACTTAGTGGATTTTGTCGTACTAAACACACCACTATGAAACTGAATACAATACCTTTAAATATTAAAAAAGTCTAATACCAGTAAAAATAACAAAAAAAAAAAAAAAAAAAAGTTTTAAAGTATTGTAATTTGATATGCCGTTAGGTCAATCCAGTAAGCCAGTCAATTTAGCTAGTTGTCTCTTTGACACGACTAGAAATCACGACTTCTAATTATAAAAATACTCTCAAAAGTTTTTTAGTTTTCAGTTTGTCAAATGCGCATTATAGAAAATTTTGATTTTCTCATTTGTAATTGGTAATGTTAATTTAAACGACTTATCGTCCATTCACTGTTCAGCTTTCATAAAAAAAACTAGATGCCGATGAAATATGCACATATTATTGAATTAAGCGTGAGAATGTAATAAAATATGTCACTATATGTTTTAAGTTACTTTTAATTTTCATTTTCCTAACATTGAATTGTTAAAAAAAAATTAAAGTAAAATGTAAGTAAAAAAATGTAAATAAAAGTAATGTTTTAAATTACTTTTAGTTTTAATTTTGTTACCTTTGGATTGTAAAAAAAAAAAAAAAAAAAAAAAAAAAAAAAAAAAAAAAAAAAAGGCGATATGGAAATAAATACGTAAACTGAAGCAATGGCTTTTGGCTCTAAGTGATTAAAATAATTCATTAAATCTTAATTTTAGAAACCCTACTGTAATACAATAAGATATTCAGTTCCAATTTTTCACAATTTTCAAGTTGAACTTCACATAAAAAAAAAATAATAATAAATAAATATTGGGGGACTTTTAGAGTCATACACGTAAAAACATGAACTTAAGCAAGCTGATACTGTTTTAAAATTTGTCGGCTCCTTGCTAAGGTGAAACTGAAATAAGAATGAACTAAAACGTACTGTAAATTCTACCGGAATATGCATGATTCCATCGGGGCTTTCTTTATTTTATTTTACTGTATTATTATCTAGCTCTACCGCCTGGCGTGTCCGGCCGTGGTAATAAATTTGAATGAATATCAAATTGGTATGGTTTTATAACTTTAACCCCTTTTTTTCTGAATTCATATTTTTAGATAGAAAAATATTGACTTGAAAGCATATGCTATTTTGTATTTTATTTTCTGCATAATTTTATTTTTGGAGTCAGCCAAACCGCGTCAAAATACTCGGTTTTTACTGATTTCGTCGAAAGTTTACGCATTTTAATTTGTAAAAAATATTTTTACCCGTCCGTGTTTTTCAAAATTGTTGTAGGTGATGTAAATCTGATATATTGAGATGCCCTAAAAAATTGTGTTAAAATACGGACGTTTTGTTACTGCTAGCGTAGAAAATATCGTTTGGCGCGAAGTGACCTGCGTTCGCCGGGGAATTTGAAAGGGTTAAAATTGATATATTTTAAAACTGATTACCCCATCGATTAGAAGAAGCTTTCATCTTTAAGAGCATATTTTTGGTTTGTCAATAGCTCTAAAATGACGCACTGGAAGGACATTGCCATAAGGGGAAAAAACGTTTTTCGAAAAAACGAACCTTTTTGAATTTTGTTTTTCACAAAAGGTTAATGCTATATATATATATATATTAATTGATTGCGGCATTTGAGACATAAGGGTACGATCTTTCAGAATATGTCTTCCGTTTTTTACTTTACTTAACGGTTTGGCCAATGGAAGTTAATAAATAATGACAAAATGCCCCCAGCAATTTCTTCTTTCCGATCTTCATTTCCTCGCGATACGTAAATAGAGCATTTGGGGTCTTTTCTCTCACGGAAAGCAGTGCCTTTTATTTAATTTTTTTTCTTTTGCTTTGTAATTTAATTTCTAATGTTGTAGCATTGCACTTAGCAATTTTCACCAATCATTTTGTAGAATATATAATGTAGAAATATTCTTTTCGCAATCAGATATTGCTCTCAATCGTTTTTTCGCTTAACCCTTTCTGGTTCGATTTTTTTCACAGTTTTGAGAGGAAAATTACTTTTACGTCGATAACATTAATAGTAGCTATCCAAATAGATTTACTGACGTTTAAAGAATATGCCGTTGTCTGAAATCTAACGAATGCAGTTATTTTACGTACTATTCAAAGCATATTCATATGACAATAGGCAAAGGAAGAGTTTCAAAGAAGTTTGGAAAATATCGTATTACAATCGGATTTAACAGATATTATAACTTTCTGATATTTATGGCGTTTTATCGCACATGGTTCGTTCATAAAAATAACTTATATTTTAAATTTAAAGCGTGAAATGTATGTTTAAAATAAAAGAATTGCCAGTTGCCTAAAAAGAATTAAGCAAACATTTATTATTATTATTATTACTAAATGCCAAATCATAAATGAAGTCATAATAAAAAAATGCAAAGATATTTACTATCATTCCTACATGTAGATAACATGTAGACAAAATAAAACTCAGTAAAATTGCATGTTCTATTAGTAGTACGCCAGATCCGAAAGGGTTAAGTCACGACCATGATTTCTCTAAAAACTATATGGTTTCGCTTGGTAAATTTTTTGCTATTTGTTTCTCTGCTATTTTCATTATAGGGTAAGGTGCCCTATTATCGTCCCCCAGTCACTTTTAGGCCCTTGGAAGTTGTAATTTTCAGTGAAAATCTACCAAATTTGGATTTTACATAGACTAACTACATAGAAACATAGGCAAATGTCGTATAAAAAATGTTTAACAATGAGAAAAATTGTTTTTTCAAAAGTATCTAAAAAATGCAAAAGAAAAAAGAATGGTCCCAATTTCGTCCCCTCCAAAAATCCAATACGCCGAGGTTTAACTTATAACTAAATCAAAATTTATTTCCAAATGAGTATGTAATTTAATTTGCATTAAAGTAAAGCACAAATAAATGTACTAATTATCAGTGGAAGAATAAAGTAACGAAACATTAGCCATCCAAACATGAGGAAAAAATTGAAAAAAAAAAATGTCATGAAAAAGCATTCCTAATTTCGTCCCCGGGACGAAAATAAGAACTGCAAGGGGGACAAAATTGGGACTACGCTACTTCCCAATATGACGGTGCTTCAGTTCCCGTAAGATGAAGTGAGCGTCCTAAAACTCACTGTATGTCACTGTCAGCACCTTACCAACGTAAAATATTTACAATGAATAACAAATAAATACTTACAGTACAGTAAATAACGTTCTACAAACGACGTAATAAGAACTCGTGTCTTCTAAAAATAGGAAATTGGCCGTCTTTAATTTATGTATGCGTCTTGGCGAACGAAAATTTCAACAATGACCCCTTTTACCTCCCGTCCCCTGTGCTTTGCGTCATAAGTGGCGCCACTTTCGCAGAAGCGGAGAAGTTAAGGGGGACGAAATTAGGAGAGGGGACGAAATATTGGCACTTTACCCTACCTTTGAAACAAAAGTTTGAAATTTCTTCCCTTCGTTAAATGGAAAGGATATTTCTAGATTTTAGTTTCCACTTAAAATAATTTCTTAAATCCTTTCAATATATGTATATATATTTTAATTAAGAGTTATAGGGTGACCTGCCTGTAGTTGATATCCTTCCAATAGTTGTTTCCAATTTTTGAAATATTGCGCTACTTCAGGTGGAAATGAGTTTTATACGTGGCACATAATATTTTTGTACATTTTGTATTTTGAAGACATAAAATATTTTTGTTTGAATGTTAGTGCACCTGTTACTACATTGTTGTCAGCTGTCTGATACAAGAGAAGCCATTTTATGATTTTTTTAAATTAGAAAATAAACATTTTTGTATTGTAGATAGATATTATACACTGATATATATAGGGGAGACTAGGGAGGGTTGACCATACGGGAGGCTTGACCCGCACGTCAGTTTTCATATTTAAAAGAATTTCAGAGTTTTATCAATAGGTGTCTGGCAAAACTACTAGAATACTCAAACAACAGTCTTTGTTTCATACAGATAATCGAAATAGGTGTAAAAAAAATCAATTGTGAAGGGTTTTTACGCTAAAAGTTGTGTTTTTTAGAAATATTTTGTAAGCCTTTTTCAGATAAAATACACTGCTCAAAACAATTAAAGGATATTGCAGTTTTAGGTGGATTTTGTATCTGGTAAACTGTTTAGCTGATTGATACATGGTCGACAGACATAGTAGGTTATATGAGAATAAATTACACATGTTTGGCAGAAAAAAATGCATTTTATTGCGCATTTGTGTACTAAAGGAAAAAAACACAATTTGTGCATATGAGAAAAAAAGAATAAGAAAAGGTGTTTTCTTCAAAGAAAATCATTTTCAGTAGAGGGTATGGTTTCCACGGGCGGCCAGCAAAGTTGAACACCTTTGAGGCATGGACTCAATGAGGCTATTAATGACGAGTTGGGGTATTCTGCCCCACTCTTCCAGAAGAGCTCTTTCGAGTTCTTGGAGAGTTTGTGGGGGTTGTTGGCGGCCAGAAACTCGTCTTCCTAGAGCGTCCCAAACGTGCTCGATTGGATTCATGTCTGGAGAACATGCTGGCCATTCCATTCGAACGATTCCTTCCTCGAAAAGGAAATCCTCCACCAGGTTTGCACGATGTGGCCTGCAGTTATCGTCCATTAAAATGAAGTTATCTCCAATTGCTGTAGCGTAAGGGACTACAATAAGTCTGAGGATCTCATCCCTATATCGGCGACCAGTCAGAGCTCCATCTCGAATGATGTAGAGGTCAGTGCGCCCGTCAATGGAGATGCCACCATACACCAACACTCCTCCACCGCCAAATCTGACACTTTCGTGCACGAACGCCGGATTATTCCTACTGCCACGGTCCCTCCAGATGAAAATACGCCTATTATCCGGATGCACAGAAAAACGGGACTCGTCAGAAAACAGAATATTGCTCCATTCATTTCTCCTCCAGTTGACATGCTCGGTTGCCCACTCCCTGCGGTCGCGACGATGCCTTGATGTTAATCTAACACATACCATCGGTCGGCGAGCATACAGACCTACAGCATGGAGCCGGTTTCGGACAGTCTGAGTTGAAATCGTGGTGCCTGTTAACGCTAAATACCGATCTTCATTGGGCGTTGTTGCCCGTCTACGACCTTGCCCTGGTCTTCGGCCTGCACATCCACTCTCCAAAAAACGGTTCCAGATCCTGGAAATGACACTTTGTGACACTCCAATGGCTTGCGCTACTTCGGCTTGAGTTTGGCCCCCTTCTAACCTACCAACAATTCTCAAAGCTTCTGAATCTGTCAAATGACTTCGCTGAGACATCGTACTCATCGAAACAAAGCAATCACTGAATGCCGATCATCCTTGTCTTCATTCTCTTTTATCCAGTTGAAAGTCAAATTTCATTCGCTGAAGCGACGTTTTTGACGTCGAACTAAAAATTTGCATACTCCACAGTTTGAAAACCAGAAAAATTTGCATTTGTGATTCTCTTCTTCTATTTTCGGCAAAAAAAAATTCGTTTATATCTTTATTTTATATAAAACTTCAAATATCCTTTAATTGTTTTGAGCAGTGTATATCATAGAGAGTTAAGTAAGTAGGTTTTAAGTAATGCAGAAATATCGAGCTTGCATTCCAGGGATAAAGATTGCACATTAAGTTAAGCTTAACATAACAATGTGCTATTCTTTAGAAAAGGGATATGTGGAGAGGCTTGGCCCAGTCATTGTGAGGGAGGATTTACCTGATGCTCAAGGTCTCCCTTAATTAAGTGGTTTTGAAATCTTTTTATTATACACTGTGCAAAATGAAAGGTTAATGGTTATATAAAAAAAATGTACATTTATTGTGTAAAGCTACAGTAAAATGAAGTGATGGAAAAGAAAATGTTTAAAACTGATTAAAGAAAGATCTGAAAAATTGCTATAGTATCCACTGCAAGAAAAAAATGTAATGAAATATAAATGGGAAAGTTGATAGGAACTTTTTTCCATTTAAATATTACTTACAATAGGTAAATAGAAAGAGTGGAAATTAGAAAGTATGAAAGCAGCAGTTTTAACCCTGTCAGTGGCAGTGGTATGTTTATGAAATCACTTAATTTTAATTCCAAAACGCCACAATGGCACCAGAATTTTGCCAAAGTGTTTTCCATTTAATATGTATGTGAAATATAGCCTTTTCTTATTTCCAATTCAATTTCTTCGTAAATTTTGGGCCAATCATTTTATTTAACATTTTAGTGCTGAAAGTACTTTGCCACTGAAAGTGTTAAAAGATGTTAATGATGATGCTCATGCGGCTGCAAAAGAACATAGCATCGATCGAAAAACTTTAGGAAGGTGTATAGACAAATCTCACTAGGATGAATATAGTGAGATGAAGCCAAACTATGTGAAAAATAGAGTTGTCAGATCAAGTGTCATAAAAAGTAGGACAAGGAGACAAAAACAGGGGCTCCTAAATCGAGTCATAATAATACATGAAACCCTATAAAAACGGAACCTGTCTCTAACGGAATACTGTCTTAAATGTCAAAATTTCCTTTTCCCTGTTGTAGAATTATATCCGCTCAGACAAAATCATGTTTGAAACAAAATTTTTCTCCTCTGACTTGCAATTGCGTCTAAATAGGTTTATTTAAGCATCATATTTTCAAAAATGTATTTTTTTTATAATAATTAAAGCATGTAGCATAAAGTTATTTTGCTTTTTTTAAACTGATTTTATTCTTCTTCACAAATATTTCACTATAAAACAAAGTGGGTCAAGTCTACTATATAGTGGGTCAACACTTCCATATGTGGGGATCCTTGACCCATGAGTATTTTCTCATGATTAAAATCAATGATTTTTCAAATTTCTTATATATTACACTTATGTAGCAATTTTATTTTGATAACGGGCTGTATAACGAATAAAAGGATTTATAAAACTTTATTCTAGGTTCAATATTTAAAAAATATAAAATCAATTTGTAAAAAGTGGGTCAACCCTCCCTAGTCTCCCCTATATATATATTGATATATTTGATATATTAATGAAAATTATAATTATATATTATTATTATATATATTTTGATATATTTGAATATATTTGACTATATTTTGAACTGTAAACATTTAGTTTTTGATTAGTTGGAGACAATTAACGGTAAGTTAAAATAATCCACTCCCATCTTGCTTATTTCAATTAATATATTTGTAAGAATTATTTTTAATCACAGCTCAAGGACGATATTTTAAAGATTAGTTTTCAGATGTTCGACTGATTTCTTTTGCCTGATCAACCACTGGGAAAATGGCAATTAAAAAACTATTTATATACAATTTTGTTCGTATTTAATTTCAGCGGATTTCATTTTTGTCCATTATAGGACATTCATTAAGTGTTGTAGCAATCATGTTAGTTTACTTCTAAAACTTAAAAGGAAGGAAATATAATGAAAACCCCGTAGCACCAACCTTATTTGATCAACTACTGGCAGTGTCACCTTATGACACAAACGATAAAGAAACCTTTCTTTAACTTCCCAGCAAGTGCGCTTCCTCAAATTTAACGAAAAACATCAATTTTCCCATACCTCATTTTCATAAATAGCACAAAAATCAAAATTATATTTTTACTAAAAATATGTATAATCTCTAATACAATCACCTAATACTGTTATAAAGAATCTTGTCTTTGTAATAGCGTAAATAGAACTCTCCAAAAAATATAAATCAGACGTCACCACACTCGAATATTAAAACAGTATGAAATAATCTTTCTGTGTTAACATTTACGATACTATCATGATATAATTTTTCCTACTCGCTTAGAGGACTGGTTTGTAAATCAAGGATTTATGTAGTTAAAGTGTTAAAAAAATAGACTAAGATTTCGCGAAAGTGTTTTAAAAGAGAAAGAATCAGTGAAAAAATAAAAACTAGAAAGCTGGAATTCTGCTTTTCAGTTTAGTGTCGCCCCCCCCCCCCCCACAGATGAAAAAAAAATATAGGTATATAAATAATGATGATAGAAAACATTTTTCAGTTTTAAGATTTAAAACACGCGCTTTTATTTTATATAAAATGACGTCATTCGCATCCTCTGAAGAATTCCTCATTTACGATCCAGACTTAAATAACGTCTACAGTAAAGTATTCATATGACGTCACTATCTCTGAATAATACACAAAAAAAAAAAAAAAAAAAAAAAAAAAAAAAAAAAAAAAACAGATGTCACTCAAGAAACTCGACAACAAAAATCGACTAACTAATGATTCATATGCCTCCATTTGTTTTAATATAGATAATTAAATGAAATATGGTTTATAATATCTCCCATGTTTTATCAGAAATCATTCATTTATATTTTTTAAAAATTCATCTTATTAATTTTTTTTCTGTATTTATGGGAAAATGGCAACAAAAAGATATAATTGCTATTTTTCAACTATTTTTTCTTTACTTTCTGCAGAAATGGAGTACTTGAGTTGCCAAAATTAAACAAATGGTGCTAAAAACTACAATAATAATAATAATAATAATAATATCTCAAAAATAAATTGAGATGCAGTTTTCAAACAAATTGCATTAAAAAGCGCTTTTTTTACCCAATACGACTGTATAGAAATTGAAAATGTGTGATGCTTAGAAGTTTAAAAATTTGCAGTAGAGTATTTAACAGTACAATAATACATCTGTTTTGTTTTCGGCTGGCTTATACAACGGGACGTTATTTTTTGGAGACGACACTTTAATTGCTCGAGAAAAAAAATGGCATATCGGGGGTTAATGAA